>OX411556.1:21957542-24357542 GCA_948146395.1 Fragum whitleyi
ATACCAGTACTACCCAAACACCCTTACCAAGCCTCCAGCTGCTCCATCACATAGGTTCGCGATATCAAACCATTGACGGACGACATTTTTTGTCTGAAAGGGTATTTGCCGCGGCCGAGTATCGAACCCGGGACCTCTCGAACGAGAGGCAGGTGCGTTACAAACTGTGCTAAGGCCTAGGATTACCGTTACTACGTGTTTATAGACCGTCGGTGCTGTTATAAAATATCGTAACTACGGCTTTACTCAAGCCGTAGTTACTAGATTAATAACAACACCTACGAAATATTGTTTGTCCGATATTGTGTCATTGTTAACTGCATAAAATTGTTCCCCATTGTGTTCTAACTTTTAGCTCTCTGCGCGAAAAAGGGCTTTTCCAGTCCACGGGACCAAGGCTAAATAATTTTGTTGAAATTTCATGTGCAATTTTGGCATCTCTACTGTTACTGTGCCTATACACTGCAGAGACATGACCGGGATTTGCCATTATCTGCCGCTATATAAATGCTTCCCTCAGGCATCAAATTGACGCTGGTACTACCCCCTTGACGTCTGATCGTATAGCGCAGTTGGTAGCATGTTGGATAATCAATCTTAATTGAACTGGGTTCAGTCCCAAGTTAAATGGAAATGTTTTGTGACATATCTCTCAAGTTGAGTGGATATAATTCTGTAAACTCCAGTTGGATGAGCTGGCGATGTCCTCGAAAAGGTGGAGTGTTAAGACAAAAAACTCACAAATTGGGCAAATATTTTACCAACTTTTATTGTCCAAATTTGAGCCCTTTTGATTGACGAACTAATGCACTATCCCAGCCTCTCAATGATGCCCGATTTACAGCGCTAACAGCACTTTGGTTTTCTATTTTTATCACATGGCGTCATTTTTGGAAGACGCGGCAGCCTGTATCACACAAGTTATTAGCCCAGTCAAGATTAAAAGAAGGAATCTGAGA
This sequence comes from Fragum whitleyi, assembly GCA_948146395.1. Classification (NCBI taxonomy): domain Eukaryota; kingdom Metazoa; phylum Mollusca; class Bivalvia; order Cardiida; family Cardiidae; genus Fragum; species Fragum whitleyi. Next base: position 21,958,502 of record OX411556.1, read on the forward strand.
GAGCATGTCCTAGTTATCATTCCTGTGTAGTTTCGTTGAATTCTGACTGGTGGTTTGAGAGAAGAAGATATTTTTATATTTTATCATAAGGGACCATTTTTGGATGACGCAGCGGGCTGTAGCACCCAAGTTATTAGCCCAATCAGAATTTAAAGAAGGATTCATTTTGAAGAACATGTCCTAATCATCATTCCTATGAAATTTGGTCGAATTCTGACCAGTAGTTTCAGAGAAAATGATCAAAGTAAAAGTTTACGCACTGACGGACGGACGGACGCAAAACGGACAAAGGGCCATGGCAATAGTCAACTTGACTTAGTCCAGTGGAGCTCAAAATAAAACAAAACACAATGTATAAGTTAAATTCAGGTGGACAAACAGCGTTTTTCGCGAGAAACAATTATGTGTCGACTCATTATTATTATTTTTTTTTTTTAAGAGCACCGCCTACGGCTCAAACGCTCAGCTGCAGTTGCTGGATAATGCTAAAATTCCCAGTCGAAAAAGTCTTACAAAACTACTTACATGTTTATCCCCTTTCATAGTCTGGGTAGCTCTTGTGATGGTGAACATACATGAAAATATGGCCTATCATCAATAACAACAGAAATATAACAAAGGTTAAAGCTTGTCACTCCAACGCCAAGACCAACATCAACGCCAACACCAATGCGAATGACGTCAAGATGACCATTATACCTCGGGTTTTCTCCGAAATCAGCCGAGCTAAGACGGGCTAAAAATCTTTAGTGTGCCTTTCGTGTGAGGCTTTTATTTCTAGCAATGTATCCGTTATTACATTTATTCAAAGGTAAATGGTTATTCATTCTACCTTACTAAAATAAATAAAACCGACCACGTGAAATATATTTCACGCGACGTCAAGTGTCAGTTTATTTTTGTCATTTGTGGTCAGATTTCAACTTGTATATACTTCAAAGTAATATGTCGGTGAAACTATCGTCTCAAGAAAATTGAAAATCTCTAGCTATATGGGAGTGTCAAGTGTACACAGCACATCTTCGTGTGCTCTACTTGATCATTTCAAGTTTTCTTCGGAAGGTCCGTGACTCCGTATATAAATGTGACCCCTCACTCGAAAAGGGACCATCTGGGAACTCTTTAAAATGAATATTTGAAAAGGAAATGGGTTCAGCATTGGTCAATCAGAGGTGGTCACATTTCAAAAAAAAAAATTCACGGGAAGGTAGATTGATCATTCTAGATTCAGAAAATAAGCAAAGTATGAAAAGTTTCGATCCTAGTCAGTCTGCGTAGTCCGTCTAGTCTGGCTAGGGTCGACACTTTACGTACTACCCAGATGGTCCCTTTTCGGGTGACGGGTCACATATTTATCCTCTCATACCTCAATGAAATCAAGAAATACTCTTTTCATCTCTTAATTAGTGTCTAGGTGACAAAAAGATAACTACTTGTGGGTGCGGAGAAATATTATTTAAAAACAGATAAAAAAGGGTTCTTTTTATTCCACTGGGATATGGAACTAAAAACGAATCACATTGCATGAATAGAGCACCTAATCATTGATACCTGGGGCCCGTTTTACTAAACTTCTTACGAAAACATTAATCGTAGGCCAGACACAAATCGTACCTGGCGTTTTCATTCATACTGCCTTGCAATATCTCTTTAAAATGCGATTCAAAGGAGATGATGAATGGCAGATTTCCGTATTTAGTGACTTCTGTAGAAGCAACTTTAGCTTTTTTTTTACTTACGCAAAAATGATCGTAAGATGTTTAGTAATAACCCACAACCTTTCCTAACCTCCACCTGCTCATCCAGCCGTCAAGGCTTACGTTTTCGGTTCTCAACACATTGGTGGGAGACAAATACTAGTTTTGGCCAACACACTTTTACGGTCAAGTTATATGACGTCGGTTTAATTTTAAAACCCCGTAACTAAAGCTTGTATTGAGCTCTTGTTTACGAGGTTTAAGATTTACAGCGTTGCTTATCAATGAGGTGTTTATTTGAATTTTAAAAAAATGGAAATAACAACTATTTCAATGAATGTTTTCAAACAGGGTCGAAGGCCTCTTTAGTGTAGTTCTTGTGTTGTCAAGGTGTCAAATACAAGGCCAAGAGTCCAGAAGAGTCGTTGGACTTTCAACAATCTTGAATGTATAAGAGGATGGCCATTTGTTTTAGATACAATGTCAACCACTTACTTTTTCAACTCTCCATTTATGTCGAAAATCAAAGTGCGGTTTTCATTGATAAAAGAGGTGCATTTCTTAAATGCTTTTTGGTGGTTTATCAAGAAATAACGGAAGATAATCACTTGATAATCTCACCGCAAAAGCAATGAAATTTTCAAAAACTTGTACCCTGCTTTTGTGCATTTCATCCGATCTGACTTCACCTATGCGGGGTGAAATAAGTGACGTCACAATGAACGTTGCATAGCAATCACGCGCAAAATGTCGCGCTTTACGAAATTATGTCCTATAAATTTCACATTTTGACTCAATTTTGCAATAAAGAAATAGAATAATAGCTTGTTTTTTGAGTAAGATCGATTAATATTTCATTTCGTTAACAACAAAAGCTATATTTTCAGTCATGAAATATAAATCGATCTTACACTGAAACAAATGATTATCCTCTATATAATGTACTCTGATGGTGCTTGCTTAAAAAATGTTCAGTCTTGCGTTCAGGGTGAAATAATTGAAAGACGCTTTGAAAATGAAACCCCGCTTTGCACGTATACATACGTGCAAAGTTGGGTATCATTTCAAAACACTTGCATTTTTTTCATCCTGAACACAGGACAAGAAATACATTGCAAATCAGTTATTCATGACTCTATTACTTTCAATTGAAATAAAGCGTTAAAGGTAGTGGACCCGTAATAGTTCCACAACATTTTGGAACTCATGGTCATTAACAAAGTTGACTAAGGTTTCCTAATGAAATCATTAGGAAACTCTGGTTAACTCTGTTAAAGTTCAATACTTCCAAAATGTTGCAGAATTTTTACGGGTCCACTACTTTAAAAAGGTGGAAATGGTTGTAAAAGGTTTAACTACCACAGACGACTCAAATGGCAGTACTTAAAGGCCAGATTTTGTCGAGGCTTTCTAGAGATTTATCTACAGGCTTGGCATTTTTTTTTTCTTTTTACTCTAAACGCAGACGGGGGCTTTAAAGGCCAGATTTTGTCGAGGCTGTCTAGAGCTTTATTTGCAGGCTTGGCATTTTTTTTTTTTTTTTTTTTTTACCCTAAGCGCAGACGGGGGCTTTAAAGGCCAGATTTTGTCGAGGCTGACTAGAGCTTTATCCACAGGCTTGGCATTTTTTTTTACTCTAAACGCAGACGGGGGCTTTAAAGGCCAGATTTTGTCGAGGCTTTCTATCTACAGGCTTGGTATTCAACTTCGACATACTTTCACAACTTTTTCAATAAATCTTTTTTCATTATTGAGTGAAATTCTTCCGAAAAAAAAAAAAACTGAATTCGTGCAATGTTGAATATTAAGCATGTCAAAAAAGCCCCCCTCTTTCGTTTACCTGCCTCCTTCTGACAGTTTGTCTCCCACCAATGGGTCGATAAACGTAGACTTATGTAAGAAAGCAGCTGGAGGCTGGGAAAGGATGTTATGGTATAAAACTGGCGTGAGAAATACCAGAAATCCATTGTTAGGTGCTCCAGTCGCGCGTTATAACTGAAAAATTGTTGAAAGCGCCGTAAAACCACATTCAAACAAACAAATTAACGTTGAACCTCCTGAGGATTGTGCCGGTCTTATGTGGTGCGCTTCAGTTGTTACGATTTGACAAGTCACGGCGGCCTTTTTTTATAATATTTTATTATAATATTTTGGTTGTTTTCCCCTTTTCCGCTCATTACCTACCTAACTCTAGGACCACACAATTTCGATTTGAAGATCTCTTTTGTGTCTGAGCCTGCAATCTCATACCCTCAAACTTAAATCGAAGTACTCGCAAGAACTAAGAGCACCGATTAGGGGTTAGTTTTTTCATATATTCATGTAAATTCTAAACTTTTCTGTTTCAAAAAAAAAAAGGTAAACCATGTTGTATAGACAAAGATCTGACAGACTGTACATACGTGCAGACTGATCTTTTTCTATTCATCCAGCCAAAGCAGGCATATTGCGGGTTTACAAGGGTTAATTCGACAGGCAGTTGTTTTGGATATTTCTTTAGACTCCGCTGAGGTAGTGTGTGTGTAAGTGGGGGGTGGGGGTGGGCTTTGCACAGTACTAACAAGTTTATTGAAGACTGAAAGGGACAGCTCAAGAAGTCAAGATATGTTAATATATTATCCACTTATTCTATCGGTATGACCCCAATGACATCAGTTTTGACACCTAAAATGCCACAGGCAGGGCAAGGGGTCAAAGGCTCCTGAAGTTGAAACGCTAACACACGCCCTTGTTTATTGTCTTCTCATACAATGGTCTAAATGAAATTGTAATAATACAATATTCGATCACATTTGATTGGCTTTATTTATAGAATTGGATTCATTTCATTAGAATGGCTAAAATGGTATTCTTAACTTTAAGCTAATTGTATCCAAGGAGTCTTAATCAAATCACTCCATAAGATCAGAAAATGATCAAACTAATGAGAAAAGGTTAGAGGATTATCAGAGGATCAACATTCAGGCATCCGAATCCTTTATACCCATCAGTATTCGGGACAGTGAAGATCGACCATTCCTAGTACTGGATAGTAAAAGAAATCAATATTGAAATTGAAAAAAGTCCAATAAATTTAACGTTAGTGTAATGAGGCTGATATGATGGTCATAGAAGCATGTGCAAAGTTTCAAAACAGAAGCTTTACTAGAAACAGAGATAGAACAGATATGCAACTGTTGCACCTAAAATCTTAACAGAGATTTCTTAGTCTGAAACAAATTTAAAATTCTACAAAATTCAATATCAGAGTAACAAATCTTTATCTAGAGGCTTATATTATGGTCAAACAAGATGTGTTTGTGAAACACTAATGCCCCCGTCACAGCATATTTATTTCAAAATTTGACCTTGACAGATGACCTTGACCTTGTCACATGACCTTGACTTTGGTATCAGCAGATGCGGATCATTGAGATCTATCATCGTGCCAAATATGAGCCTTGTATCTTGAAGATATTGGCAAAGGTTAAGTTTGGTTAAGTTTTCGGACAGACGGACGGACAGACAGCAGACGGACAGACAGACGGACACGAGTAAAACAATATGCCCCCGATCTCTCGATAGGGGGGCATAAAAAGCATGTGGAAAGTTTCTATGCATAAGCTTTAGTAGACACAAGAGAATAACAGAAATACATCAGTTGAACATAATAACTTCCATATTTTTAAGCCTGAAAAGGGTTAGAATTCAAATAAATTCAATATCAGAGTATTGAATCTTTGTCTACAGGCTAATATGGTCACAAAAGGAAGTGTAAAATTTCTTTGCAAAAGCTTTCTTAGAATCATAGATATTACAGAAATACACCAGTTGCACATAAAACCTTTAATGGGATTTCTAGCTCCGTAAAGGGTTAAAATTCCACCAAACTTAAAGCAGAGAATGAATCTTTGTCTAGAGGCTGATATTATGGTCACAGAAACATAGGCAAAGTTTCCGGCTAATGGCTTAAAAAGAAACAGAGATAAACACCAGTTGTACCTTAAACCTTAACCAAAGCATTGCGTTGATGCCAACTCCCAGGAGACCAGAATAGCCCCCCCTATTCTAAGGATTGTTGAGCTAAAAATGGTAAAAATTTGAAGAACCAATACCAACAGCAATCAATTCAATTTTTAATTACTTTATGGGTATCCTAAACATGTTCATAAATATACAGGAACATCAATCTACAATTATTTATATCTCGGTGCATTTTAAACATTCTATAACAAAAGAAAATGTGCCATGTTTCACACTACCGGTAAATGGATTATATCGAGGGAAAAGTAACAAATCAAAAATACCAGCATTTTCTATGTGAAGATCAGGGAGGAAAAATTCTATTTTACATTTGTCCAGTAAAAACTAGCATTCTGATTTGTGGAAAACTTGGTTTCATACTCCAAAGTATGTAGCTATTTTGAATGTATCAAAATTTGTATAATATTGGTTTTTGTTTCCATAAATATCTCCAATTTACGAGAAATAAAGAGATTATTTTCAGTCCGACATGAAAACAAACAATAGTCTATTCATCTCTGGAATGCTTCTTTATGAAATAGAAACCAGCAAACTGCTTTGCTCAAGAGAAGAAAAGTGATAATGTTTTAAAGAGTCGTATTTGCCTATCAAACCAAGAAATGTTTCTTAGTTTGTTTGAATGGGGTTTTACGTCACTTTCAACAATTTTTCAGTTATATCGTGGCTTGGATTCCTGGTATTTCTCACTCCAGTACTACCATAACATTCTTTCCTAGCCTCTAGCTGTCACATAGGTCTATGATTATCAACCCATTGGTGAGAGACAAATAGTCGGAAAGGATGAGTGTGGCCATCAGGGATCGAACCTGGTACCTCTTGATTGCCAGACACGCTATCAACTGCGCTGGGACAGCAGCTCAAATATGGTTGGTAATCATTCGAATCATCTTAATAACATGAGAACCAATAACATCCAATGAGTACCTATAACATTGGGTTTGACACAAATAAATTAAACTTAATATCATCATCTTCCCTTTTCAACATGAGCTCTACGATAATTTCAAAACTGTTCGAAAATTTTGTTTCTCTAGATATGTGTAGAAGTTCATTATCGCTCTCTGGAATGCTGCTGACATTTAATTATTTTACGACACTAGAGTTCTGTGGGGTAATGCCGTCACGCCTATCTTTTTACTATTTACTAAATACTTGCTGGAAACAATAGGTGTAATGGATGGAATATTGATGATGTCAACAAGGAATGGCAAAACTGGGTGATACCAACTGATCATTCTATGAAAAACATGTATCTAGGAATACCAGAAAGGTAAACTTGATTTTGATTGGATGATTAAGCTGTTTAATTCAAATATAATGATAAAGCTGTATATTTCAAATATTTTGGTCGCCCATTGGGCAAAAATTAAGGTAGTGGACCAGAAATCGTTCAGCAGCATTTTGAGACTTGTGTTATTTCCTAATGAAATCTCGGATGACTCTGTTAAAGTTCATTACTTTTGAAACATTGCAGAACTATTACAAGTCTACTTCCTTAGTTGTCTGGGAAACTCTAATAGAGGACAAACTGGCAACAAGATAAAACAAAACATGAGCACTCTTGTAAACACAGAAATATCCAATTTAATGACAAGTTAAAGATCCATAACATATCACAAATTTCTTCTGTTTTATTGTATAAATAATGTGCCAAATTTTGTCTATATATGATTTAACAGTTCCTAATCACAAAATGTCTTATTTCTTCACTCCAACTAGTTCTTTCAATTTGGGTGTGTCAAAAGATTTGGGTCGTTCAATGGGTAGTCCGAGGGCTCGGTCCCAGATAAGAGATGCCATGCAGCCAATTGCCCTAGATACACCAAATAGCACTGTGTAGTAGTTCATCTCCTTCATACCATAGAACTGAAAAAAATAGAGGATAAAGCTTTTTTTCAGTGTAAGATCTATTCATATTTCATTTCGTGAACAACAATAGCTAAATTTTGATGAGCGGCATAGCCGTGAGTGAAAATACAGCTTTTGTTGTTCATGAAATAAAATGAAAAACAAGAGCTGTCACTGTAAGATGACAATGCCCCCGACACCGCTTTGATTTAGAAGTTATGGCCAATGTTAAAGTTTTTGGACGGAATGACGGACGGACGGACAGACGGACGGACGGACAGACGGACGGACGGACGGACAAGTCAAATTTATGATGCCTCCCTATCGGGGGCATAATAATCTTACCAAAAAAAACCAAGAGGACCATGATGGTCCTAGATCACTCACCTGAGTCTATTTGATCCCTGAGACATCACATTAGTTAAATAGGCAGATGTCAACAAGGAGACAATTTCTACATAAGATCAATACCATGAAATGTTTTTAGCCAAGAGCAAGACAGATATGCCTTTTTGTCTTTGATTCTATGTAAAAAGGATTGCACCCGGATAGAGCCCAAATGTGACCCCAGGGTCTTGATATGAAAAAACTTGGGAGAGGTCCATTAGATGATAATTTGAATTGATTTGAATTGGGGTTTTACGTCGCTTTCAACAATCTCTCAGTTATATCGCGACGACTGGAGCACCTAACGATGGATTCCTGGTATTTCTCACTCCAGTACTACCACCACATCCCTTTCCTAGCCCCCAGTTGCTATTCCACATAGGTTTACGATTATCTACCCATTGGTGGAAGACAAATGTCGGAAAGGATAAGTGCCGCGGCCGGGGATCGAACCCGTGCTAATTTAGACCCCTGGATTAGAAGTCCGGCGCGCTACCAACTGCGCTAATGCCGCGGCCAATTAGATGATAATACAAACTAAATATGAAAGCTGTCTGCCTTCTGGTTTCAATGAAGAAGAATTTTGAAGGTTTTCAAATTTCACCCATCATGCTCGAATGAACGAAAAGGGATGCGCCTGAATGGAGCCCAAATATGACCCCAGGGTCTTGATATGAATAAACTTGGTAGATGTCTACTAGATGATGCTACAAACAAAATATGAAAGCTGTCTGCCTTCTAGTTTCAGAGAAGAAGATTTATGAAGATTTTCATATTTTCACCCTTTTTGTTAAGGGTAGAGGAAAAGTTAAGGGTGGATTTCATTTATTTGAACAACTTTTGTAGAGCTTGACCCAAGGAAGATCCCTGCCAAGTTTCGTTAAGATTGGCCCACTGGTTTAGGAGGAGAAGATGTTTAAAGAAATTGTGGACGATGCACGACTGACAACGGATGACGGACATTCTACGATCACAATAGCTCACCTTGAGCACTTCGTGCTCAGGTGAGCTAAAAACCACAACAATTCTTCTACTTCTTTAATGCAAATATGAGACAAAATGTGAAAAATTTTGGGACAAATTTCTGAAAGGGCATCATTTTGCATGTGATTGCTATGCAATGTTAATGATGGCGTCACTTATTTTGCTCCACTTAGATAACGTCAGACATAATGCAGTAAATGAAAGAAGGATATAATTTCTTAATAATTTCCCTTGTTAGGTGGCAAGTTTATCAAAAGATTATCCACCGTTTTTTCTTAATAATCCACCAAAGGGCATGAAAGAATAACCCGTAAGATCCTCTATCTCTGTAAATTTCCTTTTTTTTCTAAATCAGATTTATTTGCCTCAATTCTGTACTTTCTATATCATCTTTGCTCTTTCTCATTTCCCCCCTCGGCCCGTCCCTCTTCCTTGCTTGTTTTGATGATGTGAACACATCTGCTTTTTGGATACAGGTTGCTAAGCCAAATGTTGTCTCTTTTATTATGAAATAAAGTCAAACCCAAACAAAAGATAATAATACTTTGAGCTTCTTAAGAAAGATGACCATGTTCAAATTGAGGTGTGTCTATATTGGAGCAGGGGTTCTGAGCTTTATCCTGCTTTGGAAGAAGACTTTGTACAATGATTCCTACAATCTAAATATGTTATTTACCTGCAGTAAAAAATGCACTCCACTGTGTGTATAACAAGAGCACCGCCAACAGGTGCCTACGCTCGGCTGTAAGTGCTGGATGGTAAAAAAACTAATGGATGGTGAAAAAAACTTAGTAGAAAAAGGGGCAAGATTTGCTGAAAATGTTTCAAAAGTCCCTTGAAGAAAATGTTGCCCTTTGGATGGAGAATAAGTGTGCCAAGTTTCATGTGAATGCCTTCAGTAGAACCAGAGATATCACAAAAATGTCAAAGTTTTTGCATTTTTGTTCACAAATTTGACCTTGGAAAATGACCTTGACCTTGACTGATGACCTTGAACTTGGTACCAACAGAAAGGCCTTGTTTCAGGCAATCACCATGTGAAATATGAAGACCCTATCACTAACCATTTAAAAGTTAGTGCAAAATGTCAAAGTTTTGCGTTTTATTTTCTTCACAAATTTGACCTTGAAAAATGACCTTGACCTTGACTGATGACCTTGAATTTGGTACCAACAGAAAGGCCTTGTTTCAGGCAATCACCATGTGAAATATGAAGACCCTATCACTAACCATTTAAAAGTTAGTGCAAAATGTCAAAGTTTTGCGTTTTATTTTCTTCACAAATTTGACCTTGAAAAATGACCTTGACCTTGACTGATGACCTTGAATTTGGTACCAACGGAAAGTGCTTGTCCTAGGCAATCATCATGTAAAATATGAAAAACCCTATCACTTAACAATCAAAAGCTATGTCAATTTGTCAAAATTTTTGCATTTTTTTCACAAGTTTAACCTTGAAAAATGACCTTGACCTTGACTGATGACCTTGAACTTGGTACCAACAGAAAGGCCTTGTCCCAGGCAATCATCATGTAAAAAATGAAGGCGTTATCACTAACCATTCAAAAGTTATTGCAAAATGTCAAAGTTTTTGCAAATTTATTGTACAAGTTTGACCTTGAAAAATGACCTTGACCTTGACTGATGACCTTGAACTTGGTACCAACAGAAAGTGCTTGTCCTAGGCAATCATCATGTGAAATATGAAGACCCTATCACTTAACATTCAAAAGTTATGGCAATTAGTCAAAATTTTTGCATTTTTTTCACAAGTTTGACCTTGAAAAATGACCTTGACCTTGACTGATGACCTTGGACTTGGTACCAACAGAAAGGCCTTGCCCAAGGCAATCATCATGTGGAATATGAAAGCCCTATCACTTACCATTCAAAAGTTATCACAAAATGTCAAAGTTTTTCGCACGACGACAACGACGCCAATGACGACGACACCAAGGCTATAGCAATACCTCGGGTTTTCTCCGAAAACAGCGGAGCAAAAAATTGGGTAAGCATTTCTGAGCATTAACATGTTCTAATATACAGTAAACTGTTTATTAAACTACCACTTACACCAAAAGGCAGTCATTGAAGAGATCAGTCAGTACACATTTTGTTTACAAATTAGAAACACAATATTCATTGAATATGTATATAAATGTGAACTTCTCAATAATCAAATGTTGTTAAAGCTCAATAGAATCATCTCATTTGAGATGATTCTGATAAGCTTTTAAAACAAAGGATTGATTTACAATAACTTTTAGAAAAATAACATCTACTTTTAAAGACATTTCTTTTTAAAGAAGGGGATTTTGAAAACGGTTGCTTAATAAAAGTGGTCGCCTAATAAGACATGGTCCTTCGAGCAATAAAAGCTGTGTTACCAGGTTCAACTATCTATCTCACCTACTTAAATCTACATTCAATACTCACCTGCAAAAGTACTCCACTGTGTGCATCTACATTTGGCCAGGGGTTCTGAGCTTTACCCTGTTCTAACAAAATATCTGGTACAACTTTGTACAGTGCGGACACCAATTTAAACATGGGATCATCGGGCAGTTTCTTCAAGGCAAACTCTCTTTGACATGTATATCTGGGGTCTGTCTTTCTCAACACAGCATGACCATAACCAGGAACAACCTAGTAATTAAAAATGATATCAAATCTTGATATTTGGCAATTCTTGTTACCTTTTAGCTTGCAACCAATTTGGTTTAAGTTTTTCCCCACATAGAAGCATGCGGTGATGATACTACAATACTATGCAGGCAGATCTTAATTTAATCTGTCTACTAATGCTAAGTACATAGTTAATAATAGATATTTGCCATGATCAGCATGACAAAGATTAAATGGTTTGTAGTAATTAACTTATCAATAATTTCATTATCTACTCTATTCTTTTTTCTTCTTTAATTTTCTGTTATTGATTGTTATTTACAATTTCTTCATTATCCACAAATTCTTACCTTTTCTTGGTGGGTGTAAAAAAGGTGGTCATGAGAGAACAAAAAAATTACCATTTCAAATACTTTTAAGTCCTCAAAATGGTAATAACAAGATGTGTTTGTGAAACACAAATGCCCCCGGAACAGCTTTTTTTTTCAAAGTTTGACCTTGACAGATGACCTTGACCTTGTCACATGACCTTGACTTTGGTACCAGCAGATGCGGATCATTGAGATCTATCATCATGCCAAATTTGAGCTTTGTATGTCAAATACTTTTGGAGAAAAGGCAAAGGTTAAGTTTTCGGACATACGGACCGACAGACAGACAGACGGACATGAGTAAAACAATATGCGATATGGGGGCATAAAAATGACAGGATTAGGGTCCCTTGTCTAATTTGTTTGCATGCCTTCTAGAAAACATCAGAGCTACACATAGATGGGATATTAAGAATTTGAATATTTCAACAAACCTTACACAAACCCCTATGTTGTGGGTAGTAATTGGAAGTGTCTAATTTGTAAAATTCAAATGAATACCAAGAACATAAAAATATCATTCATGTAATTTCTCCTTTTTTCTATACCCAAAGGTGTGGTATATACACATTTTCTCAACTTGTCCATGAACAAGTCAAAGATGATTTGAAAAGTGACAATAGATATATTGGGGGAGGGGGGGAGAATGCTGTTGGGGATCAAACCGATGACATTCCATCTTTAACCCTTATCATGCTGATTAAATTTTGGCTAAAAATTTGCATCAAAATCAAAGGGCAAAAAGCAATGGAAGTACCAACTATTGGTCATTTTGTATTTAAAAAACTAAATCTATTGACAATTCTGGTTTGAAAGTGAGAAACAGGTGGTGTAGACTAACATCAGACTGCACATAGGTGCAGGCTGATGTTTGTCTAAAGCTCCGGCCAAAGCAGGAATATTCAGGGATCAGCATGACAAGGGTTAATATATTAAGTACCATTCAAAAATTTCTCTGATATTTGTCCACAGAGAAAATATCTTGCAAAATGAACAATTGGGCAGATAGAAAAGCCCGTGTCGGACTAATGGAGAATTGGAATTCCACATCTCTGTCTAAACTTCTGACCATGTGAACTATATTAACCTACCTGCCCACTTTTTAAAGTATTCCAAACAAACTCCTTCATTTTTTCCTCAGATACATTATCCCCGATTTGTTCATGTACTTTAGTCAACCAAACCAACACTTCCTGAAAATAAAGATAACCATAATTAACTATTTGTTAAATAAGCATCAAACTTAACAAGAGGACAATGATGGTCCTAGATCGCTCACCTGAGTCACTTAGACCCCTTGGACATCACATCAATTAAATAGGCAGATGTCAAAAGAAGGTAATTTCTAAATAAGATCAATACCATGAAATATTTTCAGCAGAGTAAAAAGGATATGCCTGGGTACAGACATTACATGAACATATGGACATGCAATGAACAAACCTCATGAAAAAGGTCTTGAATTAAATGATACCATTATGAAAAGTCCCTGAAAAGTTTTCAAGATTTCCTCCTTTGTGTCTATTTAAAATAGGGTGGGTTCATTCAGAGCCCAAAAATGACCGCAGGGACATGACATGAAAACGTTGGTAGATATTCCACTATATAATATTAAAAACAAAATATGGAAGATGTCTGCCTTTTGGTTACAGAGAAGATTTTGGAAGTTTTTTGCTCTTTTAATCTATGTAAAAAGGGTTGTCCCCAGTGGACCTAAATGTGATCCAAGGGTATTGATATGACCAAATTAAGTAGATTTGATTTGAATTGGGGTTTTACGTCGCTTTCAACAATCTCTCAGTTATATCGTGACGACTGGAGCACCTAACGATGGATTCCTGGTATTTCTCACACCAGTACTACCACCACATCCCTTTCCTAGCCTCCAGTTGCTATTCCACATAGGTTTACGATTATCTACCCATTGGTGGAAGACAAATGTCGGAAAGGATGAGTGCCGTGGCCGGGGATCGAACCCGTGCGAATATAGACCCCTGGATTAGAAGTCCGGCGCACTGCCAACTGCGCTGTTGCCACGGCTCCAAATTAAGTAGAGGTCTACTAGATGATGCTACATACAAAATAGGAAAGTTGTCTGCCTTCTGGTTTCAGAGAAGATTTTTTATCTTTGATTCTATGTAAAAAGGGATGTGCCCGGCTTGAGCCCAAATATGACCCCAGGGTCTTGATATGAACAAACCTTGTAGAGGACCACTAGATGATGCTACATACTTAATATGAAGGCTGTGTGCCTTCTGGTTTCAGAGAAGTGGATTTTTGAAGATTTTCCCATTTTCACTCTTCATGCACAGGTGAGGTAAAAGGGGATGCGCCCGGGTGGTACCAAAATATGACCCAATGATCTTGATATGAACAAACTTGGCACAGGTCCACTAGATGAAGCTAAATGCCAAATATGAAAGCCATTTACCGTCTGGTTTCAGAGAAGAAGATTTTTTAGGATTTTCTTCCTTTGATTCTATGTAAAAAGGGTTGTGTCCGGGTGGAGCCAATACATGACCTGATTTGAATTGGGGTTTTACGTCGCTTTCAACAATCTCTCAGTTATATCGCGACGACTGGAGCACCTAACGATAGATTCCTGGTATTTCTCACACCAGTACCACCACCACATCCCTTTCCTAGCCTCCAGTTGCTTTTCCACATAGGTTTACAATTATCTACCCATCGGTTGAAGACAAATGTCGGAAAGGATAAGTGCCGCGGCCGGGGATCGAACCCGTGCGAATATAGACCTCTGGATTAGAAGTCCGACGCGCTACCAACTGCGCTATCTTCTCCTCCATGAGATCTATCCACCCATAAAGTTTCAAGTTGATAGCTGTTATACTTTAGGAGATATGCTCTGTGGTCAGATTGCAAGGACTCAAATAAGGTGTAATCTTACACAGCAAACATAAAGGTAACAAACATTAAACCTCCTTTTTGCATGACATATTTTTAGACACAAATTTCAAATATACATGACCTGAGGGCCTTGATATGAACAAACTTGGTAGAGGCCCACAAGATGATGCTACATATTCATTTGCAGAAATGGCTTCTAGAGTTATCCCCCTTGCAATAAAAGGTTGCTCTTCTGATGGTGAATATGTGTGCCAAATTTAAAGTGAATGCCTTCAGTAGAACCAGAGATATCAGAAAATGTAAAAGTTTTTGCTCTTTTTTTTACAAATTTGACCTTGAAAAATTATCTTAACCTAAACTGATGACCTTGAACTTAGTACCAACAGAAAGGCCTTGTCACAGGCAGTCATCATGTGAAATATGATTACCTACTATTCGAAAGTTATCACAAAATGTCTAAGTTTTTGCACAACGACGACACCAAGGCTATAGCAATACTAGGAATTTCTCCCAAAACAGCCGAGCTAAAAATTCAGTTCAGCAGGACAAGGGTTAACTTACCTGATTGGCGAGTCCATGTAAAGGTCCTGCCAGACCATTCATACCAGCTGCAAAACTGAGATAGGGATCAGACAGGGCACTCCCTACTAAATGGACTGTGTGAGCACTCACATTCCCACCTTCATGGTCACTGGAAATACAACAATATGACATTTATTTATATAACAAAATGTTGTTTTTGTTCACTTATATCCCCACCACTGCCATTTTCAGAAATGTTCAACATATCTGACCATGACAAATGTCATTGAACTTGACAGACGACCTTGACGCTGTTTTCAATAGAAATGTCTTGTCACAAGCAATACATGTGAAATATGAACCCTTGCAACTCAAAAGCTATGGCCAATGCTAATGTTTTTTTAGGAGAAAATGGAGAAACAGAAAAGAAAAAGATTGTTAGAAATAAGAAATGAAAAGATTGATTTTAGTCAAAAACCTCAAAGACACTATTTCATATAAGCCTGTGTATGAGATTTCCAACATTTTCAAATGTGCCCGAAGCAAAAATTTGACCAGTCTGTCTATAAGACAGAGACTATTTGATCCAATATGTTTTTTTATAAGCAGCTCTATCAAGATAGGATGCTGAAAATTGAACTGCCAAAATGAACCTTGGGACACAAAATTTTTAGGGGTTGCAACAGAAATTCAGTTTTTTTAGGGTCGATCAAATTCCTGGTTAATGGGAAATCAGGAGCCCTGCAACAAGGGATTTAAGCCCTTTGAATTTTTTAAAAAAAAAACAAAAAAAAAAAAACAAGAGCTGTCACTGTAAGATGACAATGCCCCCGACACCGCTTTGATTTTAAATTATGGCCAATCTATGTTGAAGGTCAAGGTCATCCAGGGGTCAAGGTCACCAAAGTATGTGCCTACAGAAAGGTAATGTACCAAGGAATGTTGTGGTAAAGTATGATGCGAATATGTTAAGTAATAAGGAAGTTATGGCCAATGTTAAAGTTTTTGGACGGAATGACGGACGGACGGACAGACGGACGGATGGACGGACAGACGGACGGACGGACAAGTCAAATTTATGATGCCTCCCTATCGGGGGCATAAAAAGTGTTTTATTCTGCATAATTATTTAATTTCAGTTTGATACTGAACTAAATATCCTACCTGTGAATGGTTAAATAAAGTCTCATGAGTTCTACAAAGTCTGGGTTCTCATATCCTAACATATTAGCAAAGTTCCAGCTCCAATCCTTGTTAGAATCTATAGCTCCCACAGATGTGCCCTCTCTATACAGATTTCTGTAGATTATAGCTGCCACAGTCGGGAGTTTGGCTATCAAGTCCATGGCATCTTCATATGCATACTGAAAATGAGAGATAAAAAAAAAAATCATCTTTACATGTGAAAAAAACAATTATTCTATTTCTATAATGCAAAATTAAGACTAAATTTGAAAATGAGTTGGTAGGGGCTTACTTGATACAGTTTTAACTGCACTTATTGAATTTATGAATAAAAAAACCCTTATGATTTCAAATATTCTGTTGTCTGGCAACATATATATCAGCAAATTCATATTAACAGGAATACACTAAAATGTATGGTATTTATAAAGTCAAAGGGAGACAACTCTTTTTAAGACATTGCAATAGCCAGGCCTGGTAATGATTTTATATAGGCTTATACACAACACTTAGTCTATTTTAAGATATCATTCAAAATAGGTATTTTTTAGATAAATGCTGGATAATAAATTTATTTGTTTACTCGGATTGGGTTTGACACGCTTTTAAAAACAAGAGGACCATGATGGTCCTATATGGCTCACCTGAGTAAGTCACTCATAACTTGTCAACCATGTTATGAATACCAGAATTTGTTTGATGTTCATTTTAGGGTGGTTAAATTTCGCCTTACTGCAATTTGATTTTTTTTAATTTTCATAAATTTTCAACTTTTCTCTTACCATGGCAAATTCTTTTAACAACTTTAGTAGACATACTCATTAAGAACATCCAAGCTAAGTTTAAAATTGATTGGCCTCATGGTTAAGGAGGAAAAGGATTTTGGCAATTTATGCCATTTTTCAGCCTTTCTGATACCATGGAAACAAGAGTTTTTGAAGAAATGAAATTCTGTTGACAACTTTTGAAGAGCTTTACCCAAGGATCATTCCTGCAAAGTTTCAGTTTGATTGGCCTAGTGGTTTGGGGTAGAAGACTTTATTCTAAGATTTTCGGCCATTTTCGTAACCATGGCAACCAGAGTTTTTGATGAAATTAAATTCTATGAACAACTTTTAAAGAGCTTCACCCAATTTCCCTGCCAAATTTCAGCTTGATTGGCCAAGTGGTTTGGGAGGATAAGAATTTTTTCTAATATTATCAGCCATTTCCGGCTATTTTTCGGACATTCCGTTACCATGGCAACCAGATTTTTTTGATAAAATTAAATTCTTTTAACAAGCTGTGAAAAGCTTCACCCAAGGATCATTCCTGCAAAGTTTCAGCTGATTGGACCAGTGGTTTAGGAGGAGAAGAATTTTTTCTAATTTTTTCAGCCATTTTTCAGACTTTCTGTTACTATGGAAACTAGAGTTTTAGATGAAATTAAATTCTTTTAACGACTTTTGAAGAGCTTTACCTAAGGAACTTCCCTGCCAAGTTTCAGCTTGATTGGCCCAGTGGTTTCGGAGGAGAAGAATTTTTTCTAATATTATCAGCCATTTTCGGTCATTTTTCAGACTTTCTATTACTATGGAAACTAGAGTTTTTGAAGAAATTAAATTCTTTTAATGACTTTTGAAGAGCTTTACCTAAGAAACATCCCTGCCAAGTTTCAGCTTGATTGGCCCGGTGGTTTAGGAGGATAAGGTGTTTAAAGAAATTGACGAGGGACAGACAGATGGATGGACGGACAGACAGACAGACGAAGGATGGTGAGTGATCACAATAGCTCACCTTGAGCACTTTGTGCCCATTTGAGCTAAAAAATTCGGTCATACCACAGTGGCTGGACAACAAGATTAATATTAGAGATAATTTCCATTCCAGTAAGAAACTAAATGTAAACAAACTTGTTTAAATAAAGGATATTGACAGTGGTCATGGAATAACGATTTTATTAAACAAGTCATCTATAAACAGATAAAAATGAGGCTGTACCTCATGAGCTAAAATTTTATATTCTATTTATATGAGCCGAATTTTGCAAAAAATAGTAAAATTCTTAGAATTCAACATTTCAATTTTCTGTAAAACCTATAAGGCCTATTAAAACGGCATCATAATATATAGATTATGACATCATTTACACGAGTACAAAATAGCATTACTATTCACTGTGCTCATTTGCATAATTATTCCACTAGTGTTATAACACTTGTATAATATCAAAAATATTCAACGGGGTCAATTCACTCCAGCAAGTAGGTCATATCATAAATACCTTTTTATCATGAATTAAACTTGACAATAAAACAATGAAAATTGTGGAAATGCAGGTTAGTTCTAATTGCCTGTAAATGGCTTAAGAGTTACAGAAAATTTGGAAGGCTTTTTTTTTCAGAAGTCCTAAAAACTTGGCTATTCTTCTGTAAATCATGATATATATACATCTTACCCAATCCAAGCATTTCAATAATTGCAAAATCCATGAGTTACAGTGACAACAACTTAACCCTTCTCTTGCTGTTCACTACAAATTTCTGCTTTTAACAAAGTTTTGGCAGAGAGAATAGACTAACATGTGCAGTCTCATCTTAGGCTACACTGCAAGCTTTCTAATCAATTGTTGTTGGGAAAACTTGGGCAAGTCTGTTTGATATGTCCCGAAAATTGAAAATCTGGTTGAAATTAATTTCAGATTTAGCATGATAAGACTTAACGATGTCAAAACACCTTACGAATAGGCTAGTGGCTATCAGGTCTAGAAATAAACTATTCTTTATTGCTTTTCAGTGGTTTATCGTGAAATAACTCCATATTATCATTTTGATAAACTCACAGCCAAACCAGTGACATTATCAATAACTAATATCCCAGTTTTGTTTATTTCGCCCTATCTGATGCTATCTTAACTGAGCCCAATACGTAACATGATAATCAATGTTGCATAGTAATCACATGCAAAAAAATGCACTTTAAGAAATTTGTCCAACAATTTTCAATTTTTTTCGCATTTATTCATTAGAGAAAAGAACTAGAACTGTCGCAGAGCGGACTCATACCCCCCACTAGGGCATTGTCCTACCGGGGCTATGTCCCAGTATAAGTGCTTTTAGTACATGATTTTTTTTGCAACATGATAACAACAAGATGATGTAACTTACCAAATTTGGTAACTCCCCTTATGGTAACTGAGTTTTGCAATTTTAAATTTTGACTACCTCCCCCCCCCCCCCCCCTCCTTAAAAACTTCAATGTGGCATAACTCTGACACTAATGACTGGATCAGGCTGAAAATTGCAGGTGCACAACTTCATATGATAGGATTATTTACCGAATTTGGTTACTCCCCTTAAAGTAAATGAGTTTTGCAAATTTAGATTTGGACTACCCCCCCCCCTCCTTAAAAAGTTCAAAGTGCCATAACTCTGAAACTAATGCCTGGATCAGGATAAAAATTGCAGGTGCACAACTTCATATGATGGAAAACAACCTGATAAAATTTCAGCAAAATTGGTCCAAAAATGTGGGAGGAGAAGAGGACACAAAATTTGGACTACTCCCCCCCCCCTCCTTAAGAAGTTTAAAGTGCCATAACTCTAAAACTAATGACTGGATCAGGATGAAAATTGCAGGTGCACAACTTCATATGATGAGAAACAACCTGATAAAATTTCACCAAAATTGGTCCAAATCTGTGGGAGGAGAAGAGGACACAAAATTTGGACTACTCCCCCCCCCTCCTTAAGAAGTTTAAAGTGCCATAACTCTGAAACTAATGACTGACTCAGGATGAAAATTGCAGGTGCACAACTTCATATGCTAGGGAACAACCTGATAAAATTTCAGCAAAATTGGTCCAAAACTGTGGGAGGAGAAGAGGACACAAAATTATGTCTACGGACAGACGGACGGACAGACGGACAACCTGATTCCAGTATACCCCCCCATAACTTCGTTGTGGGGGGTATAAAAATTGTTCGTTTTTTAAAGCAAACCCAATGAATATTTCTTTTCATGAACAACAAAAGAAATTGTTCTTCGCGAAAATGTAACTTTTGTTGTTCATACAATGAAATATAAATTGAACTTACACAGAAACTAATAATTACCCTATATTTCACCAATACTTACATCCCAATATTCTGTTTTAGGTTTGCCTTCAGAGTATGCTTTAGCAAATTTACTTTCACTATTGAGGGCAGTGATGGCTGCACTGAACTGTGACATGGGATGGAGGTTGGAGGGAAAATTGTTCAGCATCTGTGATACATGGTTGGGAATGGCAGCGCGTTTATTCCACTCCGCTGAGATGGCGTCGGCCTGTGCCTGTGTTGGGATCTCGCCTGTCACCAACAGCCAGAACAGTCCTTCTGGTAGAGGTTCTTCCCCTTTACCACCCATACCTTTAATATACAGTCAGGGCAACCATTGAAGGGGATATTTATTATAAATGTGACCTGTCACACACAAAGGGACCATCTTGGTAGTGTGTAAAGTGTCGATCCTTGTCAGGCTGCGCGGACCTGGCAGACTGACTAGGATCAAAACTTTTTGCATTGTGCCTTTTTTCTGAATCTAGAATTTTCAATCTACCTCCCAGCGAAAGAATTTTTGAAATGCTTCTTCTGGTTGACTCATACTGGACCAAATCCCTTTTTCGATAATTCATTTTACAGAATTCCTGGATGGTCCCTTTTTGCGTGATGGGTCACATTTACATTCAAATATTTTCATTTTAATATTTCTGCTTTTGCAAGGGGTATAGCCAAAGACCAACCTGCACGTACTTGTAGTCTGATCTTTGTCTCTACCACCTTATTTTCCTTCTTTGATGAGAAAATTGGAGGGGGAGGGACGGGTAAAGATACTTTTTTTTTGCAAGGGGTAAAGCCAAAGATCAACCTGCACATATTTGTTGTCTGATCTTTGTCTCTACCACCTGATTTTCCTTTTTTGATGAGAAAAGTTGAGGGGGGGGGGGGGGGAAATGGGTAAATTTACGGACTCACAATAAGTGCATACAGTGTCATACAGCACTTTGATTTTCATGCAATTTTGCAACAGCATTCATCCAGCATGACAAGGATTATAACAGGATATTGATTCAGAAAAGTTCAAATAGTTACATACTATAAGTTATCATATTCTGAAATCACAGTCTGTCATTAAGCCAATAGAAAATCAACTAGAAAATAATATATATCTCTTCTGACCTCTTGGTAGTTTTTCCTGGCATTCTGGGATGGTGTAATCTCGGAATCGAATCCCTTCCTCAGGATCAAGAACTGAAGTTTCTGTGACTAGACCTTTAATGCCCCTCATTCCACCATACATCTGAAAAACACCAAAAATGGTAAACTGTACTGTTGATGGAAAATAAAACATTGGAAGTAGTTTAATCTTTCTTTTCCCTGAAAACAAACATCATAATTTATCAATACTGGAATCAGGACAGTTTCTTTTTGAAGACAAAATTTTTGTGCATCTAGTAGTATTTTGAAAGAAAAACCATCTCTTTTGAGGGAGAAACTTGTGCAGTAGAAGAAATTGCCTGTAACAAGCAATATCTTCTTTTCCACAAAGTTCTCCCCATTATGAAATTCGAAGTCATTTACTGTGAGCTTGGACAACTCAATTCAAGAGCTTAGGAGTCCAACGGACTCTTTACTCATAGGAGATAGTGTTGAATCATGAGCACTTCCCTCAAGACAATTCTTTTATAAGTTTGCCTTTAACTGTTGACTTTGACCTTGCCAGATGACCTTAACTTTAGATGGACAAGCAGTTTCTCTTATAAATTTCAACAATACTAACTATTTTTTGTTATTTTAATAGATGTTAAAACCAGCATTGTTTGGGAATGTATTAAAACCTTTTTGTAAACTAGATCTGCTGCAAAGCGGACCAATAACCCCTGACCAGTACTTTGTTTTTGAAAAAAATTCAATTATGTCCTTGACTTTTGTGACCCAAAACTAATAGGACACTTCTGAAAGCAATCCTGAGTGCATGTTGTATTGTCAAAAAAACAGGAGCGAGTGAAAGAGTTAGAATTATAAAATTGATGCTACATGTATATAAGTTTTGACTGGTAATTTTTTTACTAGAAAGAGAATATTTTTTTTGAAGTACCACAGACTGTCAGATCTTATTTGTAGTGAAGGTTATCTCTAGTTGCCATGCCCCCCTCTGGTTAGCTTGTACAAAGAACCTCCATCAGCAAGGATATCATAGAGAACGCTCAATTACTACCCTTGCACCCTTCTCCCTTGCTTCCTATTGCACTTTCATTCAGCATTCTATGCCCTTGCTTTTAAAAGCATGAAAAAAAAACATACCATATCAACAGTGACTTCTCCAACTTTGGTAGATCCATGGCTTTTTCTGAACTCTTTTATTTCTTGCTGTTTTACAGGGATTTGTGCAGCTAGAACTTCTTTCAGGTCCTGTGTTAATCAAATCAGCACTAATAACATTGTATATTCATTGTGATAACAAAAGCAATCAAAATCATTTGTAAAATAGTATATGAGATTGATTACACTTGAGCAGAACCTGTAAAAAGTAAATCAAATTGTATACATCTACAATCATCAATTTTTGCTTGCAGTGATCTGGCGAGGCAGCGATTCTGCGACAATCGCGCTTAAAAATTGAACATGTCCCATAAAATCTTTGCAAGATGCAACTTTTGTCCCATGTAAATATGTGCTCGAGTTTCAATTGAAACAGCCTAGAACGACTTCAATTGTACTTAAAGTGAAAGTAACAAGGATTTTCAAAACTAGATCTAACACCTGCTGCAAGGTTAAAGGTCAAATGTAAATTACATACTATCCCAGAATTCAATGCGTCGACACTGGACATCCTCACGTGCAAAAATAAAATTCCTGGGTCGTTTTGACGTCGAGTTTGATTACTAACTTTAAACGCGGGTGAGTTTGACTGTTTACACAATATGCATGACTGATATAATTTAAAGATGTCAAAATTAATTAAATAAGAAAATAAAAAAAAATATTCCAATTCAAAACGTTTTAATTTTTCGTAGACATTATTTGTTATTTCATATCATCAAAAATTAAGGAATACTCGAAAGAACGAATTGTATCTTGATTTCGAATCGAACTTGCCATCGTTTTGCGTGGCATAGTAACCTGCATAGAAATCGGGTGTTATCATTCGTGACTGTTCCGTCGATGAGTAATTACACAATGTCCGGCAATTTCTCTATTTTTTTCCCCACCAAACATCGCACAGTTCCGAGTTTGAAATTCAAATAGAATAAACAGATTGAAGCAGACGAGTTCTGGCAAGGACTCATCAACGAAAAATTGCGGCGATGAAAAAATTCATCTGCATTTTCTACATCACGGCTTAACTCAAGACTCGCAAAGAGACATAAGAAAATGCTAAAGTCGTGTTTGATAGCCTTATACTTAGGTTGTTTGAGAGATCTTGACCTGGAATGTAAACCGAAGCCTTAGTTTATTCAAGTTCAGTTCATCAAAACTCCAGAAGAGAACTGGAGGTACTTGTTTTTTTTTGGGGTTTTTTTTTTTTGAAAACTTTGAACATCTTATAAAGTTATAATTTCATATACAGCTAGTATATCAGTCGTTTGAAACAATTAAAAATTGAATAAAAATTTAGTTTTTAGAAAGTGTCTCAGGTTTTCCAAAAATGTCCCTAACTTTTTAGCTAGCATGTGACATTTGTCCCATACTTTTTTCTTCCTCGCCAGAACACTGGCTTGTTTGAATGAGATTTTACACCGCTTTCAACAATCTATCAGTTATCGTGGCGGCTGGAGCACCCAAACAATGGATTCCTGGTATTTCTCACACACTTTATATTTCATCCTTTCCCAGCCTCTAGCTGCTATCCCACATAGGCCAGTGATTATCAACCCATTGGTGGAAGACAACTAGTTGGAAAGGAGGAGTGCTGTCATCAGGAATTGAACCTGGGACCTTTTGAATGAATTGACAGTCAGACATGCTTTGACAGTTGCTTCAAAAATCATCAAACAAAGCAAAATCTGAGTTCAGTATTAATGAAATAATGAATGCATTAAAAAAATTCTAACAACACAAAAGTAATCTGGGTTTTAGATTATAACTTAAAGTACATAGAACTTTATTCACAATAAAATTAATGTCATGTGTTCCATACTGTAATACAAAACTGATATCTTTATTTTACAAAAAATTCAAGTTGTAGACTCAGTCAATTGAATCGTCTATCAAATGATTACCCCAAACATTATTTCAAAATAAAATCCAAAATACTCCCTCTATCTGTAGCTTTGATACTTACAGTGCTGGAGGAGGATGCAAATCTTACACTGTTGGACCAAACCTGAAAGAGCAGAAGTAAATGTATATATTCATATTTTTCTTTCATTTCTTTTTCTGCTAATTGAATCGGATAGCCTAAGCCCTGTTATTCAAGGACAAGAACATTATAAAGTGTCTTGCCTCTGGTGTGGGGGGTAACCCTTAACCACAACAATTATTTGGGTCTTTTTAAATTCTCTTTGAGGTTAATACTTAAAGGAATCTATGAATCTAAGTATGTTTTCTCTGATGATATAGACATTTTACGAAGAAAAGATCAGCACATTCTGCAAGTTTTAAGATACTACTCTTAAAACCAATGAGCTTTGCATTGAGACTAATAATTTATTTATTATTTTTTCACTGCATTGTGATTTCAACACTACAATGTCTTTTGAAACTGAACAAGTACTATATTCCATTTATAGGTATTGGGTTAATTTGCTAAAGTGAGATCCTACTGACTTCCATCTTCATTTAAACTTTGACCTTGCTATTAACTTGCAAAACAATGAAATAAGTAATTTTCATCTACAAAACAATGTGTTCATGGGGAAAGAAATATGATTGTTGTTATTTATTTCTCATTTTCGAGGTATAGAAATTGAAATGCACAGATCTTATCATGATATTCGTCGAATTCTGGAAGTGATTTCTTACCCCACCCTCTCATGCTTCAGTGATATTGTGGCAGCCGTCCTTGTGAATTATAGAAAGGACAAAACACTGACATGACTTACATTTGAAGTTTTTGAGAGTTGTGCCAACGAGCGTATAAAACTTGGGTGAATTGACATCTTGAAGTGATTCCTTGTCGGTTAAAATTACAAATCTTGTCCACCCTCTCGTCTCCAGCACCGGCTTCTATACCTCTGACGTCACAGTAAAGGTCACGTGAAACATGTCGTTCCGGGTCATGAGATCTAAAGGTACGTTACTCATGCCTCAATCTATTATCTCCCTTAGCTATTCCAAAAATAGATTAGGGGAAAACCCTTGATCATTAGCTATGGAGTTTGAAGAAGTGAAAGTAGTATGGAATAAGGTGATTCCACCAATCAGAGAGGCATTTATTGCTGTTGGTAAGACATAAATCATTAACAAAAAATAACCATGCAGAGATTTGTTTATTTTGTCAGAAAGATGCTAATGATTAAATTTGAAAATCAATCATATAGCCATAGCCCAATTGTACATTACATACACCATTACACCTGATATCAATGATTGTGTTTTGGCTCTACCAAGGGTAACCAACTAGTCCCCCCCCCCCCCACCCCAAAAGAAAAAGTTATCGAAGTCATTTAAACTAAGATTTCAACAGGCATGCTAAAATTCAAAGCTATTTCATAATTTTCATTTTTTAACCTGTTAACAGACCTGTGACATCTTATTTAAGGAGCTCACTGATGATATAATGCATAAATTTCCAGATATTCTATTTTTGATTAAGATTTTGATTACTGAAATTCCTGGGGTTGGGGATCTGGACGGTAGGACCCTCTAGTCCCCTCTCTGAATCTTCATACCTGCTAGAGAATGGTAGCTTACAAGCTCTTCTTTGACTCTTAAACCAAGGTTTTGACTCTAAAATAAATCAATATTATTACAAACTAACAATCCGCAAGTAAGGCAGAGCTGAAAATAATCAATGTATGCCGGCTTCGAACCTAAGCGGACAAGTAATATTCAAATTTTTGGTCCAATGCGCTAACCACTGAGCCAAAGAAGATCTTCCCTGATGCAGGTGTCAGGCATTGTATCTAAACCAACGAAGCTATGCAGGACAGTGGTGAGGGTGGTCTCCCATAACAATATACTCTATTTTGACCCAGATAATTTTTTCCTTTAGGGGCAATTTGACCACATTGATTAAAATTTCTGAGGGTAAACTGATTTTACAGGTAATCACTCAAATTTTCAATGATATATCTTGTTTACTACATGTATGTAGAATTTTATAAATAAATAAATCAATGGTGGATCCAGGTTTTTCTATACAGGAAGTTCAATCATACAAATTCCGACAGGGTTTAACCCTTTCCTGTTTTACAAAATTTTGGACCTGTCCAAATTCAAAGGTTTTGCAGACAAAAATTAAAAGTGGATTTAATTTGAAAATTAACCATTCAGTAGGGTAGAAAATAGTGTGGAAAAGAAGAAATTGCAAAGGGTTAAGGAACACAGCTTTTCTGAGTTGGAGACTCACAAATTAGTAGCCAGGATTCTCAAAACTATTTGATGGTACTCCATATGACTCTATGGCTAATTTACTAATTTTGATTGAATTTCTCCATGTCAATTAAATAGACAAGCCTAAGAGGCCTGAACCCCTCTTAATCTGCCACTGCCATAAACCGTACAGCACCTGCTGGTCAATTTTTTTTCCTCCTAAGAAACAATACCATTCTAAAGCAAATTTTCACAATTAATACTAAGTATATAATTTTTTCTGAAAATGAAAAGCAAAAAACGGGAGGGAAAACAATGTGACAAAAGAAGAAATTGCTTGTCACAAGCAATTTCTTCTTTTTTCACAATGGTTTCCTTCAGTTACTGAAAATCTGAGAATGGAACACAGCCAATTTATATATTCCCATCAGATTCTACTAAGTTAAGAAATAATGTTGAACAATCTCTACAGGCATGGAGGATCTGCAACATGGTACCTTCTGCCAGTCCTCCCTTAAATTCACAGGCCTGAGGACTGGTGTTAGTGTCGATCCCTGGAGTTCATTTTCGTTTTTTTCATTGCTTTTTTCTAGAATTGGTTGACTATGTGACTGATTATTTCTCGATACAAAGCTGTCAAAGGATAAGAGCCCAGAGTAAGCAGCACGGTACAACAGCAGCTAATGATGAATTCTTTGAAGAAGCCAAAAGAAAACCAGGAAGTTTTCCTGTAATCCTTGCAGCCTTGAAAAAAGAAAACCAGATTAAAGTACTGGAACTAATCCTGGAAAGAGTCAAGTATGTTGCCAGGGACTTCAATCAAGTTATTTTGACCAATAATTTGATGGCTTAGCGAAAAACAGTTGTAACTACCTATAATCATATAGGCAGTTACAACTATTTCATGCTGAGCCATCTATATAACATACTCCTCTTTCTGATATGCTGATGACTATCTCAAAGGAAACATATATACATTATGACGGAAAAAATAAGAGAAAATAAAAGTGAATAAGCCTTGGACCCTAGGATGCTGCAAAAGTGGATCCAGCCCTTATTATTGTGGACTTTTTCTTAAATTTTGTCAAAGTGTAGGAGCACTCTGGGAGAATTTATGAGAATCATGCACTGTGATATGACTGAAAAACTTAAAAATAACATTAAACCCCACTTAAAACGATTTTTCAATAAAAAAAATTTATTGGTTTTAAAAGTTTTTGAATGTAAACAATGTACTTTCTAAAGTCTATAGAGAATTATTAACCCTTGTAATGCTGAACCCGGAATATTCCTTCTTTGGCAGGAGCTATAGAAAACATCAGCCTGCACATATGTGCAGTCTGATGTTAGTCTACACCTCCTGTTTCTCACTTTCAAACCAGAATTGTCAATAGATTTAGTTTTTCAAATAAAAATTGACATACAGTTTGTACTTTCAGTGCTTTTGCCCTTTGATTTTGATGCAAATTTTTAGCCAAAATTTATTCAGCATGACAAGGGTTAACTGCATTTTGGTCAGAAAAATACACTTTGATTTAAAAACAAAAAAGTGGTCAGCTCATGAGTGTGCAAAAGTATGTTCAAGAAAAGTGATTTTGGATTTGTTTAAATTGAAAAGATGTAATATTTTCATAGCTAAAAGATTTGAAAAGTTTTATTGTTACTATAAAATTAATTAGTCAATTAACGACGCTATTGTTACATTTTTGCAGAATATATATTAAGACAGGCAGACAGGCAATTGTGTTTGGACTCATCAAAGATGCAGCAAAGAGCCTTGGTATCAGTTTAGATGAAGAAATAGCTGCTGTGTTAAGGCAAGGTCCTATAGGTCAACCAGGTAACTGACTTCTGTTAGCTGCAGGGTTTGACCCTAACATTTTTTTTCCTTCAGCCTCAAGGACCTGTTAGCTCTAAATATTAAAGGTCCACCCAGATAATTGCAGGTCCTCTTAAAAGTCTCTGATTGTTTTCATGCAATTTGATGGGTAAATTGTATGGAAAACAGTATGGGAAAAGATGAAATTGCTTGTAAGAAGAAATTTCTTCCTTTTCCATGTTGTTTTTCGAAGGGCGTCGGAAAAAATGAGTTTTAGAAAGGGAACTATTTTTTCAAAGCAGGATAGATTGGAAATTATATGGACATTATCTACAGGCCCAAAGGACCTGCAGCATGGAAACTTATTCCAGTTCTCCCTTAAAACCACAGGTCTCGGGCTTGAGGACTGGTGTTAGTGTCAACCCCTGAGCTGTGACGGATCCAGGATCCTTGTAAAGGGTGTTCCAACATACATGTAGGGGGATTTGTTTGCCTAGTTTATGTGTACATGTATTACCTAATTTTGATTGAATTTCCAATTTACCCTTGTCATGCTGAATAAAAAGCCTTGCCAAAATTATATTAAAATCAAAGTGATGAAAGTTTTGATTTCCTAATTGTGATTCAGTATTTGATTATGAAAATATGATTTTGAAATTTCTCTGGTTTGAAAAGGAAAAATAAGGTGGTTAAGACTAAGACCAGACTGCAAATATGTGCAGACTGATTTTTGTCCATACCTCCTGCCAAAGCAGGAATATTCCAGGATCAGCATGACAAGGGTTAAAATGAAATTTTTCATCAATTGGAATGCACAATTTTAATGGGAACTGCTAAAAATTAAATAATAAGATTGTTTTTGACTGAGATTATAATGATCAAGATACTAGAATAGTTTTTCCCGAAAAATTTCATGGTTGGTTCAGTCTGTTTTATCCCTTCTCATGCTGTGTGAAATCCTTGGAAAAAATTGCAATAAAATCAAAGTGCTGAAAGCACTGGATGTTCTCATTGGGGGTCAGTATTCATTTTTGAAATGTAATTTGTAAACCTTTCTGGTTAAAAAAATCATATTGTGTAGAGTAAGATCAGACTGCACATATGTGCAAACTGCAAACTGATCTTTGCCTATACCTGCTGCCACAGCAGGAATATTCAAGGTTCAGCATGACAAGGGTTTAATCAATACTTAGCCATGAAATTTATACCATCTTTAACCACTGCCCCACTAAGCCAGTGGACTGGTTTCAAAATTCTGCCTCCTACAGAAGCCCCAGACCAAAGTAGTGTGTCCCCACTGCCGGTGACAACAGAGAATCCAGCCTTTCAGAGGCAGACTCAACAAAGACCCAGTGAGCAGCAAGCAGTACAGATAGTAACACATGTCCCGAACCCACAACCTTCAGCTCTACAGTCCTCTGGACAAGTTATATATCAGAGACTACAAAAACCATTACCAGGTGAAATCATCTTGCAGAATTCCTTTTAACCCTTTCCTGTTTTACAAAATTTTGGACCTGTCCAAATTCAAAGGTTTTGCAGACGAAAATTTAAAGTGGATTTGATTTGAAAAATAACCATCCAGTAGTAGGGTAGAAAATAGTGTGGAAAAAGAAGAAATTGCTTGTCAGAAGCAATTTCTTCTTTTTTCACAATGGTTTCTCAATCATAAAATCACAGACACGTAAAAAGCAGGGATTAAACAGCAAAGGGTTAAAGATAGCAATCTTTCCTTGAATGTTAAGGTCTTAGAATAAAAAGAAAATTATTACTTAACTCAGAATTTTCTCAAATTTAAACTTTAGATTACAACTTTCAATCTATTTTAATACTATAATAAATGTTTATACATAAAAGATAATACAATGTATTAATAAGTTGATATTCAAGACAACTTAATAGTATCATCCTTTATGTTCATACATTTGTTTTTATTCTAAATTTCAGTTCAAAAAGAAATAAGTTTTATAATCTCTGGCTGGAGATAATAAAACATTTTTCTTTATTGAACTGGCAGTTTTCACAAATTTCAAATTCTAGCTACAGCATTATATTAGCTCAATCATAAGTAGCAATCCTATTTAACATTTATTTTGTAAAATTATCTTTAATTTCAAAAGCGTTCGGTGCATGGTGATCAATTAGAAGTTGAACAATTATTCCAGCTTGGAGTGGAGTTATTTCTCTGTTGAGTACAATATACATTGTATGTTTTAATCACTTTTTAAAACATTTTTTTTTTATTTGATTTTCATTTTACATGGATTGGAAAACAAGTTCTTAGATTAATTCCCCTTGATTCTGCTTCCTGGAAAATTTACCAGTGCTGGCAACAAATATTAATGTTTTGGCCAAGAAAGAACCAACATCAATAGCCGCTCCTGAGAATTGAACTTGGGATCTCTTGGTTAAGAGGCCGATTCTACCGCTGGACCATGGACACCACAATAAATTTGCTTTGTTTTCAACATTGAGAGTTGAAGAATATCTTTCATGATAAAAAAAAAAAACCTGTATTTATACTGAAACTTATGATAAAGTCATTAATGTGAAAGATCTTAATTTTAAAAAAAATACTTATTATTTTCTGATTGTTAAAATTTTAGACTTAGTAAAAATAATCAGTCACACATGATAAAAAAAATTGTTGGAAAAGGAGAAATTGCTTGTTACAAGCAATTTCTCCTTTTTCCAAAATGTTTTCTTTGGTATACACTAAGAGGGACATTAGATTCCTGGACTTTACAGAAAAGAGTCAAATTTCATTTTTAGATATTCCACTCAGCAACTTGAAAGCAACATCAAGAAAAAAGATATCGGAAACATTTTTGGCAGTACACAAAGATGAGCCAGATCCTGTATGGCAGGTCCTACTTGATAATGCAGATCTTGATATAGATAGCCAGAAAGCTAGACAAATAGGTAAACTTATCGTAAAAGCGCTGATAGAACCCCGGGGTTTGATTAGAATCATCACATTTCTATTAGAAAGAGGGGGGTGGGTGATATTAGAGGGTACAGATGCTGAGACGTGGAAAACTGAACAAATTAAAATGCTATGTAACAGAGATTTATTATGTATGAAAAATTGAGTTCAAATCCAAAGGTGATACATGATTGAATATGATTTATAGTACATTTGACTTCTATATAGACCAACATTTTGCAAAAAATATCGGAATTAAACTAATGAAACATATTTTTTTCTTTTCATATCATATTTTCTATCTGATACCATGAAGAATTTTGTTTTTTCTCAGCCTTTCATTCCTTTTTGTGTTGGAATTAAACAGAACATTGAATTGTCTATCCAAAAAAAGTTCTGACTTGCATAGGGGACGAGTCAAAAGTGTGTGATTTTAAGTGGTCTGTCTAAGTATAAAAGTAAGTATTTTTTTAAAGTTAGTTCAGTCAAAGATATTTACATCTTTAGAATTTCAAATCTGAATAAATGTATTCTCTCTTTTTGACCAGATGATTGATAATTATCTTTATCAATTCTGAGATGAACCCCATATTCACATACTTTGACCAATCAAAAAGCATTATTTAACGAAGTTGTTGGGATTGTCATGAAAAAAACTAGATAAGTAGGCGAGTAGTAACGGTACAAATTATGTGATATTTAAGTTAAAGATTACATAACTGTTGATATTAAAATCATTATTTTGAAACTATTTAGAAGTCAAACAGACTATACAATAGTGTAGGAGTGAGGTTTAAAGGCCTTTTGAATAATCCTGGGTGCAGTACACTCAGAAAATCAAAGAAACATTACAACAAATCATTTATTTAAGCATTGAACTAACACAAAAGCTTAACATTTGTTCAGGAAAATCAGGGGAATTCATTGTTGAATTGATTTGATGTTTGTTGGGGTTTATAAGAGGCTTCTAGTTTTAAAAAAATCACACATATAATGGTCTCTTTTGACAAGCAAAGAGGGGATTGGGTTTTATTAGAGCATGAGGCTCTATTAAAATTTTTACAGTAATTTATTAATGAAAAACACTTGGGGATTGAAATAACCCAGTTGAATATTTTCTATATTTAATGGGTTTTATTACCCAAGACTTTCATGTAATAACCATGTGAATTGATTTAAAAGTGTAAAGCTGCTTGAACACCTCATGAAAAATGTCATAGAGCATTTGAAAACATCATTTTTTAAACAGTCCTTTATGTCATTTGGGAAATGTTTAATCAATGATACGTCAGTAAAGGTGGTTTAGGTTTTTTAGCTCCACTGGCCGAAAGGCCAGCGGGCTATTTTCATGGCGGGGTGTCCGTCGTCCGTGTGTGCGTGCTTCTGTCTGTAAACTTTTACTTTAAAAATCTTCTCCTCATAAAGTACTGGATGGATTCTAATCAAATTTCATCATTGTTCCTTGGGTGACCCTCTATCAGATTCCTTAAAAAAAATAAAATCGGTTGAAAATCATGGCTGTAGTGAGCGTAGCTAATTTCCATATATGATAATAGGTGACTTTTCTCAGGAACTAATTGATGGATATAAACCAAATTTCACTAGAAAGATCCTTGAGAGACACTTTATCAGTCTAAAAAAAAAATTGTGATCAGTTGAAAAATATGTATTTTATTGGTGGAGGTCATTTCTCTAAATACATGTATTTTATAGCGAAAACTTTGAAAATCATTTTCTCAGATTCTAACAAATGGATATCAACCAAATTTCACCAGAATGATTCTTCAGTGATCCTTTATCAGTCTATAAAATAATATTGTGATCAGATGAAAAATGTGTATTTTATGGACGGAGGTCATTTCTCTATATGTTATAAAGTGAAAACTTCGAAAAATCATTTTCTCAGAATCTTATCGATGGATATCAACCAAATTTCACTGGAATGATTCTTTAGTGATCCTTTATCAGTCTACATAAAAATATTGTGATCAAATGAAAATATGTCTTTCATGGGCAGAGGTCATTTCTTTAGATATGTTGTTTGGTGGAATATCAATATAGGGAAAACAAACTTTCTCAAAGTTTTAATAGATGGATTCAACCAAATATCATAGGAATTTTATTTCTGCAAAGTTGAATCAGTCTGCTGAAAATATTTTGATTAGATGAACAGTATGTATTTTATTGGCAGAAGATATTTCAACATATAAAGTGAATATTGATCACCCTTTGGGTATCACTTAAATGATGAATTTATCTAGACTTATAAAAATTAATAGGTGTAAAGATTTTAGATTAGAAGGAACAAAACCTTTGTTGAAATCCAAATGTATAGAAACATTAGTTGAAATAGGTAGCCTGAGAATTACCCCTGAAAATTGGCCAGTTTAGGGTGACTCTGCACAGAGAGTACAATAAGTGTAAAATATATTCTGAACAACTGAGGTTCAGAGTGGGGTAGAAAGAGTTAAGTTGACTGCACTCTAAGGTATTAGGCAGAATAAAATAAATATATTGGATTGAATATTTAACTTTTTATCTTCATCAGTTGTTTTGGTAGCAAACAATTATTGTGAAGTAACACCCTTTTAGTAGTGTTTAATGAAAAGTGGAAAGATCTACAGTCAAAATTTTGTGGACAAAGTGCAATGTATATTGTCCAGTAACATTGTGTTAGTGTAGAAATTTTCGTTTTTCATTTCAACCAAATTTCACTGGAATGATCCTTAGGTGACCCATTATTAGACTGCACGAAATTATTGTGATTACATGAAAAATATGTGTTTAACAGTCAGAGGTCAATTTTCAATATGTTATTCATTGATCATGTTTTTTTCATTGCAGAAATATTTCAGGAAATGACACTGAAAAACACTTATTTACTTGAAATAAGCATTCACTCTTTATTCACTTCAATTCTTGTTTAAATAGCCTTATCATCCTCTAATAATCATTATCAGGATATTCAGGCCTGTGGAGCAAATCAGACGCTCAAGCACCTCTAGTTTAATTTACTGAAGATGTGATGCTGAATAAATAACTTTCATAACCATTGAATTTAGAGATGCGTACAAAAGTGACAAAAGTAAAAGAGGTAGCGCACTAGTACTAGGCAGACACTCTGGGTTAAAGTCTCAAATAATATTTGTATATTTCCTTCATTTTATGCTTTACTTTGTTTAAAAAATTATAGAAACAAACTTGTTTTATTAAATGCACTCCACAGTCTTCACTTTCTTTTCCTAATACTATGTATTGCGTATGCATGCACCAAGTTGAAATAATATTGATAGACCACTTCTTAAATGTTAAGTTCATTATGTATAAGACGCTACCATATTTTATGGCTAATGCTCTGAATGTTAATTAACCCTTTGCTGTTTAATCCCTGCTTTTTACGTGCCTGTGATTTTATGATTGAGAAAAACATTGTGAAAAAAAGAAGAAATTGCTTCTGACAGCAATTTCTTCCTTTTCCACACTTTTTTCTACCCTACTGAATCTTTATTTTTTCAAATTAAATCCACTTTTTATTTTCGTCTGCAAAACCTTTGGATTTGGACAGGTCCAAAATTTTGTAAAATAGGAAAGGGTTAAAAGACTTTAGAGTTACTACAGCTACTGGTTTGAACATGTGATTAAACATTTTTTATGTGCACATAATATTCATTTAACACAAAACCTCTTCTGTTTAATACCTACCATAGCTTGTGGATTGTTGAGTATATTTCACCTGATTAAAATTTATTTAAATGATCAAGGTCAATTTCAAATCAAATTGAATAAACCACACTTTACATGTATAAGTGACATATGGCTTATCTTTACTCTTGATTTCTAGAGTGTTCAAGACACCCTGGGCCTGGAAAAGAATTTTACGACAATTTGAGGGATCTAGGCTTTACAACAGGACAGCTGATTGACTTGTTACAGAACCATGGTTGTAGTGATGCTGCTGACATTGTAAGACAAGAGGCTGGAAATGGTATAAATATAATTTTTTATACGCCCCTCGAGGACAGGACGTATTATAGGATCACCCGTGATGTCCAGCGTCGGGGCATCAGGCTACGTGCACTTCTTTGTCCGGGGCATATCTCTGTAACCTTATGTCCGATTTTCTTGAAACATGGCAGGTATATTCTTCTCCTCATTACGAAGTGCAGTGAACAACAACCATATCTCTACCTGCCCATTTTTTTTAGTTATTGCCCTTTGGGTTTTTTTTATACTTTGATCTTGTCCGGAGCATATCTCTAAAAGTATAGGATCTATGATCATGAAACATGATGGGGAGATAGATCTCATCAAGGGGAAGTGCAGTACAAAAGAACCATTACTCTACATGGCTTATTTTTAAGTTATTGCCCTTTGTTTTTTTCAAACTCGGGTCTTGTCCGGTGTATATCTCTTTAAATATTTGAGCTATGATCATGAAATTTGATGGATAGATGGATTTTATCAAGGGGATGTGCAGTGCAAAAGAGCCATAACTCTACCTTGCTTATTTTTTTAGTTATATTGCCTTTTGTTGTTCTTCATACTCAAATCTTATCCAGAGATTATCTCTAATAATATATGAGCTTTTATCATAATAATGATAAAATCCTACTTCAATTATTCATCTGTCTGTCTACAGAAAAACATTCTAAAAGATATTCATTCCAATCACTTCATTTATACTATTAACCCTAAGTTATGTCAAGCTGTGTGACGGGTGTTATTTGTGACAATTTGGCACCTTGTTATAAACCCTTTCTTGTATTTATCTTATAACTACAGTGGTCTCGCATTACCTCGAGAGGGCGAAAACTCGAATTCGTGCGAAAGCTCGAGCTGGCCTTCCGGTCCCGACGCGCCTTTCTCTATTTTCTTGTTGGTTATTACTGCATTAACTCGAACGCGCGATTGCTCGATCGCTCGAGCAGCAATCTAAGTCCCGAGGTCAAATTTTACTGCATTCCCTCGAGCAAAGGGGTTCGCACCTTTCTGACATCTATTGTTTTGCATCAATATCAACTTACAGTGCGTATTTGTTAATTCATCCTATCGTAAAGAATACCTTTAGGCCTTTTCACAGGGCCCCTATCAGTCAGACAACTTGCTTTGACACCTTTTTGTATGCCATACTTATTCAATTTTAGGGTGTAATTGACGGGAATTTAATGATCAGAAACTAATTAAGAGACTTTGAAACAATCATAAAACAAACGAACATTTTTGTCGAGATTGTCATCATCATTTTGAAAGTCTTTCGAAAATCATCCTCGTGAGTAATTCCGCAAATTATTTATCCTTTTAACGAAAGATATTGACGATGCCCATTACAACAATAAGTACAACTGTAGTTTCAATGTTTCGGTCGCCAATCGACGGTGTTAGGCACAAAAATGTGTTTAAAGAAAATGCGTCTATTTCTAATTGTCTTGAATCCCACTTCATATTAATTTTTGATATCTGCTGAAAGCTTCTTTTTTTTTTTTTTTTTTTTTTGTTTGAAACATTCCAGAAAAAATCATAAAACGTTTGTAAACGTGTTTCTTTGTTTATAGATGTCATTTAAGGAAACAGTTTAAATATTTGAGGCACCGATGAAGTAAGCTCTAAGGAAAACATTGTGAGAAAAGAAGGAATTGCTTGCAACCTCGCCTTTCTTCTGGCTGACAAAATGTCTAAGATTTTATCATTCAGCAACGATAGCTACAAAAGTATTATGAGGACGAAAAAATATGCTTGTTATAGTGCCTCTCATAAAAATTGCCAAAATCTAACATTTTGTCATTTCAATGACCTTTGTACTAAGAACAGATACCACTTACATTGACTCCTTCGCTTTCATCAACTTTTGTGGATTTTTCCTTTTTCAACCCTTCAATTTGACCAATTAAATCGCTCGATTTAACAAATCGCCTTAAATCAGAGTTATATATTTCGTAAAACTATTCCTCGAGGAGTATTTTTCATAAGTACCGCATATTTTGAAGGCAAAATATTCAAAGGAAAGTTTGATACGCAGTGAAACGTCTTCATAGTTGACAATTTTGTTTACTGGCATT
The DNA here is from genome assembly GCA_948146395.1 of Fragum whitleyi. NCBI lineage: Eukaryota > Metazoa > Mollusca > Bivalvia > Cardiida > Cardiidae > Fragum > Fragum whitleyi. The sequence goes on from OX411556.1 coordinate 21,996,309, forward strand.
AACTCGAATCATGCGATGACTCGAGAAAATCGGTCGGTCCCGTGTGTGTTCGAGCAATCGCGAGACCACTGTATTTAAATATCTGTGTGATAACATCTGATATGTTAATTTTTATGATATTACATGGATTTTTTCAGGAAAATGACATAATGTGGTTATTTTTAGCTCATCTGAGCACAATGTACTCAAGGGGAGCTTTTAGGATCACTCTGAGTCTGTCGTCCGTCATGCCTCTTCCATCGTGAACAATCTTAAAAACTTCTTCTTCTCCTGAATAACTGGGCTGATTTCAATGAAACTTTACAAAAATGTTCCTTGGGTGACTCTTTTCATAAATTGTCGATAATCGGTTTTCAGTTGCTAAAGTACAAACAACTAATGATCGATTATACAATCGTTTTCTTAGATATTAATACAGCACTCCCAGTATCATTCTTTGAAGAATAGAATATGAAAGTTTAGTTAAAACTCATGACCTAAAAACTCATCCTGCACATTTTTCTACCAACTCCATGGCTCAGCATGAAACAGTTGTAACTGCCTATAAACATATTGGCAGTTACAACTGTTTCATGCTGAGCCATCAAACTGATGTCGGTTTTGAAAACAAAATATAATGGCTTTCACTTATGTCGTTAGGAACAGATTAATCAATTATGAAATTTCTTAGTCGATTAGCACAATTGGAAGCCCAAACCAACTGGTAATCAATTATAATCGATTAATCTGCCCATCACTAGTGCTCTTGTAGGATTTTTTAGACTGGTCCAAATAGACAAGGGTTGCAGACAACAAGGAAAAGTGGATGCAATTTGATCTACCATTTATGGGTGGTAGAAAGTATTTTGGAACTGGAAATGTTTCACAGACATGGATGTCCCAATAATACTTGATTCTAACCTGAATTCCTATTTGACCTTGAGCCATGACCTTGACCTTGGGAGTATCTGGACATATTCTTCACATGACATTAGTGCTCCCCCATGTGAATAACAGTTACTATGCCAAGTTATTTTGAAATTCATCCGTAAATATTAAAGTTATGCTCTGGGCACAAATGGGACCCCTCACACACACACACACACACACACACACAAACGTGCACACACTTACATACAGAAAGAGGTAACTCTATATGCCTATGCCATTCCATGGAGAGGGCATAAAAAGGAAAAACTACTTTTGAAATAATGAGTTTTCTATAATTGTCAAATTGAGAGGTCAAGACAATGTATTCTCAGTGCCTATAGGTATATCGATGGGTCAGTGCAACATTATTGTAAGTGCCTATATATTCATAGGCACTTACAATATTGTTGCGCTGACCCCTCGATATAGGCACTAAAGCTAACCCATCAAAATACCAAATTGGATGCTGAAGGATTGATCATTTTAATTTCAGTGGCATCTGTACAGAGAAACCAACCATCCGTCATCCCACCATATAAAGAAGATCTTGCTAAGTTTGATGAGAATAACCTTGACCTTGCCAGACAAAGGTCACAAGAAGAACAGCTATCAAAACTTAACATTCGAACTCCACAGAGATCCGCACAGCCAAGTGAGTCATTAATATTTCAATGCGCAATCACATTCTATGATGACTTATTACCCGACGGCAGCACTCATTCTTTCCCACAATTTGTCTCTGCTCAAACCCTACATTGTGGGTACTCATAGGAGTCATCTCATTGAGACAATTCCAATGAGTAACCACAACATAGGGTTTCATTTGGAGATAAAGGTTTTAGACTGGAGTTACTCCCTCTTATACATGTATGTACATCTGATAAAGAATAAGGAAATCTTTTCAATTATTTTATGAAAGTCTCAACTTAATATTGTTACTGTCATTGACAACATGACTGTTCTTGTCATTGTGTGATTAACCCTTTCCTATTTTACAAAATTTTGGACCTGTCCAAATTCAAAGGTTTTGCAGACGAGAATTTAAAGTGGATTTAACTTAAAGAATAACCATTCAGTAGGGTAGAAAATAGCGTGGAAAAAGAAGAAATTGCTTGTCAGAAGCAATTTCTTCTTTTTATACGCCCGTCGAAGACGGGACATATTATGGGATCACCCGTGGCGTCCGGCGTCCGGTTGTCCGGGCGTCCGGGTGTCCGGGCGTCCGGGCGTCCGGCGGCGTCCACTTCTTTGTCCGGAGCATAACTCTGTCACTTGAAGTCCGATTGACTTCAAACTTGGCAATTATATTCTTCTCATCATTGCGGAGTGCAGTGCACAAGAACCATAACTCTACCTGGCCTATTTTTTGAGTTATTGCCCTTTGTTGTTTTTCAGACTTGAATCTTGTCCGGAGTATATCTCTTAAAGTATTATAGCTAGGATCATGAAACGTCATGGGTGTATAGACCTCACCAAGGGGGAGTGCAGTGCACAAGAACCATAACTCTACCTGGCCTATTTTTTGAGTTATTGCCCTTTGTTGTTTTTCATACTAGAATCTTGTCCGGAGTATATCTCTTAAAGTATAATAGCTAGGATCATGAAACTTCATGGGTGTATAGATCTCACCAAGGGGGAGTGCAGTGCACAAGAACCATAACTCTACCTGGCCTATTTTTTGAGTTATTGCCCTTTGTTGTTTTTCATACTAGAATATTGTCCGGAGTATATCTCTTAAAGTATAATAGCTAGGATCATGAAACTTCATGGGTGTATAGATCTCACCAAGGGGGAGTGCAGTGCACAAGAACCATAACTCTACCTGGCCTATTTTTTGAGTTATTGCCCTTTGTTGTTTTTCAGAATTGATTCTTGTCCGGAGTATATCTGTAAAAGTATTATAGCTAGAATCATGAAACTTCATGGGTGTATAGATCTCACCAAGGGGAGGTGCAGTGCACAAGAACCATAACTCTACCTGGCCTATTTTTTGAGTTATTGCCCTTTGTTGTTTTTCAGACTTGAATCTTGTCCGGAGTATATCTCTACAAGTATAATAGCTAGGATCATGAAACTGCATGGGTGTATAGATCTAACCAAGGGGTAGTGCAGTGTACAATAACCATAATTCTACCTGGCCAATTTTTGAGTTATTGCCCTTTGTCGTTTTTCAGATTTGAATCTTGTCCGGAGTATATCTGTAAAAGTATAATAGCTAGGATAATGAAACTACATGGGTGCAAAAAATATTCATTCAAAATAACCTCAGTTCTATTCAAACCCCCAGTTAATACTAAGCAGTGTGACGGGCGTATCTTGTGACAATTTGGCACCTTGTTTCACAATGTTTTCTCAATCATAAAATCACAGGCACGTAAAAAGCGGGGATTAAACAGCAAAGGGTTTAAATGTCAAAGTAAACTGTAAATCTTGGGCCAAGGTTATAAAACTTTTCTCATTCTCAAATCAGAATTTGCTCAAATTTCAATTTTATACTAAAGCTGGAATTCTGTAATAATACTGTAATAAATATATGAATTTAAAAGATAATATTAACAAATCAAATCAATACTGAGGTTGATTGCAAAACTATTGTGAGTTCCAGTAAATCTATTTTTGTGTTGACCCGCTTTGATAAAGCAATATCAAATCCAAAACATATAGATCTGGAATTTGAATACCTCTTTATTCCATTTCAGATTACTCCAGTAACTCCCCAACCAGTTTGGAACATTCAGATACATCAGATAACAACAGTTATGCACCTGAAGACATTTCCATTGATTCAGTGGCTGAAGGTAAAGGAACACAAGCTGTAGAGGCGATAGGGGATAGAGAGAATGAAAAATCAACTCTTACACCAGAAGGAGAGAGAGAAAAACTTAGAAATGACAGAGTGAGTCAACATGATGACAATCAGAGTAATCTTAACAGTTTTAAGGACTTAAAAGAAGCCTCTAATCAAAGCAAAGACATGAATGTCTGTAATCAACCCAGTTCCCATGATTTTAGTAGTACAAGTGGTTTACATCAGCCTGAACTTTACCAACAACAGGCTGCCAGTCAAAATCCAGGATCCCAGTCTAATGCGCAAGAAACTGGTACCCAGCATGATACTACAGAAAAGGTCCTATTAGAACATATGGAGGGACCAGTGAATTATGCAGCTCAAGTTAAATCAGAGTCTATGAGAAAATTACATTCTGATGATGACTCTGTTAGACTATCACTGTCATCATTACAGCTGAATGAAAACGAAACACAAGCAATAGACCAAAGAGGAGTTGTAGCGGTCCCTCCTAGAGAAACTGAAGATTCTGACCAGGAACAGTTTAAATGAGAATAGCTTGAATAGTAACGATGAAACTAATGGATAACTGTATTGTGGTTTGCATAGAATTTATTCTCTATCAAAAGCATAATATTGAAAACGAAAGATTGTCACAAAGTTTGAAATTATCTGCAGCAAAACATTATTTGCTGACTTTTTTGTGTTATCTTAATAGCATATATTATACAGGCAATTTCTAATTTTAACACAAAAAATTCAGGAATAAGATAATCACCGACAAAATTTGAAAATAAAACACCTTGTATTTAGTAACAAGTACCAAATGTGTAAATGTTTCTTTGGGCATTTAGTTTGTTTAAAGCATTATAATTGTTACTTAATTTTTAGCTCACCTGAGCACATCGTGCTCAAGGTGAGCTTTTGTGATCATTGAATGTCCGTCGTCTGTCATTCGTCGTCCGGCGTCAACAATTTAAGTGTTTACACTCTAGAGGCCCCAAATATGATCCAATCTTCATGAAACTTGGTCAGAATGTTCCCCAGGTCACAAGGATGAACCCTTTTGAAAATGGGAAGGATCCATGCAATCAAGGGAAAAGGAGCCTTATTGACAATTTTCTTGTTTACACTCTAGAGGCCACAAATATGGCCCAATCTTCATGAAACTTGGTCAGAATGTAGGCCAGGTCACAAGGATGAACCCTATTGAAAATTGGAGGGATCCATGCCATTTCACGGGAAAAGGGGCCATATTGACAAATTTCTTGTTTACGCTCTAGAGGCCACAAATATGGCCAAATCTTCATGAAACTTGGTTAGAATGTTCCCCAGGACACAAGGATGAACCCTATTGAAAATGGGAAGGATCCATACGAAATCAAGGGAAAAGGAGCCTTATTGACAATTTTCTTGTTTACACTCTAGAGGCCACAAATATGGCCCAATCTTCATGAAATTTGGTCAGAATGAAGGCCAGGTCACAGGGATGAACTGTATTTAAAATGGGGAGGATCCATGCAAAATCAATGGAAAAGGGGCCATATTGACAAATTTCTAGATTACGCTCTAGAGGCCACAAATATGATCCAATCTTCATGAAAATTGGTCAGGATATTGGCAGGGTCTCAAGGATTAATCCTATCGTAAATGGGAGGGATCCATGCCATATCAAGGGAGAAGGGGCCTTTATGACAATTTTCTTGTTTACGCTCTAGAGGCCTCAAATATGGCCAAATCTTCATGAAACTTAGTCAGAATGTTGATTATGTCACAAGGATGAACCCCATTTAAAATGTGATGGATCCATGCCATTTCATGGGAAAAAGGGTCTTAATGATTTTTCTCATTTTACGCTCTAGAGGCCAGCCATTTTTTTGGTCCAAACTTCATGAAAGTTGGTTTATTATTATCTTCTTTATGACATCTGCCTATTTAATTGCTGTGACATCCCAGGGGTCAAAAAGAATCAGGTGAGCGATCTAGGACCATCATGGTCCTCTTGTTTTTAAAAGTGCAAGTATTAAAATGCAAGATGGTAGCGCATTTGCTTCCTTATCATGCCGTCACAGGACGATCCCCGATGGTGGCACTCATTCTTTCCGTAAATTTGTCTCCCACCAATCGATTGATCAATTGTAGACCTATTTGGCATATTTAGCAGCTGGAGACTTGGAAAGGTTGTAATGGTAGTACTGGTGCGAGAAAAACCATGAATTCATTGTAAGGTACTCAAGCTGATACAAATGAAACATTGTTGAAAGCCGTGTTTAAACCCATTTAAACAAACAAATTAAAATGCAAAATATGCTGTCTTACCCTATCTCAATCTGTAGCACTATGATATATTAAGGTAGTGGACCCGTAACAGTTCCGCAACATTTTAGGAGGAATCAACTTTAACAGTGTTAACTGAGGTTTCCTAATGACTTTCATTAGGAAACCTCGGTTAACATTGTGAAAGAACATGTGGTCTGAAATTTTAACATTGTGAAAGAACATGTTGTCTGAAATGTTGCAGTCCCACCACCTTAAGTAAATATAGTAAACTTAACTACCGTCTTGGCCCGTAACAGTTCCGCAACGTTTTTGGAGTAATCAATTTAAACAGTGTTAACTGAAGTTTCTAATGACTTTCATTAGGAAACCTCAGTTAACATTGTGAAAGACCATGGGTTCTGAAATGTTAACATTGCGAAAGAACATGTGGTCTGAAATGTTGCGGTCCCACCACCTTAAGTAACCACCGTCCAGGCCGTTTTCAGAAATAGAATGTTAATTGCTTTAACAAGTAACACATCTCAAGCAATTCTTTCTGCATAGAAAAGACAAAAAATTCCTTGAAATTCATGAATATATGTTTATAGGGAGTTACAACCGTTTTGCCCTGAGCCATCAAATAACATGCAATGCGTGTACTTCTTTTGTGCTAGGGCCATCCTTCGAATGAGTGCATAATTACATTTTACATCTAAAAGCTTTAGGTATATGTATTTGGTTTTGTATTATCTTTTTTTATCTCTTTTTTATTCTTCATCTTTTTCTGTGCCATAATATTTTTCTACAAATTTAAGTCCATGACTTCTATTAAAGGATTATTTACAAGCACGTTTTCTTTGTTTTCATAAACAAAAGCAAACTGAATAGAAGTTCTTCAGGGCTTGTGCCAGCTTTTAAAATTAGGGAGTCATTGACCCCCTGACCATAAAAAACTGGGGCCAAAACTGGTTTTGAAGGTGTCAAAAAAGAGCAAAACATGAAAACTTATCATTCTCTTAAGTAATCTATATAACTGAAACAACATGAACAATAAAGTGTAGACACACTTTATTGTTTATGTTGTATCATTTATATAGATCTTTTGTAATATACTGCCGAACTAAAGTTTTGGAATGTTATTAAAAAGGAAAGTTTTACCAAATACCAAACAATTATACAATCACAATTTTATATAAATGATGGAAACATTGGTCCATATAGAAGTCAAATGTACTATGGTGGTCAATATTAAATAGGAACATCAAGTGAAACTTATGAGCCAAGTTCATCAACAAGAACGCCAGAGTCCAATATACAACATCAAGGACTATTTCTTTTTTTGGGGGGCTGGTCCCTTAAAAAGGACTCTTGCCAAATGCCAACCCCCAAATCAGGATGAAAAATTCTATTTTACATAAGTAGAAGACCTTGCAAAATATAACAAGAGGACTATGATGGTCTTAAATCGCTCACCTTTGTGTCCCTAGCTCCTCCCAAAGAAATTGATATGTCTATTTCAATCATTTATAACTATTATGACCCTAAATGACCAATAAAGGAGAATTTCCAGCAAAGAGTCATTATTGTAGTGTTAAAACTGGATTAAAGGGATGATAAATTTTCATAAGGGTTCGTCCTTGTGATGAGACAGAAATTTTAACTAAGGTTATTATCATTGAACAATAATTGGGATCCTTTATCTGCATTCAACTGGGGCCTGTTTTACTAAAAAATCTTATGATCATTGGTAAGTAAGAAAATAAAGTTGCTTCTGCAGTAATAACTTAATATGGAACTCTGCCATACAATATCTCATTAGAATAGTCTTTTAAAGACGATTCCAATGAGATATTGCAAGGCAGAATCTAACAAAGAACAAAAACACCAGGTGCGATTTGTGATCTTGACTTATGATTAATTTTTTAGTAAGAAGTTTAGTTAAATAGGCCCCTGGATACAAGTCCTATCCTACTTCAATAGGGTTACTCCATTTGACAAGACAATTTTTCTGGCCAAGTTTCAGGAAGATTCAGCTATTTTTGTGGCCTCTTGAGTGAAAACAAATTGTGATTAAGGCCCCTTTTCCCATGATATTAAATACTTCCTTCCCTTTTTCAATAGAGTTCATCCATGTGACAGGACAAACGTTCTGACCAAGTTTCATGGTGATTGGGCCATTATTGTGGCATCTGGAGTGTAAACACATATTGTTGATGTCAGATGACAGACAATCAGTGATCACAAAAGCCACTTACACTGCTGGGGAGAGCTCAAAATGTGGAATTAAGAGTTACACATGCAGTTTCAATCTAAATGTCTTACTTTTTCTGGTAGAAAGATGCAGATTGATATAATTTGCTAAACAAGAGCACCAACTACAGTTGAAACGCTCTGCTGCAGCTGCTGGATAATGCAAAACATCTAAGCCAAAAAAGGGCATAACCCTTACAAAAATGCTTCCAGAGTTATTCCCCTTGACAGTCTGGATAGCTCTTGTGGTGGTTGACACACATGCCAAGTTTCATGAAGAAATCTCCAAGAACAACATGATATATTACTAAGGTTAAAGTTTGTCACCATCAACACCAACTTCAATGCAAACGACATCAAGGTGATTATAATACCTAAGATTTTCTCCTAAATCAGCAGAGCTAATAAAGAGAATTGCATCTTGAATAGTGGTTTGAGTAATGGGAAAATGTTTTGTTCACAGATAAAGTCCACAGGTTAAGTTAAAGTAGACAGAAAACCATACACAGATAAAAAGTGATGCCCCTGATCTTTTGATTGGTTTTTGACAAATGACCTTGACCCCCATCCCCCAAAAGATGCGGATTGATGTGAGGAATCTTAATGCCAAATAAGAACATTGTAACTTAACCCTTGTCATGCTGAATAAAAATCCTTGGTAAAAATGCATCAACATCAAAGTGCTGAAATTACTGGTTTCCCTGATTGTGACTCAGTTTTTAATGTGAATACATAATTTTTCAAACTTATCTGATTTACAAGGGAAAATCAGGTAGTATCGACAGAGATCAGACTGCACATATGTGTAGGCTGGTCTTTGGCTATGCCTCCTGCCAAAGCAGGAATATTCAATGATCAGCATGACAAGGGTTAAGTAGTGTTAGGAGTTGCAGGAATATGTTGAGTTTGACAGATTAAGCCTGCAGGTGAAATTTTTTTCCACAGACAGACAGGCAGACAGACATAGGCAAAACAATAAGCCGCTTACCTGTTGTAAACCTTTTAATTTTACCAGTACCTATAGGGGGGGGGGGGGGGGGGGGGGGGGGGTTAAAGTGTTATGTGATCCCTGCCACTATTTCTCATGCTCAACACAAGTGGGTCAATAACAAAAGAAGACTAAAGTTTCAACTTTTATTGCAAAAAGTATGAACAATGCAGGGATTATTCAAAGACTTAATGAAAGTTTTAAATATGTCCTTGTTATTAAGATTATAGTCTATATCTCATTTCATCTCAAATTTTGAAACAGTGTTTTTTTTTACTTTTTTCCATATAATCCCATGAATTTAATTACCTTGATTTTATACTTGAAAACATTTTGTGGATAAAGGAGAAATTGCCTTTGACAAAGCAACAAGCAATTTCTCCTATTCCCACAATATTTTCAAGGAAAAGGGATGTTATATTTCACAAACAACCTTTTTTCATATAACTTCCAAATTCTTTCAATTCTGACAAGTCTAAATTTCCGAAAACACAGTTAAAGGTTACAGCACCCAACTAATTCGATTGTTTGACCCTTCTTGGTTGATTCTTTGTCCCTGCATGACAGAGAGGTCAAGGTAGAATGACAACATAGCACTTGATGATTGATGATGAATTCTGAAACAAAAAAAGAATATTGAACAAGTTAATTTGTTGAAATGAAATCTCCACCTCCATCTCTGTCAATTACCATATTTCTCCTAACAAATGCCAAGAGAGCTACATAACATGGTCAGGGACCTTTTATTTAGTATGCATTTTCTGATTTAAAAATCATTATACATGTAATTCATTTCGTTTAGGCCCTTTCCCCTTTAATTTGAGGTGAATTTCCTTTAAACAATCATAAAAATAGATTAAAGAGGTTTATTTTTTTGTGTGTGTGAACAACTAAAGCTATAATTTCACAAGTGGCTTGGTCAGAAGAGAAAATATAGCTTTTATTGTCAAGAAATGGAAGATAGACCAATCTTAAACAAAAACGTTCATTTTTTTTTTTTTATTATTATTTCTTTAATATCAAAATGAGAAAAATAATTTCCAATAATGGGAAAATTAGTACAATTGATCTTAAAGGGCGTCATTTTGTTTATTTGGCTACACTTAGATTACTTCAAATAGGGTGAAATGAACAGAAGCAGGGTATAACTTTTTGAAAATTTCACTGATCAAGTGAAAATCTTCTGTTATTTCTCAATAATCTACAGGAAAGCATTAAAAATATATATGTAGTTTCTGTAAATTGTTGAGTAATTAAACTTACTTTGAATGATAAATCTAGTCCATTCTACCCTTCAGTGTTCTTTTAGTGACTTTATCTTTTTCTCTGAAAACAAAATATATTATTGATTTTGATATTTTCTTCTAAAAAGTTAAACATAGTATACCATTTATCAAACAAGAGATATTTGCAAAACATATATGCAGGTCGATGGCCTTTTTTTGCTATTTACTAAAGGGCAATAACTAAATATGATGAGTTGAGTTATGGTTTTGATGCTTTGCACTTCTCAATGAGTTCTATCCACCTGTGAATTTTCATGATTTTAGCTTGCATACTTTCTAGGATATGCTCCGGATAAAAAACGGTCTACACAGGGGAAAAGACTAGCAGGGGCAAAGTGGCCCATGGCCCCTAGATTTTGGGCTGGATCCCTAGATTTTGGGGGAAAATACCTAAACCCCTAATGTTTGATATTGAATTTTTGAAGTCTGGGCCCCTAGGTATAAATCTGAAGTCTTTTTCCCTGTCTACAGACGGACCAACCAAATGACTGACAACTGCAAAGCAATATACCCCCTCTTCTTCAAAGGGGGACATAATTACATTATTTCAGGCTGGACCTAACCAAGAGATATTGAAGGTAACAATCTAACCTTTGTCGTGATGGGAATGTGAATTATCATTGGTCAAAATATGTATTAAAGGGGTCAAAATAAATAATTGGGGCACAAGACTAAAATAAATACATGTACATGGATTCCTTGTTAATGCTTGTTGTCACCTAAAATTGTCTCCCTTCTATCTGCATGAAAGATTCATATGATTGAAATATGAATCATTTATAAAGAAATGAAGGAGATCATTAATACTAATACATTAGTTAGTGATGGGCTGATAAATCAATAAAATAGATAATCAGTTAATTTGATGACAACAATCAATTAAAAAAAATCCAATAATCGATTATTAATGTGTAAATTACAGCCATTTAATGTTTTGAAAGATCAATGTCACTTATTTAGTCTAGGTGACTTCTTAATTTGTCTTGAGAAATATAATTATTTTTTAACCAACCCTGTGAATAGACCTCCCCTTAACCATAAGTGGTCATTCCAGATATCATATGCTATAGGGTACAACAGTGAAGACACACCGTTGTTTTTGCAATATCTATATCAAAAAGCAAAGATAAGAAGTATTAAACATACCTTGTTATGCCATGGTGTTCAATCATTGAGAATCACATTGATTTCTAAGAAACCGATTGTGATAAAACCGATTGTGATGTCATTCATTAGTTGATTGTGCTCTTAAGACTGAAAACCTATAATCGATTATGAGTTGAAACTGATTGCCCAACACTAAAATTAGTACTTTGCAGCAGTATCAACCCTTGTCATGATAAACCCAGAATATTCCAGTTTTTACAGGAGATATAGACAAAGATCAGTCTGCACATTAGTGTAGTCTGATCTTTGTCTACACCACCTGTTATTTTTTTTCAGTAAAAATTGTGTAAAGTCTTATAATTTTCAGTGAAAATGTTTGCATACCATTAGGTGGGTCATTTTGAACATGATAACTTATCAACATTCATGATGACGACACTTATTGGGCTCCACTTAGGTAACATTAGAAAGGGGGAAATGAGCGAAATCAGTTACAATTTTCTTTAAAATTTCACTGGTAATGTGGTGAGTTTATCCAATGATAATTTACCTTTATTTCTCGACAAACTACCAAAAAATATTAAAGAATCAGCGTTACAAGTGCATGTAATATTTTACTTTGGAAACAGATCAAAGATATTCAAATAAAATCTTTTAACTCAAACACCAACAGGTAAGTAGATAGATGGACTGGTTAAGCTTCATTTACCCCCCAATCCCCACCCCTCCACTTCCTACTTTCATCTTATTCCATTGGAGAAATAAGTTTGATTTTACAGTCAACAATACGTTAAACTTACATACTGAGGGTTCAGAGCAAGATTGTACTTAGTGTCGTTATATTGTATAGACACTTAGTACAGACTTACCCTGAAACATCTATATATATAAAGCTTCACAAGCATTTTTCCCTTTTTTCAATCCCACATTATCTTTGGGGGCATTATAGTGTTGGGCAATTGGTTTCAAATTACAATCAATAATTGGTTTTTAGTTGGACGAGTATATCAACTTATGATCTATTTTTTAATTGTTTTCTTAGAAATTAATACAGCATTCCCAGTATCATCCTTTGGAGAATGGAATGTTTTTCTAACACCAGGGCTACCATTACATCCTTTCCTAGCCTCCAGCTGCTATCCCACATAGGTCTACAATTCATAGGTGGGAGACAAAAAGTTGGAAAGAATGAGTGCCACCATAGGGGATTGAACCCGGGACCTATAGACTGACAATCCAATGCACTACCAACTGCGCTATGACAGTGGCAGTTAAGAAAGAGACAACCAAATACATATAGTCCGTTTGACTTCTATATGGACCGACCTTTTCATCAATTGCATAAAATCGAGATTGAATTAGCAATTTGTATGTGGTAAAATCTTAAATTCAGCTTAATACCATTCCAAAAAATATTTTTTGAAAATAAAATGATTTCAAAATAATGATTTTGTCTATCTAGTTAATGTTAATAATTTCACATTTTATGCTCTTAAACACGAGGGGTGAAGAAGGCTGTTTAGGCTGTAACAAGATGTAAACAATAGTAAAAACATGTGGTTTTATACTAAACATTTGACAGAAGAAATGTCCATTCTTCCTTATTTGGACGTGCTAATTAGCATATCGACGGGCATGTTATCTTAAACTTAAATATCTCGTGATTTGTACCGTTATTACTCGCCTGCTTATCTAGTTTTCCTCGTGAAATTCACAACGACTTCGTTAAATAATGCTTTTTGATTGGTCTAAATATGTGAATATGGGGTTCGTCTCAAAATAGATAACAACAATTATAATTTATCTGGCCAAACGGGTTTAAACAAAGAGAAAATACACTCAGATTTGATATCCCAAGGAATTAAAAATCTTCGACCAAATTAATTTTATAAAAATACTCGATTTTATACCAAAACGACTCACTTAAAATCATACACTTTTGACTCGGCCCCTATGCAAATCAGAACTATTTTTGGTTTGAAAAGTCGCTGTTCCGTTTATTACAGACACGAGGAGGTATGAAAGGCTGGAAGTTAACATGTAGACGGACGGACAAAATCATTATTTTACATTCAAAAATTCTGAAAAACAAGATTCGTCATGGTATTAGATGGAAAATATAATATGACAAGAAAAAAATATGTTTTATTAATTCAATTCTGAGATCTTTTGCGAATTGTTGGTCCATATAGAAGTCAAACGGACTATACATAATATAGTATAAAATACTTACATAATATAAACAACTCCACCCCATCCTGATACTGCATCTCTATCCACAGCATTTAACAAACATTGAGAAATTGTCTCAAACAGATCATCTGGCTCCTGAAATACAGAGACAGTTTAGTTTATACTAATTTATTTTAGTTCGATTGCAACGAAAGCTTAAGCTTATAGAATCGCTCTCGAACACTCAATCCTGGTATTTTCACGTCCCTGAGAGAGGCAGTGGTTTAAACCCACTGCTACCCATTTTTATAGCTGGGTGAACTGGGGCTGGCTATTAAGTGTTTTGCCCATAAACACACCCCGGCGACAGTTGGGCTCGAACCACGGACCTTCAGGTCATGGGACGAGTGCATTTACCACTAGGCCACAGAGGCAGTTTCATGATTAATCAGTTACAAAACACTGCAAATGTATAGAAAATTTATAATTCATTTTAACCCTTTGCTGTTTAATCCCTGCTTTTTACGTGTCTGTGATATTTTGATTGAGAAAACATTGTGAAAAAAGAAGAAATTGCTTCTGAAAAGCAATTTCTTCTTTTTCCACACTATTTTCTATCCTACTGAATGGTTATTTTTCAAATTAAATCCACTTTAAATTTCGTCTGCAAAACCTTTGAATTTGGACAGGTCCAAAATTTTGTAAAACAGGAAAGGGTTAATTATGACCTATGTTGCCTGAGTGAAATGAGCTAAGAACAAAGAGCTACTTAATGAGATTATTTTTGTTAGGAAAATGAAGTAATAATGGATCTGCTGACGTCATTTCGCAAACAACATTTTATGTTTCGTGTAATAACATGAATAAAAAATTATTGTAATTTTCTATTTTTATCACCAAAATTTGGGTCATATTATAAATAGAATATCAAATTTGTGCTCATCAAATAACAAATTTATTAATCTAGTCATCTATAAACAGATAAAACAAGGCTATGCCGAGTTTTTATCTGTTTATAGATGACGAGTTTCATAAATTCTGTATTCAATGGCCACTCATTCAATATCCTCTATATCTCAAACAGATCATCCAAGTCCTGTGTACAGAGTTGGGATGATGGTCATTTAATGACAAAATACTGCAAACACATTTAACAAATTTAACAAATGTGGAGAATTTGTCTCACACTGGTCATCAGGCTTCTATTAATTGAGACAGTTCTGATTGTTGATTGATGAAGAAATGACAAATGTTACAGATAGCAAAATGTACAGTCAAATATCTTTACGTCGAATGTCCATAAGACGAAGTTATCTCTACGTCGAAGTATTTTTCAAGTCCCGATCTATTTACTCTTAATTTCTTTGTATTTCAATCTCCATACGTCGTTATCATTGCTCGAATTTTTCCATACGTCGAACTAATTTCAAGGTCCCATCACTATTGTTTGTTTGCATTCACACCTTTTTATGACGAACCCAACCTTGATTGATGAAAATTGCAATCAAGGTAGTTTTTCACACATTCGACCTGTCAATCACAGTAATTGACACGCGCCATCTCAGATTGGATATCAATTGTTCATCTGATTGGGTTTGATTGTTTGTAACAGGTAGAGAATGTGAAAGCAGGGCTCTCGGAAACGACAGTAGTGTCATCTGAGACGACAACTTTTCTCAGTGGACAACAAAAAATCTTATCAAAGGATTCCAACGGACGACAAGTTTTTCTAAGGCACCCGTCCCAACTTCTTGGCTGTGTGTAACATGTATTTGATTGTTTATGTAAGTTAACTGTCGCGTGAAAAATCGATAATAGCCATATCTGAAGTCCCATAGATGGGTGCGGTAGGCGTGGCGTTAATTGACGCCAACAGCCAATCGTAATAGGTTTTTCAGTAGACCTTTTAGGCGGAGCTTGACTATCAATGAATGGAATCTAGACTCTGCCCGGCGATGAGTTATGGCGATTGCTTTGCATAAACAAACATGTGAACCATTAATATATTGATTGAAGCAGTTGATTCACTAATTATATATACCAATAATTGAATTCAAGCAGGGCCCCAATTAGACGAAGGCAATAGTAAGACAACATAATCGACCCGATTTATTCGTAACAAGTAAATGATTAGTTCATGTCCTTCGAACTGTCCCGAATCTTTTTTGCCTTTTGTAAAATCGGTAATTTGAGTAAAACAATTATTATATTAAAGAAATATTCCGGAAAAATACGAAATGAATTATCACTAGCGGCGAATCTCTGAAACGCCATGCATGTGCTTAATTCTGTCGGATAACGTATTTCGAAAATGGAAAGCTTCGGATCAGCCTACTGATCAGACATGTGTTGAAGCAAACAAGAGGACCAAGATGGTCCTAGATCGCTCCCCTGAGTCTCTTTGACCAACATCTCATCAATTAAATAGGCAGATGTCATAAAGGAGATAATTTCTACAAAAACCAAGTTTCATGAAGTTGAGACCAAATTTGTAGCCTCTAGAGTTACAACAAGAAAATTATCATAAAGACCCCTTTTCCTGTGATATAACATGGATCTTTCCCATTTTCAATAGGGTTCATCCTTATAATCTGACCAATATTCTGACCAAGTTTCATGAAGATTGGGCCATATTTGTGGCCTCTAGCAAGTAAACAATAAAATTGTCATAAAGGCCCCTTTTCCTGTGATATGGCATGGATCCTTCCAATTTTCAATAGGTTTTATCCTTGTGACCTGGCAAAAATTATGACCAAGTTTCATGATGATTGGGCCATATTCGTGGCTTCAAGAGCATTTAAAAGAAAATTATCATTAAGGCCCCTTTTCCCTTGATATAGTATGGATCCTCTCCATTTTCGATAGGCTTCATCCTTGTGACGTGTCAATCATTCTGACCAAGTTTCATAAAGTTTGGGCCATATTTACGACCTCTAGAGTGTTAACAAGAAAAATATCATTAAGGCCCCTTTTCCTGTGATATGGCATGGATCCTTTGGATTTTCAAAAGGGATCATCCTTGTGACTTGGCCAACATTCGGACCAAGTTTCGTGAAGATTGGGCCATATTTGTGGTCTCTAGTGTGTAAGCAAGAAAATTGTCAATAAGGCTCCTTTTCCCGTGATATGGCATGGATCCTTTGGATTTTCCATAGGCTTCATCCTTATGACCTGGCCAACATTCAGACCAAGTTTCGTGAAGATTGGGCCATATTTGTGGTCTCTAAAGTGTAAACAAGAAAATTGGTCATAAGGTCCCTTTTCCCTTGATTTGGCATGGATCCTTCCCATTTTTCAATAGGGTTCATCCTTGTGACCTGACCAACTTTCTGACTAAGTTTCATGAAGATTGGATCATATTTGTGGTCTCTAGAGTGTAAATAAGAAAATTGGTCATAAGGCCCCTTTTCCTGTGATTTGGCACGGATCCTTCCCATTTTCGATAGGGTTCATCCTTGCAACCTGACCAACATTCTGACCAAGTTTCATGAAGATTTGATCATATTTGTGGCCTCTAGAGTGTAAACACTTAAATTGTTGACGAATGACGACGCACGACGAACGACGCACAACGCACGATGCACACCGGACGACGGACATTCAATGATCACAAAAGCTCACCTTGAGCACTAGAGCACGATGTGCTCAGGTGAGCTAAAAAAAAAAAAAAAAACACAAATCAAGAGACAGGTGTTTTGGAAAGTTTAATTATTTCAATCTAACAAAAAAAAAGAAAAGAAGAAAAAGAGATAACCAATGCAGTTCAAACATACAATCTTTTCTAATGAATATTAATTTTGAACTTTTTCACTCAATTGACAACATCTGCAAAGAGAATCATGGCATAGACTTACCGGTTTATGTTGAGATTTTTTAAAGTCTAAATAAATATAATAACATTTTTTGACTTCTTTTTAACTTCTGGCAAAAAGAAGATATAACTGTTTCAAAGACTTGCTTCTGTACTAGTCTAAGGTTTTAAACTGAAGCGGGAAAAGTTTTGTCATCTACTGAGCCCATCTCCAAAAATGAATAAAAATATGTAAAAAGCATTGGGATAAAAGAAGAAAATGTTTTTTACAAGCAATTCCTTCTTTTCAACCAATGTTTTCCTTTAGATAACCATTCTGGTGACTAAAACATTGGATTGTGAAGTAAAGGGTTAATAAATTGTAGTTTCAATATCATAGTTTTGCACGGTACAAAATCCACCCTCATAATGATGGAATCCAACTTTTTTGTGTGGAATCCAACTTTTTCTGAAGTTGGATTCCTGGAATCCTACTTTCAAAACCCTAGTGAGAGCCCTGTGAAAGGTTTAGTGATTTATTGTTTTGAAATGAAAAGGATTGGAAAAATGCAAGTGACCTACGATGTTAAATGTTTAATTCTCATTGACAACGAAAGCAAATAAAGCCAATGCCACGCGGGACTTGATTGGTGAAGTACCCTGTAGACACAGGGAATAGCCATCAACATCGACCAACATGACAAATCCAAGGAAGGACTGTGATTTGAATGTATGTTTTATATGATGTTTAAAAACAAATAAAAATGTAAATAAAAATAAGTATCATCTTTTATATTCAGTGTGGGGGGGGGGAAATAGCAGGGGGAGGGGTTAAAAATTCCAGACTTTGTAAAAAAAATTCCTAAAATTCCAACATGGAATTACAAAAATTCCTGAATTTGGCCCTTATTGAGATCACTGTATATTCGATAAATTCATCGCGATAATCAAATACGTCCGTTATTTCGCCACCAGTTTCAGTCGTACCTAAGTGTGATGATGGCCAGATATGTCTCTGCCCCGAAGACCGCCTTTTATCTCTTCCTCGAACTTTCTATACGTCGAAGATTTTTGGTGAGTCCCCCTAAGTTGGACATATAGATATTCCACTGTATTTCTTATTATTTACAAATTATTTACTAAGATGGAATGGGAACAATCAATTTGAATACAAGTATATTTATAGCTGTATCAAGGTGTGAAGATGAAAATGAAAAGGGTCTAAAGGACTCAGATAGAAAAAATAGATTTTTTTAAAAAAAAAAAAATGGGTTAAACCCTCTTTAAAGGTATGTGTATTTCTGTATTTTTATTGTCAATACCATAGCACATCCCCATATGATCGACATACTCCCAAGACAGTTAATTTTCACAGGAGATAGTGCAAGGACACATAACAAAACTACTGCTGTGTTTCTTTAACAAGGTTGATGTAACACATCATCACACAGGGCCTTGGTCAAACTTTAACAATTTTGAAGTCATGTTTTCCTATGACTGGGCTTATCAGACAGGCACTGATTAAAGGGTAAAACAATCCAAGATAAACAACATTAAATTGAACCCATTTACAGTAACATTTGTTTGTTTGAATGGGTTTTACGCCGCTTTCAACAATTTTGCAGTTATATCGCGGCGGCCGGAGCACCTAACAATGGATTCCTGGTATTTCTTTCACCTGTACTACCATTACACCCTTTCCTAGCCTCCGACTGCTATCTCACATAGGTTTACGATTATCTACCCATTGGTGACAGACAAACGTCTGAAAGGATATTTGCAGCCACCGGGGATCGAACCCACAACTTCCAGATTGGAAGTCTTATGTCTAACCAACTGCACTATGGTGGCAGCTTTTACAGTAACATACAAGCCTTACCAGATTTGGTCTGTAGAGGGTTTCACACATCCCATACATTTGTTCGCTACAAGTCCCCGATACAACAAAATCTTCTGTCACCATGGGACAACCAATCAAATCTAAACTTGCGATAAATGGTTCGTTGGATTTTGGATCTAACCCAGCTATTACAGGCTCAACAAAATATGGTCCGAATCTGAAAATGAAATTTAAATAAACATTATATTTCAACCAGTAAAATTTTATGTTTACTTACAACTTTACGAAAACGTACCAAGTTACTCAAAGTACTGCATACAGGTACTTGAAGTTGGTTGAGTGTTTGTTTAAGACTTATATTGGAATTTGACAAGCATTTCAGATTTCAGAGGTAGAGATAAGAAGGGGTAAAGTCAGTCTAGAATCTTTAGTTCTCAACAAATGTCTATGTTGTGGGTACTCATTTGAATCGTCTTGACAAGACGATTCAAATGACTACCCACAACAATGAGTTTGAGTTATAATTATTAAAATACAGTAAAACCCCTCCTTCCGACCACCCCGGATATACAGGCACCCCGCTATTTGGAGTGTTTTTTTACAGAACAGAATTATTTGTTCTTTATTTCAATGGTTGCAAGCCCCTCTAATGCAAGCACCTTGCTTTTCCGAATTAGGACCACTAATTTCAGTACAAACGCCCTATAATGCACTATTATGAACCTTGCTAAAAGGACCAGTAACTTCACATCTCAGGATCTACCATTCCAACTTCACGCCTAGTAAGTACGACACTTATTGGGTACAAATGCATCAACAATGGATTATCAGATTTTTCGATATCATGATTTAATACCTATTGTGTTTTGGTGTTATTTCTTATTCAAACAACTGTAAGTGGTCAATTGTTTTGAAATACTACATTCATTTGTCAATGAAAGATGTTTGTTACTTGTTTAGCTATAGTAAAGCAACCGAAAGTAATGCAAATTGGGGCAACTAACAGGAATTCCTTTATGGCGATCTGCAGACTGGTATTAATTAGCAATTAAAAGAGATTGTCAATTAACATATGATTGATAGGTTTAGTATCTAGGAAAATCATTTTACTGAATGTAATGGCTACATTTACAGTTCGACAATAATTGGCCTTTATTTTGATATGATTATTCCAATGTAGGATATCAAATCAGATCAAATAAACAAACGTAACAGAGTAAAGAGCTATATTGAAAGAGAAACAAGATGTGTTTGTGAAACACGAATGCCCCCGTGACAGCGATCTCTTGATAAGGCAAAGGTTAAGTTTTCGGGTTAAGTTTTCGGACAGACGGACGGACAGACGGATGGACAGACAGACGGACGGACATGAGTAAAACAATATGCCCCCAATCTCTCGATACGGGGGCATAAAAATAACTTAACAAATAACATGTAAATGCAATTCTATTGATTTGATAATTTAATGTAGAAAAACACGATAAGGTTTGAATTATGATAAAATAAACTAAATGACATAGTATTCTCTAATAGCAATTATTTGTGTTAAAAGTTTTGGATCCGACCAAACATCAGAATTAAGACCACCCTGCTATTAAGACCACTTCCAAAAAGGTACCCCAAGTGGCCTTAATTGTGGGGGTTTACTGTACTTTGATCTAAAATCAAAAATACCCCCTCTATGTAGCTCTGATCCTCCAGTTTAAATTAAGTATTTTTTCAAATTGTTCAGGAAGATCATCAAGAGTTTAGAGTTTATTTTTTTAAATTGGTTAACTTATTTCTTACTAGACTGGTGAAATTACCAAAATATTTCATTTCACATCACAGGAACCTGTATGTCATCATGGTGTCATGTTACCACATGCAAAATGGATAAATAACTAATTGCACTTCAGGGGTGTGGAAAAACAACTTTTCTCCACCTGTCCATGGAGTAAAAGTCAATTCCTACTTGTCCAGGATCAAAAGGAACTTACCCACAAAAAAAATAGATAAGTATTTAGAAAAACATTGTTTTAAATGAAGAAAATGCTGTAATCCAGCATTTTCTTCATTTAAGAGTTAAGACAATGTTTTCTCCCATTTGATACAAACAATAGTTGACTTTTCTCCTAGATCTTTTCAATACTGTATCAAGATTAGCTCTGGTATTTACTTGTCCACTGACAAGTGGCCAAGAAAAATGCACTTGCCCGCAAGTGGAAATGCCCATGCCGGACAACGTCAGCATGGGAATTTCACACCCCTGCACTTAATGAAAAGGATTTTTCTCAAACAGACCAAGCAATTATAATTTTTTTATACAATAATTTTCTAACACATATTCAATTTAGCCCTGAAATATATCACATACCTCCGACTGTATAATAAATTGGATACCATACTGAGAAAAGTTTTTGGCTTGATCCTTCTGTTTTCTTTCAGCTCATACAAGTTTAATCTAAACTTTAATCTTTGAGCTCTGAAATTAAAAATACATAGTTTAACGAGTCAGGATTGTAAAAATACACAGTAATTCAACATATTTACATTCAAACTTCAAGGAGGGAAAAAAATTCAATTCTTATCAATTGCTCAATGAGAAATAACAAAAGATTATCAGTTGATAATGATAATCTCATCACATACCAGTGAAATTATCAAAAAATTATACCCTGATATGGTTCATTTCACGCTATCAGTCATCTAAGCCGACCTGCATAAGTGATGTCATCAGGAAAGATGTCAGTGTTTTTTTTTTCATCTTTGATTAGTGCCCTAAAAAAGCCCTGTTCCAAATGCCAAAAGGGGACATTTTTTCCCAAAATCATGAAAAAAAAATCCCAATCCACCAAAGTCGAGGATTTTGCTAAGCATTTCAAGTTATAATTAAGAGTTAAACATGTTGATTCTTAGTTTAAAGTTTAATTTGATTGTCTTAATTGTCTTAAAGGATGAAGAAAACTTTATTCAAGTAGAGATTGTACACATTACTAAACGTTTTGTCGAAAACCATCAAATTAAGATTTTTCCCAAATTTTGAGAAAACAATGTGATTTCCCAATATGACCGGGTTTCTGACCCGTCTCCAAAGCCCAGAGAAAAAACGCTGGATGCATAACAATCATACATGTTTGCGAAAAAATTGTCCTAAAATTTTAACATTTTGTCTCATTTTTGCATATAAGAAATAGAATTACTGAATGTTTTCAGAGTAAGATCGATTGATGTTTCATATCGTGGACAACAAAAACTATACTTTCACTACAGGTTCCATTCAATTGATAGACAACACAACTTCAAATTTCTGTCATACAAGCCATAATAAGGCATACCAAGATGTTTTAGGAAAACACCTATACCTCACAAAGCAAGAAAATTTTACATGTTTGACCATAATATATGATGATGACATTGACAAACGACCTTGAACCTTGAACTTAGATGATATGTATTGATGAGAGGTACCTTTATGCCAACTATAGGCATTTTCACTTGAATAGTGTTAAAGTAAAAGAAAAATATTTAGTCTGCATGTTTACTTTTCGCAGACAAACATCTGTAAAACAATTTGACCTTGATATATCAATGCGGAAGCATAAAAATTAATGCATCTCAATACATATTTTGGTTACAAATATGACACATACTTTTTGATTGAATATGCATAGTACATGTATTGAGAAATTCACTAAAATCTTATGTTGTTAAAACTCAAAAGAATCGTCTGGTGAGTTTTGGCTACATCACATTCATTTTGAATAATTGTCGGACCAACTATACCTACTTTTTAAGATATATTTCAATTTAAAGAAAGTATTTTTGAGAACGGTCACTGAATTAAAATGGTCACTTAATAGACGTTGTCACTTGAGCAAGATAAACTGTTCTGAAGGTTCTACCTACACAGTCTGAACATCTGTTGCTAGTCCTGGTAACCCGATGAAGAGTTTTGGTCCCATTTCAAATATTTTGTCAAATTCTGTGCTGATGGTCTGTGCTTGGATACCGAACCTACGATCTGCAGTGATGGCCACACATTCCTTTCCCTTCATCGCCATGATGGCAGCTCCATTATATGACAAAATAGACTGAAAGTAAAATTGCATCATTTTTATTCATGGACCTCTAACCAAATCCCTTAACCCTTACCCTGCTGAATTTTAATTTTGATTCACTCTCATTGCAAATTTAAGGGACCAGGGAAATATCATTGAGTTTAGCTACAGTTTTACGCAAAAGAAATTTGTAGAAAGCAGGGAAAAGGATAAAGTTCCAACAAGGCTAATCTTTACATTATTTCTCCAAATAAAAACTCCTTGGAGTTACACAAAACTTGACAGGGAGTTTTTAATTAAGAATTCAAGCATTAAAATTAAGCTTTTTTGCATTATATTCCAAAATATTGAAGGCTCTAATAAAAGCCCTTCAAAGGGGAGACATGCCTCTCACCATTCAAGAAACGGGTCTTTTTTAGGGTACCAGTCATTGAAGGAGGAAAAAGACTTCTTCAGAACATCACTGGGCCATTACCGTAAACTGCAACAGACCTAGGATGTATGTAAGGTGGATGGTTATATGACAAAATCATGCATTTTGTTAGGTGGAAACAGTGTAAGAAAAAATAACACTGTAGATCTACATCTTTTACAGTAAATGACAGCTGAAATATCTCAATTTTTGAGAATGACGAATCATTCTCAAAAACTAAGATTTTTTCAGCCGTTATTTAAGAATCTAAAAAAAATTATATCAGGATACTTAAACTGTAGCATTGACGACGTTGAATGTTTTCCCTCACAGTTTCGAGGGCTAACGCAATTTCTTTGGACGTAATCGAGTTTTTCCAAGGTTTTCCCGTACTTTTTTTAAAATAGTCCGTCTATATACATCGGATGTTGATCATGAGATTGGCCGAGTGGTGTTCTGAATGAAAAAAGACTGTGTACCTCTGTATATATATGCCGGTTTCAGACTTTCTTTCTTCAACTCAAAGTAAATTTAATGATACCCTATCTGATTCTTTCATGATTGTATGAACCAATAAATATCTCTTCTATTCAAACAGACACTTTTCAAAATTACTTTTTCATATGCATCTTTTATGAAATTAAGGCACTGAAAATTGATGATGTGAAAAAGTGGCAGCATTTTGTTTATTTTCAGCAACTTCAAAATTATTTCTGAAAATGCAGATCTTAGAAGTAATTGAAAATTACTATTTATTGCTGCCTTCCAGTCCTATATTTAACATGCAGCCTTTTCCAAATTTAGAATATCAACACTTTGGTCGCAAAAACCCATGACATTTCAACAAGATTATTTTCCTCTTGCCTTTTTTGACTTTACACTAATGGTCTGTGTATTTCCTGCACAAATATGCAAGTTTAAGTTCAATTCCAATGGCAATAATTTCTTTTCATAGCCAAATTCCTCTAGTTAAACAGATAATCACCACCTGTCAATTGACGATTGCCAAGATTAGTTAATACTCTTATCAGCCTTAACCTAGGCTGTTTTCTTATTAAAGCTCGAACAAGAGGCCTGAAAGGGCCTTTATCACTACACTGACTTAAACATCTTAAGATTTGAAAGTAAGATATTGATATTGAGGGATATTTGAACAGGGTCACCCAAGGAACATTCAGGTAAAGTTTCATTGAAATTGGCCAGGTGGTTCATGAGATGTCCTTCAAAGATTTAGGGCTACAATGCCCATATTAATGGGCCAATCAAAATTTTACTAACAATATTTGAAACGGATCATTTAGGGTATATACTGGTAAAGTATAGGTGAAATCGGCCCAATGGTTCAGCAGATGTTATTCAAAGATTTTGGGCTCAAAATAAGCCCCACCCTGCCTCCTTCATATTGTGCCTTGCTTTATATTTAAACCGGTACCTCATGTGATGCACATACCTGTACAGCAGACGATAGAAACAGTCGATATTGATAAACTTTAAATAAAAATCGCTGTTTATATGGTATGTTTTTAGTGCACAATTAGAAAAGTGTATTTAAAACGACTTCTTGTAATGTGCATTTTATTACACTTCCCCAAAAAGATTCCAAGCCCATTTTCCCAGTGCATTTGTCCCCAAGAGAAACCCTTCTCCAGAGGATAACTTCCCCCAGGCAATTCAAGAATCAAAGTATATTTGCGCAATTATGCACTATACTTGGTATGGTTTCAATTCACAATACATAGTTTTATCTACATTATGTGATCTAATTTACAAGTGAAGAAGAAAAGCCTGCTCGAGTTTATAGTGCTCAAAATAAAGAACATGTAACAAAGTGTTCTTCTTTGATCCATTACAGAATTGTTTTATATTACAATGAATGGGTCTGTGAACTTAAACCATACCATATATACAACAGAAGTGGGATGGTTTAAGTGATTTATAATGCCTGCAAGGGGAATTATTCCCCGGGAAAGGGTTTCCTTTGGGGATGAATGCATGAGCAACAAGAGTTGTCCGCAGACAACGTAGCTTGCCCAAACAGCTGCTTGTCACAAACAGCACTTGACCAAAGACCGAAGTTCAAAGTGGTTTCTTTCAATGTTAAAGTCCATGATCTAATATATATCTGTTTGAGTAGTAATTAAGAAATATAAAAACTTTTTTGTTTTAATTGCATGTATAAGGTTAGGGTAAAGTGAAAGCCAACAAGCAGATGAGGTTACCAATGGAATTTCCTTGTATCAAACATGAAGTTTTTCTTTAAAATGTTTCTAAGTCCACAAAAGGTCAAGATCAAGGTCAAATTGTGAAGGACCTTGGTCTCTGTAGAAGCCTATCACCTAGTGAGTATTTGTAAGAAGTAATAATTTCCCTGAGTAAAGCATTTAGAAAATATAAGCAAGGTTAAATTTTTGGTTAAAGTTTTTCAGTTTAAGTTTTTCCAAGTCCATAAAAGGTCAAGTTCATGGTCAAATTGTCAAGGCCCTTGGTTTCTGGTGAAAGCCTTTCATCTGGTGACTATGTATATGAAGTAATGATGTCCCTAAGTTAAAGCATTCAGAAAATATAAGCAAGGTTAAAGTTTTTGGTTCAAGTTTTCAGTTAAAGTTTTTCTAAGTCCACTAATGGTAAAGGTCAAGGTCAAATTGTGAAGGACCTTGGTCTCTGGTGAA
This sequence comes from Fragum whitleyi, assembly GCA_948146395.1. Lineage (NCBI taxonomy): Eukaryota > Metazoa > Mollusca > Bivalvia > Cardiida > Cardiidae > Fragum > Fragum whitleyi. Next base: position 22,022,819 of record OX411556.1, read on the forward strand.
AGCCTATCACCTGGTGAGTATATATATGAAGCTATGATGTCCCTAGGTTAGAGCATTAAACAAATATATGCAAGGTTAAAGTTTTTGGTTTAAGTTTTTTGGTTAAAGTTTTTCTAAGTCCACAAAGGGTCAAGGTCAAGGTCAAATTGTCAAGGACCTTTGTCTATGGTGAAAGCCTATCACCTAATGAGTGTGCATATGAAGTAATGATGTCTCTAGTTTAAAGCTTATAGAAAATATAAGCAAGGTTAAAGTTTTTTTGGTTGAAGTTTTTGGTTAAAGTTTTTGGTTTAAGTTTTTTTGAAAGGGTCAATGTCACAGTCTAAAGGTCATTTCGACATGAATGTTGGTCTCAAATGAAAGCCTATGCCCTAATGAGTTTTTCTGTAAAAAATAAAGCCTCTGGGATAAATATTGATAGAAGTAAAAAACTTTAACCTAATGCGGACGCCGACACCGACGCGGACGCCGGAGCTTGCGCCGACATCCGAGGGTATGACAATAGCTCTTCTGAGACTTTCGTCCCGGGCCAGCTAAAAAGGGGCTTGGAATGTTTAGGGGCAAGTGTCCCAAAAAGTACACTAAATAAAAGAGAAAATGTTTCTAGAAATGCACATTTTTGGACTATGTGTTCTAAAACCATACCATATACGCAGGTGAATTTAAATTTCACTCTAACTTTGTACATATAGAAAAGCCAATGTCTTCAGTATATCGCCTCCTACATATTAGGCATTGATAAATTTTTAAACTGCAGCCTTACATGATTCACATAATTAATGTTCAGCGGTCAAACAACAGACGGTATCTCGTGGATTTACTACTTAACCTATAAAGCAGACGATAGAAATAGTCAATATTGATACACTTTAATGGTGAAATTGTGTTCATATTTGGCAAGTTTTTTTTCTGAATTTTTGAAAAAAGTGCATTTAAATTGATTATTTTTTCTGTAATGCACATTTTGAATTTTGCAATGCATAAGAAAAGCACTTCTTTGTATCTTGAATAGGCTTGAAGATATTGGCAAGGTTAATTTTTCGGGTTAAGTTTTCGGACAGACGGACGGATGGATGGACAGACAGACAGACAAACATGAGTAAAACAATATGCCCCCGATCTATTGATGTGGGGGCATAAAAAAGTGGCATAATTTACACAAAATGTATCTATAATTATCCCCCTTGATACAATTGGTTGCTCTTTTGATAAATAAGATGAATGTCGGACAAAATCCCCTTAGGACAAAATCCCCTCGGTCATTTTTTGCATAGGGGGACAAAATCCCCTCGGTGGAATTGATAGGGCGGACAAAATCCCCTCGAAAGAATTACTAGGGCGGACAAAATCCCCTCGGTAGAATTTAATGGGCGGACAAAATCCCCTCAATGAAATGTCTATGGCGGACAAAATCCCCTCGGTAGAATTATTAGGGCGGACAAAATCCCCTCAGTAGAATTACTAGGGCGGACAAAATCCCCTTGGTAGGTAGGTAGAGTCGCCGAGAGAATCAATTTATTGATACACGGCAATTAAACTAATCAACTTCGGTTATGAAATATTTTAACAAAGTATTCTACGGCCTGAATGACTAAGTTAAAATATTGGATAATCAAAATTGTTTGTTTTTCTCTGGGCGTACAGGTACAACACATAACAAACAATGATCTTGAACATATAATTTATTACAGATGAAAAATAAGTATATATAGGAATATTTAATTAGAAATCACAGTTTGATAACTCAACTAACTTTTAATTAATATTTCAGTCGGGTGCCGCTAATAAAGTGCATATTTGAGTGCACAAACAACAAATTTAAATGGTATTAATTTCATTATACCCTATAATAATTAGTCGTGTGCCGCCAATCAAATAAATATTTGTGTGCTTTAATAACCAATTACTTTAATTAGTTGACCGGTCTTTAATTGCGGTAAGCTTCAGATTTCTAGAGGTGTAAAAAACATACGAAGACAAAAATGAATCTGTGTTAATTGTGTCTTAGTCTTCACATATTTCTGGATTTCTAGAGGTGTAAAAAACAAACGAAGACAAAAATGAATATGTGTTTATTGTGTCTTAGTCTACACATATCAAATAATACAATTTTAATAAATTACAAGCAATTCTGAAACAGCACAATACAATACATTGGACATTCAAACTGGACCGAGGGGATTTTGTCCGCCCTAGTAATTCTACTGAGGGGATTTTGTCCGCCCTAGTAATTCTATCGAGGGGATTTTGTCCGCCCTAATAATTCTACCGAGGGGATTTTGTCCGCCCTAGACATTTGATTGAGGGGATTTTGTCCGCCCTAGTAATTCTATCGAGGGGATTTTGTCCGCCCTATCAATTCCACCGAGGGGATTTTGTCCGCCTATGCAAAAAATGACCAAGGGGATTTTGTCCTAAGGGGATTTTGTCCGGTTACCAATAAGATGTGTGCCATGTTTCAAGTGATTAATTTTTGTAGAACCAGAGATATCACAAAATGTCATAGTTTTCACACAAAGTCAACGACAACACCAAGGCTATACTAAGGTTTTCTCAGAAAACACCCACACTAATAAACTTTTACTACAAAACTGTTTTGTGTTTAAAAGAAAGAAAAAAGAATTAAGGCCACACCAAATAAATTATTAGATTCTCATCCGAGTTTTCAGAAAAAAAGGGGCGGGTGGACGGCTTTTATTTTTTATTTTCTATTTCGGGCGGGGGGGGAGAAGTCATCATTTTGGCAAGTAACAAAGCCGAGGAGCTTACTGGTTTGTAAACAGTAAGAGTTCTATGCCATAGAGAAAAGAAAATTATTTGAGGCGCTCGCTCGTATTGTTTTACTGGTACTTCATCTTTTTCAGACTGCTGAACAGATTCCGGTTAAGACTGAATTTACTTGATAATTATTTGGTCAAAGTGTTTAAAAAATAAAATTTAATCTCAGAATAGTTTGTATTTCTATATTTTCACTGATCAAAATGATTCAGATATCGGCGCTATGCAGACACCCAAAGTTCGTAATCACAGATTATCCAAGCCATTGTAACGACGTGAAGGCACCAAATCGTAAATTGTTTGAACAACTTCTTTCTATTTCATGATTTTATATCAAAGTGAACTTCGCACATTAGTTTAAGAATAAACTTTGCATTTCCATTGTTTATTGGTAGATAACCGGGTAACGAAGAAGCAATCTGACGAGAAATAAATAAAGCTACCCGAGCTTTCTGTCAGAAATTATAATCACCGTTTCGGCAAATCTACCTCGGTCCCGCTCAATAACAAAATGCGTAAAGTTATAATTCTATATCGTCTCTTTATTTTGAAATAATGTCCTACCTGTAAAAAAAATGGGAAAGTATTCCTGTTTAATAAGATTTAATCCATGATGAGAGTCATCTAAATCCCATCTATTCACCCTGACGATGGAAAGGTTTTAACATCAATCAGCGTGCGTCGCGTGCCGAGTCAAGAAACTGTCCCTAAAATAGTCGAACACCTGGTGTCGGCGTCTTTGATTACCCGTTCACCCTCCCCGAAAAATAAACTATTCTGGATCAAAGGTTTAAAACGTGAGAGAAAATTACAGATTGACGACATATAGAAATTGTTTTAGTCGAGATTTTTTTAATTTTCTCGAGTCTTTATTTCTTGGATATTTGGAGCCGGATTTAATTTTCAAATAAAAAGTAAGTAATTTTGAGAATAAAAAATCACGAACGACGACGAGGATGGATTTTTGTTACACCTAAGTTGTAGAAATGCAGTAAAATAATGTTTGATAGGTTTGAAATTACACGAAACAAAGCTTATTATTTATTATTAGATAAAACTGAAATTCGAAAACGGAAATGCTTTCAATGGTCTCGGGTAATTAGCGGGGTAATTAGAAATAGTCCAGACGAGTAAGAATGTGGAAAAACTGCAAAACCATAGAGCAAATCATTAGTTACAGCATTTATTTTTAACTACGATACAAAAACAAGTTGTCGTGTAACTGTGCTACCTTATTCTCGACATCTTGTAGACGCGTCAATCTGTAATATAAGCATACTTCTTGACAAGCGAAATCACCTGAAAAATAGAGAGAAAAAAATGTTGCTTTCGACCTCAAGATATTTTCCCGCTATGGCCGCTTCTTTTTTCTAATTTCAAGTGATAAAACTTGTTCCAATACAAGGGATGCAGTCGGCCATTTTCCTCGAATCAACACCACAATACGTCTAACGAACTTGGGTTTTTTTTGTTTTTGTTTTTTTTTTGTCGCAAATAAAAAAGTTCGGGGCGGGCGTTATTTTTAGGGGCGGGCGGGGATGAGAATCTAAAAATTTATTTGGTGTCGCCTAACTCTTATCCTGCTGAATTGATTTATTTTCAAAGAAATTCCCAAAAATGGTACATTTCCATGTATATTATTCATTTTTTTCTCACATAAGTTAAGTTGAAAGAAGGCAGTGTAAGCGGAGGTCAGACTGCATTTTTGGCAAAAATGGGCTTGGAATTTTCAGGGGCAAGTGTCTTAAAAAGTACATGGAATAAAATAAACAAACGATTCTTGACAAGCACATTTTTGACATTGTGAACTAAAACCATACCATATACGCAGGAAATTTTGTTTAATTTTCAAGTGTTTATGCACATTTGATTAAGAAAATAAGAATCTACAGGGAATTCATGACATCCCTTTATTTCAAAAACGCTTTGTTTCCAATGTTTGCTACATGCTCTTTATGAAGAAGCTAATATGCCTACAACTTAAGAATTATACTATATCTTCATAGCCGAGTTCCTTCATTACTCTCAGCAGACATGTGATTCTGCATGTACATGATTGGAACGTCATTATCCTGCCCCAGATTCAAAATAATAATTCCTAAAGAGATTTTTTGTTAATTCAAAGGAAATGTTCGGAATAGTCAACTGAGTGCCAAATTTTACTAGATAGAACCCGTGCAAATCTAGCAGCATGCCCACTAGGTTTTCATTTTGGGGGTACATGTACCCTTTAAGTTTAAAATTGATGGTACAAAGAAAAATCTAAGGGTGCAGCAAACCCTTTACATTTAGAGTAATGAGTACACCATATAAATGTGAAAGCAATCAGAATCAAAGATTACGACCCTGCGTTCAGGATGACAAAACTGTGCGAACAGTTTGCCATTAATATCCGGCTTTGCATGCAAGGGCACATGTGAGGCAGGTATAATTGGCTAAGTGTTTGCACAGTTTTGTCATCCTGACGCAGGGCTCGTCTAATGCCAAAGATAACCTAAACACATATGAATGGATTACTACAAATAAGTAGTTCCATGCTCTGTCGCTAAAACATGGTATTTGTGATTATTTGTTTGAATGGGTTTTACGCAGCTTTACACAATTTTGCAGTTATATTGAAGTGGCCGGAGAACCTAAAAATGGATCAAGAAACATCAAGAAACAAATAAAAGTCTCTTACAATAACTATATTGAATATATTTTAGGCCTTGATTGAAACACTGAAAACAAGGAAAAAGCTACAAGATTTGATAATAAGAAACTTTTCAGTCTGATAAAAAATGCCAAGCAAGACGCAGCAGGAGTAGCTCCCCTTCTCGATAAAAGTTCAGGTACCATCAAATCAGACAACACAGAAAAAGCAGATATATTAAATCGACAGTTTCAATCAGTCTTTACTCCAATGACTCCAATTTCTCTGGCTCAGTCCTGCCTTTCATCCACAAGACAAAATATGTTTTCCTCCTCTTTCAGTAAATATCCAGTCATGCCAGACATTACCATCTGCACTGGTGGAGTACAAAAGCTAATATCCAACCTGAAACCAGACAAAGCAGCAGGACCTGACAACATCAAACCTTTAGTACTTAAAAACTTATGTTATCAAATTTCTCCTATTTTGCAAATTCTCTTTCAGAAATCCCTAGATACAGGCACCCTCCCCCAGGTATGGACGAAGGCAAACGTGACACCACTCTTTAAGAAAGGAAACAAAGAAGATCCTGCAAATTACAGGCCTATATCCTTAACATGTATATTGTGTAAAGTTCTTGAACATATTGTAGCATCAAATCTAACTAAACATTTTGACAAAAATAATATTCTTTATGATTTACAACATGGCTTCAGAGAACAGCGCTCATGTGAAACACAACTACTGCAACTGACCGACCATCTTGCCAGAAACCTTACTGAAGGAAAACAAACTGATCTAGTTTTGTTAGACTTCATCAAGGCTTTTGATAAAGTTAGCAACCTTAAACTTTTGTATAAATTGCAGGAACATGGAGTTAACAATGCTACCCTTTTGTGGATTAAATCTTTTCTTATAGGCAGAACACAGAAAGTAGTCTTAGAAGGTGGATGCTCATCCGAAGTACCAGTCACGTCAGGAGTACCTCAGGGATCAGTGCTTGGCCCTCTTCTGTTTCTCTTATATATTAATGACCTTCCTAACACTATCACCTCCCAAGTTCCTTTGTTTGCAGATGACACTGCCGTTTACTTAGCTATAGATAACAAGCAAGACTGTATCACCCTGCAAGAAGATCTAGACAAGCTAATGCAGTGGGAGAAAAAAATGGGAAATGGAGTTTAACCCTAGCAAATGCATTGTCCTAAATATTACTAAAAAGAAGAAAAAGATTTCTTTTGATTACAGACTACACGGACAAGTGCTAGAGACTGTGGACAATGCCAAATACCTAGGTGCTACTATATCTGAAGATCTTTCCTGGAACAAGCATATTGACAATATAACATCTAATGCAAATAAAACTTTAGGTTTTCTCCGCAGAAACATCCAGACCAAAAATAAGAAGATCAGAGAAACAGCATACAAAACACTGGTTAGACCCCAGGTAGAATATGCATCAACTGTTTGGAGCCCTTACACAACATCCTATATCAACAAAGTAGAAAAAGTACAACGTAGAGCAGCAAGATGGGTTCAAAATAATTTTTCTCATTATGACAGTGTCACCTGCATGCAGAATCATCTTGGCTGGCAAACTCTTCAATATAGACGAGACATCACCAGAGTCACCATGTTTTATAAAATTGTGAATTGTTTTGTTGCAGTACCCATACCAACTTATCTTGAAAGACCAGTTAGGATCACCCGACATATGCACACAAAATCTTTTAGACAGATCCACACAAATGCTTCCTACGTTAAATATTCTTTTTTTCCTTATACAGTGATACTTTGGAACAGGCTTCCAGAAACAATCATACAGCAACCCGATATTGCCGCATTCAAGAAGAGCAGGGCTCTCACTAGGCTTTTGAAAGTATAATTCCAGGAATCCAACTTCAGAAAAAGTTGGATTCCACACAAAAAAGTTGGATTCTATCATTATGAGGGTTGATTTTGTACCATGCAAAACTATGATATTGAAACAACAATTTATTAACCTTTTACTACACAATCCAATATTTTAATCACCAGAATGGTTATCTTAAGGTAAACATTGATTGAAAAGAAGGAATTGCTTGTAAAAAACATTTTCTTCTTTTATCCCAATGCTTTTTACATTTTTTTTATTCATTTTTGGAGATGGGCTCAGTAGATGACAAAACTTTTCCTGGTTCAGTTTAAAACCATATAAAACCATTGACTAATACAGAAGCAAGTCTTTGAAACAGTCATATCTTCTGTTTGCCAGAAGTTAAAAAGAGGTCAAAAATGTTATTATATTTACTTAAACTTTAAAAAAATCTCAACATTTAAGTCAATGAGATGATTCTCTTTGCAGATGTTGCCAATTGAGAGAAAACAAGATGTGTTTGTGAAACACAAATGCCCCCATAACGGCATTTTTTTTCAAAGTTTGACCTTGACCTTGTCACATGACCTTGACTTTGGTACCAGCGGATGCGGATCATTGAGATCTATCATCATGCCAAATATTAGCTTTGTTTCTTCAATAGGCTTGAAGATATTGGCAAAGTTAAGTTTTCGGGTTAAGTTTTCAAAGTTTGACCTTGACAGATGACCTTGACCTTGTCAGATGACCTTGACTTTGGTACCAGCAGATGCGTATCATTGAGATCTATCATCATGCCAAATATTAGCTTTGTATCTTGAATAGGCTTGAAGATATTGGCAAGGTTAAGTTTTCGGACAGACAGACGGACAGACGGATGGACGGGCAGACGGACGGACAGACAGACAGACAGACAGACATGAGTAAAACAATATGCCCCCGATCTCTCGATACGGGGGGCATAAAGATTCAGAATTCACATTCATTACAAAAGATTGTATTGTTTGAACTATATTGGTTATCTCTCCCTTTTTTTTCAGATTGAAATAATTAACATTTTCGAACCACTTGTCTCTTGATTTGTGTTCTTTTTTTTTCACTTCAACGTGTGTCTGATGAGTAGGCTGATCCGGAGCTTTCCGTTTTCAAAATACGTTATCCGACGGAATTAAGCACATGCACGGCGTTTCAGAGATTCACCGGCAGTGGTAAATCGTTTCGTGTTTTTTCGAAACATTTCTTTAATTAAATAATTTGATGAAGTCAAAATACCGATTTTAAAAAAGGTAAAAGAGATTCGGGACAGTTCGAAGGACACGGACTAATCATTTACTTGTTACGAACAAATCGGATAAAATTATGTTGTCTTACGATTGTCTTCGTCTACATTGGGGCCCTGCTCGAATTCAAATACCGGTATATGATTAGTAAATCAACTGCTTCGATCAATATATTAATAGTTCACGTGTTTCGTTTATGCCTAACAATCGCCAAAACACGTTGTCGGGCAGAGTCTAGATTCAATTCATTGATAGTCAGGCTCGGCCTAAAAGGTCTATGAATAACCGATTACGATTGGCTGTTGGCGTCAATTAAGGCAACACCTACTGCACCCGTCTACCGGACTTAAGATATGGCTATTATCGATTTTTCACGTGACAGTTAACTTACGTAAACAATCAAATACATGATATACACAGCCGATAGGTTATACGTCAGGACGCGTGCCTTACAAAAACTTGTCGTCCGGTGGAATCCTTTGATAGGATTTTTTGTCGTCCACTGAGAAAAGTTGTCGTCTCAGACGACACTCAGGGATAAAGACTGGCAATTTTCACTTAGGGGCCCAGAATAGCAAAATTCAATACTTAACATTAAGGGTATGGGCATTTTCTTTAAATATCCAGGAGCCCAGCCCAAAATCTAGGGGCCATGGGCGACTGGGCCCCTGCTAGTCTTTATCCCTGACACTACTGTTTTTTCCGAGAGCCCTGAAGAGTCTTGATTCTTTTCAGATAGTGAGCCGTCCCTGAATAACCAAAATTGTTTTACCAGATCTTTTAATCTAACACTCACAATACTTTTAAAATTTGGCACCCTAACCAATGACTAACAGTTTTTATTCCAGCACAGACGCGCACCTGCCAGTAATACCCGAAAGGGGAGTCAGGCAGTATATATAGATAGATAGATAGGATTCCTGCTATTTCTTTCACCTGTACTACCATTACACCCTTTCCTAGCCTCCGACTGCTATCTCACATAGGTTTACGATTATCTACCCATTGGTGAGAGACGATTGAAAGGATATCTGCTGCCACTGGGGATCGAACCCACGACTTCCAGATTGCAAGACTCACGACTGGCACCTGGCCACAAAGTAGTCCAGTGGAGCTAAAACCAGAAACGCTCGGTCCAGAAAAAAAGTTGGCCAAAGGTGCACCGCTGACAAAGCCGGTGGAAAAATAGAAACTGTCACACGTTTATCATCGTTTATAGTGTGTGATTTTTAGATACTAGAATATCCCAGTGTGTCTCTTGGTCAATTTAGGAAAAGAATTACTATCCCTTACCATATTTTACGTTAGATTTTTCACTTTCTTGCAAGTCACTCTTTCTACAATCTACGTCAATCACGCGCTTGCAAGATCGATGTAACACAAACGCTTGATAATACAGTATAGTCTGGGACCATTATAGACTGTAATACCCCTCCTTTTGATATCGGTACATGTCTGAATGAAATTGCTCTTTTTTTCGATCGAAATTTAAGTTTTCGAACGATGTGACAGGTCAAACGTCCATTCTTTCCAAAACAATCATTTGCATGATTTGACCGACTGTAAAATCATTTAGAATAAGTCAGTTATCCGACACGAAGGGCTAAAATACAGCACGGACTTTAAAAATATAGAGAATACTCGTTTGTTTAAGTGTAATATCGATTTATATTTCATTGAGTGAACAATTTAACTTACATTTTAGCTCAATTTGTTGCTCGCAAAATGAAATTTTAATCGCCCTTACTCGAAGTACAACACTACGTCGCACGTTAATCGTTCCTGCGTGCGTAACACGACCGTAACGTCAAAATACCGATATTTCTAGACGTATTTATGCGTGTATAATTTTCTAATTTAACTATGTCTTGAGAATACAGAAATATTTTCAATTATCATTTTGAAATAGATTTAATTCTAAATCATAAATCTGGAAAATAGGCATCAGTATTGACAAACTGATTTTTTAATAAACATTTAGATAAGCGACACCTAATGGTTTGACTTTTTAAAGTAATAAACAAAAACTACATATATTTATTTATTTATTTATCTATGTATTTCACAACCTCTCCCTCTTTGTTTTGGATATCAGTCCATCTAAAAACAAATAAATTACTAATAAAATCGAATCGAATTACCCTTTAAGAAGGGAACATAAAGAACAAATCCTATTCAGTTTTGTATACCAAGGAAATCTTTAATTCAACATCGGTTTTATTAACATATAGCGCTTTTCTGCTATTATATATGACTTAGTCAGCACGTAACTACACTATGGTATAACTCAGAAATAAAGTATACACGACAGTTTTTGGCTTACCTACGAGTGTGCAGGTTTAATTGCCACGAAAAAGAAAAATGCAACTTTTAAAAGACGCAAAAAGGCTCCGATTAAAAAAAAAACACGTGTACTATCAGTCATATGATATTTTGAAATCTACCTTAAAGCCAAGCATTTACGTGTAATTGATTTGGATACTTGTTTGTCAAGCCATAAGTGTGTTTCATATTATTTCTATTCCTAATACGGTCTTTCTGTTTAAAAATCACATCAAGACAGCGCAGATGAGTCGTCAAATATCGACCTGACGTAGCAAAAACGCACGTCTTTAGTTTGTTTAATAATTTAACATTTAACTCACACAAAAACTAAGTTTTAACAGAATGGGAGTTTTACATTTCAACTTTGTATACAAAACCACATACATATATGTGTCTAAAGGATTCACCCATCAATTTAAGTTATTTCAAAAGAAAATAAACCTTTCCGCAGAAAAATTACACACTTTTCGTGTTTCTTGAGACAAACGATATCGCCAGTAAAATGCCTGGCGATACAATATTTTGAATATCATCAGTAAGATAAAGATTTTACTTTTATGTTTTATACATTTTGTTTAAAAATTCTACATAATCATTTAATTTTGTTCATGTTTTTCGTTTGACATTTGGATTAGCCATGAGTAACGACTTAAAAGTCAATAAAGTACTGAAAAACAGAAACTAAGGGTTGGTCTAAAACGCAGACAATATAGAATATATAGACGGATTTCAGCTGGGCTAAAAATAGCAACTGATGTATTTAATTTACATACACATGTTGGTGGATGGGGCAAAACATGACCTATTTGCTCTTTATTCTATAGTAAAAAGGTGAAAAGCAATCATCAATTACTCGCTTATTAAGATGTCAGGTACCGTGCATGTGGTAACAATTTGCAGGAGCTGGAGCAGCCTTTACGGGTCGAATTGAACCGCATTCCTTCGTTGGTCGTACAACGTTACGCGAACTCAATGAGACGCCGTATTGTACAGGTAAAACGTCAACATTAAGGACAATACCCGATATTAATGGAATTGCTAAGTATCCATCCTTTGAAGAGTCTAAAACCTCAATTCATTTCGTTCGAAACGTTTTTTTTTTTTTCTCTTTCTTTTCTTTTGAAAGAAAATAATAACATTACCAATGATAATTAATAATAATAATAAAAAATACTTAAAAGATTGAGTTGTCAACTTTATCCTGGGTTCTACTTCTTTTGTAAGTGGTATGGAATTGGATCAGCCTTCAAACACTCTTTGTACTAAAAGATCACACCGTACAACCGGTTGCTGCGATGACGGGTGAGAGTCAACTACGACAGCACCGAAACATTATGCCGGGGAGACGGTAGGTCATCGGAAGATAGCATCGACCAAACGTCGACGATATAAAATTCATAATATTTATTTTGCAGTCATATATAATTATAATAAATGATTTTTGCCCTGACAGGGCGGAGCCTAAGTAATGGGTCGTTGCACTTATTGTTAAGTAGATCAGCTTTTATTTATAATAATCTACTTCTTCTTTAGATAGTCTACAAAAATAAAGTAAAACCTTTAAACCGTTAGTAACCAAACCCTCGTAACTTCAGCTGCAGTTAAGAGACTTTGACAAGCCAACAATGAAATGTGTTCACATTCCTTAAATCATGTGAATTCTTTATGTTTTTGGATACAATTATTAGCACGCGTTTAGGATAATTTTCGACTAACTGTAGAAAGAACCCAAACTATTGAAAAGTAAACTCACCAAATCACGTTGACCGGCTAAACCCACACCCTGTCAGTTGAATGATATCGTAAAATAAAGTCGCTGCGTGGAGTGACGATGACAGTTGGCAAACGATGAGGCAAATTGCATGGTATAACTTAAATTTTTTTACATGATTGAGCATGACCTCTATCTAAATAATTACACGCTTTATTGATTCCAACTTTACATAATCGTTAATTTTCGTATTATCTCGGGAGTCGATCATGATGATTTATATCTTTATTTTACGCCACCGTGGTTAGAGGGTTGTTCTAGATATAATTGTAAGGTCGACGAACTGCAGAACATAAGATCCGTGGTTCGAGCCTCGACAGATCTTATTTTTATTTTTCAAAAATCAATTATATATGACTTACCCATTACTTGTTTCATTTTTTTTTTTTTATTTTATTTTCTTTTTTGTTTTCTTTTTCATTTTTAATCATAATTTATTTTACATCTCAAATATCTCTATATGTATCACTCAGACAATAACAAATAAGATCGTTTGCATTCCTTCAAATTCAGAATGCGCGTGTTCTCTCAAATATATAAAAAGGGTTCTACAAGCTGCTGTTAAAAAATGTAGTCTGATTAACACTTCTCAATTTGCTCGTCCAAATTTCGACAAACTTGTAAATTGGAGACAATTTCTTTGACAAAAGTATAAAGTAAAGGTTTCTGAAAAATATATCGTCAGAAAACACAAGAAAGTCATGCGTGTTTTTTGTGGTATGTTAAAAAAAGGTAAAGGAAAAAAAAAGAAAAAAATACTTTCTTCAGATTTGAACCACCAAAGGTTTACTTCGTTTGATTGCGACCTAAACCTCTCGACCAGTGAGCTGTTAGGAGCTGTAGGTAAAATTTTATCATCATATGAAAACATAGTCCCCCGGGTTAAGACGAAGCTTTCCGTAACCACCGTTATTCCTCGATGGTAAATGCATTCATCGGTTAATTTATTCGTTAAATATAGGTCAACTCATGTCAATAATTTCAGGTTATACCGTTATAAACGAAGCGTGATGGTGATGTAGAACCGTTGGCGAGCGGCCGCCGACTTGTCGTCGATACAGAACAAGAGGCCCAAGAGGGCATGTATCGCTCCACTGGTTTAAACATCTCAAGATTTGAAAGAGAGATATTGAAAAAAGAAGATTATGAAAGTCACCATCATTCAGAAGGAATTCCGACGTTTTCCAAATTGATACTTATTTACAAGCTATCAGAAATAAAAACATATAACTTATATGTAAATAACACGGAAGAAGACTATTTTTATATCACTTTAAAAAAATCACACTTATTAACCTCAAATTGTTAAATAAATTATTTTCACACATTACTTGACAATTATGACTTTGATTGAACAGAATTCCAAATAGACTTTGAAGACAACAAAAAAACAAGAGAGCCTGGATGGCCCTAAACCGCTCACATGAATTTTATCGGTCCAGTGGATCTCATCCAAACACTTTCAGGTAGAGTTTCATTCACATTCGCGTAATTGTTGAAGAGGGGATCTTATTCCAAGAATTTAAAGGGATAAAAGGACATCATGGCCCACCCATTCATGACTGAGGAGACTCGAAATAAGCCCCGCCCGCCACATCCATATTTATAGGCAAATCATAATTTTGAGAACAATTTTTGACGGGGTCATCAAAGGAATACTTTGGTAAAGTTTCATTGAAATCGACCTAGTCAGGGTTCAGGAGAAAATGTCGTTCAAAGATTTTGGGCTCAAAATAAGCCCCGCCCTACCTCGCCCATATTCATGGGCCAATCAAAATTTTGTGATTTTTTTAAAAAGGGTCACCCAAAGAATATTCTGGTAAAGTTTCAATGAAATCGGCCCAGTGGTTCTGGGGCAGATGTCTTTCAAAGTTTTCGGGCTCAAAATAACGCCCGCCCTACCACGCCCATTCCTTGTCTTACACAATATTAAACCATGCCTGCTGAATAAGGGCATTCAAATTTCAAAAGTTTATTTCTATTTCATAGCGTAATGTGGATTTTGAATATATACCGTCACTCAGAAGTCGCCCAACATATATAGTATAACGGGCGATGTGTGGACTGTGACAAAAGATGAATGTCCTCCGTCCGCTCCCCTTTTCTAAGATTTGAGCGTTGTTAAAAAATCGAAACATCGCCACTACATCATCGTGATCATTCATCAACGATATTTTTAGAAACGGGATTTATTTCTATTACGTAATTTGCGTAATGGTAGTTACGCTCTTGTATTCAGGGCAATTTTTACTTATCAACATCAACAGTACTGCTGTGTGCCGGTGTCCATGGTCTAACGGTAGACGCGGCGTCGGCCTCTTGACCCAAAGGTCCTGAGTTCGATTCCCGGGAGCGGCTATCGATCTTGGCTCTTTTATTGGCACACACATTCGGCGCGAGTACTGGTGAATTTTCCAGGAAGCGGAATCGAGACGGATTAATCTAAGTTGTAAGAACTGGTTTCCCAATCGATGTAAAAGTAGGGTTCACACGGCATGTTTAAGCAGATATGAAAAACCAGACCTGTTTTGAAACATATATGTTTTTGAGGTTCAGACGGTATGTTATATATCTGCTTTGGATGACCCAGGTCAGTTATTTCTGAGGTCAAGTATTGTATTACATTACTGGAAAGTGGCGATGTATATCTTTTCAGTCTTACCAAGCCGCTTTGCCCTTTTTAATTAACAAGAAATAAAAAGATAGAAAAAGAACCATGCTAGTTATCAAAAGACAAACAAACAAACAAACAACACCAAAGAGTATTAAAATGCAACTTCTCAAACAAATACTGATAATAATGATTATGATAAACACAATAAAACTGATAATAAAAGCTTTCAATTGGTTCATATTAAAGTGATTCTTTTTCAAAATTCAAAGTTTCCCCCATATAAAATTTTTCATTGCTCATTCTGTGTCTGTATAGTAAATATGCAAGTTATAGCGAGGAGATCAAACTGTTAATATCATAACTACAGCTGAGAACAAGCTCCGTGATTGCATAGCTCAGACTTCCTCTTAGCTTTTAATTTTATTTTCACTGCATATTCTTTTTGTTCATTTACTCTGAAACCAGGGTATGTAACGCCGTAGGTTTGAAAGGTGTTTTACGCCACTTTCAACAATCGTTCAGTTATATCGCTGTGACCGGTGCCACTAACAATTGATTTCTGGTATTTAATTCACAGGCATCACATCTTTTCCTCAACACATTGTCAACCAATTGGTGGGAGACAAATTGCTGGAAGGATGAATGCAGCCGTCGGGGATCTAACCCAGGACTTCCCATTTGCCTGTATTGCGCACTTCCAACTGTTCTATTACGACGGTGGGAGACAAATTGCCGGAAGGATGAATGCGGCCGTTGGGGATCTAACCCAAGACTTCCCATTTGCCTGTATTGCGCACTTCCAACTGTTCTATCACGACGGCCCATATCGCTGTAGGTAACATCATTTGAAAGGAAGTAAAGGTGTTTGCATACAGTTTTTAAGTTGGAATGCGGAGCAATTCCAACTTAGATTTAACAAAACCGCAAAATGAACACAAGATAATTTCATTTCGGGTTTTTTGATAACACATATCACGTGAACAGGATGTGAATACACGCCGGCCTATTTTGTATATCTCAACTTGACACAGGCATACAGTATATTTCATCAAGAAGTAATAATGTTGAACAATTACACAACTATCACTTCATGTAAATTGTTTAAAACACGCTAATTTTTGTTTTAAACGAAATTTATTGAAACTTGCGTACGAATTTACTAGTAGCGAATGTTTGCATTACTATATTTGGAAATCATGTGATAAATTAAGTCTAATAAAGTTAGCTATTGACAACAGCACTGTTCAATCACGCGATCTGCTTATTTGGTAATACGCGACCTGTTTTTCGTACAATTGTGGCAATAGCACAAGCCAATCACGTGATCTGCTTATTTGGTAATGTCGCGACCTGTTTTTCGTAGAATAATGTTATAGCTTCTTTGAGAGGTCTAGTTTCACTTTCTGGACGAACTTTTTACACACTTCAACAAAATACCGTAGATCAAATGGGTTTTTTTTATTTAATTGTTGCGTAAACCATTATTAGAAACGCGCAAAATCTGCAGATTATTTATCTGTATTAACAACCCGATATTCAGCAAATATCCTCTTTTTATTACTTATTTTGAAAAAAATGGAACCCCCTTTCCAAATCGAGCGACAATTTCACTTGATGGTGGACGCAGAAAGGATCGATGAAGGTATAGATCCACAAGTTTAAGTGATAGATCAAAGGTCAATTTTGTCTATACCTGTATAGACAAAATTTACCTTTGATCACTCACTCTAAACTGCGGTTCTATAGGCTAACATTTATCTTCACTTTCTGCTTTTGTCCATTTTCTTAAAAATTGCTTAGACATAAATTCACTTGTGAAAAAATGCGCACGTGCGCAATCCTTTAAATATCATTGAAGATTATCATAAGTTAACTACAGCCTTTGTTTTTATCGTATATCTGAACGAGTTTACCAACCCCACGTGTTTTGCCTTCAGGGACCACGTTCAAGAAAGGTCATACGACCGAAAATTGACCGTATCGCAATCGTACGATTAAAATTGGCTTTCAAGAAACAATTTTTGGCTTTCAAAAACATGTATCGTTTAATTTACGCATAAATTTGCGTTACCTAAAGGCTAGTCTTGAATTTTGCGATTTTGACTGTGCAAGCATAGTATTTTCTCGGATTTCATTTTTATACGCAGCTGGAGGGGGACATCTTTTCTGTCTGTCTGTCCGTCCGTCCGTACGTATGTCGACTTTCCTTGTGAGCACAACTCCTCCAAAATTTCTAGTTGGCTTTGGATGAAACTTTCACAGAATGTTCCTAATCACCTGACCCTGCGCATAAAGTCACAGTTTGGTGAATTTCAGCCGCGTCATGGAAAAAGAGCCTTCATGTATAAAAAAAAAAAAAAATCTTGTTAACACAACTTCTCCCTCATTTATGGACAGCTTTGGATGAAATTTTCACAGAAAGTTCCTGGTCACCTGACCTAGTGCCTATTGTCACGGTTTGGTGAATATTAGCCGTGTCATGGAAGAAGAGGCCTTCATTTGAAAAATCTTGTGAACGCAACTCCTCCTCCATTTATGGACCGATTTCGATGAAACTTTTACAAAATGTTCCTAGTCATCTGATCTAGCGCATATTTTAACGCGGTTTGGTGGATTTTTTAGTCAAAAGTCGAGACGTATTATGTGATCACCTGAGCGGGAGGCGTCAGCTTCGTAAGTGTTTTGATCTCATAGTCTCTTGAACGCATTCCAACTTATCAGTACTTTCAGTACTTTGATTCTATACTTTTTACTGTAAGAATACAGATTCTTATTTAACTTCTAAAGAACAATGCATTGGAAAAGTCTAGAAATGTGTTATCTGATAATGATTTACTCTTTAGTTCATGAAACAAAAAGTTACATCACGATTGACCAAATATTTCTTTTCATACCTCTATGAAAAATGATAAATTGAGTACCATATTGATTTGGCGAATATCTCTATCAGTACATCTGTGAAAAAAATGCCACTAGCTGGTATTTTTGCAGGAAAAAACTATCCATGGAAAAATATCAAGAATCGTCATATTTCATTACTTAATGATACCAAACTATAGCATCCAAAAATGTTGCTTCATTGGTTTATGAAACATATAACACTAGTTACACTACTACTACACCTAGAGTGTGGTGACAATTGCGCTTTAATTACCTCAATGAATTAAATAATAAAATAAAAAATAAAATTTCTTTTGAATATTGTGTGAAAGAACAAGAAATGTCATCATGTATGGGGTTATAATAGTTTTGCTCTCCATTGACAAAACTAAGATAAGTCATTTTTGAAGCCACATTTTGTGTGTGTGTTGGGGGGGGGGGGTAAATCCCTGAGTGTTCAATAGTGTTTTATAGAAAAAAAATGAAATAATAAACTCTTTTTAATTCATAGTAGGATTTTGCTCCTGGAGCTTTCAATGAAATGATTGATTCATTCATATGATACCAAAAGTAAACAGTTTGTCCAGGTAATTGACAAGTATAAACAGATGTTATCAAATCATCTCGGTCAGTGTCCCAAGAAAAGCTTCTGATTGGTCAATTTGGTATGAAAAAGCAGACGAAATAGAACATGTTCTATTCCGTCTGTAAAGCAGATCTGTTAAAAGAACGCTCATTATCTAGGGGTTCACACGATGAGTTTTTGAAGATCTGAAAAGACAGATGTGAAAAAACACATCGTGTGAACGACACTTTAAATGAATAGGTTTAAACCAACAAAACCTTTAAACCGTATGCTAGTAACCAAAACCTCGTAACTTCAGCTTATCAAAGGCTTTGGCAAGCAAACAATGAAATGTGTTCACATTCCTTAAATCTTGTGAATTCTTTGTGTTTTTTGGATACAATTATTTGCACGCGTTTAGGATAATTTTTGACTAACTGTAGAAAGAACCCAAAATATTGAAAAGTAAACTCACCAAGTAATAGTTAAACGCTAATGATTGAAAATTAAACGATTTAAACAGCCGAAAGGAGGGAGCGTAGCGACCGACTGATGCTGTTTAAATCGTTTAATTTTCAATTATCAGCGTTTAACTGACTTAGTCTTTTTCCCGCCTTTTATATTATTTGCATCATATTGCACGATTTACACGGAATAAGTCGGATACATTAATTACAAGTAAACACCCCTCTCTTTCCAAATATGGAGTTATTGAAATATGCACGCAAATATTGGGTCTTTATAAAGAGCCATTACAGAAGATAGATATGAAGTATAATTTGGTTTTATTTACCCGACAATATAGATGACCGAAAATCTAATACTTTTTCACTCTGGATAACACGTTTCTTCGAAAGAATAGAATACTTAACGGAATTAATTTTTTCCGCGTTACGCCAGTATAGCGGAAAAAGGCTGTCTTCTTGTTACGCCTCAGCTAAAGGTAAATTGTTATGAAGTTGTTTTGATATTCTGACCAATCAGAATGCACATGTAAGTCGTGGAGGGGTAGAGAATACAGGATTAAATCAGTTCTAGCGAGCACGTCAAATGATACACAACGCGATGGAGTCCTCAAGCCGGTTTAAAATCCTTACAGTCGAACAGAGCATGTCTACATAGTAATCTTCCAGCGTAGCGAGTACCAATATTGTAGCCATTACCAAGACTCAACGAATGGAAACAGGAATTCGAGAGCATAGGCGATAACAGCACTTTACAGATGAATGTCGTTTTGTTACCAAATAGAGAAGTGAAGAAACAGATAAGTAACTTTGTTTTACACGTAGGGCTTATTAAGTAAAGGGTTTCTTGTTCTGATAGTACATGTGAGCAGGCCACAAGATGCCGTTTTCTTCAAAAAATGTTGAAAGCTGCGTAAAATTCCATTCAGTCGATCAATTGATTCTTCATGTCATTTAACATGCCATTAAAGGTCGCATTATAGGACCAGATTAGTCTCGAAAAATACAAGCTGGTATAAATCAAATAATGCTAGCGAATTTGATGTTTTTCCTTAGAAAAGTTAGACTTAGGTAATTTGTCAATACACCAAAGCGGGAAAAATAGCATATTAATGGGTACCGACTTATGTCGTATGCTTGAACTCAGTTAATTCATACATGTATAGACCTACATTTAGACTGTGGCCTTTAAAGATTACTTATTACACTGAGCTTGATAGGCGATAACTGTTTCTCGATACGCAATTAATCTTGTAGACAAATATCTTATCGTAATTTATTTTGCACGATAGGTCTGGCAAGGTAGCATATCCTTATTATTCATTCATAACTTTGTCTCTGTTTATTATGATAACTTATAGGAAGATTAGTTATAAAAGAAAGGTAATCGTATAAGAGCGTATATAGATGCATCAACATGCACCAGTGAAAAGGCTGTTATTAAATATCATTTTCATCCGGTGATGCCCAACGTTACAGACGTGAAGTCGTACGGCTGTATTTACACGTTTGTGGAAAATTCAACAAAACTTATTAAGCACCCTGAAAGTTGTATTTTTTTGGCCATGTGGCCTAAATGGCACGGATGGCAATGTGGGCCTGAATTCCATAGAAATTAACGAGTTTTTTGTACCTAGTACTGCGGATGTAGATGGAAGATCGGTTTACATGAACATTAAGTGACCATCGCCATCAGTTTAAGTGTCGTGGATTGATTAACCGCTCTATTTGAGTTGAATAAGATTTAGTTAACAGAGATCAAAATTTGCACAGAGATATTTTGTTTTTTGTTCAACTTATCTCGATTTACATTTTATTACCTTATAAAAGAGCCTAGAAGGGTTTTGCTTTGCTAGTCCACAATGAAGTGAAATTTTATGCCCATCTCGTAGTTCAGAATAAGTATTCGGCATCAATTAGCAATTGAAAGCTGCAATTCGAAGGTCTGAGATAGTTGTAGATTGCTTATATTTCTTAAGATCGGATTTGGATTAACCTATATATAAACGGAAGCCGTTGTCGGAGGCGGAATACAGCACTGTCAAGTAAAGATTTGATGAATTACGGAAAAGCAAGTAAAATTTGTTAGGCATTTATGACATTTTTCATTTTGTTATCAGCACAATGTGTACAAAAACTTGAGTATACTTTACTAATTGAAATGGACAGAGACGTTCACCCAATCTCAGTTAATGTCATCTGGTTTTCAACAATATTAAGCTGTTATAAGTAAGATTATAATTATTTGGGTATCCTGAGGAATGTTGTAAGCAAGGAGAGAATTGTGAGCGAATGCCGGATTTAGAACTTGAGGGGCATGACTTTTCTGGCGCAAATGATTCTATCATTCTAGGTTAGTTGCTGCCGATGATATTGCTAGGCCGGCTAGAGCGTTTGTCACAATTGTATGAACTCGCGTTCAAACTAGGATCAGGCGTATATATGTAGAGAGAGATACCGAAATTGTTTTCCGGTAAAGAAATGTTTCATGGGCAGTTAATTTGAAATGTTTTCTGTTGTATTGTTTGAGTATACGCGTAATGCGGTTATCTAGCCCTTTGTACGGGCGCCTTAGTTGAAGGCTTGTTTGTATTACCCTTTGTGCGGGCGCCTTAGTTGAAGGCTTGTTTGTGTTACCCTTTGTGCGGGTGCCTTAGTTGAAGGCTTGGTTATGTTGCCGTTTGTGTCGTAGGTTCGCTAGATACACACACACAAAAGGAAACTGAAGAGTCGAGAAAAGCGACTATAGTGAACTGTGCTTATTTTGAAGCTTAATGGTAATCAAATTGAGTTCAATTACAGAAAAAGCCATTCAGGCGATTGTGACAATGCCGAGTTAGTACGGAAAGAGTTGAAGAAATGTTGAAAATGTATATTCAACATGCTTTGTGATCAATTAAAATGTGATAATTCAGATAAATAAATGAAAATAATAATAAAAAAAAGGCTATTCCCTAATTAGATTGAGAAAGCTGTTTGGCAAAAATTCGATCTGGGCCGACTGGCAAATTGAAATTAACTTTGAAATCATAGGCGATAGGTTGAGACGATTTCGGTTCCGAATCGGTGGTTTGATCACCTAGGATGTTATTTGGTTTGGTTGACGAACGCACAAACGTTACATAATGTCCATATGATTTTCATCCCGTATAAACTGGAGTGTGGGGTTTTTTCAAATATTTTATATTTATTCCGTTTCATTTGAAATGAGTTAGAAATCGAAAAAAAAAAGGAAACGCTTTTTCGCCTTGGAAAAATTGGAAGGTCGAATTCAATAATCTTATCGAACGTGCTTGATTGAGTTTAAAGACGGGCACGAATTATGTTCTAGGAGGGTTCAGTGTCAAATACTTACACGAGTTATATTTTTTCAGATTATAGGCAGGCAGATGGCATCCACAGTTCTGACATGATATTCCGGTTCACTTTCTACGACTTCCTACGATTTCAGTTGCCTTTGAGAGTGCATTCAACGATGGATAAAGATTCGCTTGTTATGTATTTCAAATTTTGAAATCTTCGCGTAAAGCTTGTCGTGGTAGCTATGTGTTTTTAAGTGAAATAGTGTTGTTTTATGTGCTATTGTGAAGTCGAAAGAATGGTCTTTTTTTTACGAGTAGAAGTACAGTTATCTTCAGGGTCCAAACGACAAGTACGCCCGGGTTAGCGAGGAATTCTCATCGGGAACCCAATAAAGAGATGTCCTGATTGCAGAGACATTATGGTTGTGGGCTATGTTAAAACATCAGACGATTTATTGTTTATCAGAAATTTATTTACGTTGTTTTACAATTTGTAAAGTACTGCGGTGTAATAGTCTATATTGACTTTTTATGCCCCCGATAGGGAGGCATCATAAATTTGACTTGTCCGTCCGTCCGTCTGTCCGTCTGTCCGTCTGTCCGTCCGTCATTCCGTCCAAAAACTTTAACATTGGCCATAACTTCCTTATTACTTAACATATTCGCATCATACTTTACCACAACATTCCTTGGTACATTACCTTTCTGTAGGCACATACTTTGGTGACCTTGACCCCTGGATGACCTTGACCTTCAACATAGATTGGCCATAATTTAAAATCAAAGCGGTGTCGGGGGCATTGTCATCTTACAGTGACAGCTCTTGTTTATGTAATATAAGCTAGGGTGCACAGTATATTTGACCAGTATAGTTTTGAATGAGAAGCATTGTACGGGTCCAATTGCTTCTTCAGTTTCGCATCTTTGTGCGGCTCATAGCATACATGGAAGCTTGTTATATTGTTAGTATCTTTGGTCAAACATGAATAGCTCTGAAGGATTTTGTATAACGTTTCCTTGCTTGTATCGATCCTAAATTGAGCTCAGAAATCAATACCATAGGAATTTGAGCGCAACTCCAGGAAAATTTAACAGGATCCTGAGAGTGAAGGAGCTAAGGCTATAAAAGTTATTTTTCCGTTTGACTTCATAGAGTCGCATAAATGTTAATAATGTAGATGTTCCCTTACTTCTATCTTTTAAAGAGTTCTAGCTAGCATGCGTCGCAATCGGCTATAAAGTATAGAAAAGAGATTGTTGTTACTTTCTGGTATGGAAGAAGAGAGCGAGGTATTTAGCAAAGTAAAGAGAAGACTTAATTTTTTCCGCGTTACGCCAGTATAGCGGAAAAAGGCTGTCTTCTTGTTACGCCTCAGCTAAAGGTAAATTGTTTTGAAGTTGTTTTGATATTCTGACCAATCAGAATGCACATGTAAGTCGTGGAGGGGTAGAGAATACAGGATTAAATCAGTTCTATCGAGCACGTCAAATGATACATAAACGTTCAGTGTAATTGTAAATGATACCATAGACTTATGTAGAATTATACTGTTATTTTGTATAGACTATGCGAAGTCCCACGCATACCGCTGAGGAGGGCGCTCAACTGTTCTGGGATACAGCTTTTTTTTCAGAGCCATCTTCTCTGTTTTTACGGCTGGACGTCGCGTACCTTGCTATGATGCGGATCACTTGTGAATGCATTGTATTGTACCTGTTTCTCTCCATCGTTGTATATCTAGCATGCGTCGCAATCGGCAATAAAGTATAGAAAAGAGATTGTTGTTACTTTCTGGTATGGAAGAAGAGAGCGAGGTATTTAGCAAAGTAAAGAGAAGACTCGTATTTTCGTATGTAATAAAATGTCTCCTTATTGAATAAATGTGCCAGTAATTGTTAACGAACTCTTGTATGAAGGGCAATCTAAAGACATAAACACTAAGCATAAAATACTATTCTGATGAGAAAAGAAAGATGTTATATAGTCCACCACACCTTGGATATATTCACATGCAATGACCCCTCTTCGTGGACGTTTTCTTGTTTCATCAACTAAATTAATTGTCTTTGTTAATTTTGGTGGACTTTAATACGCCTCATCTATAGCCGATCATGAAACGATATTTGGCCAAATTAAGGAAGGGACCAAAAGTAATAAAACGAGAAATTTATTGGAATGAACGTTAAGAAAGAAGTATAGAATATATTGCACTGTTCAATTAGATCTAATTAGTTAGTGTTACTTTTTTTTTGAATAAATGTACAGGCAAGTAGAAAAGTCGTTCCATAAGAGATTTAACATGATAATCCATGCTATGCCAGATCAAAATCTACATAGGATATACGTTATACAACATGTGCACGAGTTTTACGATTTTCACGTGTACTTTTCACATGGTCATTGCATATTTATGAAGGGGTAGTTTCTAGTCTGTACGAATGCGTGGTATAACAAATAAACCTCGACGTTTAAATGAAATAATAATCAAAAATAAACCTGGGATGGAAAGTTTATGGAAAATAAACCTTCAAAAAATTTGAAAATCCAGCCTTCTGATTGGGTGATAATGTAGGACAAAGACTAAATCACGTTAACCGGCTAATAAATAGGTTCAAACCAACAACACTGCCTAAGGATTGTTAACACAAAAAAACAAGTAAATGACATGCGGCCTATAGATGCTAAGATCAGATTGGTCTACCATGCAGAGTGATCTTCACCCACACTAGTTGCGATAACGTACCCCAATCCCTTTTTGAAAGTCTGGGCCCGAGGTTATAAAACTTTTCTCAGGCTCAATTCAAAATAATCTCAAATTTCAATTTGAGATTAAAGCCGCAATTCTGTTTAAACACTCATTTTAATGTATTAACATAAAAGATGATATGAATAAGTTGTTATAAATAACAACTTATTAATATTATCTTTTATTTTCATACATTTGCTTTGATTTAGAATTTGAGAAAATTGAGCCTGAGCCTGAGAAAAGTTTTATGACCTCGGGTCCTGATGTGGGATCATCAAAATATAAGAGAGAGAGGGTTGCATAATTGCAGCTGAGCTTGTAACCTACACCGTCTGCCAAAGCTTTCTTTACTACAGGAATATTTCGTGAACAGCAGGATAAGGGGTAATTGAAATTGAGCCTGTGCGTGACATTTCCAACAATTTGAAACATGCGGGGGGCGGCAAAGATTTAACTGCCTAGCCAGTTACGAAGTGTGTTTAAAAGCTTGTCTAAAGACACTTTGGGACCTGGTCTAAATACAAAGCGCAAAGTGAAGACTCTGGTCAGCCTGTGCAGATGCACAGGCTGGCCAGAGTCTTTACTTGGCGTAATTCAGTTTGAAATTGTTGGAAATGTCACGCATAGGCTCAATTCTGTATGAAGATGAGATAATTTGGCTTCTGGGCCCGAGGTTATAAATCTTTTCTCAGGCTCAGGCTTAATAGTCTCAAATTTTAACTTAAAATAAGTATATGAAAATAAAAGATAATATTAATAAGTTGCTATTTGTAACATCTTATTAATATATATCATCTTTTATGTTAATACATTTAAATGAGTAATAAAACTGAATTACGGCTTTAATCTCAATTTGAACTTTTGAGAAAATTTTGAATTGAGCCATAGAAAAGTTTTATAACCTCGGGCCCAGATGGGATTGGTTATCAAGCACCACCAGAGTCCCCTATGCCGGATCCGCAACTTTAACGTGTTTTTGGGTACACGCACAGGGGAATGTCCCGCTGATTTTTTTAAAAATATATATGATAATATAGACTATATTATCATATATATTTTTTTTTTTTAAAAAAAAAAATAGCGGGACATCTCCCTGTGGGTACACGGACACAAAACATAGGCGTAACTAGGATTTTGAAATTAATACGCACTCAGCCTGCGACGGCGACCAACAAAGGATACTCGTATAGAGGATAAGCAGTCCCCAATCCAACGCCAGTTTGGCCAAAATTTCCCTAAATCCACTGGACAGTTTTATGGTTTAATGATTATCTTATAATTACTACCATGGGACTATTAAAAGTATCCGATTTCATGCAGCATTTTACAGTTGAGTAATGCAGTGAATCTGTTATTGTACAGACTCACCAGACATCCAGGTATCTGTTCCTCGAAAACCCTTTTTAACACCAAGGACTCAGTTAGAGACCAAAATGTTATGACTACAGCTTAGTTCAAACTGTAGGTTATAATATTTTTGCTTGTCCATTGACATACTGACAGTGACAGAAACTCAAATTGCATTATCATAAAGACATTCATGTATTTTATTAGTAGGCTGTTAACAAATTGTAACTACAGCTTATTTAACTAGTGTTCGGAAATGTTGCCCAAGGATGAAGTTCCTCGGTAAAAAGGGAGAACATATCATATTTCCAGTCATTCAAAATAGGTTCCTTTTAGTCCACATGTAAGAAGAAAGACCTTATTGTGAGAAATTGTGATTGTCAAAATGCAGGACCCGGCGTCAAGAATTTTTAGCTCAGCTGTTTCCTGTGAAATTCTGAGGTACTGCTAAAGCCTTGGTGTCGTCGTTGTGGGAAAACTTTAACATTCTATTGCTATTTCTAAAACATTTTTCACTTTGTGATATCTCTGGTTCTACTGAAGGCATTCACTTGAAACTTGATACACATGTTCACCATCGAAAGAGCAACCTTTACTATCAATGGGAATAACTCTAGATGCATTTTGTGCAAATTATACCCCTTTTTTCGACTTAGATTTTTTTCCACCATCCAGCACTCAACAGCCGAGCGTAGGCACCCGTAGGCGGTGCTTTTTTATGAACAATTTTTTCCCTAAATCAGGGGACTAATCTTTATCAAAATCGACAGAAATGATCCTTGAGTCAAGCTCAGTCAAAGTGGTTCAAATAATTAAAAGCCATTGTTAGGATCAAAGTATCTCATACTCAAATCTACTTATCATATTCATGTGATGTCCAAGTGGTCAAAGAGACTAAGTTGAGCAATATAGGACTATCATGGCCTTCTTGTCAATATGACACCTTTAATTATACTTTCGAAAATACATTTGAATTTTAATCCCACAATCAGTCAAGTTAATATGACCATTTTCAACATACCTCAATTTTATTGTGACACTAACATACTACTCAAATTTTGCTAAGCACCAAACTCTTTTGCTGTCCTACAGGAGCTGATTTGAAAAAAAAATCGTGTTAGTGTTTAAAATTGTACAATAATGTACTGACAAGATATCTTATGTATACATTACCACATTTGACACGCAATTTTCTCGAGAGACTCGTGCAAAATGAGGAACCCCGGTTTCTTACCTGTCCTTTCTCATTTTCTATATGTACAGGTTTCGTGTAGATGCTTAGTTTCTGTTTTTCAGTACTTTATTGACTTTTAAGTCATTACTCATGGCTTATCCAAATGTCAGACGACATTTATCTGTCGAACAATTGTAGCGTGCTGTAGGTATGGTGGAGCAAGGGGCTTCCCACCGTGATGTTGTCATGGTACTGGAGGTACATCATGCTGTTGAAACTAGAGCTTGGGCACGATACCAACAGTATGGTACACCTGTATATGGTGGAGGTAGCAGTAGAGCTACCTCCGTCGCAGGGACCGTTTTTGGTATTTCAAGCCCGAAGAAACAGGTTTGCTACGGCAACACAGCTAGGTTCCGACCTTCAAAATGCCTCGGGAGTGTGAGTTTCGTATCAAACCATACGAACACGGCTGCATGAGCATAACATGAGGTGAAGAAGACCATGTATTCGTATTCCGCTGTCCCGAATTCATTGTCGGTGTTGGTTAACATGGCCATTGGCGCATAGGACGCTGGCGCCCCCTTGCTATTCATGGATGAGTCCAGGTATTACCTGTACTGCACTGATAGGCGGGCTAGGATGTGGAGAAGGCCGGGGCAAAGGCTTCATGCAGCAAACATTGCTGAGCAAGATCGTTATGGGGTGGGTCCATCATGGTTTGGCGTGGCATCAGCTGGGATGGGTGGTCTGATCTTGTTATTTTAGAAAGAGGAACTCTGACAGCTTGTAGGTACATTGATGAAATCCACAATACCTACGTAAAGTTTAACATTAAGGTTTAATGGATGATAATGCCTGTCCACACACGGCCCGTAAAGTCCAAGAGTATCGCCAAGAAGAGGGCATTCCACGTCTGGACTGGCCGGCTCCCTATTAGAACTTTATTGTGATAGCGCATAAGTGGAAAGAGCTACAGGTCCGAGTTTCGGCTTGTCAGGTCCAGCCCATGCAGTCCACAATCTGACGCCAGTTTGGCCAAAATTTCCCCAAATTTGCTGGACAGTTTTATGGTTCCATTATTATCTGATAATTGCTTCCATGGGACTATTAAATGCATCATGCAGCCTGTTACAGTTGAGTAATTCTGAGAACTGGCCAATGATTTCTCCTCGTTCCAGCAGAGTAAACAAAATACCATGATGGTCAAAACTGCTCGGGTAACGGACTAACTTGAGTTAATCACCTATGATTTTCTGGTAAATCAAGATGATGGTCAATAGAGCAGTGGTCCAAAATGTTAGTCTCGTGGCGTTAGATGGAGCAGTGCATGATACTCCAGGAGCTTGGCCATATCCTTAGAGAAGAATGGTTTGTTATTCCCCAAAGAGTTCTCCAGAACTTAATCAGGATTATGCAGAGGCGCCGTCAGGCTATTATCGACAGTGCACGTCATACACGTTATTGAGCGAAATGCAATTGAAAGAGCACCTTTTTTTGGCCAAATTCGAATTTTTCAATTTTCAAGAAAACAGACTTATTTCTAGGGACTCCCTATTTGATCTACGTTTAAAGTCTTCTTTTCTTTATAAAGCTTTATTTTCTTCTTAAAATTTGATAAACCAATCGCAATCGACCATTTTCCAACATTCTTATAATCAAATTTCATTTTTTCCTGAAATTATAGTATAAAAAAGTTTTGGTGCATAGCAAACTTTGAGTATATTCGCAAAACCCATTTTAGTGGGAAACTACTTATAACATGCCACCTGTACATTTTTCATATTTTGGCCCCATAAAAGAAAAGTAAAGAACAAAATACTGGCAATTGCTTGAAACCTTTTTGTCCAATCGAAAATCTTGATATCTAGTAATGGGTAAAGTGAGTGAATGGGTTTTTTTTTTTTTTTTTTTTTAATTTGAAATTTCAAACAAAATGTTCAAATCATTAAATGGAAACAAAATGAATCTAACATTGCTGCCACTTAGAATTATCCATTCATTATTGTTCAGTAAAATACCTTGGATTGAAATTCAAACATTTTGAAAACTGGCCCCTCACTTCAGCAGAGTAAACAGATGCCAGGGTCATAATGGGTTTGGGTAACAGACTACCTGGGGCTGTTACCACCTATTATTTTCTGGTAAATCAAGTTAATGGTCAATATAGCAGTGGTCCAAAATGTTACAGTCTCGTGGCGTCGGATGGAGCAGTGTAAGGGCGATACAGGGACTGTAACTTCAAAAGTTGAATATCTTCCGTCCGCTCCCCTTTTCTATGATTTGAGCGTTTGGCATCGTAACTACAGTTTGAATAAGCTATCGTTTCGATGTTATGATATTTCAATAGCGAGATTTTTCGAAAGATGGTTTATTTGTATTACGCAATTGCGTAATGGAAGCTACGCCCATGAGGGGTACATAATTTAAATTTTGTATACAGATGAGATAATTTGGCTTCAGATGGGATTCCCCTCTGGATCCGAAACTTGTTTGGTAACGAGTTTTTGGGCGCACGGGCACAAAACCCATTCATTTCTGAAGCTCTAAAGTGCAACAGGCGTAAACGAACCCGGGTCAAGGGTTATCGGGATGCTGAATTTTGGAAACCGATTTACTCACATATTGTATAAAACGTAGATCTACACTTCATCTATTGCCGTGTAACACGGTGTAATGAAAAGTCTGTTGGAATATACATATATTGTACATAAAATAAGTACTTTTCAACTGTCACATTTTCGAATATCGCGAAATGAACTAAAAATAATCGCCAGCGTTATTTGTTGTCTGAAAATAGATAATCCGCGGAAGAATTTACTACCAGACGATAACTTGTAAAGTTTTAGTAGATGGAGTGATGATTCTTTGAAAGAAAAGTTGGTGGAATAAATAGTTAAATGACGTGTTTGAGCTTAATTGAGACAGGATGAGATCGGTATTGTAGGAGCAGAACTGTGTACAATGCTGTTACCAAGTATTCTGATCCTCGGTGCCTATATACAGTTCGTTAGTCTCGCAGACTCACAAACAGGTGAGTTGATTAGAATTTCGCTCGGTCATTTCTTGTTTAAAATTTTTATGAACTCTCTTAAAACAAAGTTATAGATCTACTTAACCCTTTGCTATTTAATCCCTGGTTTTAACGTGCCTGTGATATAATGATTGAGAAAACATTGTGAAAAAAGAAGAAATTGCTTCTGACAAGCAATTTCTTCTTTTTCCACACTATTTTCTACCCTATTGAATGGTTATTTTTCAAATTAAACCCACTTTAAATTTTTGCCTGAAAAACCTTTGAATTTGGACAGGTCCAAAATTTTGTAAAACAGGAAAGTGTTAAAATAGAAGTATAAAAGAAAAAGTAAGCAGACAACAATGACAAATCACTGTATTTGAAATGAATTTTGAATGGACCAATGCAGGGTTTTAAAAATAAACCTGAAATCTAAATTCTTCTTTTCTCAGAGTGTTTTCTAAACCTGTTTAAGCAAAGCCTTACACCTGTCAAAATATTGAATATGAAGGTTTATTCTGTTATTCATTTATTTGAAAAGAATTGGACCTATTTTATTCCTATTCTTATAATGTATTATTACAAATTTCAGTGAAAGAGTGATGAAGAAAAAAGTAATGTTGTAGAAAAAGGAGAATAAGAATTTGTGAAAGCGCAGATCCATGGGTGGGGGACAGGGGGAACTCTGTAATCATGTACTTATTAGGTTGAACAATTTGAAGAATGACAAAATTACTAATTTTTGTCATTGGACATTCATAATGTTGTAAATACATTAATTTTGTAGTTAAACAGGGATCCACACTAACACCAGTACTCAGACCTGAGAGCTCTGGGTTTTAGGGAGGACTGGTACAGTGTTTATTCTAGGCAGGGGGATTGGGGGATTCCCCCTCTTTTTTTCAAAGATCCCCCATATTCTATGGATTTGTAGGGGTTTTTTTTACTATAACCAAAGAGCATAAATTACCACATTAAATTTTGTCAATTGCATCAATTTTCATGCTGAAATCCCCCACATTTTTGAAATCCTAGAATCAACACTGCTGGAAGATTAAATATGGTCATGTATGTAAGAATTAATGGTCTCTTTGTATCTTTATAAGATATATTCATATTTCTAGGGCTTGAAAATTCCTTCAAGATCCACTAATCCTGCAGGTCAAATGAGTTGGAAAAGTAACTTGTTCTTCCTATTTTTCACTTGTCCTTAGAATAAATGGTAATTAAAAGAAGGGAACTACCATTACTCACATTATGCAAGTTTGTAATACAAATATACCCTCTTTCAAAAAAAATATTGTTGATGAATGATCAAAACATCGTAACTACAGCTTATTCAAGCTGTAGTTAGGGCGTTTTAATTATTCACTATCGCTAAAAAAATAAAATAGGGGGAGTGTGTGGAAGGCATTTATCAGTTGCCACAGTCCAGATATTTCCTTTATCCTATGTATTCTTTTTCCTAGCCTTCTGAGTGTGTATAAATTTCTAAGTCCTAGTTACACACCGTACAACCCGGGACAGAGAATCCTGCAAAATCGATTGCTACAGAGAACGCTGCTAATGTCAATTTTCCACGTGCATTAAAATGTGAGTATAAATACTCAATTTATTTATACATGGAACAATTTCCAAAGGGACACTGAATGCTTAAGTATTATTGATATCACGACGAGTCAGCAGATGTAAAACTCTTCACTTTTGGTGCTATAACAATCGTGAAAATCCAGTTTAGATGCGGTTTTGAATGAAAGTGTCATTTATGTGTAAAAAATTACATCTTTGCACTTAAGAAATGGCCAAATATGTGACATACTCGTATTCTTCAATGTCTTCTTAGCACACCTGCCAAATTTCTATCTGAGATATTGAGAATTCGCAGAGAAAGAGACCTTTAAACTCGGTCGGTGCTAAAAAAATGGCGCACAGAGAACCCGGTTTCGATTTGAAGAAGGCCCACAGGGAAGCCTGATCTTTAACGGCAAATGTGACACAGAACCCAGCTTTAGCAGGTTCAGAAATCATTGATCCAGAAGCATTTCTTTGTATTTATATGAATTCAAATTTGCTATTCTCGGATAAAATAATAATAAATGATACTTAATGTTATAGTTGGCTTATTGACTGCAAGTATTTCAATGATAAACAGCTTCTATTCTGTAAAATTTGTACTCTATTTAGGTCTCCAAACAACATATTAAAAGATTGCAATGGTCCAAACCTGCCGTGGATTAATTTTGATACATGTATATGCGTAGATTACGCAATTATATGTCTTACATTTTAATTACCAATAATTATGATTTTATTCAATATTTTATTTCAATAAAAAACTAGAAGGCCACAGAACCAAGTTGCAACATTTCAAACAATACATGTATTATGTATGGCCCGATTTTCACGTTTTTTATTATACTGTAAATGCCGATATATTCACTGGTGTTAATATTCGCGATTTGGTTGTTACTTTTTTTTTTCGCTAGTTGTTAATTCGCACAAATTTGAGAAAATCTTTCCTTTTATAAAAGCATTATCCAGTTTTCGCGTGGAAGAAATATTCGTGATTTTCGTGCATCGCGAAAATTTCCACATCGCGATATTAACCACGTTTACAACTTCAACTTCAACTTCAAATAGCTTTATTAGGCATGTCGGCACTTGGAGTGCTTTGGCCAAACAAACATTTACATAATAACATATTTACATACATGAAATAATAGCATAAAATTGATATATTTCATATTTCAATATTAGACAAGAAATGATAATTCAATCAGAACGATTATTCAAAATATATTTTGGTACACTTTGTACGATGGAATTTTGTTTCAATTTGAAAATGTTTTTATGTGTTGTTCAAATTGTTACGAATTTCTATCGCTTCTGCTAAATATCTAGAAAGATTAATTTCTGTCTTTTTTCTTGCAGATGACATTAATTGAAGAAATAAAGGTAAATTAGGAAAAGAGCATTTAAGATATTTTAATCTATTTTCTCTATACCTAGAACAAACAAGAACGAAATGATATTCTGTTTCCAAAAGATTTTGGTTACATGAATTACATTTTCTTTCTGATCTCGCAGTGTTATTATATCTACCGGTTTGGATAGCTAGCCTATGGTCAGTTATTCTAAGTTTCGTGAGAAGAATTCTATGCTTATCAATCTTAATATTGGTCAAATATGTTTCTATTTCAAATTCTTTCTTGAATTGTTTATAATAATATAATTTACTACAATTTGAAATGTTAGAAGACCATTTCTGAATAAACTGATCCCTTATTTGTCTTTGTATTAAAGGGAAATAATTAATATCGGTGTTTATTTCAATCCAAATATTATTTAAACCCAAATTCTGTAACTACCATTTAATTCTATAAACCCAACTAGATTTATTTGCAATCAATGCATTACAGCTTTCTAGATATGTATTTTTCAAAATGTGATTCTGTGTTTGGCGAAGTTTTAGCCAATATTTAATCGACCGTTCCAATGCAATAATGGAAAGTGGGTATCTACCCAATTCTCCAAGAACAGCATCAGTTGAGCTTTTTTTACTAACACGGAGAATTATCTTACAGAATTTAATGTGTAAAGAATCAGCTTGTTTATATTTATAAATCCCCCATACTTCTGAACTACACAAGATTATTGGTGCAACAATTCTGTCATAAAGCAGTAATTTAGTTTTGATGTCCATTGGCTCCAGAGCCAAAAGACCATACATAGATTTCATAGCTTGCTCATGCAGAGTTTGAATCACAGGCACAAAATTGCCTGTTCTATAAAAATTAACGCCTAGGTAGAAAAATTTGTCTACAATTTCTAATGTTTCACCATAAATTTTCCAATCAAAATTCTGCTCGCTTTTGCATTTTTTAAAAAATACAAACTTTAGTTTTATTTACATTAATTTTCAGGCCCCATAAATCTGAATACATTTCTATATCATTTAATAATGATTGAAGGCTTTCTTTATTTGTGGTGAAAACAGCAATATCGTCTGCAAATAATAGTAAATAGAAACTAAGTGTATTAAGATCATTCAAAGTTAGATTATCAAAGTTAATTTTATCGCTTATATCATTTATAAAAAGTAAAAAGTTACAGTATTAACCATCCCACAACAATAGCAATATTATCGCACTGAACTTCTCAGAAAAAACATTTCTAGAATAAAATTACACTTTATATAGAACTGAAATGACTTAACGTTGAACATGCTTGTTGCAAAGTGTCTACCTATAGATTTATCCATAGGTCTGTCTTTATCCCTTCCGTCCGTCTATAAAATGTGTGAGGGACAAATAATCGGTTATTGAAAGAATTTTGTACATGATATGTCAATAAATATTGACAAATATTCTTATTATAGATTGCGGGTTATTCGATGCCATCAGAATCTATGATTCGGGGGCATATAATTTCGTCATGTTTGGCTGTTTGTTTGTCCGTCTGTCTGCCTATCTGCCTTCATACATAGCATGGGAGGTTGGTTTATAAGACCTGAAATAAGTCAAATTAATCAAGTAAAATGGTACCCTTGTTTTTTCCTTCCGATGTGATTAACAAGAAGTCGCGATACAACTGTAATATTGTAACTGAACATGATAATGCATTGGATGTGTAAGTTTCGTCATGTGACCATGTGGAATTTCTCGAGAGTCAGCCATTTTGGTTCAAAAATGGCTTATTCTCGTAAAATCTCGCATGGTAATGTGACACAACTTACACAGCCTATTAACCACTGCAGGTTTGGGCCATCGCAGTCTTTGATATGTCGTTTGGAGACCTAAACAGAGTACCAATTTTACAGAATAGAAGCTGTTTATCATTGAAATATTTGCAGTCAATGAGCCAACTATAACATTATGTATCATTTATTATTATTTTATCCGAGAATAGCAAATGTGAATGCATATAAACACAAAGAAATGTTTCTGGATCAATGATTTCTGACCCTGCTAAAGCAGGGTTATCTGTTGCATTTGCCGTTAAAGATCAGGCTTCAATGTGCGCCTTCTTCAAATCGAAACAGGGTTCTCTGTGCACCATTTTTTAAGCACCGACCGAGTTTAACGGTCTCTTTCTCTGCGAATTCTCAATATTTCAGATAGAAATTTGGCAGGTGTGCTAAGAAGACATTGAAGAATGCGAGTATGTCACATATTTGGCCATTTCTTAAGTGCAAAGATGTAATTTTTTACACATAAATGACACGTTCGTTCAAAACCGCATTTAAACTGGATTTTATCGATTGTTACAGCACCAAAAGTGAAGAGTTTTACATCTGCTGACTCGTCGTGATATCATTAATACTTAAGCATTCAGAGTGGAAATTGTTCCATGCATAAGTAAATTGAGTATTTATACTCGCCTTTTAATGGGCGTGGAAAATTGACATAAGCAGCATTCTCTGTAGCAATCGATTTTGCAGGATTCTCTGCCGCGGGTTGTACGGTGTGAATTAGGCCTATGTAAAATGTACCAATGCAAGAATGACAATTAGGAATCCTCAATACTTTTAGCATAATGTCAATTTTAAAACATTTAGTCACATTTTCTGAAAGGAAAACTATTTCAATTTAAGATTTTATCTTTAATCAAATAATCACGCACATATCATAAGGATTAAAGATATTGAAAACTTTTGGTCTTGCCAAACTTACAAAAATGCTACTCAATCATGTCATGAAAATCTTCTGAGAATGTATTATTATTGAATTGGCACAATCAGTGTCTATTCCAGGAGGAGGGATTGCTCATTTTAGCACATATCTTCAAAAAAGCCCCCCTGTTTGGGAAGGTGACGGGGGATTTTTGTACATAGAGAAAGAGCAAAAGTTAACATCTTTTTTGGATTGTTGACAATTTTCAACAAAATTCCCCCCTACTTTTCGAATACTAGAATAGACACTGCTCAATAAGAATAGATAGGGTCCTATGTTATGTATGCCTTTCTGTGCAATCAAAATTGCAGTCGCAGAAGACTTCTTGGGGCAAAGCACCTGAAGTCAAGTTGTTGATGTTTTCATTTTACATGTATTCTCTTGAATTATGAGAGCATTATTAGTCCCCCACCGGTTACCGGTTGGGGGACTATAGGTTTGCTCGATTCCGTCTGTCCGTCCGTCTGTCTGTCCGTCCGTCCGTCCGTCTGTCCGTCACGCTTTTGTCCGGGCTATACCTTCTAAACCATATGTGCTAGCAACTTCAAACTTGGTACACTTATAGATCTCATTGAGGAGAAGTGTCATGTTCAGGAACCATTAATCTGCCACGCCCACCTTTTGAGTTATTGCCCTTTGTTGTTTTTACCCTTACATTCTTGTCCGGAACATATCTCCTAAACTATGTGTGCTAGCAACTTCAAACTTTGTACACTTATAGATCTTATCGAGGACAAGTGTCACATACAAGAACCGTTACTCTGCCACGCCCACTTTTTGAGTTATTGCCCTTTGTTGTTAGCTCCACTGGCTGAAAACCACTGGGGCTATTGTCATGGCGTTGTGTCCGTCGTGCGTCCGTCCGTCCGTCCGTGCGTGCGTGCGTGCGTCCGGTCGTAAACTTTTCTTTAAAAATCTTCTCCTCAGAAACTATTGGATGGATTTCAACCAAACTTCACAGGAATGATCCTTGGGTGACCTTCTTTCAAAGTTGTTCAAGAAATTTTGATCAAATGAAAAACATGGATTTAAGGGGCGTGGCTAATTTCCAAATATGGTAAAAAGTGAGTTTTCTCAGATTCTAATCAATGGATACCAATTTAATTTTACATGAATAATCCTTGGGTGACCCTTTATCAGTCTACAAAAAATCATTGTGATCGGATGGAAAATATGCATTTTATGGGCAGAGGTCATTTCTCTATATGTTATATTGTGGAAACTTTGAAAATCATTTTCTCAGAATTTAACTGATGGATATCAACCAAATTTCATTGGAATGATCCTTGAGAGACCGTTTATCAGTCTACCAAAAATAATTGTGATCGGATAGAAAATATGCATTTTATGGGCAGAGGTCATTTCTCTATATGTTATATAGTGGAAACTTTGAAAATCATTTCCTCATAATGTAATGGATGGATATCAGCCAAATTTCACTGGAATGATCCTTGAGTGACCCTTTATCAGTCTACAAAAATTCATTGTGATCGGATAGAAAATATGCGTTTTATGGGCAGAGGTCATTTCTCTATATGTTATATAGTGGAAACTTCGAAAATCATTTTCTCATAATGTAATCAATGGATATCAACCAAATTTCACTGGAATGATCCTTAAGTGACCCTTTATCTGTGTACCAAAAACTATTTTGATTGGATGAAAAATATGCATTTTATGGGCAGAGGTCATTTCTCAATATGTTAAATAGTGGAAACTATGAAAATCATTTTCTCAGAATGTAACTGATGTATATCAATCAAAGATTTTTGGTATGATCTTTGGGTGACCTATTATCATGCAGCCAAAAATCATTTTGATTTGATGAAAAATATGTCTTTTAAGAGTGGAGGTCATTTCTCTATCTGTTATATAGTTCAAACTTTGAAAATCATTTTCAGCATCAGTAGAACCCCAAATATCTTAAAAATCAAATCAAAACATTTATTTGCTTTTACAAGAATTTCAAGCCTGTGGAGCGACTCAAGCCATTCATGGCTTTCTAGTTTTTTATCCTTACATTCTTGTCCGGGCTATATCTTCTAAACCAGATGTGCTAGCAACTTCAAACTTGGTACACTTATAGATCTCATTGAGGAGATGTGTCATGTTCAAGAACCGTTACTCTGCCACGCCCACATTTTGAGTTATTGCCCTTTGTTGTTTTTATCCTGACATTTTTGTCTGGACCATATCTCCTAAATTATGTGTGCTAGCAACTTCAAACTTTGTACACTTATAGATCTCATTAAGGAGAAGTGTCATGTTCAAGATCCATAACTCTGCCACGCCCACCTTTTGAGCTATTGCCCTTTGTTGTTTTTACCCTTACATTCTTGTCCGGACCATATCTCCTAAACTATAAGTGCTAGCAACTTCAAATTTGGTACACTTATAGATCTTATAGAGGACAAGTGTCATGTTCAAGAACTGTTACTCTGCCACGCCTTTATTTCGAGTTATTGCCCTTTGTTGTTTTTACTCTTACATTCTTGTCCGGATCATATCTCTTAAACCATAAGTGCTAGCAACTTCTAACTTTGTACACTGATAGATCTTATCGAGGACAAGTGTCATGTACAAGAACTGTTACTCTGCCATTTCCACTTTTTGAGTTATTGCCCTTTGTTGTTTTTACCTTTACATTTTCGTCCGGAACATATCTTCTAAACCATAAGTGCTAGAAACTTCAAACTTGCTACACTTATAGATATCATTGAGGACAAGTGTCATGTACAAGAACTGTCACTCTGCCATGTCCACTTTTTGAGTTATTGCCCTTTGTTGTTTCTATCCTTACATTTTTGTCCCGTACTTATCTCCTAAACCATAAGCCCTAGCAACTTCAAACTTTGTACACTGGTAGATCTCATTGGGCAGAAGTGTAATGCACAAGAACTGTTACTCAGCCACATCCACTTTTTAGTTATTGTCCGTTGTTGTTTTTTATCCTGACATTTTTGTCCGGACCATATCTCCTGAGCCATCAGTGCTAGCAACTTTAAACTTGGTACACTTATAGATCTCATTTAGGACAAGTTGCATGTACAAGAATCATTCTTCTCCGCCCACTTTTGGAGTTTTTGCCATTGGTTGTTTTTACTCTTATATTTTTGTTTCGGACATTTTGTTCAAAACCTAATGTGCAAGCAATTTCAAATTTTGTATACAGTTATAGATCTAGTTAGTATGAGATATATTATAAGAAAGGATTCTTTGTTATCCGGTGGGGGACTCCTGTATTGCATCGCAATACGACATGCACTTGTTTTTTTCTTGTAACGGTGAGTCTCGTTGATTAGAGAATAAAAAAATGTAGAGTTACCTGATTCAAAGCCAATTAAATTGGATTTCAGAAATGGATTCTGTCATGGTTTCGTTACCAATACCGACAATATTGTTCTGTTGACTTTAGCAGACTCTATTTCAAACAAGTTGTAAAAGTTAAAAAAAATAGTTTTTGGCCAAACTAAGAGGAGGAGAAGGTAGTACTGACAAAATTTTAACTGGACTGGCAGGTCGACCACATAGCAACTATCACTCATCCTTTATAATAGCTTAATTGCCATGATAGCAGACAAATGGAATGTTCAAGCCCTGATTTCATATGGATCTCTTATAAAGCCAGGGTGTGGAGATAAAGATTTTCTCCACATTGACAAGTAAAAGTTGATTTCTCACTTGTCCATGATCAAAATGAACTTGTCCACATTCAATTGAATGGTAAATATTGGGAAAACATTGTTTTTAAGGAAGAAAATGCTTTAACC
Source organism: Fragum whitleyi (assembly GCA_948146395.1). Lineage (NCBI taxonomy): Eukaryota > Metazoa > Mollusca > Bivalvia > Cardiida > Cardiidae > Fragum > Fragum whitleyi. The sequence goes on from OX411556.1 coordinate 22,063,011, forward strand.
CGGCATATTCTTCATTAAAGACAATGTTTTCTACGCTTTGATACAAACAATAGGATGACTTTTCTCCTAGATCTTTTTAGTACTATTCCAAGACTTGTTCTGGTATTTACTTGTCCGCAGAAAAATGTATTTGCCGCAAATGGAAAAGCTCATGTTGGACAAGTTGGGCATGGGAATTCCAAAGTAGTCCAGCAGTATAAACTAAGAAGAAAAAAGTTATGAAACACTTATTTCATGTTTTGGCCCCTTCAGTAGAAGTTTTGACCCATAGAAATTCAGTCAAGGGGTCAAAAAGTCTTAAATATGAAAAGCTAACACAAGCCTTGGTTATTTGTAGTGGATGGTACCTGGTATAAAGGCTGTTACAGAAGGACATCCAGTAGAAGACAGTTTCCTGTTGTACGAGACTACCAGACTGTTCAGGAATGTGCTATACACTGTGGAAATGTTGGGTAAGCAATTTTTCTTAAGATTCCTGTTGTACGGATCTACCAGACTGTACAGGAATGTGCTTTACCCTGAAGAAATGTTGGGTAAGCAATTCGTCTGAAGTTTCCTGTTGTATGAGACTACCAGACTGTAGTAGAAGGTGCAATATACTGAAGAAATGTTGGGTAAGCATTTTGTCTTCAGTTTCCTGTTGTACCAGACTGTACAGGAATGTGCTTTACACTGAAGAAATGTTGAATAAGCATTTTGTCTTTAGTTTCCTGTTGTACGGGACTACCAGACTGTACAGGAATGTGCTATACACTGTGAAATGTTGGGTAAGGAATTTGTCTTCAGTTTCCTATTGTAAGGGGCTACCAGACTGTACAAGAATGTGCTGTACACTGTGGAAATGTTGGGTAAGGAATTGGTCTTCTGTTTTCTGTTGTACGGGACTACCAGACTGTACAGGAATGTACTATACACCGTGGAAATGTTGGGTAAGCATGTTATCTTCAGTTTCCTGTTGTACAGGACTACCAGACTGTACAGGAATGTACTATACACTGTAGAAATATGGGTAAGCATTTTGTCTTCAGTTTTCTGTCTTACTGAACTAATAGACTGTTCAGGAATGTGCTATACACTGTGGAAATGTTGGGTAAGCATTTTGTCTTTGTTACCTGTTGTACGGGACTACCAGACTGTACAGGAATGTGCTTAACACTGTGGAAATGTTGGGTAAGCATCTTGTTTTCAGTTTTCTATTGAACAGGACTATTAGACTGTGCAAGAATGGGCTATACACTGTTGAAATATTGGGTAAGGAATTTTATCTTCAGTTTCCTGTTGTATTGGACTACCAGACTGTACAGGAAGGTGCTATACACTGTGGAAATGTTGGGTAGGCTTTTTTATACACCGCCGGAGGCTTCTCTGAATCCAGAAGGAAGACAGCTAAATATTGGGTCATATTTGGGAACCACCTGGGCGCATCCCTTTTAAGCTCACCGGAGCGAGAAGGTGAAAATAGGAAATCTTCAAAAATCTTCTTCTCTGAAACCAGATGGCAGACAGAATTCATATTTGGTTTGTAGCAACATCAAGTGGACCTCTACCAAGTTTGTTCATATCAAGACCCTGGGGTCATATTTGGGCTCCAACCAGGCACAACCCTTTTTACATAAAATCAAAGAGCAAAAATCTCAAATTTCTTTTCTCTGAAACCAGAAGGCAGACAACTTTCATATTTGATATATAGCATCATCTAGTGGGCCTCTACTAAGTTTGTTCAAATTAAGACCCTGGGGTTGTATTTGGTCTCCACCCAGGCACCACCCTTTTTACAAAGAATCAAAGAACAAAAATCTTCTTCTCTGAAATCAGAAGGCAGACAACTTTTGTATGTAGCATCATCTAGTAGACCTCTACCAAGTTTGTTCATATCAAGACCTTGGGGTCATGTTTGGGCTCAAACCAAAACCACCCAATTTACACAGGATCAAAGAAGGAAAATCTGTAAAAAATCTTCTTCTCTGAAACCAGAAAGCAGACAGCTTTCATATTTTGTTTGTATCATCATCTAGTAGACCTCTACCAAGTTTGTTCATATCAAGACCCTGGGGTCATATTTGGGCTCCATCCCAGTGTAACCCTTTTTACATAGATTTAAAGAGCAAAAAACTTCAAAAATCTTCTTCACTGAAACCAGAAGGCAGACATCTTCCATATTGTGTTTGTAATAATATATAGTGGACTTCTACCAACATTTTCATGTTATTACCCTGGGATCGTATTTGGGCTCCTTATGAACACACCCTTTTTTACATAGACAAAGGAGAAAATCTTAAAAACCTGGATTTCTGAAACCAGCTTTTCATGATGGTCTCATTTAATTGTATTTCATGAAGTTTGTTCATTGCATGTCCATGTGTTCATGTAAGGTCTGTACCAAGGCATATATCCTTTTAACTCTTTTCTGAAAACATTCCTTGGTATTGATCTTTTGTAGAAATTATCTTCTTGTTGACATCTGCCTATTTAATTGATGTGATGTCCCAGGGGTCAAAGAGACTCAGGTGAGCTATCTAGGACCAACATGGTCCTTCTTGTTATATAGAATCAAAGAGCAAAAATCTTTAAAATCTTTTTCTTTGAAACCAGAAGGCAGACAGCTGTCATTTTTAGCTCACCTGAGCACGAAGTGCTCATGTGAGCTATTGTGATCACCTTTCGTCCGGCGTCCGTCCGTCGGTCGTCGGTCGTCGGTCGTCGTCCGTCGTCCGGCGTCCGTCAACAATTTCTTTAAACGACATCTCCTCCTAAACTACTGGGCCAATTAACTCCAAATTTTACAGAAATGTTGCTTGGGTGGTCCCCTTCAAAAATAGCTAAAAGAATTGAAATCCATGAAAAACTCTGGTTGCTATGGCAACAAAAGGTGAAATTTTAAGAAAATCTTAAAAATTCTTCTCCTTCTCAACCAGTAGTCCTACAGACTTAAAACTTGGCATGGATGATCAGTTCATAGACCTGAATAAAAATAGCTAAAATTATAACTTTTGGGCCACCAGGTGCGGAGCACCAGGGGGGGAGGGGGTAGTACTTTGGGTAAATTTTGTAATCTTTAAGTTTCTTCTTCTTCGGAACCAGGAGCCCTACAGACTTGAAAATTGGCATGGATGATCAGCATATGGACCTTAATATAAATAGCTAAAATCATGACTGTAGGTTCACCAGGTGCGGAGCATCAGGGGGGAGAGGGTAGTACTTTTGTGAAAATCTTGTAATCTTTAACCTTCTTCTTCTTCTGAACCACAAGCCCAACAGACTTGAAACTTGGCATGGAGGATCAGCTCATAGACCTTAATAAAAATAGCTAAAATAATATCTGTTGGGCTGCCAGGTGCGGAGCAACAGGGGGGGAGGGGGTAGTACTTTGGGTAAATTTTGTAATCTTTAAGTTTCTTCTTCTTCGGAACCAGGAGCCCTACAGACTTGAAAATTGGCATGGATGATCAGCATATGGACCTTTATATAAATAGCTAAAATCATGTCTGTAGATTCACCAGGTGCGGAGCATCAGGGGGGAGAGGGTAGTACTTTTGTGAAAATTTTGTAATCTTTAACCTTCTTCTTCTTCTGAACCACAAGCCCTACAGACTTGAAACTTGGCATGGAGGATCAGCTTATAGATCTTAATAAAAATAGCTAAAATAATATCTGTTGGGCTGCCAGGTGCGGAGCACCAGGGGGGAGGGGGGAGTACTTTTGTTAAAATTTTGTTATCTTTTACCTTCATCTTCTTCTGAACCAGAAGCCTGACAGATTTGAATATTGGCATGGATGATCAGCATATGAACGTTTACATAAATAGCTTAAATCATGTCTGTAGATTCACCAGGTGCGGAGCATTAGGGGGGAGAGGGTAGTACTTTTGTGAAAATTTTGCAATCTTTAACCTTCTTCTTCTTCTGAACCACAAGCCCTACAGACTTGAAACTTGGCATGGAGGATCAGCTCATAGACCTTAATGAAAATAACTAAAATAATATCTGTTGGGCTGCCAGGTGCGGAGCAACAGGGGAGAGGGGGTAGTACTTTGGGTAAATTTTGTAATGTTTAAGTTTCTTCTTCTTCGGAACCAGGAGCCCTACAGACTTGAAAATTGGCATGGATGATCAGCATATGGACCTTTATATAAATAGCTAAAATCATGTCTGTAGATTCACCAGGTGCGGAGCATCAGGGGGGGAGAGGGTAGTACTTTTGTGAAAATTTTGTAATCTTTAACCTTCTTCTTCTTCTGAACCACAAGCCCTACAGACTTGAAACTTGGCATGGAGGATCAGCTCATAGACCTTAATAAAAATAGCCAGAATAATATCTGTTGGGCTGTCAGGTGCGGAGCACCAGGGGGGAGGGGGGAGTACTTTTGTTAAAATTTTGTTATCTTTTACCTTCATCTTCTTCTGAACCAGGAGCCTGACAGATTTGAATATTGGCATGGATGATCAGCATATGAACCTTTATATAAATAGCTAAAATCATGTCTGTAGATTCACCAGGTGCGGAGCATCAGGGGGGAGAGGGTAGTACTTTTGTGAAAATTTTGTAATCTTTAACCTTCTTCTTCTTCTGAACCACAAGCCCTACAGACTTGAAAATTAGCATGGAGGATAAGCTCATAGACCTTGATAAAAATAGCTAAAATCATGACTGTAATGCCACCAGGTGCGGAGCACCAGGGGGGGGGGGGGTAGTACTTTTGTGAAAATTTTGTAACTTTAACCTTCATCTTCTAATGAACCAGGAGCCCTATAGACTTCAATATTGGCATTGATGATCAGCATATGGACCTTTATATAAATTGCTTAAATCATGACTGTAGATTCACCAGGTGCGGAGCATTAGGGGGGAGGGGGTAGTACTTTGGATCAATTTTGAAATCTTTAACCTTATTCTTCTTCTGGATCAGGAACCCTACAGACTTGAAAATTGTTATGGGTGATCAATATATGGACATTAATAAAAATAGCTAAAATCAGAACTGTTGGGTCACCAGGTGCTGAGTGTCTTGGGGAGGGGGTAGTACTTTGGATCATTTTTGAAATCTTTAAACTTCTTCTAATTCTGATTGAATAAGTGAAAATCTCTTTTTTCTGTGGTTGCATGGACATACCTAGGTAATGAAGCTTTTTTCTCAGGTGAGCGACCCAGGGCCAACGGCCCTCTTGTTTGTATGTAGCATCATCTAGTGGACCTCTACCAAGTTTGTTCATATCAAGCCCCTTGGATCATAATTTGGCTCCACCCCATTGTATCCTTTTTTACATAGATTGAAAGAGCTAAAAAAACAAAAACTTCTTCACTGAAACCAAAAAGGAAGACATCTTAAATAATTTGTATGTAGTATCATATAGTGGACCTCTACCAATTTTGTTCATATCAAACCCTGGGAGGACATATTTGGGCTCTGAATGAACCCACCCTATTTTACATAGACAAAAAGAGAAAATCTAAAAAGTTTGATCTCTGAAACCAGAATTTAGGCAGGAACTTTATAATAGTCTCATTTAATTGTATCTCGAGAAGTTTGTTCATTACCTGCCCATATGTTCATTTAAGGGCTGTGCCCAGGCATATCCTTTTTACTCTTTGCTGAAAACATTCCATGGTATTAATCTTATGTAGAAATTATCTCCTTGTTAACATCTTTACCTATGTAATTAATGTGATGTCCTAGGGCTCAAAGAGACTCAGGTGAGCAATCTAGGGCCATCATGGTACTCTTCTTTGTTTTATAGTGCGAAATTTCAAAATAATGTCCTCAGAACCTAACTGATGAATATGAACCAAATTTCACTGGAATGATCCTTTTGTGACCCTTTATCAGAGTGCACAGAATTATTGTGATTCGATAAAAAAAGTTTGACACACAAAAAGGGACCATCTGCAGGGTTTTAGTCTGAAATCGACAGAATAGAGTCCAAAGGACTCAATCATTAGGATCTTAGGGGTCCTTTCTTAAATTTTAGGAGTCCCTGCTAGGTAAAGACTATCCTTTGAGACTATTATCTTGTTTTTTGTCAATTTTGAGCTATAATCCTGGTTAAAGGTAAAGTAAATAATAAAAGCATATCCATATTTGGGACTCAACTTCAGGAAAGATTTGAAGACTGTTTAAAGCAGTCTTCAAACCTTTTCTGGAATTGAGCCCCAGAGTGTCTATGGGACTCACATTATAGAGTTTTGAGGGTCCTGGCCACTTAATTTTGCATCTCAGATGCGCAAAACCTGCATCCCTTAAAACCCTGCATCTGGGTTTGTGCCTTAAGTGTTGACCCAGTCAGTTTGCGCGAATTGTGCAGACTGTCTAGGGTGGAATCTTTTTACACTTTGCTTATTTTCTGAATCTAGAAGGATAAATCTACCTTCCTGTTAAGGAATTTTAAATTGCGACCCTTGGGTGACCTATGCTAGACCGAATCGCTTTTTCAAATATTCATATTACAGAGTTCCCAGATGGTCCCTTTTGGCGTGTCTTTTTTGGATGCAGATAATTTTTCAATTTGTTACTTTGCAGAAATATTTCAGCATGTAACTTATCTTTCTTATGGAAAAAAGAAAGGGGAAAAACACTTAAAAATTCTTGTCAAATCATATCACTAGATTCAGGCCTGTGGAGTGGCTCTAGTTTACTTAGAAATCTTTAAATGTCTTTTCTCTTTAACCAATCGGGCAATTGCAATCAAACTTTGCAATAATATGTCTAAGTTGACCCTTTTCAAAACTTGGTCGTGAAATTTTGAGTTCTTTTTCTAAACAAATAGACCATTTTAAATGAAACTTTGCCAGAATACTCCTTTGGTGGCCCTTTTCAAAAATTCTTTGGGACATTCTGATTGGTCCAATAATATGGCCATGGCAGGATGGGGCCTATTTTCTGTTTGAATTATTGGAATTTTACTTCTTCCCCAACCACTAAGCAAATTTGAATGAAACTTTTCCATCTAATGTTACTTCAGTGACATCCACTTGAGCAATTTAAATTCAGGTGAGCGTTTAGGGGCTATTCTTGACCTCTTTTTAGCTCACCTGAGCACGAAGTGCTCATGTGAGCTATTGTGATCACCTTTCGTCCGGCGTCCGTCCGTCGGTCGTCGTCTGTCGGTCGTCGGTCGTCGTCCGTCGTCCGGCGTCCGTCAACAATTTCTTTAAACGACATCTCCTCCTAAACTACTAGGCCAATTAACACCAAATTTTACAGAAATGTTGCTTAGGTGGTCCCCTTCAAAAATAGCTAAAAGAATTGAAATCCATGAAAAACTCTGGTTGCTATGGCAACAAAGGACGAAATTTTAAGGAAATCTTTAAAATTCTTCTTCTTCTCAACCAGTAGTCCTACAGACTTAAAACTTGGCATGGATGATCAGTTCATAGACCTAAATTAAAATAGCTAAAATCATATCTTTTGGGCCACCAGGTGCAGAGCACCAGGGGGGAGGGGGTAGTACTTTGGGTAAATTTTGTAATCTTTAAGCCTCTTCTTCTTCGGAACCAGAAGCCCTACAGACTTGAAAATTGGCATGGATGATCAGCTCATAGACCATAATAGAAATAGCTAAAATCATATCTTTTGGGCCACAAGGGGCGGAGCACCAGGGGGGAGGGGGTAGTACTTTTGTGAAAATTTTGTAATCTTTAACCTTCTTCTTCTTCTGAACCAGGAGCCTGTCAGATTTGAATATTGGCATGGATGATCAGCATATTGACCATAATATAAATAGCTAAAATCATGACTGAAGATACACCAGGTGCGGAGCACCAGGGGGGAGAGGGTAGTACTTTTGTGAAAATTTTGTAATCTTAAACCTTCTGTTTCTTCTGAACCAGGAGCCTGACAGAGTTCAATATTGGCATGGATGATCAGCATATTGACCTTAATATAAATAGCAAAAATCATAACTGTACATTCACCAGGTACAGAGCACCAGGGGGGAGAGGGTAGTACTTTTGTGAAAATTTTGTTATCTTTAACCTTCTTCTTCTGATGAACCACAAGCCCTACAGAAATGAAAATTGGCATTGAGGATCAGCACATAAACTTTAATAAAAATAGCTTAAACCATATCTTTTGAGCCACCAGGTGCGGAGCACCAGGGGGGAGAGGGTAGTACTTTTGTGAAAATTTTCTAATCTTTAACCTTCTTCTTCTTCTGAACCAGGAGCCTGACAGATTTGAATATTGGCATGGATGATCAGCATATGGACCTTAATATAAATAGCTAAAATCATGACTGTAGATTCACCAGGTGCGGAGCACCAGGGGGGAGAGGGTAGTACTTTTGTGAAAATTTTGTAATCTTTAACCTTCTTCTTCTTCTGAACTTGGAGCCTGTCAGATTTGAATATTGGCATGGATGATCAGCATATGGACCTGAATATAAACAGCTAAAATCATGACTGTAGATTCACCAGGTGCGGAGCACCAGGGGGGAGAGGGTAGTACTTTTGTGAAAATTTTGTAATCTTTAACCTTCTTCTTCTTCTGAACCAGGAGCCTGACAGACTTGAATATTGGCATGGATGATCAGCATATGAACCTCAATATAAATAGCTAAAATCATGACTTTAATTTCACCAAGTGCAGAGCACCAGGGGGGAGAGGGTAGTACTTTTGTGAAAATTTTGTAATCTTTAACCTTCATCCTTTAATGAACCAGGAGCCCTTCAGACTTCAATATTGGCATGGATGATAAGCATATGGACATTAATTGAATTAGCTAAAATCATGACTGTAGATTCACCAGGTGCAGAGCAACTTAGGGGAGGGGGAGTGCTTTGTTGAGAATTTTGAATCCCTACGCCCTATATATTTGACATGGATTGATCAACTCGTTAAAGAAAACTTTAAAAGTCTCAGACTCAGCCTGTATATCTGGCATAGATTAGCTGATCACAGACCTTTTATGAAAAAAGCTTAAATAAATAATGACCAGGGGAGGAGCAGAGGGGGGGGATTATTTCAAATGTTATCTGATTGAATAAGTGAAAATCTCTTTTTCTGTGGTTGCATGGACATACCTAGGTAATGAAGCTTTTTTCTCAGGTGAGCGACCCAGGGCCAACGGCCCTCTTGTTTTTCTTTGAACAGGTCAACAAAAAGGACCTATCCAATTGCCAAAAGTGCAAATTTGTCAAAATCAGGAAGATAATTCCAAATTTATTCTGGAATCTTAACCCTGATTTATACTTGACAGTCTAGCGAATTACTGACAGTTTAACCCTCACACCAACCAAGAACGTAACGGTACACCAATTTTCTATGGTCAATAAATGACATAATGCTGACCCTAAAATCACCCCTAGGAGGCTAGTAATGCCTTTATCGTTTGTTTACTGATAAGCCAGGAATGTAATTTGAGAGAACTCAATGAGAAAGTTTTATTGTTCATCTAAACAGTGAAGGAGTTTCAAGCAATATCATATCTAGCTTGACTGGTTCTTTTTTTTTTCTATAGAAATCATGATGTATTCTTCATGTGTGCAATGTGTTCATCCATCTGCAAACTTATTTTGAAAAAAAAAATCTTTTTAAGAGACTACTTAAATGATTACACACTAAATGCACCTTTACAACCGTTTGGATTGTGCTCAGTCTGTTAAGTGTGCTGTCAAAATATACATGTACTCAGTGGGGCTCGAACCCGCAACAACCAGATTACAAGTTGATCAAGCAAACCATTCAACCAGCAAGCTAGATATATGGTTACATTTTTTTCAGAAATTAAGTGATAGTTTTCAATGTAATTTCACTGCAATGATTTGAGGTTGACCCCCTATCAGACTGGTAAAAATATGTTTTGATCAAATGAAACAAAACATGTATTCAACAGGCGGGGATAAATTTTCTATATATTATTCATTGATTAAATCTTGAGTTTTTCTTTGTAGAAATATTTCAGCGTATGACACCAAAAAACATTTATTTTATTGAAAAACAACAACAACAAACAATTCATTCATTATTCACTTAAATTCTCGTCTAATCATATCAGTAGATTCAGGCCTGTGAATCAAATCAGCTGCTCAATCAGCTCTAGTCTTTGGTTTATTTCCTAATTGAGATGTTATACTAAATAGAACAAGAGAGCCAGAATTGCCCTAAATAGCTCACCTGAATTTTATTGATCAAGTGGTTCTCACCTAAGAAACTTTTTTGCAAAGTTTTATTCACATTTGCCTAGTTGTTGAAGAAGAGATGCTATTCCAAGAATTCTAAGTGAAAATAGCCTGCCCATCCATTGGTTACTGAGAAGATGATATTTCAAGATTTCTGCTCAAAATAAGCCCAGCCCTGCCATGTGCATATTGATGGACCAATCAATATTTCACAAACAATTTTTGAAGCGGGTCACCCGATGAGCATTCTGATAAATTTCATTGAGATTGGACCAGTGGTTCAGGAGGAAATGACGTTTATTGATTTAGTGCTTGAAATAAGCTCCATCCTGTCACACCCATATTAAAAAGCCAATCAACTTTTGCGAGAAATTTCTGAAGAGGGTCCCCCATGAAACACTTTGGTAAAGTTTCATTCAAATCTGTCCGGTGGTTCAGGAGGGGATATCAGATGAAGATTTCGGGCTCCAAATAAACCCCGCCCTGCCTACAACGCCCATATTTAAGGGGTCAATTACAATTTCATGAATAAGTTTTAAGAAGGGTCAACCAAGGAAAATTTCTGCCAAGTTTGGTTGAAATCTGCCCATTGGTTACTGAGGAGTAGATGTTTAAAGATTTCAGGGTCAAAAACAGCCACGCCCTGCCACGCCTATAGTTGGGGGACAATCACAATTTCATGAACAAAGGGACATTTCTGCCAAGTTTGGTTGAAATCCACCAATTAGTTACTGAGGAGAAGATGTTTAAAGATTTCAGGGTCAAAACTGCCCCGGCCTGCCATCCCCATATTTGGGGGCCAATCAAAATTTCACGCAAAGGTTTTGAGGAGGGTCACCCATGGAACATTTCTGCCAAGTTTGGTTGAAATCTGCTCATCGGTTACTGAGGAGAAGATGTTTTAAGAATTGTTGACGACTTCCGACGGACGACTTCAGATAGACGAGGGACAAAAGGTGAACACAAAAGCTCACCTTCAGCATGTTGTGATCAAGTGAATTTAAAAGATTACATAATGAAATATATTTTGCATGTTAGTTGACTCTCCTGATAAAAAGCCTCCTCTCCTTTAAGCAAAATAAGTAGATCCAGGATTATTGAGAAATTATGGCGCTCAAGCGTGGTCAAAGCTGAGTACAAAATATCATTTTTTCAACAGATTTACTAAAAAGGCGATATTTCTTTCGAAATAATTTCATTTCTACAGAAAATCATGGCAAAGGGACTAATTAAAGTACCAATAAGGGTAAACACTATATCACAAGTCATCAGACTGAGAGTATCGCTAGCTTCTTGTTCTTCACACGGGGTGGCTTAAAATAACTAAGATTCTTCGATTTTAGGATATTATCATGTCATATTATTATTTGTATTTTTGTTTGTTTAAATGGGGTTTTGCGCAGCTTTGAACAAACTTGCAATTATATCGCAACAGCTGGAGCATCTAACAATGGATTCCCGGTATTTCTCACACCACTCCTACCATTACATCATTTCCTAACCTACTGCTGCTATCCTACAAGATTATCAACACTTGGCGGGAGATAAATTGTCTGAAGGATGAGTGCCGAGGTCTGGGATTGAACCGAGGACCTCAATTCCAACCACTACCAACTGCGCTGTTGAGTGCCGAGGGTTGGGATCGAACCGAGGACCTCAATTCCAACCACTACCAACTGCACTATGACGGTGGACCCCGTAATTTGTAATTGTAATATCTTGCAGATATCGGTTATGAGCTGTTTAATGTTTGATAGTGGAATACTGTAGGTCAAAAATGGGCGTAATGCATATGCAAATATACCGGTATGTGACTTTTTGGAAAGTGGACATAAATTCCAAGTTACAAGCAAATACCGTCAGTGATATATAGTATATTAACTGATATGGAAATTACCAATATAGTGTCGAAGTCTTTTATTTTATCCTGATGTTATTCTAACTTCTGCAACTTTCTGTCACAACCCGCGATGATTTTAAAAGTTTAATGAAGAATTGACTTGAAAAAAAAAAAGCTTTTTTGTCCATTTTGTTGTTTTCCCAAATTGCCAATTTGAGCTCAAATTTAACTGTGGTTGCATTCTTCTTTCAATTTGAACAGTTTTAAATTTATTTTGTCTAGTTATATGAAATTAAGTGATTCTGAGCAATATAAAGTTGATGGATAGAAAGAAAGAAGGAATGGTGGATTGACACAATAGTATTCATTCTAAAACATTGAAGAATTTGAGAAAGTTTCTTTATTCCTTTCCAACAATGTTAACCTATAATTCATTTGTACCTAAAGATTATCGAAATTTTGATCAATATTCCTCTCCTTTCCGGCAATGTTTACCAATATGTGCATCTAAAAACTATTGAAATTTAAATTCATTTTTGTAAAATAACATATCAAGAATTTATATAAGGAGAAACTTTATTTTTCAACTTGGGTCAACCTTGTTTCACTGAATGAAAGTGATGTCTGACCTGACCAGCAAATTCTGATTCTTATCATTGAAAAAATTCTTATCAGCATTCTTGATCGGATGTGGTCATAATTTTATTGCCCTCATGCTGGGGAACTCGTCTGGAATGCCTTATTGACCCTCATGGCTATTAGGGATCTAACGGTATACCTGGGTGAAAAATCTGAGCCATTTTCATCGGTAATTCGTTAGTCTGTTGAGTGCACAAGCAAAGCAGGGAAACATTTCCAGAACGTTTGCAGGCACTTATAACTTTTGAATCAAGGGTATATGTTAGGCTTAACACAAGAGCTGTTATGTAATAGGGCCATTGTGTCTTTGTTTAGTTTTTATTGATGACCTAAGAGTCAAGGGTACCTTTATCATGGTAATAAGTTGATTTTTGTCTAAAACCATGATGAAAATATTTTTCTGCTTTTAAGAAAAAGACCATCTTTCCCAGTTATTTACCTGGTTTCGAACCAATTCTGAAACATGGAAGATTGGAAAACCAAATATGCAGCCTCTTTAGTTAAAGTTATTATTTATAATAATAATATTATTACTTATTAGGAAAAACACTGTAAGGGGGCACTACCTTAGGTTGAGAAAGGAATGGGGAAAAACTTGTGATAAACTACAAGCCAGAAAGGATATGGATTACTTCCCTTTGTACACTGCAGCGTCATTTCAGTTGCTGTACATGTAAATCTACCCCTTTCCAAACAATTATTTGTCTGGTTTATTTTTAGCTCCACTGGCTGAAAGCCACTGGGGCTATTGTCATGGCGTTGTGTCCGTCGTGCGTCCGTCCGTCCGTCCGTGCGTCCGGTCGTAAACTTTTTCTTTAAAAATCTTCTCCTCAGAAACTACTGGATGGATTTCAACCAAACTTCACAGGAATGATCCTTGGGTGACCCTCTTTCAAAGTTGTTCAAGAAATTTTGATCCAATGAAAAACATGGATTTAATGGGCGTGGCTTATTTCCAAATATGGTAATAAGTGAGTTTTCTCAGATTCTAATTGATGGATAACAATGAAATTTTACATGAATGATCCTTGTGTGACCATTTATTGGTCTACAAGAAATTATTGTGATCGGATGAAAAATGTGCATTTTATGGGCGGAGGTCATTTCTCTATATCTCATATAGTGGAAACTTTGAAAATCATTTTCTCAGAATCTAATCGACAGATATCATCCAAATTTCACTTGAGTGATCCTTGAGTGACCATTTATCAGTCTACCAAAAATTATTGTGATTGGATGAAAAATATGTATTTTATGGGCGGAGGTCATTTTTCAAAAAGCAATACAGTGGAAACTTGAAAATCATTTTCTCAGATTGAAACTGATGGATATCAATCAAACATTTTTAGCTCCACTGGCTGAAAGCCACTGGGGCTATTGTCATGGCGTTGTGTCCGTCGTGCGTCTGTGCGTCCGTGCGTCCGTGCGTCCGGTCGTAAACTTTTTCTTTAAAAATCTTCTCCTCAGAAACTACTGGATGGATTTCAACCAAACTTCACAGAAATGATCCTTTGGTGACCCTCTTTCAAAGTTGTTCAAGAAATTTTGATCCAATGAAAAACATGGATTTAATGGGCGTGGCTAATTTCCAAATATGGTAAAAAGTGACTTTTCTCAGGTTCTAACAGGTGGATATCAACCAAATTTTACATGAATGATCCTTTGGTGACCCTTTATCAGTCTACCAAAAATTATTGTGATTGAATGAAAAATATGTATTTTATGGGCGGAGGTCATTCCTCTATATGTTATATAGTGCAAACTTTGAAAATCATTTTCTCAGAATCCAAGTGATGGATATCAACCAAATTTTACATGAATGTTCCTTGGGTGACCCTTTATCAGTCTACCAAAAATTATTGTGATCGGATGAAAAATATGTATTTTATAGGCGGAGGTCATTTCTCTATATGTTATATAGTGGAAACTTTGAAAATCATTTTCTCAGAATCCAACTGATGGAAATCAACCAAATTTTACATGAATGATCCTTGGGTGACCCTTTATCAGTCTACCAAAAATTATTGTGATCGGATGAAAAATATGTATTTTATGGGCGGAGGTCATTTCTCTATATGTTATATAGTGCAAACTTTGAAAATCATTTTCTCAGAATCTAAATGATGGATATCAATCAAACTTCATTAGTATGATCCTGGGGTGATCCATTATCATTCAGCCAAAAATTATTGTGATTTGAAGAAAAATATGTCCTTTATGGGCGGAGGTCATTTCTCTATATATGTTATAATAGTGGAAAGTTTGAAAATCTTTTCAACATCAGTAGAAGCCAAAATATCTAAAAATCTAGTCAAAACTTAGATTTGCTATTACAAGAAATTCAAGCCTGTGGAGCGACACAAGCCATTCATGGCTTTCTAGTTGGTATGATCTTTTGGTGACCCATTAACATGCAGCCAAAAATTATTTTGATTGGATGAAAACTATGTCTTTTATGGGCCGAGGTCATTTCTCTATATATGTTAAATAGTTGAAACTTTGAAAATCATTTTCAACATCAGTAGAACTCAAAATATTTAAAGATCTAGTCAAAACTTTGATTTGCTTTAATTGACAGGAATATCAAGCCTGTGGAGCGACTCAAGCCATTCATGGCTTTCTAGTTAATCCTTCTCGTGCTGTTTACAGCATATTCCTGCTGTACAAAGAGCTAAAGGAGACAGTATAGACTAAGATAAGCCTGTATATAAACCCAGTCAGATTTTTACCAATACTTCCTTCTTTCTACTTATTCATTAGTGTTGGGCAATCGGTTTCAAATCACAATCTATAATTGGTTTTAGTTGGAAGAGTAAATAAACTAATGATCGATTGTGTTATTATTTTCTTCAAAATTTTAAATTTCAGCACTCCTTTTAAAGAATGGGATGTGAAAGTTTAGTTTAAACTCATAACCTGAAGACTCTTTCTGTAGATTTTTCTACTATATTCATGGAACCAGCATTAACAGTTGTAACTGCCTATAAACATTCACACTGAGCCATCAAACTGATGTCTGTTTCAAAAATGATATATAATGGCTTTCATTTATGTGTTAGGAACTGATTAATCAATTATGAAATTTATTAGTTGATTATCATAATCAACAGCCCAAACCAACTATTAATCGATTATAATCGGTTAATTTGCCCATCACTATTATTCATTATCTAATTGGAAAAAAAAATAACCTGTTTGAAATGTCAAAAAAAAGTTGCAATTTGTTAGTATCAATCCTTAAATTTGGCATTAAACAGGTCAATTAAAAATCTATTAGAATATTAATTGTAAGTTTGACTATTCGTAGAAAAGGGGGGGGGGGGCTATTCCTCTAACCCGGGTTTGGGGGTTATGCTTTGGTTAAGGTTTTACATGCAACTATGTCTTTGTTTCTACTAAAGGTATTGCTTGGAAAAGTTGCTTGTGACAATAATAACAGCTTCTAGAATAATTCATTACTCTGATATTGAATTTTTTGGAATTTGATCTCTTTTTGAACTTTAAAATTCTTGTGAAACTGTTGTATATCTATTATATATCTGTTTATACCAAAGCTATTGCTTAGAAACTTTGCATATGCTCCTGTGACCATAATATCAGCCTCTAGAAAAGGATTAATTACAGTTAACCCTTTGCTGTTTAATCCTTGCTTTTTACGTGCTGGTGATTTTATGATTGAGAAAACATTGTGAAAAAAGAAGAAATTGCTACTGACAAGCAATTTCTTCTTTTTCCACTCTATTTTCTACCCTACTGAATGTTTTTTTTAGCTATTGGGATCGTAGAATGTCCGTCATCCGTCGTCAGTCGTCCGTCGTCCGTCGTGCGTCGTCCACAATTTCTTTAAACATCTTCTCCTCCTAAACCAGTGGGCCAATCTTGATGAAACTTGGCAGGGATGTTCCTTGGGTTAAGCTCTACCAAAGTTGTTCAAATAAATGAAATCCACCCTTAACTTTCCCTTTACCCTTAACAAAATAGGTGAAAATATGAAAATCTTTAAAAATCTTCTTCTCTGAAACCAGAAGACAGACAGCTTTCATATTTGGTATGTAGCATGATCTAGTGGACCTCTACCAAGTTTGTTCATATCAAGACCCTGGGATCATATTTGGGCTTTGCCCGGGCCCAACCCTTTTTACATAGA
Source organism: Fragum whitleyi (assembly GCA_948146395.1). Classification (NCBI taxonomy): domain Eukaryota; kingdom Metazoa; phylum Mollusca; class Bivalvia; order Cardiida; family Cardiidae; genus Fragum; species Fragum whitleyi. The sequence continues at coordinate 22,079,750 of OX411556.1, forward strand.
ATCAAAGAGCGGAAATCTTTAAAAATCTTCTTCTCTGTAACCAGAAGGCAAACAGCTTAAATATTTTGTATGTAGCATCACCTAGTGGGCCTCTACCAAGTTTGTTCCTATCAAGACCCTTGGGTCATATTTGGGCTTTGCACGGGTGCATCCCTTTATCTCTTATGAGCATGAATGGTAAAAAAATAAAAATCTTCAAAAATTTTCTTCTCTGAAACCAGAAGGCAGACAGCTTTCATATTTGGTATGTAGCATCATCTAGTGGACCTCTACCAAGTTTGTTCATATCAAGACCCTTAGGTCATGTTTGGGCTTTGCCCGGGCGCAACCCTTTTTACATTGAATCAAAGAGCGAAAATCTTTTAAATCTTCTTTAATCGAAACCAGAGGGCACACTGCTTTCATTTTCGGTATATAGCATCATCTTGTGGGCCCCTACCAAGTTTGTTCATATCAAGACCCTTGGGTCATATTTGGGCTCCACCCAGGCGCATCCCTTTCAGCTCATCTGAGCATGATGGGTGAAAATGGGAAAACCGTCAAAAATCTTCATCTCTGAAACCAGAAGGCAGACAGCTTTCATATTTAGAATGTAGCATCATCTTATGGACCTCTTCCAAGTTTGTTCATATCAAGACCCTGGGGTCAGTTTTGGGGTCCACCCGGGTGCATCCCTTTTTACATAGAATCAAAGAGCAAAAAGGCATATCTGTCTTGCTCTTCGCTGAAAACGTTCCATGGTATTGATCTTAGGCAATTATCTTCTTTTTGACATCTGCCTATCTAATTAATGTGATGTCCCAGGGGTCATAGAGACTCAGGTGAGCGATCTAGGACCATCTTGGTCCTCTCGTTATCAAATTAAATCCACTTTAAATTTTTGTCTGCAAAACCTTTGAATTTGGACAGGTCCAAAATTTTGTAAAACAGGAAAGTGTTAAACTTCAGTAGCTCAAACACCTTGGGAATTTCATAATTTGTTTGAGAGATCGGTTGTTCTACCAATCCAAAAAACTATAAAGGTACTAGAAGATTGGAATGCGCCACATCCGATAATACATCGTATCCCAATATACATATATTGCACAGGATGACAAGAGTCTTTGTTTGGGGCACATTTGAAATTGTTGGAAATGTCACTCACTGGTTCATTATAAGGTCTGGTAGGAGTTAATACCAGGATTGGAATACCCTTCCCTTCTGGTGCCTCATGATCTACAATATTCATCAGATATTACATCATAATTCTTCTTCTTTATTTTACAGATATAACTACTCACTTATCCAAATGATAAATGACCAATTCCAGTGTGGCTGTACACAAAGTTTAGTAACCATGGAAACCGCAGATTGTTGTGATACAAGGTAAGCCTGGATTTTCCTGGTTTAGATAAAATCTGACAGCTTGTTAACAATAATTCTTTTCATTTACCTTGAATTTCATGCCTATAATCCATGCTCTGCTAGGTAGATAACAGATTTATTGTTGTTATTAGATACTCATTGTAAGATTTTAGGGATTTTATATTTTTTCTGGAACAGCAGAAAAACAATTCTTGTTCAACAACATTTTGGAATCATGAGAATGTTTCCTAATGAAATCATTGATGGGGAACAAGGTCAATGATCAAGGTCAGATGCTTGAAATCTGGCTTGATACAAAATACTTCATGGACAACCATTTTAGATGTATGGTCAGTCATGTTTATAGTTATTAAGCTGTTGTCATAGCTCAGTTGACCCTCAATCTCGAGGTCCAGGGTTCCATCCCCCGTGGCAACAATCATCCATTCCAACTAATTGTCTCCCACCAATGGGTTGATCATTGTAGACCTATGTGGGATTGCAGCTGGAGGCTAGGAAAGGAATTTGTAATGGCAGGACTGGTGTGAGAAATACCAGGCATTAAAATTTTATTGTTAGGTTCTCCAGCCACCGTGCTACAACTGGAAGATTGTTGAAAGTGTCTTAAAACCTCATCAAAAAAACCCAAAAAATCAAACACCTTTATAATTAAATTTTGAATAGATTTCATTTGATGCCTTTTCTTCAAAGTTCACTGATAAACCATGTTTAAGTTGTAAAAAAATGCCTAATTTGTAAGTCAATCAGATTATGGAAATTCCTAGGATTTCATTGAAAAAAGTTATTGTAAATGCCTTACTACTATTTATATGGTAAGTTTCACTAACCTCGTGTTTCCAATTTAAAAAGATATGCAAGTTAAGTTTGAAATACAGGACAATAAATGGAGGGGTCAGTGCAACACTAGTGTAAGTGCCTATTTATTTATAGGCACTTACAATAGTGTTGCACTGACCCCTCAAGGTGGAGAAATATAAGACCAGATTGCACAACACCTGCATGATGATCTTTGTGTATGCCTCATGCTAAAATAGGGATATTTCAGGTAAAGCATGACAAGGGATATGAAAACTGTTTTTCATTAGCCTGTTGAAATGCAAACTGCATTCGATTGAGAATGATGTAAACAAAGCAGGCAAAAATTTCCTGAAAATAACTGAAGTGTAAACAAAACTGATGGAAGCAAAATTGTTTAGGGATGGTTGCTGTCTGACAATTTTTATAGACTTATAGATTGAATATCCTGACATCTAAAATTTGTTAATAGTACAGAACTTATGATTGATTGGTTGCTTTATATGAAATGAGCCTGTGCTTGACATTTCCAACAATTTACCATGTGCGTGAAATGGTAAAATTGAGCTTCTCAGACAGTGACAAAATGCAATTTTTAGATACCTGACTGACAAAAAAAAATACCTTGAGATCCTGTCTGTCTACAGAGCAAATTGTGAAAATTCTGGCCAGACTGCGGATGCACAGGCTGGCCAGAGTCTTTACATGTCTCACATTTGAAAGTGTTGGAAATGCCACGCACAGGTTCAAATGTAAAATTAGATACTGCTTGCAGTGGGGAGAGATGGTTTGCATGATGGCATGTTGGTGTCCTGTGTATTAGTGTTTAATTGTGTCAGAACTTGTAGGGTTGGTATAGTGAGGGCATATTGACTTGAACCTAACCTTTATGCCGAATACATAATTAGGCTCATGAATACAATTCCACAAAATACTTTGGCATGTGGTGAACAAGCACGGACATTCTGTTTTAATGTACTGATTACAGGTATGTGTGGACTTAAAAGAACCTGGGTGACCATATAACCCAGTTATAGTAAAATTATAGGCGGTTACGGGTTTTACTTAACTTACACATGTAAATCAACTTCACGATTGGATTCTGCAAGGAAGTCATGTATTATCAACAAGAAACGACCAAATTTTAATTTGTTTAAATTACAAAGGCCAAGTTCAGGTCAATATTCTCCCACTATAGCTCCTGCATTTAGGGAATGAATTTTAAAATGACAATTAAAACAATTAAAACATGGTACAATAAGAACGAATTTTTCAAATAACCCCAAGGTCAGGGCTACAGCTCAAGGTTACATCTTAAAATTGAACTTTTCCAGAGCACAGCTCCTGCATTTATGGTTGGATTTCAATATAACATGATAATATTGTTCTTCTTCATCATAAACAGATGTGACATTTGAAAAAAAAATGTTCAATAAGGTTCTTCCTCATATACTTATACTGAGCAAATGGGCCAACTTATTTCTCTCCCGCTTTTGGGTCGGGTGTAGACTTGTCTCACTATCGAATATCAGGAAAGCCTATTCTAGGCCATTCTGATAGTCGATATATGGACCAGTCTAGAGCTGGTATCCCGCTCTCTGAGAGATTCTCTGATGTTGCGGGCAACAGTACCCGCCCAGGGTCAGAAATAAGTTGGCCCTAAGTTTTATATTTTTTGAACCTGTGTGTGATATTTCCAACTATTTCATAATAATTATGTACAAGATGGAGAGATGTTCAGTAGCCTGAACACTTTGGCAGTGTGTTAAAATTAATTTTAGGTTGTGAACAGCCACTTTAGGTCACTAGCCATCTATTGTGCGCATAATTAACCCTTGTCATGCTGAATAAATTTTGGCTAAAAATTTTCATCAAAATCAAAGAGCAAAAAGCACTGTAAGTACCAACTGTAGGTCAATTCTATTTGAAAAACTAAATCTATTGACAATTCTGGTTTGAAGTGAGAAACGGATGGTGTAGACTAACATCAGACTGCACATATGTGCTGGCTGATGTTTGTCTATAGCTCCTGTCAGATCAGGAATATTCCGGGTTCAGCATGACAAGGGTTAGGACCCTGATCAGACTGCAGCTGCACAGACTGATCTGAGTCTCAATGTTGTGCACATGTGAAATTGTTGGAAATGTCATGAACAGGCTCGATTTATTGTAACATATCTCAAAGTCTAAAAGGTCTTGAAAGGTAACAAATCAAGGTATCTGAAGCATATGAAAAGGATAGATTCAAGTTGTTTTACACTATTTTTCTTCTTTATGAGTGAGTTGATGGTAATACTTTCTGGGCTTGGAACCATTTGTTCTTTGTCAATCGTCCTTATTGACTATCTGATACTTGGTCCAACAAAATACTTGCACTGATGTAGGCAATAATATAGGGTTAATTCACGTTTTCACGAGGGCTTTAACATTTGCAGAGACAAAAAAATGGTTTAACACCTGGATGTAAAACTCAATGGGGTTAAAGCATTTTGAGGGTCTCTGCAAATGTTAACACTTGAAAAACGTGAATTGACGCTATTATTGAATTAAAAGAAGGTTTTGAGCATTCATTCAAACAGAGATTTCAAACAGAGATTGCAAATTGAATCATAGAAACGCTCAAAAACTAGCTCCAAAACCACTAAAAAGTTGGAAAAACTGGGTTAAGCATTTCAATGTCACTTTTATTTATACTGACGTTGCTTCGTAAAGTAATGACATCTCAAAAAATTTAATGCAGGAATAGGATCAACGTCTTTAGTTATGCTTTAGTTATGCTCATATCAATGTAAGACATAGAAACTGACAAAAGTTCATAGGCTCAGACCATTATAATATTGGAACCATTAAATTTTTTGTTCTAGGACAACCATCCTTATTGGCTATATATCTGTGACTTCGGCCAACAAAATACTTTCACTGATCTAGGCAATAATTGAAAGTTAAAACAGAGCTACAGATAGAGGGGTATTTTGGATTTCAAGTTAAACTGTTTCAATGATGCTCTTGGAAATACTATATTCAGTCAAGATGATTCAAATGAGAACCTACAACATAGGGTTCCATTCATAAACAAATATTTTAGATTGGCATTACCTCCTCCTATCTGTACCTCTGGTTTAATAACTGGTTTAATAAGGATGAAAAAACAGTGCAAACTGTTTGCAAATTATACCCTGCTGAAAGAACTTTACATGGAAATGCACCTTCAAATCAGTTACTACTGTAGGTCAAAGGTCAAGGTCAGGTTTTAAGGGAGTGGACCTGTAATTGTTCTGCAGCATTTCAGAACTCATAAACTTTTACAATGTTGACCAAGGTTTACTAATGAAAATCATTAGGAAACCTTGGTTAACAATGTCAAAGTTCATTACTTCTGAAAGGTTGCAGAACTATTACGGGTCAACTACGTTAAGTTGAAGTGTTTGCAGGCAGGACAGCAGTTTTACTTTTCTCCATTGACTGGTGTATGATTTCAGTCGTATGAGCAGACTACAGGTTGGACTGAGGCATGGATGTTGGGGTGTCTATGAAACACTTGGACCTTACTTGACAACGGTTTCCATGGAAACAGATCACCCGATGCTTGTGATAAATGAACCCATTACTCTTGAAATCTTTGTTAAGAGAGCAGCAGCTTACAACCTTTCTGTTGGTAAGAAGTTTTATCTTATAACTATACAAATATCTGTGTGATAACATCCCAAATGATATTTTTTATGATATCACATAGTTTTTTTAAGAACTAAGAAATATATAATGCGGTTATTTTTAGAAACTTGCATTTCTGTTGGAAACATCTACAAAAACAAGACGAATAGAGGTTATAAGATAAATATAATATGTATTTAGTGTATTGTATTAGAAAAAATATCTAACTCGGTTGTGGGAATTGATAATTGTCTCGGCAGAGCCTCAACAAAGATCAATTCTCCCAACCTCGTTAGATATTTTTTCTCATACAAAACACTAAATACGTATTATATATTTATCTCTATTTTGTGAATTTCTCATGAATCCAAGGTAGTTTGAAGTCAGTAGAAATGTGTCAGTGAGACATTTCTATTGAGTTTCAACAACATGTTAATTTGCAAAGTAAACACGGCTTATTTCAAACCATTGTATTTTTAGCAAGGGATTTTTTTATAAATGTTCAGTATCTATATTGGTTGCTGAATAGAGGTGACTGCTTTAGTAAGACTGAATTCAGTAGAGTTAAAGGTGAAAGCTTCTGAATAGATTTTTCCATTTTATTTATCAAAGAGGTTAAAGTGTCTGTTGTAAAAAGGCTTACTACATAAAAGGTAATACAAATTACATTTCTTATATTGACCTTTAACATTAAGCAAAGGTTTCATATGTATTTAGATTCATTGTAAAGAGCTTGGTATTGGCAGACTATAGAAAACTAAAACCTCTGAAACACTTGTTAGATATTGCTGAATTACAAATGTTTTTCCCAGATACCAAGCCTAATGGGCCAGGCATGATATATGAAGAAATTATTCTGATGGCAGACAATTTGCTATTTGTATCAATGTCTGAAGAAAGTATAAAGATCCTGCCTGGAATAATAATGGGGTCATGTCTGTTCAAAGCTTTCTTCTGAAACAATAATCTTTTGTACTATTTGATATTATTTTCCCTTGTGCATTTACAATTTACAGATCTATAGATAAGGGGGGAGGGGGGGGGGAGGTATTTGGAAGGGGTGTGGAATTCCCAAACCGCGCTATTTTTCTAGGTCACTTGCCCATGGACAAGTAAATACCAGGGCAAATCTTTGGGAGGCACCAAAAAGATTTTTTAAGAGATTTTAAAATTAACCTGATGCTTGAAGGCTTGGAAAATATTCTTTTTAGCTCACCTGAGCACGAAGTGCTCAAGGTGAGCTATTGTGATCGTAGAATGTCCGTCTTCCGTCGTCCGTCGTGCGTCGTCCGTCGTCCGTCGTCCACAATTTCTTTAAACATCTTCTCCTCCTAAACCAGTGGACCAATCTTGATGAAACTTGGCAGGGATGTTCCTTGGGTCAAGCTCTACCAAAGTTGTTCAAATAAATGAAATCCACCCTTAACTTTCCCTTAAACCTTAACAAGAAGGGTGAAAAAATGAAAATCTTTAAAAATCTTCTTCTCTGAAACCAGAAGGCAGACAGCTTTCATATTTGGTATGTAGCATCATCTAGTGGACTTCTACCAAGTTTGTTCATATCAAGACCCTTGGGTCATATTTGGGCTTTGCCTGGGCCCAACCCTTTTTACATAGAATCAAAGAGCGAAAATCTTTAAAAATCTTCTCCTCTGTAACCAGATGGCAGACAGCTTAAATATTTGGTGTGTAGCATCACCTAGTGGGCCTCTACCAAGTTTGTTCATAACAAGACCCTTGGGTCATATTTGGGCTTTGCACGGGAGCATGCCTTTATCTCTTATGAGCATGAATGGTAAAAAATGAAAATCTTCAAAAATCTTCTTCTCTGAAACCAGAAGACAGACAGCTTTCATATTTGGTATGTAGCATCATCTAGTGGACCTCTACCAAGTTTGTTCATATCAAGACCCTGGGGTCATGTTTGGGCTTTGTCCTGGCCCAACCCTTTTTACATAGAATCAAAGAGCGAAAATCTTTAAAAATCTTCTTCTCTGTAACCGCTTTTAATATTTGGTGTGTAGCATCACCTAGTGGGCCTCTACCAAGTTTGTTCATATCAAGACCCTTGGGTCATATTTGGGCTTTGCACGGGTGCATCCCTTTATCTCTAATGAGCACGAAGGGTAAAAAAATAAAAATCTTCAAAAATCTTCTTCTATGAAAGCAGAAGGCAGACAGCTTTCATATTTGGTATGTAGCATCATCTAGTGGACCATTACCAAGTTTGTTCATATCAAGACCCTAGGATCATATTTGGGCTTTGCCCCGGCGCAACCCTTTTTTACATAGAATCAAGGAGCAAAAATCTTTTAAAATCTTCTTTAATTAATCAAAACCAGAGGGCACACTGCTTCCATTTTTGGTATGTAGCATCATCTTGTTGGCCCCTACCAAGTTTGTTCATATCAAGACCCTTGGGTCATATTTGGGCTCCATCCGGGGGCATCACTTTCAGCTCATCTGAGCACGATGGGTTTTATATGGGAAACCTTCAAAAATCTTCTTCTCTGAAACCAGAAGGCAGACGGCTTTCATATTTAGAATGTAGCATCATCTTATTGACCTCTTCCAAGTTTGTTCATGTCAAGACCCTGGGGTCACTTTTTGGGTCCACCCGGGTGCATCCCTTTTTACATAGAATCAAAGAGCAAAAAGGCATATCTGTCTTGCTCTTTCTGCCTATCTAATTAATGTGTTGTCCCAGGGGTCAAAGAGACTCAGGTGAGCGATCTAGGACCATCTTAGTCCTCTTGTTAATGAAGAAAATGCTGGAACCCAGCAATTTGAAAAAAAAACAAACCCACCATGTTTCCTCAAAATTTATCTATTTTTTTTTTTTGCTTACAAGTTCATATTTGTTGTAGACAAGTAAGGAATCAATGACTACTTGTACTAAGTGAGGGGACATGTGGATGAGATATTTCACCACCCAGGTATTTGGATATTTATTATAGAGCCTGTTTTCACTTAACCCTTTCCTGTTTTACAAAATTTTGGACCTGTCCAAATTCAAAGGTTTTGCAGACGAAACTTTAAAGTGGATATAATTTGAAAAATAACCATTCTTTAGGGTGAAAAATAGTGTGGAAAAAGAAAAAAATTGCTTCTAATGAGCAATTTCTTCTTTTTCCACACTATTTTTCACCCTAAGAAGAAATTGTGCGTCAGAAGCATTTTTTTCTTTTTTCACAATGTTTTCTCAATCATAAAATCACAGGCACGTAAAAAGCAGGAATTAAACAGCAAAGGGTTAAATCCTGTGTTGTGGGTACTCATTGGAATCCAATCTACAAGACAATCCAAATTATAACCATTATTTAAGCTTATAATGTTAAGAGGTTTTGGTGGCCCATCTATGTATTTTGATGAAAAACTTGAGGCAAATAACTTGTAGATTTATTCTATCATTAGAAGAAAGTTGACTGTAAAGTGGCTTTGAGAAATGTGTCCACTATTTCTAGACAAATTGATGTATATTTGATGACATTCCTAGGAAAAAACTCCTTGCATTATCATGTAAATTGGGCAATTTCGGTCTTTGTTCCCCTTCTGGCAAACTCATTCATGTTTGTCCCTCCCAATTACTGGGAAACAAATTTGGTTGAAGATGTGCTCGTTATGTCTCATAAATTGAAATAGCCAATCTTCCTTTACTTCCTTATGTGTGTAGAGCAAAATGGCTCTTGACTTGAAGAATATACAAATATATTCTCTGAGGAGGTATTGAGGTTTTACTTTGTTGTGACTGGGCTACCAAGTCTAGTAATCCCAGCTTATTCCAGCTGAAATTACAAGTTCTTGGTTGCCAAATTTATGAAATGTTTGATTAAAAGATTGAGGCAAAAAACCTACTGATCCGTATTTTGTCGTTTGGTGCAGGCTAGCTAAGTTGCTTTGAGAATTGTGTCCACTATTTCTAGACAAATTGATGTATATTTGATGACATTCCTAGGAAAAACTCCTTGCATTATCATGTAAATTGGGCAATTTCGGTCTTTGTTCCCCTTCTGGCAAACTCATTCATGTTTGTCCCTCCCAATTACTGGGAAACAAATTTGGTTGAAGATGTGCTCGTTATGTCTCATAAATTGAAATAGCCAATCTTCCTTTACTTCCTTATGTGTGTAGAGCAAAATGGCTCTTGACTTGAAGAATATACAAATATATTCTCTGAGGAGGTATTGAGGTTTTACTTTGTTGTGACTGGGCTACCAAGTCTAGTAATCCCAGCTTATTCCAGCTGAAATTACAAGTTCTTGGTTGCCAAATTTATGAAATGTTTGATTAAAAGATTGAGGCAAAAAACCTACTGATCCGTATTTTGTCGTTTGGTGCAGGCTAGCTAAGTTGCTTTGAGAATTGTGTCCACTATTTCTAGACAAATTGATGTATATTTGATGACATTCCTAGGAAAAACTCCTTGCATTATCATGTAAATTGGGCAATTTCGGTCTTTGTTCCCCTTCTGGCAAACTCATTCATGTTTGTCCCTCCCAATTACTGGGAAACAAATTTGGTTGGAGATGTGCTTGTTATGTCTCATAAATTGAAATAGCCAATCTTCCTTTACTTTTCTGAAATGGCCTTTGCTTTATTTGAAAACCTTTCAAAATGAAAATTGAATGGATCTAACCTATTTCTAGCTTCCTTAACAATTGGAAAAAAAATTATCTGGTAGAGAAATGTTTTGCTTGAGGAATATGCAAAAAGCAGCCTGCATATTCTTTTGAACTTATGCAGTCACACTAAAGGTCAAGGCCTAATTTTTGCCTGATGCATTTTAAAATAATTTTGTGCAGATTGTCATTTCTCTAAAGGTGTTGAAATGTTGGTTGAATTAGTTTGGGCTGCAATTCAAGGTCATTTAAAGGTTAGGTACTTGGGTCCTGACAAGTGTCACATGTCTGACATGGCCATTCCCAGCTATCAAAGCTTGATTGTAAACTGAAACCCAATAAAGGTTAAGGATTCTCTTTTACTTTAAGAGATGTGCCCCCTACAAAAAAATTAAGTCTTTAAAATAACAAAGAACTTTAACTGCAAAACTGCAAAATTATGCAAGCAAGACTTGTAGTTCTTGTGCACTGCACTCCTACTTGAGATCTATCCACCTATAAAGTTTCAAGTTGATAGCTTTTATATTTTAGGAGACCATTACTATTATCCCCTTCGCCAGAAACAGGGGGAATAAAAATTGTCCCAGGACATCTGTACTTCTTCACATTTATAATTTCAAAAAGAAACAGTAACCAACAATAAGTGCTTCCAATGCTCTTTGATTTGAATTTGATCATGAATTTTTTTTTCATTCTTCTTGACAATGTTAAAATTATTCTTGATGTCAGAGCAAGTCCTCATTTACTGTAGAAAAACGTGGCATAACAAGAATAAATGAGCATGTGTGTGACATTTCCAATGGTTTCATATATGCGCGATGGCCAAACATTGAGCAGCCTAGACGAATAAGCAGTGCACAAAAATAAATCTTTGAGTGTGAATAGCGTTTTTAGGCCCATGTCCATCTATTGAGTGCATAGTGAAGACTCTGATCAGACTGCGCAGCTGCACAGGCTGATCTGAGTCTTAACATTGGGGTAATGTGAAATTTTAAAATTGTTGGAAATGTCACGCACAGGCTCAAATAATGTTTAATCCAACAAAAGTATTTCCTGAAATCTGCAGAAGCTGGAGCACCTTAACACTTGTCATGCTGTATAAATTTTGGCAAAAAAATTTTCATCAAAATCAAAGGGCAAAAAACACTGAAAGAACCAACTGTAGGTCATTTTTTATTAGCTCACCTGAGCACGAAGTGCTCAAGGTGAGCTATTGTGATGGGCTGCTGTCCGGCGTCCATCGTCCGTCGTCCGTCGTCTGTCGTCTGTCGTCCGTCGTCAAACTTTACCTTGTGTGCACTCTAGAGGCCACATTTTTGGCCCAAATGTCTTGAAACTTGGTCAGAATGTTTGTCTCCATCAAATCTCGGTCAAGTTCGAAATTGGGTCAGGTGGGGTCAAAAATGGGGTCAAGGGGTCAAATTTTAGAAAAACCTTGTGTGCACTCTAGAGCCCATATTTGTGGCCCAAATGTCTTGAAACTTGGTCAGAATGTTTGTCTCCATCAAAATTCGGTTAAGTTCGAAATTGGGTCAAGTGGGGTCAAAAATGGGGTCAAGGGGTCAAATCTTAGAAAAACCTTGTGTGCGCTCTAGAGGCCATATTTTTGGCCCAAATGTCTTGAAACTTGGTCAGAATGTTTGTCTACATCAAATCTCGGCCAAGTTCGAAATTGGGTCAGGTGGGGTCAAAAATTGGGTCAAGGGGTCAAATCTTAGAACAACATTGTTTGTTCTTTAGAGGCCACATTATTGGTCCAAATGTCTTGAAACATGGTCACAATATTTGTCTCCATCAAATCACGGTCAATTTCAAAATTGGGTCAAGTGGGTCAAAAATGGGGTCAAGGGGTCAAATCTTAGAAAAACCTTGTATGCACTGTAGAGGACACATTTTTGGCTCAAATGTATTGAAACTTGGTCAGAATGTATATCTCCATCAAATCTTGGTCAAGTTCAAATTGGGTCAAGTGGGGTCAAAAATGGGGTCAAGGGGTCAAATCTTAGAAAAACCTTGTGTGTACTCTAGAGGTCATATATTTGGTCCAAATGTCTTGAAACTTGGTCAGAATGTTTGTCTCCTTCAAATCTCGGTCATTTTCAAAATTGGGTCAAGTGGGGTCAAAAATGGGGTCACTGGGTCAAATCTAAGAAAAACATTGCGTGCACTCCTGAGGCCACATCTTTGGTCCAAATGTCTTGAAACATGTTTGTCTCCATCAAATCTCAGTCATGTTCAAAATTGGGTCAAGTGTGGTCAAAATTGGGGTCAAATCTTAAAAATAAGAAAACATGTTTACTCAAATATCTTGAAACTTGGTCAATATGTTGGTATGAAACCTAGGTCAAGTTTGAAATTGCCTTGAAATCTTACACAAGTTTGATAGAGGGTCTAAAACCTTTTTTAGTACTTTAGAGGCAACATTTTTAACTGAAATGTTTTCTTCTTGATCTCTTTGACTTTTGTTTAGCCATGCATCAGGTGAGCGCTTTAGGGCCAATGGCCCTCTTGTTTGAAAAACTAAATCTATTGACAATTCTGGTTTGAACGTGAGAAACAGGTGGTGTAGACTAACATCAGACTGCACATATGTGCAGGCTGATGTTTGTCTATTGCTCCTGCCAAAGCAGGAATATTCCAGGTTCATCATGCAAAGGGTTAAAAAGAATTATAAGACAATCACTGTCTGGCTCTCTTGTACAATGTCAATTTCTTTAAGCAATTATTGACAAGCTATAGTTCCGCAAGTTTATGTGAGTATCGAGAAACCGTTATTGCCTATCATTTTCAATGTAAAATTGATCTTTGACGCCTCACTATAAATTGTACAACTGTACATGATTTTGCCAGTTTGTATTAGGCTTACATTTCAGACTACCGATTATTGATGAACGTATCAAATCTCAGAATAATTTCCGCAATTTGGTCCTTGTCATGCAAACATACCATTTAATGAACACCGAATTGAGAAGCTTGGGGAACGGTTTTGTATTAAACCCTTTTCTGTAAAAAGTCCTTGAGGTTATGTGCATGTGATTTTAGGTTCTGAGAAAATGTTATTGGGAAAGAAGAAATTGCTAATAATGAGCAATTTCTTCTTTTCCAACAATATTTTATTTGATGATTTCATTTCAAATTTAACCCTTCTTTTATCATCAGCCTCTTTTTAGCTCACCCGAGCACGAAGAGCTCAAGGTGAGCTATTGTGATCGCGCTGTGTCCGGCGTCCGTCGTCAGGTCGTCCGTCAACATCTTGTGTGCACTCTAGAGGCCACAGTTTTGGCCCAAATGTCTTGAAACTTGGTCACGATGTTTGTCTCCATCAACTCTCGGTCAAGTTCGAAATTGGGTCATGTTTGGTCAAAAATGGGGTCAAGGGGTCAAATCTTAGAAAAACCTTGTGTGCACTCTAGAGGCCACATTTTTGTTCCAAATGCTTTGAAACTTGGTCAGAATGTTTGTCTCCATCAAATCTCGATCAAGTTTGGAATTGGGTCAAGTGGGGTCAAAAATGGGGTCAAGGGGTCAAATCTTAGAAAAACCTTGTGTGCACTCTAGAGGCCACATTTTTGGCCCAAATGTCTTAAAACTTGGTCAGAATATTTGTCTTCATCAAATCTCGATCAAGTTCAGATTTGGGTCTAATGGGGTCAAAAATGGGGTCAAGGGGTCAAATTCGAGAAAAACCTTGTGTGCACTGTAGAAACCACATTTTTGGTCCAAATGCTTTGAAACTTGGTCAGAATGTTTGTCTCCATCAAATCTCGATCAAGTTCGGAATTGGGTCAAGTGGGGTCAAAAATGGGGTCAAGGGGTCAAATCTTAGAAAAACCTTGTGTGCACTCTAGAGGCCACATTTTTGGCCCAAATGTCTTAAAACTTGGTCAGAATATTTGTCTTCATCAAATCTCGATCAAGCTCGGAATTGGGTCAAATGGGGTCAAAAATGGGGTCAAGGGGTCAAATCTTAGAAAAAACCTTGTGTGCACTCTAGAAACCACATTTTTGGTCCAATTGTCTTGAAACTTGGTCAGAATATTTGTCTCCATCAAATCTCAATCAAGTTCGAAAATGGTTCAAGTGGGGTCAAAAATGGGGTCAAGGGGTCAAATCTTAGAAAAACCTTGTGTGCACTCTAGAGGCCACATTTTTGGCCCAAATGTCTTAAAACTTGGTCAGAATATTTGTCTTCATCAAATCTCGATCAAGTTCAGATTTGGGTCTAATGGGGTCAAAAATGGGGTCAAGGGGTCAAATTCGAGAAAAACCTTGTGTGCACTGTAGAAACCACATTTTTGGTCCAAATGCTTTGAAACTTGGTCAGAATGTTTGTCTCCATCAAATCTCGATCAAGTTCGGAATTGGGTCAAGTGGGGTCAAAAATGGGGTCAAGGGGTCAAATCTTAGAAAAACCTTGTGTGCACTCTAGAGGCCACATTTTTGGCCCAAATGTCTTAAAACTTGGTCAGAATATTTGTCTTCATCAAATCTCGATCAAGCTCGGAATTGGGTCAAATGGGGTCAAAAATGGGGTCAAGGGGTCAAATCTTAGAAAAAACCTTGTGTGCACTCTAGAAACCACATTTTTGGTCCAATTGTCTTGAAACTTGGTCAGAATATTTGTCTCCATCAAATCTCAATCAAGTTCGAAAATGGTTCAAGTGGGGTCAAAATATGGGTCAAGGGGTCAAATTCGAGAAAAACCTGTGTGCACTCTAGAAACCACATTTTTGGTCCAATTGTCTTGATACTTGGTCACAATGTTTGTACTATCAAATCTCGATCAAGTTCGAAAATGGGTCAAGTGGGGTCAAAAATGGGGTCAAGGGGTCAAATTCGAGAAAAACCTGTGTGCACTCTAGAAGCCACATTTTTGGCCCAAATGGCTTGGAACTTGGTCACAATGTTTGTCTCCATCAAATCTCGATCAAGTTCGAAAATGGGTCAAATGGGGTCAAAAATGGGGTGAAGGGGTCAAATCTTAGAAAAACCTTTTGTGCACTCTAGAGGCCACATTTATCCCAAATGTCTTGAAACTTGGTCAGAATGTTTGTCTCCATCAAATCTCAGTCAAGTTTGAAATTGGGTCAAGTGGGGTCAAAAATGGGGTCAAGGGGTCAAATCTTAGAAAAACCTTGTTTACTCAAATATCTTGAAACTTCGTCAGAATGTTTGAATGAAACCTAGGTTAAGTTTGAAATTGGGTCAAGTTGGGTCCAAAATGAGGTCAAGGGGTCAAATTTATTAAAATCCTTGTGTGCACTCTTTGATTGAAAATTATGTATTTTGGTCAGTATGACTTTTTTTGTTTGTCTTGAAATCTTACATGAGTTTGATAGAGGGTCAAACACTTTTTTTAGTACTTTAGAGGCAACATATTTGTCTGAAATGTTAACTTCTTGATATCTTTCACTTTTGTTAAGCCATGCAGCAGGTGAGCGTTTAAGGGCCAATGGCCCTCTTGTTTTATTTGGACCAGTCTGAAATATTGTGAAAACGCTTAATTGTACAGTCCAGAAATTTTATATCCCTGTGTATCTATGTTCTGCAGCCTCTTTCAATTTTGAAGATTTGAAAAAAGAGTAAGCAGTATGAACATGGGTTAGAGTAAATTTAACCCTTGTCATGCTGATCCCGGAATATTCCTGCTTTTGCAGGAGCCTTAGACAAACATCAGCCAGCACATATGTATCAGAAAATTTTGGTAGAAAAAGAGAAATAGCTTTCTGATGTTCAAAAATAGAAAAGTGGAAGGCAAGAGTTTGTTTGAGTCCACTAGACAATGTAATGGAAAAACTGTGTAGGTCATATTACTGCTTCACGACATCTGATTGACTGTTAGAGGGCATTTTTCTTGTACTTGAAAATTGTTCAACAGATTTCCTTACTTCCATAGATAATCTGTATGGTGCCCCGGGGTCCTGTCGGGAATTACAGTTTGTCCTTTTACAGACTGTAATATCAGTCTTTCTCAACTTTTTAGCTCTACTGAATGAAAGTGGTACTTCGGAATCATCATGGCCTGTGTTTTAGAATTCATAGATTCATTGACAGTATCTTTGTATTGAATTCAATCTATGTTATTTTGTCTATATGTCCATAACTTTTAAACTTCATGATCTCCTCAGAAACTAATAACTTGAATGAGACCAAATTTTTTCTTATTCTACTTTTGATACCTTCAATATATGTTTTAAGTCTGTTGAAAAGTTTGACTTCTATTGGAAAGGTATGAAAAAAATCTCTTTAAAAAAAATGAGAGAAAAATATATTTAGATCTATATGAGAGTATTCTAAACAGGATTTAGAAATTAGGTGTTTTTAGCTCACCTGAGCACAACGTGCTCAAGGTGAGCTTTTGTGATCACCTTTTGCGTGTCATCTGTCATACGTCGGAAGCGCTGTCAACAATTCTTTTAACATCTTCTTGGTAACCAATGGGTGGATTTTGACCAAACTTATCAGAAATGTTCCTTGGGTAACCCTGCTCAAAATGTGTTTGTGAAAGTTTGATTGACCCTTCAAATACGGGAGTGGCAGGGTGGGGCAATTTTTATACGCCATATTGGCGTCATCTTCTCCGTCTGTCCGTCCATCCATCCGTCTGTCCGTCCGTCCATCCATCCGTCCATCCATCCGTACGTCTGTCCACTTTTCTTGTCAACGCAACTCCTCCTAAGTTTCTGGCTGGATCTTCTTGAAACTTGGTTAATGTGATCATCTCAATTGGTAGATGTGCATGAAGGAAGGATTTTACGGTTCGCTGATTTTTGCCTGAGTTATGCCCCTTAAAAACTTAGTCTCTTGGTCCACTTTTCTTGTCAACGCAACTCCTCCTAAGTTTCTGGCTGGATCTTCTCCAAACTTGGTCAATGTTATCACCTCAATTGGTAGATGTGCATGAAGGAAGGATTTTACGGTTCGCTGATTTTTGCCTGAGTTATGCCCCTTAAAAACTTAGTCTCTGGGGCTTATTGCCTCAGTTATGCCCCCTTAGAATTTATTCTCTGGGGCTTATTGAAATTGCAGCCTTGTGAATGCAACTCTTCCTAAGTTTCTGGCTGGACCTAAATGAAACTTGGTGGATGTTATAACCGAAATTGGTAGATGAGCATGAAGTAAGGATTTTAGGGTTCATTAATTTTACCCTTAATTATGCCCCCTTAAAACTTAGTATCTAGGGCTTATTGAAATTGCAGCCTTTTGAATGCAACTCCTCCTTACTTTTTGTCTTTATTTAAATGAAACATGGTCAATGTCATCACCATAATTTGTAGATGTAGTCATGGATCAAGGATTTTATGGCTCATTTATTTCCTTGAATTATGCCCCCTTAAAACTTAGTGTCTGGGTCTTATTGAAATTGCAGCCTTGTGAAGGCGACTCCTCCTTACTTTTTGTCTTGATTTAAATGAAACTTGGTCATTTTGAATTTGGTTCTGTCAAAAAAAGTAGTGTCTACAATTATTTTTGTGAAACAGCAGCAAAGTGGTGGCTTTTTTTGTGACGATGGCACTCTTGTTTACCCTTAAATCCCTAGACATCTTCTCCTCAGTAACCATTGGGTGGATTTCAACCATGTTTTTTTACACAGGATAATTTCTGCATGGCATTGTCAAAAACATGAAAACAATCTTCTCATGAACTTTTAGAAGTGTATTTCAACAAAATTATTTTCACAGTTAAAACTTCTATTGCTTATCAAGACCACTTCATTTCAGGGCCTGAGATTATAAAACTTTTTTCGGTCTCAACTGAGAAAATTCAAATAAATGTATGAACAAAAAAAATAATATTAATAAGTTGTTATTTATAAAATCTTAATAATATTATCTTTTATGTTCAAGTATAAATATATAAGAATAACAACAGAATTATTAAAGTCTTTAATCTCAAGTTGAAATTTGAGAAAATTTTGAGTTGAGAATAAGAAAAGTTTTATAACCTAGGGCCCTTATGACAGTAATACAAGACACCATTTAGTTATAGTGTAGAGACTGCAGAGTCTGATATAAGCAAACATTTTATACATGACACTCTTCAGTTTCTGGATTATACAAAGATCTACCATAGAACCAACACACCTTTACTTAATTTTGAATTTTCATTGCAGATGACAGTTACACAGGACATCATTTAGATATTGTGTGGAGATTGAGACATACAAACAACTTATATCATGAAACTGTTGAGTTTCTGGATTAAACAAAGATCTACCATTGAACCAACACACCTTGACTTAATTTTGAATTTTCATTGCAGATGACAGTTACACAGGACATCATTTAGATATTGTTTGGAGATTGAGGCATACAAATAAATTATATCATGACACTGTGGAGTTTCTGGATTAAACAAAGATCTACCATAGACCCAAACACACCTTGACTTAATCTTGAATTTTCATTGCAGATGACAGTTAATCTTGAATTTTCATTGCAGATGACAGTCAATCTTGAATTTTCATTGCAGATGACAGTTACACAGGACATCATTTAGATATTGTGTGGAGATTTAGACATACAAACAACTTATATCATGACACTGTGCAATTTCTGGATTATACAAAGATCTACCATAGAACCAGCACACCTTGACTTAATCCTAAATTTTAATTGCAGATGACAGTCAATCTTGAATTTTCATTGCAGATGACAGTTACACAGGACATAATTTAGATATTGCGTGGAGATTGAGACATACAAACAACTTATATCATGACACTGTGGGGTTTCTCGATCATACAAGGTCTACCATAGAACCAACACACCTTTACTTAATTTTGAATTTTCATTGCAGATGACAGTTACACAGGACATCATTTAGATATTGTTTGGAGATTGAGGCATACAAATAAATTATATCATGACACTGTGGAGTTTCTGGATTATACAGAGATCTACCATAGACCCAAACATACCTTTACTCAACCTGGAAATTATACAATTGGTAAGTTAACTAAAATTGATACTCTAATTGGAGACTGTCTTTTTCATAAGCCATTGGTTTTAGCTCCACTTTGTTAGATTAACCCTTTCCTGTTTTACAAAATTTTGGACCTGTCCAAATTCAAGGGTTTTGCAGACGAAAATTTAAAGTGGATTTAATTTGAAAAATAACCATTCAGTATGGTAGAAAATAGTGTGGAAAAAGAAGAAATTGCTTGTCAGAAGCAATTTCTTCTTTTTATGCCCCCGATAGGGAGGCATCATAAATTTGACTTGTCCGTCCGTCCGTCTGTCCGTCCGTCCGTCCGTCCGTCATTCCGTCCAAAAACTTTAACATTGGCCATAACTTCTAAATCAAAGCGGTGTCGGGGGCATTGTCATCTTACAGTGACAGCTCTTGTTTCACAATGTTTTCTCAATCATAAAACCACAGGAAGGTAAAAATCAGAGATTAAACATCAAAGGGTTAAATGTTTTTGGAGAAAACCAGAGGTATTGTGATTACCTTTGCTTTATTGGTGCCAAAGGCGTTGGAATAACAAACTTTAACCTTGGTCATATATCTGTTGTTAGGATATCTTCATGGAAATTGGCATGAATGTTGCTATCACATGAGCGATCCAGACAATCAAGGGGGGTAACTCTGAAAGCATTTATGTAAAAGTTATACCTTTTTTTCAAACTTAGATTTTTTTGTATTATCCAGCACCTGCACCTCAGTTTATGGTTTGAGCCGATTACCAGATAACAAAATTCTAGACCGGTAAAATTTCAAAGAATTTTTTTTGTCTTAATGGGAGGTAAATATGAGAAGTGTGAAGAAATTGCTTATAAAAAGCAATTTCTCTAAGGTCCAATACATTTTCCAAATATTTTTTTTATTGAGGGGAACAAAAAGCTAGGATGTGTGTG
Organism: Fragum whitleyi; assembly: GCA_948146395.1. Lineage (NCBI taxonomy): Eukaryota > Metazoa > Mollusca > Bivalvia > Cardiida > Cardiidae > Fragum > Fragum whitleyi. The sequence continues at coordinate 22,100,040 of OX411556.1, forward strand.
ATTATATCAATGTTATCCTAAATATACTTCATTTGAGGCCTTTCAGGACTTTGATTAATTTTCATACATGGATTCTGTGCCCTGTATTGTAATAATTATAATCAAATACAATCTAGAATTTTGATTGGTTTAGATCGCATCACATGGGGAAATCAATTGCATTTTTTTCTGTGTAAAATGCAATAGGTACATGTGTATTAAAGGGAAATACTGGCCATGGGTCTGCAAGTCCGGTGTTGTACTAACTGGAAAATCCCTTGTTCCACTTTCATTACCTTTCATCACTATTTGATCAGTTGAGATGATATCACACAGATATTTGTATAGTTATGAGATAAAAAGCAATGCTGTACTTTATTTCTAACTATATTATACTGAACTATAAGTACCAATATTCCTGCACCAAAATTTCTGTGAAAGTTCAATATCGGTTGATTTATGGATGTTTAATAATCAGATTGTAATCAGCTTGTAAACACTAGAAATCACAGTCTGGCTTCACTAATTGATTTTCTGACATTTTACAGAAGGTTAATTGGATGATTATAGGAGCTAAATGACATGCAATTTAAAATGAATCAATGTACTCATATTGATAGAATCAATGACAAAGAGGTCTTCTCAGTATAGGCTCATTACTTTATGATTCTATTTACCCTAAAAATAATAATAGAGCTCCATGCTCTTATAAAATGAGCCTGTGCGTGAGATTTCCAACAATATCAAATATGTGCATAGCAAAGACTCTGACCAGCCTATCCATCCGCACAGTCTGACCAGAGTCTTCACTGAGCGTTTACTAGATAGATAAGGTCTCAAAGTATCTGTAGACTATCAGGTAACTTTATGTTTACAGTATGTGGCTGTCTATGCTACTCAGTGTTTGCACCTCACGAACATTTCAAATTGTTGGAAATGTCACGCACAGGCTCAATATGGAGTGTAAAATTGTCCATTTTTTTTATGTGATTTTACAAATCGTGGAGCCTCTAATAAAGGCCGTTGCCCACAAAATCAAGGTCACTTAATATTTCACCGAGATTTTATGTACCTTTCCCCCAATCAAATATTTACATTTTGCACAGGGCTTTATTAGAGCTTTAACGATACTTTTGATACTGAGAGAAAGCAAAAATATTTCTTGAAGTTAAAATGAAAGAAAAAAGGAAATGAGTTTAAAATGGACTTTGGATGGAACAATACATGGTCGTTCAAAGGTCCAAAGCTCAAGATATTGAGGCAAAATGCAGTCTTCTTACAATAGCATCAGTGAGCCTTTCAAATGTTGAAAGTTTATTTTGTTCCTGAGTCTGAAATTGTGATACTTTGATTCCCATATCCTTTGATCTAAATCTTTACTTATTCCCTAAAACATAAATTTTGCAGGATTAGCTTGATAAGTTTAAATTGTAACATATATAATGAGGACTTGGATGCATTAAGATGTCAGCACAAAACTATAGTTAGTGCCTATTGTTAACCTTTGTCATGCTAAATAAAAATCTTTGCAAAATAAATGGAAATCAAAGCGTTAAAAGCCCTGGAAGTTACCAAATGAGAGTGAGTATTGATTTTGGAAATGCATTGTTTTACACCTTTCTGATTTAAAAATGAAATTCAGGTGTATTGTCATGTTAAATAAAAATCTTTGCAAAATAAATGGGAAATCAAAGTGTTAAAAGCACTGGAAGTAACCAAATGTGAGTGAGTATTGATTTTGGAAATGCATTGTTTTACACCTTTCTGATTTAAAAATGAAATACAGGTGGTATGAACTAAGATCAGACTGCACAATTGTGCAGGCTGATCTTTGTCTATACCTCCTGTCAAAGCAGGAATATTCCAGGATCAGCATGACAAGGGTTACTAGGCACTTACAACAATTTTTGCACTGCCCCCTCTGTATCTTTTTCTATCTGTGTTTTATCTCTTGGATGCTCACTCATGTATTATACTAACCAGATCAGATCTATAGAAAGTAATTTAGTAAATTGGCTAAAGCATTGATTCTCAGTAAATAAGCTTCAAGATAATATCAGTGACAGGAATGATATCTGGTTTGATAAACATGCTCCAGATAAATCTGTATGCCAGAGCTGCAGGTAGAGGGTGTATTTAAAATTTCTTCTTTAATGCTTTTCAGTGGTTTACCGCAATAGCAGTGAGATTATCAAAAACTTATACCCTGCTTTTGTGCATTTCATCCTATCTGACGTCATCTATGCGGGGCCAAATAAGTGACGTCACAATGAACGTTGCATAGCAATCACGCGCAAAATGACGTGCTTTACGAAAATATGTCCTAGAAATGTCACATTTTGTCTCATTTTTGCATTAAAGAAATAGAATAATCGTTTGTTTTTTGAGTAAGATCGATAAATATTTCATTTCGTGAACAACAAAATATAGCTTTTGATGTTCACTCAATGAAATATAAATCGATCTTACACTAAAACAAACGATTATCCTCTATATCTTTTCTTCTTTTTAGAGACAGGGGACTTAATTGAAAGATTTTTAATGATTTAATTCCCTTTGAAAAAACACTGTAAAGAAGAGTCTGGCAGCCAGACTAATAGTTTAATATTACTTGGGAAAACACTTTTTTGTTGGTACTCATTTGACTCATAAAGACGATTAAAAAGTATCCACAACATAGTTTAATTTTGGAATAAGAAATTCTGGGATGGCTTTTTACACCTTCTTTGTATTTTGGTTACTTGCTCATTATTATCATAATTTCAAGAATTTTTAAATGTGTTAGCAAGATTCACAATCATGATTAACAAGCCAGTTTTAATTGTAATTATTTTGCCTTAAAAAAGCTTGATCTTCCTGAACCGATACTCAAAATATTTTAAGCTTACCTGAGCTTAAAGTGCTCAAGGTGAAGAAAGACTTTAAACTTGGAACTCATATACTCAAGTAAGCGATATAAGACCATCATGGTCATCTGTTTTCAAGTTATACACTCAGACCACATGAACTAAAAGCGTTCTTGATGGATTAGCCTGGTAGCCGTCTCTTAAAAAGAAGTATGTTTTGAAAATATGCCCAATAAAGTCATGTCTTAGAATTCTTTGAAGAGAAGTTAACCCATTTTAAGTTCTGAAGGGTTCAGTTTAGATATCTACCTTTTTACCCTTTTAAGACAGGGACTGAATCCCAGGCTATCGATCGATGTATAGTGAATATTTTGATTGTTGGAGAGAAGGGATGCTGTTTATTATTGCAGTAATCAACCTACTGTAAAGCTTATTATTTTTTGCAACTTTGTTTATTTATGGTATGCTTGAAAGGTTAAACAATGTCACAGTCTCTGCAATGATTGATTGAACAGCCTCTCATGCTTAGGGCTACAGATAAAAAGGGGTGAATAGAACCTTAGATGAGAATATTGCTTTGGTAAAGCTGCAAACACTGCGAGATGATTCCAATGAGTTCCCACAACATAGGGTTTTGTTGACAGATAATGTTTTATTCTGACTTTCTCAACTAGCCCTCAAAAAAGGAAAAGGTGTAGTCTGTGTACTTTTCAAAATTAGTCCTCTGAAATTAGAAATATGCATAATCTGTGTGTGTGATACTTAAGTATATGGTCCATTAGGTGGTTAATACAAAATTATTGCATATGCCAATGAATATTATTGTCACCAAAGCTAACTCTAATTGTGAGCTGACCCATTCTATGTTTAGTTAGGCTATTAGAATCATATAAATATCTGATAACCATAATAGGTCTAAAACTTAGTTTTGCCATAAAGAAGATTTTATGAGGGAATGTGTTCTTTTTTTAGGCTTATAATAAGCATCTGACTTAAATTGTGAAACTAAGAAAATGGCATATTTAAGCATTGTAATAAGATAATAAACTCCCCCCCTTACTAAGAATTGATCTTGCCAGTGCTGCTAGCCCCTATAACAAGAAATTAACCATATTTATTGTATTATTTTAAAAAAAGCTTGTAAAAATGATTGACAAGGAAAGTCTGCCCTATTTCTGATAAAGCACCATTCGTGACTTTTCATATTGTTCATGATAAGAAAGGCTGACTGGTTTATGAGCTAGTTATCCACCCATGGCTTTTAGCAATTAAATCCAAGATGTCAGGTTGATAAAGCAGCTTGATTTATACTCCTACATGCTGACCTTTAACCTTTATTCATGATACCTAGGAAACAAAAGTTTACAGACTCTAAATTTACTCATTTGTGAAGGTTGCAGTCTTCAGTTTGGCATTAATTTACTAATCGTAAATAGAGGATAATCTTTGTTTCAGTGTAAGATCGATTTATATTTCATTTAGTGAACGACAAAAGCTATATTTTCGCGAGTGGCAGAGCCACGAGTGAAAATATAGCTTTTGTTGTTCACAAAATGAAATATTAATCAATCTTACTCGAAAAACAAACGATTATTCTATTTCTTTAATGCAGACATGAGACAAAATGTGAAATTTCTAGGACATATTTTTGTAAAGCGCATCATTTTGCACGTGATTGCTATGCAACGTTCATTGTGACGTCACTTATTTTTCCCCGCATAGATGAGGTCAGATAGGGTGAAATGCACAAAAGCAGGGTAAAAGTCTTTCATAATTTCACTGCTTTTGCGGTGAGATTATCAAGTGATAATCTACCGTTATTTCTCGATAAACCACTGAAAAGCATTAAAGAAAGGTTGGCAATTGTTCTTGTTTCTGGATATCTTTAACATTTAGATTCAGGTATGCTTTTAAATTAATTCAGATGTTGAGTAAATTGATTGGTTGTAATCAAGCTATTGTTAGTGACTTTATTAGCTCACCTCGTGCTCAAGGTGAGCTTTTGTGATCATTGAATGTTCGTCGTGCGGTGTGTGTCGTCCGGCTTCAACAATCTCAGTGTTTACACTCTAGAGGCCACAAATATGGCCCAATCTTCATGAAACTTGGTCAGAATGTTGGTCATGTCACAAGGATGATCCCTATTGTAAATGGGAAGGATCCATGCCATATCACAGGAAAAGGGGCCTAACTGACAATTTTCTAATTTACACTCTAGAGGCCACAAATATTTCCCAATCTTCATGAAACCTGGTCAGAATGTTGGCCAGGTCACAAGGATTAACCCTATTGAAAATGGGAAGGATCTGTGCCACATCATGGGAAAAGGGCCTTAATGAAAATATTCTTGATTACACCCTAGAGGCAACAAATATGGCCCAATCTTCATGGAACTTGGCCAGAATGTTCGCCAGGTCACAAGGATTAACCATATTGAAAATGGGAAGGATCCATGCCATATCACAGGAAAAGGGGCCTTAATGACAATATTCTTGTTTACACTCTAGAGTCAACACATATATGGCCCAATCTTCTTGAAACTTGGTAAGAATGTTGGTCAGATCACAAGGATGAACCGTATCAAAAATGGGAAAGATCCATGCCATATCACAGGAAAAGGGGTGTTAATGATATTCTTCTTGTTTACACTCAAGAGGCCATAAATTTGTTCCAAACTTCATGAAACTTAGTTGTCTGTACAAATTATCTCCTTCATTACACTTGCCTATTTAATTAATGTGTTGTCCAAGAGTTCAAAGAGACTCATGTGAGTGATCTAGGACCATCTTGGTCCTCTTGTTTTCATGTTAAAATTTTAAAAATCTTCTCCTCCCAAACCTTTGGGCTGATTTCAATAAAATTTGGCATGAAAGTTCCTTGGGTGACCCTTTACCCAAATTGTTCAAAAAAAATTTGATTGACCGCCAAATATGGGCTAGCAGGGTGGGGCATTTTTCACTTTAAAATCTTTGAATATCTTCTCCTCCCAAACCATTGGGCCGATTTCAATGAAACTTGGCATGCATGTTTCTGAGGTGACCCTTAAATTGTTCAAGAAATTTTGATTGACTCCCAAATTAAAGCATGGCAGGGCAAAAGTCCTAGGTTATTTAATAAAGCCAGTTCAGCAATGCAGACCCTCTTTGGCCTCTTGTTTAAACTCAATTTACTACAAATTTTTATCTGATTTGATGTATTTCTGTTTGGATCAATATTAAATTGTCTTATGTAAGGAAGGGTTAGAAAACAAGGCGGAGGTGGTTCTAGACTAGACAAGACATGCTGTCAGGGATTTTGGCACTATTAGACAGGTACTGCCGATTTGAATGAGAAAAAATGAGGTTTGTGTATTATTAATGAACTGATGTCTGTGTTTCTAGATTTGCTGTGTGTTTTAAATTCACTGCCTCGATCCTTTCCTCTGATGCTGAAAAACCATTGGAGATGAGTGGAAAACAAAGAATATTACAACTCATTAAATAAAAAATCAAGCATAGAAAAACAGTGTGAACAATGAAGAATTTGCTTATTTAAAGCAATTTCTTCATTGTTCACACCATTTTCTATCCAAAAGCTCTAAGGGTTTAAAATTTATTCACTGTGATCCTTTTCCTCTAATGCTGAAAACCATTGGAGATGAAGAATGCTGAAAAAACATTGGAATTTATGTCAGTAGATGCAGTTTGTATACCTATGTGAGATAGCAGCTTGAGGCTAGGACTGACAGAGTTCATTCTTTTGACCTGGCAAACATTTTGACCAAGTTTCATGAAGATTGGACCATGCATATTTGTGGCATCTGGAGCTCTTACAAAAAAATTGTCATTAACGCCTCTTTTCCCGTGATATGGCTTGGTTCCTTCCCATGTTCAAAAAAATTCATCCTCATGACCTAACAAATATTGTGACCAAGTTTCATGATGAATGGACCACATTTTTGGCTTATAGAGTGTAAACAAAAAAATTGTCATTAAGGCCACTTTTCCTGTGATATGGCACAGATCCTTCCAATTTACAAACATTCTGACCAAGTTTCATGATGATTGGACCATATTTGTGGCCTCTAGAGTGTAGACAAGGAAATTGTCATTAACACCCCTTTTTCCGTGATATTGCATGGATCCTTCCCATTTTCAATAGGATTCATCCTTGTGACCTGATTAACATTCTGACCATGTTTCATGAAGATTGGGCCATATTTGTGGCCTCTAGAGTGTAAACAAGAAAATTGTCATTAAGGCCCTTTTTCCTGTGATATGGCATGGATCCTTCCCATTTACAATAGGGTTCCTACTTGTGACCTGACCAATATTCTGACCAAGTTTCATGAAGATTGGATCATATTTGTGGCCTCTAGAGTGTCAACACTTAAATTGTTGACGCATGACGATGCACAACGGACGACGCACACCGGACGACAGACATTCAATGATCACAAAAGCTCACCTTGAGCACAATGTGCTCAGGTGAGCTAAATAACCTAAAAAAATTCTAAAAAGGCAAAATCTTGTTAGAATGTTTAAAAAGAATCATGAGACATAAAGGTTGAAAAAATGTGTGTAAAAGGCAAAATAAAAAAAAAAGGAAATCTGGCATGTTCTATTATTTGGCAATATGTCTGCAAAATTAAGTGTACTTGCTAGAAACTAATCTAATATACTGTCTGTATGAATCCCTTTTCAGAAAAATCCTATTATTATTTCTCAATTCAATAGACCCTTACATATGGACATTATACCGCTTGTCTTGATTCACTCTTGTCAAAAAGAACGAAACTGGGAGTTACGTCGAAATTTGCAGTCCAAACATAGCTTAAGCGTAATTCCAAAACCTTATAACTACAGCTTGATTAAAGCTGTAGTTACTAGGTTTTGGAATTATACTCAGGATTTTTTTCAGCTTGGTAGCCTAAAAACAAATGAGTCTGCATATTGTTTTTGTTCCTCAACGAGGCAACATTTAAAAGCTCACTCAAAATCTAATATGAATAAAAGTATCAACTGGTAACTTTTAAACAGTAGGTTTCAATATTTGATTTTCTGTAGTACAAACTGTATATATAGTGTAAAATCATTGACATGACTGACCGTAACCTCTATTAGCATACATTACATGCTAGACTGATTGTCACATGGTATCTCCGTTAGTTCTCGTTTAACTTCGTGAACCAAGTTTCATAATATATACATATTAAATGACACTGTGATGAGTAGATACTTGTCATTGCACGTGGAAAGATCAAAGAATCAGAAGACGAAAGACAGTGGTTCGAGTCACTATGACAGCATATTTATTTTTCCTTTAGGTTTCAATCAAATTTATAGATTTTTTTTCTTTTGAATAATGTTGAATATCACTCGGTTCTAAAAGAGATTTGCGGTATGTTGTAAACTATTTGTTTCCCAGTTAGTTTCTTTTTTATTTGTTTGAATGGGGTTAACGCCTCTTTTTATATTTTTTCGGTCATATTGCGTGGGCTTGAACGCTTAACTATGGATGCCTGGTATTTCTCTTACGAATTCGACCACGACAACTCTTCCTACACCCAAGTTATTTATCCCAGATAGGTTTTCGATTTTCAACCAAATTTGCCCTTTAGGCCCTTTGTCAGCGTCTTGTGTTTTCCATATTTGAGTCCAGGAGATAGAATGCGATAAATGAAACGGGCTATGCAAAACAGTTATTATCATTCAAACACGAGATAACAAGTCAAATTGGGGCTCACAGTAAAAAGAAAAAATAAAAAAATAAAAAGAAAAGCAAAATAAAACCCAGTTCGATGATAGCAGATTCGAACTCATGATCTCTGCACCTGTAGTCACCTGACTAGACCTCTCGACCACACAGTCAAACAGTGTGTATTGATACTATTACATTATACAAACATTTCTAAAACCCACACACTACACGGATTTACGATGTTTCTCGAAAGCTTGCGGCTACCCGCGATGATAAATGTATTCATCTGTTAATTCATTCATTGCATAAAGGTCAAGTCATGTCAATAATTTCACACTATACATTTTATTGGAAACAAAAGGACTACAATCTACCAAGTTTATTTGTTGGTGTGCTGGTACAAACTGTTTTCTTGTATTCAGAGAAACTTTATTGGTCAGAACTACAGAGTACAGAATAGTGTTCTATTTTAAACAGGATCTTGCAGTGTTTTCTGGGAAACTAAAAGTTGAAAAGGTTTGTTAGCACTATTTGAAGCTTTGCTTGTCATTGAATCTGGCAGATTGCTTTGCACTTGTCTGTCTGTTATTCTGTCTGTCTAATTGCAAAATGTAGCGAAAAATCTTTACATTGCAGTGAATTACTCTTGGTTAATTATTTTGGCTGTTTTCAGAGAAAACCTGAGATATTATGATCACCTTGGCATTGTTGGTGTTGGTGTCGGCATTGATGTTGGCATGACAAACTTTAACCTTGGTCATATTTGGATTGACCCCCAAAAATGGGTGTGACAGGGTGGGGCTTATTTTCCCTATAAAACCTTTGAAGATATTCTTTTCCCATACCATTGGCCCACTTTCAATGGAACTTGAATGATCATTGGGTTATCTTCTTCTAAAGTTATCAAGAAATTTGGATTGACCACCCAAATACACATGTATAGGTATGGCAGGTTGGGGATTATTTTCACTATAAACTTTTTTAAAATCTTCTCACAAACCATTTGCCTGATTTCAATGAAATTTGGCATGAATGATCCTTGTGTGACCCTTTTCTAAAGTTGCTCAAGAAATTTGAATTGACCCCTCAAATTGAGGCTAGGCAGGCAAAATTTTGGTCAGCCCATATATGGGTGTGGACCATCATTTTCCCATTCTAAATATAGTATTGTTTCATTATTAAAGATCCGACAGGACATATCTATTTGATAAAAAAACAAACAAAAAAACTTTCCTTTTTTTTAACCAATTCTTATATATATTTTGAAAAAAAGCTTGCCATCTATGGTTTAGTCTACACTAAAATTGACTTTACTTTCCATCTTATCGCCTCTTCATAGAATGCCTTGTAAACTTCCCTCTTTGGCCTCTTGTTCATTTCATACCTCTATGAAATCAACAAAATTGTCATCATATCTTATAATTTAATACCATGAAGAAAAAAAAAGTTAAGATTTTTCAGTTAAGACACAGATTTCTAATGAAACTGCCTTTTTTAGCTCCACTGGCTGAAAGCCACTGGGGCTATTGTCATGGCATTGTGTCCGTTGTGCGTCCGTCCGTCTGTGCGTGCGTGCGTCCGGTCGTAAACTTTTCTTTAAAAATCTTCTCCTCAGAAACTACTGGATGGATTTCAACCAAACTTCACAGGAATGATCCTTGGGTGACCCTCTTTCAAAGTTGTTCAAGAAATTTTGATCCAATGAAAAACATGGATTTAATGGGCGTGGCTAATTTCCAAATATGGTAAAAAGTGAGTTTTCTTAGATTCTAATCAATGGATACCAATTAAATTTTACATGAATGATCTTTGGGTGACCCTTTATCACTCTACAAAAGATCATTGTGATCGGATGGAAAATATGCATTTTATGGGCGGAGGTCATTTCTCTATATGTTATATAGTGGAAACTTTGAAAATCATTTTCTCAGAATGTAACTGATGGATATCAACCAAACTTCACTGGAATGATTCTTGAGTGACCCTTTATCAATCTACAAAAAATCATTTTGATTGGATTAAAAATATGCATTTTATGGGCGGAGGTCATTTCTCTGTATGTTATTTAGTGGAAACTTTGAAAATCATTTTCTCAGAATGTAACTGGTGGATATCAACCAAATTTCACTGGAATGATCCTTGAGTGACCTTTTATCAGTGTACCAAAAATTATTTTGATTGGATGAAAAATATACATTTTATGGGTTGAGGTCAATTCTCAATATGTTAAATAGTGGAAAATTTGAAAAACATTTTCTCAGAATGTAACTGATGGATATCAATCAAACATTTTTGGTATGATCTTTTGGTGACCCATTATCATGCAGCCAAAAAAAATTGATTTGATGAAAAATATGTCTTTTTAATAGCAGAGGTCTTTTCTCTATCTGTTATATGGTTGAAACTTTGAAAATCATTTTCAACATCAATAGAACCCCAAATATCTAAAAATCTAAAAATCTAGTCAAAACATTTATTTGCTTTTACAAGAATTTCAAGCCTGTGGAGCGACTCAAGCCATTCATGGCTTTCTAGTTTTTTTGAAGCTTACATAAAAACTGCATACTCAAAATTGTTTTCATTGGAGAATAAAACCAATTTTTCAGCCAATCAGAACACACAAATATTGATTGCACAACTATTATAAAATTTTGATAGATGGATAATCATAAATCTATGTTGGATAGCAAATGGATACTTAGAAATTATGTAATGGTAGTAACTCTGGTGCCAGAAAAACTAGAAATCTATTGTTATGTGCTCCAGCTGCCTAACTGAAAGAGCTGAAAAACTGATAAAAGCAGTGTTAAACCCATTCATAAAAACTTGTACATTTGTAATCTAGCTAAAATATCCTCATCTTTCTTCCAAAACCTCTTTACTACAACTTTAAACAAGATGTCCTAGTTAACCCCTGTCATGCTGAATAAATTTTGGCTAAAAATTTCATCAAAATCAAAGGGCAAAAAGCACTGAAAGTGCCAAATGTAGGTCTTTTTTTTATTTAAAAAACTAAATCTATTGACAATTTCTGGTTTGAAAGTGAGAAGCAGGTGGTGTAGACTAACATCAGACTGCACATTATGTGCAGGCTGATGTTTGTCTATTGCTCCTGCCAAAGCAGGAATATTCCGGGTTCAGCATGACATGGCTTAAGAGATTTTGGCAGAAAACTTGACAATATCTTCTTGTCCTAGAACCGCAGCCTATAGACTGGTTGTTCCTGCCAAAGCAGGAATAATCCCTGTTAAGCATGACATGGCTTAAGAGATTTTGGCAGAAAACTTTACAATATCTTCTTGTCCTAGAACCGCAGCCTATAGACTGGATGCTCCTGCCAAAGCAGGAATATTCTGTGTTCAGCATGACAGGGTTAAGAGATTTTAGAAGAAATCCTGACAATATCTTCTTGTCCCAGAACCGCAGCCTATAGACTGGGTGCTGACAACAATTTCAATTTGCCAGAGTGATGACAGATAATTAGAGTTTTTCCACTATGATGACTGCTCATTACTGCTACTCTTTCACTCATGAAATTTTAAATTGGATTCCAGGAAACAGGAATTGTCTTTTCTGCAGAAATTTTCAGGTTTGCTAATTAAAACTGTTTTTGCAGAGACTGCAAAATACTGCATTAATTTTGTACTTTTATGCAGAAGGAATACTGCTAGAAACTTAAATTTTAAATTGCATTCAGCAGCAGATTTTTTTTTGCTTGGCTGTTTTATGAGAGCAATTGTCATCACCTAGGCATTGTTTGAGCTGGTGTTGACTGTTAGGTGAAGGCATAACAAAATTTAACCTCGGCCATGTCTCAGTAGTTATTGAAGATATCTTTATTATACCCCCCACCTACAAAGTAGAGGGGGTATACTGGTTTCACCTCGTCTGTCTGTCCATCCATCCATCCATCCATCCGCCTGTCTATCCATCCGTCCGTCCATAGACCTTTTCGTTTCCGGACTCTTAACTCAGGAACCAAGTGACCTACAATGATGAAACTTTATACAAATGTTGCTTATGACCCAAGGAAGTGCCCTATTGTTTTTGGGTCACATAGGTCAAAGGTCAAGGTCACGGTCAGCCTTTGTTCCATTTGCATTCTGACAAAGTGCTGGTGGGGGGTATAAGTCTGCTCTGCGCCAGTTCTAGTTATTCTTGGAATGTGTGTTCACCATTATAAGAGCTATTAAAACTATTAAGCTGAATATCTTTGAAAGCATTTGAGTAAAAATACTACTAAATTTTTTTGATTATACAGCACCTGTAGCTGAATGTTGCCACTTGTAGGCAATGCACTTGATTTAGCAGTTGTGCATTTTGGTTACTGTTTTCTGTACTGTATTTCTTGTATTGGTGAGTGATTGGGAAATTTGTTATTTATACGTTTCCAAGTAGAAGAACACTCTGTATTGAAAAATGGGAAAAAAAAAAAAAATGATTAATACATAGTGTATACTTAGTGTTTTGTATGAAAAAAAATCTTACAAGGTAGGGGGGATTGATAGTTGATAATTGTTGAGGCTTTGCAGAGATAATTATCAATTCTCACAATCAAGTTAGATATTTTTTCATTCACACTTAGAATGTATCATATTTATCTTATAGCCCCTATTTGCCCTGTTTTCTTCGATGTTTCTAACAGGAATGCAAGTTTCAAAAAATAACTGCATGATATCATTGTTCTAAAAATATCTATGTGATATCATAAAAAACATCATATGGGATATTATCACACATATATTTGTATCGTTAAAAGATAAGCTGAAGAATCCTCTGTATTGAAAAATAAAAAAAAAAAATGAATAAGATATCTAGTACTATTACTTATTTCCCCCCCCCCCCTTTCAAAGAAGAGTGTGTATATTTCTTTGCACTTGTAGGTCGGTCTGTCTATTGGTAGGTCAGTTCGTCCATAGACTGTTTTTTGTCTGGAGCATATCTCAAAAAGAATGCAAGCTACAATCATGAAACTTCAGAGGTGGATAGATCTTATTGAGGAAAAGTGCAGTGTATAAGAACCATAACTCTACTCATCATATTTTGTGAGTTATTGCTCTTTGTTGATTGATAAAGACTAGGCTATTGAACTGCTTTTATGGGGGTGGCACCAATGTTTTATAAACAATAATATTGACTGTATACGTTCCACCTTGACTACTGGAGATCAAGCTAGAAGTTTTAACTTACAGAAGTACTAAAATTGTAATCTGTTACAGAATTTTATGGGACAAGTTCTCATGAAATAATACATTCTTTAATATTTCTTGAAATGATCATCCTACTGAACAAGATGCCTAAACATTTGTCAAATTTAGAATTCTATGAGGGCTGATATGGTAAATTAATTACATGGAGATTTCAACTCACTGCTTCATAATAATAGCATCATTATCCTCATTATGGTAATGACATATGTCACTTTCCAATTTAAGTTTGACATGATTGTTTTGAGCTAATTTTAACAAGAATTGTTCTTTATTTCCTCCCCCTGATATGAGAGCTCTCTCCCTGAATACTGATCTGTAGAGAGTGGTATTTGTTGAAACAATACCAAGCTGCATGTTCTTTAAGCAATGCCATGCTGAATAAAAAAAAAATTTAACAAGAATTGTACTCTATTTCCCCCTGATATGAGAGCTCTTTCCCTTAATGCAGATCTGTAGAGAGGGGTATTTGTTGAAACAATACCAATGAGCATTTTGATAACAAATAACACTTTCATATGGGCTTAACCACCTATGCTGCATGTTCTTTAACCAATGCCATGCTGAATACAAAAAAGAAACAGTAATAAGCCCTGCTCACAAGAGCATTCAGGGTCCATTTAGCCTCCTTGTTTATCAGATCCCTTCAATCTTGGTCCCTGGAGGATAGATACAAATTAATGAAAGTTGATAAATGACAACATCAGATTAGAGGGTTGGCTGTCTGTAGACTCCATAATGAGTACTAGGTTTGACATAATTGTTATAAAGTAAGGTTTTTTCACCTCACAAAAAATAGATCTCTTTTTGCTGAGTCTCTTACATTCTGTAGACATCTCTAATGTGAAATACTGATAGCAAGTGGTTGGATCCTTTTTCTGTAAACAAAAATATTATTCTGATTTTGGGCGTAAAATTTTAGACTAACAATACTTACTTTTAAAGATGTTTAGATTTTAGAAATGGGATTTTGAAAATGGTTGATTAATAAAATTGGTCGCTTAATAGACATGGTTGCTCGAGCCTGACTGTATTTCCAAATCAATGGCCAAGTGCGAAACAGTTGTAACTGCCTATGTATTTATAGGCAGTTACAACTGTTTCACCCTGAGCCATCGAATTAATTGTGAGGTAATTGCATCTTTTCTCACTCTTTTTCCATCAAAATTCAAGTAGACCTTGGTAAAAATACTATAACTTGTACATTGCAGATGTACATGTCAGTAACGGTATATCAGAAGTTGAAACAAGCCTTGATGTGGAAGTTGTCTATCCAGAGCCGCATGACCTTCAAATTGGTTTTCCCGATGGACTACCCAATCTTCCTTCCTGTATACCAAAAGAGTATAACATCAGTGGTAAATCGAATGAAACCTCATCCGTACTTGCTGTGTTTGTCAATACATCCGTTCAGCTTGAAGCTTCTGTTTCCATGGGAACCAACTTGACCTTCACCTTTCTGTTTGGAGATACAAATGAAGAAATAACAGTTGAAATGCTGGGGAAAAACTTGAGTGTCTTACAGGTATGATAATATAGATATTTGATTTATTATCCTTAATCAAAATAAAACAACTGATGCTAACTAATTCAATGTATTGGCTATATATAATAATTCATTCATTCAAACCCAGAGTGGGTTGGGGTAAGTAAGGTTGCAGATCTAAAGATACTGACAAAAAATGGCCAAAGAAATCAAGAGCGGAAATTTTATTACCACAGGAATGTCAAGATCAAAACAAAGCGGATATGATTGAGATTTACAGGCTGATTGAATAATCCAGGGAACAGTACAGCAAATTATTTTTAAGGACAGAGTTAACAAAAGCTTTACATTTGATCATGAAAAAACCTATTTAACTGTTGTTTTAATCATCATAGCTTTTTTATGCCCCCAAATTGATTGTTTTGGGTCATATTGTTTTACCTGTGTTTGTCTGTCCATGAAAACTTAACATTCAAACTTAACATTTTACCATAACTTCAAAACTATTTCAGGTAAATTATAAAGGTCAAACTCCTAAAAAAAGATATATATTTTGAAGACACTGGTGCAGGGGTTGAAAATTCCACTCGCCCGCTCGCATTGGCGAGTAGAAATTGCCGGAGGGTGAGAAGAATTTTGGATGAGCTAGTCTGACGGGGCGAGTACAAATCTTAGGCTTTCAATCATGCAAGGAAAAGCTCATCTTTAAACAAATGCCCATTACAATGTAGCATCGTTGTCCCAGTTAATATTTCACCATTTCCAAAGGCTTCTTAATTGCAGATTTTCTTTAGAAAAATAAATGTTCCGACTATGAGAGTCGTAAACTGGAAGAGCAGAAATAAATTCAGTTACCCTTCTAAAGACTATCCGTTAGATTTTTACATCCACCATTTATGCGATTATGTAATGAGACTTTCGTGTAAACATTTGGGAAAATTGTGTTGCTGAGAAAACACAGACAACCTCGCCCAGTACAGTTGTTTGGCGGTCATTTTGAAGTCGGGCCATTCTGCGAGAAATTTATACAGTGAAGTCATATTAAAGATTAGTTTCAAAATAATTTTATGATTTTCTCACATCTTTACAACTCAAATATTTTGATAAGGATTATAAATTTTAATTTGAAGTAAGTAATTTTGATAAGAAAATCATTTTGAAACGGCGATTTTTTTGCACGCGTAATTAATCTAATATCGGTAATGTACACTTGTTGCGTTCAAACATATCTGCACCCTTTCAAAAGCCTTTGACTTCTTTTAGAAAGATGTAAGGTATGATAGTAGAGATTTTCTTTTAGTGAAATATTATAAAACAACAAAAAACAAAATAAAAAACAAAAACACACACAAAAAAGGGGAGCGGGTCGCATTTCAACGATCAGGAATCATTCAAAAAGCAGAGCGGGATGACATTGGTTGTTTAAAAGCACAGCTAACACTCAGACAATGAAAGAAAAATATATAGCAAAGAAGTTATTCCAGGTCAAAACTTGTTTATTGGTATTTTAATATTTTTTTTGTCCCGATTTAGTCTCCCGATTGTTTCTAATATTTGATAAAATAGGGTTCTGGTTCAAAAATTTTGTTTCCATTATTCGTTAGGTTCAATGATAAGAGTGCGGATTATCCGTCGGATTTTTCAAAGGCTAAAGAAGAAACAGTCTAGGTTGCTAATATCTGAAATTCCTAAAATATTATCCGAGTTGCTCAAAAAGGTATTCTTCTGTACATGTTGAGACCACATAGATTACCCATCTCTTTAGTATTGAATACAAAATAGCAAACCATGTCATATGAACACACCTTTTCACGCACACTGGGCTGAAAGTTCAGATTTCATAAAAGTACTGTCACAATGAGTTAAATTTAAACCAGGCTGAAAATTTCAACCAATTCAAATGACTTGTGTTCTTGTTATAAGACTAACTAACATTTAATTAATTTTGAAGGGCGAGCTCACTTGGTTAAAGGGCGAGTTGAAATTAATGGTTACTAGTCCTACAAGACTAGTTGGGTTTTTAAGATTTTTCAACCCCTTTGGTGTTTTAAAAACCTATCTTGTTTTAATGGGAGTGGGGGCTTATTAAAGGCTTCAATTTTTCAGAAAAACCTAGCTAGAAATTGTTGATTATCACATTAAAAGAAGCAGGTTTGGGTTATATTAGAGTATGGGGCTCTATTCATAATTTTAGGGTGAATTGATTTTATATTATTGTAAGTGATATTGTATGTGTGTGACATTTCAACAATTTCAAATGTGTGCCCAGCAAAGACTCTGACCAGTCTGTGCATGCGCACAGTCTGGCCAGAGTCTTTACTTTGGAATTTGTAGAAAGTTAAGGTCTCAAAGTATCTAGAGACATTCAAGCAATCTTCAAATTACACTATGTGGCTATCCATGCTGCTCCATGTTTGTTCCTCACACACACATCAAATTGTTGGAAATGTCACGCAGAGGCTCTTTTGCTGTGTATGTGCCACTTCAGTCTGACAGCAATTTCTAGCAGTATTACAATTTCTTAATTCCTTAGGGTATGTTTAAGGGTTAATTTTTATGCCCCCGTATCGAAAGATCGGGGGCATATTGTTTTACCATTGTCCGTCTGTCTGTCCGTCCGTCTGTCCGTCTGTCTGTCTGTCTGCAAAAGTTAACCAAAAAACTTAACATTGCCAATATCTTCAAGCCTATTCAAGATACAAGGCTCATATTTGGCATGATGATAGATCTCAATGATCCGCATCTGCTGGTACCAAAGTCAAGGTCATGTGACAAGGTCAAGGTCATCTGTCAAGGTCAAATATCTCAAAAAGTTAACCAAAAAACTTAACATTGCCAATATCTTCAAGCCTATTCAAGATACAAGGCTCATATTTGGCATGATGATAGATCTCAATGATCCGCATCTGCTGGTACCAAAGTCAAGGTCATGTGACAAGGTCAAGGTCATCTGTCAAGGTCAAATATCTCAAAAAGTTAACCAAAAAACTTAACATTGCCAATATCTTCAAGCCTATTCAAGATACAAGGCTCATATTTGGCATGATGATAGATCTCAATGATCCGCATCTGCTGGTACCAAAGTCAAGGTCATGTGACAAGGTCAAGGTCATCTGTCAAGGTCAAATAACTCAAAAAGTTAACCAAAAAACTTAACATTGCAAATATCTTCAAGCCCATTCAAGATACAAGGCTCATATTTGGCATGATGATAGATCTCAATGATCTGCATCTGCTGGTACCAAAGTCAAGGTCATGTGACAAGGTCAAGGTCATCTGTCAAGATCAAACTTTGAAAAAAAAATTGCTGTTACGGGGGCATTAGTGTTTCACAAACACATCTTGTTTCTCCTTTTCTGTTCTTTGGAGAAGAGGTAATAGGTTATATAATCTGTAAGTGTTCTCCAACTGGTTTGAAAAATTAGAAAAGGATTAAAGTTTTGACTGGACAGGTTTACTGCTTATAGGAACTTAATAACCAAAATTCTGAGAGAAAACTTAAATCTCTTTCAAAGAGAACTGCCATTCTTATCACTTTCTGGAGTAAAATCTGGCCTAATCTCATTGGGTTGCCATGGAAACCAATACATTACAATAATTAAACTGGAAAATCTCTACTTTCTGTTTTACATTTTCTTAATTAACAGATGCTTCAAGACCTGAATTTAAAGGTGCGCTTAGGTGTAAACGTGGTACTTAATTACCTCGTATGTGCAAAAATGCTAACACAATCAATAGGTGGTTGAGTCTGTTACGTACTCGTTCATCTTGAGAAAAAACGTAATGGAAAACAACAGATGGTGTAATGAACTTGATGTTCTTTCCTGTCTTCTTGCTTCCTCATATTGAAAGCATTTTTTCTTTTGAAATAGTTTTAGATAATAGGGTGTGTAGCACTAGGCTAAAATTGTTATTTCTCAACAGAAACCTTGTAGTGTAGGGACTCATTTAAATCATCTTGAAAAGAGGATTCCAATGACCACACACAACACAGAATTTGTATACCGTATCCCTCCATATACAGGGATGATCGTGGCTCAGAATAGCATGTGCAAAAGTATCTCATTTAGCTGAATTTAATGAGAAATTAAGAAGTTTTGGTGAAACATTTTAATACCAATGGCTCAGTGTGAAACAGTTGTAACTGCCTATATAGTTATAGGCAGTTACAACTGTTTTGCCCTGAGCCAACAAAATCTATCACTAAATTGCATTTAGCCAATTTTATTGAGATTTTTGGCAGAAAAATGAGTGAATCTCTCAATATCTCACCCAAAAATGGTCCCTGCATATAGCAGCACCCCTACATCATTTCTGAGGAAATCAGCTTCAGTTGATCGAAAAAGCCAAAATTTTAAGAACTTTTTGAGACTTTTTTTCTTATTTGAAGTAAATTTCCTATAAACAATAATTTATAATCGACAATGGTGTAATTTTCTAGCTATCTAGGTTCAGGTGAGTGATTAAGGACCATCAAGGTTCTCTTGTTTTATGTGCCCTTGAGTTTGACAAAATTGCATTTTCGGAATTTATTATTACTCTAATGTCCATCATGGTTATTATCACAACAATATCCATCAATTAGTTAATCAATTAGTCAGTTAGTCAATCATTTGCTTTCTAATGCTTTGACCACATTACTGCTGTTAAATTTGTGTTTGCTCTATGTACCCAAAATATTGAAAAATTTAGTCAAATCTTTGATTTGCTATTACAAGAAATTCAAGCCTGTGGAGCAACTCAAGCAATTCATGGCTTTCTAGTTCTCTTGTGCATTCGTCTTTTTAAATTACAAGTTGCTGTTGAAGATCTACGGTGGACCAGAATTCTTAAAAGAATCTAATACTATCACATGATTGATTTGTTTTTCTGATGTAAGCCAAATTCAATCTTATGAACTTATGATATAATAGAGCAAAGTTGTAAGACACATGTTTTCACATTACTTTTGACATTAGATTCAAGGTTTCAGATTATCTTTGTTTTAAATTTGAGTATTTTGTGCATGAGTGCTTTTTGATTGGAGGAAGTGCCTTAGGTCTGGCCCATGTATGAAAGGTCAAGATCACTAATAAACTAAAGTTTTTATGAAACAGGAAGTCCTCATTGCATGGGCTCATTTATATGTTAGGTCATACATGCATAACTTTTGTTTCATCCTGTCATACAAAACAGACTGTGAATCTAGAGGTCCCGGGTCCAACATGCAAGCTGCACTCATCCTTTCCAACTATTTGTCTCTCACCAATGGGTTGATAATCATAGACCTATGTGTGATAGCAGCTTGAGGCTAGGAAGGGATGTGATGGTGGTAATAGTGTGAGAAATACCAGGAATCCATCGTTAGGAGCTCAAGTTGCTTTATAACTGTAAAATTGATGAAAGTGCTGTTAATCCCCATTCAAACAAATAAATTTGTTTCATCCTTAAATTGGAAAGCTACTGTGATACAGAATCTGTAAATACTTCAATGTTAGCTTGAGTATTTATTTTCTGGTGATTAGAAAATCCTTGAATGTAATTGTAAATCTACTGTTTTACCATGGTTCCCTCCCCCAACCCTATACTAGATCTACATGAATTTTAAGAACAAAGGAAATATATCTTAAATTGTCTAATACTATGCCTTAACCTTCCCTCCAGGAAAAAACTAATGGGGTGATCATTAGAAAATATATTTTGTTGAGAAAGCTCTTTTATTGAATATCAGACAAGAGAAACATGATCATTGCTTACTGTATATGTGTTTATACATGAATAAATACAATTAACATGAAACACAAAACTTCACAAACAATTGTTCCTGTTATCTTATCAGCACATTTACAATTAAATGCCAGCTGTGTGGTTGGAGAGATAGCTAATTCCTAGAAAATGGTCTCTAGTAATATGGCAACTAGATAAATAGACTGTAAACCAGTCAAATGGAGATAAACACCAGGGAACTAATCTGAAACTTATCCTCTCTCTGATTGGCTAGTTTTGATTTATGGATATCTCTGTCAAAACATAATGTTTTAAGATCTTATGGTTCAAAGACATTATGGTTCAAAGAAATTATTTCACTCTCCTGAACCCATTTATATGTTAAAAACTTGAAAAGGAGTGTACTCAATAATATATTTGAATCGAGTTGATATTATTTCCCAACTCTACACCGTTCTGTTACAAAGTGAAGGTCATCCAAGAAGTCCAATGTCAGTACCTTTATCATGTTTTAAGCTTCCAAACTAAATGCCTTTTCACTCCCTCTAGGCGTTCGATTATATGGGAAAGCAGAGTTTTAATGGGTTCAAAAGATTGAACACTGAAATAATTTTTAAGCTCCATTGGACAAAGTCCAGCAGACTGTTTTCATGACCTATTGTCCATTGGGGGTCCATCTTTCAGTCCATGCGTGCATAAACTTTTTCTTTGATCATCCTCTTCTTTGAAACTGCTGGGCAGAATTAAACCAAATTTAAACCATTTTTAAAAGAATAAACTGTGTCGCCAAATTTTCTTTATTCATATTTTAACTTGGCTGTTTTTGAAGAAACTCCAGGGCATTGCTACAGCCTAAGCATTTTTTTGTCCTTTTGGCATTCACTTGAAACTAGGCACACACCTTCACTTTCAAAAGAGTGATATAAACTATTGAGGGGGATAACTTTGATATATTTTGCTCCACTGGACAAAGTCCAGCTAACTATTGTCATGGCCTCTTGTCCGTTGTGTGTCTGTCAATCTATGTACTCGTATGTGTGCGTAAACTTTTTTTTTGATTAACTTCTTCTCTGAAACTACTGGGCAGAATACAACCAAATTTCACAGGAATGATGCTTAGGACATGCTCTTTTAAATTCCTTCTTTTAATCCTTATCCTAATAACTTTGGGGCTAAGGCTGTCCAGTTACTGAAATTGGGCTTCATTAGGTGAAATATTAAAAAAAACTTTTTCTCTGAAACTACTGGTCAGAATTCAACCAAACTGCACAGGAACGATGCACAGGAACGTGCCCTTTCAGATTCCTTCTTTTAGCAAATTAAAGCCCTAAGCAAAAATCCTTTGGACCCAAATTTGTAGAATAGCAGACTAATATACTTTAGGTTCTTTCCATGCTGTTCATGACAAATACTATGTTACTCAAAGCTTTGGCAGACAGTATAGATGAAGATCAGCCTGCACTTAATTGCAGTATGATCGTGGTCTAATTACTGCCTACTTTCTACTTAATTGTTATGGGGGGAATTTGAGTCAGATTGTTTGAAATAACATGTAATACATATACAAATACATATGCAATTTGTATGAAATAAAATTTAAATTCAGCAGGTTAAGGGTTAACCTATTAAGACCATAGTGTCTTGATTGAGTCTGTAAGGTGAGGAATTTTAACAGACAGAAGAAATTCTTTGCCAAAACAATTTTTTAACTGAGCTCACTGCCAAATCACTCCATGTATTTCTGGCTTTATCATACTCAATATTAGAGTTTGGTCTTGGAATTATGAACTCAGTTGTCTGTTCCTTCCTGAAGCTTATTATACCATCTACCATTATAATGTCAAAGATTTTCAGTGTCAACCAGTGAATTCAAAATTAACCCTTGTCATGCTGAACTCGGAATATTCTTGCTTTGGCAGGAGCTATAGACAAACATCAGCCTGCACATATGTGCAGTCTGATGTTAGTCTTCACCACCCTTTTCTCACTTTCAATCCAGAATTGTCAAGAGATTTAGTTTTTCAAATAAAAATTGACCTACAGTTGGTACTCTCAGTGCTTTTTGCCATTTGATTTTGATGAAAATTTCTAGCCAAAATTTATTCAGCATGACAAGAGTTAAAATTAGGATTTTTTAGGCAGCTTAATTTCATTTACGAAAATATTTATTTTATAAACAAAATGATGGAATCAATTTTTACATCACATAAAGGATTCTTTCATGGCTGGCTTTAGGAAATTCTTTGAAAAATAATCAAGGGGGAATATTTCCATACTTGACTTCGCATGAAGTCCATTCTTCAAACCTTTTCTGCTTCAACTTGAAAAGATTGAAATTAAATAATTTTTATAGCCTGGTTAATTTGACCCGACTTTGACCTCTGTGGAAAAAATGCATAAATAACAATTACCGACATATTTTATCAATGAAAAAAACGTATAATACATTCAATATCGTTTGTTATTAATTCCTATGAAAGCATGTGCAAAGCCGAGTAGGAATAATCATAATTTTATTCATCAAAATAGCAGGGGTCAGATTCAAGTTAATATAACAGCACTATACCAGTACTTTTGTTAGTTAACCTTTCATTAGATTTCTTTGTAATAATTGGTTTGGCTTTAACAGGTTGACTTTTCATATATTAAATTTTGTGAGGTGTTAAATTCTGTTAATGGAGGCAATAAAATAAGGATCAGATTGACTGTAATGCTGAGTTATCTTTCTTGTATCTATCTTCAGAACAGTGATGGGATACAGATGCATAGGAACCTCCAGGTTTCTGTTCATTTCTTGAAGTAAATTTAAATTGTTACATGAACTTTCAGTTGCACAACCATCTTCATCATCAATCCTGCAAATTGAACGGCTGTCTTCATCGGGTGAATCTTGTCAATTGAACCTGATGCAGATGGCTGTGCCGTGGAAAGCTTGTGTTGAAATTTAAAATAAAAATTATTCATCTCAAGAAGGGAACTTTTTATTCATCTTGAAATAACTATTGTTATAAAACATATTACAATACATATTATTAGTCCCCTACCGGTGTTCACACCGGAGGGGACTATAGGTTTGCCCTCCGTCTGTCCGTCCGTCTGTCCGTCCGTCCGTCCGTCCGTCTGTCCGTCCGTCCGTCCGTCTGTCCGCTCAAATCTGGATCCCGCGATAACTTAATAACTAAGCAAGCGTTTTTGATGAAAGTTGGTATATGATTAGATGGCAATGTGTAGATTATGCACATCATTTTATTTTTGTTTTTCGACTTAAATTGAGGTTGCTATGGTTACAGAAATAGTGAAAATATGGCCAAAAATGGGATCCTGCGATAAGATAATAACTAAGCAAGCTAGTTTGATGAGACTTGGTATATGACTATATGGCAATGTGTAGATTATGCACATCATTTTATTTTTGTTTTTAGACTAAAATTGTTGTTGCTATGGTTACGGAAATAGTGAAAATATGGCAAAAAATATTGGATCCTGCGATAAGTTAATAAGTAAACAAGCTAATTTGATGAGACTTGGTATATGACTAGATGGCAATGTGTAGATTATGCACATCATTTTATCTTTGTTCTTTGACAAAAAGTGCGGTTGCTATGGTAACGGAAATAGTGAAAATATGGCAAAAAATGGTTCCTGCAATAACTTAATAACTAAGCAAGCTAACTTGATGAAACCTGTTTTAAAATGTAGAAAAAATTATAAGCCATGTTAGTCAGGGTGGTGATGCAGCAGTATTAATCACCTCCAGTGAAAGTTCTCATTTCTTACCAACAAGACTGAAGAAAAACATCTTGGATCAGACAAGGTAACTGTTATTGATACTATTTCTTGCATCTGTCTATTGCTTCCATGAATTGTATAGTGGGCACAGCAGAGACAACAACTCATGTAAGTCTTGTTTAACCCTTTAACAAGACCTGGTTTTGACGTCCCTGATAGAATTGGCGTGGGAAAACATTGAGACAAACAAAGCCGGTAGGGGACTTATGCCCATGTCCAACATGGCTCTTGTTTTAACTGAAAGCCTAGCATTTTGATAATGTCAGTCCAATATAGTAGTGTGCATGACTTTGAAATTAGTGAATTAAAATGAAGAAAAATCTGTTTCCTGCGTGGCTTGTATGAAACATTCTTTTGGAAAAAAACATATTGTTCTAAAACCAAGGATTTGAAATGACATAAGCAGTATTTAGAGATAAGCATAATTTGCAGGAAAGAAAATCATATTAAAGTTCAGCTATTTATAAGTTGGTTTTCAACTAGTTGTCTCTCACCAATGGGTTGATAATGGTAGACCTATGTGAGGTAGCAGCTGGAGGCTAGGAAAGGATGAGATGGTAGTGCTGGTGACAGAAATACCAGGAAATAAAGATTTTAAAACTTATTTTCATCCTCTTATGTAGACCCCTCTTATAGATTTTGATATTGGGTGATACAGAGGGGAGAAATCTGATAAGAGGGGGTAATGCGAATCTAAAATCAATATTTCTTCTTGAAACTATTTATTGTTGGTACTCATTTGAATCGTCTTAATGAGATGATTCCAATGAGTACCCACAATATTGGATTTTAGCAAGTATAGTTGAAATAATCTAATTTAAAATAAAAAATACCCCCTCTATATTTAGCTCTGGAAAAGATGAGTGATGCCCAATAATGACAGATGTGTATGGAAAATAATGATTTGTTGCTCCATCATGATAAATCTTGTTTGTCTTGCAGGAACACACATTCGGGGAGATAGGAACTTACAGGCTGATGGTGACAGCGGAAAATATTTATGGAACTCGGAATCTTACTGTCTCTGTGGTGAGTTTAGAAATTGAAGTCTTAGAATTTACAATAGTTGTAGAGAATTTTGTATAGTAGATATACGAGGGTGAATCAAAAATTACGTAGACTAGCGTTGCAGAATTTTTTATTTCGCAGACTTTGAAGAGAAAACTACATTGTTATTAAATTGCGGTATTTTTCTTTTTGTCGTGTAAATTTTGGTGAAATCCAACTAGTTGGTCACCTGTAGCAACCATTCTAAAATATGTAGTCATTTGGCACCGGCGCACGGTAACAAGGTCAATATGACGCTATGGTATTGATAAGTTCCGTTGAAAGTCAGCACTTTTCAAAATAATCAACTCAACGATAAACACATTTTCTGCATCGCCTATCCATTGGATAAGTACTATTTTTAGCTCACCTGAGCACAACGTGCTCAAGTGAGCTATTGTGATCACCTTTTGTCCGTCGTCCTTCGTCCGTCGTGCGTCGTGCGTCGTCCGTCAACAATTTCTTTAAACGACATCTCCTCCTAAACTACTGGGCCAATTTTAACCAAACTTGGCAGAAATATTCCTTAGGTGGTCCCCTTTAAGAATTGCTAAAAGAATTGAAATTGGTGAAAAACACTGGTTGCTATGGCAACCAAAGTTAAAAATTTAAGAAAATCTTTAAAATTCTTCTTCTTCTGAACCAGCAGCTCTACAGCCTTGAAATTTGGTATGGATGAGTAGCTCATGGACCTTAATAAAAATAGCTAAAATCATATCTGTTGGGCCACCAGGTGCAGAGCATCAGGGGGGAGGGGGTAGTACTTTGGGTAAATTTTGTCATCTTTAACATTCTTCTTCTTCTGATCATGAAGGCCTACAGCCTTAAAATTTTGCATGTATCATCACCTCATAGACCTTAATAAAAATAGCTAAAATTATATGTGTAGGGCCACCAGGTGCGGAGCACCAGGGGGGAGGGGGTAGTACTTTGATGAAAATTTTGTAATCTTTAACCTTTTTCTTCTTCTAAACCAGGAGACCTACAGATTTGAATATTGGCATGGATGATCAGCATATGGACCTTTATAAAATACCTAAAATCATGACTGTAGATTCACCAGGTGCGTAGCACCAGGGGGGAGAGGGTACTACTTTTGTGAAAATTTTGTAATCTTTAATCTTCTTCTTCTGAACCACAAGCCCTACAGACTTGAAAATTGGCATGGAGGAGCAGCTCATAGACCTTAATATGAATAGCTAAAATCATGACTGTAAAGCCACCAGGTGCGGAGCACCAGGGGGAGGGGGGAGTACTTTTGTGAAAATTTTGTAACTTTAATCTTCATCTTCTAATGAACCAGGAGCCCTACAGACTTCAATATTGGCATGGATGATAAGCATATGGATTTAAAATAAAATAGCTAAAATCATGAATGTAGGGCCACCAGATGCCGAGCATTAGGGGGCAGGGGGTAGTACTTTGGATCAATTTTGAAATCTTTAACCTTATTCTTCTCCTGGATCAGGAACCCTACAGACTTGAAAATTGTCATGGGTGATCAATATATTGACATTAATAATAGCTAAAATCATGACTGTAGGGTCACCAGGTGCTGATTGTCTTGGGGAGGGGGTAGTACTTTGGATCATTTTTGAAATCTTTAAACTTCTTCTAATGAGCCAGGAGTCTTACAGACTTGAAAATTGGTATGGATGATCAGCATATGGACATATATTGAAATAGCTAAAATCATGACTGTAGATTCACCAGGTGCAGAGCATCTTGGGGGAGGGGGGAGTGCTTTGTTGAGAATTTTGAATCCCTACAGCCTTTATATTTGACATGGATTGATCAACTCATTAAAAAAAACTTTAAAAGTCTCAGACTCAGCCTGTATATCTGGCATAGATTAGCTGATCACAGACCTTTTATGGAAAAAGCTTAAATAAATAATGTCCAGGGGAGGAGCAGAGGGGGGGGGGGGAAATGATTATTTCAAATGTTATCTGAATGAATAAGTGAAAATCTCTTTCTGTGGTTGCAAGGACATACCTAGGTAATGAAGCTTTTTTCTCAGGTGAGCGACCCAGGGCCAACAGCCCTCTTGTCATATCCATCTGATCCAAAATGACGACAAAATGACGAACTTAAATGTGTAATGTGTCTAAACAATACTGAACTGATGTTGTTCTGTGACAATTACAGATCAAACGTCGAGGAGACGTTTTCCATTCTCCGATTGTCATCCTTCAGAAACGCTCTCCATTCTTAGAAAAAAAACTTTTAAACCTTTAAAAAAGAATGTATCTGCTTACATTTGAAGATCTTTTAGCATATTTTATCATTTTAACCTCTGATTAGGTTTTTCATAGGTCCAGTAGAACTTTATTATTGTCTGGTTGTCCCGGGCTGCGCCGGTGCCGTCATTTCGATGTTCAAAAATTGACGCGTGCCCTTAGATTACTGACTTTGACTTCGTATATAGCAAATGGATTATGCTTAAATTTTAAATATCCTTACACATAGCGTCAACACGTAAAAAGGCGAAGTTTTGAAGTGTTTGCTCCAAATTGAGGGGACAATTACGGGTAGTAACACAAAGAAGTAACGTTACAAAATGGGTTGCGCCGGTGGCACCTACCCAAGTTTATCAAATGATGGATTTTTTACGTCATAGTCATAGCAGACTCTTGTAAAATTGGTAATATGTCAACATTAAATGGTTTGAGACGTGTACAAAGTTTCATTAATATCCGTCGGGAAATTCCAAAGTTATAGCAAAAGTCCACGTATTTTTTGATCCACCCTCGTATTTGCAAATGATTAATATTTTCAGAGAAACTTGTATAGTAGATATTTTTGTAAGTGAACAATATTTAAAGAGAAATTTTAAAGAAGATTTTATGTTAAAAAAGGTGTTAAATGTTCTCTTCAATGATATAATTCATTACTAGATGACAAAGATTTAAATGGTCTAATTTCAAAACGGTTACAGACAGCACATTATAACTGTACCCAATACCAGATAGCACATTTTGTGACTGTTCAAAATGTAAAAAACACACACAGGCATTGCTTCTATTGTCAATGAGTTTTTTGATAAACAGCCATGATCTAACAATTTAGAGGCAAAGACTAACAGGGGCAAATTTGATATTGGTGGTCTTATAGACTATGAGCCAGTATACACCCCCCCTCCCCCCCCAGGGGGAATTTTCGGGACTATGTTTTTTTGAAAGCCCAATGTCTAACGAGTATATTCTGAAAGTCTGCAACTTGGCTGTTGGGGCTTTTAGGAGTTATTGAGGTCAAAGGTCAACAAGTGCACTTTTTCTATGAAAGAATAAATGAGCTGGATTTGAAATGGTATATTCAACTATCTTTTCATGAAATTGAGCAGGAAATGGTTCTAGATGAATCACTAAATATTTTTCTGCTAGGAAATTTCATTTTAGGGTAATTTAATGATAATTTTTATGAAATCAAAGTACTGAAAGTACTGAAATCGGTTCATATATAAGAGATTAAACCATAGACAATAGGCCATTTCAGACCACAGGAGGATTTTTTCGTTATATTTTCCCATCAACTTAAACAATAATTTGCCTGAAAGTAATTTGTATCATTTGTCATTTGATTTCTATTGTATTTGTTGATTTTAAAGCTTAAGTCAGCCAGTGCATTTAAATAAATATCATATATTTACGTAGATAAATTGAAAGGAAAACTTATTTTTTTAAGTTTCTGCGAATAAAATGCATTTTGAGGCAACTTTAACAACTCAAAATTATTGAATGTATCAACTGTGGCACCTTTGAGAGTAAACTGCATCTTCATAGATTTAATCAAAGAACTGAAATGACTGTATATCTTTGCTTATATACATGTTCAAACATAGGGAATACCCTTTTTCATTCTTAAAAGTGGAACATCCCTTTTGCTTTCTTTTATATCTTGTGTTCCTTGTAAAAGTTCATGTTGGTGTCAGATTGTGTCCACTGTAGTTGTGCTTTATATTAGTTTAGGTATAGATATAAAAGCATTATAGATTTACTTGTACGTATAATGAAAGTATAGATAAACTGGTACAAAAGCTAGATTTTGCGGGGTTTTTTTTGTTTGCATAGGCACTTAATCACAGTTTCTTATAATTAAAAGAGTTACTCACTGTCATTTAAATATTGAATGGTTTAAGCTTTAAAGCACATAACTATTACTTTTTTATAGATCAAAGTACTGAAAGCACTGAATGTCAAAGATAAAAAAGAGACCAAATTTTTATCTCTCAAGAGTCAATTCCGTTTTCTTTAGTCTAACAACAGTTATCACAATTGTGTGAGTCTAGAAGGGAGCCATGGGGCCATGGGCTTTCTTGAATGTAAAATGGAATTCTTTCTAACCAACTCTTTGCCCATTAAGTGAACTTGATTATTTACAATATTCAAACCTTAATGGAAAAGTTATGTTTTCAATGGATATTTACATTGTTACATTTTCCAAACTTGTTTCTGATGTACTGAATGCTATTTTTTTCTTCAAAATTTGTTTTTGTAAAAACATTTCATCAGAAAATTCATATTTTGTTTCTGTGTCTTAAGGCATATAGCCAATATTTTTGGAAGATTACCATCCTTTCCGGCAGATAAAAAGCAAGGGGCCTGGTAGGTCCAGTAAATTGCATAGCTAGACTGAATATCAGTATTCAAATTTAAGTTTATATGAATCCTTTTGTGAAACTTTTTCATGAAAAATTATCATATATATAGAAGCTGATCAAAATGATAACTACATCAGCTATAAATTAATACTATTGATACTTATTACAGAGCTCACAAACATTTTTTTTTTAAAAAAAGTCACATGTTTATCTTAAAATGTATGTGCAGAAATCATTTTTTTATCAATGGCTCTTTGAAGATTTTGTAGTTTACAATCCTTTTAATATGCTTTGTGTGTAGACATAAGCACTGTTAGCATAAAGTAATTTTTTTGCTTACATTGCACACTAATCACCCCAATTTGCTCTTCAATCTAACAAAGATATGTTTATCTAATTTCTGAAATAAATTATCTTGTAAGATGAGCATAAACATTTTCAGTTTGGTAAGTGTGAAAGAGATATATATTTGAGGCTTTTTGTTCATTCAAAAATTCTATAGCAAAATCTAAAACTCCAAATATAAATTTTGTGGCCTCCCCACACTCTCTTCTTGCCAGATTTTGAATGCAAAATACTGTAAAAAGGTCTATTAAAATACGATAAAGCTCTCTTCCAGGATGTCCACCATGGCTTGAATTTAATATGAGTGTTTGTTTTCTCTGTTTTTTACCAATTTTGATAATATCATTAATGTATATACAAATATGGATCATACTGAATGCAATTTAGTAATCATTTAAATTTTGATGAAATTCTCTAAGGTTAGGTTGCAATACTGTTGATATTTTGAAACTGATGAAACGAAATACTTGATAAAATAGAATTCTTGTTTTTTGACCTGCTTGACTCATTGCTCTCACACAAGTTTTTTTTTTTCATTTTCATAATTTTTAACTTAAATTTCATTTCTAATGCAATTTTTACGATGTTGCAGGCTTAAGACAAAACATGAAGTTTTATGGAAACAAGGAGAAGATTTGGAAAAGAGATGTTTACAGAAACTCTAGATTTATCTTTTCTATAAGACGAAGGACAATTCATTGACCATATTCCAATATCATTTTACAAACCACTCTTATAAAAGAGTATGTGATGACCATCAGTTTGAATTAGATTGATTGAATGGAGTTTAACGCCGCTTTCAACATTATTTCAGTTATATCGCGGCGGCTGGAGCACCTAACAATGAATTCCTGGTATTTCTATCACCAGTACAACCACTACATTCTTTCCTAGCCTCCAGCCGCTATCTCACATAGGTCTACGATTATCAACCCATTGGTGAGAGACAAATAGTTGGAAAGAATGAGTGCCGCCGCAGTTTGAATTAGTATTAAGCTATGTCAACTGGTATCGTTATAAGGTTATAATGTTAACAGATTGAATGGTTTACTATTTAGCACCCATTTTTATATCAATTTAAATATGATGCCCACTTTGTGTATGAAAACCAGTCATAAAATGCTAATTGTATTATGTCAATCCTCTTTGATCTGTTTCACTAATTGATGTAGGATATTTTCATAGTGGAAAAAAAAAATTCCTTGGTAGAAGACTTTTTTGCCAGATTTCAAAGCTTCCAGTAAATTGCTTTGTAAAAAATGAATCTAACAAATATACACAAATCAGTTCAAATCTGAATAACTTTTTAACTAGATTTAATCATGATGTTCAGAATATTGAACAAACAAGAGAACTGACATTACTGACAAAGGGATGAGATATGTAGTTAGGGTATTTTATATAAGGAAATAAAAGTAAATTGAAAAAGAAATTCAAGATTATAATATGCAAATCATGTTTCGGTACTTTCAGTGCTTTGAATTTCAACTAATAAGCCTGTTATCTTCAAAAATGTCTTGAAACTTTTATGAATTTGAATCACCTGTTCATTGAATTGAATCATGACATTCAGAATATTGTACAAACCAAATAACAAATATTACTGGCAAAAGAGTGAGACATTACTTAACAAATGTAGTGAATTTGTCACAATAGCTCCCCTTTACCAGATTTTTTATCAATTATGGAGAAAAGCTAAGGTAAGCAAAACTAAAAAATTCACATATGATAATTTCAAATCATTCAATTGTATAACAATTGTAAGTAAATTTGAATGGACTGGAAAATAAATTCCAGTTTATATTGTGTTAAAACCTTTATAATAAAAAAGTCATATTTTGGTACTTTCAGTGCTTTAATTAGCTAAAATTAACTAATATGTTTACAGTTGGCTTGAACCTTTTTTGTAACTGTGTATTTTATTGAATGATTACATGCTGAACATGATCATTCCAAATTATAAGCATCTAATGACAATAAGTTTTACTTATATTTTAGTATAGTTATGACACTGGCATACTCAGGCCATTGTAGTAATCACAAATTGGGCACATTTAAGCAAGCAATGTTAAAAAACTTTGTTCATATGCTTAAAGGTATCCTCCAGCATGTCCAGACTAATACAATTATTGGAAAAGGAAGCAGAAAAACTTTTTAAATCATGTAAAATCTATATAAGCAAAAAACGTCGGTTTTCAGTACTTTCAGTGCTTTGATTTGCTAAGAATAAACCTGATATGTGCTCAAATGCCTTGAAACTTTTCTTTTTTATTTACCTTTAAGAATTATGTAATTCAAAATATAATTAACATCAAATAAAAACATATATTGACAATTGGTGAAATATGAATAATAGTATAGTTATAGCTTTGGCTTGATAATGCCATGGCTTAAATCAGATTTTGAACAAAATTCAAAAAGGAAATGTCTAATAAACTTTGCTTGTAGGCTTCAAGGTATCCTCTAGCAAACTTAGAAAAAAAGAAAATGTTATTAAAGACAGAAAAAATCTTTTTAAATCTTGTTAAAATCTTCATTAGCAAAGAAAATTGTTGATTTTCGGTACTTTCAGTGCTTTGATTTGCCCAAAGCCTCTCTGAAAATCACACAAATGTGTTTAATCTTTGTAATAATGTTTTGGGTATTGAATTATGTTGAAAAAGGTCCAAAGAAATTATCAATTCAACAAAATAAATATAAATTTCTGACTAAAGGTTAAGATTTAAATTAGTGTGCACTAGGTGACCTTTGACCTCAATAATTCCTAAAAGCCCCAACCGCCAACTTGCAGACTTTCAGAATATACTCAGTAGACATTGGGCTTTCAAAAAAACATAGTCCCGAAAATTCCCCCTGAGGGGGGAGGAATCACCCTACTGGCCCATAGCCTATTAGGTCCCTACATTTGAATAGACATAGTCATATTCCTCGCAATTGTGTGTCAGAAAATTGGACAAAGATACACTAAAACTTGTGTTAAGCGACCACTAAGGGGACCATAAAAAACGGTCGTTTATGAGAATGGTCGCTAAATAAAAAATGTCATGATAAATGTGACAATTCATTTTGATAGCATTTACAGTTTGTCGGTCAAGTCATGCTGAATGCTATGATGTTGAACCCATTAGAATCGTCTTCAGGAGTCGATTCTAATGGGCTCTAACAACATATAATTCAATTATAACCAGTTTTTCGTTTAGGATGTCCTCTTTTTCAGAGAGATTTTGCTTAAGCAAATAGACTTTTTATTGTGGTCGCTTAATAGAATTGGTCGCTTAATACACATGGTCGCTTGAGCAAAATTGACTGTATTGTGAAAAATCATGTGGAAAAATTGTATTTTCTTCTTTGTCTGCAATGTTTCCAAATAAAGCCTTTCTTTTACATTAACAGTGATGATGCTTGCACAATCACTAGTTTTATTTATTGGTTAGAGACCAATTATTGCCGAGTACCAGTTCTCACCAACTGTCCCGGTTCACAAGGAAACCCTTCAAAATTACAAGTTATCTTGATAACAACTTCTTTTATTCAGGAAATAATTTGTTGTAAATAAATATTGTGTCTTTACTGTGGAAATGGTCAGTTCACAAGAACTGGTACAAGGCAAGAATTTGTCTTGAACCAGTAGGTTAATTATTTTGCAAGAAACAATTAACCCTTCTCATGCTGTAAACAATGATATACAAATATTTGGTAGACAGTATATACTGCAGTCTGATCTTAGCATATCAATGGCTCAGGGCAAAACATTTGTAACTGCCTATATGTTTATAGGCAGTTAAAGCTGTTTTGCGCTGAGCCATTAAAATTTCTGTCTGCTTTATACATGATTATTATAGATAATGCTTGCACTAGAAAGGTTTACAGATAAGAGGGGGTAAACCCAATCTAAAATCTTTATTTTTCAATTAAACCCTATGTTGTGGGTACTCATTTGAATCCTCTTGATAAGACAATGCCAATGAGTACCCACAATATACGATTTGTGAAAGAATTGTAGAAATATTTCAATTTGCAATTCTTACAAACAATCTGTCAGCAACTTAAGCATACCTGAAAATAACCAACGTGAGTCAGTATCGAATCCACAGTGTCAAGAAATATTGAAATAAATGGTTTACAAGTTCAATGCGATAATAACTGAGCCAAAGAAGATCTTCCCTGACGCAGATGTCAGACATTGTATTTAAACAAAAAAAGCTATGCAGGACAGTAGTGAGAGTGGTCTCCCATAAAACACTCCCCCTTAAGCATCATCATATATTGATGACGATAAGTCTATAAAGGAAGAAATGTGCTTCATGTACTTACAAAGGCGGTACAATGCCAACATAAATGGCTAAATGGCCTAATCCCGGACAAGCCCCCAACCTAAGTCGTGTCAAACCCACAGGGACATGTTATATTGTAGCTATCTGTAGCTCTGGCTAGAGTCATTTAAATTTCTAAAACAAAATTAAAATTCAGCAGGTTAAAGGTTATATTCATTTTATTACAGGTGGTGGTTGAGAGACAGTTATATGACCTTCACATTAACCTTGAACCTAGCAACAGTTACATAGCAACAGTGGGTACACCAATCTGGTACAATATATCTGTGATAACAACAACACGTGAAAACTTGTATCTACAAGTGTGGTATGGTGATGGTACAAGCAACATTGTGTCCCTGTCTGACACAGACGGTCCTGCCTTGATACTGACTGGAGACGGAAAAGATATGGAAATAATCGCAGATTATGGAGATGGATGTGACCTAATTGTGGAGTTCTCCTATCTGTACACACAAGAAGGTCTTTATAGGACTAGAGCTGCCATTTTAGATAAAATTGATGAATCATTACTGGACAAAAAAAGAGAAACAAGTACACAACTTAATGAGAAAAATACTGAAACTCATGAAGAAATGTATATGGAACATATAGAAGAGAGCTATAATGACTATAGAGCACATAATGAATATACTCTTGGTGGATTTCCTGATATAATAAGTGAAGGTGTTGTAACTGACAATCCAAGGTCAAAAATTGATTCCTACAGTGACCTTCAGGTCTTTGAAAATATGATTGGTATGCCTGATCCTTTGCATATTCACAACAATTTAGATCTTGATTTGAATGATGTTGATATGAATGATAATGGCTCACAAAATATAACCAAGTTGTTGTCTGCAGAGTTGGATAGAAACATAATTATTGTTGAGAAATTAGAGGGTGTTAGGCTACATGGTCCAAATGTTGTTTCTTGTACAGAAATGAGACAGTTTGTACTTGAAGTACCATCGAAATTCAATGTGACCGTTCACTGGAGAGTTTATCGTGTGTTTGAACAAGATCTTGACGCTGTTGATGATGACGGAGCCACAGATTACAATTTTATGTATCAAATGGTTTATGAAATAGAGGGTGGCATATTCATATTTAATTACACATTTACTGAAGTTGGACATTATGTGATTACAGTACAGGTCTCTAATGTATTGAGAAAAACAGAAACCAAATACAATGTATTGTCCATGTGTCCTGTTACTAATCTGAAAGCATCTTGTGACCATGAGTATATAGAAACTGGTCATGAACTAATGTGTTACGCTGAAGCTCAGAGTGGATCAAATTTAATGTTTGAATGGATCATTGATGGCTATAACACGGAAAAACAGTTCAGAATTCCCAGAAATTTCTCGTCCATATTTAGATATACATTTACACAACCCGATATTTGTGACATTAGTGTAACAGCAGTCAATAATATCAGTCTGGCACATGTGATTGTAGAACCCCCAATTAGAGTTCAGGACTCGATCACAGATTTTAGCGTCCATCGTAATATTTGGGCAATTGTGGGACAGCCCGTCAGGGTTATCACATACTATCAACCTACGTCCATTTATAATCAGTGCTGCTATTTTGGATTTAATTATGGAGAGACAGAAATTCATGGCTTGAAAGGGATTTTCCATAAGACAATTGGTTGTTACTATATGAGTGAGGAAATTCAATTTGAGGAGCTGGGAAGACATTATGTCAAGGTGTCCGCCTACAATAGAGTGTCCAATATGACAAAGATAATTGACTTCTGGGCTATTCCAAGCTTAGAGAATGTCTCAATAGAAGTTTTAAGTTACCCATCTGAAAATTCTTCACTAAGACTGTTGGTTAAAGACCAAGGTATGTGTCCTTTTAAGATATCTTTGATTACCCTTTCCCATTTCCAGAATTTTAGACAGGACCAAATTGAAAAAGGTTGCAGGTGGCATTAAAAAGTGGTGCAAATTAAAAAGGATATGGTTACAAATATTGAGGACAGGGAAGAAATTGCTTGAAACCAAGCATTTCTTCTTTTCCTCAATATTTTCTTATGCGTAAAAATTAAAATCCATAACTGCAATAGCTTATATGGCATGTCAAAGTGTCAGCCTACAATAATAAGTGTTCAATATGTTGAAGATAATTATACCCCACACCTACAAGTAGAGGGGGGTATATTGGTTTCACTATGTCTGTCTGTCTGTCCATCTGTCCATCCGTCTGTCCACCCATCCGTCTGTCCGTAGACCTTTTCGTTTCTGGACTCTAACTCAACCAAGTGACCTACAGTCATGAAACTCTATACAAATGTTCCTTATGACTCAAGGATTAGTGCCCTTTTGTTTTGGGGTCACAAAGGTCAAGGTCACAGTCAGTCTTTGTTCAATTTTCGTTTTAACTCGAGAACCAAGTGACCTACAATCATGAAACTTTATGCAAACGTTGCCTATGATCAAAGGAAGTGGCCTTTGTTTTTGGGTCACATGGGTCAAAGGTCAAGGTCACAGTCAGCCTTTGTTCAATTCTTGTTTCCGGACTCTAACTCAAGAACCAAGCGACCTAGAATCATGAAATTTCATGCAAATGCTGCATATGACCTTTATATTTGTTACAAACACATCCTGCACTAATAGCACATGCATTCTGACAAAATGCTTGTGGAGGGTATAAGTCTGCTCTGTGACAGTTCTAGATAATTGACTTTAGGGCTATTCCAAGCTTAGAGAATGTCGCCATAGAAGTTACAAGTTACCCATCTGTAATTTCATCACTAAGACTGCTGGATAAAGACCAGGCAGGATGCTTATTTTTGATCCAGAAATCTATATACCCTTCCTCAGTAACCAGTAGATTCCAACCAAACTTGGCAGAAATGTTCCTTGGATGGTCCTGTTCAAAAATTGTCCATGAAATTTTGATCAACCTCCAAATATGGATGTAGTATGCTTATTTTAACCCTGAAATCTTAAAACATCTTTTCCTCAGTAACCAATTGGTTGAGTTTAACCAAATTTGGTAGAAATGGGCAACCCTCTTAAAAAATTGTTGGGGTGTAGGCTAGGGCTCAATTAAACCTTGAATATTTAAATCCTCTCTTCTCAGTAACTTATGAAGGATCCCAACCAATCTTGGTAAAAATGTGACTTGGAAGACACTCCATGAAAATCATTCATGAAATTTTGATTGGAGTCAAAATATGGTTAGGTCAGGACATATTTTGACCCTTCTTATTTGTTATTGCAAGTTTCTTGTGATTCATCTACATAATTCAGGTGTTAGAACATTTTAACTTTTCCAGCTTAAGTTTTGCCCTGAATATTCATGTAGAAAGCATGCAGTGTAGGCTAAAATTGGACTGTATGATTTTTAAGGCTAATCTTAAAAGTCTTTATTGACAGCAAAGGCATTTGATACATCAGGAATATGTCCTAAACATTATGGAAATGTACTTATCTGACGTCCCAGATAATAAGCATAGATGTGAATTAAGCAAACTTAGATGTTCCTACCACAAATTATCTATTGAACTTGGTCAACATATCAACATTGCTCATTCAAATAGATATGTAAACAATGCTCAATGAACGCTACTGAAGACAAATACCACCTTCTTATGGTCTGTCCAAAATATAGAAATCTGAGAATAGAATATTTCCAAGGTACTACTGCAGATGGCCTACCAAGCAAAGGTTTATTCATTTGATGGGTAGTACATCTTCAGTTGTAATCAACAAATTTGCAAAGTATGTTTATCTTGCTTAAATTCAACACACCGTCTTCATTAACGATTAAGACGTAATCATTTTCTAAACTGAAGTCTGCTTTTCTCATCTTATAATTGTGCTTTGTTCTATTTGTATTTTTCTTTCAATGTTGTTATTACATGTCCTGCCTATTGAAGGCAATGAAACATTGGATGTTTTATGCCAAATAAAGAATTTTAACTATTGGAAGGATTAAATGAAAGTTAAATAATCCTTTCAGGCATGAACATTCCTGTCTCTTGTTGAGGTTTAGTTCTTTTAATAATGTCAAGGTCATTTATCAAGGTCAAAAAGTATAAATTAGTTACATTGATTAACATTCATGTTTGATCAACTCATTTATTCTGAGAATGGCTTTTAATTATTGACTTCTTTAAAACACATTTTTGTAGTGCAAGTTATATCATTGAGCATTAAAATCGATCTGTGGTTTATCAATCTATGAAAATTTAATTTCTTCAAGTATTTTGTTTTGTGCAGGAAGAAAGGGTTGACTTATGGAATGTTTATATTTAATATAGGTAAAGCCATGGTAACAGAAAATGTGTATTTTTCCTGGAAGTTTGAAGGAGAAGCAGTTTATTTCACAAATTCACCGCTGATTGAGGTGTCTGTTACGGGGATTGGAGAAAGTTCACTGAATTTGAATGCAACAACCCCAGGTAAGATATTTTTTAACTAGAACACATGTTGCTGTAGATATAGGGGGTATTTTGAAATTACCCTGTTCAGGTTATACTGAAGTAAACCCTATTTTGTGGATACTCATTTGAATTGTTTGGTTGAATTGTCGAGGTGATTTTAATGAGTGCCCTAAAAATAGGTTTTGGTGTTGAGATGATTGATTCCGAATATTGTCCCCCCCTTCCTATTTCTAGGAGCCACGAGGTATGTTTCTTGCAAACATTTCTTCATAAACATGTAATTCAGCATGCAAATATAACGTTGGTGGACAAAGCTATCATCAGCAGAATATATTTCATTAGCTTGAACTGTCAGCACTTTAATTTTAAAAGATTTTGCAAATGCTGAATATTCTTTACCATATCTGTTTGTAGGTACAAACAAATTTTCATAGTCGTTTTCCTAGAACAGAGTATCATGTGTTGATATGATAATAGTTGTCAAGGTCAATGGAACTTTTATGCTCTCTCAGACAATAAGTCCATGGCCATCTGCCTCCAGAATGTTTACCGTGATGATACCTAGGTCATGTTTAGAAATAGGTCATGGCACATTTAAAGTAGGTCACTAGGTCAAGTCCTAGAAAAACCTTATATTTATTCTGGAGGTCACAAATTTTGCTAGATCATTGCAATTACTTGTCAGTATATTTATCTTGGTGATTTCTAGGTCATGATCAAAAATAGGTCTTACTGGGGAAAAAATTTGATCAAATCAAAGAAATATCTATTTATTTAATTTGCTCTTGAAATCACCATATTGGCTCAATTATTATAAAATTATTCTGAATGTTTTTCTCGATTATTCTAGGTCATGGTCTTAAATAGGTCATGCCAGATAAAAAGTAAGTCACCTGGTCAAATCATTAAGTTGTTCGATCATTTTTGTTTCCAGACTTTAACTCAAGAAAAAAGTGACCAAGAATTATGAAACTTTGTAAAACTGTTGCTTACTCTTGACCTATGGAAGTGCACAATTGTTTTTGGGTGATGAATGTCAAAGGTCAAGTTCTCAGTTGAACTTTTACAAGTCATATTCCTTTTTGAATTTAGATATTTTGTCCATTATCCAAAACTCAACATCTGGATTATTATTGCATGCAGTGAGTGCTCTTCTTTACTTAATTCTCTTAGACTTACCTGTTGGAATAAGTGATAAGAATTTGAATAAGTATAATGATTGAATTAACAAAGGTGAGAAATCTGTTGTTAGAACAGTTTGTAAACCCCTGACTGTGTGAGGGAATCCATGCTCCATCTATCATTTGTCAATCATGTGATAAACACAGAGATTTTATTCCCTTATCTCTCAAGGGAAATTAACTTTTTTCCGACCATAATCCATGAGATCTTCCTTCCTCCTCCATAGAAAATACACAATCATTTAACAGGTCTCACCTGTGCATTTATCGAAAAGGCAATTTAGAATCATCATTTGTATCGAAAACAAATTTTTTTACTTGAAGAATTTGTTTCAATTCCAAATCAAAAGTCAGCTATACAGCAGATCATTAAATCAAATCCTGAAAGTTTGAAAATTTCAAAAAGCTGCTACAATTTTTTGTCTAGCCAAATTGTTTTGACCAAACTATTATGGGTTCAGTGCAAAACAGTTGTAACTGCCTATCAAGCCATTTAAATGTTTTGGGGGATAGCCTGAGGGTCAAGGTCAAAGCTCAAGTTGAAATGTTTAAGTTTACTTTGTCTTGAGTATAGCTTGTAAATACATGAATAGATTAGAAAATAATATTGGAACAATTGTTTGCCATCATTAGCAGATGTTCCAATTGAACAAAATTTTCAGAAAGTCCCCAAGATCAAGGTCACAGCTTAATGTAAAATGATAAAATTGTGCTTATCAGGTGCTTGTCAGCTTTTCAAGCCGAAGCTTGTGATGAAATCACCTCAGAGCTTGGTATTGAGGTTGATGATGGTAACCTAACTCCAGACCAGGTTAATGAGTTGAAAGCTGTTATTTGCAAATGGGAGTCGGTGTTTTCAAAGGGCTTACCAACATTGGTTGTACTGACTTGTACTGACTCAGAAAAAAGCAAAGGGAATAATTCTTTTTCATGCTGAATTAATGCATTTTTTCAAACAACTTGCTAATTTAAGAACAAGATTTTTGGGACAACGAAGCCAGTCTTTTTCCATGTTTTCTAACAATGCTAAGATCAGACTTCACTTGTGTGTAGGCTGATCTTTGTCTATACTGTCTGCCAAAGCTGTAGACAGCAAGAATATTACTGTGAACAGCATGAGAAGCTGGTAAAGACAACAAAAGTGAAACTGAGTTCGAACCAAAATGTCAAATGTATTTTTAAAAATCTTAAAGTATCCTCAAAATTACCAGTTACCTCTTTCATGGTACACTGTGTGCTTTTCCTGATTTTATGACATGATTCTTAGGAATCTGATATGATTGAAGTTTGTAAGCAAATATGGTTTATTTGGTCATGTGAACAGAACATAAATTGGATTTGGTATCTGATTTATGATGGTTTTGACTTTCTGATGGAACTTATTTCCTGCTTTCTCCTAATGTTTCCTCCTTAAAGTGCTTAAACACTTATCCTGATATCTTTTCTCTACTAATAACGAACAAGCTTGTATTCAAGGATCTTGTACCTTTAAAAAGTTTCAAATGCTTGTGAATACATGATTTTATCAAGCATGCTTCCTATTTGAGGTGAAATCTGCACCTCAGTTTTAAATGATTTATTCCTGTGTCAAGAAGATCAAGGACACTCTCAAGGTTAAGTTAAACAAATTTATATGAATCATGGTTCTATGTACCGTTTTCCTGTAATAAAAGTGCCCTCTCTGATAACAGCTCCTCTACATTTTTTACCAAGAAAATCCACTTAATTGCATAAAGTTTAGGAACTTTTTGAGACTTCTCTTATTTGAGATGAATTTCCTCTAAACAATCATCATATTGTTTAGAGGAAATTCACCTCAAATTGAAGGAAAAAGGGCCTAAAATACATCAATATTAATGATTTTATAAATCAGAAAATGCATACTTAATAAAAGCTTCAGGACCATGTTATGTATAGCTCCCAGGAATGTTTATTAGGAGAAATACAGTATGTATAGGTTTCAATTGAATTTAGCAGAGATGTTGTCCTTAAATTTTTAATTCCAATGCTCTTGAAGGTCAAAGATCAAGGTAACAAACATTACTGTGCTATGATCACGCCTCTGTTGAAATGATTTCCTTGGTGATTAACTGATC
Organism: Fragum whitleyi; assembly: GCA_948146395.1. Taxonomy (NCBI): domain Eukaryota; kingdom Metazoa; phylum Mollusca; class Bivalvia; order Cardiida; family Cardiidae; genus Fragum; species Fragum whitleyi. Next base: position 22,142,719 of record OX411556.1, read on the forward strand.
TTAAGACCCCTTGTGCAAGTTAACTACAAAAGATGAACATTTCTTAAATAAAAAGTCATGAGGAATCTTGTTTAAAATAAAAAGAAAAAATGAGAAATTTGATAGCGAAGTCGAGATAAAATAAAAAGGAGGGAACCTGTTTATGTTAAGCATTCTCTAATACAATTTGATAAATGCAGTTCCATTTAAAATATGATCTTGATTTATTTTTTAATGTAGAACATATTTCATAATATGATGTATGGTTTGGCTTAATGCAAGTTCTATGTAGGAGAATCAATTTAGCTCTATTTATGGATTGCCCAGGCTGACAGAGACATTAATTTCTAAATCCAAGATCAAATAGTATTGAATCCTTGAATTTAGCTTTACGAGAATGTTTCAGACTACAGTTCAAATTGAAAGAAATTGCAAGCGACAGTTAAAGCAGGGGTCCAGATAAGAGGAGAGGGGTGGGGGGTGGGGGGTAAAGCCAGTCTAAAATCTTTCTTTCTCAATGAAATCCTATGTTGTGGGTACTCATTTGAATCGTCTCAATGAGACATTTCAAATGAGTACCATCAATATAGGATTAAAGTTAGGAATAATGAAGTATTCAAAATTGAAAAACAAAATACCCCCTCTTTTCTAGCTCTGTTAAAGACAGTTTGTCTTGTCTTTTTGTGTAGAAAATATTGTCGAAATGCAGAAATTGCATTCACATTCTTTTCTCATCAACTTCCTATCTAAAATTGAAAAAAATTAGAAATTCAGACTGATTGCGAAATTTGGTGCAATGTTTCCCTTATAGGCAGAATGCTTATGTTTAAAAAAAAGGAAAGAATGATGTTAATGGTTTTGAATCCTAGGCAACTTGTCTTTTCAGTTGTAATGTTTTTATGCTATGGAAGGAAGATGCCTACTGGTTTCATCTTCCTTGTTCTGTCTGGCAGGCTATTGATATGCAATTTCTTTTAAACGCAACTTCTCCTTCATTTATGGATGTATTTGGATAAAGTTTTCACAGAATGTTCCTTGTCACTTGGCTATGGGTATATGTAGAGGATTAGGTGATATTCTACCGGATGATTATGTGGCCCCCGTATTTTGTGACTCTGGCACTCTTTTTAGCTCACATGAGCACGAAGTGCTCAAGGTGAGCTATTGTGATCGTAGAATGTCCGTCGTCCGTCGTCAGTCGTCCGTCGTCCGTCGTCCACAATTTCTTTAAACATCTTCTCCTCCTAAACCAGTGGGCCAATTTTGATGAAACTTGGCAGGGATGTTCCTTGGGTCAAGCTCTACCTAAGTTGTTCAAATAAATGAAATCCACCCTTAACTTTCCCTTTACCCTTAACAAAAAGGGTGAAAATATGAAAATCTTTAAAAATCTTCTCTGAAACCTGAAGGCAGACAGCTTTCATATTTGGTATGTAGCATCATCTAGTGGACCTCTACCAAGTTTGTTCATATCAAGACCCTGGGTTCATTTTTGGGCTTTGCACGGGCGCAACCCTTTTTACATAGAGTCAAAGAGCGAAAATCTTTAAAAATCTTCTTCTCTGAAACCAGATGGCAGACAGCTTTCATATTTGGTATGTAGCATCACCTAGTCGGCCTCTACCAAGTTTGTTCATATCAAGACCCTTGGGTCATATTTGGGCTTTGCACGGGTGCATCCCTTTATCTCTTATGAGCACAAAGGGTAAAAAAATGAAAATCTTCAAAAATCTTCTTCTATGAAACCAGAAGGCAGACAGCTTTCATATTTGGTATGTAGCATCATCTAAAAGGCATATCTGTCTTGCTCTTCACTGAAAACGTTCCATGGTATTGATCTTAGGCAATTATCTTCTTTTTGACACCTGCCTATCTAATTAATGTGATGTCCCAGGGGTCAAAGAGACTCAGGTGAGCGATCTAGGACCATCTTGGTCCTCTTGTTTACTGTTTTCAAACTAGGCTCAGCTCACACTAGACTGACCAAAAGTTATGACATAAAAAACAAGGACATAACTACCATAACGCACATTACGCGTTATTGAAATAAATCCGCTTTAGAAAAATCTCATTGATGGGTGATCATAACATTGAAATTACAGCTTATTCAACCTGTAGCTACAATGTTATGATTATTCACCAAGCTCAAATGAAAGAAAAGGGGAGTGGAAGGATGGCATTCAACTTTTGTCATTGTCCACATATTGCCTTCGTTTGTCCTATGTTGGCCATCTTCTAAGTGTGTATAGGTTAAAAATCCTAGTTACGCCTATGCTTAGGGCTTGCATTTGACTGATCAAAAGTTATGGTATAAAAAGAAAACCTATTCCTTTTCAGTATTATTCTAATATTCTGGTCAGTTTGTGAAGGGGAGATAATTCTATGGATTGAATTGCCAAATGATGCACCCTATAATGTCATCTAAATAGCATATCCATTTTATTTATTTTTTTCTATTAATTTCTTACTATCTAAATAAACTTTTACACAGTGGATTTTAACAAGAAATCTTTTTGGGAAAAATTTCAACCTGTATGATACAGGGTTAATTACATAGAATTCTGCTGATGCACAGACAGGCTGGAAATCCTGTATTTTTTTGCCGTGTTACTCAGTACAGGAAACCAGGGATCCATATGCACTGAATAACGGCTCATTGATGTTTGTTATTCAATCAAAGCTACTCTATCATCATCATTCAAACTGTCCTAGCCATGCATATTAAAATATCTCGGAATATCCAAGGGTTGGTGGAAAATTGTTGTAAGTGTTGATAACTTAATGTATACATATAGTTGTAAAGCATTAATCCCATGATAAAGACCCTTTCTTGTTTTTGCATGTGCAAGGGGGGTATAATTTGCAATTAATTTAGATGTGTCAGTTTTGTCATTCTGTACACAGGGCAGGCTAATCTCAATTCCTGTCACTTACAGACATGACATTGTTGGAATTGTACCACATATGCTCATTTATTTTCTTCTTTTTAGAGCCACTGGCTGAAGGCAACTAGGGCTATTTTCATGGCGTTGTGTCCGTCTGTCCGTGAGTCCGGTCGTAAACTTTTTCTTTAAAAATTTTCTCCAAAACTACTGGATGAATTTCAACCAAACTTCACAGGAATGAGCCTTGGCTGACCCTCTTTCAAAGTTGTTCAAGAAGATTTGGTCCATTGAAAAACATGGATTTGATGGGCATGGTTTATTTCCAAATATGATAAAAAAATGAGTTTTCTCAGATTCTAATTGATGGATACCAATTAAATTTTACATGAATGATCCTTTGGTTGTAGCCAAATATTATTGTGACTGGATGAAAAATATGTCTTTTATGGGTGGAGGTCCTTTCTCTATATGTTATATAGTGGAAATTTTGAAAATCATTTGCAACATAAGTCAAACCCAAATATCTAAAAATCTAGTAAAAACTTTTATTTGCTGTTACAAGAATTTCAAGCCTGTGGAGCGACTCAAGCCATTTATGGGTTTCTATAAATTGCACGTGAGGTACCATTGACACAGTTGTATCTATATATGCTAAAGGTAGTGCAGGTTACTTATCGAATATGTAAAATACCTGTACAAACCTGATATAAAAGAAATAAAATACCGTGACGTACGTAAATGACTGCGATGGCTCAGTGGATACGCATGCAATACTTTTGACTGATTATTACCTAAAGGCTCCCGGTTCGTATCCTGTCAGCACCAGATTTTGTTATTGTTCTTTGGAGAAAATTAAGTTTTTTACACCATCAAATACACGCTGATAAATTTCTTTTCTATGCTTTTCTTTCTTTTTAGAATATATGATTAAATATACGGGATACGACATTTCAGTAAAAGCTTTTTCAATTCTATGCAACAAAACATCGATTTATGAAACAATTGCCTTTGGGCTGCAATTGTTTTGGCAATTGCATTCCATTAACAAGTGTGCGATCTTTAAGATATTTAATCGTCTTTTAGTCAAATCGCTTATTCAGCTTATATTATTATATGCAAGCTTGGCATTATTCATCCCCACGGTGAAGTAAATATAACATACTATCTTTTAAGCCTAAAAAAAAAAATAAAAAAAATTCAGAAATAGTGCAGAAAATTAAAGCATTTCCAAAATAAGCACAACAATTAACATAATTTAAAAGAATGATATTTCTTGTATAAATTGACAAAATATAACTTTTATGTCGCGATGCAGGATCGAACTCGGTCCGCTTGCTCTTTATTCTGTGTTCCTTATCCACTCTACTACGCAACTCCGTTAAACAAGTTTATGTTTTTTAGTATGATAAAGACAACCAAGTAACATGAACAGTGCTTTCAATAACATGGATTGATCCAGTGTTTATATACACTATCGCGGTTATCGCGTGTGATTAATACTTTGTTGAACAATATGTAGATTTCAAAAAGCTGGGATTTTTTTTTTTATCTTTAACGTAAATTTCATTCCAAGTCTTAATATGTTGTTTTCTTGCAAGAGATATTCAAGATTTTTTTGGAAAGAGAAAAAAATGTTTTCTATATTCCCTTCAATATCTAAATATGTAAAATAATACCTAAAGTCTCACTTGATATTTCATGCCAGCACAATAGTATTGCATGTTTAACAGCAATAAAATCTTAATATCATGTAGGTTTTGTTTAAACCTGCAAGAAAACATGAAGTTTATGTGTCTACATTAAGATTTCAATGGCTCAGTGCGAAACGGTTGTAACTCCCTATAAACATATAGGGAGTTATAACTGTTTCGCGCTGAGCCATTGATTTGCACTTTTTAGCACTAAACTGGATCGATCCAAAATGTTTTATGAATTGTATGGTACATCTTTGAATTATGTCAACAGCTTGATTTAGGTTTCCCCAAGAGTTCTAAATATCCAGTACTTCTTGTACTTGCTTCCAGTAAGTCTTGCCTGACGGTGGCCCTCATTCTCTCCAACTATATATCTCTCACCAATGGGTTGATAATCGTAGACCTATGTGAGATAGCAACTGGAGGCTAGGAAAGGATGTGATGGTTGTACTGGTGAGAGAAATACCTTTGGTAGGTGCTCCAGCCGTCGCAATATAACTGAAAAATTTTGAAAGCAGCGTAAAAATCCATTCAATCAACCAATCCAGTAAGTCTTGATTGTTTGGGCATCCAATAGTTGTATCATAAGCTCGATTGCTCAGCGCAAAACAGTTGTAATTATAGGCAGTTACAACTGTTTCACGCTGAGCCATCAAGCTAGAAATTTATAGTGCCTGTTTTTAGAGAAAACTCCTGAGGTAGTCATGCAAAGTCCATCATAAACAACCTGAGACATTTGCATATTGAGGGTTTAGCCCAAGACTGTAATAAATGTGTATACTGTATTTAACCCTAGAAGATGTTCAAGTCTTGTGCTGAACCCTCAATATGTAATGACCTCACCTCATAGATCTGTTTTCTAAAGACACTGAACCAATGGGAATTGTCAGTTAAAAGTTAATTTTCGGCTTGCTAAAGTTAGTGGACCATACTTTGATAGCCTTATTGTCGCAGTTATATTCATTTCTTGATACCATTGTCAGAATTTACCAAATTGCGTTGGTCAGTTTCTACTTATTATCCCCCGCCGAAAAAAATTTTCGGGGGGATATTGTTTTTGCCATGTCCGTCCGTCCGTCCGTCCAGCATTCGTTTCCACGCTATTTCTTGAAAACTATAGACCGGATTTCAATGAAACTTGGCACACAGCTTCACTACAATGAGGACATGCGCATATCGTTGGGATTATCCAGTTCGACCGTTGAATTTAGAGTTACTGCCCCTGACTGTTTAAGCCATATACATACATAGTGATATTCGTTTCCGCTCTATTTCTTGAAAACTATAGACCGGGTTTCAATGAAACTTGGCACACAGCTTCACTACAATAAGGACATGCGCATACCGTCGGGGTTACCAGGTTCGACCGTCGAATTTAGAGTTACTGCCCCTGACTGTTTAAGCCATATTCATACATAGTGATATTCGTTTCTGCGCTATTTCTTGAAAACTATAGACCGGATTTCAATGATACTTGGCACACAGCTATACTACAAAGAGGACATGCGCATATCGTTAGGGTTACCTGGTTTGACCATCAAATTTAGAGTTACTGCCCCTGACTGTTTAAGCCATATACATACAAAGTGATGTTCGTTTCCGCGCTATTTCTTGAAAACTATAGACCGGATTTTAAAGAAACTTGGCACACAGCTTCACTACAAAGAGGACATGTGCATATCGTCAGGGTTACCCGGTTCGACCGTCAAATTTAGAGTAACTGCCCCTGACTGTTTAAGCCATATACATACAGAGTGATATTCGTATCCGCGCTATTTCTTGAAAACTATAGAATGGATTTCAATGAAACTTGGCACACAGTTTCACTACAATGAGGACATGTGCACACGTCGGGGTTACTCGGTTGGACTGTCAAGGTTACTGCCCCTGACTGTTTAAGCCATATACATACATAGTGATATTCGTTTCCGCGCTATTTCTTGAAAACTATAGGTTGATGTAGATAAAAGATAACCTGTACCTAAGTTTAATATTAACTCAATTGACAATGAAAATATGTTCGGCGGGGGATATCAATTCAACGAATTTGCTTGTTATAAGAGAAAACATATACATCAGGGTTTTAGAGAATGCAGGTTTTGCACATTCGAGAAGCAAAAACAAGTAGCCAGGTACCTCAAAACTATGTGATGTGAGTCCCATAGACTCTCTTGGGATCGACTTCGAAAAAATTAAAGACTGCTTTAAACAGTCTTCAATACTTTACTGAAGTTGAGCCCCATATATTAATAAACTTCTAGGTTCTAACAGCTTTAAAACTTCAAAATACAAGATAATAGCCTAAAAGAAATAGTATATACCTAAAGCAGAGACTCCCAAAATTTTAAGAAAGGACCCTTTATAGATCCAAATAATTGAGTCCTTGGACCCTATTTTCTTGATGTCAGACTAAACCGTGATATATTCTTTATTTGCAGTGGAATCTGACACTTTCACAGTTCCCATTAATGGTAACTCAACCACAGATACAGGACTTCATGTTGAACACGACCTCTTTGTTTCCCTTGGAAATACAACTAAATTCTTACTAAAGGTAAGATTTTTTCTCTAGTATTAGTTATATCAATTTTAAATATTTGTCATGTGCTAGAAGAATATTTAGTTGTTAATAAAATTTTGGTTTGTCAAGAATGTAATTTTATGTATGAAAATTGAAAATAGTAAAAATTTAAATGTTAAAACTATCATAGAGCATGAACCTAATACATAATCTGCATGGTTTATCTGAAAAAGTAAAAGCAATAATAAAATAAAACTTACTGATGAACATAGGCAACTCATTTCTAACAAGCTGAATTTTATTAGCTTGGCTGCTTTTACAGAAATCCTGAGGTAATGCTTTAGCCTTGGCATTACTGTATTTGAGCCTGTGCGTGACATTTCCAACAATTTTACATGTGCCTGAAGGGCCAATATTAACCAGCCTTGACTGACACTTAGTATAATTAGAAGTTTGTCTGACTTTCTAAAGACACTATTGGACCCTATCGTTCTACAAAGCGCAAAAACGAAGCACTTGGTCAGACTGCTGATGCACAGGCTGGCCAGGGTCTTGGCTAGGCGCACAGTCTCATTTGTTCTCTTTGGAAAACATTTGGCATGTTTTGTTATCTCTGGTTCTACGAAAGGCATTCGCTTGAAACTTGGCACACATGTTCAATGTCAAAGGAGCAACCTATGATATCAAGGGAGGTAACTCTAGATGCATTTTGTGTGAATTTTGCCCCCTTTATGACTTAAAATTTTTGCCACTCTCCAGCACCAAATAGCTGAGCTGAGGCACCAACAGCCGGTTCTTTTGATAGAAGGGACTAGATGATATGAAATCTGAAATAGGTACATCATCATTATGTTTATTTGACCAAACAGCACATTTGTCAAATTTGATTTTTGCCTATGTACCTGCTGCCAAATGTTGTCATAATTTGAATTGGGATTTTGATGATTTAAGGTATCAGTTAACATTTTGTGTGTTGCAGCATGCATGTTACTAATTGCATGTAATTGGTGAAGTCAACAGGAAATATGGAGGGGTTTTAAACGCTGGAGATTGTCCAATTAATGAAAGGAATGAAGCCTGCTTTTCTTCAAAGGTAGATTTTGTTTATACAGTTGAAAGTTTGCAGTTTACAGTTGGCTACATGTAAGATGTTTCAAGCCAAACTACCAGAGAATGCTATTTTTCTTAAGAAATTTGTTATTGAGAAAATTTAGCTTCTAAGCCAATATTTATCCAAGAGATGAATAGAGTATTGGTTGATTTCAATGAAGGATGAAGCTAAAAACCTGAACACATTGTATGAATACCCAGAATGGATTATTTTATTAAGTTTTTAGTTTCATATCACCATGAAATCAACAAATACTGATAACTTTATAGGACTCCTCTATGCAGAAGCTGACAAAATAACTGCTTTCTCAAAAGCATTTTCATTTAGGAATTAAATTATTTTTTCAGTCAATCAGAAAGTAAATTTTTTGATGGACACAACTATACTTGAATTATTTGTAAGGGTTGTGGAATACCTATGCCCGACTTGTCCAACACAGGTTTTTCTACCTGCCGGGGCAAGTACATTTTTCTTTGCCACTTGTCCCTGAATAAGTTAATTGAGGACAAATCTTTAAATGGTACTTGATAGAGGTAAATGATTAATTAGCCATATATTTGTATCAAAAGGTAGGAAATAGGGTTCCAGCATTTTCTTCTCTTAAAACAATAATTTCTGTTATTTATCTATCCTCTTTTTTGCAGACAAGTTCTTGTCCAGGGACAAGTGGAGAAAATGCATTTTTCCACACCCCTGATTCGTTTATAAAGGATTCTGTGCCATTAATTAATTTGCATACATGTTCTCAAAATTGTAAAATCTCAGACAAGCCCACAAGGTTTTATGCCAGGAGTGTGAAAACATGAGACATGATATTCTTCTGCGTATAACAAAGGTACAGATAGGAGTGGGTATTTCCAGTCTAAAAGCTTAATTTTCCTCTAAAATTCTATGTTGTGGGTACTCACAAAATAGAATTTGTGCTGCTTAAAAAATTATTTGAAGTTCAAAAAACTCCCTCTATCTGTACCTCTGATTAAAGTGAAGAGATCAATTTTGAGAATACTATGGGATGGACGGTATTATTGATTGTGAAAAGACAACATTAGTGATTGATCAAAACAATGATTCAAATCAAAAAAGGTCAATAATATTGATTAATTGGGCTACTTTAAACAAATAAAAGTTCTCTTCTTCAGACAAATACATTTAGTAGTAATATTATATTTTCACACTAGCTTTCGGTGGCAATGAGCTGCCTTCATCAGGTGAATCTTGCGAATCCAATTAAATTGGATTGAATTGAATTTGCAGGATTCATTCAGCCCGATTAACTCAGTTGGTAGTGCACTGGACTTCAAAACCATCGACGTTCGACAATGTGGGTTTGAATCCAGGGCTGGCACACTAAAAAACTAATTGTTTTTCGGATGAGACATTAAAATGAGGTCCTGTGAGACGGTGCTTTACACTGAGCACGTTAAAGAACCATTGCAGATCTCGGCATTAGTTTTGTCATGTATCCTTGCACGATCCTCTGTAAAAGTAACCGTCTTCTTGGGGCATCACTCATATGGGCATGTGCTACGGTTAAGCGACAATAGATTCACCTGATGAAGGCCACTGTGGCACCGAATGCTAATGCAAAATATAGAGGCTATTGAATGAGTGGTCATTGAATACCGAAATTATAAAATGAGTCATCTATAAACAGATAAAAGCGAGGCTGCGCCGAGTTTTTATCTGTTTAAGATGAGGACTTAAATAAATTCGGTATTTTATGAGCACAAATTTTATATTGTATTTATAATTTGACCTGAATTTTAGCGAAAAATTGTCAAAACTCTTGAAATTCAACATTTCAATTTTCGGCGAAACTTGTAACGCCGTTTAAAACTGACGTCACAACATAAACATTATGACATCATTTTCGCGGTTACAGAATAGCGTTGCTATTCGCTTTGAACTCATTTGCATAGTTATTCCACTAGTGTAATAACACCCGTGTATTATCAAAAATATTCAACGGGGTTATTTCAATCCTGCGACGTAGGTCATATTATAAATGATATTATTATTAAAAGGGTAACTTTAAGGATGAAAAACATCTAAATGCAGGTTTTGACTGAAATATAGTATCACATTTGAAAAGTGGGAAAAAGGCTTTTGAAATATTGCAATGTCTAATTACTTCAAGATGATTTATTTTTCTAACAACTATTTTTACATCACGCATGATTTACTCACATGCACACACATGCATACAATTACCTAGCAGGTGTTTTTAGCTGATCTTTAAACCCTTATCCTGATGAATTTAAATTGTATATGATTTTATTCTAGTTGTGTTGACCAAGATTCATGCAGTCAGATTGGCTGAAAAGATTTGTTTGATAACTCAATCAAATCAATTTTGATTCACAGCTTTTTTGTAAGCTCCTTTTGTCCAATAAACAATCCATGTATTTGAGGATAAATAATCTTAACATTTTTGCTTTAAAGAAATGCTATGAAATGACTTCTTGTTGATTTCATGGAGGTATGAAACTAAAAAGCTAATCACACTAATGTATGAAACCTCTTTGCAAATTGATACAGTGTGATTAGGTTTTTAGTTTCATACCTCAATGAAATCAACAAAATTCCCTCCCCATCTCGTAAATATAAGAAATTGCCAGATTTTGTGACTATTCAACCAGTCTTGCTCAGACTCTCCTCACAACAATATATAGAGGATAATTATTTGTTTCAGTGTAAGATCGATTTAAATTTCATTGAGTGAACAACAATAGCTATATATTCACAACCACAAGTGAAAATATAGCTTTTGTTGTTCATGAAATGAAATATTTATCGATTTTACTCAAAAACAAACGTTTATTCTATTTCTTTTAAGTGAAAAATGAGACAAAATGTGAAGATTCTTGGACATATTTTCGTAAAGCGCGTCATTTTGCATGTGATTGCTATGCAACTTTCATTGTGACGTCACTTATTTCACCCCGCATAGAGGACGTCAGATAGGGTGAAATGCACAAAAGCAGGGTATAAGTTTTTGATAATTTCACTGCATGTGCGGTGAGATTATCAAGTGATAATCTACCGTAATTTCTAGATAAACCCCCAAAAAGCATTATAGAAAGAAAGATTAGACATTGTAGGCTAAGATCAAACTACATCTGTGCCAGATGATATCTTCGTCCATGCCGTCTGTCAATGCTTTGTGTGAATATACAAGATCATAAGGAAAGGGAGGGGGCAGAGCAGGTTAAGGTAGTAGGCTATCATCCTGTTTCTTATTTCTTATTTCTTTTAGGGTAATTCAATAAAATGTGGTAAATCTTGTGTCTGCCTTTGAAGGATAAGAGTAATGAACAATATTTTTCTGGAACATTATTTTTATGCCCCCGTATCGAAAGATCGGGGGCATATTGTTTTACCGTTGTCCGTCTGTCCGTCTGTCCGTCTGTCCGTCCGTCCGTCTGTCTGTCTGTCTGTCTGTCTGTCTGCAAAAGTTAACCAAAAAACTTAACATTGCCAATATCTTCAAGCCTATTTAAGATACAAAGCTCATATTTGGCATGATGATAGATCTCAATGATCCGCATCTGCTGATACAAAAGTCAAGGTCATGTGACAAGGTCAAGGTCATTTCTCAAGGTCAAATAACTCAAAAAGTTAACCAAAAAACTTAACATTGCCAATATCTTCAAGCCTATTCAAGATACAAGGCTCATATTTGGCATGATGATAGATCTCAATGATCCGCATCTGCTGATACCAAAGTTAAGGTCATGTGACAAGGTCAAGGTCATTTCTCAAGGTCAAATAACTCAAAAAGTTAACCAAAAAACTTAACATTGCCAATATCTTCAAGCCTATTCAAGATACAAGGCTCATATTTGGCATGATGATAGATCTCAATGATCCGCATCTGCTGGTACCAAAGTCAAGGTCAGTTGACAAGGTCAAGGTCATCTTTCAAGGTCAAATAACTCAAAAAGTTAACCAAAAAACTTAACATTGCCAATATCTTCAAGCCTATTCAAGATACAAGGCTCATATTTGGCATGATGATAGATCTCAATGATCTGCATCTGCTGATACCAAAGTTAAGGTCATGTGACAAGGTCAAGGTCATTTCTCAAGGTCAAATAACTCAAAAAGTTAACCAAAAAACTTAACATTGCCAATATCTTCAAGCCTATTCAAGATACAAGGCTCATATTTGGCATGATGATAGATCTCAATGATCCGCATCTGCTGATACCAAAGTCATGGTCATGTGACAAGGTCAAGGTCATTTCTCAAGGTCAAACTTTGAAAAAAATGCTGTTACGGGGGCATTCGTGTTTCACAAACACATCTTGTTTTAGTGAAATTTTTCGGAGAGGTTTTAGGGATTGTGCTTGGTAAGAGAAAAAATGTATTATTTTTTGTAGGAAAATTTGCAGTAATGTAAACAAAAGTTGGCAGGTAAACTAGGCAGGTATTAGACAGAAAAAATGTCAGATTTGGTTCTTAGGGTAACCTTTTCTTATTTCTCTGGCGAAAATAAATTCCATCTATTTTGGTGTAATAATGTTTTGCAGTAGAAGAAATATCTGTTTTGGTAAACATACATTTGACCATCTAAGACTTCAAATTTGTATTGCCAAGTTCCCTGCATAAACCCGTTCCTGTTTTACAAAATTTTGGACCTGTCCAAATTCAAAGGTTTTGCAGATGAAAATTTTAAGTGAATTTAATTTGAAAAATAACCATTCAATAGGGTAGAAATTAGAGTGGAAAAAGAAGAAATTGCTTTTCAGAAGCAATTTCTTCTTTTTTCACAATATTTTCTCAATCATAAAATCACAGGCACATAAAAAGCAGGGATTAAACAGCAAAGGGTTAAAGCAGCTACCAAATCTGTATACAAGACTGTTGTTACTAAATATTGGCAAATTTCTTTAATGCTTTTTGGATTATCAAGAAATAACGGTGAATTATCATTTGATTAACTCACTGCATAACCAGTTGAAATTTTTAAAAACTTGTACCCCACTTTCGTTCATTTCACCCTATCTGAATTCATCTAAGTAGAGCCAAATAAGTGACTTCACCATTACTATTGCATAGAAATCACATGTAAAATAACGCGCTGAAAGAAAATGTGTCTGAAAATTTTCACATCTTGTCTCGTTTTTCTGCATTAAAGAAATGGAACAATTGTTTGTGTTTGGAGTAAGATCGATTTATGTTTTATTTTGTGAATAACAATAGCTATACTTTCACTCCTGGCTCTGCCACTCCTGAAAATATAGCTTCTGTTGTTCACTCAATGAAATATAAATTGATCTTACAGTGGTCTCATTTATGCATTAAAGAAATAGAATAATTGTTTGTTTTTGGACTAAGTTGATTGATATTTTTATTTCGTGAACAACAAAAGCTATATTTTTGCTCATTACTCTGCCACTCTTGAAAATATAGCTTTTGTTGCCTCAATGAAATATACATTGATCTTGCACTGAAACAAATAATTATCCTCTATATGACTCATCATTAGTGGGTAATATTGAAGAATCATTTAATGTTTTTGTCATTTATTTTGATCACTTATGGACCAGACAGTGCTAAAATCATTGATTTGTGCTAGATTGTAAAAGCCAAGATAAAAAGTAACATGGAAACTTTCAACTGGTCTGTTCTTATTCGAACAATTCCAGAATGGTGAGATAATACATTGTAGTAAGAAAACATTTTGAAAATATTGCTTCCTATGCTCACAATGCATTCTTTAATGTAAATTAGATTATTAGTTGAAAGATGGGATTTTTTGGAGTGGATTCAATAATCTTTTCAAGGGTTATTGCTTTTTCAATTACAACTGTTTTCTTTCAAATCCTTCATTATAAATAACAAGATTTTTATTCTTATTTTTATCAGGAAACATTAAGTGGTTGGAGTCAGGTACTTGTGAACTACAGTGATGGCACTTCAGAAAGTTTCAAGTATGGTACCCAAAGGTAGGTGGAATTTATTATACCCCCCACCTACAAAGTAGAGGGGGGTATATTGGTTTCACCATGTCTGTCTGTCTGTCCATCTGTCCATCCATACAACTTTTTGTTTCGGAACTCTAACTCAAGAACCAAGTGACCTACAATCATGAAACTTCATACAAATGTTGCTAATGACCCAAGGAAGTGCCCTATTGTTTTGGGGTGACATAGGTCAAGGTCACTGTCAGCCTTTGTTCAATTTTGGTTTCCTGACTATAACTTGATAACCAAGCGACCTACAATCAAGTAACTTTATGCAAATGTTGCTTAACTTTGAAGGAAGTGCCCTATTGTTTTTGGGATGCATAGATCAAAGGTCAAGGTCACAGTCAATTTTTGTTCAATTTTCATTTCCGGACTCTAACGCAAAAACCAAGCAACCTAGAATCATGAAACTTCATGCAAATGTTGCTTATGACCTCAATATTTGTTACAAACACATCCTTCAGTAATAGTACTTACATTTTGACAAAGTGCTTGTTTATGGTTAGGGTCAAGGGTCATATGAAAAGGAAAATATTTTATAAAAGGGAAGAGTCTGTTTTATCATCCCCTCTTTTCTACTTTGATTGATTAAAAAAGAGCCTGACATTTCCAACAATTTGACATGTTAGTGCATTGCAAACATTAAGCAGCCTAGACAGCCAGATATAGCAGTTATAAGCTTATCTGACTGTCTTAAGAAATTTTGAGACTTTATCTATTTACAAAGTGCATTGTCAAGACTCTGGTCTGACTGTGTGGATGCACAGGCTGACCAGAGTCTTTGCTTTGCGCACTTTCAAATTTGTTGGAAATGTCTCGACAGGCTCAAATAATATGTAATTTTCATACTTTATACAGTGTTCCCACTGCTGCCTTGATATACGTAATTTAAAAAATTAGTAATTTATGCAGTAAAGCCTTCTTTCTAATACAAAGGCGGCTGCTGGCAAATATTGGTTGTACAAGCTTTAATTTATAAAATAATTTCATTTTCATATTGATGTGTCTGTGAATAAAATACAAAAGGTAAAATGGAAGGGGGGGGGGGGGGGCTAGAGGATTTTGTTTTGCATATAAATCCTCCCCCATCAGACTATATTCATTGACACATCAATGCAAAAATGAAATTATATGTATTATAACATAATCACTATTTTGAATTAAGTTTTATTACCCTTTTCTGGGTGTAAAAAGTAAAATTACATTTTTCTGGATGTAAAATTGATGAATAAGTAATGATATTAACGTTGGGAGATTTTCATAGAAACTGAAGAGCGTCATTTAGTATTTGGGTTATATGAGGTTAAAAGCATCAACATTCCCTCTAAAGATGACAAAGAACATCATAAATAGTCAGAGTTATCTGTGTACACAGCAAAACACATGACATATAAATTATATTTCAAATAAAGTGCTATGTAATTCTTCTTATTTCATAGTATGCATATACACCATCTTGATATAATTTGGGGTAAATCACCGCTATTTAGGGTTTTGGGGATCACTGTTTACATTTTGATTAAATTCACATTTTCTTGTGTTAAAAATTCCTTTCACTTTTTATGAGACCAACAAAATTACTTGCCAACAAAATTGATCACAGGTGCTGTTACAGAAATGTACAGCATTCTAAAAAAATGTGGATTTTATTTGGGGCAAACACCTGCAACTATGAATGATGTACTAACATAGACATACACGAAAAAGGTGAAAAAAATGTCTGACAGTTTTAAAATTGTTTTTAATGACAATGCTCAATAATGCATAATAATGTTTCAGCTTTCCAAAGAAACCTTGATTGTGTCAATACATTGCACTAAATCCATTTCTGGCTCTTAATAGGGAAAAACTGTACAACTGTATATAAGGGTGCTGGATAATTCTGGGATTTAAGTCACAAAAGGGGCATAATTCTCAGAAAAATGATTCACCAAAGTTATCCTTTGTGATGGTATGGAAAGGTCTTGTGATAAGGTCAAGTTTAAATGATTGATTGAATGGAGTTTTATGCCACTTTCAACATTATTTCAGTTATATCGCCGCTGCTGGAGCAACTTACAATGGATTCCTGTTATTTCTCTCACCAGTACAACCACCACGTCCTTTCCCAGCCTCCAGCTACTATCTCTCAAAGGTCTATGATTATCAACCCCTTGGTGAGAGACAAAATAGTTGAAAAATATGAGTAACCCCATCAGGGATTGAACCCGGGACCTCTAGATTGATAGGAAATATGATTAAAGTTTGCAATGTCAACAACAACACACAAAAAACACCCATAAGATGACAATAGCTGGACAATAAGGATATTAAATGAGTGGTCATTGAATACCTAATTTATTAAACAAGTCATCTTTTAAACAGATAAAAACGAGGCTATGCCGAGTGTTTATCTGTTTATAGTAGAATAGTTTAATGAATTCGGTATTTGATTAGCACAAATTTGATATTCTATTTATAATATGACCCGAATTTTGGTGATGAAATGAGAAAATTACGATATCCATTGATTCGTGGTATTCTGCAAAACATATAATGCTGCTTGCGAAATGACGTCAGCAGATCCACTTTGACGTCATTTTCCTTACAAAAAAATAATGTTCTTGGTTCTTAGCTCATTTGCATAGTTATTCCACTAGTGTAAAAACATCCGTTAAATATCAAAAATATTCAAAGGGGCTATTTCACTCCCATGATGTAGCTCATATTATAATTTTTTAGTTCCACTGGCTGAAAGCCACTGGGGCTATTGTCATGGCGTTGTGTCCCTCGTGCATCCGTCCGTGCGTGCGAGTGTGCGGTCTTTAAAAATCTTCTCCTCAGAAGCTACTTGATGAATTTCAACCAAACTTTACAGGAATGATCCTTGGATGACCCTCTTTCAAAGTTGTTCAAGAAATTTTGATCCAATGAAAAACTTTGATTAAATGGGCGTGGCTAATTTCCAAATATGGTAAAAAGGGAGTTTTCTCAGATTCTAATCAATGGATACCAATTAAATTTTACATGAATTATCCTTGGGTGACCCTTCATCAGTCTACAAAAAATAATTGTGATCAGATGGAAAATATGCATTTTATGGGTGGAGGTCAATTCTCTATATGTTATATAGTGGAAACTTTGAAAATCATTTTCTATGAACGCAACTGAAGGATATCAACCAAATTTTATTGGAATGATCCTTGAGTGACCCTTTATCAGTCAACAAAAAATCATTGTGATCGGATGAAAAATATGCATTTTATGGGCAGAGGTCATTTCTCTATATGTTATATAGTGGAAAATTTGAAAATCATTTTCTCAGAATCTAATTTTTGGATATCAACCAAATTTCACTTGAATGATCCTTGAGTGACCCTTTATCAGTGTACCAAAATTTATTTTGATTGGATGAAAAGTATGTATTTTATGGGTGGGGGTCATTTCTCAATATGTTAGATAGTGGAAACTATGAAAATCATTTTCTCAGAATGTAACTGATGGATATCAATCAAACATTTTTGGTATGATCTTTGGGTGACCCATTATCATGCAGCCACAAATTATTTTGATTTGATGAAAAATATGTCTTTTAAGAGTGGAGGTCATTTCTCTATTTGTTATATAGTTGAAACTATGAAAATCATTTTCAACATCAGTAGAACCCCAAATATCTAAAAATCTAGTCAAAACATTTATTTCTTTTTACAAAAATTTCAAGCCTGTTGAGCGACACAAGCCATTCATGGCTTTCTAGTTATCCAAAATAGTTGAGTTAATTACTTTCTTTTATCCTGTCCTTTCTTTTTAGCTCACCTGAGCACAACATGCTCAAGGGGAGCTTTTAGGATCACCCTTGTGCATCGTGCGTCGTGTGTTGTGCGTCGTCAAAATTTAACTTCCTTAAAACTTCTTCTTCTCCTAAACCACTTGGCCAATTTCAATGAAATTTTACCAGAATGCTCCCTGGGTGACAGTCTCTCAAAATTGTTGGCAAAATTCTGATTGGTCCATAAATATGGACATGGCAAGGCGGGGCTTAATCTTTGAAAGACATCTCCTCCTGAGCCATTGGGCTGATTTCAATGAAACTTTACCAGAATGTTCCTTGGGTGACCTTTGTCAAAAATTGTTCTTTAAATTTTGATTGGCACATTAATGTGGGCGTGGCAGGGTGGGGCTTATTGTGAGCCCGAAATCTTTGAACGACATCTCCTCCTGAACCATTAGGCCGATTTCAATGAAACTTTATCAGAATGTCCCTTGTGAGACTCTTTTCAAAAATTGTTTGTTGAATTTTAATTGGCCCATAAGTATGGGTATGGCAGGGCGGGGCTTATTTTGAGCCCGAAATCTTTGAACGACATCTCCTGAACCACAGGACCGATTTCAATGAAACTGTACAAGAATATCCCTTGGGAGACCCTTTTGATAAATTGTTCGCAAAGTTTTGATTGGCCGATAAATATGGGCGAGGCAGGGTGGGGCTTAATTTGAGCCTGAAATCTTTGAATGACATCTCCTGAACCACTGATCCGATTTCAATGTAACTTTACCAGAATGATCTGTGGGTGCTTCTTTTCAAAAATTGTTCGCGAATTTTGATTAGCCGATAAATATGGGTGTGGCTTAGTTTGAGCCCAAAATCTTTGATCAACATCTCCTCTTTAACCACTTGGCCGTTTTAAATTAAACTTTACCATAATGTTCCTTTGATGACCCTCTTCAAAATTATTTTGCAAAATTTTGATGAGCCAAAAAATATGGGCATGGTAGGGGGGTGGGGGCTAATTTTGAGTAGCCTCAGTAAAGAATGGGTGGGCAGGGTCAATTTTCACTTTAAATTCTTGGAATAACATCTCTTCAACAAATGTGAATGAAACTTTGTCAGAAAGTTACTTAGATGGGTTCCACTGGACCAATGAAATTCAGGTGAGCGGTAAAGGGCCATGTTGACCCTCTTGTTTGTTCCATAGTGTACAATTTAATTTTACCTCAGTTTGAGCAAAAATAATGCCCATCAAGTTTATAGTCTTTTCTCTGCTCTGTGTTTTACATCATGATCTGAGAGATTCAATGCTTCATTAAGTATTAATAGAGGAACATAGACCACCCATGAGGATTAGAACTAACATCACTTTCAATTTCTCTATAGTGCTGTTTCTTTGATTGTTTGTTCCTTGTTGAATATCTTTACATTAAAGGCTTGTTGATTACCGATCTATTTGTGACCCATCGGGTGAAAAGGGCCCTACTGGGTAGTGCTCAAAATGTAGATCCTAGACAGTCTACGATGATCATTCTACCTTCCTGTAGAATAAGTCTTAAAAACAGAAATGCCACACCTGGTTGTACTCTACTGGAACCAATACCCTGAGTTTGTCCAGACACAACAAAGGTCAAGGTCACTGCTAAAGGTCAAATGAATCACAAATAAAAATCAGGTGTTTACTGGAGCATCCATGTCTGTAACACTTTTCTAGTATCGAATATTTTATTGGCTTATATCTTTGCAGGTGGAAGCATACATTTGAGACGGCAGGTTTACAAGAGATCACAGTTATCCTGGTGGATGCCACCGGAGCCCACTTAGATAATTTGACCACTTACATTATGGTGGAAGAACCAGTTAAGGCAGTCCGTCTACATGGACCTGCCATTGTCAAAATAAGCGAAACAGAGTGAGTTTAATTGCTCATAATTGAAATTGGAATGGCTTTACATGTTTCGGGCAATTTTAAACCGTATCAAAAACATACATTTTTAGCTCGGATGTTTTCAAAGAAAACCCGAGGTATTACGATCACCTTGGTATCATTGCCGTTGTTGTTGTTGTTGGCCTTGATGTTGGTGTTTGAGTGACAAACTTTTACCTTGGTCATAATTTTTGAATGGTAAGTCATTGAGCCTTCATATTTCACATGATCATTGCTTGTGACAAGACCTTACTGTAGGTACCGTGTTCAAGACCTTTCTGTAGGTGCCAAGTTCAAGGTTAACAGTCAAAGTCAAGGTCACCTTTCAAGGTAAAATTTCTTTAAAAAATTTAACCTTGGTCATGACTTTTGAATGGTAAGTCAAAGAGCCTTCATATTTCACATGATCATTGCTTGGGACAAGACCTATTCTGTAGGCAACAAGTTAAGGTCAACAGTCAAGGTCAAGGTCATTTTTCAAGGGCAATTTTCTTTAACAAATCTAACCTTGGTCATAGAGCCTTCATATTTCACATGATCATTGTTCTACTTAATTTATCTTGAATGTACTTAACAGCTTATTACATGGCTAACAAGGGACAGAAATTGATATTGGCCCTTACCTTGAAATCTGCTTTCCAGGTAGTTATCAAGGTGGCAGGGGGATATCACTTTTGGGCCCCCAATCAGTGTTATGATAAACTCTATTATTGCATAAAATGTATGTTTTCAGGATGTTAAAGGCATTTGTTAACGGACAAAACCCGGGTGTTTATGAGAGGAAACGTGGATGAATTCATGTGCCGTTAATGACTTGCTTTTAATTTATTCATTTTCGGTCTCGGCCTATACACTTTATCAGTAACCCTGTCCAACATTATAATAGAGCATACCTAGATACTCTTAATCCGGCGTTAAATTGTGTGATGTCATAAATTGACCAAGCAATGTGGATAAAAACAAGATGGACGGTGTAATGCATGATGGCATATAAGTGATTTGTAACTGGTTTTATATCGTTTCTATGAAATTATTTTACTCTTATCAATCTTTTTATGCAATAACAGCGTCAATTCACACTTTTTCAGGCGTTAACATTTGCAGAATCCTCAAAATGGTTTAACGATCTTGTGCTTCGCAATCGGGCGTTAAACCATTTTTTTTGGTCTCTGCAAATGTTAATGCCCTCAAAAACGTGAATTAACCCTATATTATCATCTATGTCCTTGCTTTCATCCTTACCATCTGTTTGTCCATATGTACACTTCTCGTAAATGCAACTTCTCTTTCATTTATTCATGGATTGTCATGCAACTTTATAAGAATGCTCCTTAAAATGTGACTATTGGCATATTGTTGAGGCAAATATCCTTTCTGACATTAATTCTGTCTGATGTCAATGGGTGGATAATCTTAAACGTAAGTGGGATGAGCAGCTTTGAACTTGGATAGGATGTAGTAGCCATGGTTATGTTCTTTTAATGGAATTACTCATTGGAGAGACAAGTTGAAATATCATAACTTGAAGATGATTGTTAAATTCAAACCAGTCTAAATATTGCCCATTTCTAATCACGACAAAGGGTATATTTTTTTCCATATCCAACATGCAGTTAGTTCTGTTGCTCCAGCTTATTTAACTTAGATGATAATAGTTTTCACCATGTTTCATGTATATTCAAGCCGCAATCCACTTTCAGCTTGGCTGTTTTAGAACAAAGATCCTAAGGACAAAGCTCTAACCCTATTTCCATTTGAGTGCCCATAATAAGGGTTTGTGAAAGAATCATAATATATTTTTGCTTTAAATCTCAACTACTCTAGTCAATTGCAGCTTTTGATTTTTATTGGTTTAATTTCATCATGATATTATGTTCTGTCTGTCGGTCTGATTTAAGGAATGACCTGTGTAATATATGTTGTTAAATGTTTAGACAAACTGATCCATTTATTTCTCTATGAAACCTTATGCTGTAGGTATTCATTTGAATCATCTCAATAAGAGTGAAACACATCCAATGTAAACCATTAGAAAGGACTTGTAAAAAATTTTAGAAATATATTTTGATAGAAAATTCAAAATAGCCTTGTATCTTTGTAGATTTTGTTCCATTATGTCCATCATTATTTTGAGTCTCTATGATATAAGGACAGAACTGTGTAATATGTCGTTAAAGGTTTAGACGAACTGATCTCATTTATTTCCTAGGAAAATAAACCCAAGACTTAATAAAAACGCAGGAAAGATTTCACAAACTAGTTTATGTGGTAGTTAGTATCAATATTTTCTAATTATGGGGAGTTGGTCTAGACTTGGCTTTACATTTTAATGCCAGATCTCACAGCCTTTATTTGGGCTTGACCTAGCTATGGGAATATTTTACCATTCATTTTAGGCTTTGAAAACCCAATGATTTTACCTGAAGTCCATTTTTAAACCAGAAAAGTTTCAAAGTTGCATTTTCAAAATAAAACTGATTTACAGTTATTGAATCAAGTGCCTTCAGCAGGTACCTTAATGCAAATTTGCCTAGGTTTTTATATAGCATGACAAGACTTAAGTTTGCAATGTTTGCAACAGCTCTAGATTTAAATTAGTTTGTTTAGCTGCAAAGTCTTATCTGAGTCTGCTCCTGACCGATAGATGGATAATGGTAAATATAATAGGTATGAGAAGCCAAAGGCTCAGATTGGATGTTGCAGTAGTTCGGATATGAAAAATGTAAGAAATCCATAGTTAGGTGCTATTGCCGCTGCAGTATGGAATACTGTTAAAAGTGAAATAAAAGTAAGTACAAAACAGTTTTGTTTTTATTATACGCCGCCGGAGGCGGACGTATATTGGCGTCATCTTCTCCGTCTGTCCGTCCGTCCATCCGTCCATCCGTCCGTCCGTCCGTCCGTCCATCCGTCCGTCCATCCGTCCGTCCGTACGTCCGTCCACTTTTCTTGTCAACGCAACTCCTCCTAAACAACTGGCTGGATCTTCTTGAAACTTGGTCAATATTATCACCTCAATTGGTAGATGTGCATGAAGGAAGGATTTTACGGTTCGTTGATTTTTGCCTGAGTTATGCCCCTTGATAACTTAGTCTCTGGGTCCACTTTTCTTGTCAACGCAACTCCTCCTAAGTTTCTGGCTGGATCTTCTTGAAACTTGGTCAATGTAATCACCTCAATTGGTAGATGTGCATGAAGGAAGGATTTTACGGTTCATTGATTTTTGCCTGAGTTATGCCCCTTGATAACTTAGTCTCTGGGTCCACTTTTCTTGTCAACGCAACTCCTCCTAAGTTTCTGGCTGGATCTTTTTGAAACTTGGTCGATGTTATCACCTCAATTGGTAGATGTGCATGAAGGAAGGATTTTATGGTTCGTTAATTTTTGCCTGAGTTATGCCCCTTGATAACTTAGTCTCTGGGTCCACTTTTCTTGTCAACGCAACGCCTCCTAAGTTTCTGGCTGGATCTTTTTGAAACTTGGTCTATGTAATCACCTCAATTGATAGATGTTCATGAAGGAAGGATTTTACGGTTCATTGATTTTTGCCTAAGTTATGCCCCTTAAAACTTAGTCTCTGGGTCCACTTTTCTTGTCAACGCAACTCCTCCTAAGTTTCCGGCTGGATCTTCTTGAAACTTGGTCAATGTTATCACCTCAATTGGTAGATGTGCATGAAGGAAGGATTTTATGGTTTGTTGATTTTTGCCTGAGTTATGCCCCTTAAAAACTTAGTATCTAGGGCTCATTGAAATTGCAGCCTTTTGAACACAAATCCTCCTTACTTTTTGTCTTTATTTAAATGAAACTTGGTCAATGTCATCACCATAATTTGAAGATGTACATGGATCAAGGATTTTATGGCTCATTTATTTCCCTGAATTATGCCCCCTTAAAACTTAGTGCCTGGGGCTTATTGAAATTGCAGCCATGTGAAGGCAACTCCTCCTAACTTTTTGTCTTGATTTAAATGAAACTTGGTCATTTTCAATTTGGTTCTGTCAAAATAAGTAGTGTCTACAATTATTTCTGTGAAACAGCAGCAATGTGGCGGCGTATTTTGTGACGATGGCACTCTTGTTGCTCATATTTTGTAGCCTGATCCAGGCTATTCAATGTTTGAGTTTTATGCACTTTGGGGAAAATCTGGTCACATCGCGCACATGCTCAATTTACAAAGAGCAAGACAAAATAATATTGGAGAATGTCTGTGTAAAATATTCAAGTCACACTTCCTTTGAGAGACACAATTGCATGATTTACACCATTCAATAATTGTGTTGGTAACCTGTGATAAAAAGAAACCTGTAATCATTTCTTGAAATCTAGAATGACAGACTAGAATTAGAACTTTCCAATCATAGTTTTAGTTCAGTATGATAATATCCCCCACCTACAATATAGACAGGGTATATTCACATTTCACCATGTCTGTCTTTCCACCCATCCATCCGTCCATAAACCTTAATTTGGTATCCAGACTCTACCTCAAGAACTAAGTGACCTATATTCATGAAACTTATTCAATTGTAGTCATGACCCAAGAAAGTACCCAATTGTTCTAGGGTCACAAAGGTCAGACCTTAAGGTCACAGTTAAACGTCCTCAGAAAAACATTTCTGGAAATGGGACAAAGTGCTGGTGGTGGTAATTCTCCACTCTGCTACAGATCTGGTTCTTGTGTTCCAAGAGACATTTTAGTCTTGTTTAGCCTCTGTCATAGTGCAGTTGGTAGCACAATTGGACTGTCAATCTAGAGGTCTCGGGTTCGATCCTCGATGAGGGCATTTATTCTTTCCAACTATTTGTCTCTCACCAAAGGGTTGATAATCGTAGACCCATGTGAGCTGGAGGTAAGGAAAGGATGTGATGGTTGTACTGTTGAAAGAAAAACCAGGAATCCATTGTTTTTAGGTGCTCTAGCCGCTGCGATATAACTGAAAAAATGTTGAAAGCAGCGTTAAACTCCAATCAATCAATCAATAGACTTGTTTAGGGTATTTTCTTGTAAAATGTGCTTCAGTTTCCAGGGATCTAGATTACAAGAAGTTATGGAAATCTCAACATTTTATGTTTCATCCAAATCCTATTTTGGAGATATTTTTTGGAATCACAGTTCAAATGAATACCAACAGCATTTATATGATTCAAGAATATGGAAATTTACATTTTAGCCTGTGTCTGTCATGTCCAGCAATTTCACATGTATGCGATGTTAAGACCCAGATCAGCATCTGCGTCCACACAGTCTGATCAGAGTCTTCACTTCATGCTCATAGATGCCTATAGACCTACAGTCTCTGCTCACAATTAAAGAACAATTTAAAGCAGCGCGCGATTTTCGAGGCTGCTCAATGTCTGTCCATCATGCAAATGTGAGTTAGACAGAAATGTCACACACAGACTCATTTATGACTTAAAGTCTCTCCTTTCTAAAGCTTTTCATACAGAAGGGCAACAGAAAGGGGGGGGGGGGGGCTCCTTTCTAAAGCTTTTCATACAGAAGGGCAACAGAAATGGAGGGGGGGCATAAGTCTCTCCTTTCTAAAGCTTTTCATACAGAAGGGCAACAGAAATGGAGGGGGGGCATAAGTCTCTCCTTTCTAAAGCTTTTCATACAGAAGGGCAACAGAAATGGGGGGGGGGGGGGGCATAAGGGGAACCATGTCAGGACAGGACCCTGAAAATTGTGATATTTTGCAAGTAATTAAATTATAGTCACCTGAGAAGGGAATTCCAGAAATCAAAGTAGAAAATTGTCATTGGGTATCCAAAATATTATGCAACCTATTCAAGCATTTCAGCTGTGGCTACAACTACGATCATGTATCAACTGATAATATTTTATGAAATTTAAGATGGAATAAGGAATATTTTTTCATGGTTTTAGAAGAAAACGACTCTATGCTTGGAGTTTCAAGGCTAACATGTTTCATCCACCAGGGTTCTTCAATTGAATCCATATACTTGGTGTAAGTTCAGAATCCAAGGGCCCTAAGACCAGGCTGATTGAAATTAGTTATTTCTCCACTTGCACATTGACAAGTTAAAGATCATTTTCTACTTCCAGGATGTAAATGAACTTGTCTATAAAAAAAATACAGATTTTAGATAAAGTTTGAAAAAATAGTTTTTAAAGAAGAAAATGCTGGAACCCAGCATTTCCTTCATTAAAAACAATATTTTTCTACTCTTTGGTACAAACATACTGAAAGGCTATTTAATCTACTAGATCTATTTAGTAGTATTTTAAGACTTGCCCCGATATTTATATGTCTACCGACACGGACTTAAGTGTCAAAGAAAAATGTACTTGTCTGCATGGCGGAAAAGTCTGGCATGGGAATTCCCCACCCCTTCCTGTGACCTTAGTTGATAAGTAGGACCATCTTGTAAATTTGGACATCTATTTTTGTCTTCGACAGATAATTGTGTAATTAGATAATGATTACATTTTCAGGGAAATTTCCCCCAATAGATGGACAGCAGAGCTTGATGGAGGCACTAATGTTTTGTATAGATGGACACTGGAGGAGACTTTATTAACAACATTACCAGAGGTGGGGGTTTAACACTTTAACCCTTTCCTGTTTTACAAAATTTTGGACCTGTCCAAATTCAAAGGTTTTGCAGACGAAAATTAAAAGTGAATTTAATTTGAAAAATAACCATTCAGTAGGGTAGGAAAATAGTGTGGAAAAAGAAGAAATTGCTTGTCAGAAGCAATTTCTTCTTTTTTTCACAATGTTTTCTAAATCATAAAACCACAAGCACATAAAAAGCAGGGATTAAACAGCAAAGGTTTATTGCTTTCCCATTTTTAGCTCACCGAGCAGAACATGCTCAAGTGGATCCTTTAGGACCACCCTGAGTCCCTTGTCTGTCGTGCCTTGTCTGTTGTCAAAAATCTTAAAAAAATTTCTCCTGGGGATGGGGCTTATTTTTTAGTCCAAAATCTTTGAATGAACATTCCTCCAGAACCACTGGGTCGATTTCAATGAAACTTTACCAGAACATTCCCTTTTCCTGTTTCTAATTGAATGAAGATGCAAATGACATGAATAGTGGATGGTTTTAGAAAGGTGACTTATTGTCTTATGTTGTGATAAAGGTTGTGAGTAGAGGAGAAACAAATTGACGGGTGTTGCAAATGACGTAGAGAAGTGGATTGAATTTGATCCATCTTATGGTTATTAATAGATTGTGGGTAAAGGAGGAATTATTTCTTATACACTTTAAAGAGCAAGAACATTACAAGGGTTCAGTGCGAGACTGTACTAAGTGTATATACAATGTATATACACTCAGTACAGTCTTGCACTAAATTCTCAAGTTTTGATAAATTTTACTCAATCATAAAAAAGTGTTTTGACTGACATTGGAGAGATCTTATTTTAAAACATAACAAGAAGCTTTAGTTTGGAAAATAAAGCTATAGAAGTAAAAAGTATATGTTGCTGTTGAATAGATATAAATTTCGTTTCAAAATCTGAACTGCCTCTTAGGTTGAGGGGTCAGCGCAAAACTATTGTAAGTGCCTATAGATATATAGGCACTTACAATAGTTTTGCCCTGAGCAATCAAGGTACTCTTTCTAATGAAGGTTATTCCTGCATGGAAACCTCTTATCTGCTTACACCATCTGGGGAGATAACATGGTGCAATTTGTTGTCTTTCATGTTCCATTTCACATTGATTTATTGTGCAAAAACCTAAGTTCTTTGAAAAAAATCATTGCATCATGATATCATATGGTTTTGTTAGTCCCTTGTCTTTTAGAAATGACATTGATAGGTTTTTGAATACATCTCTGATCTCATTGAAGTGCTGGTAAGCAAAAATTATTTTATTTTATGAGATTAGAATTAGTGCACAGCAGAGGATTCAATGAAAATTGTTCATCAAGATGTTAAATGTTTGTCTGATTTTAACTTTTTAGAAGGTGATCAAACACTAATTTTGCACTCTGTCTCTAGACATATCTAAAGATATGACAGTCATCCATTTTGTATGTTTTGCATTTTACAAGTTAAAAAATTGTACTTATGTTTCTGAGAGACTCTCAGTGTAACTTTAACCATTGTCATGCTGAATGAATCTTGGCTAAAATTTTCATCAAAATCAAAGGGCAAAAAGCACTGAAAGTTCCAACTGTAGGTCAATTTTTATTAGCTCCACTGGCTGAAAGCCACTGGGGCTATTGTCATGGCGTTGTGTCCGTCGTGCGTCCGTCCGTCCGTGCGTCCGTGCGTCCGGTCGTAAACTTTTTCTTTAAAAATCTTCTCCTCAGAAACTACTGGATGGATTTCAACCAAACTTCACAGGAATGATCCTTGGGTGACCCTCTTTCAAAGTTGTTCAAGAAATTTTGATCCAATGAAAAACATGGATTTAATGGGCGTGGCTAATTTCCAAATATGGTAATAAGTGAGTTTTCTCAGATTCTAATTGATGGATAACAATGAAATTTTACATGAATGATCCTTGTGTGACCATTTATTGGTCTACAAGAAATTATTGTGATCGGATGAAAAATGTGCATTTTATGGGCGGAGGTCATTTCTCTATATGTCATATAGTGGAAACTTTCAAAATCATTTTCTCAGAATCTAATTGACAGATATCATCCAAATTTCTCTTGAGTGATCCTTGAGTGACTCTTTATCAGTCTACCAAAAATTATTGTGATTGGATGAAAAATGTGCATTTTATGGGCGGAGGTCATTTCTCTATATGTCATAAAGTGGAAACTTTGAAAATCATTTTCTCAGAATCTTATTGACAGATATCATCCAAATTTCACTTGAGTGATCCTTGAATGACCCTTTATCAGTCTACCAAAAATTATTGTGATTGGATGAAAAATATATTTTTTATGGGCGGAGGTCATTTCTCTATATGTCATATAGTGGAAACTTTCAAAATCATTTTCTCAGAATCTAATAGACAGATATCATCCAAATTTCTCTTGAGTGATCCTTGAGTGACTCTTTATCAGTCTACCAAAAATTATTGTGATTGGATGAAAAATGTGCATTTTATGGGCGGAGGTCATTTCTCTATATGTCATAAAGTGGAAACTTTGAAAATCATTTTCTCAGATTGAAACTGATGGATATCAATCAAACATTTTTGGTATGATCTTTTGGTGACCCATTAACATGCAGCCAAAATATTATTTTGATTGGATGAAAAATATGTCTTTTATGGGCGGAGGTCATTTCTCTATATATGTTAAATAGTTGAAACTTTGAAAATCATTTTCAACATCAGTAGAACTCAAAATATTTAAAGATCTAGTCAAAACTTTGATTTGCTTTAATTTACAAGAATATCAAGCCTGTGGAGCGACTCAAGCCATTCATGGCTTTCTAGTTTGAAAAACTAAATCTATTGACAATTCTGGTTTGAAAGTGAGAAACAGGGTGTAGACTAACATCAGACTGCACATATGTGCAGGCTGATGTTAATCTATAGCTCCTACCTATGCAGGAATATTCCGGGTTCAGCATGACAAGGGTTAACACAGGGAAAACATTAGTTGAGCCTTTAAATGTCAGATCCTTGATATGTGACCTTGACCTGTTACTTTCAGCTATAATTAGTTTAACCCTTTCCTGTTTTACAAAATTTTGAACCTGTCCAAATTCAAAGGTTTTGCAGACGAAAATTTAAAATGGATTTAATTTGAAAAATAACCATTCTGTAGGGTAGAAAATAGTGTGGAAAAAGAAGAAATTGCTTGTCAGAAGCAATTTCTTCTTTTTTAGCTCCACTGGCTGAAAGCCACTGGGGCTATTGTCATGGTGTTGTGTCCGTCGTGCGTCCGTGCGTCCGTGCGTGCGGTCGTAAACTTTTTCTTTAAAAATCTTCTTCTCAGAAACTACTGGATGGATTTCAACCAAACTTCACAGGAATGATCCTTGGGTGACCCTCTTTCAAAGTTGTTCAAGAAATTTTGATCCAATGAAAAACATGGATTTAATGGGCGTGGCTAATTTCCAAATATGGTAAAAAGTGACTTTTCTCAGGTTCTAATTGATGGATACCAATTAAATTTTACATGAATGATCCTTGGGTGACCCTTTATCAGTCTAAAAAAAATTATTGAAATCGGATGAAAATTATGTATTTTATGGGCGGAGGTCATTTCTCTATATGTTATTTAGTGGAAACTGTGAAAATCATTTTCCCAGAATCTAACAGATAGATATCAACCAAATTTAACATGAATGCTCCTTGGGTGACCCTTTATCAGTCTAAAAAAAGTTATTGAAATCGGGTGAAAATTATGTATTTTATAGGCGGAGGTCAATTCTCTATATGTTATATAGTGGAAACTTTGAAAATCATTTTCTCAGAATCTAATTGATAGATATCAACCAAATTTTACATGAATGATCCTTGGGTGACCCTTTATCAGTCTACCAAAGATTATTATGATCGAATGAAAAATTTGTATTTTATAGGCGGAGGTCATTTCCACTATATGTTATATAGTGGAAACTTTGAAAATCATTTTCTCAGAGTGTAACTGATGGATATCAATTAAACTTCATTAATATGATCCTTGGGTGATCTATTATCATGCAGCCAAAAATTATTGTCATTGGATGAAAAATATGTCTTGTATGGGCGGAAGTCATTTCTCTATATTTTATAATGTTGGAGACTTTGAAAATCATTTCAACATCAGTAAAACCCAAAATATCTAAAAATCTAGTCAAAACTTAGATTTGCTATTACAAGAAATTCAAGCCTGTGGAGCGACACAAGCCATTCATGGCTTTCTAGTTTCACAATGTTTTCTAAATCATAAAACCACAAGCACATAAAAAGCAGGGATTAACCAGCAATGGGTTAAAATACACTTCTACAGGTTGAGGGAAACATCTGTGCCATATTGTTTTCAAAACCTCCAGTAAATATAATTGTGCTCTGTACAACAATTTGACCTTGACCTTCAGTATGACCTTCACCTTTGACATGCAGAAAAAATATTTTACTTGACACATCTACTTTTTGTGGGGAATAATTGTGTGAAATAATTTTGATATCTATCCATAAATGTACAAGATATGCTCAGGACAAATTCACAGACTTGTCACGGTGACAACTATGTTTAATGCTCATTACAAGTGGGCTGTCAAAAATCTCCTAGCTAAGTAATATATTTATGAAGAAGAAGGAGAAAGAAATGGAATCACAAGACTAGGAGCAACAGATGTTCAGGAAAATTGTTGAAAAGAGCCAAAAACACCAAGATATTTAATGATGGTGTTTCCCAAAAATCTGAGAAGTTGTTCAGTGTACAGTTATTTGAGAGTTGGTGAGAGCACCTGCTTTGATTGTCCATCAGTTATTTTATTGTGTCTGGTCTGTTGATGAGAGACACCATTATCTCAGATGCAGTAATTGATCACTAATTGATTCTGGCTGTTTTACGATGCATTTCAGTGCCTCTAATGTTTTATTGCATAGATAAACGTTGTTTATTGTACAAAACAGTGACAGTCTTTTCTGATGAATCTTGGAAGGCAATGTCCCTTAGTCAGAAAACAAAGATGTAGTCTGGTTCATATTGAAAGAATTTATCAATATTAATAAGAAACCCCCCCCCCCTCCTTCCCCACCTACAAAGTAGAGGGGGTATACTGGTTTCACTGTCTGTCCATCCATACGTCTGTCCATCTATAGACAGTTTGTACTTGTTCTTATTGTGTTGGAAATTAATGACCAAATATTGTCCCTGGCTTATAGTTACAAATTCCCTTACATTTGACAGACTTCAAGTTAAAAGATGTTGGAAAACATTGTGGTTAAATGAAGAAACAAGGATTGCTATCTAAAGATACAAAGATTTTTAAAATTTATCTAAAAAAAACGTTACATTTGCAAGTTTCTTCAATCAGTCTAAAATTTTGATGTTTGGTACATGAACTATGACAGAATTATTGACTGGTTCAATTTAAAAGTAGTTGCAGACGTTACTTTTCAGTTTATTGAAGAGGTGAAGAGATTAATTGTTGATTTCATGGAGGTATGAAACCAAAAACCTGATCACAATGTATGAATACATGAATACCATGAAATCAACAAATATTCATATCTTATAATTTGATATCATGAAACAATAATGGTATAATTTCTCCAGAATAAGACATATTTCCTGAGGGACTACTTTGTGTGTTATCATAAAAAATAGCTACCTACTCAAAATTGTTTTTATTGAGGAATAAAACCAATTTTTCAGCCAATCAGAATGCACGAATATTGATGTAAACAAAAAATATTTAATTATTAAATTTTGAAAATACTTCCATTTTTAGCTCCACTGGCCGAAGGCCAGCGAGCTATTGTCATGGCGGAGTGTCTGTCATGCGCCTGTGTGTAGGTGCGTGCGTAAACTTTTTCTTTAAACATCTTCTCCTCCCAAACCAATGGACGGATTTTATCGAAACTTGGTAGAAATGATCCTTGGGTGGCCCTCTTCTTAAATTTTTCAAAGAATTTTGATTTGCCCCCAAATATGGGCGAGGCAGGTCGTGGCATTTTTTCACTTTTGAAATCTTTCAAAATCTTCTCCTCCCAAACCATTGGGCGGATTTCAATGAAACTTGGCATGGATGTTCCTTGGGTGACCCTTTACTTAAATTGTTCAAAGAATTTTGATTGGCCCCCAAATATGGGCGTGGCAGGGCAGGGCATTTTTTCACTTTGAAATCTTTTAACATTTTCTCCTAAACCACAGGGCTGATTTCAATGAAACTTGGCATGGATGTTCCTTGGGCGACCCTTTACTTAAATTTGTCAAGAAATTTTGATTGGTCCATAAATATGGGCGTGGCAGGGGAGGGGGCTTATTTCGGACCTGAAATTTTTGAACGACATCTTCTCCTAAACCACAGGGCCAATTTCAATGAAACTTTAACAGAATGTTCCTTGGGTGACCCTTTACCTAAATTGTTTGCTAAATTTTGATTGGTCCATAGATATGGGCGTGGCAGGACGGGGCTTAATTTGATCCCGAAATTTTCGAATGACATTTTCTCCTGAACCACGTGGCTGATTTCAATGAAACTTTACCAGAATGTTGCTTGAGTGTCTCTTTTCAAAAATTATATGCTTAATTTTGATTGGCCCATAAATTTGGGCGTGGCAGGAAGGGGCTTATTTTGAGGCCAAAATCTTTGAACGTTATCTCCTCCAGAACCACTCAGCCAATTTCAATAAAACTTTACCAGAATGTTTCTTTGGTGACTATTCACTTAAATTGTTCAAGAAATTTTGATTGGTCCATAAATATAGGTGTGGCAGGCGGGGCCTATTTTGAGCCCGAAATATTTGAACGACATCTTCTTCTGAACTTTATGTTTTAATAAGATGGGTAAAGAGTTGCAGGTTCATTATGATTGAGTATTTTGGCGAAATATGGACCAGTACCAGTTAATCAATATAAAATAGGTCTTAGGAGATTTTTGAGTGTAATGTATTCATTTAAAGTAAGCTTTATTTAATGAAAGTCTAAAGATTTTAAAGCCAGAGGAGCAATACAGGCCCTCTTGGGCCTCTTGTTATGAAGAAAACTTTGTGGACAACAAAGAATTTCAAATGAGTTCCACTACACTACATAGGGGCTTATTGAGAAATAGTGAATTTAGACTTACTGTACATTGCCCCTTATCTTGTCGTATGGTATGATACATAAAAAAGTTCTTTTTTCATGAGTATTTATTTGATTTGAGTTAATAGAATTGTTTGTTCTGACACCATACTCCTTTTCATAAGCAATTATTTGATTTGAGTTCACAGAATTGTTTGTTCTGACACCATACTCCTTGCTTCAATAATATAACAGTTTACATTTGAGCCTGTGGCGGGACATTTCCAAGAATTTGACACCTGCATGAGATGAAAACAATTACTGAGCCTAGACAATTACATAGTGGAATTAGAAGATTGCCTAACTGTGTACAAATACTTTGAGACCTTGTCTATATACAAAAAATGATAAAGAGAAGACTGGTCAGACTGTTTTGATGCACAGACTGGCCAGAGTCTTTGCTTTGCTCATTAATTAAATTGTTGGAAATGTCACACACAGGCTCATTTAAAAGAAATTGACTACTCAATACTTGACAAGTTAAAACATAACAGAAGTTTTAAATTGGAAAATTTGGAGACAAGAAAGTGCAAGAAAATAATCTTAATTGCTGTTTCTAATATTTCCAAGCTGTCTTAAAACTCTGGCAATTGCATTAGAATGCTCTCCATTTATCTTCTCAATGATTCCCAAGACACATATTTGTCTCATTGAAATTCTATTCCTTTAATCATGATAATTTAAAAACGCTCTGTTATAGGATGAAATGATATCCTTATGTAAATTGTTTAAAATTGGGCCGTTAACTTGCAACTTTTTCTAAAGAGGTTTTTGAACTGAACTTCCATGAGGACACAATGTTACATATTGATGTGCCAAAGAAATATATGTATTAACCCTTGTCATGCTGAAAAAAAGGCTAAAAATTTGCATCAAAATCAAAGGGCAAAAAGCAGTTGGAAGTACCAACTTTTGGTCAATTTTTATTTGAAAAACTAGATCCGGGCTCAGCATGACAAGGGTTAAAACTCCTTTATTTCATTATTTTATACAATTAATGGTTACAAATTTGATGATTTCTTCATAACTAAATGCTGTCCTGTTCTATATCTCATACAAATTATGCTGCTTTTTTAGCTCACCTGAGCACATCTTGCTCAAGGTGAGCTTTTGTGATCATTGAATGTCCATCGTGTGTCGTGTGTCGTCTGTCGTAAGTCGTCCCTCCTCCGGCGTCAACAATCTTAGTGTTTACACTCTAGAGGCCACAAATATGGCCCAATCTTCATGAAACTTGGTCAGAATGTTGGCCAGGTCACAAGGATAAACCCTATTGTAAATGGGAAGGATCCGTGCCATATCACGGGAAAAGGGGCCTTAATGACAATTTTTTTGTTTACACTCTAGAGGCCACAAATATTGCCCAATCTTCATGAAACTTGGTCAGAATGTTGGCCAGGTCACAAGGATGAACCCTATTTAAAATTGGAAGGATCTGTGCCATATCATGGGAAAAGGGGCCTTAATGACAATTTTATTGTTTACACTCTAGAGGCCACAAATATGGCCCAATCTTCATGAAACTTGGTCAGAATGTTGGCCAGGTCACAAGGATGATCCCTATCGAAAATGGGAAGGATCTGTGCCATATCACGGGAAAAGGGGCCTTAAGGACATTTTTTTTTGTTTACACTCTAGAGGCCACAAATATGGCCCAATCTTCATGAAACTTGGTCAGAATGTTGGCCAGGTCACAAGGATAAACCCCATTGAAAATGGGAAGGATCCGTGCCATATCACAGGAAAAGGGGCCTTAATGACAATTTTATTGTTTACACTCTAGAGGTGACAAATATGGCCCGATCTTTATGAAATTGGTCAGAAGGTTGGCCAAGCCACAAGGATTAACCCTATCGAAAATGGGAAGGATCCGTGTTATCGTGCCATAACACGGGAAAAGGGGCCTTAATGACAATATTCTTGTTTACACTCTAGAGGCCACAAATATGGCCCAATCTTCATGAAACTTGGTCAGAAGGTTGGCCAAGCCACAAGGATGATCCCTAATGAAAATGGGAAGGATCTGTGCCATATCACGGGAAAAGGGGCCTTAATGATAATTTTTTTGTTTACACTCTAGAGACCACAAATATGGCCCAATCTTCATGAAATTTGGTCAGAATGTTGGCCAGGTCACAAGGATGAACCCTATTTAAAATTGGAAGGATCTGTGCCATATCACGGGAAAAGGGGCCTTAATGACAATTTTTTTGTTTACACTCTAGAGGCCACAAATATTGCCCAATCTTCATGAAACTTGGTCAGAATGTTGGCCAGGTCACAAGGATGAACCCTATTTAAAATTGGAAGGATCTGTGCCATATCATGGGAAAAGGGGCCTTAATGACAATTTTATTGTTTACACTCTAGAGGCCACAAATATGGCCCAATCTTCATGAAACTTGGTCAGAATGTTGGCCAGGTCACAAGGATGATCCCTATCGAAAATGGGAAGGATCTGTGCCATATCACGGGAAAAGGGGCCTTAAGGACATTTTTTTTTGTTTACACTCTAGAGGCCACAAATATGGCCCAATCTTCATGAAACTTGGTCAGAATGTTGGCCAGGTCACAAGGATAAACCCCATTGAAAATGGGAAGGATCCGTGCCATATCACTGGTAAAGGGGCCTTAATGACAATTTTATTGTTTACACTCTTGAGGTGACAAATATGGCCCGATCTTTATGAAATTGGTCAGAAGGTTGGCCAAGCCACAAGGATTAACCCTATCGAAAATGGGAAGGATCCGTGTTATCGTGCCATAACACGGGAAAAGGGACCTTAATGACAATATTCTTGTTTACACTCTAGAGGCCACAAATATGGCCCAATCTTCATGAAACTTGGTCAGAAGGTTGGCCAAGCCACAAGGATGATCCCTAATGAAAATGGGAAGGATCTGTGCCATATCACAGGAAAAGGGGCCTTAATGACAATTTTTTTGTTTACACTCTAGAGACCACAAATATGGCCCAATCTTTATGAAATTTTGTCAGAATGTTGGCCAGGTCACAAAGATGAATCCTATTGAAAATGGGAAGGATCCGTGCCATATCAGGGGAAAAGGGGCCTTAATGACAATTTTCTTGTTTACGCTCTAGAAGCCACAAATACAATTCAATTTTCATGAAACATGATCAGAATAATGGCTAGGTCACAAGGATGAACCCTATTTAAAATTGGAAAGAGCCATGTCATATCACGGGAAAAGGGGCCAAAATGACTATTTTCTTTTTAGAAGCCACAAATATTGCCCAATCTTTATGAAACTTGGTCAGAATGTTAGCCAGGTCACATGAAACTTGTTTAGAAAAGGATAGAAATTTATGCAGCGATCATAGAAATAGAGTTATGTTTTTCTTTGAAAAATTAAATGATCATTTAATGATCTTTCAAGTATTTAATTTTGCTAAGGGAGAAGTCAAAGAGACGAAGGTGAGTGATATAGGACCATCATGGTCCTCTTGTTTAATTTGACAAATCTAAAGCTATCATTTTCCTTGAATTTAGTAAGCTCAATGATTAAATGTTAGTTAGTGAAGATTGATTGAGATGGAGTTCTTTCAGAAAAAAAACTTTTTTATAATGGAAGTTCATTGAATTATCGGACAAAATGAATTTTTAGAGTCATCTAGAACAGAAAAATAAAAAACAAAAAGCAACCAATAAAAAGAATTCTCTGATTGATTGGTAACAGCCCCCAGTTGCATATAAGTAAAACATTTGTTGAATCAAAAGTCATTTTCAGAAAATCAGGTTTGTGATTATTTCAATTGGTAAAACAATCCTGATGGGATAAAGTTAACTTTCAATTTTAACTTCCAGTTAAAATTTAGCCAAAGTCATCTTTTATACAACTGGGCAGAAAAGTATTGTTTCATAGCTTCTTTAGAAAATTGGCAAATCCGATTTGAGGGGTCAGTGCAAAACTATTGTAATTGCCTTAAGATATACACTTACTACACACATGAAATGATTGAAAATGTTTCACACAGATAAACTTCACTTATATTTTTCAGTTTGAGAAGGAAGTGACCTTGCCTGGTACCTACAACCTACATCTTGAAGCCTGGAATGATGTTTCAGAGCCTGTTAATGCTGATTTCATATTTCAAGTCATTCAAATCGAACATCCAATACAAGATGCACAGCTTAGAATAATTGGAAATTTAGTTGGTAAAGAAACCAAAATATTGACAAATGTCATTGGTCATCAGCCTTTTGTTGTGAACATCAGTTTTGGTGATGGTAACCATTGGGAGTTGAGTGGACATGATCTGAGTGATTTAATGAAGAGTTTGAGTGATAATGGATACATCGTAACTATCGGCCATGTATATACTGAGCCAGGGGAGTTTAATATCACCGTGAATGTGTTCAATAATGTCTCCTCTGTGATAGTGTGGGATGTTTTTGTTCCCATAGTGAATGTTACCTTGGTAACAAGGTCGCCATGGCTAGTGAGGGCGTCAGATTTTGTGAAGGTTAGAGCTGAGGTCACAGGTGGACAGGATTTGATATTCCACTGGAATTTTAGGAATGAGTATGAGGAAACCTTTGTGACAAGGTAGGCATAATCAAATGTATATTAGTCTCAGCTATTATAGGGCAGTTTGTAAAGCTTTGGACTAGTTATCAATTTCAGAGGTGCAGATAAGAGGGGGTAACTCCAGTCTAATACGAGCCTGAGCTTGACATTTCCAACAATTTGGCATCTGCGTTGGATGCAAATATTTTGCAGCCCAGGCAGCTAATTAGTGTGAATAAAGGATTGCCTAGCTGTCTACAGATACTTTAAGATCCTATCTATCTACAAATCGCATAGTGATGACTAGACTGGTCAGACTGTGCGGATGCACAGACTGTCCTGAGTCATTACTTTGTGCACATTTAAAATTGTAGGAAATCACACGCACAGGCTCATATATCTATTTCCAATTGAAACCATATGTTGTGGGTATTAATTGGAATTGTCTCGTATAGACAATTCCAATGAGTACCCACAAAATAGGGTATGAAAAGGGACTTGTGAACTATTTAAATTTGAAATCCAAAGTACCCCCTCTATCTGTGGCTCTCTTACTTCTGATAAGAGGGGGTAACTCCGGTCTAAAACATTATTTTCCAATTGAAACCATATGTTGTGGGTACTTATAGGAATTGTCTTATTGAGACAATTCCAATGAGTATTGGCAAAATAGGGTATGAATAGCGACTAGTGAACTATTTAAATTTGAAATTCAAAATACCCCCTCTATCTGTAGCTCTGTAACTTCTAATAAGAGGGGATAACTCCAGTCTAAAACATTTATTTTCCAATTGAAACCATATGTTGTGGGTACTTATAGGAATTGTCTTATTGAGACAATTCCAATGAGTATTGGCAAAATAGGGTATGAATAGCGACTAGTGAACTATTTAAATTTGAAATTCAAAATACCCCCTCTATCTGTAGCTCTGTAACTTCTAATAAGAGGGGATAACTCCAGTCTAAAACATTTATTTCCAATTGAAATCATATGTTGTGGGTACTCATTAAAATTGTCTCGTCGAGACAATTCCAATGAGTATTGGCAAAATAGGGTATTAATAGAGATTAGTGAACTGATTGAATTTTAAATTAAAAAAAAAACCCTCTATTTGTAGCTCTGTAACTTCTGATAAAAGGGGGTAACTCCAGTTTAAAACATTTATTTCCAATCGAAACCTTATGTTGTTGGTACTCATTGGAATCGTCTCGCGGAGTCAATTCCAATAAATATTCACAAAAAGGGTATGAATAGGGACTAGTGAATTATTTAAATTTGAAATCCAAAATTCCCCCTCTGTCTGTAGCTCTGTAGCATAGTGACCCAGCTGTATGTAGTTTCTGGGTTGCCAGCTTTTTTCTCCCACCATTGGGTGGATAATCACAATCCTAAGTTGGATGAACATCTAGAGGCTTTGAAAGGATGATGGCCCTGTGATATAGGCACTCCACTTGTGACATGGAGGTCCCTGCATCAAGCCCCACAGTCACAAGGTTTTTTGTATGGGCAAAACACTCCAGCTCCAGGGGCCCGTTTTACTAAACATCTTACGAAAAAATTAATCGTAAGTCAATATCAATGATCCTATCTAGCGTTTTCGTACATTGGTGGATTCTGCCTTGCAATATCTCATTGAAATCGTCTTTAGAAGACGATTCCAACGAGATGCTGCATGGCAGAATTCCATATTTAGTTACTACTGTAGAAGCATCTTTAATTTTTGACTTGCGAAAAAAATTATCGTAAGATGTTTAGTGAAACAGGCCCCTGTTTACCAAGCTGTAGAATTTGGTAATGGTGGATTTAAGCCACTGCCTTTCTTTCTAAGAGACATGAAAATATTGGGATTGAGTGTTTGACAGTGACTCTATAAGCTTAAGCTTTTATAAAATAAATTAAAATAAACTAAAGGATGTCGTGGTAATAATGGTGTGGAAATTCCAGGAAATCATGGTAGGGGCTCTTGCCACTGGGATGTGACTAAGATATCTTTAAAAATTGTGTTAAACCATTATCTTTCAACAAAAAAGGAGTGATCTTTAGGCAGACTAAAAATAAAAAATTAGTTTGAAGCATTGATAGGATGGGGGGATGGGCATATTGTTATGCTCCCCGAAGGGAGAGCATATAGCTGCCGCTTTGTCTGTCGTACGTCCGTAATTCCGTCCGTCGTTCGTCCCCACCTATTTCTCCATAACCCCTGGGCCAAATTGAATGAAACTTACCATATGATATAGTGATGATGCATCTGTGACGGTTTTTGGATTTGAGGCCTCGTCACGGGAAAAGGGGACTTAGGGTAAAAAACAGTTTTTCCCAAATTTCTCCTAGTCTAACAGTCAGAATGTAGTGAAATTTCATATTTGAGTAGCAAATCAGATGCCCTTTACTATAAACAATTTGAAATTAACGTAAAAAAATATATATCATGGAAAAAGGGGGCTTTATGTTTGTTACCTTTACTTTAGCGCGTAAAATACAGTAATTCTTTCATTTCTCCTAGTCTTATGCTCAGAATTTGATGAAATTTCACATTTGAGTAGAAAATCAGATGCTCTTTACCCTAAACTATTTGAAATTTGTGTCTAAAAATATGTCATGCAAAAAGGGGTTTAATGTTTGTTACCTTTATGTTAGCTGCATAAGATAACAGCTTATTTGAGTCTTTGAAATCTGACCACAGAGCATATCTCCTAAAGTACATGTATAATAGTTATCAACATAATACTTTATGGGTGGATAGATCTTATGAAGGAGAAGTGCAGTGCACAAGAACTATAACTCTTGCTTGCATAATTTGGGAGTTATTGCCCTTTGTTATTTTTGATACTTAGATTTTGTCTGGAGCATATCTTCTAAAGTATAATAGCTATCAACTTGAAACTTTATGGGTGGATAGATCTCATGGAGGAGAAGTGCTATGCATAAGGACTACAACTCTTGCTTGCGTAATTTTGGAGTTATTGCCCTTTGTTATTTTTGATACTTAGATTATATCTGGTACATATCTCCTAAAGTATAATAGCTATCAACTCGAACATTTATGGGTGGATAGATCTCATGGAGGAGAAGTGCAGTGCACAAAAACTACAACTCTTACTTGCATAATTTTGGAGTTATTGCCCTTTGTTATTTTTGATACTTAGATTTTGTCTGGAGCATATCTTCTAAAGTATAATAGCTATCAGCTTGAAACTTTATGGGTGGATAGATCTCATGGAGGAGAAGTGCAATACACCAGAACTATAACTCTTGCTTGTATAATTTTGGAGTTAGTGCTATTTGTTATTTTTAATACTTAGATTTAATAGGAGGTAAATCTCTGACAGTACAAAAGAATCTTTATTCTATTAGGCTTCAGTTTACTATCAAGCTTTTGTGGCGGAGGATGTCCATGTCCAACATGGCTCTTGTTTTTGTGACAATGCCTTATTCGGGGAGCATAATCCGTCTCTGACGGCTCTTGTTTTACCAGTGTTCGTCTCTCTGCAAAAAACTTAACCTGAAAACTTAGCCTGCAATTAAACATTATCCTTTAACACTTTTTAAGTGACAATGCTTATAAATATTTGGCATGAAGGTTGCTCTCAACAAAATATTTTACCTGCGGTTAAGTCTTTGGTCAAGGTAAAACCTCCCCCCCCCCCCCCCCCCCCCCCCCCCCCCCCCCCCCCCCGAAAAAAAATAAAATAAGAAAGAAAAAAAATAAGCCATTTTGTGGACATTTGTGTTTTATGAACACATCTTTTCACACAAGATATATAAGTAGACGGTAACCGGACAAAATCCCCCCCGGACATAATCCCTTCAATGGTTTTTTGACATGGCGGACAGAATCCCCTCGGTCATTTCAACAACGCGGACATAATCCCCTCAATCCGTTTTTTGAGGCGGATAGAATCCCCTTCATTAATTTGCTAGGGCGGACTTAAGCCCCTCGTTCGGAATGACAAGGCGGACATTATCCCCTCAATCAAAACTACAGGGCGGACAGAATCCCCTTCCTAGTTGGAGTAGAGGGATCTATGTTTATTGTTAAAGTTTAGAAATAAATTATTTCAATCAAGTCAATTATTCTTTATTCTTTAAACGACTATATTTCCTGAAAGTATAATGTTGCCCACTAATTAACGTGATACCAGTTAAGAAAATCCAAACTAAATCGGCATTTTCTATTCTCGTATACGGTCTACATTTCCACAAAGAAAAGTGTTACCTGACAATTAACGTACAAGACTTACTAAATGACGTACTAAAGTATGCTTGGTTGCATCCTTCTTATGGATAATTTTTAAGCCTATACACATAAGAATGTAAGAGTTTTTTTGCAATGATTTAATATATAACGAAAGTTTTGCTGTTTTTTCTTGTATTTGAAGGGGATTGTGTCCGCCTATTGAGGGGTTTATGTCCGCCTTGTAGATTTGATTAAGGGGATATTGTCCGCCTCGGTAATCAGACCAAGGGGATTCTGTCCGCCATGTCAAAAAACCGTTGAGGGGATTTTGTCCGGAGGGCATTTTGTCCTAGAATCAAGTAGAAACACAAAAATTATCATATACAAGCTCTCATTATGTTGATTAGTATAGAACTTGGTGTCTGGCAGTCGGTTAAGTTGGGGATAGAAATGAATTTAGCTTGGAGGAAAAAGAAAGTCTCTGGATGGCCATATACAATGTGACATCCTATATCCTTGCTGTGATTCATGGTTTATCTAATTTACTTAAAACTGTTTAGGAGACTTCTGGGTGTTGAACTATAGACTGTAGAATACCCAAAACATTTATAAAATATCAGTGTTTGACAGGAAAATTACTGCATTCTCTTTTATATAAACCTTTCCATTGTTTAGCATTCAAGACCTTAACTCTTTGGGAAAAACAGAATTGTTTAGTTTATTTGTTCAATTTTGCTTTTACTTACAAAATAGTGGTAAGGGGAGAATAAGCCTCTTTGAAATCATTATCATTCTGTCAATGTCTTCACATAATACTTTCTAAGCTCTGTTATAGAGGGGAAATTCTGGGTTAAAAGATTTTCAAGAATACTTGCATAAATCCCATGTAATAGATATATATTTGAATCATCACGTTGAGATTATTCAAATGATTACCACAACATATTATTTTGTTAGCTACACTGCCTGAAAGCCATTGGGGCTATTGTCAAGGTGTTGTGTCCGTCGTGTGTCCATAGTGCGTAAACTTTTACTTTAAAAATCTTCTTCTCGGAAACTACTGGATGAATTTCAACCAAACTTCACAAGAATGATCCTTGGGTGACCCTCTTTCAAAGTTGTTCAAAAAATTTTGACCCAGTGAAAATCATGGATTTAATGGGCGTGGCTAATTTCCAAATATGGTAAAAAGTGAGTTTTCTCAGATTATAATTGATGGATACCAATTAAATTTTACATGAATGATCCTTGGGAAACCCTTTATCAGTCTACAAAAGTTATTGTGATCGGATGGAAAATATGCATTTTATGGGCGGAGGTCATTTCTCTATATGTTATATAGTGGAAACTTTCAAAATCATTTTCTCAGAAGCTATTTGTTGG
The DNA here is from genome assembly GCA_948146395.1 of Fragum whitleyi. Lineage (NCBI taxonomy): Eukaryota > Metazoa > Mollusca > Bivalvia > Cardiida > Cardiidae > Fragum > Fragum whitleyi. The sequence goes on from OX411556.1 coordinate 22,186,310, forward strand.
ATATCAAATTTCTCTGAAATGATCCTTGAGTGACTCTTTATCAGTCTACAAAAAGATATTTTGATCAGATGAAAAATGTGTATTTTATGGGCGAAAGTCATTTAACTATATGTTAAATAGTTGAAACTTTAAAATCATTTTCAATATCAGTAGAACCAAAAATATCTAAAAATCTAGTCAAAACTTTTATTTGCTTTTACAAGAATTTCAAGCCTGTGGAGCGACTCAAGCCATTCATGGCTTTCTATTTGAGAAATATAGAATACCATGATAGTATCTAAAAATATCAATGTTAGCTGGTCAAGGTTGGGAGAATTTATCATGACTAGGCTTTACCGAGGCACAGGCAAGACCAGATAAGAAAAGATAAAAAAAGAAATTCAGCTGAAAATGTATGCAAATTGTTTCTAAAAATAGACTGCCTGATATCACGCTATATTATCAGACAGGTGAAATCAGGTCAATACAGGCTTTACTATATGATGTGATACATGAAAAGTATCGTCCATGGTAAGACTGCGCAATTTTTGCAGACTGACCAGGATCAAAACTTTTCATGATTAATAGGTTTTCTGGATCCAGAACGATTACACTTCTTTTCCATATGTTTTTTTTTCAAAAGCCACTTCTGGTTAAATTCTACTGGAACATTATCTAATTTATGGAGTTTCCAGATTATGGTCTGTTTTTTGTGTGACTGGCCATAAATGTTTTGATAAATCATCAATATTGCCCATAAACCACAAGGAGTATAATTGTCAATCTATGTAATTGGCAAAGTATTTTATGTATGCATTTAATAAAACACTCTGTATTTAAATATTTCAGCAAAAATTGCCTGTTTCAAGAAAAATGAAACAAATGATTGTTTCATTTTTCTTAAAAAAGGCAATTATTAAATGTTTATTCTATTCCCTTTGGAATAATTTTGTTATATATGGTCAATAATATTGAAGATTGATCAATATTTTGAATCAATATTATATATTGTGCATTGGCCACTTTACAATTACATGTACGTCTTATATTTCAGTTTCGACAATCAGACGAGTATAGCCACACACAGCTACGACTGGCCTGGGGAATATCTTGTCTCATTTAATGTTACGGGCAAACATTATCCTCCCCCGGGAATTTCTGTAGTTCTAGAGCGTCCATTTCTTGTCGTCGATCCAATTAGTCAAGTCATTTTGGATGTCATGAAGAACTCCGCAGAGCTGATTGGAAATTCTTCGTCACCTGTCATCTTTTATGCCAAGTAGGATATTGCTTTCCAATTATTTTGTGAGATGTCTGCTGAAAGACTGAACACTTTTCCTGTTATAGAAATAGAAATCCATACAAACCCAATCCCTTCTTAACCCTTTGCTGTTTAATCCCTGCTTTTAACATGTTTTAATTTAGGAAACATTGTGAAAAAAGAAGAAATTGCTTCTGACAAGCAATTTCTTCTTTTTCCACACTAGTTTCTACCCTACTGAATGGTTATTTTTCAAATTAAATTCACTTTTAATTTTCGTCTGCAAAACCTTTGAATTTGGACAGGTCCAAAATTTTGTAAAACAGGAAAGGGTGAATTTTATGATGATATAGAGGAATTTTTGGAAAATAGTAAATACTGTATGTAACAAAAAAAATAGCATTCTGTACAATTATGTCTACCCTACAATGATTTGATTTGAAAATCAAGTTAAAATTTTTAAAATACAGTGATCTATTAACCTTTATAACCCTTGTCATGCTGAATAAAAATCCTTGGCAAAAAATGCATCAAAATCAAAGCGCTGAAAATACTGGTTTTCCTGATTGTGAGTCAGTTTTTATTGTGAAAATGAAATTTTTTCAAACTTATCTGATTTATAAAGGAAAATCAAGTGGTATTGACAGAGATCAGATTGCACAAGTGTGCAGGCTGATCTTTGGCTATGCCTCCTGCCAAAGCAGGAATATTCCGGGATCAGCATGACAAGTGTTAATACAGCTCAGCTTAAATTTTGCTGCTAAGCAGATTCTTCAAAGGAAAATCATCCTGCTTATTTAAGTCAAATATATATAAATATCTATTTGGCACTTTATCCTGTTGCAATCACAATTGAATTTAAGCAATCTGCAAACAAAAAAAAGGTTGCTTTATTTTGTGGTGCTGGATGTAGGGAATACTGCTCAGTAGCACCAATGCCTTTATCCTTTCTATCACTTTTTGCAAAGTGGCTTTGACTACTAAGATCCAAGATTACACTGCACTTTAATTTGTGGGTTTGAGTACCACTGGCAACGGCTTATGTCTTTAGGAAAGATACATTATAAATAGTACCTTTTCTTTCAATAACAATACCTTTACAGGTCCACTGGTTCCCATGTTGTATTCCATTTTGATTTTGGTGATGGTACTGAAACTGAAATACCTGGTTCCCAGCTCTCTATGACAGAAGTTCATTTGACGATGACTGCAGAGGCTAGACATATCTACAAGAAAGGTATAGTTGATGTCTTAGACTACAAGATTGAGAGTGAATTTAATTTTGAAATGGAATTTTTGCTGATTGGCTATAAAACTCTTTTTAGCTCACATGAGCACAACATGCTCAAGGAGAGCTTTTTTGATCACCGGATGTCCATTGTCTGTTGTCCATCAGAAGTCATGAACATCTTCTCCTCAGTAACCAATGGACAGATTTAAACCAAAATTGGTAGAAATGTACCTTCAGTGACCATTCTCAAAACTTGTTAGTGAAATTTTTATTGAGCCACAAATATGGGCGTCGCAGGTCAATGTATTTTTCCACTTTGAAATCTTTAAATGTCTTTTTCTCCCCCAACCAATTGGGCAGTTTCAACAAAACTTTGCATGAATGTTCCTTGTTTACCTCTCTTGAAATTGGATTCGCAAAATTCTGGTCTGCCCATTAATATGGGTGTGGTGGGTTGAGGCCTTTCCTCACTAGGAAATCAGAACAATCCAAAAGACTTGTTTAAATGAAACTTTGCAAGAATGTATCTTTGATCACCATTTTCAAAAAAATTTATTTGACATTCTGATTGGACTAAAAGTATGGGCATGACTGGTTCGGGCCTGTTTTCACTTTGCATAACATCTCCTCAACAACTAGGCAAATTTGAATGGAACGTTTCTTGGGTAAGATCCACTGGACCAATAAAATTAAAATCAGGGATTCTGGCCCTCTTATTACTGTTACCTGTTAGAATTTTCTTATTAATGATTCTGCATCCGGTTTGGAATTCCTACTAACAGGAAGAAACTTAAATGAAAACCACCAATCACAGTTTAATGTCATCATTGTATTTAACCCTTTGCTGTTTAATACCTGCTTTTTACGTGGCTGTAATTTTATGATTGAGAAAACATTGTGAAAAAAGAAGAAATTGCTCCTGACAAGCAATTTCTTCTTTTTCCACACTATTTTCTACCCTACTGAATGGTTATTTTTCAAATTAAGTCCACTTTAAATTTTTGTCTGCAAAACCTTTTAATTTGGACAGGTCCAAAATTTTGTAAAACAGGAAAGGGTTAACTATTATGAAAAGATAACATATTTATTTGGATCCAAACAGAACGTTATGTGGAATTTCAATGTTCTTTTCAGAGGGCAAATTTGAGGTCAAAGTCACAGCAAAGAATCCACTTGGTAACCTAACAAAACTCCTGGATTCACCCTTCCATGTTCAGAGACCGCCAAGAAATTTGTATTTCTGTCATGCTGATATAGAAAATCTTCCAGTGACCAGTTACACTGGCCGTGTTGGTCAAGATATCAAGATGTGTGCCAATGTTACCATGGGAACAAATGTGACCTTTGACTGGAAACTTGGAGATCAAACTGACATGGTCAAACATGGTAAATTTTTTTATCCAGTTGGTTAAACTCAGGACAAAATGCATTGGTATCTTCAATCGAATTAGTTTATCATACCCTTAAGTAATATAATTATTGATGGATATTGGAATTACTTGAAGATAAGAAAATTTATTATATAATTTGTCATCAAATCTGTAGGTCTATAGATCCAAAGTCAATGCCACATTTTTAGGTCAAAAGTAAAATTGTGGGTATAAAGTAAAAATAACATTGTGATATTGACAAGCTGGATGATATTGGAATGATTTTTGAATGAAATTTAATGAGTGTGAAATGTAATTTTTTAATGAAATTAAAGTTAGGTAAATGAATATCTCTAATTTTGTTCTAGATGAACAAAGTAAGCCATATTTATTACTTCCCTTTAATAAAATATGTATCCAAGTTCTTTAATGGAATGAATGAATAGAGCGCTGAGTGCTTAAACTTTTCTTCTTGAAATTTGAATGCATTTTAGAATTTCTTTCGTATCTCTTTCAGGTAGTTTTATAACTCATAGATACTCCACCCCAGGGATTAGAACTGTGTACGTTACAGCCAAAAATAAAGTGAATAAAGCTGAGAAATCTATCAAGGTGTTTGTCAATTATCAACTGCAAGGTGAGCCAAAATGGTTTTGAAATTGATAACTCATGCTTAAATCTAATTAAATTCTTTTGATTAATCAATTAAGATTATCCTTTTATGAAATATAATGAATAAAAAAATGTAAGCAAAAATCCTGAAATTTAGGAACTGACCCCCCCCCCCCCCCCCCCAACTGATGCTTCCAATGGTATGAAATTCTTCGTTGGCAGTTAAAAAGAGAATAATAGCTATTGATGGTCCATATAGATATCACTGTGATAATGTCATACCCATTATACAGTCTTAGAAACAAAAGAAAATGTGGTATATATTTATTTCTTATGAACATAGTAATTTCTTAAACAGCTTTGAATTCATAAAAAGCCATCCTCAGGAGAAATGAAGAGTTTTATACTTATATTAAAAGAATGATGTCAAACCAAAGGGTTGATTATCATAGACCTATATGAGATAGCAGCTGGAGGCTAGGAAAGAATGTGATGGTTGAACTGGTGAGAGAAATACCAGGAATCCAATGTTAGGTGCTTCAGCCGCCTCGATATAACTGAAAAATGTTGAAAGTGGTGTTAAATGCCATTCAATAAATCAATTAACCACCTCTACATGTGAATCATTTGAATTTTAAACATTGTAAAATGTTTTAAATTCATTGGATTCACTTGAAGGAGGTAATGTTGGTCCTGAAAGCTTGTGGTACACAATAGCCACCAAAAGCTTGTAGTTTCTGTGATACATTTAATTAATAGAAAAAAAAATGGTTTGAATTATTTTCAGGAGTTGAGCTGGTACCCAGCAAAACTGTGGTAGCCCTTGGAGAAATGATACAATACACAGCGGTCGTGAGACCAGCCTACAATAACACAGCAAGTGACTATACATGGAAATTTATGTTTCCCTCCAAATCTACTGGAAGAGAGAGAAGTGAAACTACATTACACTCTGAGCAAAATTCTATATACTTCAAGTTCAGTAAAGAGAGTGGAATGTAAGATTTTCATACAATTTACTGTTTAATTCCCTTTTCTTGAAGGAGAAATGGTTGTTACTACAAAATGTCATTGCATGAAAAACATGTTAAGTGTTTGTCCATCCAAATTTGTCAAGCAAATTAATTAAAAACCTTAAAGTAAAAGATGTATTTAAAAAAATGTAATCAATCATTAGCAGACATTACCATTTGAAACGACTAATTTGATATAGCTCTAAGGTCACAAAACAAGTTCAAGATTAATCTTAAAAACCAAGGATTTCAGGAGGATGATCAATTATGGATCATTTGGAAAATATTTTATCTGTCTTGTTCAAAATAAGTAGGTCTTTTGTTTTTCTTGAAACGAGGTGCCCTTGCATTTGAAAGCTGCAGTCTTTAATAGAAGTTAGTTTCCTAATATCCAAAAAAGTGGAAAAGATAAAGAAATTAAAGCTATTGTCCTGGGGTTGTGTCTATCGTGCCTCAGTGCCTGCATCCGTGTGTCTGTCTTTACGTGTGTAAACTTTTTTTTAAACATCTTCCTTCCCAAACCAATGGGCCAATTTTAACCAAACTTGTCAGAAATGTTCCCTGGGTGACCCTCTTCCAAAGTTATTTGAGAAATTTTGATTGGCCCCTTAATATTAGTTTAGTTTATACTAATTTATTTTAGTTCGATTGCGACGAAAGCTTAAGCTTATAGAATCGCTCTCGAACGCTCAATCCTGATGTTTTCACGTCCCCGAGAGAGAGACCCATTTTTACAGCTGGGTGAACTGGGGCTGGCTATTAAGTGTTTTGCCCATAAACACACCCCGGCGACAGTGGGGCTCGAACCACGGACCTCCAGGTCACGGGTCGAGTGCATTTACCACTAGGCCACCGAGGCAGTCTTAATATTGGCGTGGCAGGACTTGGCTAATTTTCATTTTAAAGTCTTTTAAAAAATCTTTTCCTCCCAAACCATTTGGCCAATTTTAATGAAACTTGGAATGAATATATATATGCAAGTTGTCCAAGAAATTTTGACTGACCCTCAAATTTGGGCCTAGCAGGGCAAGGATTATTTTCACTTTAATTTCTCCTCCCAAACCATTAGGCGGACCTTAATTTAACTTGCCATGAATTTTTTCTTGGATTACCATGAACCAAAGTTAATTTTGTTCTATTTTGAAAGTCTCTTTTTTTAAATCCTGAGATTTTAAAGGTAGTAGAGCAATTCAGGCCCTTTTGGGCCTCTTAATGATACATTGTATAGCTAAACAACTTAAACTTCTTGTCAAAGTCTTATGAAAAATTTGCATTCAAAATATTTCCTCTAATGTGTCTCATTATTTGAATAAAACGACCTGCCTCTAAGCAAATGTTTTATCAAAGTTGAATTTTGGTTGCTTAATACAAGTTTTTAGCTCCACTGGCTGAAAGCCAATGGGGCTATTGTCATGGCGTTGTGTCCGTCGTGCGTGCGTCCGTCCGTCCGTGCGTGCGGTCGTAAACTTTTCTTTAAAAATCTTCTCCTCAGAAACTACTGGATGAATTTCAACCAAACTTCACAGGAATGATCCTTGGGTGACCCTCTTTCAAAGTTGTTCAAGAAATTTTGATCCAATGATAAACATGGATTTAATGGGCGTGGCTAATTTCCAAATATGGTAAAAAGTGAGTTTTCTCAGATTCTAATCAATGGATACCAATTAAATTTTACATGAATGATCCTTGGGTGACCCATTATCATGCAACCAAAAATTATTTTGATTTGATCAAAAATATATATTTTAAGAGCGGAGGTCATTTCTCTATATGTTATATAGTGGAAACTTTGAAAATCATTTTCTCAGAATGTAATTGATGGATATCAACCAAATTTCACTGGAATGATCCTTGAGTGACCCTTTAACAGTCTACAAAAAATCATTGTGATCAGTTGAAAAATATGCATTTTATGGGCAGAGGTCATTTCTCTATATGTTTTTTAGTGGAAAATTTGAAAATCAATTTCTCAGAATCTAATTCTTGGATATCAACCAAATTTCACTGGAATGATCCTTGAGTGACCCTTTATCAGTGTACCAAAAATTATTTTGATTGAATGAAAAATATACATTTTATGGGTGGAGGTCATTTCTCAATATGTTAAATAGTGGAAACTATGAAAATCATTTTCTCAGAAAGTAAGTGATGGATATCAATCAAACATTTTTGGTATGATCTTTGGGTGACCCATTATCATGCAACCAAAAATTATTTTGATTTGATCAAAAATATGTATTTTAAGAGCGGAGGTCATTTCTGTATTTGTTATATAGTTGAAACTTTGAAAATCATTCTCAACATCAGTAAAACCCCAAATATCTTAAAATCTAGTCAAAACATTTATTTGCTTTTACAAGAAATTCAAGCCTGTGGAGCGACTCAAGCCATTCATGGCTTTCTAGTTACGTATAAGCTTTCATTTTCAGTCAATATTGTTTGAGCGACCACTCCTATTAAGCAACCATTTTCATTAAAACAACCATCATGAAAAGTCCCTTCACCGTAGGCAAAAATCTCTGAAAAGGGCTCATTCTTTGATAAAAAATTGGTAATTATTGATCTTATGATGTTGGAACCCATTAGAATCGTCTCACTGAGACGATTCAAAAGGGTTCGAACATCATAGGGTTCAGCAAGAATTATGGGACAAACTATGTATGCTCTCAAAATACCTTATTTATGTAACCTGAAATATTGTATTGTATTTAGCAACCATATTTCTATAAGTGATGGCTTTTTAGTGGTCACCTAAGTGGTTGCTTTACACTTTGACTGTATTTCAGCTGTCTTGCCAAGGTAACAGCCAAGAATGCCATCAGCAGGGTTTCATCAGATACAGTTGAAATTCATGTGATTGATAAAATCAAGAGACTTGAGATCAACCTTCCAAATAATGATTACGAGAGGCTTGTCAATAAGACAATACTGTTCCACAGTTACTTGTTTGCTGGTACCAATGTGACATTTACCTGGGATTTTGGTGACGGGACAGATCTTGTCAGTACTAGTGCTGCCTATGTTAATCACACATTCACAAAGTGAGTCTAACGCTTATTACCGATCGCCCTAATTTTTCAGCCAATGATCGACCGCTATTTCATTTGAAATTCAAAAAATATATCGCATAACTCGACAATCTGTTCGAATAAGTGTGCTACTTGACTTTATGTCATTATGGACGGAGACTTTAGAACAAACCAGACAGTGATGTCATATCTTGTCTGGTGAACGGTCTCGAAGGACCCTTTACTTGTAATCGAGCATACGAAAACACTTATTGGTTAACCTATTTCTGTCGGTTTTCAACAACTCTTACATTCTAATGAAAACAAAACGGAAATATTTTTTTAATTGAATATATATGTACATGTCAACCAACAGAGGGAGAAATAAACTGATATACTGATTCCTATTTTAACATTTACTCAAATCGAACCTTCGTGTAACACCTTTTTTCAGGCGACATAAAAAAGACGACAGAGTTGAAATGATATAGAATCTAATTTCTTGTTTTAATATGAATACCTTTTATTTATCTATTCTTCAGTGCCCCCTTCCCCTTTATTACTTTGTTGAACATATTCATCCATGATGGGTTACGTTAAAATTTGCCATACATCCGTAACATGGGTTAAAAACTCAACATACACCATGTATTTCGGTTTGGTAATACCAAAAGGGTACATACAAGCTAAAAGATTGAGGCAGAACGATAAACTTGGATATTCGTCTTATTCTAAGTATTCAAAAATAGCTTTAATTACTTTGAGGCATTTTAGACCCGGCGATTTTAGACTAGTCTTGAAAATATACGAGACCCATTTAAGGGTAACGTTTCATTTTGGTATCAAAACTTACCCCGCGTTCAAAACAAAAACCTAAGCGAAAAGTTGCGCCGCTTTAAACGTGTACTTGTCAGCAAAGCAGGGTCAAACCATCGTCGCTCGCAAACGTTTTTGCAACTTGAAAAAGGGAATAAAACCAACGGCTTCCGATGCGTCCGTTAAACTGCCTGCTGCAAGCATTATTGAAAATGATTATCTCGCGGTACGCAACTCGTATTTTCTCACAAATAAAATCCTCATGGATGTATATCGTCCGAATAGCTTGCTAAATAGAATATAAAATACATAGTTATAGTTGCAACCACAAGGTATTCATCGCCAAACGGACTAAAGGGTAATTATTCCATTGAAACCGTCTCGCCAAATGACGCAATATAAATGAAACTAGAAAATGATTAAATGCGCCCCTCCCCTTTTTGTTTGCAGCGATTTGATTGAATAATGTATGACACAACAAAATTGACTGACATCATTGATTGACGTATAACTCAATCGAGCTAAAGTTATTGGGTGAAAAATTAAGCCGATCGGTAAAACAGTTATAGTTCATATTCTGACAATTTACGCGTATAACCTTGCGCTCCGCTTAGGTTATATCGCGTAAATTGTCAGAAATGAACTATAACTATTACTTAAATTAAACCTTGATAATAGACAAATTTTGTACCAGCTAGTTTAGATTAAGGGGGAAGTGCCTATACACTAATGGCCCTGTGCAAAACAGTTGTAACTGCCTGTTTTTAGCTCCACTGGCTGAAAGCCACTGGGGCTATTGTCATGGCGTTGTGTCCGTCGTGCGTCCGTCCGTCCGTGCGTGCCTGTGTCCGGTCGTAAACTTTTCTTTAAAAATCTTCTCCTCAGAAACTACTGGATGGATTTCAACCAAACTTCACAGGAATGATCCTTGGGTGACCCTCTTTCAAAGTTGTTCAAGAAATTTTGATCCAATGAAAAACATGGATTTAATGGGCGTGGCTAATTTCCAAATATGGTAAAAAGTGAGTTTTCTCAGATTCTAATCAATGGATACCAATTAAATTTTACATGAATGATCCTTGGTAGACCCTTTATCAGTCTACAAAAAATCATTGTGATCGGATGGAAAATATGCATTTTATGGGCGGAGGTCATTTCTCTATATGTTATATAGTGGAAACTTTGAAAATCATTTTCTCAGAATGTAACTGATGGATATCAACTTTATTTCACTGGAATGATCCTTGAGTGACCCTTTATCAGTCCACAAAAAATCATTGTGATTGGATGAAAAATATGCATTTTATGGGCGGAGGTCATTTCTCTATATGTTATATAGTGAAAACTTTGAAAATCATTTTCTCAGAATATAACTGATTGATATCAATCAAATTTCACTGGAATGATCCTTGAGTGACCCTTTATCAGAGTACCAAAAATTATTTTGATTGGATGAAAAATGTGCATTTTATTGGCAGAGGTCATTTCTCCATATGTTATATAATGGAAAATTTGAAAATCATTTTCTCAGAATCTGATTTTTGGATATCAACTAATTTTCACTTGTATGATCCTTGAGTGACCCTTTATCAGTGTACCAAATTATTTTGATTGGATGAAAAATATACATTTTATGGGTGGAGGTCAATTCTCAATATGTTAAATAGTGGAAACTATGAAAAACATTTTCTCAGAATGTAACTGATGGATATAAATCAAACATTTTTGGTATGCTCTTTGGGTGACCCATTTTCATGCAGCCAAAAATTATTTTGATTTGATGAAAAATATGTCTTTTAATAGCAGAGGTCATTTCTCTATCTGTTATATAGTTGAAACTTTGAAAATCTTTTTCAACATCAGTAGAACCCCAAATATCTAAAAATCTAGTCAAAACTAAGATTTGCTTTTACAAGAATTTCAAGCCTGTGGAGCGACTCAAGCCATTCATGGCTTTCTAGTTATAGGCAGTAACAACTGTTTTACTCAGAGCCATTGATATGCATGATTTTGACCTCTCAAAACTCTTCAAAAGGGATATGCATAAAAGGCTAATTTAGTCACTAAATTAAGTTATGAAAATTGGTATTTTGTCAATAAAATCAAATTTTGTGAGTACTCATTATGACAATTCTACTAAGAAACAACGGCATTGTTATTAAAAAAAAAAACCTTTGTTTCTCTGCAAGCAAATTTATTTTTGAATATGGTTGAAAATCTTTCTATGGAAAAAAAAAACTTGGTCGATTATGGTTGAAAATATTTCTTTTGAAAAAAACAAATGTTTGCAAATGGTTGAAAATCGTTCCATTGAAAAAACATATGTTAGAATATTGTTGAAAATCTTTCTATTGAAAAAAACATATGTTGGAATATGGTTGAAAATTTTTCTATTAAAAAAACAATATGTTGAAGTATGGTTGAAAATCTTTCTTTTGAAAAAAAAAGTGTTTGAATATGATTGAAAATCTTTCTATTGAAAAAACAAATGTTTGAATATGGTTTAAAATCTTTCTACTGAAAAAACATGTTGGAATAAGGTTGAAAATTTTTCTTTTAAATAAAAAGCATATGATTGATTATGGTTGAAAATCTTTCTATTTAAAAAAAACAACATCAATTTTCCAAAATAGTAACCATAAATGGTCAAAGAGTTGATGTGAAAGCAAACATTAAAACAAAAGTAATACTTATGGGTGTCTGATGTTTGTTAGTTGGGTATGTAATTGTGAATGAAAAAATATAAAGGAACATGGTTCCTTTAAATTTGAACACTAGAGTACTTACTTTGTAGTTAAGATTAGTCTTTTAATACTAACAGAATATTTTAAAGTTTCAAGTGAATGCCATTAGAAATGCAAGAGATATCACAAATGTCAAAACTTTTTGTACAACAAATTATATGTGACTAAAGCCTTGCATTATTAATAATGAAATGAGGCACACTGTCCCCAACTTTGCATGCAAGTGCACATGCAAAGCTGGGTATAATATGCAAACAGTTTACCATGTATTGTCATTCTAAATGCAGGGCTCATTTTCAGGTGTTACCCAAATACAGCTAAGCCTTGAGCCACAAATCTTTATAACATGTTTATAATGTTTTTTCAGGCAGAATGGTTACACAATAACACTAAATGCCACTAACCCAGTCAGTACCCAGACTGTGTCCAGGTTGTTGTTTGTCCTGGAACTATCTTACTGCAACCAGCCTGACATCACCATTATTAACAAACCTGGGTCCAAGGTAAGATATAGAGGATAATCCTTTGTTTCAGTGTATGATCAATCTATATTCATTGATTGAACAACAAAAGCTATATTTTCACGAGATGGCTGAGCCACGACTGAAAATATAGCTTTTGTTGCTCACAAAATGAAATATTAATCAATCTTAATTGAAAAACAAACGATTATTCTATTTATTTATTGCAAAAATGAGACAAAATGTGAAATTTCTAGGACATATTTTTGTAAAGCGTGTCATTTTGCACTTGATTGCTATGCAACCTTTATTGTGACATCACTTATTTCGCCCCGCATAGATGATGTCAGATAAGATGAAATGCACAAAAGCAAAGTATAAGTTTTTAATACAACAGACCTCGGATGTATATAAGGTCGATGGGTAGGTTACAAAATTGTGCATTTTGTTAGGCCGATACAGTGTAAGAAAAACTAGCGTAGAAATAACATGCACTATCTTTAGACTTATATTTTTACAATAAATAGCGGCTGAAAAATCTTAAGAATGATCTCAAAAATTAATATTTATCAGCTATTACTTAAGAATCTTAAGATATTTATATAAAAGATACTATGAATTCATGTCAGTGACTTCAATAAGTAGCGTTGGCAATGTCGAATGTTTTCACTCAAAGTTTTGAGGGTTAACGCCATTTAAACTGACGTCATCAAGTGTTTCCAAGGTTTTCCCATAATTAGCTCACCTGATTGTTGTCCAGCGTCCATCTGTCCGTCTGTCCGTCACGGCGTCAACTTTTTCTTTAAACAACATCTCCTCCTAAACTTATGGGTCAAAATCAACCAAACTTTGCAGAAATATTCCTTGGGTGGTCCCTTATGAAAATTGCTCAAATGGAAAGGATCCGTGCCATATCACGGGAAAAGCAGCCTTAATGACAATTTTTTTGTTTTCACTCTAGAAGCCACAAATATGGTCCAATCTTTATGAAACTTGGTCAGAATGTTTGTTAGGTCATGAGGATGAAGTCTATTGAAAATGGGAAGGATCCGTGCCATTTCACAGAAAAAGCCGCCTTAATGACAATTTTGTCAACAATATCTTTAAACGACATCTCCTCCTAAACTTATGGGTTAAAATCAACCAAACTTGGCAGAAATATTCCTTGGGTGGTCCCTTGTGAAAATTGCTCAAATGGAAAGGATCCGTGCCATATCATGGGAAAAGGGGCCTTAATGACAAATTTCTTGTTTTCACTCTAGAAGCCACAAATAAGGTCCAATCTTTATGAAACTTGGTCAGAATGTTTGTTAGGTCATGAGGATGAAGTCTATTGAAAATGGGAAGGATCGGTGCCATTTCACAGAAAAAGCCGCCTTAATGACAATTTTGTCAACAATATCTTTAAACGACATCTCCTAAACTTATGGGTTAAAATCAACCAAACTTGGCAGAAATATTCCTTGGGTGGTCCCTTGTGAAAATTGCTCAAATGGAAAGGATCCGTGCCATATCACAGGAAAAGGGGCCTTAATGACAAATTTCTTGTTTTCACTCTAGAAGGCACAAATACAGTCCAATCTACATGAAACTTGGTCAGAATGTTTGTTAGGTCATGAGGATGAAGTCTATTGAAAATTGGAAGGATCTGTGCCATTTCATAGAAAAAGCCGCCTTAATGACAATTTTGTCAACAATATCTTTAAACGACATCTCCTCCTAAATTTACGGGTCAAAATCAACGAAACTTGGCAAAAATATTCCTTGGGTGGTCCCTTATGAAAATTGCTCAAATGGAAAGGATCTGCACCATAGCACGGGAAAAGGGGCCTTAATGACAAATTTCTTGTTTAGACTCTAGAAGCCACAAATATGGTCCAATTTTCATGAAACTTGGTCAGAATGTTTGTTAGGTCATGGGGATGAAGTCTATTGAAAATGGAGAGGATCTGTGCCATTTCACAGAAAAAGCCGCCTTAATGACAATTTTGTCAACAATATCTTTAAACGACATCTCCTCCTAAACTTATGGGTTAAAATCAACCAAACTTGGCAAAAATATTCCTTGGGTGATCCCTTATGAAAATTGCTCAAATGGAAAGGATCCGTGCCATATTACGGGAAAAGGGGCCTTAATGACACATTTCTTGTTTTTACTCTAGAAGCCACAAATACGGTCCAATCTTCATGAAACTTGGTCAGAATGTTTGTTAGGTCATGAGGATGAAGTCTATTGAAAATGGGAAGGATCGGTGCCATTTCACCTCCTAAACTTATGGGTTAAAATCAACCAAACTTGGTAGAAATTTTCCTTGGGTGGTCCCTTATGAAAATTGCTCAAATGGAAAGGATCCGTGCCATATCACGGGAAAAGGGGCCTTAATGACAAATTTCTTGTTTTCACTCTAGAAGCCACAAATATGGTCCAAACTTCATGAAACTTGGTCAGAATGTTTGTTAGGTTATGAGGATAAAGTCTATTGAAAATTGGAAGGATCCGTGCCATTTCACAGAAAAAGCCACCTTAATGACAATTTTGTCAACAATATCTTTAAACGACATCTCCTCCTAAACTTATGGGTTAAGATCAACCAAACTTGGCAGAAATATTCCTTGGGTGGTGCCTTATGAAAATTGCTCAAATGGAAAGGATCCCTGCCATATTACGGGAAAAGGGGCCTTAATGACAAATTTCTTGTTTAGACTCTAGAAGCCACAAATATGGTCCAATTTTCATGAAACTTGGTCAGAATGTTTGTTAGGTCATGAGGATGAAGTCTATTGAAAATGGGAAGGATCGGTGCCATATCACAGGAAAAGGCATCTTAATGACAATTTTTAGCTCCACTGGCCGAAGGCCAGCAAGCTACTGTCATGGCGAGGTGTCCGTCGTGCGTCCGTCCGTGCGTCCGTGCGTGCATGCGTAAACTTTTCTTTAAACATCTTCTCCTCCTGAACCAATGGGTGGATTTTGATGAAACTTGGCCAGAATGTTCCTTTGGTGACCCTCTTCTAAAGTTGTTCAAGAAATTTGGATTGACCCCCAAATATTGTCATGGCAGGGCGGGGCATATTTTGACCCCAAAATCTTTGAACGACTTCTCCTCCTGAACCATTGAGTGGATTTCAATGAAACTTTACCAGAATGTTCCTTGGGTGACCCTCTTCTAAAGTTATTTAAGAAATTTGGATTGACCCCCAAATATGGGCGTGGCAGGGCGGGGCTTTTTTTTTACCCCAAAATTTTTGAACGACTTCTCCTCCTGAACCATAAAGCCAATTTTAATGAAACTTTACCAGAATGTTCCTTGGCTGACCCTCTTCTAAAGTTGTTCTAGAAATTTGGATTGACCCCCAAATATGGGCGTGGCAGGGCGGGGCTTATTTTGACCCTGAAATCTTTGAACCTCATCTCCTCCTGAACCATTGAGCCGATTTCAATGTAACTTTACCAGAATGTTCCTTGGGTGACCCTCTTCTAAAGTTGTTCAAGAAATTTGGATTGACCCCCAAATATGGGCGTGGCAGCGCAGGGCTTATTTTGACCACAAAATCTTTGAACGACATCTCCTCCTGAACCATTAGGCAAATTTTAATGAAACTTTACCCGAATGTTCCTTGGGTGACCCTTTTCTAAAGCTGTTCAAGAAATTTGGATTGACCCCCAAATATGGGCGTGGCAGGGCGGGGCTTTTTTTTGACCCTGAAATCTTTGAACGACATCTCCTCCTGAACCATTAGGCTTATTTCAATGAAACTTAATCAGAATGTTCCTTGGGTGACCCTCTTCTAAAGTTGTTCAAGAAATTTGGATTGGATGAGATCCACTGGATCAATAAAATTCAGGTCAGCGGTTTATAGCCATTCTGGTCCTCTTGTTTCAAAGTGATATCTATATTGTTTTCTTCCTTGTACATATTAGTTAAATAAGTTCATTTCTTCATAATTTAGTTTCAACTTAGAAAAAGTCAGAATTCCTTTTGAATGCTGTTCACTTCCATTACCTTCTATTTTCAATGTCTCTCTTTCAAATCTTGAGATTTTTAATCCAGTGGAGCGATACAGGCCCTCTTGGGCCTCTTGTTTTGTTTACTCTCTAGAAGCCACAAATATGGTCCAATCATCATGAAACTTTGTTAGAATGTTTGTTATGTCATGAGGATGAACTCATTTGAAAATGGGAAGTATACGTGCCATATCACGAGAAATGGGGCCTTAATGACAATTTTCTCGTAAGAGCTCCAAACGCCACAAATATAGTCCAATCTTCATGAAACTTGATCAAAATGTTTGCCAGGTCACAAGAATGAACTCTGTTGAAAATGGGAAGGTTCATGCCATATCATAGGAAATGGAGTCTTAATGATAATTTACTTGAAATATCAGGTGAGCGATTTAGGGCCCTCAGGGTCCTCTTGTTTTTGAATATAATCTGTCTATGTACATCCGAGGTTTATGGTGAGACAGGCCGAGTGGAGTTACAAATGGTTAGTAAGAGAACTCTGCAATAAATGAAAGAAATTGAAAAGTGGCATGAAATGCCATTTCAAATGTGAGCTTTGATATATTTCTTTTTTTGGGTTCCCTTTTGATGACAAGGTTTGATTGCGGACTGTTTTGTTTTGGTCTTTTATTTTAAGAGGGGAATGTAAACAATCAGCATATACAAGACCATCCTTTAACAAAAGATCATTAACAAAGCTGGGAAATGAAATTCCTATTTATGTGTAATGGAAAACAAATTAAATACAGAAACTTTAGAGATTGCATATTATTAGTCCCCCACCGGTTACCGGTTGGGGGACTATAGGTTTGCTCGATTCCGTCTGTCTGTCCGTCCGTCCGTCCGTCCGTCCGTCCGTCTGTCCGTCCGTCCGTCTGTCCGTCTGTCCGTCACGCTTTTGTCCGGGCTATATCTTCTAAACCATATGTGCTAGCAACTTCAAACTTGGTACACTTATAGATCTCATTGAGGAGAAGTGTCATGTTCAAGAACCATTACTCTGCCATGCCCACTTTTTGAGTTATTGCCCTTTAATGTTTTTACCCTAACATTCTTGTCCAGATCATATCTCCTAAAGTATAAGTGCTAGCAACTTCAAACGTTGTACACTTATAGATGTCATTGAGGCGAAGTGTCATGTTCAAGAACCGTTACTCTGCCACGCCCACTTTTTGAGTTATTGCCCTTTAATGTTTTTACCCTTACATTCTTGTCCGGAACATATCTCCTAAAGTATAAGTGCTAGCAACTTCAAACGTTGTACACTTATAGATGTCATTGAGGCGAAGTGTCATGTTCAAGAACCGTTACTCTGCCACGCCCACTTTTTGAGTTATTGCCCTTTGTTGTTTTTTCCCTTACATTCTTGTCCGGATCATATCTCCTAAACTATAAGTGCTAGTAACTTCAAACTTTGTACACTTATAGATCTCATTGAGGAGAAGTGTCATGTTTAAGAACTGTTATTCTGCCACGCCCAATTTTTGAGTTATTGCCCTTTGTTGTTTTTACCCTTACATTTTTGTCCGGATCATATCTTCTAAACCATAAGTGCTAGCAACTTCAAACTTAGTACACTGATAGATCTTATCAAGGACAAGTGTCATGTAGAAGAACTGTTTCTGTGCCATGTCACTTTTTAGAGTTATTGCCCTTTGTTGTTTTTAGTCTTACATTCTTGTCCGGATCATATCTCCTAAACTATAAGTGCTAGCAACTTTAAACTTTTACAGTTATAGATCTAGTAAGTAGGAGGTATATTATAAGGGAGGATTTTTTGTTATCCGGTGGGGGACTCCTGTATTGCATCGCAATACGACATGCACTTGTTTCAAAAATATCTTGACATTCACTGATAGAAAATTGATAGTTATAGAAATAAAACCATTTTATCAATCAATTCATTCTAAAATATTATTGTTGGTTCTTTAATTTCTGCCAATTTATATGCACAAAATATTCTTAAATATAAACTAAGCATTGATTTCAGGTACAATATGCCAAGTCTTTCACCCTGGAAGCAGATGTAGATCCAGATTGTAACTTAACCAGTATGATGGAGTATAAATGGATGATAGGTGGACAGGCAAGAAAAGATCTACAGAGTAATAAACGGGTCCTTGTACTCCCACCTAGATATCTCACATTTGGTATTCATGCTATAGAATTTATGGTAAGCTTTTATTGCCACTAAGATATCTTGCAGTTGGTATCGTACATGCAATAGAATTTATGGTGAATTAATACTGCCACTTAAATGAAATAGAGTTGTTATACATGCTATAGAATTTATGGTGAGCTAATATAGCCACCTAGATATCTCGCATTTGGTATACATGCTATAGAATTTATGGTGAGTTAATATTGCTACCTAGATATCCTACATTTGGTAAAAATGCTATAGAATTTATGGTGAGTTAATATTGCTACCTAGATATCCTACATTTGGTATACATGCTATAGAATTTATGGTGAGTTAACATTGCTACCTAGATATCTCACATTTGGTATACATGTTGTAGAACTTATGGTGAGTTAATATTGGCACCTAGATATCTCACATTTGGTATACATGCTATAGAATTTATGGTGAGTTAATATTGGCACCTAGATAGCTTACATTTGGTATACATGCTATAGAATTTATGGTGAGTTAATATTGTCCCCTAGATATCTTATAGTTGGTATTGTACATGCAATAGAATTTACGGTGAGTTAAAATTGTCCTAGATATCTTGCATTTGGTATTCATGCTAAAGAATTCATTGTTAGTTAATAATGCCACCTAGACATCTTACAGTTGGTATACATTCTATAGAATTCATTGTGAGTTAATAATGCCACCTTGATATCTCACATTTCGTATACATGCTAAAGAATTCATGGTGAGAAATTATTGCTTATACAGTATTGTAAAAGTCTTTATACATGAGTAGTTGTTTTGAGATTACCCTTAGAGATATGTATAAAATTTAATGAGCCTAAAAACAGCTAATTTATGGTGGAATTTTCTGTAATTTTCATCTCACCTTAATTTTTTTTACAGTGAAAATATATATTAGGTGAAATTAATCAAGTAAAAAAAGAAAAAGGTGCGTCTGAAATTGTAAAACAGATGTAAAATATGGTAGTCTCTGATGAACTCAATAAACAAAATTTTGTAAGTTGACTCATATTATTCTTATGTCAACTCTCCTGAACTTTTTCTAGGTGAAGATGAACCAAACAATCGTATATGCTGTGAAAAAGCTAGAAGTTGAGGTGGTTCCCAGTCCACTGATCAGTAAAATACAGGGTGGTATATATAGACGAATGACAAGATCGGAAACCATCACCTTAGATGGGTCAACTTCACTTGACCCTAATACAAACAGCAATCAAACTCTCAGGTAACATTTCTATACCATTACCCAAAGGCATCACTAGAATTTTGAAATATATACACACTCAGAAGGTGAACAACATAGAATAAATAGGATAAAGGCAATATGTGGACTGCGACCTTAAGATGAATGTCCTCCATCCGCTCCCCTTTTCTACGTTTTGATTATTAGAGAATGATCAAACATTGTAACTACAACTGGTAATGATCATTCATCTATGAAATCTTTTGGAAGAGGATTTATTTCTATTACACACTTACATAATATGCATAATGGTAGTTATCCCCTTGAGCACCTATACTAATGCTATTTAATTGGCCAATAAGATATTCAGTTCAAAACTAGCTCTTCTCACCTCCTAAAAGAATATTTTTTATTTCTTACCTCTAATTAATCTTTGTATGATATCAAAGATTTTTGAATTATGTGAAATCATATTTCAGAAATTAGTGTTCATATTGTTGAATGGGGACATCCCCTTTTTCCAATTCAAAAAAGAGGGTTTTTTAGCTCCACTGGCCGAAGGCCAGCGAGCTATTGTCATGGCGGAGTGTCCCTCCGTCCATGCGTCCGTCCGTCCGTGCATAAACTTTTTCTTTAAACATCTTCTCCTCCCAAACCAATGGGCGGATTTTAACGAAACTTGGAAGAAATGATCCTTGGGTGGGCCCCTTCTTAAATTGTTCAAAGAATTTTGATTGGCCCCCAAATATTGGCGTGGCAGGGCGTGGCATTTTTTCACTTTGAAAACTTTAAAAATCTTCTCCTCCCAAACCATAGGGCCGATTTCAATGAAACTTTAACAGAATGATCCTTGGGTGACCCTTTACTTAAATTATTCAAGAAATTTTGATTAGCCCATAAATATGGGCGTGGCAGGGCGGGCTTATTTTGAGCCCGAAATCTGTGAACGACATCTTCTCCTGAACCACTGGGCCGATTTCAATGAAACTTTATCAGAATGTTCCTTGGGTGACCCTTTACTTAAATTGTTAAAAAAATTTTGATTGGTCCATAAATATGGGCGTGGCAGGGCGGGCTTATTTTAAGCCTGAAATCTTTGAACGACATCTCCTCCTGAACCACTGGGCCGATTTCAATGAAACTTTAACAGAATGTTCCTTGGGTGACCCTTTACTTAAATTGCTCAAGAAATTTTGATTCGCCCATAAATATGGGCAGGGCAGGGCGGGGCTTATTTTGAGCCCAAAATCTTTAAACGACATCTTCTCCTGAACCACTGGGCCGATTTCAATGAAACTTTATCAGAATGTTCCTTGGGTGACCCTTTACTTAAATTGTTAAAAAAAATTTGATTGGTCCATAAATATGGGCATGGCAGAGCGGGCTTATTTTGAGCCGGAAATCTTTGAACGACATCTCCTCCTGAACCACTGGGCCGATTTCAATGAAACTTTAACAGAATGTTCCTTGGGTGACCCTTTACTTAAATTGCTCAAGAAATTTTGATTAGCCCATAAATATGGGCAGGGCAGGGCGGGGCTTATTTTGAGCCGGAAATCTTTAACTGACATCTTTTCCTGAACCACTGGGCCGATTTCAATGAAACTTTATCAGAATGTTCCTTGGGTGACCCTTTACTTAAATTGTTAGAAAAAAATTGATTGGTCCATAAATATGGGCGTGGCAGGGTGGGCTTATTTTGAGCCGGAAATCTTTGAACGACATCTTCTCCTGAACCACTGGGCCGATTTCAATGAAACTTTATCAGAATGTTCCTTGGGTGACCCTTTACTTAAATTGTTCAAGAAATTTTGATTGGTCCATTAATATGGGCGTGGCAAGGCTATTTTGAGCCCGAAATCTTTGAACGACATCTCCTCCTGAATCACTGTGCCGATTTTAATGAAACTTTAACAGAATGTTCCTTTGGTGACCCTTTACTTAAATTGTTCAAGAAATTTTGATTGGACTAAGAATATGGGCGTGGCAGGGTGGGGCCTATTTTGAGTCCGAAATCTCCTGAACCACTGGGCCGATTTCAATGAAACTTTACCAGAATATTCCTTGAGTGTCTTTTTTCAAAAATTATTTGCTAAATTTTGATAGGCCTATAAATTTTGGCGTTGCAGAGTGGGGCTTATATAGAGGCCAAAATCTTTGAAAGATATCTCCTCTGGAACCACTCAGCCGATTTCAATGAAACTTTACCAGAATATTTCTTGGGTGACTATTTACTTTAATTGTTCAAGAAATTTTGTTTGGTCCATAAATATGGGCATGTCAGGTGGGGCCTATTTTGAGCCCGAAATCTTTGAACGACATCTTCTGAACCTTATGTTATAATAAGATTTGTCAAGGGTTGCAGGTTCACTGTGATTGAGTATTTTGGTGCAATATGGACCAGAACCATTTAATCATTACTAAATAGGTCTTAGGAGATTTTGAGTGTTAATGTATTTATTTAAAGTAAGCTTTATTTAATGAAAGTCTAAAGATTTTAAAGCCAGTGGAGCGATACAGGCCCTCTTGGGCCTCTTGTTATTTCTTGCCGCTAATTTATGGCTAATTTGTCTTTGAAGGATATCGAAGATTGGTGAAATAAGCAAAATCATATTTCAGAAATTATTGTTCATGTTAATTGAATTTATTTCCTCTTCCAATGATATTTGCTGGCAAGTTAACGCTTATGTTTAAATAACATGGTATTTGAGCAATGGCTTCTGAAACGACTTTCTTTGGCAAACTTTTAACAGAATAATAAATGTTTGTTGGATTAAATCTTGTTGGCCTTCATTTATTATACCACAGGATATTTAACCCATTGTCATTTTTGGATATTTTAGACTGGTCAAATTAAAAGAGGTTTGAGGCGAAAATAAAAAGACAATATCCTAGTTGATGGAAAATATTGTGTTCAAAGATGAAAATGCTTGTTATAAGCATTATCTTCTTTTGACACAATATTTACTCAAGTTCGTAAAAAATAACAGCTTTAAGGTAATTTATTTTTCAGCTATTTCTGGAACTGTCGATATACAACGGAAGCTGGAAAGCAGGGCGACAACTGCTTCCTTCAAGATGAATCATTAATGGACATCAATTGTAACATTTCTATGACGTCAGCTGTTTTGATATTTCCTGGAGAATGTTTGATCGAGGCATCTAACTTTACATTTAACCTAACAGTCACAGCTGATGACAGACAGAGTAGTTATGTGTATCAAATATTGTCTGTTACACAGGACACCACATTAGAGTAAGTAGTTTTAACCCTGTTCCTGCTGTTCCAGGAACATTCCTGTTTAGGCAAGAGGTACTGACAAAGATTAATATGCACATAAGTGCAGTCTGATCTTAGTATATACCATCTTGTTTTCTGTTTTAATCAAGAGAAGTATAAAAATTTTATTTTCGAAATATGTCTTTTATGGGCAGAGGTCATTTCTCTTTATGTTATATAGTGAAAACTATGTAAAAATTTTCTCAGAACCTAACAGAGGGATATCAACCAAATTTCATTGGAATGATTCTTTGATGACCCATTTTCAGACTGTTCAAAATTTTTGTGATTGGATACAAAATATGTATTTTACAGGCAGAGGTAAATTTTCTTTTTTATTTATTAATTTGATCTTGAATTTTCTTTGGAGAATTATTTCAGCATGTGACACTTAAAAATACTTATTTACTTTAAATAAACATTCATCCATTCATTTATTCTCTTAAATTCTCATCTAATCATATTAGTAGATTCAGGCCTGTGGAGCAAATTTTCAGGCCTGTGGAGCAAATCAGCTGCTCAAGCAGCTCTAGTTTCACTGACCCATTGATTTATATCTTGAAAGTTGTAAATTTTAAATTTGATCATATTAGATAAAATTACATAAGATTTACTTAAGCCTTTACAAAAAATGACTGTTTATGGCCCTGATTGCTCATTGGTGAGCTGGCTATAGTTGTTATGAGATAATCCCCCCAAATAAACTAGACTTACCTGTAAGTTGACGTTTGGTTGGGATTCTATGTAGTCATATAACAACTGGAGGGATCAAATGAGATGCGCGCGCAGTCTAGCCGAGATTTACTTCAGTATTCCAAGCACAAGGGAATTTCTTATTGGAATAATAATACCAACTAATGTAGAAGGAAGTTGAGCATGTCACACATGCCCTATGGGAGGGATAAGAAATAAGTGGGTGGGCATTTGATCCCTCCAGTTGTTATATGACTACATAGAATCCCAACCAAACGTCAACTTACAGGTAAGTCTAGTTTATTTGGGGGGATTCTATTACGTCATACAACTTCCGGTCTCAAATGAGACTTCAAAGCAACCAATAAGAAATGACACGAACTGTAAAAATGAATTACAACATACCCTAGTGTTGAGCAGCGCTCCCACTCAAGATGTTTGAATCATAGGTGTCATCTGTAATTGGTTTGTTGTAGAATGCAGCAAATGTTTGCTCTGAGCTCCAACCTGCCACTCGCATAATTTCCTGGATTGGAACTCCAGCAGCTTTCGCTCTAGATGAAGAGGCACCCCTAATACTATGTGAATTAAATCTTTGGACATCTATTCCAGAGTTGGACATAACCTGTTTCAACCACCTGCTTATAGTACTTGAAGTTACGACTTTGTAAGGTTTAATATAGCTAATGAATAACCGTTTTTCGGATTTACGTAATGATTCAGTCCGTTTGATGTAATGTCTAATGCTGTATACACACAAAGTCTCCTATCTGGAGAATATTTTCTTAACTTCAACACCGGATTAACTCTCCCCCGTCTTGACTGCTTTAGCAGATCACAATATTTTAAACAATAATACTCTGAATCTTTCCTAAGATCAGATAAAGTTATCAAACTTAACGAATGTACACGACTTGCTTGAGTCAAAGCTATCAACATAGCCAATTTATACGATAACTGTTTTAAAGTTAAATTTTCTGTTGGCGACAACCGTTGTAGGTAAGACAAAACCTTTGAAACATCCCAGGTTTCATTATATTTACACTTAGGGGGACACAAATTATGAATTCCTGTCATATATCTTATAACTAAAGGATGAGATCCTGCTGAGAATTTATCATCTGTAACACATATGGAAGAAAGAGCACTACGAGCTGTATTCAAAGTGTCATATCTACAACCAGAATCATATAGTCTAGTCAGAAATTCCACAATATGATTTACAGAAACTTGAAATGGAGTAATCTCCCTTTGATGACAGAAGTCCACCCATCTGTTGATGTAGGAGGAGTATTGTTTTTTGGTAGATTTTCTCCATGAGGCCATAATGATATCAGTAGACTTTTCTGAAATTCCTCTACTTTCAAAGGATCTCCTGACAAGCGACATGCCATCAATTGTAGTTTGTTGGTGAGAGGATGTACTCGGTTGGTTTGAATTATTGATAAAGTACCTGGTTTCACTTTATTATGACTGGAATATCTATCAAATGGTCCAAAACGGCTGGATACCAATTTTGTGTTACCCACAATGGTGTCACCAAAGTCATCTCTGCTTTGTCTTCCCTCAATTTCTGTACAGTCTGTCCAACCAAACTGAAAGGAGGGAAAGCATATATTAGTCTATATACAGACCAGTCTATAGAAAAAGCATTAACATGTTCTGCTTCTGGATCCGGCTTCCAGGAAACAAATCGTTTCACTTGTTTGTTTAACCTGGAAGCAAACATATCAATCTCTGGCAAACCAAACTTTTGCACTAAATCTTTAAAAGTTGATCCATTGAGACGCCACTCTACGTTTTCATTGAAATTACGTGACTCAAAATCTGCAGCATTTTCTTTACCTATAACATGGACGGCAGAAAGCCATATGTCTCGCTCTGCACACCAAATCCATATTTCTCTTACTATTGCATTACAAGACTCTGATCTTATACCACCCATGTTATTGATATATGACACTGCACAAGTATTATCACACTGAATTTGTACATGCATCTGCTTCTTATCAGAACAAAATGCCTTGACACCATGGCTTATGGCCAAACTTTCTAACACATTAATATGTAAGTGTTGTTCTGACGCATTCCAGCGGCCTCCAATCTTAACATAATTACAAATTGCACCCCAGCCCTCAAGACTGGCATCTGTATTTATTATAAGACCTGGGTTACCATGTGTAATCTTTCTTTTTTGACAGTGCAAGTTATCAATCCACCAAATCAAATCAGATTTCATTTCTCTAGAAACAGGCATACAAGCATCATATTGACCTTTACTGCATTTCAGTGCAATTATTTTTCCTTTTTCCAGCGATCTATAGTATAGTCGCCCTAGCTCAACAGCAGAAAATGAAGAAATCTTTAACCCAATTACCCTTGCAACAAATTGAATTTTTGCAGTATTCATGTTATACAAAATTTTACATTCAGTGATAAGATTCTTCATTTTGATTTCTGGTAGTGTAACTGTCATTTCTATAGAATCTATATCATTGCCTAAAAATGTAATTTTTGTGCAAGGGATAAGAACAGATTTATCTGGATGAGTCATGAATCCTACATTCTCCATAAGCTCTACTGTGTCTTCAACATTTTGTTCACAATCACAAAAAGTATCGGCCATGAGAATTGAATCGTCTATGTAGCCAGAATTGATATGTCCCTTTTTTCGCAGTGAAGCATAGACTGGCTTCATCAGTTTTGTGAAAATTCTAGGGGCACACGAAATCCCATTCGGTAACGAAACATACTGATAGATCTTACCCAAGTGTTCAAATCTAAGTTTAACTTGGTGCTCTTCTGCTATTGGAACAGAGTAATAAGCATGCCTAAGATCTACAGACGCAAAATACATGTTTGGTTTCACAAGTTTTAAGGCAGCTTCAAAAGTATCCATTTTAAAATGGTGATAAACAATACTCTTGTTCAACTCTTTAAGATTTAAGATCATGCGAAATTCACCATTCTTTTTCTTAACCAAGAAAATTGGAGAAATAAATTCATTTGGATGATGATCTACTTCTTTTATAATTTTCATTTCCAACATTTTTTGAATTTCTTGATCAACAGCTTTACTTTCTTCAGTATTAAACTTATTTTGAAAACATCTATGGTTTACAGGATTGACTCCTGGTAAAAATTCAATGTGCAAATGTTCTACACAATCCAAAATGAAATGATCGGATGTAATATTCCTCCAATTTTCTATAAAATCTTTCAATCTACCAGCAGTGAAAACTTTACTCACCGAATGTTCTATTTCTTGTACCCCACTTTCGGGTTTTTTGTCACAGATGCAACACCATCTATCTGTCTAGGGTACGCACCACGCCCTCTACCTCTTGACATTCCACGTCTTCCACCTCGACGACGAAAAAATCCTCGCCCCTGAGTTTGTTGAGGTCGACTTAAGTCTTTCCCAAGACGACTGAGATCTTGAATGTCTCTCACATTTTTGTTAATGTCATCCCCATTCAAGTTATCTGTATATGGTTGAGATGATGAAGTCAATGGGTAAAAACGTGGATCTAAGTCAGAACGGTGACATTCTTTACGTTTGTTATTGATTAGCTTATAGGACTGACCAAGCAATGCCAGGCTATTTGTGCACCATTCCATAGATTGCGAATCTAACGCCTCACTCTCTTTGTCAAGAAGTTTCGCCAAATTAATGGATGCCTTGACCATGACATTTTGCAAAGTCTGAAATTTAACATCTTCTGTTTGTGTCTGTGGCTTTAAAAGTCGCCAAATACAAGCGTTCACTTTGGTTTTGACCAAGGCCTCACAATTTGCTGGTCGATGAATGTCCTTCATCATTTCTGTCAAATTTTCTTCAGGAATTCCATTCCGAAAAGAGCTGTTGATGAACGCAGCAAGACTATCATTAATTTCATGGTCACACTTTTCTGCTATTTGATATTTATCACACAAGTCTTTAAACCTGTCTGTTTCCATACATGCCTTCTTTTGAGGAGGTTCTGAGGAAAAAGATTCATCCTCACACTGAGACCCAGAAAATTGAGAACAGTAATCTTGCTCATACGGCTGTTCATTTTCTTGTTCATCCTCATAGTAATTATATTCATACAAGTCATCAACCCGTTTAGTCAACAAGTCAAATTTTGAACTCTGTCTAGTGAATTTATGACTCAGTTCTTGTAAAATGAGCATTATTTCTTTATTTACGTCTCCGGAAGGAACAGGTGTGGGTTTTACCGGAGCGGCTACCGAAGGCTTGGATGGCTTACGAGTCTCGCTCGAGCCAGAAATGGTTGACGAATCAAGTCTAGAGGCCTGTTGGCTCTGTTTTTCGGGACGTTTGCCAACATCCTTTGTGTTATTCGCTGTCGGGGTGACAGATTTCTTGGCCTGAACTTCTGCGTCGGCCATATTGGAATCACCACGTGCTTCTCTCAAAACCCAAAAAAAATTTTCAGCAAATGTTTCCACGAAACAAAGTCAAAGTTTCAAATATTTCCTGTAAAAAGGATAATATATTTCGCCTAAATTGGCCAAAACACCAATTTAAACAAATCACAGATAACCGCGTTATCTACTAAAAAGCACGCTTCGAGATTAAATGTTTATTTCTCGGCTTCTATGCGGACCGCGTCCACACAGTTCGAAAGACAAAAGCGCACTGAAGTAAATCTCGGCTAGACTGCGCGCGCATCTCATTTGAGACCGGAAGTTGTATGACGTAATAGAATACAAGCTTGCAGTATAGTGTCTGTGGTAAAAACATCTATGAATCTTTGAGAATTATAGTTTACAAGGACACATGGTTCTTAAGCTGAGCTTTTTTTGTTGTAGCTTTGCAAAATTCATAAATCATAGTCCAAATTAAAAAAAGTTCTATAGTACAAATCTGTAAAACTATTCAAAAATCCAAATTTTAATATAAATACATTGATATCTCTTTAACAATTCACTTGTTTTTACAATAATTTTCAGTGTAAAGATAGTGCGTCCATCCATGGTAGAGCCAGTAAATGCGGACAGAAAGCTGTCATTCTATGGAGACTGCAGTAATTGTCCACCTGGAGTCAAATACAAGTGGAGTCTGAAACTCATCTTTAATTTCAACTCCTATAACCCTGCAAGGGCTCATGATTTAGAGTAAGTGACCAGAGCTACAGATAGACGGGGTATTTTGGGTTTTAGATCATAATTTTTAGCTCCACTGGCCGTAGGCTGGCGAGCTATTTTCATGGCGGAGTGTCTGTTGTGCGTCCATATGGCCGTAGGCTGGCGAGCTATTTTCATGGCGGAGTGTCTGTTGTGCGTCCATATGTACGTCCCTCAGTCCTTGCATATGTAAACTTTTTCCTTTAACATCTTCTCCTCCCAAACCAATGGGCGGATTTTTAATGAAACTTATTAGTCCCCCACCGGTTACCGGTTGGGGGACTATAGGTTTGCTCGATTCCGTCTGTCTGTCCGTCCGTCCGTCTGTCTGTCCGTCTGTCCGTCACGCTTTTGTCCGGGCTATATCTTCTAAACCATATGTGCTAGCAACTTCAAACTTGGAACACTTATAGATCTCATTGAGGCGAAGTGTCATGTTCAAGAACCGTTACTCTGCCACGCCCACTTTTTGAGTTATTGCCCTTTGTTGTTTTTACCCTTACATTCTTGTCCGGATCATATCTCCTAAACTATGTGTGCTAGCAACTTCAAACTTTGTACACTTATAGATCTCATTGAGGAGAAGTGTCATGTTCAAGAACCGTTACTCTGCCACGCCCATTTTTTGAGTTATTGCCCTTTGTCGTTTTTACCCTTACATTCTTGTCCGGAACATATCTCCTAAACTATGTGTGCTAGCAACTTCAAACTTTGTACACTTATAGATCTTATAGAGGAGAAGTGTCATGTTCAAGATTCATAACTCTGCCACACCCACTTTTTGAGTTATTGCCCTTTGTTGTTTTTACCCTTACATTTTTGTCTGGATCATATCTCCTAAACTATAAGTGCTAGCAACTTCAAACTTTGTACACTTATAGATCTCATTGAGGCAAAGTGTCATGTTCAAGAACCGTTACTCTTGTCCGCCCACTTTTTGAGTAATTGCCCTTTGTTGTTTTTACACTTACATTCTTGTCCGGATCATATCTCCTAAACTATGTGTGCTAGCAACCTCAAACTTTGTACACTTATAGATCTCATTGAGGCGAAGTGTCATGTTTAAGATCCATAACTCTGTCCCACCCACTTTTTGATTTATTGCCCTTTGTTGTTTTTACCCTTACATTCTTGTCCGGATCATATCTCCTAAACTATAAGTGCTAGCAACTTCAAACTTTGTACACTTATAGATCTTATTGAGGACAAGTGTCATGTTCAAGAACTGTTATTTTGCCATGTCCACTTTTTGAGTTATTGCCCTTTGTTGTTTTTACCCTTACATTTTTGTCTGGATCATATCTCCTAAACTATAAGTGCTAGCAACTTTAAACTTTTACACCCATAGATCTAGTAAGTAAGAGATATATTATAAGAGAGGATTTTTTGTTATCCGGTGGGGGACTCCTGTATTGCATCGCAATACGACATGCACTTGTTAGAAATGATCCTTGGGTGACCCTCTTCTTAAATTATTGAAGAAATTTTGATTGACCCCTAAAATATGGGGGTAGCAGGGTGTGGCATTTTTTCAAGTTAAAAAAATCTTTTCCTCAAAAACCATTGAGCCGATTTCAATGAAACTTGGCTTGGATGTTCCTTGGGTGACCCTTTACTTAAATTGTTCAAGAAATTTTGATTGACACCCAAATATGGACTTGGCAGGGGGGGGGGGGGCATTTTTTCACATTGAAATCTTTAAAAATCTTCTCCTCCCAAACCAATGAGGTGATTTCAATGAAGCTTGGTACAAATGATTTTTGGATGACCCTTTCCTTAAATTGTTCAAGAAATTTTGTTTGAGCCCAAAATGTTGGGTGGCAGGGTGGGGCATTTTTTACATTGAAATCCTTAAAAATCTTCCTACTCCCAAACCATTGGGCCGATTTCAATTTAAACTTGGCATGAATGTTTCTAGGGTGACTTAAATTATTCAAGAAATTTTGATTGATCCCGAAATATTGTCATGGCAGGGGGGGAGGGGGGGGGGGGCATTTTTTCACTTGAAAATATTTAAAAAATATTCTCCTCCCTAACCATTGGGCCAATTGCAATGAAACTTGGCATTGATGTTCCTTGGGAAACCCTTTCCTTTAATTGTTCAAGAAATTTTGATTGACCCCCTAATATGGGCTTGGCAGGGGGGGGGGGGCATTTTTCATGTTAAAATATGGGGAAAAAAATTCTTCCAAAACCATTGGGCTGATTTTAATAAAACTGGATGTTCCTAGGATAATCCTTTACTTAAATTTTGATTGATCCCCAACATTGGGCATGGCAGGGCAAAAGTCTGGGGTTATCAAAGCCAGTGGAGCGATACAGGCTCTCTTGGACCTCTTGTTCAGTAAATCTTTACAAACCATATGTTGTTGGTACCCACTGGAATCGTCTCATTATGACAATTCAAATGAGTACCCACAATATAAGGTTTCATCGAGAAATAAAGATTTAAGACTGGTGGTACTCTCTCTAATGGATCGACACAAACACCATATAAGTGGATTTGGGGGAGGACTTGTAGATGTTACCATGCTGCTGGTCTTTCAGGCCTGTAGATAATGGCAGTAGAAAGTATTTTAAATCAGTCCAGTTTTGAAAAAAATGCCTTTCCAATTGCATTACCAAATGGAAAACAATGTAGAAAAAGAAGAAATTGCTTGTTAAAAACAATTTCTTCTTTTACAACAATGTTTTCCTTGCAATTTATCACTGAAATTACCAAAACTCAAACATGGTTTTCATGCAGGACCTTTATCAGGGAGGACCTGTAACATTTTGGGCTAAATGGTCCTTCAAGCTGAAGGCAAAAAGTAGTAAGTGTCGAGCCCCCTCTTATCTATACCTCTGAGTAACTGTCAGTTGTTGGAAGTAAATAAAATTCCTTCAATTTTGCAGTTCAAAAGGTTCTCATCTACCTTTTCCAGAAACCAAATTCTAGACTCTGGTCCATAATGAAAAAGTCTTTGATAAGAATTTAGGAAGAAATGATTGTTTGCCTCACAATATTTTCCAGTAAAAATTGTGGAAATTAGTGACTTTGTTTTGAAAGCTTAGAAAGAATCTGAATTACTCCAGTATCAATTTTGTTTGATTCCATAATTTTTTTGTGCATTCTGATTGGCTAAAAAATGGTTTTATTTCTCAAGGGAAACAAATTTGAGTATGCAGGTACTATGAAAGCTTCCGCGCAAAGTGGTCCAATAAAAAATCTGTTTCATTTTGACCCCTCGATGTTGGTTTTGACAACTTTAAATATTCATCTCTTTCAGATGTGTGGAGGCAAATGGTACAACTTATTATTTGGTTATGCAACAAGAGAATGAGAATATAACAAAGCTAAATGGTTTTACAAAGGATGAACAACAGCAGACATTTGTTACTGAAGGTATAAATCAACAATGAACTGGCTTTCTCATAGGCATAGCCAGGATATTGAAATTCATACACACTCAAGATGGCAACCAACAAAGAATAAACAAAGAAGTCCATATGTGGACTGTGATAAAAGATGAATGTCCTCTGTCCGCTCCACTTTTCTTTTGAGTTGTGTGTTGGTGATTAATCAAAACATTGTAACTACAGCCTGAATAAGCTAAAGTGTTGATAATCAATCATCAACAACATTTTCGGAGGAGGAATTATTTCTATTAGGCACTTGTGTAATGTGCGTAATGGTAGTTACACCCTTGTTTCTCTTTGTATAGATTTGTTGGGGTTTTTAGCTCCACTGGCTGAAAGCCACTGGGGCTATTGTCATGGTGTTGTGTCCGTCATGCGTGCGTCCGTGCGTGCGGTCGTAAACTTTTTCTTTAAAAATCTTCTTCTAAGAAACTACTGGATGGATTTCAACCAAACTTCACAGGAATGATCCTTGGGTGACCCTCTTTCAAAGTTATTCAAGAAATTTTGATCCAATGAAAAACATGGATTTAATGGGTGTGGCTAATTTCCAAATATGGTAAAAAGTGACTTTTCTCAGGTTCTAATTGATGGATACCAATGAAATTTTACATGAATGATCCTTGTGTGACCCTTTATCAGTCTACAAAAAATTAATGAAATCGGATGAAAATTATGTATTTTATGGGCGGAGGTCATTTCTCTATATGTTATATAGTGGAATCTTTGAAAATCATTTTCTCAGAATGTAATAGATAGATATCAACCAAATTTTACATGAATGATCCTTGTGTGACTCTTTGTCAGTCTACAAAAAATTATTGAAATCGGATGAAAATTATGTATTTTATGGGCGGAGGTCATTTCTCTATATGTTATATAGTGGAAACTTTGAAAATCATTTTCTCAGAATCTAATAGATAGATATCAACCAAATTTTACATGAATGATCCTTGGGTGACCCTTAATCAGTCTACAAAAAATTATTGAAATCGGATGAAAATTATGTATTTTATGGGCGGAGGTCATTTCATTATATGTTATATAGTGGATACTTTGAAAATCATTTTCTCAGAATCTAACAGATAGATATCAACCAAATTTTACATGAATGATCCTTGTGTGACCCTTTATCAGTCTACCAAAGATTATTGCGATCGGATTAAAAATTTGTATTTTATGGGCGGAGGTCATTTCCACTATATG
This sequence comes from Fragum whitleyi, assembly GCA_948146395.1. Lineage (NCBI taxonomy): Eukaryota > Metazoa > Mollusca > Bivalvia > Cardiida > Cardiidae > Fragum > Fragum whitleyi. Next base: position 22,219,866 of record OX411556.1, read on the forward strand.
TTATATAGTGGAAACTTTGAAAATCATTTTCTTAGAATGTAAATGATGGATATCAATCAAACTTCATTAGTATGATCCTTGGGTGATCCATTATCATGCAGCCAAAAATTATTATCATTGGATGAAAAATATGTCTTTTTTGGGCGGAAGTAATTACTCTCTATTTTAAAATGTTGGAGACTTTGAAAATCATTTCAACATCAGTAAAACCCAAAATATCTAAAAATCTAGTCCAAACTTAGATTTGCTATTACAAGAAATTCAAGCCTGTGGAGCGACACAAGCCATTCATGGCTTTCTAGTTTATTTTATAGATTAACAGTTTTCTTAATTAAACTAAGTATTCTTAGAAAAATATATGTAAAGAAAGTTCATAAAGAGTATGTGAAAGAAATGCATACAGTTTTGAAATCCCATTGTACTTTTTATTAATCAGGAAATATTATGATTCATAGTATCTGATTAAACCAAAATCATTTCAACACAAGATTGTAAAGATTAACAAGATTCTAATTAGCTTATTTTTCACAATATATATGGTATATAATTCCAGAATCTGTACAGCCAATTAATGAAGCACCTGTTGACTCTAATGCCTCTGAGATAGGGTGGCAAGTGAACCAAGATAACAATCCTTTACCTATAGAGGGGCTGGAGATCAAAGAGGGTGACCCTGGATCAGACATTTTGAACAGAAGAAAGAGGGAGTCTGTCAACGATAAATATATGTACTGGATGTATAACGAGAATTTTAATGTTAGTGAGGGTTTGCCGGTATACAAGACCCGGATCAGACAACAGATTGTATATGAGGATACTGTGAACACAATGAGATTTAGACGGTCTTCAAACAGTGAGAGTACAACATTTAGTTATCCTTCAGTATTACAGGAGGGGGATCCTGGCAGTAGGACAATCAAGTTTCCCGTGTCTTCTCAGTATGAGATCAGTAAGTTTGAATATCTGTATTTTGTCCTACTTTGTACATTTTTTCCTGAAATACTGAAGGATACCTTAATATTGTCAAACATTTAGTTATCCTTCAGTATTACAAGAGGGGGATCCTGGCAGTAGGACCATCAAGTTTCCTGTGTCTTCTCAATATGAGATCAGTAAGTTTGAATATCTGTATTTGTCCTACTATATACATTATTACTGAAAAACTGCAGGATAACTAAATGTCGTCCAAGGACAACATTTAGTTATCCTTCAGTTTTACAGGAGGGGGGATCCCGGCAGTAGGACCATCAAGTTTCCTGTGTCTTCTCAGTATGAGATCAGTAAGTTCTGATATCTGTATTTGTCCCACTTTGTACATTTTTTCTGAAATACTGCAGGATAACTACTCCAAGGACAACATTTAATTAGACTTTAATAATACAGGAGGGGGATTCTGGAAGTAGGACTATTAAGTTTCCTGTATAATTGTCCTATGTTGTATTATATTTGTCCATCTTCGTACATTTCCTCAAGTGATACAGAAGCATAACTCAATGTTGTCCAACATTTAGTAATACTTCTGTATTACAGCAGGGTGATCCAGTCAGTAGAACTACCAGTATAAAGTTTCCTGTATCCTCCCAGTATGCATCAAGTGAGTTTGTATCTTCAAATTTGAGCCTTTGCATAAATTTTCCAACAAATTGCATCGTACTTTACCAGTTCTCACACAATCCCTCTTTTTTTTAGCTCACCTGAGCACATCATGCACAATAACTTTAACTCTTGCATGCATTAATTTTCATTTATTGCCCTTTGTGATTTTAAGACTTAGATTTTGTAGGGGGCATATCCCTTAAAGTAAAAAAAAAAAACTTAATCTATTAGGCTTCAGTTTACTATCAAGCTTTCATGGCAGGGGATGGCCATGGCCGACATGGCTTTTGTTTTTTAGCTCACCTAAGCACAACATGCTCAAGGGAAGCTTTTGGGGTGATGCTGAGTTTGTCGTGCGTCGTCCTTCGTGCGTCGTCCGTCATCAATAATTTAGAAAAACTTCTTCTCTCCTGAACCACTGGGCCAATTTCAATGAAACTTTGCCAGAATGTTCCCTTGGGTGACCCTCTTTAAAAATTGTTCGCTAAATTCTGATTGGTCAATAAATGTGGGTGTGGCAGGGCGTGGCATTTTTTTCACTTTGAAATCTTTGAACGACATCTCCTCCTAAACCAGTGGGCCAATTTCAATGAAACTTTACCAGAATGTTCCTTGGGTGACCCTTTTCAAAAATTGTTTGCAAAATTTTGATTGGCCCATAAATATGGGCATGGCAGGTCAAAGCTTATTTTGAGCCCGAAATCTTTGAATGACATCTCCTAAACCACTGGGCCAATTTCAATGAAACTTTACCAGAATGTTCCTTGGGGGGACCCTTTTCAAAAATTGTTCGCGAAATTTTGATTGGCCCTTAAATGTGGGCGTGGCAGGGTGGGGCTTATTTGAGCCAGAAATCTTTAAACGACATCTTTTCCTAACCACTGGGTTGGTTTCAATGAAACTATACCAGAATGTTCCTTGGGTGACCCTTTTCAAAATTTGTTCCCAAAATTTTTATTGGCCCATTTTCAAAAATAGTTCCTGAAATTTTGATTGGTCCATTAATATGGGCTTGGCGGGGCCCGTCTTATTCTGAGCCCGTTGTCTTTTAATGACATCTATTAAACCACTGGGCCGATTTCAATGAAACTTTACTAGAATGTTCCTTTGGTGACCCTTTTCAAAAATTGTTCGAGAAATTTTGATTGGCCCATAAATATGGGCGTGGCAGGGCCCGGCTTATTTTTAGTTGTCTCCTTAAAGAATGGATGGACAGGGTCTATTTTCACTTTAAATTCTTTGAATATTCTGTCCTCTTCACCAATTAGGCAAATATGAATGTAACTTTGTCAGAAAGCTACTTAGATGGGTTCCACTAGACCAATAAAATTCAGGCGAGGGGTTTAGGGCCATTGTGGCCCTCTTGTCGTACTTAGAGTGTAATGGGTGTATCTTGTGACAATCATATCATATGGCATGAATTTTCGCTTTAAATCGAGGAAATTCCAGAAATTTATCTTTTAAAGCTATTGAGCGAAACATATAAATCTGTTTCCGAGATGACATCATTAAATGCATTATGACGTCATTTTTACAACTAAAGTATATAGCGTTGCTATATGTTCTTAGCTCATTTGCATAGTTATTTCTCTAGTGTAATAAAGCTCATTTGCATAGTTATTTCTCTAGTGTAATAACACCTGTGTTATATCAAAAATATTCAACAGGGTTATTTTGCTCCCGCGTCATAGATCATATTATAATTAAGGATGATTAATTTACAAAAATATAAAGTCAGGATTCAAGGAGAGAATTTAAAGAAAACCTTTGGGATGAAATGTCATCCAATTACAGCTTATTTTATGAGCCTGTGTTTGACATTTCCAAACATTTCACATTGCAACCACATTTTGCATCCAGAATCTTGAGTTATAATAAACCTATTTTGGATGGCTTTTGAATGAAACACTATTTTAAGCACCTATATTCAAATAGGCACTTACAACAGTGTAACTTTTGTTTGCTTGTAAGTTTGAATTGGGCCTAACATCGCTTTCAACAATATTTCAGTTACATCAGGGTGACTGGGCCACATAACAATCGATTCCTGGTATTTCTCATACCAGTACCACTGTTACATCCTTTCATAGCCTTCAGCTGCTGTTCCACATAGGTCTACCATTATCAACCAATTGGTAGAAGGCAAATAGTCGGAAAGAATCAGTGCTACTGTTGGGGATCAAATCCAGGACCTCTAGATTGACAGTCAAACAAGCTACAACAAACCGTGTTTTGATGGTGGCTCTACAACAGTGGAGTACTAAGCCCTCAATATATTTATAGGCTCTTTGAATAGTTTTACGGCATTTTCTCCCTGTTCTAACCACCTGGAGAAACTTTCATTCAATGGGTTTTCTGCCGATTACTTGTGAAGACTTTGATCCAACATTGTTAACTCATGGGCTGATCTGAGTCTTTACTGTAAAATTGTTGGAAAAAAATCGTAATCAAACACCAAAAGATTGTGTTACAGGTGAAAATACAGACACCAGCCATTCTAGACGTATACCAGACCTGGATAACATCCCTATAAGAGAGGGGTCACCAGGAGAAAGTGGGAGCTCAGGGGCCAGACAGTATGGGGGAGGTATCAAAAACTTTCTTGTCTCTAAAGTTTTTAGCTGTTAGGGCCTAGGGTTATAAACTTTTCTAATTCTCAACTCAATTTTTTCTCAAATTAGTAAATGAGATTAAAGGCGTAGTTCTGCTGTAATACAAATATAAATGTATAACAACTTATTTATATCATCTATTATGTTCATTAATTTATTTGAACTCTAAATTTGAGAAAATCCTCAGTTGCACACTAAAAATGTTTTTAACCTCAGGCCATGATCTATTTCTTTAAATATGTTTTTTCATACCAAGGAAATAAATATTCCAATCAAGAAAGGTGATGCAAAGTACTACTAAAATATTTTCTAGTTGATTAAAGTAAGTGATCTTGTGATAGTAAAAGAGAACATTTAAAGAGGATAAATCAAAGTATTTAGGACAGACGCTATAGTGATATAATGATACTTACGCTATAATGATACTTACGGGAGCAAACAGCTGATTGTTTAGTTCATTCAGGAAAACGAAATAGCTTTTTATTTCAATCTTTAATTTGATATTTAACTTGTGTATGATAATGTATCTTTTCATTGTAAAAAACTAAATATTTTTTTCTTATTTTCCTGATAAATATAGTCCATCTTGCTCAAAAGATAATGTCTATTAAACATCCATTTTTATAAAGGGGCTGTTTTCAAAATCCCCCTCTTGAAATCAAATATCTTAAAAAGGTTTCATTGGTATAAAAACTATTGTAAATAAATAGTATAATTTTAGAACTTATTTGAATTGTCTCTTGAGAGGATTCTGTTTTAACAACAAAGGATTATTATAAAATACGCAATTAAATAGACATTCAATAAGATGATATTTCAAATTTTAAAACAAAGCGTGATCAAAATGACCATTCTCTTTATCAACCACTGTAAGTGATTCCTCAGTACATGTATTACTTAACTCTAAAAAGTTACAGATGATAGACTACTTACATGGTTTCCCTCTCTTATTTCATAGTGTCCATATCCATAACAGAAGGGCAGGGATCCAGTCGGAATCCAAACTTACCACAAGGTAACTTCAAATTTTCAAATTTTTTGTAACTTGTGACCAGTCCAACAAATTTTAGACCTCTTATTGAAATTTTGTGTATGACTTTAAATATAAGATCAAATGGGATAAAACATTTGAAAAAAAAACTGTTTTTCAAAATTTAAGACTGGTCAAAATTGAAATAAGTTATAAACTACAATGAAAGTTGGAAAAATTTAGTATATAAAATCCAGGGGGCTGTTTTACTAAACACCTTACGATCATTTTTTGCGTAAATCAAAAATTAAAGTCGCTTATACAGTGGTAACTAAACATTGAATTCTGCCATGCACCATCTCTTTGGAATCGTCTTTAGAAGATGATTCCAATGAGATATTGCAAGGCAGAATCTAACTCTTGATGAAAACACCAGGTAGGATTTGTGATTTTGACTTATGATAATTTTTTCCGTAAGACGTTTAGTAAAATGGGCCCCTGGTTCTGTACACAAAGAGTAAACAGTAAAAAACTTGTTTATTGCAAGTAATTCCTCTGTTACTAGCTATTATTTCCCAAACTTTGTTTCCTCAGCATATCAAATGGCAGGTTTTTTATTATTATACGCCGCCGGAGGCGGACGTATATTGGCGTCATCTTCTCCGTCTGTCCGTCCGTCCATCCATCCGTCCATCTGTCCGTCCGTACGTACGTCCACTTTTCTTGTCAACGCAACTCCTCCTAAACTGATGGCTGGATCTTCTTGAAACTTGGTCAATGTTATCACCTCAATTGGTAGATGTGCATGAAGGAAGGATTTTACGGTTGGTTGACTTTTGCCTGAGTTATGCCCCTTGATAACTTAGTCTCTGGGTCCACTTGTCTTGTCAACGCAACTCCTCCTAAGTTTCTGGCTGGATCTTCTTGAAACTTGGTCAATGTAATCACCTCAATTGGTAGATGTGCATGAAGGAAGGATTTTACGGTTGGTTGACTTTTGCCTGAGTTATGCCCCTTGATGACTTAGTCTCTGGGTCCACTTTTCTTGTCAACACAACTCCTCCTTAGTTTCTGGCTGGATCTTCTTGAAACTTGGTCAATGTAATCACCTCAATTGGTAGATGTGCATGAAGGAAGGATTTTATGGTTCGTTGATTTTTGTCTGAGTTATGCCCCTTGATGACTTAGTCTCTGGGTCCACTTTTCTTGTCAACGTAACTCCTCCTTAGTTTCTGGCTGGATCTTCTTTAAACTTGGTCAATGTTATCACCTCAATCGGTAGATGTGCATGAATAAAGGATTTTATGGTTCGTTGATTTTTGCCTGAGTTATGCCCCTTAAAAACTTAGTCTCTGGGTCCACTTTTCTTGTCAACACAACTCCTCCTAAGTTTCTGGCTGGATCTTCTTGAAACTTGGTCAATGTTATCACCTCAATTGGTAGATGTGCATGAAGGAAGGATTTTATGGTTCGTTGATTTTTGCCTGAGTTTTGCCCCTTAAAAACTTAGTCTCTGGGGCTTATTGCCTCAGTTATGCCCCCTTAAAATTTAGTCTCTGGGGCTTTTTGAAATTGCAGCCTTGTGAATGCAACTCTGACTAAGTTTCTGGCTGGATCTAAATGAAACTTGGTGGATGTTATAACCGAAATTGGAAGATGAGCATGAAGTAAGGATTTATGGTGCATGAAGTAAGGATTTTATGGTTCATTTATTTTACCCTAAATTATGCCCCCTTAAAATTTTGTCTCTGGTGCTTATTGAAATTGCAGCCTTGTGAATGCAACTCTTCCTAAGTTTCTGGCTGGATCTAAATGAAACTTGGTGGATGTTATAACCAAAATTGGAAGATGAGCATGAAGTAAGGATTTTATGGTGCATGAAGTAAGGATTTTATGGTTCATTTATTTTACCCTAAATTATGCCCCCTTAAAACTTAGTATCTAGGGCTTATTGAAAGTGCAGCCTTTTGAACACAACTCCTCCTTACTTTTTGTCTGTATTTAAATGAAACTTGGTCAATGTCCTCACCATAATTTGTAGATGTACATGGATCAAGGATTTTATGGCTCATTTATTTCCCTGAATTATGCCCCCTTTAAAACTTAGTGCCTGGGGCTTATTGAAATTGCAGCCTTGTGAAGGCAACTCCTCCTAACTTTTTGTCTTGATTTAAATGAAACTTGGTCATTTTCAATTTGGTTCTGTCAAAATAAGTAGTGTCTACAATTATTTTCGTGAAACAGCAGCAAAGTGGCGGCGTATTTTGTGACGATGGCACTCTTGTTATTTGCCACCAAAGGTAGTCATATATTGGTATCATCTCAATCTGTCCATCCTTTGGTCTGTTCATCTGTATGTCGGTAAAGTGGTGAGGTGTTAAAATTTCAATTGAAAGATGAAATTTGACCCCTTTTTAGCTTGACTATTTTGACTATTCATAGAAAAGGGGGCTTTTCTGGTCACACAGGTGTCTGCATAATGCTTTTGTTAAGTTTTTACATGCAGGTGTTTATAATCTCTATTTATACTAAAGCTATTGCTTTGAAACTTTGTACATGCTTCCGTGACCATAATTTTAGCCTCAAGACAAAGATTCATTACTCTGATATTAAATTTAGTAGAATTTTACCCCTTTTCGCACTTAAGAATTCTTGATTAAGTTTTTATGTGCAACTTATGTAGAATTCTTGATTAAGTGTTTATGTGCAACTGATGTATATCTGTAATATTTCTACTAAAGCCATTTCTTGGAAAGCCATGTCTTGGAAACTGTGCACATGCTTCTGTGACCATCATATCATCCTTTAAACAAAGATTCATCACTCTTGACTTTCATTTAATGGAATTTCCAAATGTTGATATTGACTTGCTGTTACTATCCAGCACTAGGAATAGTTGAGCTTTACTGTCCTTTGACAGCTCTTGTTTACACAGATTGAAAGTGAATAGGCATAGTGTTGCTTGGGCTAATTAAATCAACTGTATTCAAAACTTTTACTAATTGAAGAATTCTATTAATTGAAAAAATGGGTATGATTTCTGAATGTTGTTTAACATTACCAAAGTTAATTCTTTCATATCAGAAGAGGACCCAATGTACAGTTCCGGAGATGATGCCCGTAATCGTATCGAAACATCAAGGAGCAGTCCAGACCAGGTCTACACTGTGTTGGACCAGAGACCCATACCAGCATATCTAAAACCTGAACAAACTAAAACTGGACTGAACAGGGAATCTCTTGTCATTAGACCGGGAGTGTTGAAACAAGGCTTGACTTATATTGTGGAATTATATGTTACACATGATGGTAAGAAATCAGGGTTAATTTTGAAAAAACAAATTAGGGTCCCAGGGATGACAGGGGCGTAAGGGTCCTAGGTTCTTTGGGAGCTCACAATGACAACTAGGGCTCGAAACCAAAAAAAAGATTATTCAAGCGTTTTGAGTTGAAGGTAAACAAATTTCTTGATAAATTTGATTTTTGAGCTTAAGTTGAAAATAGGTTAAAAGAAAAGAAACTAGAATAGAAATTAAAAAGAGAAAAATATATTTCCCACAATGTTTGTTTGGTAGACACATGGTAATGCCATGTGTTCAAATATTTTAAAACTGGACAAGTAACTCATGAATGAAAGATGGGTTGTTTGGGAACTTGAGTTACTCCCCTTGCATCTAATGATGTTTTGATTCTCCAACAATTATTGTAACGAAAAAGGTTTAATGCATCACATTTTAGGGAAAGTTTATATAATGTTATAAATCACACAAAAAACATGTTCTCCACAGAATTCCATCAAATATACGAGGGTTGATCCAAAAGTTTGTAAAATGGGGTTATAAATCATCAGAAAAGTTCACTATCAAAACATAAATCATACAGTCTTTTAATGCATCATCTGTGTAATTAACGTGGAAATTTTTAAATGTTTACATTCAATAGCGGCTGAAAAATGCACGAAATAAGACAGGGACCCCCTACTAAGGCGGGGGAGCAAGAACTTCAAATGCGACATCAATGATAACTCTTTTCTATATAATCTACGCTAACTCTCATGCCTTTCTGTACCGGATACGTCCACTTACAGAAATTATCCACATCCCATTTTGAATCGACTTTGTTTAAAATTTCTATATTCATGGTATTTTTAGTAAAGTGGAAAGCCAAATGTAGGACATTTATTTTTAGCTAACCTGAGCACAAAGTGCTCATGTGAGCTATTGTGATCACCTTTCCTCCGGCGTCGGTCGTCGTCCGTCGTCTGGCGTCCGTCAACAATTTCTTTAAACGACATCTCCTCCTAAACTACTAGGCCAATTAACACCAAATTTTACAGAAATGTTGCTTAGGTGGTCCCCTTCAAAAATAGCTAAAAGAATTGAAATCCATGAAAAACTCTGGTTGCTATGGCAACAAAAGGTGAAATTTTAAGAAAATCTTTAAAATTCTTCTTCTTCTCAACCAGTAGTCCTACAGACTTAAAACTTGGCATGGATGATCAGTTCATAGACCTGAATAAAAATAGCTAAAATCATATCTTTTGGGCCACTAGGTGCGGAGCACCAGGGGGAGGGGGTAGTACTCTGGGTTAATTTTGTAATCTTTAAGCCTCTTCTTCTTCGGAACCAGGAGCCCTACAGACTTGAAAATTGTCATGGATGATCAGCTCATAGACCTTAATAAAAATAGCTAAAATCATATCTTTTGGGCTGCCAGGTGCGGAGCACCAGGGGGGAAGGGGTAGTACTTTTGTGAAAATTTTGTAATCTTTAACCTTCTTCTTCTTTTGAACCAGGAGCCTGACAGATTTGAATATTGGCATGGATGATCAGCATATGGACCTTTATATAAATAGCTAAAATCATGACTGTAGATTCACCAGGTGCGGAGCACCAGGGGGGAGAGGGTAGTACTTTTGTGAAAATTTTGTTATCTTTGACCTTCTTCTTCTTCTGAACCACAAGCCCTACAGACTTAAAAAATTGGCATGGAGGATCAGCTCATAGACCTTAATAAAAATAGCTAAAATCATGACTGTAATGCCACCAGGTGCAGAGGACCAGGGGGGAGGGGGTAGTACTTTTGTGAAAACTTTGTAACTTTAACCTTCATCTTCTAATGAACCAGGAGCCCTACAGACTTCAATATTGGCATGGATGATAAGCATATGGATCTAAAATAAAATATCTTAACTCATGAATGTAGGGCCACCAGATGGGGAGCATTAGGGGGGAGGGGATAGTATTTTGGATCAAATTTGAAATCTTTAACATTATTCTTCTCCTGGATTAGGAACCATACAGACTTGAAAATTGTCATGGGTGATCAATATATTGACATTAATTAAAATAGCTAAAATCATGACTGTAGGGTCACCAGGTGCTGAGTGTCTTGGGGAGGGGTTAGTACTTTGGATCATTTTTGAAATCTTTAAACTTCTTCTAATGAACCAGGAGTCCTACAGACTTGAAAATTGGTATGGATGATCAGCATAATTATGGACATTAATTGAATTAGCTAAAATCATGACTGTAGATTCACCAGGTGCAGAGCATCTTGGGGGAGGGGGTGCTTTGTTGAGAATTTTGAGTCCCTACAGCCTTTATATTTGACATGGATTGATCAACTCATTAAAGAAAACTTTAAAAGTCTCAGACTCAGCCTGTATATCTGGCATAGATTAGCTGATCACAGACCTTTTATGAAAAAAAATGAAATAAATAATGACCAGGGGAGGAGCAGAGGGGGGAAGGATTATTTCAAATGTCATCTGATTGAATAAGTGAAATCTCTTTTTCTGTGGTTGCATGGACATACCTAGGTAATGAAGCTTTTTTCTCAGGTGAGCGACCCAGGGCCAACTGCCCTCTTGTTGGAAAATATTGAGAATCAATTGGAATTTTTTTGTTTGTTGAAACTCCATTATATCATTCTAAATGCTCCTTTGAAAGCCTGTCCCTTTTCGAATATCCAGAATAACTTTAAGAAAAGTTCTCTTCTGCACTATCTTATCATTTTTATACGCCGCCGCCGGAGGCGGACGTATATTGGCGTCATCTTCTCCGTCTGTCCGTCCGTCCGTCCGTCCGTACGTCCATACTTCCACTTTTCTTGTCAACGCAACTCCTCCTAAGTTTCTGGCTGGATCTTCTTGAAACTTGGTTAATGTAATCACCTCAATTGGTAGATGTGCATGAAGGATTTTACGGTTCGTTGATTTTTGCCTGAGTTATGCCCCTTAAAAACTTAGTCTCCGGGGCTTATTGCCTCAGTTATGCCCCCTTAAAACTTAGTATCTAGGGCTAATTTGAAATTGCAGCCTTGTAAATGCAACTCTTCCTAAGTTTCTGGCTGGACCTAAATGAAACTTGGTGGATGTTATAACCGAAATTGGTAGATGAGCATGAAGTTAGGATTTTATGGTTCATTAATTTTACCCTAAATTATGCCCCCTTAAGACTTAGTATCTAGGGCTTATTGAAATTGCAGCCTTTTGAACTCAACTCCTCCTTACTTTTTGTCTTTATTTAAATGAAATTTTCCTGAATTATGCCCCCTTAAAATTTAGTGTCTGGGGCTTATTGAAATTGCAGCCTTGTGAAGGCAACTCCTCCTTACTTTTTGTCTTGATTTAAATGAAACTTGGTCATTTTCAATTTGGTTCTGTCAAAATAAGTAGTTTCTACAATTATTTTCGTGAAACAGCAGCAAAGTGGCGGCGTATTTTGTGATGATGGCACTCTTGTTCTTGTTTATCAAAAAATATCAAATATATTCTGTGCCTGTTAAAAGTGTCACAATAGCCTTAAAAAATAACAAATAAATTCTTTTTGCTTCCTTTTTAATTTAGTCAAGGAATTCCAACCAAACTTTCAGAAAACTTAGAGAAAACTTGATTTATTTAACATATTTTCAATATTTTTTCACGCTCCCCCACCTTAGCAAACATATGTTTCTATGGTAACGTATTCTAAGACGGCTTAAGATAATTCTGCAAAAATTATAACATTAATGTGCTCCGTAGTTATTTAACTGCAAATTGACAAAAATATATACTGAACAAGCTAGAAATATACGAAAGATATAAGCCTATTCTCCAAACTCCTGGATCATCCCTCGTATATAAATAAAAAAAAGAAAAGATTAGGTTCAGAGGTCATTAAAAAGTAGCATGTTGAAAAATGATTATATGGGAAGTAAAAATATCATTCTTGAGTTAGAATGTTGCAAAAATGTGAAAAGCATCAAACCTGTCAAGTCCTGACAGTCTGCACAGTTTGACTAGGGTCTTGTTTTTCTAAACATCTTACAATCTTTTTTTGGATAAGTAAAAAACATAAGTTGTTTCTACAGTAGTAACTAAATATGAAATTCTGCCATGCATCATCTCATTGAACTCGTCTTCTTAAGAATGTAACAATGAATGAAAACACCTGGTACAATTTGTGATTTTGACTTGCGATTAATTTTTTAGCTCACCTGAGCACGAAGTGCTCAAGGTGAGCTATTGTGATCGTAGAATGTCCGTCGTCCGTCGTCAGTCGTGCGTCGTCCGTCGTCCACAATTTCTTTAAACATCTTCTCCTCCTAAACCAGTGGGCCAATCTTGATGAAACTTGGCAGGGATGTTCCTTGGGTCAAGCTCTACCAAAGTTGTTCAAATAAATGAAATCCACCCTTAACTTTCCCTTTACCCTTAACAAAAAGGGTGAAAATATGAAAATCTTTAAAAATCTTCTTCTCTGAAACCAGAAGGCAGACAGCTTTCATATTTGGTATGTAGCATCATCTAGTGGACCTCTACCAAGTTTGTTCATATCAGGACCCTGGGGTCATATTTGGGCTTTGCCCAGGCCCAACCCTTTTTACATAGAATCAAAGAGCGAAAATCTTTAAAAATCTTCTTCTCTGAAACCAGATGGCACCGAGCTTTCATATTTGGTATGTAGCATCACCTAGCGGGCCTCTACCAAGTTTGTTCATATCAAGACCCTTAGGTCATATTTGGGCTTTGCACGGATGCATCCCTTTATCTCTTATGAGCACGAAGGGTAAAAAATGAAAATCCTCAAAAAATTTTCTTCTATGAAACCAAAAGGCAGACAGCTTTCATATTTGGTATGTAGCATCATCTAGGAGACCTCTACCAAGTTTGTTCATATCAAGACCCAAGGATCATATTTTGGGCTCCACCCGGGCGCAACCCTTTTTACATAGAATCAAAGAGCGAAAAATCTTTTAAAATCTTCTTTTATTGAAACCAGAGGGCACACTGCTTTCATTTTTAGCTCCACTGGCTGAAAGCCACTGGGGCTATTGTCATGGCGTTGTGTCCGTCGTGCGTCCGTCCGTCCGTCCGTCCGTCCGTGCGTGTGTGCGTCCGGTCGTAAACTTTTCTTTAAAAATCTTCTCCTCAGAAACTACTGGATGGATTTCAACCAAACTTCACAGGAATGATCCTTGGGTGACCCTCTTTCAAAGTTGTTCAAGAAATTTTGATCCAATGAAAAACATGGATTTAATGGGCGTGGCTTATTTTCAAATATGGTAAAAAGTGAGTTTTCTCAGATTCTAATCAATGGATACCAATTAAATTTTACATGAGTAATCCTTGGGTGACCCTTTATCATTCTACAAAAAATCATTTTGATCGGATGGAAAAATATGCATTTTATGGGCGGAGGTCATTTCTTTGTATGTTATATAGTGGAAACTTTGAAAATCATTTTCTCTTAATCTAAGTGATGGATATCAACCAAATTTCACTTGAATGATCCTTGAGTGACCCTTTATCAGTCTACAAAAAATCATTGTGATTGGATGAAAAATATGTATTTTATGGGCGGAGGTCATTTCTCTATAAGTTATATAGTGGAAACTTTGAAAATCATTTTCTCAGAATGTAACTGATGGATATCAACCAAATTTCACTGGAATGGTCCTTGGGTAACACTTTATCAATTTACCAAAAATTATTTTGATTGGATGCAAAATATGCATTTTATGGGCAGAGGTCATTTCTCTATATGTTATATAGTGGAAACTTTGAAAATCATTTTCTCAGAATTTAATTTTTGGATATCAATAACATTTCACTGGAATGATACTTGAGTGACCCTTTATCAGTGTACCAAAAATTATTTTGATTGGATGAAAAATATACATTTTATGGGTGGAGGTCAATTCTCAATATGTTAAATAGTGGAAACTATTCTAAACTGCTCATTTCTCTATCTGTTATATAGTTGAAACTTTGAAAATCATTTTCAACATCAGTAGAACCCCAAATATCTAAAAATCTAGTCAAAACATTTATTTGCTTTTACAAGAATTTCAAGCCTGTGGAGCGACTCAAGCCATTCATGGCTTTCTAGTTGTTATGTAGTATCATCTAGTGGGCCCCTACCAAGTTTGTTCATATCAAGTCCCTTGGGTCATATTTGGGCTCCACCCAGGCGCATCCCTTTCAGCTCATCTGAGCAAGAAGGGTGAAAATAGCAAAACCTTCAAAAATCTTCTTTTTTGAAACAAGTAGGCAGACAGCTTTCATATTTAGTATGTAGCATCATCTAGTAGACCTCTACCAAGTTTGTTCATATCAAGACCCTGGGATCACATTTGGGGTCCACCAGGGTGCAATCCTTTTCACATAGAATCAAAGGGCAAAAGGCAAATCTGTCTTGCTCTTCGCTGAAAACGTTCCATGGTATTGATCTTAGGCAATTATCTTCTTTTTGACATCTGCCTATCTGATTAATGTGATGTCCCAGGGGTCAAAGAGACTCAGGTGAGTGGTCTAGGACCATCTTGGTCCTCTTGTTTGTAAGAAGTTTAGTAAAACGGGCCCCAGGTTTGTAAGTTTTGCATTTTCATGATGGTCCCTTTTTGTGTGATGGGTCACACGATAATTCAAATCATTGCAATTTTATACTATTCCTAATTGAGAAGAGTAGTGTTTGATATATCAAAGTGAGTTTGAACCTAAAACAAAGACTAAAAAACAGTATCATTTAGGTAGAAAAACCTTTTTGTCAAGCCCAATTATGGTGATGGAGACATAGTTGGCCCAATGAAAGCCTGGTATAAGTGCGTTAGTATGACTGTCCTCTGTCTGTCTGTCTGTCCATTAGTCTATCAGTCTGTCTGATTTTGTTTATATAGTTACTACTGCATTTATTGATGGTTTTTAGCTCCACTGGCTGAAAGCCACTGGGGCTATTGTCATGGCGTTGTGTCAGTCGTGCGTCCGTCCGTGCGTGCGTGCATGCAGTCGTAAACTTTTCTTAAAAAATCTTCTCCTCAGAAACTACTGGATGGATTCCAACCAAACTTCACAGGAATGATCCTTGGGTGACCCTCTTTCAAAGTTGTTCAAGAAATTTTGATCCAATGAAAAACATGGATTTAATGGGCGTGGCTAATTTCCAAATATGGTAAAAAGTGAGTTTTCACAGATCCTTATCAATGGATACCAATTAAATTTTACATGAATGATCCTTGGGTGACCCTTTATCAGTCTACAAAAAATCATTGTGATCGGATGGAAAATAAGCATTTTATGGGCGGAGGTCAATTCTCTATATGTTATATAGTGGAAAATTTGAAAATCATTTTCTCAGAATGTTACTGATGGATATCAACCAAATTTCACTGGAATGATCCTTGAGTTGCCCTTTATCAATCAACAAAAAATCATTGTGATTGGATGCAAAATATGCATTTTATGGGCGGAGGTCATTTCTCTATATGTTATATAATGGAAACTTTGAAAATCATTTTCAACATCAGAAGAACCCCAAATATCTAAAAATCTAGTCAAGACATTTATTTACTTGTACAAGAATTTCATGCCTGTGGAGCGACTCAAGCCATTCATGGCTTTCTAGTTAAAATATCTTGGCACAATTTTTCTCCATTGTGAGAAGATGTGCTATTTGAAAGAAGTTTTCAGATACCTCCCAAGATCACAGCTCAAGTCAAATGTGTAATTTGTGAGCTCGTTCTGTGATAACCATCTATTAAACTTTTCTTAATTGAGGAGAGTTTCAGTGGCAAAAACTTTAGCCAGCTAGGTGTAATTGTCTGAAAACTTGACCATTTACTTGAAACAAAACTTGAATTTAGCAGAAAAAGGGTTCAAATAAAGTTTTCCAAAAAATAAACAGAAAAAAAGCATGCAGGTGGAGGGTGTATATATAATCATAATCATACTTGGTGATATATTTACATAAATAATGAATTCTACACATTTTAATTGTAATGTCAAAAATAATTAAATCTGAGCAGTGTATGTAATCAAACTGTCTCTGACAAGGTCATAGAGTATGCATTCAGTGGGCGATGCCTGGATGAAATGAGTATGTTCAACCCTTTCCGTTTCTTTAAAAGTTAACCCTTGTCATGCTGAATAAAAAAATCTTCAAAAAATCACAACCAAATCAAAAGTGCTCAAAGCACTGGATGCACTAAATGAGAGTCTGTATTCATTTTGAAAATTCAACTTTCTAAGCTCATCTGCTATTTATTTGAAAATTCAAATTTTTTTAAGCTTTTCTGGGTTCAAAAAAGGAAAAATAAGTGGTATGGACAAAGATTAGACTGCACATATGTGCAGGCTGATCTTTGTCTATAGCTCCAGCCAAGGTAGGTATATTCCAGGTTCAGCATGACAAGGATTAACAATGAAAAATGGTAGCAATCTGAATAGAACCAAACCTTAACCCTTGTCATGCTGAATTGAAGCCTTTGTACATTGAAATCAAAGTCCTAAAAGCACTGGATGCACTTATTGAAAGTCAGTATTCATTTTAGAAATATTATTATGCCCATCGATAGATCGGGGGCATATTGTTTTACTCATGTCCGTCTGTCTGTCTGTCCGTACGTCTGTCCGAAAACTTAACCTTGCCTTATCTTCAAGCCTATTCAAGATACAAAGCATATATTTGGCATGATGATAGATCTCAATGATCTGCATCCGCTGGTACCAAGGTCAAGGTCATCTGTCAAGGTCAAGCTTTGAAAAAAAAATGCTGTTACGGAGGCATTCGTGTTTCATTTTTAAATGATTATGGTTTAAAAAATCGAAATCAGGTGGTGAGGACTAAGATCAGACTGCACATAATGTACTGGCCGATCTTAATATATACCTCCTCACAAAGCAGGAATATTCCAGGTTTAGCATGACAAGGGTTAATGTTAGAAAATATTGTTTGGAATGGATAAAATTGCTTGTCACAAGTAATTTCTTTTTTGCCCTTAACATGTAATCAAGTTTAAACCATTGTCATGCTCCGTGTGGGCCAATGAAGATCCAAGATAGATAGCCACTCCTGGGAATCGATTCAGGACCTTTGGGTCAAGAGCCTCTGATTATAAAGGCACAAACCATATTTATGCACTGAACCCTTGAATAACAGAAATCCTTAATTTGTGGTAATGGGCTAATGCAGTGTGTTTTCTTTGGGGTTTGGAACGGGTCCAAGACTAGGCTAATTGGGAAAAATGTGTAAATTTCTCAAAAATTGGGATGAATAATAATCAATATGGTTTTGGCAAAACTTACATTTAGGTATAACTTAAAGGTAAAATAACGGTTTCTTTGCCTATTTTGTTATTTGAAATAAAATTGAACTAAGAAACAACATGTCTATCTCTTCTTTTTCACTTCCTAAATATTCCCAATTTACTAAAGATGAGGATCTTGCCAAACTGATTTGGCAAGATCTTCAACTTTTGCAAATTAGGAAATTTTTTTCTTGATTTTGGGAAAAAATGGCACTTTTTTGCATAGGGAACAGGTCCGTTTTGGGGACCCAAACAAAGAAGGAGAAAAAACTCTGAATGTTTTTTGTGAACTTGAAAAGTGCAAACTTCCATACTGCAGTACATCTCAGCTGTGCTAATGTTATAAATCACGAGATTCATTGTTTGAATGAGGAAATAAGCTTTGAGGAATATTATTTAATGGTTGTTGCATAAAAATATGTCTAATAATTTCTTATACCGGTATATCATTTAGGATATATTGTTTACATTTAATTAAGTAAGTGTAAAAAATATTCAGTATTTGTCCTAATAAATACTCTGGATATCTATAGCTTTTCCCCCTAATGAATGAGATGAATTAATTTCAAATTAGAGAAATTTGACTCACAAAATTCTTACAATACAGGTTAATTCCAATAAATTGAAAAAGTCTTTAGTAATTGATTTAGTAGGAGCTACAATAAGGGAGGTTGCCATTGTAAGGGGAAATGGGGTAGTTATATATGCGTTGCCTTGTTAGAAACACATTTTTTCCCCCAAATGCACAAGCAATGAATTTGAACAAGAAATTATCAGATCCGACAGAGGTCAATGCCTATGATGGTATTGAGAAACATACAGTAAGGTAATATGATCTTTTATAGAATGAATAATTTACAAACTTTTTAAAGCTATGACTCTGTTGATCCTGTGCAGATTAACCAGAATCTTCATTTTGTATTCCTAGATGGTCTGTTTGTGTTTGCTTGGTTACAAACTATTTGGACTGAATTTGGTCTGCAGTCTTCAAAATGATTCTGTCCTTATCCTGCTGAATTTAAGGTAGTAGACCCATTATAGATCTGCAACGTATCAGGAGTAATGAACTTTAACATTGTTAACTGAGGTTTCCTAATGATCTTCTTTAGGAAACCTCGGTCAACAATGTGAAAGATTATGAGCTCCGAAATGTTGCGGAACTATTATGGGTCTACTACCTTAAGTTTTGTTTTGGACAATTAGCATATTTTCAGAGAAGTTCAATCAGTACAATTCAGGTTTTTTCCCACAATATCTAAGTAGAAAGTGGGGAGTGTAGGCTAAGATCAGACTGTATGCCACTGCAGGCTAATCTTTGTCTACACTATCTGCCATAGCTTTGTGTACAGCAGAAATATGCCTCAAAGAGTCAATAGTTTTATGATTACTTTGACAAGTGAATCTATATTTCAGAGCTAGGGTTGGAGGGTGAAGCCAAAAGCAGCTTTGTTGTCAATGAGAGTCCAGTTGAAGGGCGCTGTAGTATTGAACCTCAGTCTGGTGTAGAACTGGACACTGAGTTTACCTTGTTGTGTAAAGAATGGAGAGATGAGGTATTATAGTAGTATATTTTGTTACTTGTTAAGAGAAAAGTTGTATATATCAAACAGTAAATAGCCTCAAAGGCACAGTTGAGGCTCAGTGCATTATGGTAGCATATTACTGCCATAAGATACTTGACATTTTCATATGCCCATGGAAAGACAGGACAAAATATGTAATCACTTGGGGGTGCCTTCAGCAACCGGTGTGTGGCATCTTGGCGTCCAAGGGGTGGCATCCACTTCTTTGTCCAGAGCATACCTTTGTTACCACTGTCTGATTGACTTGAAACTTGGCAGTAATCCTGTAATTATTACTTAATTCAGTACACACGAACCATAACTCTACCCTGCACATTTATTGAGCTATTTCCCTTTGTTGTTTTGCATGCTTGGACATCCAGCAGTTTAGTGGGTGTACCTAGTGACAATTTACCACCCTGTTTATCATGATATTTTTAGCTCACCTGAGCACTTTGTGCTCAAGGTGAGCTTTTGTGATCATTGAATGTCGGTCGTGTGTCGTCTGTCGTCCCGCGTCAACAATTTAAGTGTTTACACTCTAGAGGCCACAAATATCATCCAATCTTCATGAAACTGGATCAGAATAGTGGCCAGGTCACAAGGCTGAACCCTATTGAAAATGGGAAGGATCCATGCCATTTCATCGGATAAGGGGCCTTATTGACAATTTTCTTCTTTACACTCTAGAGGCCACAAATATGGCCCAATTTTCATGAAACTTGGTCAGATTGTTGGCCAGGTCACAAGGATGAACCCTGTTGAAAATGGGAAGGATCCATTCCATATCATGGGAAAAGGGGCCTTATTGACAATTTTCTTGTTTACACTCTAGAGGCCACAAATATGGGCCAATCTCAAGAAACTTGGTCAGAATGTTGGCCAGGTCACAAGGATGAACCCTATTGAAAATAGGAAGGATCCATGCCATATCATGGGAAAAGGGCTCTTATTGACAATTTTCTTGTTTACTCTCTAGAGGCCACAAATATGGCCCTATCTTTATGCAACTTGGTCAGATGTTGGCCAGGTCACAAGGATGAACCCTATTGAAAATGGGAAGGATCCATGTCATATCATGGGAAAAGGGGCCTTAAGGATAATTTTCTTTCTTTAGCTCTAGAGGCCACAAATATGGCCCTATCTTCATGAAACTTGGTCAGAATGTTGGCCAGGTCATAAGGATGAACCCTATTGAAAATGGGAAGGATCCATGCCATATCATGGGAAAAGGGGCCTTAAGGATAATTTTCTTTCTTTAGCTCGAGAGGCCACAAATATGGCCCTATCTTCATGAAACTTGGTCAGAATGTTGGCTAGGTCATAAGGATGAACCCTATTGAAAATGGGAAGGATCCATGTCATATCATGGGAAAAGGGGCCTTAAGGACAATTTTCTTTCTTTAGCTCTAGAGGCCACAAATATGGCCCTATCTTCATGAAACTTGGTCAGAATGTTGGCCAGGTCATAAGGATCAACCCTTTTGAAAATGGGAAGGACCCATGCCATATCATGGGAAAAGGGGCCTTAAGGATAATTTTCTTTCCTAAGCTCTAGAGGCCACAAATATGGTCCAATCTTTATGAAAGTTGGTCAGAATGTTGTTCAGGTCACAAGGATGAACCCTATTGAAAATGGGAAGTATCCATGATATATCACGGGAAAAGGGGCCTAAATGATATTTTTCTTATTTACCTTCTTGAAGCCACAAATAGGGCCCAATCTAGATGAAAATTGGTCATAATTTTTGTCAGGTCAAAAGCATGAACTGTATTGAAAATGGGAAGGATCCATGCCATATCACTTGAAAAGGAGTCTCACTGATAATTTTCTTGTTTACACTCTAGGGGCCACAATTTTGGCCCAAAATTCATGAAAGTTGGTTTTATGTAGAAATCGTCTCCTTTATGACATCTGCCTATTTAATTGATGTGATGTCTCAAGGGTCAAAGAGACTAAGGTGAGCGATCTAGGACCATCATGGTCCTCTTGTTCAAATTGTCTTGACACTGCAATCTTTTATCTTGTGGCAGAAATATGCCAACATAGCCCTGAAAATACTACAGTATGACATCAAATGAAATAAAATGATATTCACTTATGACTGAATCAGTTTGTTCAGTAGGTAACCAACATATTCTAACTTATGTTTTGTCAAAATCAACACAATATTATAATTAACCCTTGTCATGCTGAACCTCAAATATTCCTGCTTTGGCAGGAGCTTTAGACAAACATCAGCCTGCACATATGTGCAGTCTGATGTCAGTCTACACCACCTATTTCTCACTTTCAAACCAGAATTGTTAAAAGATTAAGTTTTTCAAATAAAAAATAACCTACTATTAACCTAAAAAAATACCTAGTGGTACTTTCAGTGCTTTTTGTCCTTTGATTTTGATGATTTTTTTTTAGTTCACCTGAGCACGAAGTGCTCTAGGTGAGCTTTTGGGGTTACTTGATGTCCGTCGTCTGTCGTGCTTCGTCCGTCGTCAACATTTACCTTGTGGACACTCTATATGCCATATTTTTAGCCCAATCAACCTGAAATTTGGTCAGAATTATTATCTTGATAAAATCTTGGACAAGTTCGAAATTGGGTCAAGTGGGGTCAAAAACTAGGTCACAGGGTCAAATCTTAGAAAAACCTTGTGGAGACTCTAGAGGCCATATTTTTGGCCCAATCAACCTGAAAATTGGTCAGAATGATTATCTTGATGAAATCTCGGACAAGTTTGAAATTGGGTCAAGTGGGGTCAAAAACTAGGTCACAGGGTCAAATCTTAGAAAAACCTTGTGGACACTCTAGAGGCCATATTTTTAGCCCAATCAACCTGTAAATTGGTCAGAATTATTATCTTGATTATATCTCGGACAAGTTCGAAATTGGGTCAAGTAGGGTCAAAAACTAGGTCACGGGTTCAAATCTTAGAAAAACCTTGTGGACACTCTAGAGGCCATATTTTTAGCCCAATCAACCTGAAAATTGGTCAGAATGATTATCTTGATGAAATCTCGGACAAATCCTAAATTGGGTCAAGTGGGGTCAAAAACTAGGTCACGGGGTCAAATCTAAGAAAAACCTTGTGGACACTCTAGAGGCCATATTTTTGGCCCGATCAACCTGAAAATTGGTCAGAATGATTATCTTGATGAAATCTCGGACAAGTTTGAAATTGGGTCAAGTGGGGTCAAAATCTAGGTCACGGGGTCAAATCTAGACAAAACCTTGTGGACACTTTAGAGGCCATATTTCAAGCCCAATCAACCTGAAAATTGGTCAGAATGATTATCTTGATGAAATCTCGGACAAGTTCGAAATTGGGTCAAGTGGGGTCAAAAACTAGGTCACGGGGTCAAATCTTAGAAAAACCTTGTGGACACTAGAGGCCATATTTTTAGCCCAATCAACCTGAAAATTGGTCAGAATGATTATCTTGATGAAATCTCGGACAAGTTTGAAATTGGGTCAAGTGGGGTCAAAAACTAGGTCACAGGGTCAAATCTTAGAAAAACCTTGTGGACACTCTAGAGGCCATATTTTTAGCCCAATCAACCTGAAAATTGGTCAGAATGATTATCTTGATGAAATCTCGGACAAGTTCGAAATTGGGTCAAGTGGGGTCAAAAACTAGGTCACTGGGTCAAATCTTAGAAAAACCTTGTGGACACTAGAGGCCATATTTTTAGCCCAATCAACCTGAAAATTGGTCAGAATGATTATCTTGATGAAATCTCGGACAAGTTTGAAATTGGGTCAAGTGGGGTCAAAAACTAGGTCACAGGGTCAAATCTTAGAAAAACCTTGTGGACACTCTAGAGGCCATATTTTTAGCCCAATCAACCTGAAAATTGGTCAGAATGATTATCTTGATGAAATCTCAGACAAGTTTGGAATTTGGTGAAGTGGAGTCAAAAACTAGGTAATGGGGTCAAATCTTAGAAAAACATTTTAAGATTGTTAATTCAGGTGAGTGATTAAGGGCCACTATGGCCCTCTTGTTTAGACAAAATTTATTCAGCATGACAAGGGTTAAAAAAGATATAAATTACCTTGAAATATGTAAAAAAATATTTATGAAATAAGTGCTTCATGCTTTGCACTTTCTAAAATAAAAGTGCACTTTTAACTTTTAAAAATGCAGTTACGGTAATTTTTTTTCTAAAACAGTTGATTTACATATTTACAAGGAAGTGGTGAGCCGGACAATTGATAATGATCAATTATTAGTTGGCATGGGCTTCTGATTGTGTTAATTAATAAATCAATTCCATAACCATGAATGAAACCTGAAATATATTATTTTAGAATTTACCTCATTGTGTAGAAAATTCTAAAGGATGTGTTTTCATGCTATGAGTTTTAACTAAACATTCAGATTTCATTCTCGGGAGGAGGATCCCGGGGAGTGCTGTATTAATTTCAACTAAAATATTTGATAATTCATTATGATTTGAAGCGGATTGCCTAGCACCATTATTCCAGATTGTAGCTTTTCATAACACATGTCATGTTTATTTCATGTTTTATAATTTCAGCACAAACCATTTATGTACGAGGTTGGATACAGAGATAGCACAACTTCTGACAAGATTTTGATATACAGGGGCGTAAACAACGAGTTTACATTTAAACTGCCAGCCGGCACTAAAGACAACAATAATAAAGGTAAGTCACAGAAAAGATTGTTGACTTTTAATGTTAGGAAGTTGAGATAAGAAATGTCAATTCAGGTGAGCAAATAAAGGCCACCATGGCCCTCTTGTATAATTTTAGCACAAGTCCTTTATGTATGTAGTTGGATACAGCGAGGATAAAACCTTGGACAAGATTTTGTTATACAAGGCTGTAAACAACTATTTTACATTTAAATTGCCTGCAGGAACATAGGACAACAATAATAAAGGTAAGTCATGAGCTTCAGATAGAGGGAATGATTTTTCTTTCAGAATGTAAAATATCTTTACCCGAAACTTTAATCTTATGAAGTGGGTGCTCATTGGAATCGTCTCATCAAGACGATTCCAATGAGTACCCACAACATAAGATTTGGATGAGAAATAATGGGTTTTGAGTGTCATTACTCCCTCTATTTTTAGCCCTGTGTAGGTACAGAAAGATCACCAACTTTCAACTTTATTATTAGAAAGGGAGGGTATTTTGACAAATCAATTTATACTGCATAAGTAAACTGCTTTTAAAAAAACACCATTTATTCACTGGTGATAATAGATATGCATTGAATAGCATAAACCATTCCAACACAATGTCTTTTTCGGCTATTGAACAACGAGGCTCATTGTTTTAAGTGCTTAATTGAAATCTATTGGTCACAAATTAGAGCCCCATTTGAAAAACTTAATAACCACCCTAAGTTTTCCCAGCTGTAGAATTATCAAGTTTGAGTTGATCAAGCCACTGCCTCTCACTTGTACATAGAACTTTGGCCAGGCTGGTTGAAAATTTTGAAAAAATGGAAATTTGTTTGAGACGAAACATCAATTAAGCAGGATATGGGTTAAATAAAAAGATGAAATTTATGGAAGTATTTAAGTTGTCACCAATACATCTATTTTGCTGGAGAAAAATAAAATTGTTTTAAGTTTGAAAACCCTGGGAGAATTTTTTGGGCTTGAATATGTGATCAAAATTGAAGTAGGTACATATAGATAGATTAACTCTTGGAATAGTTTTATGTTGCAGAGCTATGGATAGAAGCTTGAGGCTAGCAAAGGATGAAATGGTAGTCCTGGTGTTAGAAATACCAGGAATTCATTGTTTGGTGCTGCAGCCTCCGCGATATAACTGAAAAAAGCTGAAAGCTGCATAAAACCAGGGTTTGACACTAAGGGGAGTCCGGGAGTTGGAGACTCCTTGTTGACCAGCTGGGACTCCTTCCCTTTGCAATTTAAGAGTCTGATGGACTCCAAGGGTCATAATAGAATATTTTGAAAAAACAAATGCATAAGGCAGTTTCTTTTTCAACCCTTGCCAGGACTGTAGATCTTTTCACTAAGTTGTTGAAGCAAATATTTGCGTGCATCTAGTAGTATTTTGGAAGAAACTATCTTCTTTTGAAGGAGAAACTTGTGAAAAAGAAGACATTGCTTGTGACAAGCAATTTCTTCTTTTCAACAATGGTATCCCATTATGAATATTTGGACACCTTACTTTAACCTTGGCTCCTTTGTTCATTTGCAGCTCCTTATATGTATTCCTGGTATTTCTAACACCAGTACTATCATTACATTCTTTCTAAGCATAGGCATCTGTGGACAGTGGTCTTTGCTTAAAATAATTGTGTATAGTTTTGCACAGAGTCTTACTTACAACTTACAAAACTTTTGCGCAACATGTCAAAGTTTTTCAGTAGAAACTTTTGCTAAGCATCACTTGTACATAGATGCTAAGAATCCTTTGTACATAGAGAAAAGCATGTCAAATCACATCATGTCTGAATGCTTCAATAAATCCAAAATTAGAAAAAAATCAATTAACAAAAACAAATTACTTAAATTGGATTGAAATTTGAGAATGTTATTGAGTCTAATGGGTTATATATTGGTTTTGTTCTGTGATGCCTATCAATTTACACTCAAGTGTACAAAATCAGACTTGTTTATTCATCAGCAATCCTATATTATTAACTCAACAGTTTTTGGAGAAAAACCTGAGGTAGTGCTATTGTCTCAGCGTCATTGTCATAGTCTTTGTTGTCGTTGTGCAAAAACTTCGACATTTTGTGAAATCTCTGGGTCTACTGAAGGCATTTACTTGAAACTTGGCACTCATATTGAACATCAAAAGATTAACGTTTACTATCAAGTGGGATAACTCTAAATGCATTTTGTGCAAATAATGTCCTTTTTACACTAGGATTTTTTATCCAAAATCCAGCACTGAACAGACAAGCATAGGCACCCGTAGGCAGTGCTCTTGTTTACCGTAAATTCAGCCCAAGAACTACAGATTCCATAATTTCATTATGGAGGTTATATGCCAATTTTAATTGTATTATAAACTTATTACTGTAGCTTGAGCACCTACTCATGGATTCCTGGATATTTTCATACCGGACAGTCTTTCCACAAAATTTTATCCAATCCTCCACCTGCTTACTCCACCGAGATGGTTACAAGGCTGTAGATGTGGGACAAATGTTGAAAAAGAATGTTGCCATATCAGAGATTAATCCTTATCCTGCTGAACCTAGAATATTTCTACTTTTGCAGGAGGTAGTGACAAGGATCAGACTGTATATGTGCAGTCTGATCTTAGTCCATACTATCTGTTTTCTGATTCAAGTTAGAGTAGTTTTGAAAATTATATTTTCAAAATAAGTACTTAGATACAATGAGTGAATTCATTGTCTTCAACTCTTTGATTTTAATGTAATTTTGCCAAGATTTTTGTTGATCTTGATAAGCTTTAATCTTTGGACTGTTTTATTTGCATTTAGCACTTTCCTGTTTTACAAAATTTTGGACCTGTCCACATTCAAAGGTTTTGCAGACGAATATATTAAAAGTGGATTTAATTTGAAAAATATCCATTCAGTAGGGTAGAAAATAGTGTAGAAAAAGAAGAAATTGCTTGTCAGAAGCAATTTCTTCTTTTTTCACAATGTTTTCTCAATCATAAAATCACAGGCACGTAAAAAGCAGGGATTAAACATCAAACTGTGTTTCTACCAAGTTTCTGTACTAGCTGTCTTCCTAATCGTGTGTTGATCGGTTTATGGAGTAACAGGATAATGTGTAAGAGTGTTGATGTAAAATGATACCTTAACAATCTAAATCCAGTTATAGACTTATCAGGCTATCTAAATTACATGTAAATTGAATGGTTATTGAAAGTGGAGCTGTGGCCATGGGAGGATACACACTACTTTGTTTAATTGATTCATTAAAACCACTTCCAGGCAAATTTGTCATTACATTTTTCTGGAAAAAAAGTAACAAACTAACTTCTTACAGTTCTACAAAATACATAAAAGTTTGTAAACATTGCATTAAACTGATATTTGGCATTTAATGTCCATGGACAAAACTCTTATTTCCAAATACAAGAGACTGAAATGCAATGAAATAAAAGTTTTCATTTTACATTCTTGATTATCCCCCTTGGCCTCTTCAATATACAAGATCTTTCTTACAAGAGTACATTGTCATGGAAATTAAAATTGAGGTCAAAATTGGAGTCAGCTGTCTTTTCATGCTCTCTTAGAATGGTATTGAGCTACAGAAAAGGGGTAGAGCTAGCCTAAAACCTTTATTTCTCAATGTAACCCTATGTTCTTGGTACTCATTTAAATCATCTTGACGAGACGATTCAAATTAGTACCAACAATTTAAGGCTTATGATATTATTATTAAAATACTTTGATCTAAAATCCAGGGGCCCGTGTTACTAAGGTTCTTACGAAAAAAGTAATCGTAAGTCAAAATCCAAAATCTTACATGGTGCTTTCATCCATTGCTGAATTCTGCCTTACAATATCTGGTTGGAATCGTCTTTAGAAGATGATTCCAATGAGATCATGCAAGGCAGAATTCCATATTAAGTTAGTACTGTAAAAGCGACTTTAATTTTAAACTTAGACAAGAAATGATCATAAGATGTTTAGTAAAACAGGCCCTAGAATACCCCCTCTGTCAGTAGCTCTGCCTTCAATATTTCCAAGGTCAGCTTAAGATTTTTATTCAAAGGTCGGCAGATCATTGGACTGTCAATTAAGAGGTCTCAAGTTCGAATCCTGATGGTGGCACTCATTCTTTCCAACTATTAGTCTCTCACCAATGGGTTGATAACTGTAGACCTATGTGAGATAGCAGCTGGGGGCTAGGAAAGGATGTGGTGGTTGTACTGGTGAGAGAAATACCAGGAAACCATTGATAGGTGCTCCAGCCACCGTGATAAAACTGAAAAAATGTTGAAAGCAGTGTTAAACTCCATTCAATCAATCAATCAATCAAAGGTGGGCAGTTATAGCTCAGCACAAAGAATGTTTCCCATCAATTGGTGAATATTTGATAACAACCTAATATCAATGGCTCAGTGCTAAACAGTTTTAACTCCCTATATATTTGTAGGGAGTTACCTTATTTCCTCTAATAATTACGCCCTCCCTAATAGTAGCACCCTTACATTTTTTACTTAGAAAACCCACTTCAAATGCCTAAATTTTATGAAACTTTTTGAGACTTCTTCTCTAATTTGAGATGAATTTCCTCTAAACCATCATTTATATGATTATTAAGAGGAAATTCACCTCAAATAAAGGGGAAATTTTTGATGATTTTTGTCAAAATCAGAAAATGCATACAAAATAAAAGCTCCCTGACCATGTTATTTATAGCTCCCAGGAGGGTTTATTTGGAGAAATATGGAACAACTGTTTTTGTTGAGCCATTGAATTGTGAAGTGATCAGCTGGAAAGCTGGAAGTTCAGAAATGATTGTCAGGGGTCCAGAATAAGAGGGGGTAAAACCAGTCTAAAATATTTATTTCTCAACAAAACCCTATGTTGTTAGTACTCATTTGAAACATCTCTATGAGACGTTTCAAACAAGTACCAACAAGATAGGGTTTGAGTAAGAAATAATGAAATATTTTGATTTGAAAACCAAAATACCCTCTCTATCTGTAACTTTGTTTTGTTATGGATGGTTAGGTGATTGAGAAGCCATGATATGACTCTTTCAGTCATAATATAGAAACTGAAGCACTGGTGAAATCGGCATAAAACCATATCAAAATTAGAAAACCATCAGAAAGAAATACTGTAGAAAGAAAATTATGGTAAAGGTTACATTAGATGAAAGTTTTACCATTACAATATGCTGTGGGGCAAGTAGAAACAAGTTTGTTCTCACATCAAGGGGACCATTGTTATTAGCATGGGAGGGTGAAATCGCTCTATAAATGTCCTATTTGTTTCAAATTACTATGAAATGAAAGTCATGTAAATTTAATGATTTTTAATGGGAAAATAAATTGTTGGCCACAGATTTTAGTGATAAACTTATTACAGGTCATGGATTTGAGTGAAATCTTAACCTTATATGGAATTTTAATACCTTTTCAATTATAATACCCTTTTGTAAATTGAGAAGAATCAAGCCTCCACAGGATTGCATCAGCCTCTATTTAGGCAACAATATAGGTTTCTTTAAATTTCAAAGACATTACACAAAACATTTTTAAGTTGACCATGTGAAAAAAAGAAAAAAAAAATACTGGTACGAAATCCTGCTAGCCCCAGACCCAGACAAAATATTTTATACTGGTTACAAATTCAAATATAAATTGCAAATGGAAATTTTGGGAGCATTACTTTGTCTCTGTGGATAAATAAAATTATGAAAATGAAGTAATCACTTTTGAAGGCAAGTTCTTTATTTTTCACATTTTCTCCAAAGTTTTTTTGTGAGGAGAAGAAAAAGCTTGGATTGTGTAGATGTTTAGATTTTACCTTACTTGTGCTCAATTCTAAAACAAAGAACTTGTCATATTCTTTTTAGCTCACCTGAGCATGAAGTGCTCAAGGTGAGCTATTGGGATCGTAGAATGTCCGTCGTGCGTCGTCCACAATTTCTTTTAACATCTTCTTCTCCTAAACCAGTGGGCCAATCTTGATGAAACTTGGCTAGATGTTCCTTGGGTCAAGCTCTACCAAAGTTGTTCAAATAAATGAAATCCACCCTTAACTTTCCCTTTACTCTTAACAAAAAGGGTGAAAATATGAAAGTCTTTAAAAATCTTCTTCTCTGAAAACAGAAGGCAGACAGCTTTCATATTTGGTATGTAGCATCATCTAGTGGACCTCTACCAAGTTTGTTCATATCAAGACCCTGGGGTCATATTTGGGCTTTGCCCGGGCTCAACCCTTTTTACATAGAATCAAAGAGCGAAAATCTTTAAAAATCTTCTTCTCTGTAACCAGATGGCAGACAGCTTAAATATTTGGTGTGTAGCATCACCTAGTCGGCCTCTACCAAGTTTGTTCATATCAAGACCCTTGGTTCATATTTAGGCTTTGCACGGGTGCATCCCTTTAGCTCTTATGAGCACTAAGGGTAAAAAAATGAAAATCTTCAAAAATCTTCTTCTATGAAACCAGAAGGCAGACAGCTTTCATATTTGCTATGTAGCATCATCTAGTGGACCTCTACCAAGTTTGTTCATATCAAGACCCTTGGGTCACTTTTGGGATCCACCCAGGCGCAACCCTTTTTACATAGAATCAAAGAGCGAAAATTTTTAAAAATCTTCTTCTCTGAAACCAGATGGCAGACAGCTTTTATATTTGGTATGTAGCATCATCTTGTGGGCCCCTACAAGGTTTGTTCATATCAAGACACTTGGGTCATACTTGGGCTCCATCCGGGCGCATCCCTTTCAGCTCATCTGAGCACGATGGGTGAAAATGGGAAAACCTTCAAAAATCTTCTACTCTGAAACCAGCAGGCAGACAGCTTTCATATTTAGAATGTAGCATCATCTTATGGACCTCTTCCAAGTTTGTTCATCAAGACCCTTGAGTCACTTTTGGGGTCCACCCGGGTGCATCCCTTTTTACATAGAATCAAAGAGCAAAAAGGCACACCTTTTGCTCTTCGCTGAAAACGTTCCATGGTATTGATCTTAGGCAATTATCTTCTTTTTGAAATCTGCCTATCTAATTAATGTGATGTCCCAGGGGTCATAGAGACTCAGGTGAGCGATCTAGGACCATCTTGGTCCTCTTGTTACAAAAGAAGTTATTGAAAAAGTAGTAAAAAGGTGTGTTTTACGCTCAGCTTAGCACAAAGTGCTCAAGGTGAGCTATTTTGATCACTCACCATCTGTCCGTTTGTTCGTCAGTCAATAATTTATAGACACCTTCTCCTCCTTTACCACTGGGCCAATCAAGCTGAAACTTAGCAGGGATGCTTCTTGGGTGAAGCTCTACTAAGGTTGTTAATACACAGTAATTTTATCAAAAAGCTCTAGGTTGCCATAGTATCAGAAAGGCTTATAATTGATGAAAATCATAGAAAAAATTCTTCTCCTAAAAGGAGCCAATCCAATTGAAACTTGGCAGGAGTGTTTCTTCGTCAAAGCTCTTCCAAAGCTGTTTAAAGAATGAAATTTCATCATAAACTCTGGTTGCCATGGTCACAGAAAGGCCAAAAATTGATGAGAATTTTAGAAAAATTGTTCTCCTTAACCACTGGGCAAAAAAAGGTGAAATTTGGCAGGAGATGTTTATTGGGTAATGCTCTTTCAAAGTTGACAAAGTATTTTAATTCAATATAAAAAAACCGGTTGCCATGGTAACAGAAAGGTAGAAAATTAATTAAAATCTTAGAAAAAAAATCCTCCTCCTTAGTCACAGGATCAATTAAGCTGAAACATGGTAGGGATGTTCCTTAGGTGAAGCTCTACCAAACTTGTTTAAAGACTTTAATTCCATCAAAAACTCTAGTTTTCATGCGAACAGAAAGGCTGAAAATTGCAGAAATCATAAAAAATGCAAATTGATTCTTCTACTTAACCATCAGGCCAATCAATTTGAAACTTGGCTGGAATGTTCCTATGGTAAAGCTCTTTTAAATTTGTTAAAAGGAATTAAGTCCATCAAAAACTCACAATGGTAACAGAAGAGGCCGAAACTTGATGAAGATCATAGAAAGATTCTTCTCCTACTTAACCCTTTGCTGTTTAATCCCTGCTTTTTACCTGTCTGTGATTTTATGATTGAGAAAACATTGTGAAAAAAAGAAGAAATTGCTTCTGACAAGCGATTTCTTCTTTTTCCACACTATTTTCTACCCTACTGAATGGTTATTTTTCAAATTAAATCCACTTTAAATTTTCGTCTGCAAAACTTTGAATTTGGACTGGTCCAAAATTTTGTAAAACAAGAAAGGGTTAATCACATCTTTAAGGTCAATCAAGCTGAAACTTGGTTACACAGGGATGTTCCTTTGGTGAAGCTCTACAAAAGTTGTTGAAAGAATTTAATTCCATAAAAAAAAACCAAGGTAACAGAAAGGCTGAAAATTTTAGAAAAAAGCATCTTCTCCTAAACCATTGGGCCAATCAATCTGAAACTTGGTTTGGATGATCTTTGGGTAAATTTCTACTAAAGTTGTTAAATTCCATCGGTAACTCTGATTGCTATGGTAAAAGGAACGGTTGAAAGTTCACAAAAATGAAAAAAGGCAAATTCAAAATGACAAAATTGAAGTCTGTCTCTTTCAAAAACATCCTAAATGTACATCAAAACAATATCTGGTATTTATTACTGGGTTGACAAGTTATGAATTGACTTACTCAGGTGAGCCAATTAGGACCATCACGCTCCTCATGTCTAATAACCTTTAAATAACAATATATTTTTAAGAAAAAATAGTTACCATAGCAATACTTGAGACAGTAAAAAAGCCGTATTTTGTTCTTAATTAAGGTATATAATCATTATGTCATCACTTGACATTTCTCTGTGAAATCCATATAAAGGTCTTCTGAAAAAAGACATTGTTATTAAGAACTTTCCTGGTTGAAACTATCTGTTCTTTCTTTTTGTGTGAAAACTTTAATTTAACTTAACCCTACTCATGTTGAATAAAAACTTACTGTATTTCTCTTAATAAATACTCCCAAAGGCTATAAATAACATGGTCTGGGAGCTTTTAATTGGTATGACTTTTCTGATTTTAAAAAAATAATTCAGATTGATTCAGACCCTTTTCCCTCTAATTTGTGGATGAATTTTCCCCACACGATTGTTAAGAGGAAATTCATCTCAAATTAGAGAAGAAGTCTCAAAAAAATCCTTTAACTTAGGCATTTGAAGTGCTAGTTAGGGAGGGCGCTACTATAAGAGGAGATACGTTAGGAAAAAATAAACAAACATCGAAGAAACAAATTGTCAAGTTATAGTAATGTATAATTATTTCAACCATTCTGGCTCGATTCTTTCATATAGAAATGATTGTAGAAAGTCTGAGTATGGCTGCAACATACTTTGAACTGGAATTGAGATGGATTAATAGTTAAAAAAAACAAGGTGGCAAATTGTCACAAGGTACACCCATTTCACTCCAAATATGAAAAACAACAAAGGGAATAACTAAAAAATTAAGGTGGTTAGAGTTATGGTTCTTGCAAAGTGCACTCCATTATCATCAGGGGAACATAATTACCAAGTTTCAAGTCAATCAGAAATAAGGTGACAGAGTTATGCTCCAGACAAAGAAATGGACCCCTGGACACAAAGGGTGTTCACATAATACATCCGACTCTTTCTTTGGGCATATAAGGAACTGAGTTGTCGAAACTTTAAGAAAACCTGCTGTTTATATGCAGCTTTTAATAAAAAAAATGTGTACTTTAAATGTGTTTCAAAATAACGATGGCACTCATTCTTTCCGACTATTTGTCTCTCACAAATGAAGTTGTAATCGTAGACCTATGTGAGATAGCATCTGGAGGCTAGGAAAGGATATGATGGTTGTACTGGTTAGAGTAATACCAGGAATCCATTGCTCCAGCCACCGCGATATAACTGGAGATGTTGAAAGTGGTGTAAAACTCCAATCAATTAATCAATTCAAAACACTTACATTTAGGTATTGTAAAATGTTATTATAAAGGGTGTACTAGAATAGAGTTTCAATATAATTACTAGTTGGAAAATCCATCAGAAAATCCATTTTGTTAAAAGTAGGAAAATAGTTAAGTAGAGAAAACTGTAATTTTCTCACCCTAGCATTTTATTTTTTGTAGACTTCTAAATGTCACGAAAGGTAACATACAGAATAAAAAGATGTAATTTTGATGCGTAATTTACAAGAAATTCCGATACTGTATTTATATTTTGATTCTGAACACAAAAAGAAGTCCTGCAATTCTTTTTACTTTCCAATGGATTTTCACCCGAAAAAAAAGAGATTTGATCAGTATTTAAAATGTGGTGCTACTTTCGTTCAATTTCCACAAATCTTAACACCAAGACAATATATACTTGTTGTATTGTCAAAGCTGGAGTACCTAACCATGGATTCCTGGCATTTCTCTCGACGCTAAAGTCAGAAATGATATTGGCTGGGACTGGAGATTGAACCTTAGGCCACACAATTGAAATGTATACAATTATGAGACCCTATTGTTTTGCTAACAGATGCACAGGCTAGCCA
Organism: Fragum whitleyi; assembly: GCA_948146395.1. Taxonomy (NCBI): domain Eukaryota; kingdom Metazoa; phylum Mollusca; class Bivalvia; order Cardiida; family Cardiidae; genus Fragum; species Fragum whitleyi. Next base: position 22,254,360 of record OX411556.1, read on the forward strand.
TAGGCTTTGCTTAGCACATGTAAAACTGTTTGAAATATCACACACAGGCTCATATAATGGTACAACAATTCAAGGACTGTCTCGCTCCATTTCAATAGAGTTCTTGAGCCTTCATCAAAGCGCAGTTGGTCAACAAATCATGGGGTACCAAGTATGATTCTAATGGCAGCCCACATCAATTACAATTTTGTATCTCAGCTATGGGTAGATAATTGTAAACTTTTGTGGGATGAGCAGCTGGAGGCTCAAAAAGAATGAAAGGTTCCAGTATTGGTGAGAGAAATACCTGGAATCTATATGATTAGGTGTTTCTGCCAGCTTAATAGCACTGAGATATAAATATATAATACATACTTAGTGTGTTATATGAAAAAAAATATCTAACGAGGTTGGGAGAATTGATAATTGTTGTGGCTCTGCCGAGACAATTATCAATTCTTACAACCGAGTTAGATATTTTTTCATATAATACTCTAAGTATGTAATATATTTATCTTATAACCTCTATTTGTCTTGTTTTTCGACGATGTTTCTTACTGAAATGCAAGTTTCTAAAAATGACCGCATTATATCTTTGTTCTAAAAATAACTATGCGATATCATGAAAAATATCATACGGGATGTTATCATACAGATATTTGTTTGGTTATAAGATAAATTGTTAAAGGCATAGTAAAACCCCATTCAAATAAATAAATCTTGGAGTTCTTTAGTATCATAGAATCTTCAGTGACATGGGACTGTCAAGCTGTCATAAGGAGAACCCAGGAAGCAATAACAGCCTGTATCGACCTGTCAGCGGGCAATCACAAATTTCCTACAAATTCAATTTATTGACGAGTTTCAATCTGGATTAGGACAAACCGAGACATGATGACAAAACTGGTGTAAGTGATGCTGCGTATTCATTTACTTGAGATAGATTGGCTTTAACTCGACAAAAGGTTGATTATTGTGACCCCTCATGCAAAAAAAGGATCATTTAGGAAAATACCCTTGTAATGCTGAATAAAGATAAAAACTTATGGTAGAATTGTAGGGAGAAAGAAAAGTGCAAGTGGACATTTACCCCCCTCCCCCTTTACACTATGTTCCCGGCAGCCAAGGCAGCCAAGTTTCTAGCCACTCAGGATGAAATGGGGTGAACTGGTCACAATATATGGGAATAGGACAAACATATCTAGACGTTATTGCCAGAGTAAAGGTTTTAACCCTTTGCTGTTTAATCCCTGCTTTTTACGTGTCTGTGATTTTATGCTTGAAAAAACATTGTGAAAAAAGAAGAAATTGCTTCTGACAAGCAATTTCCTCTTTTTCCACACTACAGTCAAACCTGTCTTTGCGGCCACCTGTATTCAGCAAGCAACCTGTATTAAGCAAGCAGTCACCAAGTTCCCAAATGAACAAAATGCACTGAAATTGACCTGTATTAAGCAAGCACCTGTCTTAAGCAAGCACTTTTTGGATGTCCCTTTGGTGCTTGCTTATGACAGGTTTGACTGTATTTTCTACCCTACTGAATGGTTATTTTTCAAATTAAATTTTCTTTAAATTTTTGTCTGCAAAACCTTTGAATTTGGACAGGTCCAAAATTTTGTAAAACAGGAAAGGGTTAACTGCTAAAACATTTGCCAAGGCAGTCATGGCACAGATGACCTACTTTATGGACCGTAGTGGAACAGAAAGAACGTGGAACAGAAAGAACGCAACGGAATGTGACAGTACGGAATGTGACAGTATGTTATAGATGTTAATAAAACTTGGACAAGAAAGCAAAAATTTTATTCAGTAACTTACGATCCTATGAAGTTGAGTTAGGATCTGTCGCATTTAGTTCTTGTTTACTTAGGGGGGTGTTTGTTTTATCTGAGCTTGTAAGGATTTCTCCTGGATTTTATGGCGCGCTTAGGCATATGTTGGCTGTTTCGTCATGTTCTATTACGGTACGTTCCGGTGTGTTACAATTTATTTCAAGTTCCAATACAATCTGGCATTGTATGTGCAGGCATACAAAAAGCATAAAAACATATTCACAAATCATATTTGACTTTATTCTTTCTGACTATTTGTCTCCCACCAATGGATTGATAATTGTAGACCTATGTCAGATAGCAGCTGGAGGCTAGGAAAGGATGTGATGGTGGTACTGGTGTGAGAAACACCAGGAATCCATTGTTAGGTGCTCCAGCTGTAGGGATATTATATATTGAAAGATTTTTGAAAGTGGCGTAAAAACCTATTCAAACAAACAAATTATATTTGACTTTAAACGGTTTGATAGTTAGAAGAAGGTTATCTGACAAGTTCATGGTCATACTGTTCAAAATTTGCATTTGCAGGGGTTCATATGCACATCTAGTCATCAGATAGTAAAGCAGCGAAATGACTGTATCGTGATCCATCATTCTAATCGTCTTACAGGCTCTACTTATTTTCGTGCTTTCCTTAAGTACTTGGCTAATTATGGCTGTCCACTTGAAGCAGATTGTATTCTGACATTCATCTTAAACCTTCTGTCTTGTGATTTATTTGTCTTCCTTGTGTGCTAGCATGTTTTAATGGAAGTCAATAGACAGGGAAAAGTCTGAGCAAAAAAAGAGGCAAGATATGCAGAAGAAGTTGGACTCCTGCTTTTATGGACTTGTGATTGAGTAGAAAATAAACATATTTATATACATTCATCAAGAAAGTCTAAAATACATATATTCGAAAAGAACTCAAACTCATTCTAAGGTCAAGCAAAGTTGACTGAAAGGGAAGTTATGGAAATATAGTTAGTGAACAAGAATACTTAAAGTACACATGTTTTAGATGCTGTGGGTAATACTATCCATCATTTTGGCACTTTCCATCACTCGCAATTATTGCCAACTATATGATCCATCATGGTTAAAATTTCTAACATCAAGTTAATCCTTATCCTGCCAAATTTTATTTTAGGTTTAAAACAAATTGCCAATTTTTCATTTCATTTCAATCATTCTGGCACAAGTGTTTTAATCAATGTTTAACCCTTTCCTGTTTTACAAAATTTTGGACCAGTCCAAATTCAAAGGTTTTGCAGACGAAAATTTAAAGTGGATTTAATTTGAAAAATAACCATTCAGTAGGATAGAAAATAGTGTGGAAAAAGAAGAAATTGCTTGTCAGAAGCAATTTCTTCTTATTTCACTATGTTTTCTCGATCCTAAAATCACAGGCATGTAAAAGCAGGGATTAAACAGCAAAGGGTTAAGAAGAAAGTTGATAATATAGATCAACCTCAGACTGCACACATATGTGCAGGCTGATCTTAGTCTATATTGTCTACATAATTTATTTGTACAGCATGGATATGCTGTGAACACCACAAGAAGAGTTAAAGCATACCTAGTTTTAACCCTTGTCATGCTGAATAAATTTTGGCTAAACATTTTCATCAAAATCAAAGGGCAAAAAGCACTGAAAGTACCAAGTTTAGGTCAATTTTTATTTGAAAAACTAAATCTATTGACATTTCTGGTTTGAAAGTGAGAAACAGGTAGTGTAGACTAACAACAGACTTCACATATGTGCAGGCTGATGTTTGTCTATATTTCCTGCCAAAGCAGGAATATTACGGGTTCAGCATGACAAGGGTTAAGTATAATGTATTGGATTTTGTACATTCTGATTTGAAATTTCTCATATTTTCAAGAATTTTGCACAAGCTTTAAATGCTGTATGATATTCCAAGTGTGTTTCTCAATGCCCTATCTTGGAAAATCATTGAAAATTACTTAAAACATTATTTTTGGTATCAGAAGCCAATTTAACCATAAATCATAATCATGTAATTACCATCATCAAAACCTGTTGGGTCTACATGTTAATAAAAAAGAATTATGAAGGATCTGTTTCGCTGAGCTTTCCACCAAAACAGAAATACTGTGGTTACCAACAGTTTCATCTGAGCTTTATGATATCTAATTTCTTAAGGCAATTACAAATATTTACAGTCAAACATGTTTTAGTGGCCACCTGTACTCAGCAAGCAACCTGTATTATGCAAGCAACCACTGTGTTCCCAAATGACACAAAGGCACAGAAATTTAACTGTTTTAAGCAAACACCTGTTTTGAGCAAGAACATTTTGAATGTCTCTTGGGTGCTTCTTTAATCTAGGTTTGACTGTATACGAGGGTCATCCAAGATATAGTGAGACTGGGTCTATATCTCAAAAACTAATGAAGATACTAAAACAGAATTTTACATGCATGTACATTATTTTCTACTGCATTTATTTTTCACATCAACAAGTACGTTGCCATGACGTTGTGTTGATGACGTCACAAAGAATGACGTCATGACGTTAACCATGGCCAGATGAATACCAAAATAACAGAAATGTTACATCTTTTAAATGTTTAATTTCCGAAAATTGAAGAAGGTTGAAACGCCCCTTTGCAGTGAACATTATGCAGGGATAAAGTAGTTTCTCACTGTACCTTATTTCCACTGATTTTTTTTTCCTTCAGAGTAAAAATTCGATTTTAGCAAAAAAATTCCTTTTTGCATGATTTTTATCTCTAAAAACATTATTTTTCAAAGAAAATATTTGCATTTTAAAATTTGATCAAATCTTCTTTGTTCAAGATGCCTTCTAATATCTTCAAAAAAGAAATTTATTCCAAAATCTTTGGTCAAAACTTAAGAGTTCATCAATGTAGAATTGCATTTGGATACCCTCCCATTTTTCAGAACGTCGTTGTGAGATAAAAGGAAGGTATTTGTCATGAAATTTAACGTCATTTCTTTCGAAAATTATACAACAACTGTCTACCACTTAGATATAATACCAGAAAACATTTATTAATGTAATTTGGGTCAAAAATCAACACCAGATAGCTCAATATGACGTTTTTTGAACATTGAAAAATCAAAGGGTGATCATGGCCACTATCTCATATGGTACCTCTTTCTGTTGCCTAGCAACAAGGGTTCCATACAATGTAATACTATGAAGGTAGGTGTCAGCCAAACATTGAAGGAGGTGTTACACTACACAATAGTTGAACAATAATCTCTTTTATATTAATTAGTTAGGCATTATAGCATAAGTCTCACTTTTTATTGGATGACCCACGTATCTGTTTATAAACTTGATTATTTGACTAATCATTAGTCAGAGCGCAAAGTACATATTGCATTTTTTTCCTGGTTGATGACATCAGTACTATGTTTTTTTGTCTGTCAATCATGCAAGAGTTAGTAATAATGCAATTTCTAATTCAAAATTTGTTAACCAATTTCATCATAGTCTTAATAAATTTCACCAGAATTATACTATCACTTTCAGGATATGGGAATTTAATATAATATTTCATAAGAAAATAATCTAATTTTAGTTGTGTCCATCAACATTCGTGCTTTCTGATTGGCCAGAAAGATTGTCTTATTCCCCAAGGAGAACAATTTTGAGTATGCAGCTGTTTTGTAAGCTTCTGCAAAAGGTAGTTCTGTAAGAAATCTGTTTCTTACGTGACAAATCTTAACAGTTTTGCTTCTTGATATTAAATTATAAGATATGAAGATAATATTTGTTGATTTCATAGATGTATGAAAAAAAACCTTATCGCACTCGTGTATGGATCCGCTTAGTATAATCATACAGTGTGCTTAGGATTTTAGTTTCATACCTCAGTGAAATCAACACATAGTTTCTTCATCTCTTAATAGGTTCTTAAAACTCTGCATTAAAGAACCAAGATGGATTGAAATATCTTTAAGGAATGAAACCATGGACCTTTTGAAGCAAATAATTTATCGCATGAACATAATTACAAGGGATTCTTCTGCTACAGTTAGAAACATCCTGGAATTGACAATGTGAATGATTTTTAAATGATCTGGGAATGAAATTGAATGAGTGTGAGGAGTAAGTTTTGAATGATTTTTTGCAATTAGCTCTCTTGTGCCAGACATTCTCATAATGACAGATGGGTGTATGTGCATTAATGTGTATAGTCTGTCTGTCCATCCACCAGATTTTGTCCAGACACTTCCTCCTACATTTACGGATGGAATTTAAAATAACCTTGCACAATTGTTCTCCATCACGAGTAGATGTACTCTTCTAAAGCATCTTTGAGGTAGCTCAAAGATCAAGTTCACAGTTCAAGGTCAATGCAGGCTAGACAGTAGTTGTTCTCAGACAAACACTAAGTCCAACATTGTAATCATCAGAGTTTCCTTATCTGTGCGTTACAGCGCGAGACTCTGTTACAGACACTGTTACAGATATTTAGTTACTGTTGCTTGTCCGGAGTACATTGTACAAGAAGGTTTTTAATTGGTCCAAAAATATTGGAAGAAAGTGTGTTAACCACAAATCTCTTCCTGAAATAGTAATATGTCTTGAAGTCATTTCTAAGCCAATTTATTGTTCTCCCTCCTTACTAGACTATTACAGAGGATATTATATGTGCATCAAACACTATATTGTGGTTACTTATATGAATTGTCTTCACACAAGACAATTCATATAAGTTACCCCTCAACATAGTATTTAGAGGAGAAATAAAAGATTATCATTACTGCCTCAAAATTTATTTAATCACTTCCCTGTTTTACGAAATCTTGGACCTGTCCAAATTCAAAGGTTTTGCAGACAAAAATTTAAAGTGGATTTAATTTGAAAAATAACCATTCAGTATGGAAGAAAACAGTGTGGAAAAAGAAGAATTAATTGCTTGTCAGAAGCAATTTCTTCTTTTATCACATTGTTTTCTCGATCATAAAATCAGAGACAAGTAAAAAGCAGGGATTAAACAGCAAAGGGTTAAGCTAATGTCAGTATCATCTGTATAGACTATTGAATGCCCATTTCTTTTCTATTAATGCTTGCCCTATATTTTACATAAAGGTATTTAATTCTTATGGTCCAAAAATATCAGAGGAAAGTGTGTTAACCACAATTCTCTCCCAGATATAGTAATATGTCCTGAAGTCATTTCCAAACCAATATATTGTTCTCTCCCCCACTAATAGAACTCTGTCAGGCCAGGGAGATGTATGCTATTCTCTCAGCTATAAAATCCACAACCAATTTTCATTTATGCTCAATTACGGCTCAATAGTTTCTATGGCAATAGTGGATAAACAGAATCCATCTAAAAGGTTTGTTGCTTGTCCTATTAAACTAAAAAGTCATGCTGATTACCTCCTGCAAAAGATGTGGAAAATAGTTCTGGTCCTAAAAGGAATAGATTTCATGCAGATTCATTAAATTTGGTTGTGAAAAATACTGCAATATATCATACTAATCGAGATGCATTACTTGATCAGTCTACAACAAATGTTGATGAGAAAGTATACATCAGGGCCCGAGGTTATAAAACTTTTCTCATTCTCAACTTTATTCAGCATACAAGGGTTAAAAGGAAAAAAATCTTCCCATAATACATTGAAAAGCATGATGCTGTTCTACAGAAAGCAAAAGAAGCGTCAATACTTTTTACAGGAAACGATAAAAAGCAGAAGAAAGTTTAATACATTGTTTATATCAAGTGGGCTGCCTTATATTGAATCATACCTGTTTATTCTGTGTTATTATTCCTTTGGCAGGACATGGCTTAGCAGTGATGTAATTTGATGAGTTCACTTTTCAATATTTGAGTTCTTTTAAAAGTTGGCAATTTACACATGCAAAAAACTGTATCCGAAAATCGAAAGAATTGACGTGCCTGGAGAAAGTGAAAGAATTTCATAGTTAGATTACCAGAGCCATAGAGTAACAAGCTGAAGTAAAGAGGGTTTGGTAACCAACTTATGATTTACTGTCTCCAATTATTTATGTTTACTTTCAATGAACGTAAGTAATTGTAAATAAAAGCTTCTGAAATTCCTTAACCTTAAGTGCATCAACCTGTTACTTAGGCTCCGCCCTGCCAGGGCAAAAATCATGGATAATACTAGATAGCAAATAGTCTAGCCTACAGACGCTTCTTTGCATTTTTTTTCAGAAGGAATTAAAGCAATACAAATCATACAATTACATCCCCTGTCTCTAAAAAAGAAGATTTTTTGTACAGCACTTGTTATTTTGAGCTTGGATTAAAGAGGCAATATAATAGAACTACAACAACAATATCTTCTGAAAGTGCTAACAAAAACGACCAAGGCCAGTCTAGATAGTAAAATATGGATACAGAAATCAGGAGGCTTATATATTGCCCTGTTTTGATTCAAAATCAATGAAAACCCCCTCCATTACTTTCAATTTAATGTCACTTTGATTCATACTGAAGTTTTTTATCAAAAACCACTTGACATTTCACTTTATCCATTGCATTCTTTGTACTGAGGTACAATATTCAGGGGAACTCGTTTATTGTCCTTTTATGGTATTGAGTCTAGATTTTTTTAACAAGCCTGTGGAAAGACAGGACATATTATGAAATCACCCATAGTGACCAGTCGTTGTGTGTCTGATGGACAGGCTGCTTTCACTTCTTTGTCCTGAGTGTACTGTCACCTTATGTCTGATTGACTTGAAACTTGGCAGTTATGTTCCTAATATGATTATGGAATGAATTGTACAAGAATCGTAACTCTTTCTGGCTTATGTTTTTAATTATTTCCCTTTGTTATTTTTCATACTTGAACATCAAGCAGTGTAATGGGTGTATCTTGTGACAATTTGCCACCTTTGATAGCGCAGTTTTATTGGCCCAAATCTGGCCCCTGCTATTTAGATGAATAAAAATCTGATTATTCTACTCATGTACTCAGTTTTGCACATGCTTTCATAGGAATGAAAATCAATTTTAACTGAATAGAATATTTATTTTGTTAAATGATAAGATATATCGGTAATTGTTATTTAAGCATTTTGTTTTCCAGAGAGGTCAAATTCAGGTCAAATAAACCAAGGTATAACATCACTGTGATTTTATACAAGAGAAAATTTCTGGGACCAATTGCTGGAAAACTCTCACAAGAACCTTTATTTTTATTTTGAATTATTGAAGTCAACTTTTTGTACTAAAATGTTAAGTGATCTTTCTCTATTTTCTTCAAAGGTACATGTCTTGCGGTCTGGTTTGATTGTTAAGCTAATAATGAAGTACTAATAGAAAACTGTACACAAAATTTCATTTCAATCCAATTGGAATTGATTCGATAAAAATGAGTGAATGCCAAATTATTAAAAAGTGTTACATGTACTTTATAAAAGCACTAAAAAATGTGTATTCTTTAAACATCCTTTGAAGGGAAGGATTAATATCCCTGTAACAATGCTCTTAAACATATAAACTTCTCTTTCCAAACAGTTTTATGACTATTTATATGACCATGTGGGCATTCTAAGTTTTCATTAGGGAGTTTTCAACAAACTCTGAAATGGATTGAATTTTTCTGTTCCACATCTCTTGTGTCTATGTAAAGTTGCTGATATTCCAAAAAAATTGATTGACTCTAAGCATGCTGTTCATTAAAAAGTTATACAAAGCCTTGGCAGACAGTATAGACTAAGATCAGCCTGCACAGGCGTGCAGTCTGATCTTAGTCCATATTGCCTACTTCCTTCTTAATTGCTTAATTGTTGTTTGAAAAACTTGTACCAGCCCTGCGTTCAGGTTGACAAAACGGTGCATACAGTTAGCCAATTTTACAATGCTTTGCACATGCAATTGCGTGCAAAGCAGGGTAAAATTGGCTAAATGTTTTCAACAAACTTACACCCTGAACACATGGCAGATCGAATAAATTTCAATTTTCAAAGGTTTCAAAAATTGACAATTTATTAGAAACAAAATTCAAATAGATCATATGATTATTTTGAATTGAGGGATTCGTTATTCTGTATAATCCTTATCAGAGCAAGGCTACCTCTAACATCATCATGTCCCCAATACTCAACCAGAAACCTCACAACTTCAGCTTGAATGAATTGACTTTCTCTGATCCTGCAGTATTTAAATTTTGTTTCAAACAATTTGCCAATGTTTGAGACATTTTAACTCGTCTGGCTCAAGTTATCTCCACCGGGTTTGATCCCCGAGGGCGGAACTCATTCTTTTCGACTATTTTGTCTTTCAACAATGTGTTGATAAATGTAGACCTTTGTGAGATAGCAGCTGGCGGCTAGGAGAGGATGTTGTGGTTGTACTGGTGAGAGAAATACCAGGAAACCATTGTTAGGTGCTCCAGCTACTGCTATATAACTGAAAAATTGTTAAAAGCGGTGTAAAACTCCATCCAATCAATCAGTTTAAGACAACAGTTTTTAGCTTTTACCACTCAAAATTGTTTGAACAGTTTGCTGCTCAAATTGAATATAATTGTGGACTGATTCTGGAGTTTGTAGTTAGGCATATGATTTTTGCTCCACCTTGATATAAATACTGTAAGAAGTTCAGTTGCTGTATTTTTACCTCATTTGGTACTTATACATCATCTTGGAGTTCTTTTACATATTGTCAAAGCCTGTATACTTCTTGAAGTTGTCTAACTATTTCTATGAAGAATTAAAACTGAAACTATGGAAAATTAGAATTATCTTCAATATAGGCTAACAGCAAACCCTCCATATCTTAAGTTTAAGCATTATTTAATCTAATGTCCAAACAGCTGTCGTAAATTGATAGTAAAATAATTGATTGTGAAAGAATAGATGTATTTAGCTGAGTGGAGTGTCAGATAAATACAGCAACATGTGGTGGATTTGTGACAGAGCTTCAACACTCATTAACCCTTATTATGCTGAATAAAATCCTAAAAATAGAAATAAAATGAGCATGTGGGTGACATTTCCAACAATTTGAAATGTGCTTTAGTGCAAACTTCAAGCAGCGTAGATAGCCACCTACAGTAAATATAAAGTTACCTGATAGTGTACAAGTACTTTGAGACCTTATCTATCTACTAAATGCATGATGAAGACTCTGGTCAGACTTGACAGATGCACAGGCTGGTCGAGTCTTTGCTAGGTACATATATGATATTGTTGGAAATCTTAAGCACAGGCTCAAATCAAAGTGATAAAACATGTTTGTTTGTTTGTCCGTTTATTTATCATGGCTACCATAGCATATGCCCGCTTGAGCACCCCCTTCCCCCAAGAAGACAGTAAGTTGTTATGGGATAGTGCATGGATACTAAACTACTGCTGAGTTTTCTACTCAGTGTAAATCACCATCACACTGAACATAGGTTCAATGTCTCATCTGAAAGACACTTGGTTAGCTAGTTTGCCAGTCTGGGAATCAAACCCACGTAATAGACCTTCAATTGTTTTGATGTCAGGTGCTATACTGACAGAGCTTATTGGGCTGACTAATAAAACGCTGGTGCCCAGTTTGAATAAATACTTTAATTTTTTTTAGCTCCACTGGCTGAAAGCCACTGGGGCTATTGTCATAGCGTTGTGTCCGTTGTGCGTCCGTCCGTCCGTGCGTGCGTGCGTGCGGTCGTAAACTTTTCTTTAAAAATCTTCTCCTCAGAAACTACAGGATGGATTTCAACCAAACTTCACAGGAATGATCCTTGGGTGACCCTCTTTCAAAGTTGTTCAAGAAATTTTGATCCAATGAAAAACACAGATTTAATGGGCGTGGCTTATTTCCAAATATGGTAAAAAGTGACTTTTCTCAGGTTCTAATCAATGGATTCCAATTAAATTTTACATGAATAATCCTTGGGTGACCCTTTATCAGTCTACAAAAAATCATTGTGATCGGATGGAAAATATGCATTTTATGGGCGGAGGTCATTTCTCTATATGTTGTATAGTGGAAACTTTGAAAATCATTTTCTCTTAATCTAACTGATGGATATCAACCAAATTTCACTTGAATGATCCTTGAGTGACCCTTTATCAGTCTACAAAAAATTATTGTGATTGGATGAAAAATATGTATTTTATAGCCTGAGGTCATTTCTCTATATGTTATATAGTGGAAACTTTGAAAATCATTTTATCAGGTTGTAACTGACGGATATATACCAAATTTCACTTGAATGATCCTTGAGTGACCCTTTATCAGTTTACAAAAAGTCGTTGTGATTGGATGAAAAATATGTATTTTATGGGCGGAGGTCATTTCTCTTTAGTTATATAGTGGAAACTTTGAAAATCATTTTCTCAGAATGTAACTGATGGATATCAACCAAATTTCACTGGAATGATCCTTGAGTAACACTTTATCAATTTACCAAAAATTATTATGATTGGATGAAAAATATGCATTTTATGGGCAGAGGTCATTTCTCTTTATGTTATATAGTGGAAACTTTGAAAATCATTTTCTCAGAATTTGATTTTTGGATATCAATTAAATTTCGTTGGAAGGATACTTGAGTGACCCTTTATCAGGGTACCAAAAATTATTTTGATTGGATGAAAAATATACATTTTATGGGTGGAGGTCAATTCTCAATATGTTAAATAGTGGAAACTATGAAAAACATTTTCTTAGAATGTAAATGATGGATATCAATCAAACATTTTTGGTATGATCTTTGGGTGACCCATTATCATGCAGTCAAAAATTATTTTGATTTGATGAAAAATATGTCTTTTAATAGCAGAGGTCATTTCTCTATCTGTTATATAGTTGAAACTTTGAAAACCATTTTCAACATCAGTAGAACCCCAAATATCTAAAAATCTAGTCAAAACATTTATTTGCTTTTACAAGAATTTCAAGCCTGTGGAGCGACTCAAGCCATTCATGGCTTTCTAGTTTATTTTTTTTTAGGGGGGGGGGGGGGGGGGGGAATACATAGTACTTTACAACTTTGGCAGGAGGTATAGACAAAGATCAGTCTGCACATATGTGCTGTCTGATCTTAGAATATACTACCTGAATATTGATTTTAAACAAGGAGAGTTTTCAACTATCATTTTCAAAAGAAAACTGACTCGCAATTAGTGTATTCAGTGCTTTTAGCACTTTGATTTTAGTTCAATTTTACCAAGCTTTTTATTCAGCATGATAAGTGTTAATATGACCTTAGCGAAATTAAGCCAATAATCACAAGAATTTTTAGGTTAATTTAAGCAAATTTAAGCCTATTTAATCATTTTACCCATATTTGCCATGATGAGACACTCAATTCAAGGTCATTTCACAAGGTCAGAAACGTAACTTGTAGCTCTTTTGTGTATCTTACCAATTGCTTATGCTAGCTACTGCAATAAAGTTGAAACTGATTTCAAATTCCAAGGAGGCCTATTTCACATCTAATCTAATGTAGCAATTTAATCATAGCAACAGCACTTCAAGTGAGAATTAGGCTTTAACTTTAAAGGTAGAGATCAGAGTAGAAGGCCAAAGATCTGAATTTACATTGGAACAAGTTTAAGAGGATTTCTTCAAAATTTGAAATATTTCAACAACATAAATGTTCTTCAGTCCTGACTGCATTTCAGGCCTTGAATTAGAAAAGAAATTTTGATCAAACTGAACATAATGTTATGTGCAGTCTGATCTTTGTCTATATGTCTCCTGTTAAAGCAGGAATTCAGGGTTTAGCATGACAAAGGTTAAGACACTATCTGTACCATCATTAGACATGGGTCTTTGAAGAAATATAATATGCACACAGAAGGAAACTGTTTCGGAATATAAATAAGCCTGTGTGTGACATTTCCAACAATTTAATGTGTGCGTTATGAAGAGACAGTCTTGATAACCAAACAATGTGAAAAGAATATTTATTTACTGCCTTAAGAGAGGTTAAGACCCTATCTACCTATATAGTGCACATTGAAGTCTCTGGTCAGACTGTGCTGCTGCACAGGCTGGCAAGAAGCTTTGCTTTGGGCACATGTGAAATTTTTTGAAATGTTACACACTGGCTCATTTAATATGTGTATTTATAGGCACTTACAAGGATTTGGTGCTAATGCTCACTTAGAGTTGCTATTTCTTCCTACAATATTTACTAGCTTACAAAATAAAAGTGTCAGGGGAGGGGGAGGGACAAGACCAAATATGATTGTTCTCAAAAGGTATCACAAAAATACTTGTTAGAAACCAGGAAACTGCTATTAAGGAAACAAATTTGTTAATGTCAAAGTCTGCCCTTGATAGGGAAAACCCACCTCCTCGTGATTGGACTAAATTGACTGGGAAAGAATGAGCAATCTAATCTAGATTTATGGAGACAGGAATTTATGTAAAGACCGGCATTTTTGTTGGCTTCTTGCAAGTAAGAATTGTTACTAATGTTTGTCTTGAAGAGAATGGTAATCCCTTACCAAACCTTCCTTTATTTTCATGTCATTCAAGAATAATATCAAGGGATGGATGTCAGTTTGAAACAACTAAAAGTGCCTATATATTTCTATAGGTACTTGTTATAGTTTTGTGTTGTCACTCTTCTTTATAGAGAATAAATATTGTTGGAAGAGCAGTAACTGCTAATATAGCAAGCAATTTTCTTCTTTGCTCACATTTTGAGTGTGACTATATTAGCCTGGTATTGTTTTTATTAGCTCCACTGGCTGAAAGCCACTGGGGCTATTGTCATGGCGTTGTGTCCGTCGTGCGTCCGTCCGTCCGTGCGTCCGTCCGGTCGTAAACTTTTCTTTAAAAATCTTCTCCTCAGAAACTACTGAATGGATTTCAACCAAACTTCACATGAATGATCCTTGGGTGACCCTCTTTTAAAGTTGTTCAAGAAATTTTGATCCAATGAAAAACATGGTCATTATGGGCGTGGCTAATTTCCAAATATGGTAAAAAGTGAGTTTTTTCAGATTCTAATCAATGGATACCAATTAGATTTTACATGAATGATCCTTGGGTGACCCTTTATCAGTCTACAAAAAATCATAAAAATCGGATGGAAAATATGCATTTTATGGGCGGAGGTCATTTCTCTATATGTTATATAGTGGAAACTTTGAAAATCATTTTCTCAGAATGTAACTGATGGATATCAACCAAATTTCACTGTAATAATCCTTGAGTGGCCCTTTATCAGTCTACAAAAAATCATTGTGATCGGATGAAAAATATGCATTTTATGTGCAGAGGTCAATTCTCTATATGTTATATAGTGGAAACTTTGAAAATCATTTTCTCATAATGTTACAGATGGATATCAACCAAATTTCACACTGGAATGATCCTTGAGTGGTCCTTTATCAGTCTACAAAAAAAAAAAATCTTTGTGATCAGATGGAAAATATGCATTTTATGAGCAGAGGTCATTTCTCTATATGTTATATACTGGAAACTTTGAAAATCATTTTCTCAGAATGTAACTGATGGATATCAACCAAATTTCACTGGAATGATCCTTGAGTGACCCTTTATCAGTCTACAAAAATCATTATGATCTGATGAAAAATATGCATTTTATGGGCGGAGGTCATTTCTCTATATATTATATAGTGGAAAATTTGCAAATCATTTCTCAGAATCAATTGTTGAATATCAACCAAATTTCACTGGTATGATCCTTGAGTGACCCTTTATCAGTGTACCAAAAATTATTTTGATTGGATGAAAAATATGCATTTAATGGGCAGAGGTCATTCTTCAATGTGTTATATAGTGGAAACTATGAAAATAATTTTCTCAGAATGTAACTGATGGAATCATTTTCAACATCAGTAGAACCCCAAATATCTATAAATCTAGTCAAAACATTTATTTGCTTTTACAAGAATTTCAAGCCTGTGGAGCGACTCAAGCCATTCATGGCTTTCTAGTTCTAGTGTGTGTTTGGGAAGGGGGGGGGGATTGGGGGTTAAGGTAGAATGAACATTCAATGTTATGAAAATCTGATAAAAGGAAAGACTTTGACATTGGACAGTCCACACAGTCTAACCTAGGTCAATACTTTCATAATTTCAAAATGGTAAATATTTTTATTGTAAGTTTTTGATTGTTCATCTTTATTATCCCCCTCCGTTTTCGGCGAAGGGGATATAGTAATGCTCTCCGTCCGTCATTCCGTCATTCCGGTTCCGTCATTCCGTCATTCCGTCATTCCGTCCTTCCGTCACTAAACTTTTCCGGAGCATATCTCCTAAAGTATAATAGCTATCAACTTGAAACTTAATGGGTGGATAGATCTCATGGAGGAGAAGTGCAGTGCATAAGAACTACAACTCTTGCTTGCATAATTTTGGAGTTATTGCCCTTTGTTATTTTTAAGACTTAGATTTTGTCCAGAGCATATCTCCTAAAGTATAATAGCTATCAACTTGAAACTTAATGGGTGGATAGATCTTATGGAAGAGAAGTGCAGTTTACAAGAACTATAACTCTTGCTTGTATAATTTTGGAGTTATTGCTCTTTGTTATTTTTAAGACTTAGATTTTGTCCGGAGCATATCTCCTAAAGTATTAAAGCTATCAACTTGAAACTTTATGGGTGGATAGATCTCATGGAAGAGGAGTGCAGTGCACAAGAACTATAACTCTGGCTTGCATAATTTTGGAGTTATTGCCCTTTGTTATTTTAAAGACTTAGATTTTGTAGGGGCTTAATTTCTTAAAGTAGAACCCTTAATCTATTAGGCTTCAGTTTACTATCAAGCTTTCTCGACGGGGGATGGCCATGTCCGACATGGCTCTTGTTACAAATTATTGTACATCAAACTAGCTGTTTTCAGCTTAATCCTTTCCTGTTTTACAAAATTTTGGACCTGTCCAAATTCAAAGGTTTTGTAGATGAAAATTTCAAGTGTATTTAATTTGAAAAATAACCATTCAGTAGGGTAGAAAATAGTGTGGAAAAAGGAGAAATTGCTTGTCAGAAGCATTTTCTTCTTTTTTCACAATGTTTTCTCAATCATAAAATCACAGACACCTAAAAAGCAGGGATTAAACAGCAAAGGGTTAAAAAAAAAACGCACTAATAGCAAACATGTATGGTGTGAATTTGGCTTCACAACATTAAAGGAAAGCTTGATTAAAAGCAGACAGTTTTGTTCAATAGAGCTAGTAAGTAAATAGTCCTGTCTTGTCTTCTATTTTCAGTGTTTGTTTCTATTGACATTTTGGATGCCCTGCTTGCCAAGACATCAGTGTGTTCAATAGCTATTCAAGTCCAGCCAAAATCATATACCAGTGTACAGAATTCACTGCCAGGGGTAGTCTCCAATACACAGTTCATGTAAGTAACTATTATGACTTACTCTTTTGACCATTAATTTGGCATCCCAGTGCTATAGGCACTTACAACTTTCTAGCTCTTGAAAATCAAATGTGTAATTGTATATATTGACATTTTTGACGCACTCCTCGCCAAGACATCTGCATGGGCGTAATTATCATAAGGCACATTACGCAAGTGCGTAAGACAAAATAAATCATCTGTCGAAAGATATCATCAATGTATGATCAGAACATCATAACCACAGCTTTTTGAAGCTGTCGTTAGGACGCATTTACCATTCATCAATTTTGAAATCATTAATAAGATCCCTGGGTACCCCATGCTGTCCTCCATTTCTTGCCAAAAGGAGCGGATGGACATCGGTTTGATTAAAATTTTCCCTTATAAATGTATTTGTTCGGGTGTCGGGCAAATTTTTGTGTCTGAATTATAAAATTCTAGTTACCCCCATGATCTGTATATCCCAAATCATTTACCAGTTTACAGAAGTTTTTGCCAGGTTGTCTCCAATAGAACAAATGACCTTCTAGCACTTGGACTTCAAGTTATGCTAAGGCAAGCATAAACAGTGTAAAGATAAAAGGAGCTAACTCCAGTCTAAAATCTTTCTTTTCAAATGAAATGCTGTTTTGTTGGTACTCATTTTAATCATCTCAATGAGATGATTCCAATGAGTACCAACAAGAGGGTTTGAGCTTGAAATCCAAAATACCCTCTCTATCTGTAGCCCTGCATATAGCTGCTTCATCTGTCTGGATGTTTGTCAATGGGTCATTCTACAGTAAAGGGTCTAAATGAGCTTGTTGTTACTGAGAAGGAGTTATTTGACGGGTTACTTGTCTCAGTGTGCCCATAACAATCTAGACAATGGATGTTTCCCTGTTTATATGGTTGGTATCAAATAGGATTACAACTTGTTTTACATTCTTTTATTTCTTCCTTTTATGGTCGTTTGATGTACTTCCCCGCTGAATGGTTAGATCTTTTTAGATCTTTTTACTTTGGCCTTTCTTTTGAACATGTACAAAAGGTCTGGAAGATTTTTTCCTGCAACAAATAAATTTTTATAGAATAGACAGAGACTCGGGTTCTCTGGTGCTGTCTAGATGAAAGCTACAGTAGAAGTTATTTATTCAAATAGGAATGAATTTGATTTGGGGTTTTACGTCGCTTTCAACAATCTCTCAGTTATATCGCGACGACTGGAGCACCTAACGATGGATTCCTGGTATTTCTCATACCAGTACTACCACCACATCCCTTTCCTAGCCTCCAGTTGCTATTCCACATAGGTTTACGATTATCTACCCATTGGTGAAAGACAAATGTCGGAAAGGATAAGTGCCGTGGCCGGGGATCGAACCCGTGCGAATTTAGACCCCTGGATTAGAAGTCCGGCGCGCTACCAACTGCGCTATTGCCGCGGCTCAGATAGGAATGAAAAGCCAGCAGCCCCAATGGCAGAAATAAAAAGATGACCATTTTGATGGTTCAGCAAAAGAATGTACTATGAAATTTAGTGTTTATACAATGAATTGATGTATAGACGATGTAAGGCACCTTAATAGAGTCTTGCACCTAAACCGCCTTGTTGAGTAAAGTTTTGGTTCAGACATGATGTTTTGGTACTGGGTGTGAGAAATACTTGGAATATAATCAGCTGGGTGCTCTAGCCAGGGCAATATGACTGATATACTGTTTAGATTGGTGTTGAACCCAAATCAATGAATAGAGCTGTTAGGATGTTACCTGCAATTAAATATTTGACTCCGTTGGGATTTGAACCCTAGATCTCTGTGTGCGTAAGCAAGTGCACTACCACAATACTTTAAAAGCTAGCTTGTATTGCAAGGCAGTACAAACACCCCTCATACACAACCGGGCAACATACACCCCCTCAACAATTAAGATTCTTCCATGAATCTTCTCAATTTAACATCATCAAATACCAATTCAAATAACCACTACCTCATGTGGGTTATTTACAGAGGGCCCCAAATTAAATATTCGACTCTGTTGGGATTCAAACCCTTGACCTCTACATCCCAAAGCTGATGCTCTACCACGTCACTATAAAAGCTTGCATGTACAGCAAGGCAGTGCAAACAACCCTTATACACAACCGGGCTACAAGGATAACACTCGGAGCCTCTGAAAGAGCCTTGCTCTTGAAAAAGATCTGAAAGGTTTCAGTGTAATGGAAGATTGCAGGCATTGAAAATAATACTGAAGAAAATCTATTCTATCCTGTCATTTAAATGTAGGGACATCGCTTGTCATAAAATGGCACTTATTTTTCCATTAAAAACAGACATGCCGTATTTATTTAGATTGAATAATTATTTAGACTTAAAGCTAAATTTGGACATAGGATTTAGAATCAATACTTAATGAGCTGTCTATTATTTGTTGTAACATGGAATTAAGGCATAAAGTATAATTTACACATCAAAATCGGTATTAATTGCAGCCTGTCATATAAAGAATAATTCTACAGATTTCCGCCCAGTTATAGTGGTTAGATATTTATCCTGAACCTACATGGCAAACTTAAACCATCTATTATACGTTATTAATGAACTGGCAGGGCGGGGCTTAGCCATGACATAATTTGGCGAGTTAACTTTTCAATATTCCGGGTTCATTCAAAAGCTTTTCAGTAATAATCGTGAACGCGTGCAAATAACTGTACCCTTAAACCAAAATGATTCACATGCTTAGAGAAAGCAGACACATTTCATCATTGGGTTACCAAAGCCTCGTAACTTCAGCTTGTACAAGCTGAAGTTACGAGGATTTGGTTACCAATCTACGATTTAAGGTCCCGAGTTATTTATGTCGACTCTCTTTAGAAGTAGGTTATTTTAGATAGAAGCTGATTTCCCTTAACCTTATGTGCAACGATCCGTTACTGTAATTTGGGCTCCGCCCTGCCAGGGCATTAATAATGGATAATATTATATAGTTGTTTGATTGAATTGTTTTTGCTACTATTACACTATTATTTACTGGGCTATTTTCTGAAGAAAACCTGAGGTGTTGCTATAGCTTGGCGTAGTCGGTTTTGTTGTCTCCACAATGTAAAAGCTTTGACATTTTGTGATATCTCTGGTTCTACTGAAGGCATTTACTTGAAACTTAGCACATATGAAATTGTAAATTCTTAAAAAAATAAGCTAGATGCTAGATGCATTGTGTGTGAAATACACCCCTTTTTATACGCCGCCGGAGGCGGACGTATATTGGCGTCATCTTCTCCGTCTGTCCGTCCGTCCATCCGTCCGTCCGTCCGTCCATCCGTCCGTCCATCCGTCCGTCCGTACGTCCGTCCACTTTTCTTGTCAACGCAACTCCTCCTAAACTACTGGCTGGATCTTCTTGAAACTTGGTCAATATTATCACCTCAATTGGTAGATGTGCATGAAGGAAGGATTTTACGGTTCGTTGATTTTTGCCTGAGTTATGCCCCTTGATAACTTAGTCTCTGGGTCCACTTTTCTTGTCAACGCAACTCCTCCTAAGTTTCTGGCTGGATCTTCTTGAAACTTGGTCAATGTAATCACCTCAATTGGTAGATGTGCATGAAGGAAGGATTTTACGGTTCATTGATTTTTGCCTGAGTTATGCCCCTTGATAACTTAGTCTCTGGGTCCACTTTTCTTGTCAACGCAACTCCTCCTAAGTTTCTGGCTGGATCTTTTTGAAACTTGGTCTATGTAATCACCTCAATTGGTAGATGTGCATGAAGGAAGGATTTTACGGTTCATTGATTTTTGCCTGAGTTATGCCCCTTGATAACTTAGTCTCTGGGTCCACTTTTCTTGTCAACGCAACTCCTCCTAAGTTTCCGGCTGGATCTTCTTGAAACTTGGTCAATGTTATCACCTCAATTGGTAGATGTGCATGAAGGAAGGATTTTATGGTTTGTTGATTTTTGCCTGAGTTATGCCCCTTAAAAACTTAGTATCTAGGGCTCATTGAAATTGCAGCCTTTTGAACACAAATCCTCCTTACTTTTTGTCTTTATTTAAATGAAACTTGGTCAATGTCATCACCATAATTTGAAGATGTACATGGATCAAGGATTTTATGGCTCATTTATTTCCCTGAATTATGCCCCCTTAAAACTTAGTGCCTGGGGCTTATTGAAATTGCAGCCATGTGAAGGCAACTCCTCCTAACTTTTTGTCTTGATTTAAATGAAACTTGGTCATTTTCAATTTGGTTCTGTCAAAATAAGTAGTGTCTACAATTATTTCTGTGAAACAGCAGCAATGTGGCGGCGTATTTTGTGACGATGGCACTCTTGTTGGCTTAGCTGTTTTCAGAGAAAACCTGAGGACTATTATGATCACCTTGGCGTCTTTCATGTTGGGGTTGATGTTGGCATTGTTGTGACAAACTTTATCCTTGGTCATATCTCTGTTGTAATTTAAGATATCTTCTTAAAACTTGGTATGTGTTTTTACAATCAAATTAGCTTGTAAGAGTTATGCTCCTTTTTCGACTTTGAATTTTTGCGTTATCCAGCATGTTCAGCTGAGCGTTGCACCTGTAGGCAGTGCTCTTGTTTTACTTAGATTTTAGATCAAAGTGTTTAGATAATTATAGCACAAACCCTGTGTTGTTGGTACTCATTGGAATCATCTTGTTGAGACAAAACATAGGGTTTCATGAAGATATTAAAACTTTAGAGTAGTTTTATCCACCTTTTATCTGCACCTATGTATATAGACTTCTGATTAGTAAGGGAAGGGATAATTCTATAAAATTACAAGGTTTGTTTAAATCAAATTCTGTCATAATACTGGTTTATTACTGCCAAGCTCGTGCAATAATAGAGGCTCAATCAATATGCTTGTGTTAAGGCTTTTATTACTTAAAAATATAACAACTTTGGGTTTACCCTGTTGAATAGTTCTGTTACTGTTAATTGCTATTACAGAAATATCTTAAGGATTTTACTCATCAAAATTTAGAATAGGGAATAAAATTATTACAATTGCATTTTAAGCTCTGCTAGCCTTTCAACAGCAATTCCTGGACTTCACTTCCTGCTTTACGAATTTGGCCAAAATAAATCAACAAAATGTTCCAAAATTTGCAATTTTTGTAACACCTTTTTATACCCCCCACCTACAAAGTAGAGGGGGTAGTATTGGTTTCACCATGTCTGTCTGTCCATCTGTCTGCCCATAGACTCTTACTTAAGAACTAAGCGACCTAGAGTCATGAAACTTCATACAAATGCTACTCTTGACTCAAGGAAGTGCCCTATTGTTTTGGTTCACATAGATCAAAGGTTAAGGTCACAGTCAGTGTTTCTTCTATTTTTGTTTTCGGACTCACTCTAGAAACAAGCAACCTAGAATCATGATTCATGAAACTTCATTCAAATGCTGCTTATGACCCATAGCACTTATATTTGGACAAAGCCCTGAGGGGGGGGGGGGGGGAGGTATAATCCCTTTTGCAACAGCTCTAGTAAAATTCAGCAGGAGAATAGTTATACCCCCCACCTACAAAGTAGAGGGGGGTATATTGGTTTCACCATGTCTGTCTGTCTGTCCATCCTTCTGTCCATCTGTCCATCCGTCCGTAGACCTTTCTGTTTCCAGACTCTTAACTCAAAAACCAAGTGACCTACAATCATGAAACTTTATACAAATGTTCCTTATGACCAAAGGAAGTGCCCTATTGTTTTTGGGTCACATAGGTCAAAGGTCAAGGTCATAGTCAGCCTTTGTTCAATTTTCGTTTCCGGGCTCTAACTCAAGAACCAAGAACCAAGTGACCTACAATCATGAAACTTTATACAAATGTTGCTTATGACCCAAGGAAGTGCCCTAATGTTTTTGGGTCACATAGGTCAAAGGTCAAGGTCACAGGCTGCCTTTGTTCAATTTTCATTTCGGGACTCTAACTGGAGAACCAAGTTACCTACAATCATGAAACTTTATGCAAATGTTGCATATGTTCCAAGGAAGTGCCCTATCGTTTTGGGGTCACATAGGTCAAAGGTCAAAGTCACAGTCAGCCTTTGTTCAATTTTTGTTTCTGGACTCTAACTCAAGAACCAAGTGACCTAGAATCATGAAACTTCATGCAAATGTTGCATATGACCTCAATATTTGTTACAAACACATCCTGCACTAGTAGCACTTGCATTCTGACAAAGTGCTTGTGGGGGGTATAAGTCCGCTCTGCGACAGTTCTAGTTAAGTATTGTTCTGAAATAGTTGTTTTCAATAATTGAATGATTGCTGAGAAAGTATTGAAAAGATAAACCAAGTAATGAGCAGGTGCTTCTTATTGTAAATTGTTATCAGTATACAAAAGACTGATAAACTATAATCTATGTTTGTCATACCGTATTTCCTCTAACAAGAGCACCCCCCCTAATAGAAGCATCCCTACATTTTTTACTCCAAAAACCCGCTTCAAATGCCTAAATTTTAGAAACTTTTTGAGACTTATTCACTAAATTGAGAGGAATTTCCTCTAAAAAATCATTTATAATATGATTGTTGAGGGGTAATTCACCTCAAATTAAAGGGAAAAGGGCCTAAAAGACATCAATTGATGATTTTTTAAATGAGAAAAAGCATACCAATTAAAAGCTCCCTCACCATGTTATGTAAAGCTCCTGAGCTCCGGAGGGCTTATTAGGAGAAATATGGTAGGTTATTGTTTATTAGCCTTTTGCAGTTAAACAACTATTTAACCCTTTGCTGTTTAATCCCTGCTTTTTACGTGTCTGTGATTTTATGATTGAGAAAACATTGTGAAAAATGAAGAAATTGCTTCTGACAAGCAATTTCTTCTTTTTCCACACTATTTTCTACCCTTCTGGATGGTTAATTTTCAAATTAAATCCACTTTAAATTTCCGTCTGCAAAACCTTTGAATTTGGACAGGTCCAAAATTTTGTAAAACAGGAAAGGGTTAAACTATTTCCAGGTAGTTTCCAGAAGTAAGTTACCATGTGACCGGTCCTTAAATAAGATGGGGATGGGATGCTGTTATTAAGTGGCCAATATATTCATTAATTGACAATCATTCTTCACTATTTTCTACATTTGATCAATAATATTATCAATCTACAGGATTGGCAGTATTATTGATTATGTGTGGACAATTTAGAAGATGACGAATCAATAATTATAACCCCATAGACATGCAGTCTGATCTCAGTCTACACTGTCTGATTTCTACTCAGTTTTTTGTGGAAAAAGAAACTTGCCAAACTGGTTCAAATGTCCACAAAATTAGTATTTGTTTGACAAAAAAACATTGTGATCGGATGGAAAATATGCATTTTATGGGCGGAGGTCATTTCTCTATATGTTATATAGTGGAAACTTTGAAAATCATTTTCTCAGAATGTAACTGATGGATATCAACCAAATTTCACTGGAATGATCCTTGAGTGACCCTTTATCAGTCTACAAAAAATCCTTGTAATCGGATGAAAAATATGCATTTTATGGACAGAGGTCATTTCTCAATATGTTATATTGTCGAAACTTTGAAAATCATTTTCTCAGAATCTATTTTTTGGATATCAACCAAATTTCACTGGAAAGATCCTTGAGTGACCTTTTATCAGTGTACGTAAAATTATTTTGATTGGATGAAAAATATGCATTTTATGGGTGGAGGTCATTTCTCAATATGTTAAATAGTGGAAACTATGAAAATCATTTTCTCAGATTGTAACTGATGGTTAATAATCAAACAGTTTTGGTATGATCCTTTGGTGATCCATTATAATGCAGACAAAAATTATTTTGATTTGATGAAATATATGCCTTTTAGGAGCGGAGGTCATTTCTCTATCTGTTATATAGTTGAAACTTTGAAAATCATTTTCAACATCAGTAGAACCCCAAATACCTAAAAATCTAGTCAAATCATTTATTTGCTTTTACAAGAATTTCAAGCCTGTGGACCAACTCAAGCCATTCATGGCTTTCTATTATAATCATCACATTTACATATGAGTAGTTACAAAATGTTTTCTTCTGAGCCATCAATATTTGTTAAGATGGTGAAAAAAGGTCCAAAAATAAAAATAAACCACGCAAAATATAAAAACTTGATTTGGGAAAAGGTGACGTGCGACATCATTTTGAAACGACTCAGCACCAAAAAAATGTTGGGATTCACATGTACGACATGCTATTCTGTGTAATTAATGAACTGGCAGGGCGGAGCTTAACCGTGACGTAATTTGGCGAGTTTACTTTTCAATGATTTGGGTTCTTTCGAATCTTAGTCGGTAATCATCGTTAACGCGTGCAAATAACTGTATCCTAAAACCTAAAGGATTCATGTGCTTTGAGAGAGTGAACTC
Source organism: Fragum whitleyi (assembly GCA_948146395.1). Taxonomy (NCBI): domain Eukaryota; kingdom Metazoa; phylum Mollusca; class Bivalvia; order Cardiida; family Cardiidae; genus Fragum; species Fragum whitleyi. Next base: position 22,279,819 of record OX411556.1, read on the forward strand.
ATTTCATCATTTGGTAACCAATGCCTCGTAACTTCAGCTTGATTTAGCTGAAGTTACAAGGATTTGGTTACCAATCTACGATTTTTGGTCTCGAGTTATTTATGTTGACTCTCTTTAGAAGTAGGTTATTTAAGATAAAAGCTGATTTCCCTTAACCTTAAGTGCAACGATCCGTTACTTAGGCTCCACCCTGCCAGGGCATTAATCTTGGACAATACTATTGTATAGTGGGCGCATATTAACTTGAACCTGACCTTTATGCAGAATAAATAATTAGGCACATGAATAAATTCCGAAGATACTTCGGCACGTGTCGATCAAGCATGGACATTCCGTTATACTGCACAAATTACAGGTATGCGTGGAGTTAATAGTTTACCTATATACGGGGCGCCTAGTCATGTAGCAGACGATTCGATTTTAAAAACAATTATTACGACTGAGAGAGGGGATTTCATTTCATTTCCATTCAAAACACATAAATTGTATTTAAAGAAATTTGAAAATTGTATTTTTCTCACCCGCATCTAAAGATTTTTATTAAGAAACTCAATAGATGTATTGATTCACTAGTTCATGAGGGTGACCAAATATCGCCGTTACAGTGAATAGCATGTGCGATAACGGGTTAACACAGCTAACACGTGCACTCCAATTTTACGTTTGGATTCCGCAGGTTAGTCGTGTTTTGCCAAGGAGAAACGACCGGTATTTAATTTATTTAAATCACAAAGGCCAGGTTTAGGTCAATATACTTCCACTATATATCTGTAGATGTAATGTTTGTCTACAGTTTGATATTTTAGTCAAAGTAGCAAGTGCAAACTTTTCAAGCAATATAACTTTAGCAGAAACAGACATAACTGATATACAACAGTTGCATGTAAAAACTTAATCAAGATTTCTAAGTCTGAACAGGGTTAAAATTCCACTAAATTCAATATCAGAGTAATGAATCTTTGTCTAGAGGCTGATATTATGGTCACAGAAGCATGTCCAAAGTTTCAAGGCTATAGCTTTAGTAGAAACAGAGATTTGGCACTCTTGCTCTTAAAAACTTAACCAAGGCATAACGCCAATACCAACACCGACCCCCCTGATGGTCAGGGAAAAGCCTCTCTTTTCTACGAAAAGTCAAGCTAAAAAGTCATGACTAAAGAAAGATAATATAGAGTTTGTGACAACAGATAAGTGTTCAAGGAGACATTTCCATCTTTTGATCACAGAAAACAGCCCTGGGGGATATGTAACTTTATATACAATGAGTGTTTCAATTTTCTTTAGACCTGCCTCAAAGCCATTACATAGACAAAAGAGATGAGTTATACAAAACTGAAAGGAAAACAGTTAATGACGTTCTGTAAAAGAAAATACTTGCCCTTAAGCAGATATTGTTTTTGATTGAAAATGTTTTACGTTGCTATGTTTCTCATATTCATTCAGAAATGAATCTTTGAATTTGTTTTAACTCTTCTTTTGGATAGATCTATATGCTTTTTTATCTTATAACCATACAAATATCTGTGTGATAACATCCCATATGATATTTTTTTATGATATCACATGGGTATTTTTAGAACAATGACATAATGTAGTTATATTTAGAAACTTTTATTTCTGTTAGAAACATTGACAAAAACAAGGCAAATATAGGTTATAAGATAAATATAATATGTACTTTGTGTATAGTATAAAAAAATATCTAACTCAGTTGTGGGAATTGATAATATGCCTCGGCAGAGCCCGGACAATTTCCAATTCCACGAACCTGGTTAGATATTTTTTTTATACAAAACACTAAATACGTATTATATATTTAGCTAGACCATCAAACCAGAACCCTAACTACAAGTACCAACTCAAAAAAAATGGTCAGAACTCTTACAAAAATGATTTCAGAATTATTTTCCTTGAAAGTCTGCATGGGTAGCTCTTGTGGAAGTGAAAACACATGCAGTATTACAAGTTTCATGAAGATATCTTCAATAACAAGAGTGGTATGACCAAGGTTAAAGTTTGTCATGCTAACATGTACAGAACCAAGGTTATGTCAATACCTCGAGTTTTCTCAAAAATAAGCAGAGCTGAAAAAACTTTAATTTGAAAGGTCTATTTATCATGTATTTTGTTAAAATCAACATAAAATCAACCTAAAATATTGGATGAGAATGGCTATGAAATGAAACTAGCATTAATTTTGCTCATAACAATGCAATTGAATTGAAAGCTGCATGGATATGATTTAGGTAAAAAAAGGTTACCGGTATGTCTAAGCATAATTTGCTAGACTGCATGATTAGCTCTAAATTTTTTACTCCGAAAACCTGCTTCAAATGCCTAAATTTTAGAAACTTTTTGAGACTTATTCACTAAATTTAGAGGAATTTCCTCTAAAAAATCATTTATAATATGATTGTTGAGGGGTAATTCACCTCAAATTAAAGGGAAAAGGGCCTAAAAGACATCAATTTCGATGATTTTTTAAATGAGAAAAAGCATACCAATTAAAAGCTCCCTGACCATGTTATGTAAAGCTCCTGAGCTCCGGAGGGCTTATTAGGAGAAATATGGTAGGTTATTGTTTATTAGCCTTTTGCAGTTAAACAACTATTTAACCCTTTGCTGTTTAATCCCTGCTTTTTACGTGTCTGTGATTTTATGATTGAGAAAACATTGTGAAAAATGAAGAAATTGCTTCTGACAAGCAATTTCTTCTTTTTCCACACTATTTTCTACCCTTCTGGATGGTTAATTTTCAAATTAAATCCACTTTAAATTTCCGTCTGCAAAACCTTTGAATTTGGACAGGTCCAAAATTTTGTAAAACAGGAAAGGGTTAAACTATTTCCAGGTAGTTTCCAGAAGTAAGTTACCATGTGACCGGTCCTTAAATAAGATCGGGATGGGATGCTGTTATTAAGTGGCCAATATATTCATTAATTGACAATCATTCTTCACTATTTTCTACATTTGATCAATAATATTATCAATCTACAGGATTGGCAATATTATTGATTATGTGTGGACAATTTAGAAGATGATGAATCAATAATTATAACCCCATAGACATGCAGTCTGATCTCAGTCTACACTGTCTGATTTCTACTCAGTTTTTTGTGGAAAAAGAAACTTGCCAAACTGGTTCAAATGTCCACAAAATTAGTATTTGTTTGACACCAAATTTAGACTCTGCAGGATAAGTTTTAATAATTTTACCATTTAAGAGATGAAGAGTCACAGTACTTGTAGATTTCATGGAGGTATGAAACTATTATCACATTGTTAAGACACAAGTGGATTCATGCATGAGTATTATTGGGTTTTAAATTTCATACAACCATGAAATCAACAAAATTACTTTCTTCATATCCTATAATTTCATATTATGAAGCAAAAAAAGGAAAGATATATGCCGAATAAGATTTTTTTCAGACTGATTTTTGTGGATGCCTACAAAACAGCTGTGTACTCACAACTGTTTTCATTGAGTAATGAAACTAATTTTTCAGCCAATCAGAATGTTCTATTCTGCTATAGATACAACTAAAATAAAATTATATAGTGATGGGCTCAAGTGAGAAGTGTTGCTGCAGTTTTGTCAAACGTAATTATAGGGTTAAATCTTAAATATCGGCTTAGTAACTGGGAAGGAAATATATTTCAGTTTCTCACAATAGATAAAATAGATGAGTCAAGATTTGATCATTCATCTACAAAAGAAAATGTTTATCTAATTGTAAACTGCAAAATGAATCTTTGATATTATGAGTATCACTAACCATTTAGATCTAACTGTTTTTAATGCAAAGAAAAGTTCTACAGGAGAAGTTTCTATATTACATGTCTCTTGTAGACCTATGCGGAATAGCAGCAGGAGGCAAGGAAAGGATGTACTGGTGTGAGAAATATTAGAAATCAATTGTTAGGTGCTCAAGCTGCTGCAATAAAACTGAAACACTGACACTTGTGTCTATTTCCCATATACCACAGCATTCGTTTTCTATCCTTTGCTTAAATTGCAGTTGTAAAGTATATTATATGTTTCCATTGACTGATGAAAGAAGACATTTAAGGAAATACCACCAAGATAAAAGAATCTCTCTATTATGATTGATGGTATCTTACAAAAGAACACTCGATCAAGGTAAGAAGCTTACAAAACAATCAATAGTCAGACTCAACTAAATCAACTTCAGGTACTCTTTAACACTTTCCTGTTTTTCAAAATTTTGGACCTGTCCAAATTCAAAGGTTTTGCAGACGAAAATTTAAAGTGGATTTAATTTGAAAATTAACCATTCAGTAGGGTAGAAAATAGTGTGGAAAAAGAAGAAATTGTTGTCGGAAGCAATTTCTTCTGTTTTCACAGTGTTTTCTCAATCATAAAATCACAGACACATAAAAAGCAGGGATTAAACAGCAAATGGTTAACAAAATGTCTAACTATTGGTCATCATGTTGGTATGGTCTACCATGTTGGTGTTAATCCTTGTCATGCTGAATAAAAATCTTTGCAAAATAAATGTAAAATCAAAGTGCTAAAAGCATTGGAAGTTACTAAATGTGAGTGAGTATTGATTTCAGAAATACACTGTATTACACCTTTCTGGTTTAAAAATGAAATTTAGGTGGTATGAACTAAGATCAGACTGCACATATGTGCAGGCTGATCTTTGTATATACCTCCTGTCAAAGCAGGAAACTTCCAGGTTCAACATGACGAGGGTTAAGAAAGGGTGTTGGATGGGCTGCTGATTGTTGGCCAAACTTTAACCCTTTTCATGCTGAACCCGGAATATTCCTGCTTTGTCAGGAGCTATAGACAAACACCAGCCTGCACATATGTGCAGGCTGATGTTAATCTACACCTCCTGTTTCTCACTTTCAAACCAGAATTGTCAATAGATGTAGTTTTTCAAATAAAAATTGACCTACTGTTGGTCCGTACAGTGCTTTTAGCCCTTTGATTTTGATGCAAATTTTCAGCCAAAATTTATTCAGCATGACAAGGGTTAACTTTGACAAAATCTTTGTTGCTACTGAACTGAAACTTTGCAAATATTTAGAGGTAGTGTATTATACTTTCCAAAATAAAGCTTAATTGCTAAGGGAGGAAAAACATTACATGTATCAACATTTCAAGTGGTTGTAGGAGGAGAAAAGTTGATGTATGTCTTTTGTTTGTACAAAAAATTTGACTGTCAACATTTTTTCTTGAACATTTTTAACCATGTGTCATATTTTATGAATGTTTTCTAAATTTTTAGTGTTCACTACTAATAAGCAGCCTATACAATGTCAATAATGATTGATTTTCAATATAGCCCTCACTCTATTGATTTTATTGTCAATATTGTTTGACAATTTTATTGAATTGTGGAAAATATGGATAATAATTTTTCTCTGACAGAGATGGTCATCATGTCAGTATGGTCTTCTCCATTTGTATACCTTTACATACATTTCTTGAGAACAAAATTCCTTTTAATATGGACAGATAAATACCATAGAAGCTCTAATAGAACCCTGAGGTTCTATTAGAATTATCACATTTCCACTAGAAAGGGATGGGCGTTTATAACAGGCTATGCTTTATATCGATGTCTCAGTGTGAAACAATTGTAGCTGCCTATATAAACATATAAGCAGTTACAAATGTTTCTTGCTGAGCCATCAATATTTATCAAGATGGTGAAAAAAGACCAAAAATAAACATTATCCGGGAAAATGTTAGTATTGGATTGGGGAAAAGGTGGCTTAAACCTCTGTTGAATTTTCAGTGACCTTGATTTTGTGGGTATGGGTCTTTACTAGAGGCTTTAGAATTTTGTTAAATCACATCAAAAAAGGTCAATTTTAACCTCTGAAAAGGGAGATGGGGTTCTATTAGAGCATGTGACTCTATTAGAATTTTTACGGTATGCATGGAAATTTCACTGTATGTTCCTCATCATGTGGGTTCGATCCCCGACAGTGGCACTCATTCTTTCCGACTATTTGTCTCTCACCAATGGGTTGATAATCGTAGACCTATGTGAGATAGTAGCTGGAGGCTAGGAAAGAATGTGGTGGTTGTACTGGTGAGAGAAATACCAGGAGCCCATTGTTAGGTGCTCCAGCCACCGCGTTATATAACTGAAATAATGTTGAAAGCGGCGTTAAACTCCATTCAATCAATCAATCCTCATCATGTGACCATGCAGATATGGTTGCCATGTGTGATATAATGTTGAGTAATGGTAAAAGGGGCCTTCGATCAGGTACATTCTTTTTTTAGTTGCAGTGCATACTAAGACAACTGTATTCTTGTTAATCAATGTATTGAATGAGATTACGTATAGGATAGAAAAGAGTGCTGTGGTATATGGAAAATAGACACAGCGTCAGCGAGTGTCTATTCACATATATCTCGGCACAAGCTTTTCTATCTGACAATGACCACACTTTTATACCGGCTGTATTTTCCTACCCCAACCTCGTAACAATGAAAAAGGGTAAAACTGGCTGTGATATCACTGCAATTTGGCGTGATTATCATAGTATTTCTAATGAATTTGAATTTGTGTCCGTTACCTTTTAAAGCTGTTTTGCATTTTTACGACTGTAGAAAGTTGATTGGAAAATGCACTTATATACTTATATAAAATGTGCGACATCATTTTGAAACAACTCACAAAAAATGTCGGGATTCACATGTACGACATGCTACTATTGTATATCTGTAGATGTAATGTTTGTCTACAGATTGATATTTTAGTCAAAGTAGCAAGTGCAAACTTTCAAAGCAATAGCTTTAGTGGAAACATTGACATAACTGATATAAAACAGTTGCATGTAAAAACTTAATCAAGATTTCTAAGTCTGAAAATGGTTAAAATTCCACCAAATTCACTATCAGAGTAATGAATCTTTGTCTAGAGGCTGATATTATGGTCACAGAAGCATGTCCAAAGTTTCAAGGCTTTAGCTTTAGTAGAAATAGAGATTTTGCACTCTTGCTCTTAAAAACTTAACCAAAGCATTACGCCGATACCAACGCCGACCCCCAGATGATGGAAAAAGCCTCTCTATTCTACGAAAAGTCGAGCTAAAAAGTCATGACTAAAGAAAGATAATATAGAGTTTGTGACAACAGATAAGTGTTTAAGGAGACATTTCCATCTTTTGATCACAGAAAACAGCCCTGGGGGATTTGTAACTTTATATACAATGAGTGTTTCAATTTTCTTTAGACCTGCCTCAAAGCCATTATATAGACAAAAGAGATGAGTTATACAAAACTGAAAGGAAAATAGTTAATGATGTTTTGTAAAAGAAAACACTTACCCTTAAGCAGATATTGTTTTTGATTGAAAGTGTTTTACATTGCTTTGTTTCTCATATTCATTCAGAAATAAATCTTTGTATTTGTTTAGACTTTTCTTTTGGATAGATCTATATGCATTGGAATTTTAACATTATTTTATAACTTTATAAATATCCGTGTGACAACATCCCAAATTGATATTTTTCAGAACAATGATATAATGGGGTTATTTTTAGAAACTTGCATTTCTGTTAGAAACATTGTCAAAAACAAGGCAAATAGAGGTTATATGATAAATATTATTCCTACTTGGTGTATTGTATGAATAAATATCTCGCCAATTATGGATTCCCCCAACCTCGTTAAATATTTTTCTTCATCCTTCTTTTTTCATGATGTTTTCTCAATCATAAAATTACAGACGGGTAAAAAGCAGGGATTAAATAGCAAAGGGTTAAACTAAGTTCCGTCATAGCGCAGTTGGTATCATGTCAGACTATCATTCAAAAGGTCCAAAGTTTGATCCCTGTCGGCGGCACTCATTCTTTCCAACTATTCATCTCCCACCAATAGGTAGATATTTGTAGACCTATGTGGGATAGCAGCTGGAACCTAGGAAAAGAATGTGATGGTAGTACTCAGGTGTGAGAAATACCCCGACTATTGTTAGGTTCTTCAGCCACCATGATATAACTTAGATTTTTGCGGGTGGCTTTAAACCCCATACAAACAAACAAACAAAATACATGAAAATTAACTCATTATCTCCCTTGAAGGGTATAGGACACAAGATTCTCTGAGAATGGATATTTTATCTGGTCTCTGTTTGATAATGTTGACCTGTCAATTTAAATGTCTGAGTCAACAATGAAGTAACAGGACTTGTGATGGAGTGGTGAATTTGTCTGTAGAAAAAATCTTCCCTCATTATTCCACTATAAAAGACAGCTTCAGACTTCTGGCCCACCTACATTAAATTATCTTTTTTTTTCAAACATTCTTTTCAGTTAGCAAGACAAAGTTGTTGCGAAGAAACCTTGTCTGAGGATGTTAGCTTTGGTGTAACAATATCGATGGCTCGGTGCGAAGCAGTTGTAACTGCCTATATGTTTATAGGCAGTAACAACTGTTTCCTTCTGAGCCATCGATATAGCTTTATGCAGACCATGTATTGGAGATCAGTCCTATATTAAGGATGATAAAACGATGAATTACCTAGTGATTGAGACCTTATCTATGTACAAAACAAAAAGAAAAGACTCTGGACAGACTGTGCAGGTGCACAGGCTGGTCAGTGTCTTTGCTTTCTGCACATTCAAAATTGTTGGAAGTCTTATGCATAGGCTCATATAATAGATTTGTGCAGACCATGACCATGTAGCTCTACATGGATTTCAAAATAATTTCGCTCAATTGTTCCTTCTTAGTCCTTAGGTTTTGCTGACTGGACAGCATTGCGATGGCTCAGTGCAAAACAGTTGTTACTGCATATAAATATATAGGCAGTTACAACTGTTTCACACTGAGCCATTGATCTGAGGTTATTAAACTCAGGGAAGAAATTTAGGACTATCATGGTCCGTATGTGTGAATATCAGTATTTATTCTTGTTGGGGAAAACAGAGAAAAAAACCTCCGAAATTTAGGTGCATATAGGATTTAATGTCAAAGACAAGCTTTGGTCTCCAAGGTTTTCCACTTAGGATAGAGACTTGTAAATGGAAACTATATGTGGAAACATAAAATACAATACTTGAAATGGTTTTAAGACAAGCTATAGCTCTCTAGAGGATGAAAATAACTGGAATGCTTTTCCTCTAATGGGATTCTCTAGGATTAGTAAGATTTTATTATTATTTTATGAGGCAGTTGTTTTTAGACTGATTTTGATTGAAGATGTTGGAATTTTATCCATCAAATTTTATAATTGGGGTCAAGCTTTCTATTTCTGGAAAGCTTCTTGACTCTTATTACATGTTTCTCTCAATTACAAATTTGATTTTAGCTTCATTACAGATAAGAAGTGGTATAGCCAGTCTTAAATCTTTATATCTTAATGGTAGCTTAAGTTGGGGGAGCTCATTGGAATCGTCTCAATGAGACTATTCAAATGATTACCAATAACATAGGGTTTGTGCTATTACTGTTGAAAAAAATTGATCTAAAATCAAAAATACCCCTCTTTCTGTAGGTCTACATTAGATGAAAATTAGAGGGCTATGGAGGTGTTGTGTTCCTTTTGTACTTGCATCCGTCTGACCAACCCATTAAAAAATCAGACAGTGGCTGGATTCTAATTACACAAGAATTTTTAAGATCAATGATCTGTGGGAATTTGTCCCTTTGTCACATTTCTTCAAAGCATTTTAAGGTAAGTTATTTCATTGGCTCAGCACAAAACTTGGTCTAATGTTACGATCTAAATAGCCATCCTCATTTGGATGTTGGTATCGCGTCAGACTCCTTTGTTCAATCCCCAACGGCAGCACTCATCCCTTCTGACTATTTGTCTCTCATCGATTGGTTGAGAATCGTAGACCTATGTGAGATAGCTGAGCTCGAAGCTAGGAAAGAATGTGATGGTGATGATAGTACTGGCGAGAGAAATACCAGGAATCCATTGCTAGGTGCTTCAGCCGCCACCATATAACTGTAAGATTGTTAAAAGCAGCGCAAAACCCCATTCATTAAACAAACTTTCTAAATAGTCTGAATAATTGTCATGGGTTGTCATTTTGTAAAAGGCACAAGAAATTTAATTATAACAAATATATTGATTTCTGTTCAAGGTAGGTTTTGCGATTAATCAGTGAAAGCTCTTTGAAGTTATTTTATTAGAAAATTAGCTGTTACTTATCCCAATTTCTCTCAAACTACTTTATACCCTTGTCTTGCTGTGCATGACATCCCTGCTGTACATAAAGCTTTGACAGGCAGTATAGACTAAGATCAGCCTGCACATAGGTGCAGTCTGATCTCAATCTACATTGCCTGCTTTCTACTTATATTTACTGAGGCGGAAAACTTGTGCGGAACTAATTGAAATGTACAGAAAAATGGCAATTTGTTTGAAATGAATTTAGATACTCCAGGAAAAGGGACAATACTCACAGTGTATCAATCACAATCTCTTTTAAGCCATTGCAATGAGTTGAGGTGCAATTTTTGTCAGGGTTCCTGCCTTGCTCAGAAGTTGAATACTTGTGATCGAGAGACTGCAAAGGTTGTGGGTTCAAATCATGGCTACACCGAAGGTCATTTTAGAATATCCTTGGAAAAGGCATTTCAGGGCCGCAGCTGACTTTTTTTTTATCAGAAAAAAAAATACATTAAATTATTCTTATCTATGGGAACCATACCTTCAAAATCTGGGTACCACATTGGTCCCTAATAGATGTTATTCAGTCCATTTTGTTTCCCATATAGTGCCCATCATAAAGACCTAGGAACCATGTGGGTCTATTATGGGCAAATTTTGCCCATTTCGGGGCCCATATAGGGCCCAAATAGCTAGCCCATGTAGGACCCATCCAGATCTAGGTTGCACATCCCATCAGGGCCCCACATGGGTTGCCCATATAGGTCCCATATAGATCCCGCATGAGACCCAGATGAGTCCCAAAATCTTTGCTGTCTGGGATATTTATCATGTAAAAAAATGGCTATGATATGATTTGAATGCTTTTCAAGGTTTCTGCAGAGTCTTTATAACTGATTTGGTACATCAATACAAGTGAATTTGTTTGAAATTTCAGGTATTGGAATTTATTTCTTTTACTCATAATATTTTGTCCAAATGTTTAAAACCAATCGGCAAATCAATGGCTCAGCGCGAAACAGTAGTTACAAATAAACTCCCTATATGTTTATAGGGAGTTACAACTGCTTCACACTGAGCCACTGAAATGAAAAACGATTAAAGCAGAGAGGGGTCAAATGTTCTATGTGAATGACCATTACAAGAAATTTGAGTGGTGGAACTATACAGTTCCTCTTTGGCCTCTAGTTGTATAGGGATCATTGCAGAAATTGGTATGAATTTGAGCTTTCATCCCATCTCGGCATTCTTGTAAATTGTCAAGACAAAATGATGGATGTCATGATATAATAATATTGGGCCAGAGGAGTCTTATTGGCCATCTACATCCTCTTGTTTTTAGCTCCACTGGCTGAAAGCCACTGGGGCTATTGTCATGGCGTTGTGTCCGTTGTGCGTCCGTCCGTCCGTCCGTCCGTGCGTGCGTGCGTGCGTCCGGTCGTAAACTTTTCTTTAAAAATCTTCTCCTCAGAAAGTACTGGATGGATTTCAACCAAACTTCACAGGAATGATCCTTGGGTGACCCTCTTTCAAAGTTGTTCAAGAAATTTTGATCCAATGAAAAACATGGATTTAATGGGCGTGGCTAATTTCCAAATATGGTAAAAAGTGAGTTTTCTCAGATTCTAATCAATGGATACCAACAAAATTTTAAATGAATGATCCTTGGATGACTCTTCATCAGTCTACAAGAAATCATTGTGATCGGATGGAAAATATGCATTTTATGGGAGGAGGTCATTTCTATATATGTTATATAGTGGAAACTTTAAAAATCATTTTCTCAGAATGTTACTGATGGATATCAACCAAATTTCACTGGGATGATCCTTGAGTGACCCTTTATTAGTTTACAAGAAATCATTGTGATCGGATGGAAAAAATGCTTTTTATGGGCGGAGGTCATTTCTCTAAATGTTATATGGTGGAAACTTTGAAAATCATTTTCTCAGAATGTAACCGATGGATATCAACCAAATTTCACAGGAATGATCCTTGAGTGACCCTTTATCAGTCTACAAGAAATCATTGTGATCGGATGGAAAATAAGCTTTTTATGGGTGGAGGTCATTTCTCTATATGTTTTATAGTGGAAACTTTGAAAATCATTTTCTCAGAATGTAACTGATGGATATCAACCAAATTTCACAGGAATGAGCCTTGAGTGACCCTTTATCAGTCTACAAGAAATCATTGTCATTTGATGTAAATTATGCATTGTATGGGCGGATGTCAATTCTCTATATGTTATATCGGAAACTTTGAAAATCATTTTCTCAGAATGTTACTGATGGATATCAACCGAATTTCACTGGGATGATCCTTGAGTGACCCTTTATCAGTTTACAAGAAATCATTGTGATCGGATGGAAAAAATGCTTTTTATGGATGGAGGTCATTTCTCTATATGTTATATAGTGGAAACTTTGAAAATCATTTTCTCAGAATGTTACTGATGGATATCAGCCAAATTTCACTGGAATGATCCTTGAGTGACCCTTTATCAGTGTATTTTGATTGGATGAAAAATATGAATTTTATAGCGGGAGGTCATTCTTCAATATGTTAAATAGTGGAAACTATGAAAATCATTTTCTCAGAATGTAACTGATGGAATCATTTTTCAACATCAGTAAAACCCCAAATATCTCAAAATCTAGTCAAAACAATTATTTGCTTTTTCAAGAATTTCAAGCCTGTGGAGCGACTCAAGCCATTCATGGCTTTCTAGTTAAGAAATTCAGAAAGGTTATTACAAGAAATTAGATCTTCTATTAGATCTAAATGTTTCTGTAAATTGTCAAGGAAATCATTATGTTGCATGATGGTTTTGTACATTGTGAACCCTATCAATCCTATAATAGATTTATCCTCCTTAAAGAGCTGGTGGAGCCTAACTGGCCTATTTTGGCCTCTTGTTTATCAAAGTTATAATGCTGAAATGCAGAAAGGGGTAAGGTATCACCTGACTGACTATTACAAGAAATTTGATCTTCCATCCCATCTCAGTGTTCTTGTAAATTGTCAAGGCAATCAGGCATTTGAATGATGGTTTTGTACATTGTGAACCCTGCTGACAACCATCTTGTTACCTTTCTACATTTAAGGACGACCTTATATGGAAATGAAATTGATTTCTGACAAAATTCAGTATATGTATTTGTCCAAGACATGAAGAGAGATTCTTAACACTATTGATGCTTATTTAGTCAATGCATGATTGTCAAAATAAATGAATAAACTACTGTGACCTCATCTATATAATAATAACCATTAAGTAGATTATTGCCTGCCTATTCTTTTTTCGGCGAAAAAATCTTAAAGAAATCTTGTCGAAATGTTCCAAACTTGGTAATTAGTTTGAAACAAAATTAAAAATCAGCAAGGTAAGGGTAAATGAACTTGTACCAGTTGCATTATTATTGTGTTAGATTCAATGAATTTTTTTGGCGCACATACGAAATCGTTGGAAATGTCAGGCATAGGCTCAAATACCAAAAATCGGCATGCACATTGATGAAATTATAGATAATCTTGTATTTAGATTAACAAGTATGAGGTTTTCACTTGGATCAGGTTGCACATATCTGTCTTTACCAATGCCAAAATTTGTCTCGAGATGAGACATGTGCAAGGGCATATGAGTGACCAAAATATTGTATTTTTAAGCTTTGAAGAGGTATTATTTTTTACATACATTTTGTTTTTGCTCACTGACGATATGTCCTTAAAGTGAGCATTATAACTGCTGTCATTATGAAAAATTAAAGTAGCTCAATCACAAAAGTTTGATTTAAATGTATGTAATTTGTAGTGAGTCTTTCTATGAAATTAGCTAAATTTTATCAAATATTTGAAATTTAATTAAAAACCTCCAGTAGTGAAGGTTATAAGTAATCTACATATTTGACATGTAATTGGATGTCAGTTTTTGTGATGTATCAATTTACCTGTATGTGATCTACCTGTAATTAATGTGTGACATCAGGACACTAGGATAATGAATGAAGGTAAGAAATTGTGACTTATATCCCCTTACTCTAAATTGTTGGTCATTTTCAGGCATTATCAGCTTTTAATATGCATCTTGTGGTTTATATAATCCATTTTTGTTGAGCCTGCCTTAGGTAATCAGGGAAAAAAAATATTAGTTGCTACTAATTCCTTTTAAGAAGTGTTTTTTTTTTTAGTCGGGCCTGTCTTCATAATTCATACCTGTCCTGAACAAAGCAATGATATATCCATTTCAAAATGGTCTCTCACCAATGGGTTGATAATCGTAGACCTATGTGAGGAAGCAGCTGGAGGCTAGGAAAGAATGTGGTGGATGTACTGGTGATAGAAATACCAGGAATCCATTGTTAGGTGCTCCAGCCGCCGCGATATAACTGAAATAATGTTGAAAGCAGCGTTAAACTCCATTCAATCAATCAACCATTTCGAAATGAAATAGCTGTTTTGTTCACCACCACTGATAGATGTGCTATTTTAAACTTTGGTTAAAGGTAGGCTTATGGTCAAGGTCAATGCTCAAGGTCAAAATTTGCCCAGACCATATACTGCTGCATACTTAATGCATATGTTTCAATAAAGAGAGGATCGAAATAGATCAGATCAGATCAGATTCAAGTTTTATATATTAAACACTTGTGAAAGTCAAAGACCTGTAGTTACAAAAAGTTGAGCAATAAAACATTAATTTTCAAGTCATAAGAATGGTTGGACTTTAGTTACAAGTCTTTTTTAGCTCACCTGAGCACAACTTGCTAAAGGTGAGCTTTTGTGCGTCGGAAGTCGTTCATAATTCTTTAAACATCTGCTTCTCAGTAACCAATGAGCAGATTTCAACCAAACTATGCAGATTTGTAACTTGGATGACCCTTATCAAAACTTGTTCTTGAACTCTTGATTGACCGCCAAATATGGGCGGGGCTAATTTTGAACCCCAATCTTTGAACAACATCTCCTGAACCACTGGGACAATTTCAATGAAACTTTACCAGAATGTTCCTTGGGTGACCCTCTTTAAACATTGTTTGCAATTTTTAGCTCCACTGGCTGAAAGCCACTGGGGCTATTGTCATGGCGTTGTGTCCGTCGTCCGTCCGTCCGTGCGTGTGTGCGTGCGTGAGGTCGTAAACTTTTTAGCTCACCTGAGCACGAAGTGCTCAAGGGAGCTATTGTGATCGATCGTTGTCCGGCGTCCGTCTGTCCGTCTGTCCGTCACGGCGTCAACTTTTTCTTTAAACGACATCTCCTCCTAAACTTATGGGTCAAAATCAACCAAACTTGGCAGAAATATTCCTTGGGTGGTCCCTTATGAAAATTGCTCAAATGGAAAGGATCCGTGGCATATCAAGGGAAAAGGGGCCTTAACGACAAATTTCTTGTTTTCACTCTAGAAGCCACAAATACGGTCCAATCTTCATGAAACTTGGTCAGAATGTTTGTTAGGTCATGAGGATGAAGTCTATTGAAAATGGGAAGGATCCGTGCCATTTCACAGAAAAAGCCGCCTTAATGACAATTTTGTCAACAATATCTTTAAACGACATCTCCTCCTAAACTTATGGGTTAAAATCAACCAAACTTGGCAGAAATATTCCTTGGGTGGTCCCTTATCAAAATTGCTCAAATGGAAATGATCCGTGCCATATCACGGGAAAAGGGGCCTTAATGACAAATTTCTTGTTTTCACTCCAGAAGCCACAAATACGGTCCAATCTTCATGAAACTTGGTCAGAATGTTTGTTAGGTCATGAAGATGAAGTCTTTTGAAAATGGGAAGGATCCTGCCATTTCACAGAAAAAGCCACCTAAATGACAATTTTGTCAACAATATCTTTAAACGACATCTCCTCCTAAACTTATGGGTTAAAATCAACCAAACTTGGCAGAAATATTCCTTGGGTGGTCCCTTATGAAAATTGCTCAAATGGAAAGGATCTGTGCCATATCACAGGAAAAGGGGCCTTAATGACAAATTTCTTGTTTAGACTCTAGAAGCCACAAATATGGTCCAATTTTCATGAAACTTGGTCTGAATGTTTGTTAGGTCATGAGGATGAAGTCTATTGAAAATAGGAAGGATCGGTGCCATATCACAGGAAAAGGCCTCTTAATGACAATTTTTTTGTTTACTCTCTAGAAGCCACAAATATGGTCCAATCATCATGAAACTTTGTCAGAATGTTTGTTATGTCATGAGGATGAACTCATTTGAAAATGGGAAGTATACATGCCATATCACGTGAAAAGGGGCCTTAATGACAATTTTCTGGTAAGAGCTCCAAACACCACAAATATAGTCCAATCTTCTTGAAACTTGATTAAAATGTTTGCCAGGTCACAAGAATGAACTCTGTTGAAAATGGGAAGGTTCATGCCATATCATAGGAAATGGAGTCTTAATGACAATTTACTTGAAATATCAGGTGAGCGATTTAGGGCCCTCAGGGTCCTCTTGTCTTTAAAAATCTTCTCCTCAGAAACTACTGGATGGATTTCAACCAAACTTCACAGGAATGATCCTTTGGTGACCCTCTTTCAAAGTTGTTCAAGAAATTTTGATCCAATGAAAAACATGGATTTAATGGGTGTGGCTAATTTCCAAATATGGTAAAAAGTTAGTTTTCTCAGGTTCTAATTGATGGATACCAATTAAATTTTACATGAATGATCCTGGGATGACCCTTTATCAGTCTACAAAAAATCATTGTGACCGGATAGAAAAAATGCATGTTATGGGCAGAGGTCATTTCTCTATATGTTATATAGTGGAAAATTTGAAAATCATTTTCTCAGAATGTAACTTTTGGATATCAACCAAATTTCACTGGAATGATCCTTGAGTGACCCTTTATCAGTCTACAAAAAATCATTGTGATCGGATAGAAAATATGCATTTTATGGGCGGAGGTCATTTCTCTATATGTTATATTGTGGAAACTTTGAAAATCATTTTCTCAGAATGTAACTGATGGATATAAACCAAATTTCACTGGAATGATCCTTGAGTGACTCTTTATCCATCTGCAAAAAATAATTGTGATCAGAAGAAAAATATGCATTTTATGGGCAGAGGTCATTTCTCTATATGTTATATAGTGGAAAATTTGAAAATCCTTTTCTCAGAATCTAATTTTTGGATATCAACCAAATTTCACTGGAATGATCCTTGAGTGACCCTTTATCAGTGTACCAAACATTATTTTGATTGGATGAAAAATAAGCATTTTATGTGTGGAGGTTATTTCTCAATATGTTAAATAGTGGAAACTATGAAAATCCTTTTCTCAGAATCTAATTTTTGGATATCAACCAAATTTCACTGGAATGATCCTTGAGTGACCCTTTATCAGTGTACCAAAAATTATTTTGATTTGATGAAAAATATGTCTTTTAAGAGCGGAGGTCATTTATCTATCTGTTATATAGTTGAAACTTTGAAAATCATTTTCAACATCAGTAGAACTCCAAATATCTAAAAATCTAGTCAAAACATTTATTTGCTTTTACAAGAATTTCAAGCCTGTGGAGCGACTCAAGCCATTCATGGCTTTCTAGTTTGATTGACCAATAAACATTGGTGTGGCAGGGTAGGGCTTATTTTAAGCCCCAAATCTTCGAACATCTCCTCCCCAGTTACCCCTGGGTCGATTTCAGTGAAACTTTACCATAATGTTTCTTGGGTGACCCTCCCCAAAAATTATTTGAGAAATATTGACTGGTCCATAAATATTGATGTGGCAGGGTGGAGCCCTAAATCTCTATACATCTTCTCCTCAGTAATCAATGGGTGGGCAGGGTGTATTTTCACTTTGAATTCTTGGAATAACATTGCCTCTTCAACAACTATGCAAATGTGAATGAAATTTTGCCAGAAAGTTTCTTGTGTGAGATCCACTGGACCAATAAAATTCAGCTGAGTGGTTTAAGGCCATTTTGGCCCTCTTGTTTTCTTTCTTTGTAAAGATACTTGTGATACATAGGAAGATGAAAAGGTATGATAACCCGAGGGGAAGGAGATATTTGTCATGCATGATGGATAGTGCAACCTGTACACTACTGTATTGTGACTAATTTTAATTAATCCTTTACATGCATTTATAGAGCTTGTACAAATGCCGTACAAATTAGATATTTGTACTAACCTAGAGTTAAAGAATTTGGCAAAAATTGTAGAATATGAAGAATTTGCTTCAAAGAGACTGATTTTGCTATAGCCTTGGTGTTGTTGAAGCCGTTGTGCTTGATGGCAGTGGAGGACGCGGCGTCATGTAAAAACTATGTCTTTTCAAGATATCTTTGTTTCTTCCAAAGGCATTCACTTGAAACATGGCTCATATGTTCACTATCAAAAGGGTAACCTGTACTATCAAGGGGGTCTACTCTTGTTGCATTGTGTGAAAATTTTTTCCACTAATCCAGCATCCAACAGCCAAGAATAGGCACTTGTAGACTGTAGTGCTCTTATTATCCCCCGCCGTTTTCGGCGAGGGGATATAGTAATGCTCTCCGTCTGTCATTCCGTCACTAAACTTGGCCGGAGCATATCTCTTAAAGTATTAAAGCTATCAACTTGAAACTTTATAGGAGGATAGATCTCATGCAGGAGAAGTGCAGTGCACAAGAACTACAACTCTTGCTTGCATAATTTTATAGTTATTGCCCTTTGTTATTTTTAAGACTTAGATTTTGTCCGGAGCATATCTCCCTAAAGTATAATAGCTATCAACTTGAAACTTTATGGGTGGATAGATCTCATGGAGGAGAAGTGCAGAAGAACTACAACTTTTGCTTGCATAATTTTGGAGTTATCACCCTTTGTTATTTTTAAGACTTAGATTTTGTCCGGAGCATATCTCCTAAAGTATTAAAGCTATCAACTTGAATTTTATGGGAGGATAGATCTCATGGAGGAGAAGTGCAGTGCACAAGAACTGTAACTCTGGCTTGCATAATTTTGGAGTTATTGCCCTTTGTTATTTTAAAGACTTAGATTTTTTAGGGGCTTAATTTCTTAAAGTAGAACCCTTAATCTATTAGGCTTCAGTTTACTATCAAGCTTTCTCGGCGGGGATGGCCGTTTCCGACATGGCTCTTGTTCCAAATTACATCTATGTTACAGTTAAAAGGTTTAAGGACAAGATTTGTTCAATGGTTACCAAGTATGCTGCCTACAGTCTCTCAAATTGACTCAGGTTCAACCAAGTAATGCTTCTGTTGCCTTATGTTTGCTAGACAGAGAAGTAAATATTTAGCCCCCTAATTTGCAATAAGCAAAACTGGATGGTCCCAAAGAATCATGTTGATTTGCCACCAGTTGCAACCCTTACTGCAACAGATCTTGATGTCAATATAAATTGAGCCTTTGTCTGACATTTCCAACAATTTCATGTTTGCTAGGTGAACAGACCTGATGCATTCTAGACACATACACAGTGCATGGATTATAATTTCTGACCACCTGAAGAGGCATCAAGCTTTTATCTATCTAGAGAGTGCAGGGCAAAGAATCTAGTCAGACTGTGCAGTTGCACAGGCTGGCCAGAGGCTTTGCTCTGCTCACATGTAAAATTGTTCGAAATGTCTCACATGGGCTAATTAAGAGCTTAGATTTCTGCTTTATTGCTGCAATTCCTTCTAATTTTAAGCCAGCTTTCAAATTTCAAAAATCTAAAAATGAGTAAGGGTTATAACAACTGTTAAAATCTGGAGACAAAAACTGTTATTTTAATCAAAATCAATTGATGTGGAAGAAAATCAGATGTATGGATCGTTGAACATTTTCACAACCTAGGAAAAAAATGACAATAAAATGATAAAGCCTAATTGCAATCCTGGTCTGATAATGTTAGATCGATAAGTTTTATTTCATGTGCCAGTGATCAATGCTTTCATTGGATGCTAATCAGGGATGGTGGATTGTCACACTGCAGAGACCGTTGAGGAATTTTAGAAAATACTGTAGGATATTTTTCAAGTGTTACTTTGATGAGAACAATTTATTGAAGGTATGATTATTAATCCTTATTGTGCTGCATAAAAACTTAAGCAAAAACTTTGACAAAAACTTTGCCAAAGTGCTGAGAACATTGGTTTATCTGTAACAGAATTAATTTATAAAAATGTATTTATTGTTTCTTTTAGAAGAATTCGGTGGTAAAGGCTAAGATCGGACTGCACATGTTTGTAGGCTATAGTCTCTTCCAAGGCAGAAATATTCAGAATTCAACATTACAAGTTTGATTTATTGTTTATTAAGAACCTAATAAAGTCAGACCAACCAAGCTCAGACCAGTCATACGACGGATGGTGAGATGGGTGAAAATTTGGACTTGGTCATGAGAAACCTTTCTATCTACAGGGTTCAACACTAAGGGGAGTCTGGGAGTCCAAGACTCCTTGTTTACCAGTTGTTCCATTTGCAAATAAGGAGTCTGATGGACTCCAAGGGTCATATGGGAATACTTTAAAATAAAAAGCAAATGCACTGACCAGTGTCCTTTGTAACACATGCCAAAACTTGATCTCTTTATACTACAAACAAATTTTTTGAAGTGTTTTGGGAAAAAAACCCTTTTCTTTGGAATAACATTGTGAAAAAGAAGAAATTGCTTATAGCAAGCAATTTCTTCTTTTCCACAATGTTCTCCCATTGTGAGAAGTCCTACTCCTTACTTTGAGCTTGGACTCCTTGATTTCATGGGTTAGTGTCCTTAATCCCAGGAGTTAGTGTTAATCCCTGATCTAAAGAATATTAAGGGCCTGGTCCATGCACTAACTGTACCTACTGTTCTGCTCATCTGGGCCCCATTTTACTAAACTTCTTTCGAAAAAAAATTAATCGTAAGTCAAAATCACAAATCTTACCTGGTGTTTTCATTCATTGATGGATACTGCCTTGCAACATCTCAATTGAAAATATCTTAGACATTTTCAGTCAGATATTGCAAGGAAGAATTCCATATTTAGTTTACAAAAAATGATTGTAAGATGTTTATGTAAAACAGGCCCCTGTGTCTTTTATTTGTCTCCACTGGCTGAAGACACTGCACCTATAAGCTTTTTCTTTAAAAATTGTCTCCTCATTTACTCTTGGATGAATCAGTACTATATTTCTTATAAATAATCCTTACATAAACCTCTTCCAGATTTGCTGAAGGAGTAATAATTGGGTGAAAAATGTGGCCAATTTGCTATAAAGTCACTCATAGCTACATTGCAATGGTGCATGTATGCTAGTCTATTTGGTAATTCCAAATAAACTTGTACAAAGTTGAAAGAAGTTAAAAATAGTCTTTAATTGGTGAGGTTAAGATTCACAGATGAAGGTTAAATGATGAATTTGCTTTTTATAAAATTCTTTCATTTTAATGACTTTCATTGTTTTTGTCAGTGTCTGTTCTCTATTTTCATTAAGAAAAATACAGATAGATAGATACCAATTGATAGACTGGCTGCAATTGTTTTTAGCTCCACTGGCCGAAGGCCAGCGAGCTATTGTCATGGCGAGGTGTCCGTCTTGCGTCCGTCCGTCCATCCGTGCGTGCGTGCATAAACTTTTCTTTAAACATCTTCTCCTCCTAAACCAATGGGTGGATTTTGACTAAACTTGGCCAGAATGTTCCTTGGGTGAACCTCTTTTAAAGTTGTTCAAGAAATTTGGATAGACCCCCAAATATGGGCGTGGCAGGGCGGGGCTTATTTTGACCCTGAAATCTTTGAATGACATCTCCTCCTGAACCATTGGGCCGATTTCAATGAAACTTTACCAGAATTTTCCTTGGGTGACCCTCTTCTAAAGTTGTTCAAGAAATTCAGATTGACCTCCAAATATGGGCGTGGCAGGGCGGGGCTTGTTTTGAACCTGAAATCTTTGAATGACATCTCCTCCTGAACCATTGGGCCGATTTCAATGAAACTTTACCTGAATTTTCCTTGGGTGACCCTCTTCTAAAGTTGCTCAAGAAATTTGGATTGACCCCCAAATATGGGCGTGGCAGGGCGGGGCTTATTTTGACCCTGAAATCTTTGAATGTCATCTCCTCCTGAACCATTGGGCCGATTTCAATGAAACTTTACCAGAATGTTCCTTGGGTGACCCTCTTCTAAAGTTGTTAAAGAAATTCAGATTGACCCCCAAATATGGGCGTGGCAGGGCAGGGCTTTTTTTTACCCCGAAACCTTTGATTGACATCTCCGCCTGAACCACTGGGCTGATTTCAATGAAACTTTACTAGAATGTTCCTTGGGTGACCCTCTTCTAAAATTGTTCAAGAAATTTGGATTGACCCCGAAATATGGGTGTGGCAGGGCGGGGCTTATTTTGACCCAAAATCTTTGAACTACATCCTCTCCTGAACCATGGGGCTGATATCAATGAAACTTTACCAGAATGTTCCTTTGGTGACCCTCTTCTAAAGTTGTTCAAGAAATTTGTATTGACCTCCAAATATGGGCGTGGCAGGGCGGGGCTTTTTTTGACCCCGAAATTTTTGAATGATATCTCCTTCTGAACCATTTGGCCGATTTCAATGAAACTTTACCAGAATGTTCCTTGGGTGACCCTCTTCTAAAGTTGCTCAAGAAATTTGGATTGGATGAGATCTCCTAGATCAATAAAATTCAGGTGAGCGGTTTAGGGCCATTCTGGTCCTCTTGTTTCAAAGTGATATCTAAATAGTTTTCTTCCTTGTAATTTTACATATCAGATAAATAAGTTCATTCCTTCATTAGTCAGTTTCAACTTAGGAAAAGTCAGAATTCCTTCTGAATGATGTTCACTTTCATTACCTTCTATATTCAATATCTCTCTTTCAAATCTTGAGATTTTTAAGCCAGTGGAGCGATACAGGCCTTCTTGGGCCTCTTGTTTGTTAGCATTTTCAGAAAATGTTTTGTTGAAGTTCCTATATTACAAGCCTCTTTAATCCAAGTCCATACTAACAAGTGCTGAACAAAAACTTCTTTTCAGAGACAGGGGACTTAATTGGAATTTATGTAATGACAGACACATTTAATTCCCTTTGAAAAAAAAAAATTATTACTGTAAAGAAGAGCCTGGTGGCTAGACTACCAAATTGATTGTAACCCTCAGACCATCATTCCATCTATGGTATTACCATCAATAAAATGATACATTTTCCCCGATTATAAATTGCTTCAAGATTTAAATTATGTTATGATAGAGAAACAGCCTTCCCAAGAGAAATTTTTTATCACATTATGACATGCTATTATCTCAGAAAATTGTATTACATATGTCTAAAATTGTTACAAGTAACATATTATTAATGTTGTTGGAAAATCAGAGTCGCTGTCAATATTTAATGTAATTACTATTATGGATTTGTCTAGTATCAATGTACATTGTCAGTCGCCTACCAAAATGGTAACTACAGCTTTATTTATGCCATAGTTACATTTGAGCCTGTGCTTGACATTTCCAACAATTTGAAATGTTGGTATGGGTAAGCATTGAGTAGCCTAGATAGCCACAAACTGTTGATATTGAGTAACCGAATGGTCTACAGATTATTTGAGACCTTGTAAATCTATAAAATCCAAAGTAAAGACTCTGGTAAGACTGTGCTGATGCACAGGCTGGTCAGAGTCTTTGCTTTAAGCATATTTGAAATTGTTGGAAATCTCACTCACAGGCTTATTTCAGTTGCCCAAATTGCTTGTTTTCTGCTATTCTTAATGTTTATCTAAGCCTGTTTTCAGGATAATGAATGCCTTGCAAGTGTCTCAGAAGAAGTAGAACTCCAGCTTATAATTAATGACTTCAAATTAATTGTATTTTTTTGCATATTTGGAAAAGACACAAATGATCAAGTTTTTACAACTATAATTATAAAGAATTTATTTTGTCAAACAACTGTTGGCGAATTGTCACAAATTGTCAAGTCGATCTGCTGTAAGGTGACATGGTTATGTTCTGATCAAAGAAGCCAGGATGCCGGACAATACAAACGATCTTAAAATATGTCCCATCTTTAGATGACGTATGAAAATTTATTGCAAGAGAAAGTGTCCAGTATCTTTTAAAGGATTTGCAAGACCTTAAAACATTACCTTGAACTTAGAATCAGGGGAGTTAACCTTTAACCTGGAACTTTCAAGCTTTGGCAAATATAAAGTTATAAATTGTCAAAGGAATAATAATATATTGATTTGACCAGAAGTCGATCTAGACTATGACTGATAACCTTGACCTTATACCCAACAGAAAAGTCATTCAAAGAAAGCAAGATAATGCCACTATCACTACATGGTTGGGGTTTTGGCTTAATTTTGATGTAGAATGATTGCACCAGGTAACTTTTAGAGAAGGATACATTTTGACAGCTGCACTAAGAAATGGATTCTTACTATGTTATAATTATTACTTCATTTACATATTACTAGCTTCATTCATAGTTTGAAATCCACTGGTATTAGAATTTCAAATGAATATTTTTTCAGTGTTTTTTATCAACAGTTTAATGAATTTGTTACAAAGCCACATGTTTCGTAATATTGCATGATTTTTATTCCAGCCTTATTTTTGGTAATGTTCGATGAGTTTAATTTTAGCAACCTTTGTTGTAGTTTCACGAGTTTGTTTCCAGCCACATTTTTGGTCATATTTCATGAGTTTGTTTCCAATCCTAACTCTAACCTTAGCTGGAAACAATCCCTAAATTTCTTGATTGGTGATTTGGTAGGGTCCCTGGATCATGGTCCCTCACCCCCTTAAGTCCTTTAAGTCAAATTATGTCAGTATATTTAAAATGTGCTGTATGAAAATGATGAAACAATTTTTGGCTCATTTTGACAGAATTTTATTATCACTTGATAGAAATGTAAATTAGGTTGAATTAGTTTAATTTACAATCTAACCTTTAAAACCCTTGAGTGCTGTCACTTGTTGGCTGTGTGCAAGAAGCTAATAGTCTTAATTGGCTTCAATCTCCAGGATTTTTTAGTGCACTCGATGAATGTCAATGAGTTCAGATCATAAATTACTTCAAATATCGGAGCTTTCATACTCTAGAAATAACAAGATCACAAATTACACTATTCCCATACAACCTACTTTTTATACATCCTTTTATACATGAAAAACATTTGAAAACATTGCGTAAAAATGAGCTTGTTCACATATGATTTGTTTGAGGATAAATGACTGATCATGAAAATCAATCAGCAAGATTTTATTTGATATTGAGATTTGTTTGCTGAGAGAAAAAACAAGCAACATAGGGCCAACTTATTTCTGACACTTGGCGGGTATGGTTGCTTGCTACATCAAAGTATCTCTCAGACAGCGGGCTACCAGCTCTAGACTGGTCCATATATTGACTATCAGAATAGCCTAGAAAAGGCTATTCTGATATTTGATAGTGAAACCAGTCTACACCAAACCCGAAAGCGGGCCAGAAATAAGTTGGCCCAATGTTTCATGTAATTCAACTTGAAACCTCTAAACCTATAGCTAGTTTAATCTGTATACTGAGTAAACAATAATACTTTGTGAGGAATTTAAATGAGATCACCTCTATATCCATTTTGTCAAACAATAGAAATTTTGTATTTATTTTTCAAGGGCTTAAAAAATGGTAGGACTTCACGTTCCAATAATATTTCTCTTGCAGGAGGTACAGATAAGAGGGGTAAAGCCAATCTAAATTCTTTCTTTCTCAATGAAACCCTATGTTGTGGGTACTTATTTGAATAATCCCGATGAGACCATTTAAATGAGTACAAACAACATTGAGTTTGTGCTCAAGTTATTAGCTCCACTGGCCGAAGGCCAGCGAGCTATTGTCATTGCGGAGTGTCCGTCGTGTGTCCGTCCGTCCGTCTGTCCGTGCGTAAACTTTTTCTTTAAACATCTTCTCCTCCCAAACCAATGGGCGGATTTTAACAAAACTTGGTAGAAATGATCCTTGGGTGGCCCTCTTCTTAAATTATTCAAAGAATTTTGATTGGCCCCCAAATACGGGCGTGGCATTTTTTCACTTTGAAATCTTTAAAAATCTTCTCCTCCCAAACCATTGGGCAGATTTCAATGAAACTTGGCATGGATGTTCCTAGGGTGACCCTTTACTTAAATTTTTCAAGAAATTTTGATTTGCCCATAAATATTGGCGTGGCAGGGCTGGGCTTATTTTGAGCCCAAAATCTTTGAACGACATCTTCTCCTGAACCACAGGGCTGATTTCAATGAAACTTTTACAGAATGTTCCTTGGGTGACCCTTTACCTAAATTGTTTGCTAAATTTTGATTTGCCCATAAATATGGGCGTGGCAGGGCGAGGCCTGTTTTGAGCCTGAAATTTTTGAATGACATTTTCTCTTGAACCATGTGGCTGATTTTAATGAAACTTTACCAGAATGTTCCTTGAGTGTCTCTTTTCAAATTTTATATTATTAATTTTGATTGGTCCATAAATTTGGGTGTGGCAGGGTTGGGCTTATTTTGAGCCCAAAATCTTTGAATGATATCTCCTCCGGAACCACTCGGCCAATTTCAGTGAAACTTTACCAGAATGTTTCTTTGGTGACTATTCACTTAAATTGTTCAAGAAATTTTGATTGGTCCATAAATATGGGCGTGGCAGGCGGGGCCTATTTTGAGCCCCAAATATTTGAACGACATCTCCTTCTGAACCTTATGTCTAATTAGCTGGGTAAAGGGTTGCAGGTTCATTGAGATTGAGTATTTTGGTGCAATATGGACCAGAACCAGTTAATCAATATAAAATAGGTCTTAGGAGATTTGGGAGTGTTAATGTATTCATTTAAAGTAAGCTTTATTTAATGAAAGTGTAAAGATTTTAAAGCCAGTGGAGCGATACAGGCCCTCTTGGGCCTCTTGTTGAAACACTTGGATCTAAAAAACAAAATGCTACCTCTATCTGTAGCTTTGCTTTTGACCTATGCAAACAGCCCTCCTTCAATAGAGTCTGGGTATGCTTGTCCACGGATCTATCTTTTAGTCAGTTTAACATAGCTTTCGGGATTGTAACTTGAGAAAGCATAATGAGATGAAAGCTACCCTAATTGGCACAGACATTCATGTGAAGGTTTAGGTTGAAAAATATGTCTTTTATGGGCGGAGGTCATTTCTCTATATGTTATATAGTGTGAACTTTGAAAATCATTATAAACAGCAGGAGAACCCAAAATATCTAAAAATCTAGCAAAAACTTTGATTTGCTATTACAAGAATTAGCTACCCTAATTGGCACAGACATTCATGTGAAGGTTTAGGTTGTCCTTATAGGCTTTCAGATAAATCCTTTTTGGTCAAGGACACCAAATTGTGAGGACTTTCATAGGTTTTGGGTAGGTTCCTTAAATCTACAATACTCATTTTCGAAGTAATATCTTCTAGATGTTCATTTTATGAGTACAGGATCTGATCCACAGTTTTGATAAGAATTTCTTAGCTCACTTGAGCACAATGTGCTAAAGGGGACCTATTATGATCAGCCTGAGTCTGTCATGCATCGTGTGTTGTCTGTTGTCAACAATTTATTCTTCTGTTTGACCTGCCACTCCTAGAATACTTTTGTCAGTAATCCTTGAGTACACTATAATGTCAGCAAGCTAGGCCCCCTGGTCCCTCTTGGCATGACAGGTCACATTTGAACAAGGCATTATAACCTTGATAAAACTGCTATAAGCAACTTGATGGAATGTACGGGAGATTATGCAGAGATAGGTAGAGGTAATAAAGAAATAGGGAAGGTCATAAAACTTTTATTGATCTCAAGTTTTCAATTTAACTCCATCTTTTGAAGTTATGAATTGACAAATATTTGTCCAACTTAGCTTTATTTATAATAGTAGAACATTGTAATATTGGTCTTATTTGAAATCTATTTTGATCTTATGGCCATTCTATAAGAGTTTCTGTTTTCTTTTGAAATGTTCGTTCAGCATAGGTACATCAAGACAAGAAAACTATGATGTCAAGAACAAAGGAGTAAAAACTTGAGAGTATGATGGCAAAAACATGAAAAAGTGGGGAAAAATGACTTCTTCACTTGTCGATGGACTAGTGAAAGTCAATGGACTAGTGAAAGTCAATGGACTAGTGAAAGTCAATTTCCTACTTGTCCAGGACCAAAATGAACTAAGTGCCCACAAAAAAAGAATTGATAAATATTGAGAAAATCATTGTCTTTAATTCAGAAAATGCTGTAATCCAGCATTTTCTTCATTAAAGACAATGTTTTCTCCCCTTTGATACAAACAATAGGATGACTTTTCTCCTGGATATTTTTAGTGCTGCATCAAAATTTGCTTGGGAATTTACTTGTCATCAGACAAGTGGCCTAGGAAAATGTAATTGCCCGCAAGTGGAAAAGCCTGTGTCAGACAAGTCAGGCATGGAAATTCCACACCCCTGGTTAGATCAACAAGGAAAGAAATTGAGAATATTGCTGAAAATTTAGAATAGAATGATGACTAAAATACTATAGTCATGTTGATGCCAAGAACTTGAGAATTTTATGACAAGAACCTAATGATATAGTAACAGTTTAAAGGAAGGGAAGTTGGAGCGGATATGTAAATTAGAGAGACCTACCCTTGGCTAGATGGCTGATGAAAGTCTGTATAGGCAGAGTCGACCAATATTGGGTTGAGGATCCTTTGCTCTGAAATTGGATCACATCTGTGTGTGCCCTTGGTTCATTACAAAAATTGGTTGCAGCCGCGGGATGAAGATAACTGCCAGACTAGAGTTGTCTAACCCACAGTCTGCCAGGTCAAGACTTGTGAAGAGTCTTCTCAAAGGAGTAATGTAACAGTTTAAAGGGGTGTAAGTTGCAGTGGATATGCAAATAAGTGAGACCTACCCTAGGTTAAATGGCTAATGTTAGTCTGTATAAAATGATAGTCAATATAGACCAAATGGCTAATGATAGTCTGTATTGAAAGATAGTCAATATAGACCAAATGGCTAATGATAGTCTGTATAGAATGATAGTCAATATAGACTAAATGGCTAATGATAGTCTGTATAGAATGATAGTCAATATATACCAAATGGCTAATGATAGTCTGTATAGAATGATAGTCAATATAGACCAAATGGCTAATGATAGTCTGTATAGGATGATAGTCAATATAGACCAAATGGCTAATGATAGTCTGTATAGAATGATAGTCAATATAGACCAAATGGCTAATGATAAGTCTGTATAGAATGATAGTCAGTAATAATATTAGACAGAGTCCACCCATTTAGAGTTGAGGAACCTTTTCTCTGAATGGATCATGTCTGTCTATGTGTTTGGTTTGTTACAATATGATGACAAATACATTGTGGATTCTTTAATGCTTTTTGGTGGATTATTGAGAACTAACAGTAGATGATCACTTGATGAACTCGCTGCCTAATTGCTGAAATTATCAAAAACTTGTATCCTGCTTTTATCCAGTTCACTCTATCTGAAGTTATCTAAGAGAAGCCTAATAGTGATGTCATTATGAATGTTGCATTGTAATGTGAAAAATGATGTACTTTAAGAGAAATTGTCTTAAGATTTTTGCGCTTTGTCTCATGTTTGCATTTAAGAAATAGAATAATCATATGCTTTTGAGTTAAATCAATCTATAATTCATTTCATGACCAACAAAAGCTATATTTTCATGTGTGGCTCCACCACTCGTGAAAATATAGCTTTAGTTGTTCCCTCAGTGAAATACAAACCTATCTTACACTGAAACAAATGATTTTCTTCTATAATGTGCTAGTAAGAACTTGAGAATATAATGACAATGACAAGTTGATATGATGACAACAACCTTGGAGTATGATGTTACTGAGAACATAATAGTTTGATGCCAAAAATTTGAGAATATGATAATAATAAAATGACAAATGATGATGATAAGTAAAGAATATGATAACAAGGTCTTGGTAGGTGAGAAACATGTTTATGATGACAAAAAGATTTTATGATTTGTCTAGAAAGTTCAGAGGATGATTACAAGGGCATGAAAAATGTTCATCAGAAGTTAAGAAATGATTACAGAGACAAAATTGCATGATAACAAAAATATGCCAATATGATGACATGGGCATGAGAAAATGATGAAAAAACACATTAGAGTGTGATGGCATGAACATGAGAATGATCATGTTATTATCTGTCTGTAATCATTTCCAACTTCTCAGTTGGAAATGATTAGAGACACATAATAACTTAATGACAAAATTATATATTAGTATGATGATATGCACAAGTCATGGGTATGATGACATGATTGATCATAATTTAATTATGACAACAAGATTTGAGTATGATATCAAAGCATAATTATATAATGACAAAACATAGTAATAAGATGACATGAATTAAATGACATGCGCTAGAGAGTTGCAATCATGACATGGACTCTAAGTTATGATGGTATGTTTTAAATCATATGTGATTTATAGAACATAATAATGGATTAATTGACGACAAAGACATAAGAATGTGATAACAGAGGAAGAAAATATCATAACCAGAATTAAAGAATATGATGACAAGACCCATCAACAGAGTGTACATTTACCATTCTTTCAAGACTTAGAAATGGTGTGAGCTAATAAGCAGAGATTTATTGTTGTTAATGTCATGTGTGTGTGTGTGTGTGTTGGCATGGGAAAATATGCCATGTACAAACTTTTTTCCTTGAAGTAAACTGATATCAATAATATTAGCAGGAGCAAAGCCATACTTTATGGACCAGAATGTGATGGCTCGATCTATTTGTTTGATAAATTGATTTTGGGGATGAACTCAGTGTACAATCACCTGTCTTTTGTAGAGGTAGTTATCTATAGAAGACTTTTATTTATTTACAGTGTCAACTTTCTTTATATTGGCCTATTTCAAAGATAGGTACCGGTCACAGTTGATATCTGGTATATTCACGATTTGGGCTAAATTGTACTTCATTTTAGTGGCAGTGGGATTGTGTGAGTTGAGTTGAGTTATACAAGTGTTAAATTAAATCTGGTGAGAGCTCAGATCAGAGATACAGATTGACCGGGTGGTTTTTTTTTTTAATTCAAGATTGAAATATTTCAACATCAGTTAAACATACCTATTTTGTAGTTGCTCGTTGGAATCGTCTCTTTTAGACAATTTGAAAAAGTACCAACAATATAGGTTTTCTTTGAAAGATAAAACTTTTATGTCTTGTGTTTCCCTAGATTATCTCGACTTCATCAGATCAAGATCAGGTTGCTAATATGAATATGCGAGAGAGCTGTTATATAAGTTTTGTAATCTGTGGTAAAAAAGGCTCTCTGTTAAAGGTCGCTGACTTCATAGTTTGAATTTATAATGAAAGGATCATGAAACTGCTGGGTGGGGTTATTTGATATGGGAAAAATGTTTTATCAGGTGAGTGTTTTTGTGCTGTGGAAAACAATGCTCTCCCTTGTGACCTGCCCTATGTTCAAAATGCAAAAATGTTTGCAAGTGTTTAGAAATTGTGGCCGGCTTTGCATGTGGGTACATATGCGAAGCCAGGTAAAATTTCTCAAATGTTTAATGCACTCTTTTTATCTTGAACCTCGGCTGGCTTTGGTATGATGAAAACATGTCTGAGCTTTTAAATTCAAGATTGCTTTCAAAAACTTGAATTAAATTGAGACTTTGGAAAATAATATCCAGTTGTATTTAATTACTCAATATTATAAAAAGTAAATTGCTATATAACTTTAAAACATATGATCCCAAGTTATAATTGCAGCTTCTTAATTGAAAGCTTCAGTTATTGGAGTACATTTAAGTACAGATTTCTGTCCTCAGAATGCGATGCTGTAGACCTATGTGGGATAGCAGCTGGAGGCTAGGAAAGGATGTAATGGTAGTACTGGTGTGAGAAATACCAGGAAGCCATAATGCTAGGTGCACCAGCTGCCGCAATATGACAGAAATGATGTTGATAGCGGCATAAAACCCCATTCAAACTAACAAACAAATCAGAATGTGATGCTATTTTTGGGCTGGTCATCATCATACAATGAAATATGTAACATCCAAAATTGAGACTAAGAGTACATTTATGAATGATTTTGAAAATAACTTGGCTTGATTATTCTCTGTCTAAGTAGATGTGACATTTGAAGTAAATTTTCAGATAGCTCCAAGGCTAAGGTCACAGCTCAAGGTCAGATGTTAAAAATAGACTTCTCCAGAGCTATAGTCAAATTTTTGGGGTCAACAGTAGTTATCCCATGACAACCACCTATTTATGGAACCTCTTTCACTTCTTTGTGACCCTATATCGTCAGTGGACACCTTGAACCATCCAACCTCAGCTAAAATAATGTAAAACGAAACAAAATGAAGCTTTTGTTGAAGCTATTATATTTAATTGATACTATTATGACTCATTCTTTTTTACTATTTGCCTCTCACCAATTGGTTGATTATCATAGACCTATGCGAGATAGCAACAGGAGGCCATGAAAGGTTGTGATGGTTGTACCGGTTAGAGAAATACTAGGAATATATTGTTAGGTGCTCCAGCCACTGTGATATAACTGAAATAATGTTGAAAGCGGCTTTAAACTCCATTCAATCAAGCAATCATTGACTAAATTTCTTTGAAGGGTACGAAATCTAAATTTTTATGTAGGGTTTTGATGAATGTAAATTTGATAAAAATTGGATGTTTAAGGATAGTATAGTATCCAGAAAGTAATTAGTTAATTTTATGTGGTCCTTAACCTCTCTATATTTATCTGCTCTTGAAGTGCTCAAACTTCTTAATTAAACCCTTCTCAATCTTGTTTATAAAACTTTAACTCCCAATTAACCCTTGTCATGCTGTACCTGGAATATTCCTGCCTTGGCAGGAGCTATAGACAAACATCAGCCTGCACATATGTGCAGTCTGATCTATGTCTTTACCATCGGTATTTCCTTTTTAAACCAGAAAAGTTTCAGAAATTATATTTTTTCAAAATCAAATGCTAGCTTACGAGTAAGAAATACAGAGCTTTCAGCACTTTGATTAATATATAATTTTGAAAAGGTTTTTTATTCAGCATGACAAGAGTTAAAATGTGTAGGTAAGAGCTCTAATTTCTTTGACAGTTTTGATTAAAAAAAAAAAAATATTAACCCTTGTCATGCTGAACCCCGAATATTACTGCTCTGGCAGGAGCTATAGACAATCATCAGCCTGCACATATGTGCAGTCTGATGTTAGTCTACACCACCAGTTTCTCACTTACAAACTAGAAATGTCAATAGATTTAGTTTTTCAAATAAAAATTGACCTACATGTGGTACTTTCTGTGATTTTTGCCCTTTGATTTTAATGAAAAATTTTAGCTAAAATTTATTCAGCATGACAAGGGTTAAAAAATTGGGATTAAAGAACGTTTTTGGATGGTAAACTAGGCTTGGGCTGTGCATTTGTACAGTGTGGTCAAAATTACTTCTTGACCCACTCTCATAGCGCAGTGGTTGCATGTCAGACTATCATTCAAAAGGTTCCGGGTTCGATTGCTGACAGCAGCAATCCTTTACAACTTTTTCTCTTCCACCAATGGTTTAATGATGGTAGACCTATGTGGAATAGCAGCTGGAGGCTAGGAAAGGATGTAATGGTAGTTCTGGTGTGAGAAATACCAGGAATCCATTATTAGGTGCTCCAGCGGCCGCAATATAATTGAAGGGTTGTTGAAAGGGCTGTAAAACCCCATTCAAATAAAGTAATTTGTTGCATTTCACCTGCAAATTAACAATATTGAAATCATTGAGCAAGTTTTTTAAATAATTTTTTGAGAAAATGTGGAAGGAAAACTGTATTAGGACTTGTTTGTAAAATAACATACCTTGAAACTATGAGAAAGGGTAAAAGATGTATTAGCATTTATCTCTGGTTGTCAGTTTAGTATCTAATTAGATTTCCTGAGGGTCTCCTTTCATATGTTGGGTCAACCCACTGCAGATAGGAAAACACTGAGTGTATTGCACTGAAATTTGCCAGGTACAAAACAGTCCTTTTAACCCTTTCCTGTTTTACGAAATTTTGGACCTGTCCAAAATCAAAGGCTTTGCAGACGAAAATTTAAAGTGGATTTAATTTGAAAAATAACCATTCAGTAGGGTAGAAAATAGTGTGGAAAAAGAAGAAATTGCTAGTCAGAAGCAATTTCTTTTTTCACAATGTTTTCCCAATCATAAAATCACAGGCATGTAACAATCAGGGATTAAACAGCAAAGGGTTAAGTGGGTTATTTTGAGAAATCTAAAAACAGGAATATAAGATTAATCTTTATGTTGGACAAGGTGTTGCCATGGAGAGCACATATTGTAACATAAGCATGACAAGAATATTAGATCAATTTTTAATATGGGACAAGGCTGTTGCCATGGATAGCACATTTTGTAACATAAGCGTAACAAGTATATAAGATTAATCTTTATAATATATGGGACAAAGCTGTTTCCATGGATAGCACATTTTGTAACATAAGCATGACAGGAATATTAGGTTAATCTTTATAATATTATGGGACAAGGTTGTTGCCATGGATAGCATAAGCATGACAGGAATATTAGGTTAATCTTTATAATATTATGGGACAAGGTTGTTGCCATGGATAGCACATTTTGTGACACAAGCATGACAGGAATACTAGATTAATCTGTATAATATTATGGAAAGGGCTGTTTCCATGGATAGCACATTTTGTAACATAAGCATGATGGGAATATTAGGTCAATCTTTATAATATATGGGACAAGGCTGTTGCCATGGATAGCACATTTTGTAACATAAGCGCAACAAGAATATTAGATTAATCTTTATGTTAGACAAGGATGTTGCTATGGATAGCACATTTTGCAACATAATTGTGACAAGAATATTAGATTAATCTTTATGTTGGACAAGTCTGTTACCATGGATAGCACATTTTGTAACATAATTGTGACAAGAATACAAGATTAATCTTCATGTTGGACTTTAGGATGTTGCTATGGAGAGCGCATATTATAACATAAGAACATCAAATTTTCAACCTAAAGATGCAAGGGTCATTTCCTCTGTTGAAGAAATATCTTGTCAGACATTTGTGTCTCACCAAAGGATGAAGAATTGTGAACCTTAGTTGGATGAGCAGCTGGATACTTCTAATGGGTTTAGTGGAAATTCATACTGATGGTTCAGCACACAACAGTTGTAACTGCCTAAACCTTTTGGGGGGCAATTACAACAGTTTAGGGATGCAATATCAATATCAATATGTGAGAAATTTTAGGAATCTATGGTTAGGTGCTCAATTTAAGCTACCTATACTGTTCAAAGTTGTAAATACTGTTCAAAGTTGAATTTTACCTTAGAAAAATTTTAAATACTTAGAAATATATTTGTATATTTATTTTGTATAAAAAGCTTGCTAAGTTAAATGTTACTTAGGCTTAAGTCACATTAACCCTTGTCATGCTGAGCCAGGAATATTCGTGCTTTGGCAGGAGCTATAGACAATCATCAGCCTGTACATATGTGCAGTCTGATGTTAGTCTACACCACCTGTTGTTCACTTTCCAACCAGAATTGTCAATAGGGATAGATTTAGATTTTTTGAACATAAAATTGACCTACAGTTATTGCTTTTTGCCCTTTGATTTTGTTGACAATTTTTAGCCACAATTTATTGAGCATGACAAGGGTTAAGATGCCTCAATCATTTCTTGGTTATTTTGTCTCCCATGTGTTTGTATCATGTTACTTAATTCATTATTCAAGATGATGAATTCAACACAGCCTTGCTGTCTTCTCACAATAGATTTGTCCTAGCCAAAATGATAGCCTTCAGTCAAACATGATTCAACTGACACTTTTCTCAATCTTTTCAATGTAATCTGGATGAATTTGTAGAAAAGCTTCAACATTACTTAACACAATCTCATAAAATCACTCTTTTACTTTCCTGAAAAGGCATCTGTAGACAATACTTCGCAAAATGTTGAAATGTAGTCATCCTCCTAATTCAGACCATAGTTATACGTACTGGTAGTACCATATAATGAATAGTACAGCTAAAACCTTTTTATTTAACATCAATTTAGAAACAATTTCTACCACGTTTGGTCTAACTTGCTACTTGCAAAAAATGAGAGCTAAAAGTTTTCAGAGCCAGGGATCAAACTTGTTATCCTAGCATTGAAAGCCCAACAATTTGCTACCACCTTTAAGCATTTCTGGCTTGGCTAGCTCTCTTCGACATCTGTATTCATGGATCATGTTAATGTGGTAAATGGTCAATGAAACAAGTGGTTTAGTATGACTACTTCACTTGTACAAAAGCCTGTCTTTTGACATTTAACATACATTTGATAGCGGTGTGAAATGGGCGAAAATGCTGAAGAATGGGAATAAAAAATTAAATACCTCTGTCAAATAAAGGGCTTGAGTGTTTTGTATTGACGAGGCACCCATAAAATGTGCTTTGTCAAAAACTTCTATGCTTCGTTCAATTGTTGCTTTAATGCAAATTTTCTTGATGATATAATTAGATTATTTTCT
The DNA here is from genome assembly GCA_948146395.1 of Fragum whitleyi. Lineage (NCBI taxonomy): Eukaryota > Metazoa > Mollusca > Bivalvia > Cardiida > Cardiidae > Fragum > Fragum whitleyi. Next base: position 22,316,496 of record OX411556.1, read on the forward strand.
GATTTACTGTGTGCTTCATGGCCAGTACAACGGGAGTGTTTGACTTGAAGCGGAACTACAGATAGTTAGAGTATTTTTTATTTCAACTTGAATTGTTTTAACAATACATATATTCTATTCATCCCGTCTCGTTGTTGAGTACCCACAACATAGGGGTTTAATGAGAAATGAGGATTTTAGACTGGAAGTACCCCCTCTTATCTGTACCTATGGACAGGGACCTATCTTGCTGAAATTGAAATGAAGGCATGGACATGCCAAAAGCATGATTTGAGGCTCAAACTGATCTAACATGATGCGTACACAACAATATTTTAGCCCACAGCTCGCTTCACCAATGTTATTTCTGTCCGAAAAATTGGTGTAATAATAGGGTTGCAAAAACCTAAGAACAGCCAAACTTGTGACTCGAAAACTAGAACTTGTTTGGTAAAGGGTCAAAGTTGTAATTTAGACAATAGACAATCCTATATTATAGTGCCCACAAGCATTATGTCGGAAATTGGGATTTAATGGACAAAACTTAGTCTCGGTAGAATTCAGTGTGAATATGCTATAAAGGGGAAACAATTTAATGAATGAAAATAAATTCTCATTAGGTTCTCATAAAATTTGTCCACAAATTAATGCATAAAGTCAGTTCAGAATGTCACTGGTTCGAATTACAGGTGTAGATTTGCAAGTGTTTTTTTCCTCTCCGTCGATGGGCTGACTCATTTGACTGTTTAACATGGTGGAGATAGGGTTAAAAAACTCAGCTCTAGGATATACAAAATTACCATAACAGCCTGGACTTTTAGAGTGGATGGTTTATAAACATGTTTATCTGGTAGGAAAATTGGTGTACTTTTTGTTCCCAATGAAAAATTTGACAAAGGATTTTTCTGTTTAGGATAGAAAAACTCAGTCTATTCTGTTTAGGATAGAAAAACTCAGTCTATTTTAGTGATGGAAAAATTACATGATTTATTAAGAGGATATGTTATGAAATTTGGATATATTTTAATGAATGTCTCAGAGGCATAGATAAGAAAGGGTATTTCCAGTTTAAAATCTTTATTTCTCATTGAAACCCTATGTTGTGGGTACTCATTTGAATTGTCTCCTCAAGACAATTCAAATGAGTACCCACAATATAGGATTTGTTGAATATTGTTGATATAATTTAAGTAGAAATCTTAGATGGCCCCTCTTTCTGTATTTCTGATGTCTGAGATTCAACGGCAAAATCGTAAGTGGCTCAGCAACTCTTTTCTGATTATATAAATGACCTTCAATTTAGATACACACTTGATGTGTACATGTGTCATTCTAATTAATTCATTAATTATCTCAACTGCTTTAATTGAATAATGTTTGAATCATTGATATTCATAATTTTCACAATGATTGCTGCCCAAAATGCAACCCTGCTCTTATTCTTAGGTCAGTAGTTACTTTAAAAATATAATGTTGAAATTTTTTGGCTTAACTCTTATGTTGCTGAATTTCAATTTGTTTCACTTTTTTCAGACTGCCAATTTCTGGTGCATTTTTCCAGTCTTGCTCAGTTTTCACACATTAATATAGTTGAAAGTAAGGAACATTTCAATGGATCAGAACAAAACAGTTGTAACTGCCCATATGTTTATAGGCAGTTACAACTGTTTTACCTTACGCCATATATTTGTTAATGTTGTATTTAGCATTAGACAGGATAAAAAAGAAAATGTGGTAATATGGAATATGATCAGACTGCTTATATGTACAGGGCTGATATTTGTCCTTGGGAATTGCCAAGCAGAAATATTGTGGGTTTAGCATAACAAGGATTATAAAATAGAGGGGGGCTTATAATTTTCTTCTTTTGGATTTGTTCATTTTTATGTGAAATATATTTTTTCTAATTTGCCATATATTATCAATGGTCATTGATCTAGGGTCATCATATTTCATGCATAATCCTTAACCCTTGTCAGTGTCGCTAAATAAAAACCTTGACAAATTTTTATTGGAATTAAAGTGCTGAATATTTGAAAATACTAGCCTTTAAACTTTTCTGGTTTAAAAAGTGACATCAGGTGGTATGTACTAGGATCAGACAAGATCAGACTTCACCTTTGTTCAGGCTGATTATTTTTATACAGTTTCTGCTCAAAAATCAAATTCTGTGACCTTGTCCATTCAGCCTATTGTCCATAATTTACAAATAACTACTCTATGTTTGAATGGGATATTGCACTTCTTTAAACAAAAATAGGTCACATCACAGAGCTGGAGAACCTAACCATGGGTATCTGTTATTTCCTTCATAAGTACCACCATGACATCCATTCTCAGCGACTACTGCAGCTGCTCATTCCACAATTTGAAATGCTTGTGAGATGCAAACATTAGGTAGCGTTGACAGTCACATACTGTAAATATAAAGTTACCTGATTGTCTACAGATACTTTGAGACCTTATCTATCTACTAAACGCATAGTAAAGACTCTGGTCAGACTGTGCGGATGCACAGGCTGGTCAGAGTCTTTGCTTTACCCCTATTTGAAATTGTTGGAAATCTCAGGAACAGGCTCATATAGCTTTGTCATGGATCAAATCTGTTAACCTGAAAATGTGTGTCCCACTCCTAGTACCACCTGTACTATGATGACGGCTATAGAACTGAAAGCTTAAAAAGCATGAAACAATAAAGGTAAAAATCTCCATACATTCCTGTAATTTCACTTTTCATAAATAGTGTTTTGTCCTTTGTGTTTTTTGCCCATGTAATTGCCCTATATTGCTATAAATCTTATAGAGTAGGTACATTAACCTCGAAATTAACATTATCTTGACATGCTCATTTCATGGATGAGATGTTTTCTATAGGATAAAATAAAAACTGACAATAGCCCTGTACTTGGGCTTGAACCTTGTGAAACCAATTGACACTATATCAGTATTGAGCCCGGGCTGTGACTACAATTTTATGTACAATATTAATATAGATACAATCTTCAATGGCTCCCATATTGATGGCTAAGTGTAAAACAATTTTCTACAAAGTAGAAGGGGGTAGGTATAGGTGTATTTTCAAAACTGAGCTCTGACCTAGATGTTGAGTCCATTACCATAGGTTTATGAGTAAACCTTAAGATCTAAGACAAGCACTAAGTTGCATTTGAAAGGTAATATGCATCTTTATCATGTCTGTTTTATCTATTTTGAAAGAATAGCACGGAAATTTAACCGTTAAAAGTAGATTTCACAGCTCACCGCTCAAAATCTACCTATATAGGGTTTCACCATATCTGTCAATCTATTTGGCCATTTGTCTGTCTGTAGACATTTTGTTTTTGAACTCTACCCCAGGAACTAAGTGATATAGAATCATGAAATCTTATACAATTGTTGCCCATCAGAAAACCCTTTCTCAGGCTGCATAATAGATCTGGGATTTTCTCTCAGAGCTGTTTGACTGTTTGGGGGGGGGGGGGTAGTTAAAAACTACTTTGTCCTGACTCTATACATCCATTGTATTGAAGATTTCTGTTTCTCAATCTTTCTCTTTATTTGGACAAAGTGTTCACAAATATTTTTAAGTCCTCAGAGGTACCAAGTACGGTCCGATGTCTATTGAAGTAGCAATTGTTTGCGGATCTAAATCAATCGACTGCTCTTATAATAATCATCAGGGCCCGAGGTTATAAAACTTTTCTAAGGCTCAACTGAGAATTTTTCAAATTTATTTATAACAACTTATTAATAATTTCTTTTATGTTAATACATTAAAATGAGTATTAAAATAGAATTACAGCTTTAATCTCAAATTGAAATTTGAGAAAAATTTTAATTGAGAATGAGAAAAGTTTTATAACCTCGGGTCCAGAGGGTTGCTTGTTTAAAGATTGGACAGTGTAGGGTGATTTTTGAACAACATGAAGCATGAACTGGTACTCCGATGTCTATGAGAGACAAGGGGTAGTGTATAAATCTTACGGCAATCTGATTGGATGTGTGTTTTTCACGACAAGTAAGTTATTACAAACCGTAAGAATTTTCCCATCATGCATGTCGATATCCGTTGAAATTTGGCGGCATTATTTAAAATGGAAGGACTGAAATTCTGTTGCTTATATTAATACGCTCTTTACGAGATAAACATACGAAAGAAAAACAAACAATCAACTCATTATTTGTTGTTTTTCACTGCATTCATCGTGCTTTTCGATCAACTGCATGTCGCAAATCCGCTACCAAACGCTTTACGATTTTCTAGCTTCCATTTAACGTTGATCAAATGACGTCACTACCGGTCATATGACCTTACGAAAATTTGTAAAATACCTGTCTCTAGTATCGATTGATCTAGGGGCAGTAACCCAGTCAACATGAAGCAGGAACTGAAGAGCTCTTCACAGATAAAATGATGATGCAAGAGCCTTTTGAACTTGATTATAGGACATACCAACTTTTGAAATATTGATAATAGCTTATCCAAGTGATCACATAGGAAGGGAAATTAATCATTTAATATGCATATATATCTTTTCTATAAGATATTGTGGTACTACAGTAGTCCGGTTGCTAGACTCTTCTTTACGGTATTTTTAGCTCCACTGGCTGAAAGCCACTAGGGCTATTGTCATGTTGTTGCATCAAAAATTATTGTCATTGGATGAAAGATATGTACTTTATGGGCGGAGGTCATTTCTATAAATGTTTTATAGTGGAAACTTTGAAAATCATTTCAACATCAGTAGAACCCAAAATATCTAAAAATCTAGTCAAAACTAAGATTAGCTATTACAAGATTTTTAAGCCTGTGGAGCAACTCAAGCCATTCATGGCTTTCTAGTTTTCAAAGGGAATTAAATGTGTCAGTCATTACATAAATTCCAATTAAGTCCCCTGTCTCTAAAAAGAACATCATGTAAAATATTGTATAGTTCCGCAATTTAGTTTGAGGACACAAGCAGATAGACTGACTTATCATAGTTACTACTATGTCTCGCTCATTGTAAGTAATGGTCTGACAAAGTTAAAATTTGAGGGAGATATAGAAAAATAACAGTTATCTGAATTGCAGATTTATGACTAGATTCAACCACCAGTAACAACATGTTACAGATTTAATGTGGCGTGAAACTTTCTTTATTGAAAGATATAACTGCCTGTTACAAAGGCTGTATGCTTTCTTTTTCACCTTGATCAGTCAACTTAGGGAAATGCTGTATCTAGAGCTTATTTAATCGCATCACAGCGTTTTTTTTCCTTTCTTTGATCGGGTCCGGTAAACGGACCCGTTCCCAATGACGAAAACAATAATTTTTTCCCAAAATGGAGAATGAAATTCCCAATTCAAAGCTAATTCTTGAAGTAGATATAATTTACTTTGATAATATCCAATTGGAAAACCTGATAGTACTTTTAGAATTTCTGAAGATCAGTTTATTTAAGTCAATGATTCTCGAATTTATTGGCAGAAACCATTGCGAAACTGGAACCTAGTGTATTTGGGTAACTCAGAAGTTATCTCAGTACAAAACTGGATACTTTTGTGAAGCCAAGAAATTGCGATTTTTGGACCTGTTTTGCAGTAGACGATCTTTTTTCATTTATTTATCAACTGATGACAGATGAATTTAAAGAAGATACTTAATAGGACAAAGGACCTATGGTCATTGTTGAAGCAAATTATTTTCCTGTTATGTACCCCAAAATATAATTGATATTTGTTTAATTTTCGTAAACAAAGTTGACTGTTTATTCACGATATCGTCACCTCTCAGAACCGACCTGAATTGTCCTTCAAACATTCTACAGCAGGTAGAACATTTGAGTATACAATCTTTTTTGAAAATATTTTTAATTAGTTTCTATGATTTTAGTAGAAACATTCATTTTTAGCTGTTTAAAAAAACACTAGGATTTGAAATATATTTGTATTCTGTTGATTCGTACCCAAGAATGTTCAACCCTTGAATTTATTTTAGGACTTGGTATATCAATATTTTAGGTTTAACCATGATTTTTTTTAACAAAAAACTCAGTGACATTTCTTGATTTGATTTAAAATAGTTATTCCAGAGCAATCATACTAATTGTTTGTTATTGTTTTTGTTCAGAATCCTTGTTTTAGGGGACTATATGGTTTGCTTTCAATTAAGATATCACTATAGAGGCAAAGGAACTTCAATTATACACATTGTAATGATATAAATAAAAAAATCTTTTTTAAACAAGCACCACAATGAAAATTCCCAATTTTTGAGAAAACAACGCATTTTTCCCAATTGGTCCAGTCTTGGACCCATTCCCAAAGCTAAGAGAAAAAACGCTGCATCATTATCATATGTCATGGAAATTTTTAGGTTTTTCTTCTTTAAAAATAAAGCTTATGTTATATCATCTGTTATGTTTTACAAGTTTACTGGTTTCTTTATAATACCGGTGTCTTTAAATGTTTATTAAAGCTGTTGCTAGCCACCATCATAGGGTAGTTCGTAGCTTGTCGGACTGTCATTCTATAAGTGCCAGGTTTGATCCCCTGCTGCAGTACTAATTCTTTCTGACAATTTCTCCCACCAATGGGTTGACATTAAAGGACCTATTTGGGATAGCAGCTGGAAGCTAGGAAAGGATGCAATGGTAGTACTGCTGTGAGAAATATCAGGAATCAATTGCGATATGAATTCAAAATTGTAAAAAGCGGCATAAAACCCCATTAAAAACAACTAAAAAAGCAGAAGCTTATTATTAAGATATTTTAGCTATTGCTTCTTGCTCAGGGATATGAAAATCCCTGGATTGAGTTCTCTGAAGCTACTCTACAAGCTTAAGCTTCCTTTACTTTCACACTGTTAGTTCCTTTCTGTTTAACAAATAAAATTGATTAAATATACCCTTTCAATCTGAGAGTAGAATGAAATGGGTCTAGGATTGATCACAGTGTGAAAAAAAAAATTGATTTGTTGCTAATTGACCATTCTATAAAGGTATATTTTATGGAAGGGGTTGTATGCAAGTCTAAAATTGTTGTTTCTCTATGAAACCCTAAATTGTGGGTACTCATTTGAATTGTCTAGGCAAAACAATTCTAATGAGTACCCACATTATAGAATTCATTGATTTTATTGAAATATTTTTCACTAAATGAAGTTCATCTTACCCTTTACCCAATCCAAAGCACTGCAGAATAGAGTTCTTTTTTGTATGACAAATCAAAATTGATTAAATATACCCTCTCAATCTGAGAGTAGAGTGAGATGGTCTAGAATTGATCATTGTGTGAAAGAAAACAATAAATATGATCTGTTGCTATTTGTCCAGGCTATAAAAGCTGGCCTTGTTGTCATTGATTGCTATTCAAGTATGAATACATTTCCTTATCAGGCAGTTATTGAACTGTCTTGGGTAGTTAATGGGCTGATAAGGAAACAGGTTCCCACTTGAAAATATGGCTTGACCTAGCTTGGTGCTTCAGTCAATAAACTTCAAACACTCGGGACTTTCAATTCAGCAATTAACCTGTCTTGTTCAAGCCAGGATAATTACTTTCATGGTGATTTTATAATTTAGGAAATATTGTGGATTAAGAAAAAAATGCATGTCGAGAGATTAGCACAAGACTATTGTAAGTGCCTATATTTTTATAGGCACTTACAATAGTGTTGCACTGACCCCTGGATGTAGCATGCAATTTCTTCTTTCCCAACAATATTTTCTACCACATTATCGCCAGGTCCTGGTATAGTTTCTTTTCAGCTTGACTCTATTGTATCTTAGTTTTTAGCTCACCTGAGCACGAAGAGCTCAAGGGAGCTATTGATCTATCAATGTCCGGCGTCAATCTGTCCGTCTGTCCGTCACAGTGTCAACAATTTCTTTAAACGACATCTTCTAAACTTATGGGTCAAAATCTACAAAACTTGGTTGAAATATTCCTTTGGTGGTCCCTTGTAAAAATTTCTAAAATGGAAAGGATCCGTGCCATATCACTGGAAAATGGGCCTTTAAGACAATTTTCTTGTATATACTCTAGAAGCCACAAATATGGTCCAATCTTCATGACACTTGGTTAAAACATTACTCAGGTGAGCGATTTAGGGCCCTCAGGGTCCTCTTGTTCTGCATTATCTAGGACATGTTGTCTAGTGTTAATGCCTGCAGGCAGAGCACATGTTGTCATCTGCAACAAGTTTTTCAATTTGAACCAGTCTAAAACACAATATGATGCAAGATCTCTTGATTTGATATCCCTAAGTCAAGATAAAACAAACACTCTTCACAGTTGGAAAAGGAGAAATTAGTATGCTTATACCAGCTGTTAATATTTACTTTAATTAGTAAAATATTAAAGTTTAAATGGCTGAAATCTATGAGTAGGTGCACTAGCCACTACAATTAAACTGCAATACTGTTGAAAGTAAAGTTAATCCCATACAAACAATATTTACAACAAATTTTAATATTACTATATAATGGCTATGGGTAAAAGTATTGTAAAGCTCAGCAAACTTCAAAATCAGCTCTTAACTATTTGATGTTCATCCACTTTGTAATAAGTTTGGTATTTCAAATGAAATGGAATGTTATCAAATTGGAGCAAAGAAGAAAAGAATTTGGATACAATGAACTGTTGGTATGAAATTTCAAACTATGATTATCGAGGTTAAGAGGTCTGGTATCCCAATTTATTGTAACGGAGTTGAAGCAGATACCAATATTTAGAATTTTAGACTGGTCCAAATAGAATATGAAGTACAGAATTTGATGTGATTCAAAGTGAATGTCAATTGCAAATGAAAAACAAATTTCAAGTAAAGTCAAAGATATTCAAGGGAGAAATGCTGGAAATCAATTAATTACACCTACAAAACAAATTTGAAATTTGGTGAGAAATTATTGTGAGAAAAAGAGAACTCTCTAACAAGCAATTTTATTTTATTTACTTCTGAAGGTGGACATATATGAGAATCAATTTCTCCGTCTATCCATCCTATCATCTTGTGAACGCAACTTCACCTTTAATGATGGACAGATTTGGTTGAAATTTGTATAGAATGTACCTAGTCAGCTGGCCTTTCTAATTGTCGATTTTCTACCAAAACCTTGTAACTACAGCTTAAAACAAGCTGTAGTTACGAGATTTTAGCAGAACATCGACATTATATAATTTAGGTTAGGTGATATTCTGTCTACCAATAAATTATAATGTGGTTGCGCAATCTACCACTCCAGCACTCTGGTTTTACAATATTTTCCATAACTGATTAATATTAGTTGGTCTTGTTTATATTGCTAAAATCTATGTCAAAGCTCAATATGCACAAATGAAAAAAAATGGAGACATTATAGAAATAATTGATTTCACTTTGTGTTATGTCTATTCCACAGATATGATGAAGTTACCAACAAGGACAGCTCCTTACAGAAATCCCTGGAGAAGGGGGATGATGCCATGTCTAAGGTTTACATCAGTTACCTAGCAACCAAACTAAACAAGGTCAAGGTCATTGATACCAACATTACAGAGAATGACTCAGCAGTTACTTCAAGAGACAAGACAATAGTGAATAGAAGTGTAGAAGAAGCTGCCTACAGGGGCTACCTCGATAGAAAAGCTGATCTGCAGGATGCTGATACTAGGAGAGATATAAGGACATATTTGTTGAAAATATTGAAAACACTTCCAGTTAGAGATGAGGTAAGAGCAAATTCTTTTCATTTTATTAAGTAAAAATGCATATCAAGATTTATCTTCCATATGCTGAATTAAATTATTTTAAGCTCCACTGCCTGAAGACAAGGCAGGTTTCAACTGTAAGTCTTAATGAAATTTAACTCCAACTACAAATGTAATATGGCCACTGTCATAGCCCAGTTGGTAGCGTGTCAGACTGTCAATTTAGAGATCCCAGGTTCAATCCCTGACGGCAGCACTCATTCTTTCCAACTATTTGTCTCTCACCAATGGGTCAATAATCAAAGACCTATGTGGGATAGCAGATGGAGGGTAGGAAAGGATGTAATGGTAGTTCTGGTGTGAGAAATACCAGGAATCCATTGTTAGGTGCTCCAGCTGACGCGATATAACTGAATTAATGTTATAAGCGGCATAAAACCCCATTCAAACAAACAAAATAAAAACAAATGTAATATGCAAGGGAGTTAGTCAATTTGTAACTAAAATAATCTATGCTACTAGAGTTGCTTCTCTTGAGTAACTTCTTGATTTTGCAGGTGAGTAGAGCAATGGAGACACTCACACATCTCTTAAATTCAAAATTGTATAAAAAATGAAAGCACTGGAGTCTTAACAAGTTCCCCATAATCAATTTCAGATTATCTTTTCAAAGGATAACTTGAGTAACTTCTTCATTTTGCAGGCCAGTAGAGCAATGGAGACACTCAAGCACCTCTTGAATTCAAAATTTTATAAAATATGAAAGCACTGGAGTCTTGATAAATTCCCAATAATCATTCAAGATTTTTTTTCAAAGGAAAAGATATGGGGATGGGTCAGTGCAAAAATTAAAAATATATATGCATTTACAATAATTTTGCACTTACCTCTCAATATTTGCATGAAGAGAGAAATGAGATGGGAAACACTTGTAGCAATATATATTTTGGCCTTAATATACAGATTGAATCGATATTGACTTTCTTTGAAAGATGCATGTTATCTAATACCAAACAATATTCCAAGAAATTCACAAAAAGAATATGGTTCCATATGTTGATGAGCTCAATTTTTCTGTCTGACCTTCAAGGAAAAAAAGAGAGATAAATCTCTGCCTTCCCTAATAACTGAGATAAATCTCTAGTGTGTCAATCCCATCAAATGCTGACACAAAAATTTGGTTGAGTTATTGGGATCTATTTTAACTGTCTACTGGTTGCAATTTCAGTCTCCCCCAAATGTCGGAAACAATGAAATCGCTTCTTTTGTTTATAACCCAGCTCAATCAGTTTTCTGGTATAAAGTTAAAAGTCGTCCAATCACACTGGCTGAGTAAGAGTATCCAATCAGGTTTCATGTAATGGAACTAGACTGGAAGCTTAAAAACAGAATTGATCTTGAAATTTTAGACTGGATGGGTGAACATTTGTCTTGTGTGTGTGTGCAAAATATATTTTAGCCTTTGTATCTAAGTATTATTTAAATTCTGGTGAGAATTTGTGTTTTGAAAGTAAAAGTAAGTCTGCCCAATATTTTTGCAAAAACATCTAAGAAAGATTGTTATTAAATCGGACTGTGAAGTAGTCCGCATTTATATATACCGTTTTCCAGAAATCCAGTCTGTTTGACCCACTACATTTTTACCTTTATCTTCTGAGCAATGTGTTCAAACCAAATTATGTGTTTTCAAACACCGAAGAAACGGTCTTTTCAGTCATAATCTACAAACTTTGTTTTTATCTTATTTACTTTTCGACAAATAGAGAAGAGGCTAATACAAAATTTGATGTAATTTTCGCTTTTGGTAATTACCAGTTAGTATTTTCAGTGTTTATAACAAGATTTTCGGTTGAGTAAAGGAGTTGAAACGTACAATAGGTTAACTGTATAATAAATTAGTAGCACTTACAATATTAAGTCAAATTCTGTTATGATTATCACTCGGTCAAAACCCACGCGTAAATTCAGACCACGTGGTAGATGCAAATGGACATCGTCTGCTTGAAATGTGTCAATTAAGTTGTTTGTCATTGGTCAATGGTCGTCTGCACTCGGACAGGGAGTGTGGAAAGTTTACTTTTTGTTCCCATGGTGGAATATGTACTGTTGACTGTGTTAACAAATAGAAATAATCTTGTAATTTTGAAATATTTGATTTCAATGAGCACTCTGATCACGCTCCAATCCTATTTTCAATAAATTCAAATTTGAGTATGAAGAAAAATTATTCAACAACAAATAAACCGACAAAAACATAGGATAAACTGATATAGGATAGCAGTAAGAGCGATCTATTTTTAGAACAACTCATGGATAATCATAGAGTGCTGCTAGATTTAATCGATTGGTCAGAAACCAAAGACATAAATAGCATAGTTGGCGATTTCACGTGTTTCTTGAGGGAAAATGCATTTATAGTATTTGGGAAAACCCAATGCTTGAAATACAAACATGTTGGTAATCAAAATTGTAAATAGTTTAATGAAAAATGTTTTGTTGCTAAACAGGCTTTTAAACTCTATAGAGAGAGGAATAATATTAACAGACAAGCTTTTAGCTTGGCGGGTGCTCATTATAACAACGTAAAAAAATCTGCTAAGAAATAATTTAGACTAACAAAGGGCTATCGAATCAGCAAACATTCAAAATCGGACCCACGAGGTTGGATGAGCTGGCGATGTCCTCGAAAAGATGGAGTGTTAAGACAAAAAACTCACAAATTGGGCAAATATTTTACTAACTTTCATTGTCCAAATTTGAGCCCTTTTGATTGGCGAACTATTGGACTATCCTAGCCTCTCAATGATGTCCGATTTACAGTACTGACAGCACTTTGATAATATAATGGAGCATCCTTTTGTGGTAACAACACAGACCATTATCATTAATACCCAACAAATTGTCCATTTATACCTTGGCCTTAAACACATAGATCTAAAACTTTTCCATATTATGGCTCAATAAGCATAGTTAGTCCTAAGGTTTGTGCTTAAATGTGACACCGGGAGATTATTTACCCTCCTTGTCTTAAGTAATACCTGAATTTTACCCTAAATAATACTTAGGTCTTTGGACTGGAACTGAAGTTGTACCGTTTGAAACAATGCTAAGTCATAGTATTTGTAAGCCTTGCTATGATTGGTAGCTTTGTAGTTACTACAGGTATTTGACTGGGACGTTAGTTAACCCTTTCCTGTTTTACAAAATTTTAGACCTGTCCAAATTCAAAGGTTTTGCAGACGAAAATTTAAAGTGAGTGTTATTTGAAAAATAACCATTCAGTAGGGTAGAAAATAGTGTGGAAATAGAAGAAATTGCTTGTCAGAAGCAATTTCTTCTTTTTTCACAATGTTTTCTCAGTCATAAAATCACAGGCACATAAAAAGCAGGGATTAAACAGCAAAGGGTTAAAATTGTACAAACTCCAGTTCCAGTCAATAATAGCCAATACCAGACAGTACAATTTTAGACTTGTCTAATTTCAAAGTAGTTGCAAACGACAATTGAGCCTGCACAGTCTGACAAGACTCTTCACTTTGCCCTTAGTAGATAGATAAGGTCTTGAAGTATCTTTAAACATAAATGTAATTTTCTGATTACCCTATATATCTGTCTGGGATGCAAAAGGTTTGCTATTCACACACATGTCAAATTGTTGGAAATTTCACACACAGGCTCAATTTAAAGTTGATGAAATATGATCTCTTCATCTTTAAGGGATGAAAACATTACAGAAAATAAAGAGATTGCTTGTTACATGTCATTTCTTCATTTTCCACAATACTTTCAGAAGCTTTCACAAAATGCTTTTGAAATGGATGAAACTGGAATTGCAAGCCTCATTTGTTGCTCGACTACTCATAGGATAAGGGGGCTATTCTAGACAGGTCACCTTGGTGATGGCGGTGGCAAAATGCTTTGCTTGAGGTTTTACGTGCAACTGTGTCAAATTTCTGTTTCCACTAAAGCTATTGCTTTGAAACTTTGTAATACTTCTGTGACCATAATATTAGCCTCTAGACAAAGGCTCATTACTCTGATAATTATTGAATTTAGCGGAATTTTATACCTTTTCAGACTTGGAAATCTCAGTTAAGGTTTTTATATGCAACTGATTTATATCTGAAATATGTCTGTTTCTTTTAAAGCTATTGATTGGAAACTTTGCACATAATTTTGTGACCCTCATATCAGCCTCAAAACAAAGATTCATTACTGTGATATTGAATTTAGGTGAATTTTAACCCTATTTCGGACTTAAAAATCTTGGTTTAGTTTGTATGTGCAACTGATGTATACCTACCTGTAAAAATCTCTGTTTCTACTAAAGCTTATGTTTAGAAACTTTAACCCTTGTCATGCTGAACCCGGAATATTCCTGCTTTAGCAGGAGCCATAGACCAACATCAGCCTGCACATATGTGCAGTCTGATGTTAGCCTACACCACCTGTTTCTCACTGTCAAACCAGAATTGTCAATAGATTTAGTTTTACAAATAAAAATTGACCTACAGTTGGTAACTTTCAGTGCTTTTTGCCCTTTGATTTAGATGAAAATGTTTAGCCAAAATTTAATCAGCATGACAAGAGTTAAACATGCTTCTGTGACTATCATATCAACCTCTAGATAATGATTCATGACTCTGATATTGAACTCATTGGAGTTTTCCAATGTGGACATTGATTAGCTTTTAGTATTCAGCACTAGGAAGGATAGAGCTTCACTGTCCTCCAACAGCTCTTGTTAATGTAACTGGGCATTCTTACCCTGACCGTTGAAAAAATAAATTGGTAAAACAAATATAACCAAAATTAAATGTCTGAGTAGGTGATTAAGGGTTGAAAACATGCATTTTCTCACTAATTGAACCAAGCATTTCCTATGGAACAGTAACAAGTTTTCCTAAAAAGCCAGGGAATTTCCGTTGGCTGTCATCATGCTCAAGGTACTGATTAATGTTGCGGAAGTACTTTCAAGCCTCAACCTTTTGCAACTTAAGAAATTTCAAACACCATTCACAAACCATATGAAGTTAATGTCAATTTATTCTGATCTTTTCATGTTCTACATGAATCCTTTTGCTTGAAGTGACAAAATTTCAATGATGAATAAAGCATCCATGGGCAAGAGGTAGAATGTTCAGCTCTTGATCAAGTAGTCTTAAGTTGTATTTACTACAGTAGCTGCAGTTGTTGGCTCTTTCATTGATTAATACTTTTGTGTGAGCATTGATGAATTTCCCAGGAAATAGAATGAAGGGGGAATTATTTTGAAAGTTGTAAAAAATTGTGTTCAGAATATTGCCTCCTATTCTGATTGAATTTCAAAATATTGTGGCACAAGTGTTCCCTTGATGAATATTCGTGTCAAAAGAATAGTTTGTATAGATATATTGCCAAAGATCATGTTCACATCTGAAAGTCAAAATTTATCTTGCTGTGTGTATATCTTCTGCATTTATGAAACTTGACACAGTTGTTCCCCTGGATGAGTCTTTGTCTGGGGCAAAATGTTTGTTTTAATATGCTCAAAGTCAAGTTCATGGCTGAAGGTCAAACAATATAATTGGTCTTGTCTCCACATGAAATTTATTATTCAATTTCAATGTGAAATTTCACAGTTCTTCCTCTTGATAAGAACAAGCATCATAGGAAAACTGTTTAGAATAATATTTTCAAGAGAGATTGGCATCTGTGGGCATCTGTGTCTGTGTTGGTTTTGTGTTAAGTGTTATATTAGGTGATTTGGGATGAAGTTTCAACTATATTCAACATTAAAAATCATTGATGTAATTCTAAAATTTTGTAACTACAGCTTGATTAAAGCTGTAGTTATGAGGTTTTGGAATTACAACGATGAATGGTTAATCCATCATCCGAGTGTTAAAAAATCCTAAAAGCTTATACAGCAAATAGGCTCTTACAATCCATCAGAATTTGTTACAATTAATTAGTCATCCATTAGATCAATCAATACGATACTTTTTCTATTGTGATTATATAGAACAAGAGGCTAGTGAACTTTGTACATGTTGGGAAAATCCATGTCAAGTGTCTAATTAAATGACAGGGTTAATGATGACACAATGTCATTGTTAACATGAATTGACTACACTGAAGAGATGAAGAATATTTCTTTGGTTATATGGAGGTATGAAATTTAAAAAACTAACTACTATATATATATGAATGAAATCTACTTTTTGTGAATAGGTCTTGATAAAATAACTCAAATAGAAGTAAATATGCCTAAATTTTTGCTCAACGCTTACTTTTCAATCTCTATGAAATAAAAAAGATATCAAAATTACTGTTGAACCAGGTCACGATACATAGGAAGATTGAATCAGAAACTTAGTGATTGAAAGCAAAGTAGGCTTCCAATTGCACTACGGCAATGGTGTGAAATATTGTTAGTCTGCAGTTACTAAATAGTTAAAATATCCAAGTCAAGCTCAATGAAATTGTTTTTGAGTTATACCCCTTGATCATGTTGACTTCTTTTGGGATGATGAGCAAACAAGGCAAGTTTGAAGAAAATATCTTAAGGTAGCGTACCTGTAATAGATTAGTTCCATAATATTTTGGAAGTCTTGAACTTTGTGAAAGTTGCGATACTGTTACAGGTCCACTACCTTTAATAATAAGATATGACAAAGGTTTAGGTTTGTCATTCTTATAACAAAAACTGCAGCGCCAACACCAAACGCCTGCAATGCCAAGGTGATGACAATAATTATGTTAACTTTCTTTATAATAATAAACCAACCTATAGGTAAACCACACTTTTTGAATGTTTATAAACAAACTTTAGACAAGTTTAATATAGATGAATTTGGACAAACAAATTTTTGCTGACACAATCTTTGACTATACTGAAAGATACTGCAAAACTATTGGCATTTTTACCAAACTTTGCATTACATAGGTAAACATCTTGTGTCATAGCATATAAGTAACATCCTTTCATAACCAACTTCATACTGAAGAAACTAAAATTGTAACCACAAATAGCATTGATTATCGATAGGGAGAAAAAAGTGTTTTTCGTGATGAGTTTCTTTACTCTATCAGTATTTAGGTGATTGCAGTTGTAATTAAGTACCGTTAACACACGCTTATTAAATAATAGTTAAGTCACTTGCTATACCACTTTTCCCGCGTTTTCAAATACCGAGGTTTGACTATGATATCATTATTATAGCTGCCATTTTGATGTATATCGGGACAGGGTTATAAGCCAAGTGAGACATTCCTTAGATGTAAAATGGGTGAACTATAGAAACCATTGATACAAATGTTAGTAAACCTTTTGTAGGGATGAAATCGGTTTGACATACCATTCTCCTCTATAATTCGATCTCAGTTGGATAGCTGTTCTAGTATGAATACAAATTATTTTCGGCACAGGAAAAAGGGGGAGTCTCTTATAGCTAAGGTGATGATAAAAGTTAAACGCATATCCTGATTAATTGAATTTAATTGAAATTTTGTTTAAACAAATTTAGGCTAGTTTTTACAATATTTTCAACCAACCTGGTTAAAGTTTTTCAAACAATATTTTAGTGGAAATCAGGCAGTGTAGGCTATTATAAATTAGTTCAGACTGCATGTCTTTGCAGTCTGATCTTGGTTGATACTGTCTGCCATTAAAGCTTCATTTACAGAAGTAATATATTGTGATGTGCATGAGAAAGGTTAAATTTAATATGTCAGCAATATTGTTCTTCACCCTGGTATTCATTTGAATTGTTTTATTGCAACAATCCAAATTAGTAACCCAAAACATAGGAGTTTGTTAACCAATGTTTGCTGGCTGATCTTTGTCTTAACCTCCTGCTACAGGAGGAATATTCCGGTTTCAGTATGACAAAGGATTAAGGAATTAAGGATTTAAGACTCCCACACATCCGGACCTCCTATTGGGATTAAACAGACCTCAAATTGAGAAATGGACCTCCAATTGAGAAACGGGTTGGGAAAAAATGGTGAGAATTTTGTGTGTGGTGATGGAAGCCATTATTATTCAAGGGATTTGATTGAATCAAACTTGATAATACAGATTTATCTCTCTTAGTCCTTGATAATCCTTGGTAATCAATTTGGGAATGCCTGTATCAAAATTAGAGCTGCCGTCATAGGGCAGTTGGTAGCATGTTGGATTGTCGATCTAGAGGTCCTGGGTTCGATCCCCAATGGCAGCACACATTTTTTTCGACTTTTTGTCATTCACCAATGGGTTGATAATCAAAGACCCATGTGAGATAGCAGCTGGAGGCTAGGAAAGGATGTGATGGTTGTAATGGTGAGAGAAATACCAGGAATCCATTGTTAGGTACTCCAGCGGCTGCAATATGACTGAAAAAATGTTTAAAGGGCGTAAAACTCCATTCAATCAATCAATCGTAATTACAGTAAAACCCCTCTATTAAGACCACTTGGGGTACTTTTTGAAAGTGGTCTTAATAGCGGGGTGGTCTTAATTCTGAGGTTTGGTCTGATGCGTTCAAACTTCGTAGACTATATATTGCTAATAGAAGAGACTGTAATTAAGTTTATTTTATAATGATTTAAACTATATCGTGTTTTTTTACATTACGTAATTAAATCTTTAAAATAGCATTTACATGTAAAACTTTTGTTGTTGTTGTTTCAAGCCAATCCAAATTGTTGATTTCCAAAAGGGAGAAATTGACTCTTTGGAGTTGCTCATTTCAATGATACAAATCTTCTTCAATTCGAGAGTATAAACTAAGTTAGATTCTGAATGCTTATGCAAAAACTAGGACAAAGGCCCTATTATAGAAGAGACTTTTCTGCTGCGAAAAATTGTCATAAAATTGTTTGTTTTGCTTTCAATTCATAACTTAGGACCTCTTTTTCCCCAAAACTCACAGTGAGTAGGCCTATAGTGACCTCGCTTTCTTTGCAAAGTTATTTTTTCCTTCAATATAGGTCTTTTCTCCTTTACGTTTGTTTATTTGATCTGGTTTGAAATCCTACCTCGGATTATTTATATTAAAATAAGGGCAATTATTGTCGAACTGTAAATGTAGTGCATACATTCAGTAAAATCCTAAAAACGAAACCTATCCATCATAAGCAAATTTACAATCGGTCAGTAGATTGCCGAAACGATTTCTTGTATGTTTCCATAATTAGCATTACTTTCGGTTTCTTTACTCGAGTTAACCAGGTAACATCTTTAATTGATAGACGAATGCAGTGTATCAAAACAATTGACCACTTTAAGTTGTTTGTTTGAAAATAACACCAAAACACAATAGAGGTTTATTCACGATGTCGAAAAATTCAATAATCCATTGTTGATCCATTCGTACCCAACTAGTGTCGTACTTACTAAGCGTGAAATTCGGATGGTCGATCCGAAGGTGTGAAGTTACTGGTCTTTTTAGCGAGGTTCGTAATAGTGAATTTTACGGCGTTTGTATTGAAATTAGTGGTCGTAATTCGGAATAGCGGGGTGCTCGCATTAGAGGGGTTCGCGACCATTAAGATAAAGAACAAATAATTCCGTTCTGGCAAAAATCGTTCGTAATAGCGGGGTGCCCGTTTTTCCGGGGTGGTCGGAAGGAGGGGTTATACTGTACATTGACATACCTAAAATTTGAATGGAGTCATTTATAACTTTCGCAGATCAAGAAAATGATGTTGGAGGGGGGATTGAACTCTTAATCATTTCAACAAGACAATAGGATTGCTCATTTTGTCTTGACCTCTGCAAGTAACCCAAATCTTTTACATGATTTAGATCCCATGTGTCATTACAGTACGTGGAGCACATGTAAAAGAACCAATTGGAGCGCAGTAGTTTTGTCCTACCATATTTCTCCTAGTAAATACTCCAGGGAGCTATACATATCATGGTTAGGGAGCTTTTATTAAGTATGAATTGTCTGATTTAAAAAAACACATTAAACTTATGTCTTTTAGGCTCATTTCCTTTTAATTTGAGGTAAATTTCCTCAGATCAATCATGATTGTTAAGAGGAAATTCTTATCAAATTAGTGAAGAAGTCTTAACATTTGAAGATGGTTTTCTAAGTAAAAAATATAGGGGTGCTACTATTAGGGAGGGCTCTATTATTAGGAGAAATACTGTATATCTTTTCACTTTCACCCGAATCTACTAGACATCTCCTGGGGGAGGGGGGGGGGGGGGGGGGGGGGGGGTCATATATTAGCCTTTGCTAGATAACCTCAATAGATAAATTGAAAGAGCAAAACCATTTGAATACAAGAGGAACCCTTTGAATACAAGAGGGTCAACAAAGTAAGAACTTGTCTGTTCATTATTCTCTTTGACACAGCCATTTATTGAGGGATCTAGCCTTAACAAGAATAACATCTTTGTCTCAGTATTGTATGTTTTGATAGATTCACTATGAAAGGTTTCCCTCTCTGGGTGTTAATGAAAAAGGCTTACAGATTGACAGATTGGGGAAGGATTTAAAATAAGAAAGATTGATGGAGAGAATTAGTCTGGAAGATCTGACTATTGGCCCTTTTGATGCTTACTTCCTACAGATTGATTTTGTGTCATCTTTGTCATCTGTTGGGTTGACGCTTCTACCAGAAGATTTGAAAAATCGACAGGTCCAAACTGAAGGAGGCCAGAGCTACTGGGATATTAATGAGTGATGAAAATCTAGATTTGTAATTCCTCTTCTACACCCTATGTTGTGGGTACTCATTTGAATCGTCTTGATGAGACGATTCCAATGAGCACCCACAATATAGGTTTTGGTGGATGAATGAAATTTTGTATTTTGGTATCAAGGCAGGGATGTGGAAATACAGAGTTTCTCCACTTGTCCTTGGACAAGTAAACGCTGATTTCTTACTTGTCCAGGATCAAATAGACTTGTCAACAAAAAAGTGGGTACATAAATATTGATAAAATATTGTTTTTAATGAAGAAAATGCTGTAACCCAGCATTTTCTTCATTAAAGACAATGTTTTCTTCCCTTTGATACAAACTAAAGAACAATTTTTCTCCTAGGCCTGTTTAGTACTGTGTTAAGATTTTCTGTGGTTTTTAGCTCCACTGGCTGAAAGCCACTGGGGCTTTTGTCATGGCGTTGTGTCCGTCGTGCGTCCGTCCGTCCGTCCGTGCGGTCGTAAACTTTTTCTTTAAAAATCTTCTCCTCAGAAACTACTGGATGAATTTCAACCAAACTTCACAGGAATGATCCTTGGGTGACCCTCTTTCAAAGTTGTTCAAGAAATTTTGATCCAATGAAAAACATGGATTTAATGGGTGTGGCTAATTTCCAAATATGGTAAAAAGTGACTTTTCTCAGATTCTAATTGATGGATGCCAATTAAATTTTACATGAATGATCCTTGGGTGACCCTTTATCAGGCTACCAAAAATTATTGTGATTGGATGATAAATATGCATTTTATGGGCGGAGGTCATTTCTCTATATGTTATATAGTGGAAACTTTGAAAATCATTTTCTCAGAATGTCATCGCTGGATATCAACCAAATTTCACTGGAATGATCCTTGGGTGACCCTTTATCAGTGTACCAAAAATTATTGTGATCGGATGATAAATATGCATTGTATGGGTGGAGGTCATTTCTCTATATGTTACATAGTGGAAATTTTGAAAATCATTTTCTCAGAATGTAATTGATGGGTATCAACCAAATTTCACTGGAATGATCCTTGAGTGAAGCTTTATCAGTCTGCAAAATATTATTGTGATAGGATGAAAAATATGTATTTTATGGGCGGAGGTCATTTTTCTATATATTATATAGTGGCATTTTTGAAAACCATTTCAACATCAGTAGAACCCAAAATATCTTAAAATCTAGTCAAACCTTAGATTTGCTATTTCAAGAATTTCAAGCCTGTAGAGCGACTCGAGCCAATCATGGCTTTCTAGTTACTTGTCCACGGACAAGTTGTCTAGAAATATGTACTTGTCCGCAAGTAGAAAAGCCCATGTTGGACAAGTCGGGCATGGGAATTCCACACCCCTGCAAGGTCTTTCAGCTTTCTGTAATTAGTCTCTTGGGTCTGACTATTTGCCTTTTTATGCCCCTGCATCGAAAGATCGTGGGCATATTCTTTTACCGTCGGCCATCTGTCTGTCTGCTAAACTAAACCAAAAAAATTAACATTTACAATATTTTCAAGGCTATTAAAGATACAATGCTCATATTTGGTATGATAATAGATCTCAATGATAGGCATCCGCTGGTGTCAAGGTCATCTGTCAAGGTCACGTTCATCTGTCAAAGTCAAATTTCTTTAAAAAAAAATGCCATTTTGAGGGCATTTGTGTTTCACAAACACATTTTGTTAATTCTTACTTTCTAAGTTTAATTCTGTGTCATCTTTGTCTCATTACATGGTTGAGGCTTCTTCTAGAATGCAAATAATATGGAAAGGTCTAACTTATAGCACAGTCATGTCAAATCAGCTTTATTTCTGATTTGGCAGGAGGTATAGACAAAGATCAGCCTGGGCATATGATTTTAATTTTACCAATTTAAGATATAATCACCTATTTCGTACAGTCAGAAAATTTGTCTGATAGTGTGTTAAGTTAACATTTAAGTATTTTTCGGGGAATGTTATTTCTGTAAGTATGATGATATATATTTCCATACTGGGAGATATTTCAGTAAATGTTGTAGGCAGATTATCCCTGTGGGATGTCAGACTTTCACCTATCTTGTTTCTCGACATAATCATTAATGGTAGATGTATAAATAATGAATTTGTATAATTTGTCTGGTGTTACAACTTGTCTGAATTTTCAAAGTTTTGGTGAAACAACAAACATGTATAATGTAAGATATTTATAGTGACTTTATTTAAAAGTTCACTCATTTTTGGCATGGTGTATGTATTGTGCTGTATGATAATTCCATGCATTTGTTTGCTGAATTTTATCATTTGAGCCTGTGCATGAGATTTCCAACAATTTCAAATTTGTGCCAAGCAAAGACTCTGACCAGTCTGTGCATTGCACAGTCTGTCCAGAGTCTTTACTATGCGTTTGGTGGATAGATAAGGTCTCAAAGAATCAGTAGACCATCAGGTAACTTAATATTTACAGTATGTCGCTTTCTAAGCCTCTCAATGTTTGCACCTCCCAAAAATTTCAAATTGTTGGAAATATCACGCACTGGCTCATTTATCCTTGGTGCTTTTCTAGGGTTTGTCCCAAAACTATTGTAATAAGCTCCTTCAAATTTAAGCAATTTGTAGGCAATGACAATAGTTTAGCGCTGGTCCCTCATTGAAAAGGGCATTTAAGTGAAAACAAAACAAATCTTCACTTCTCTGGGTTTAATCCAAGATTATTGCTCTGGCAAAGCATGGCCTAAGTATCGGTTTGTTGCATTTAAGGTTAAGGTAAATGGGCTTTCATTTATAATTGCTCATTAAGATAGTCAACATTCTTTAAATCAAGATGGCAACTAAACTCTTGTAACTTTAAGCTGAAGTTGTGAGGATTTGGTAACCCAACGATGAAATGTGTTCACTTTTACTTATCCTTTTATGCTTACTTGGAAGAAGAATTTCAAAACTTGTCAAAATTTAAATCGTTGTCATCCACATACTGCAAAATAAGGGTTAGATTTTGTGGTTGTGTGTTCCTGGTATGTTTAAAATACTTTTTTGCTGTTCCCCGAATTCAGGGAGATTGTGGTTTGATCATCTTGTGTCTTAGAAATGTTATATGGCTTCACTTGCATTGTAATTGACTTGACATTATTGTATTGGTTCAAATAACAAGGCTCTTTCCTAGATTTCAATCCTAGCTTATTCAATGTTTCTGACTTAAGGTAGTGGGACCGTAATAGCTCCGCAACACTTCGGCACTCATGGACTTTAAGTTTTGACCAAGGTTTCCTAATGAAAATCATTAGGAAACTTCGGTGAAAACTGTTAGAGTTCATTACTTCCAAAACTTCGCGGAACTATTACAGGTCCACTACCTTAAATAAAACTTGAATAATAGTTTGAGATATTTCCTTCCAATTTTGATTTTTTCCCTTCCATAATGTATTTTAGGAAGGATTTGGATGTTGCCTTGATGAGTCAAGGTCAAATGTAAAGCTCAGGATTTTATGTTGATTAGTCGGTCCAATTCTGACACAAAGCTCATATTGAAAGATTTCAGTAGAGCATTCAGTTATTTATGATTGAGATGTTTTCAAGGTGGATTATGTCTTGCCTCCCCCAATGGCTTTAAACACAAATTTACATATAAAATGATGTCATACAAGAATGCATTATTTAATTCTTGGATTTTCTTTGGAAATAATTTTCAGAAATTTGCATTCAAAATTCCACCAGAACTCTCAAGCTGTCAGTTCAGATTTAATAAATCGGTATCAAATAGCTTCCTTAACCCATTATTTTTAGGGAATTGATGAATGAAAACTTATGTGGATTTTTCTGAATGCTGTTTATATTTCCCCCATGAAATGATGGCTGCCATATAGACTTACCTCTGTCTGTTTGTGAGTGCTCATATGGTTTTCTGTATGTTTGGGTGGTGTGTCCATTATTCTTGTCTGGAGCATAACTTTTACATTAATTTGATGCATGAATTTCAAAATAATTAGGCACAGTTACCACCTCCCCTAGGTGATTGCTTAAGTGTCATTTGAAGAGTTTGTCAGGATAAACTCAAGGTGAAGGTCACGACTTCAGGTCTTAATATTCACAGGTAAAAATCATGTATTTGAGGGGCATCCCTGTCTGCGACATTTCTAGTCTAGAAATTCCTTCAAATAGAGACAAATAGTCAGAAAGAATGAGTGCTGCCATCAGGGATTGAACCGGGGACATTTAAATTGATAGTCGGATGCGCTACTAACTGCACCATGACGATGGCTTATTATTGTGTGAAAAATAATTGAGCAAGACTGGTTGAAATGTTGCTAAAACTTATTATTTATTAGCCCTTGTCATGGTGCATCAAAAATGTTCACCAAATTACACTTAAATCAAAGTGCTGCAGGCTCTGATAGACAAAATTATATGCAAATATTTTCATTGTTATTTACAAATCTTTTCACAATTCTTGCTGAAATAAAATAAACAGGTAGTGTAGACTAAGGTCAGACTGCACTTGAGTGCAGGCTGATCTTAGTCTATATCTCCTGTCAAAACAGGAATATTCTGGGTTCAGCATGACAAGGCGTAATTTTGTGCAAAACTTAATTTTAGTACTGCATAATAAGGTTGGTTTCTGTTTTCTATTGCAGGCAGAGATTCTTCAGAGTGCTCAAGCTTTGGCATTTACAACTGCTGTACCATCTGAGGTAAGAAAAGCTTTTTAGCTCCACTGGCCGAAGGCCAGCGAGCGTTTGTCATGGCGGAGTGTCTGTCGTGCGTCCGTGCGTGCGTAAACTTCTTTAAACTTCTTCTCCTCCCAAACCAATGGGGGGATTTTAACAAAACTTGGTAGAAATGATCCTTGGGTGGCCATCTTCTTAAATTGTTCATAGAATTTTGATTGGCCCCCAAATATGGACGTGGCAGGGCGTGGCATTTTTTCACTTTGAAATCTCTAAAAATCTTCTCCTCCCAAACCATTGGGCCGATTTCAATGAAACTTGGCATGGATGTTCCTTGGTTGATCCTTTACTTAAATTGTTCTAGAAATTTTGATTGGTTCATAAATGTGGGTGTGGCAGGCGGGGCCTATTTTGAGCCCGAAATCTTTGAACAACATCTCCTTCCAAACCTTGTGTTTTAATCTGATGGGTAAAGGGTTGCAGGTTCATTGTGATTGAGTATTTTGGTGCAATATGGACCAGAACCATTTAATCATTACTAAATAGGTCTTAGGAGATTTTGGAGTGTTAATGTAATCATTCAAAGTAAGCTTTATTTAATGAAAGTCTAAAGATTTTAAAGAAATTTTGATTGGCCTAAAAATACGGGTGTTGCAGGGTGGGGCTTATTTTGAGCCCGAAATCTTTTAATGACATCTCCTGAACCACTGGGCCGATTTCAATGAAACTTTAATAGAATGTTCCTCTGGTGACCCTTTACTTAAATTGTTCTAGAAATTTTGATTGGTTCATAAATGTGGGTGTGGCAGGCGGGGCCTATTTTGAGCCCGAAATCTTTGAACAACATCTCCTTCCAAACCTTGTGTTTTAATCTGATGGGTAAAGGGTTGCAGGTTCATTGTGATTGAGTATTTTGGTGCAATATGGACCAGAACCATTTAATCATTACTAAATAGGTCTTAGGAGATTTTGGAGTGTTAATGTAATCATTCAAAGTAAGCTTTATTTAATGAAAGTCTAAAGATTTTAAAGCCAGTGGAGCGATACAGGCCCTCTTGGGCCTCTTGTTTTTTTTATGTTATATGCTGTAATATCCAATATGGGGTGAAACAAACTTTTTTCAAAGTTTGAACAGATTGATTTCAATCAAATATCATAGGAATTTTATTTCTGTGAAGTTGCTGCAAAAATTATTTGATTAGATGAACAGATGAACAGCATGCTCTATATTGGCAGAGGACATTTCAACATATTAGTGAATATTTGACCCCCCTTTTGGTATCACCTAAATGATGATTTTTTTTAGACTCATTAAATTTAATGGGTGTAAAGCTTGTAGGTTAGATGAAACATAAGCTTTGTTAGAATCCAAATGTGTAGAAACATTAGGTGAAATAGGGAGCCTGAGATACCCCCTTAGAATTGATCAGTTTAGATGAACGAAGGGTGACTCAGCACAAAGAGGTCAAGTGGTGTAAAGTGGCCTACTGAGGTTCAGAGAGGGGAAGAAAAAGCTGAGTTGACTGCACTCTAAGGCATTGGGCAGAATAAAAATATTGGATTTAATAATTTACTTCTTATTATCATTAGATAGAATTTTGTTTTGGTGACAAACAATTATTGTGAAGTAGCACCCTTTTATTGGTGTTTAATGAAAAGCGGAAAGATCTACAATCAAAATTTTGTGGACAAAATACCAGTATATAATGCAGTAACATTCTGTTAGTATTGAAATTTTTATTTTTGGATTTCAAACAAATTTCACTGGAATGATCCTTATTTTTAACAGCCTTATCATCCTCTAATTATCAGTATAATAATAATCATTATCAGGATATTCAGGCCTGTGGAGCAAATCAGGCGCTCAAGCGCCTCTAGTAATTATTGTTGGAAACATCACTCACAGGTTCATATCAGATATCCACTGTTGGGTGCCTGGGCCTCAAGTCATATGACTGAAAAACTGATAATGCCTTTAACTACATAAATTGGTCATAGTTGTAATTGTATGTGATAAACCCCATGAAACATCATGGTTGACAATTAAAAACCATCAACTTAAAAGGCTCATGCTAGTGTTAGAAATTGTGACTTTCATGATAATATTGTTCAGAAAAGTGCAATCATATTTATGTATTGAGCATCCTGCAAACTTTAATGATTTTCAGCACTGTAAAATGTTGCGAGAAACTTCTCAATTATTCATGTTCAATGTGAAATAAAACTACCTTATAGAGAACAAGAAAGGCAAATAAACACAGGTTTTACCGCATTCTTCTTTTTGTCTGGGTTGCTGAGTTCTCAATACAAAAGCCTAATAAATGTTTTGTAGAAAAGCCAATTGTAGCTTGGAGTGTTTTAGAGAGATTTAATTGAACCATTGCATGCATGCCCATCGCAAATTATTTCTGTCAATATTGCATCCTCAAATTTTGAGGAAAACTATTAGAATATGAGACACTTGAATTGCCTGTTGCGTGACATGAAATAAAAAAACGTTTGTGTTTATTCGGAGTGTTACAAACTAGGGTGAAAAGATAGAAAAAAACACCAAATTAAGCTTTTGTTCCCTTTCAAAATTTCTGTGAATATTGTTAATTGCTCAATATAGTATTTATCAAGATTCAAAATGAATTGAGCCTGTGCATGACATTTCCAACAATTCCAAAAAACCACAAAGCAAAGACACTGACCAGTCTGCATCCGCACAGTCTGACCAGAGTCTGCGTTTAGTAGATAGATAAGGTCTCAAAGTACTTGTAGACAATTAGGTTACTTTATATTTACAGTAGGTGGCTTTCTATGCTGTTCAATGTTTGCCTCTCATGCACATTTTAAATTGTTGGAAATATCAAGCACAGGCTCAATATTAACTTTTGCTTATTTTTAGCTGACCTGATATGGAAGGGTCAATGCAATAGCATTTTAAGTGCCTATAAATATATAGGCACTTACTATAGTCTTGCAATGATCCCTAGAAAAATTTTGAGTCAGGTTGCCCTAAAAACAATCAAAAGTTCATAGAGGTTCTACCCTGCCTTTGTCCAATCCCTGACAAAGACCCCCGTCATAGCGCAAGTGGTAGCGCATTGGACTGTCAATCTAGAGGTCCTGGGTTTGATCCTTGATGGCGGCACTCATTCTTTCTGACTATTTGTCTCTCACCAATGAGAGACCTATGTGAGATAGCAGCTGGAGGCTAGGAAAGGATGTGACGGTTGTACTGTTGAGAGAAATACCAGGAATCCATTGATAGGTGCTCCAGCCGGTGCAATATAAATAAAAAAAATTGAAAGCGGCTTAAAGCTCTACATAATCAATCAATCCAAGCCCTGACAAACCCTTTAAATTATCTATGAATATTTCACCTAAAAAAATGTCTCTACCAGTCGATGTAGTAAATTTAATCCATGTATGACTGCCTTAGTGGATGAAATTCAAAACTTTAACTACAGGTTGCTTGGTTGAACTGATCAATTAATTAAGAATTTTCACATTACCTTGAATTAAGCTTTGTGAGAAGTAATAATTTTGTAATGTTACACTTTCTGTGTGATAAAGGCTGCCCTCATAACACAGTTGATACACATCGGACTGTCAATCGAGAGTTCCCAGGTTCAATCCATTCTGACTATTTTCTATAACCAATGGATTGATAATCGTAGACCAATGTGGGATAGTAGCTATGGGCTAGGAAAGGATGTAATTGGAGTAATGGTGTGAGAAATACTGAGAATCCATTGTTGGGTGCTCCAGCTGGGCAATATAACTACAAGATTGTTAGAAGCAGCATGAAACTCCATTCAAACAAACAGATCTGTTTAATAGAGCCTTGTGAGTACTGTTGTGGCTGGAATAAAATATAAAGTTGCTGATCACAAGCTCATTACTGTACAACTGATCTCTATAGTTGTTTTTATTAATGAATATTGTTGGTTCTAGTCACCCCATTGCAGTGAACAGTAGACATGCTTCCATCTATCTATCTGTCTGTTAGTTCCTTTGTCCTTCTGTCCAATTTTGTCTTGACGATTACTCCTATATTTGTGGTTGGATTTCAAGATAACTCTGCACAATTATTGGTCTCCATCATAAGCAATTTTTCAAATTTAAAGAAATTTTCTGATAGTTAAAAGGTCAAGGTCAAATGTTTGAATCTGTGCTTGACAGCTGTTTTGCTTTGACATGCAATTAGGTTTGACAAGAAAAAAATTAAGTTTGGTTTTATAGCCTAGTTTTGTATTCACACAACTTTCCACATTAATCCCTGATCATTGAATTCCAAGTTGGCTATTGCATTCAGTTCTTCAGCTGCCACAGCACATTGACTTACATATTCACAGGTATCCAATTTTACACTCGGTGGAGAGATGCAATGTTGAGTTAAGTCTATGCTTAGAAAAAATTTCATTGTCTTGGTGAGTTTTGATCCTGGGACCTTCTGTTCCCAAAGCTATGGTCAAACCACTAGGCGACAGTCTCCAGCTGTCTGTGTATGTATGTTGGTTTGTCAGTATAGATTTGTCTGAACTTTAACTCCTGCATTTATGGATGGATTTCTTTTGTAAGCAATATTGATGGTTAGCAAAATTATTCTCCACGATCAGTGGATGTGCCATATGAAAGAAATCTTCATATTGCCCCAAGGTCAAGGCTTCATCTCTGGGTCAAAAGTTGAAATTATGTTAGCAGGGTTTTAGTATGACTTCAAAGAGATGGGTCCGAAGGACTCAATAACTAGGATCTTAGGGGTCCTTTCTTGAAGTTTGGGGGTCCCTGTTTAAAATTTAGACATATCTTTTAAGCACTGAATTTGTCTCTATATTCAATTAGAGCTATTCCCTGATTAAGGGTATAGAAAGTGTTGTATATATATTGACTAAACGGGTCTCAACTTCAGGAAAGAATTGAAGAATGCCTTGAACAGTCTTCAATTCTTTTCTGAAGCTGATCTCCTAAGGGTCTGTGGGACTCACATCTCAGATAGTTTTGAGGGTCCTGGCATAGTTTTGACTGTCCTAGCTACTTATTTGAGAGTATCGGATGCACAAAACCTGCATCCCTTAAAACCCTGGTGTTTGTCCAGAACATAGCTCATATAATTACAGATGTATTTCAAAATAACATAGCTCACATTACTCTCCATCATCAGCAGATGTCACATTTGAAATAAATTAAGAGATAGACTGAAGGTCAGTTATCAAGGTCAAGTGTAAAGATTTAGCTTCTTGAGAGCAATAAGGTCTTAAAACTATGGATTATAATTGCAAAATAACTAGACATATTTATTCTGGTAAGTAGATAAGGTATTTGGGAGAAATTAACAGATAGTTTCAAGATCATACAAGATCACAGCTCACAATCAAATGTTAGTGTTGAGATTTTCTGGAGTATTTACTCCCAGTCCATGGAAAGTTTGCTAAATGAATAGGCACAAATGTTTATGAGTAGATACCCTACTTGAAAGAAAGGTCATAAATCAAGGTCACATTTTGAATTAGAATTTCAGTTGCCTTGGCAACAACATCAGTTGTCCTTGTTCTACTATTCTAGTCTTAATTCAGGGATCAATTAGTGAGCAATGAGAGAAATTAATTACAATTTTAATGAATAAAATATTTCATAAAACTCTAGGGATAAGCACAGAAGTATTGTTAGTGCCTGAAAATTACCAACAATTCTCTGTGCAAATCCCTTGGGAATAACCCGTTGGAAATATCAAATGGTTACAAAAACTATATCTGTACGTAGGTAGTTATTAGTATAAGGTTCTGTCATTTGAAATAAGACCATTTGGAACTCTGTAACATAAATTTTTGAAAAAGAGATAGTTTCTTGTAGACGTTAAGCAGAGGCCGAATTTAAAATATTCTTAATTCTTTTAATTATACCCCCGCAAAACGAATGTTTTCGGGGGTATACTGGAATCAGTCTGTCTGTCCGTGCGTCTGTCTGTCTGTCCGTGAGTCTGTCCGTCTGTATGTCCGTCTGTGGACACATATAGTAGTAAATTTGTGTCGCAAACTCCTCCTTCAGTTTTCCTTCAAAAGCTTTGAAACTTTATAGAAACATTTATCACATGTTGAAGTTTTGCAAGACGCAATTTTTAGGTCCCAACTTCCCCTGGTTCATGAATTATCTTCCCTTGTACTTAGACATTTTTAGCTCCACTGGCCGAAAGGCCAGCGGGCTATTGTCATGGCGAGGTGTCCGTCGTCTGTGCGTCCGTGTGTGCGTCCGTGTGTCCGTCCGTCCGTAAACTTTTACTTTAAAAATCTTCTCCTCATAAAGTACTGGATGGATTCCAATCAAATTTCACAGGAATGTTCCTTGGGTGACCCTCTATCAGATTCCTTCAAAGATTTTTAATAGGTTGAAAATCATGGCTGTAGTGGGCGTGGCTAATTTCCATATATGGTAATAGGTGGCTTTTCTCAGAAACTAATTGATGGATATAAACCAAACTTCACATGAATTATCCTTGAGTGGCCCTCTATCAGCCTGCAAAAAATCATTGTGATCAGATGAAAAATATGTATTTCATGGGCGGAGGTCATTTCTCTATTTGTTAATTATATAGTGAAAACTTTAAAAATCATTTTCTCAGAATCTAACCAATGGATATCAACCAAATTTCCCTGGAATGATTCTTGAGTGACCATCAACAAGCCTATAAAAAATTATTGTGATCAGATGAAAAATGTGTATTTTATGGGCAGAGGTCATTTTCTCTATATGTTATATAGTGAAAACTTTGAAAATCATTTTCTCAACATCTAATCGATAGATATCAACCAAATTTTACATGAATGATACTTGAGTGACCCTTTATCAGTCTAGCAAAAATTAATGTGATCGGGTGAAATATATATATTTTTTGGGCGGAGGTCATTTCCCTATATGTTATATAGTGTAAACTTTGAAAATCATTTTCTCAGAATCTAATTGATGGATTTCAACCAAATTTTACTAGAATGATTCTTTAGTGATTCTTTATCAGACTATGAAAAAATAGTGTGATCAGATAAAAAATATGTCTTTTATGGGCAGAGGTCATTTCTTCAGATAGGTTATATGGTGGAAAACAAACTATCCTGAAAGGTTAAACAGATGGATTAGATATCATAGAAATTTTATGGAAATTTTATTTCTGTGAAGTTGTATCAGTCTGCAAAAAAATATTTTGATAAGGTGAACAGCATATTTTTTTATTGGCAGAGGGTATAATAACATATAAAGTGAATATTTGATCACCCTTTAAGTATCATCTCAATGATGAATTTTTCTAGACTTGTTAAATTTTAATAGGTGTAATGATTACAGATTAGAAGGAACAGAACCTTCATTGAAATTCAAACATTAGTTGAAATAAATAGCCTGAGAATACCCCCTCAGAATTGGTGAGTTTAGTTGAACGAAGGGTGAATCTGCACAGAGTGTAAAATGATGTTCTGACCTCCTGACATTCAGAGTGGGGTAGAAAGAGTTCAGTTGACTGCACTCTAAGGCATTGGACAGAATAAAATAAATATATTGGATTGAATATTTTACTTCTTACTATCATAAGTTAGAATTTTGTTTTGATGACAAACAATTGTTGTGATGTAACATCTTTTAGTAGTGTTTAACTAAAAGTGGAAAGATCTACAATCAAAATTTTGCAGACAAAGTACCAGTAGGGGATATTGTGCAGTAATATTCTGTTAGTGTTTAAATTCTTATATTTGGATTTTAACAAAATTTCACTGGAATGATCCTTGGGTGACCCATTATCAGACTGCACAAAATTATTGTGATTAAATGAAAAATATTTGTGTAACAGGTAGAGGTCAATTTTCAATGTTATTCACTGATCATGAGTTTTTTATGCAGAAATATTTCAGCATATGACCCTTATTTTCATGAAATAAACATTCACTCATTCATTCACTTCAATTCTCATTTAAACAGCTTTATCATCCTCTAATAGTCATTATCAGGATATTCAGGCCTGTGGAGCGAATCAGGCGCTCAAGCGCCTCTAGTTTCCTATTTGTTACCATGTACTTATAATTTTGTGTCGCAAACTCCTTCTTCAATTTTCATTCAATTGTAATGAAACATTATTAAAATATTGATCACAAGTTGAAGCTTTGCAAGACGCAAATTTCAAGTGTCAACTCTTCCAGGTTCATGAATTATCTCCTTTTGAACTTAAGACATTTTTCCTGAACTTAGACATTTTTTCCTATTTGTTACCATGTACTTATAATTTTGTGTCACAAACTCCTCCTTCAATTTTCATTTAATTGTAATGAAATATTATTAAAATATTGATTACAAGTTGAAGTTTTGCAAGACGCAAATTTCAAGTGTCAACTCTTCCAGGTTCATGGATTATCTCCTTTTGAACTTAAGACATTTTTCCTATTTGATGCCATGTACTCATAATTTTGTGTTGCAAACTCCTCCTTCAATTTTCATTCAAAAGTTATGAAACATTATACAAACATTCATCACATGTTGAAGTTTTGCAAGACGCAAATTTCAAGTCTCAATTCTCCCTGGTTCATGAATTATTTACCCTTAGACTTAGACAATTTTTAGCTCCACTGGCTGAAAGCCACTGGGGCTATTGTCATGGCGTTGTGTCCGTCGTGCGTCCATGCGTCAGTGCGTTCGTGCGTCCGGTCGTAAACTTTTTCTTTAAAAATCTTCTCCTCAGAAACTACTGGATGAATTTCAACCAAACTTCACAGGAATGATCCTTGGGTGACCCTCTTTCAAAGTTGTTCAAGAAATTTTGATCCAATGAAAAACATGGATTTAATGGGCGTGGCTAATTTCCAAATATGGTAAAAAGTGAGTTTTCTCAGATTCTAATTGATGGATACCAATGAAATTTTACATGAATGATCCTTGTGTGACCCTTTATCAGTCTACAAAAGATTATTGAGATCGGATGGAAAATATGCATTTTATGGGCGGAGGTCATTTCTCTATATGTTATATAGTGGAAACTTTGAAAATCATTTTCTCAGAATGTAACTGATGGATATCAACCAAATTTCACTGGAATGGTCCTTGAGTGACCCTTTATCAGTCTAAGAAAAATTATAGTGATCGGAGGAAAATTATGTATTTTATGGGCGGAGGTCATTTCTCTCTCTATATGTTATATAGTGGAAACTTTGGAAATCATTTTCTCAGAATCTAACAAATGGATATCGACCAAATTTCACTGGAATGGTCCTTGAGTGATCCTCTATCAGTCTACCAAAAATTATAGTGATCGGATGAAAAGTATGTATTTTATGGGCGGAGGTCATTTCTCTATATGTTACATAGTTGAAACTTTGGATATCACTTTCTCATAATCTAACCAATGGATATCAACCAAATTTTACTGGAATGATCCTTGAGTGACCCTTAATCAGTCTACAAAAAATTATTGTGATCAGATGAAAATATGCATTTTAAGGGCGGATATCATTTCTCTATATGTTATATAATTGAAACTTTGAAAATCATTTTCAACATCAGTAGAATCCAAAATATCTAAAAGTCTAGTCAAAACTTTTATTGCTTTACAAGAATTTCAAGCCTGTGGAGCGACTCAAGCCATTCATGGCTTTCTAGTTCCTATTTGTTACCATGTGCATTTCATTTTGTGTCGCAAACTCCTCCTTCAATTTTTAGCTCACCTGAGCACAACGTGCTCAAGTGAGCTATTGTGATCACCTTTTGTCCGGCGTCCGTGCGTCGTCCGTCGTGCGTCGTCCGTCGTGCGTCGTCCGTCAACAATTTCTTTAAACGACATCTCCTCCTAAACTACTGGGCCAATTTTAACCAAACTTGGCAGAAATGTTCCTAAGTGGTCCCCTTTAAGAATTGCTAAAAGAATTGAAATCAGTGAAAAACTCTGGTTGTTATGGCAACCAAAGTTAAAAATTTTAGAAAATCTTTAAAATTCTTCTTCTTCTGAACCAGCAGCCCTACAGCCTTGAAATTTGGTATGGATGATCAGCTCATAGACCTTAATAAAAATAGCTAAAATCATATCTGTTGGGCCACCAGGTGCGGAGCATCAGGGGGGAGGGGGTAGTACTTTGGGTAAATTTTGTAATCTTTAACCTTCTTCTTCTGATGATCATGAATGCCTACAGCCTTAAAATTTTGCATGTATCATCACCTCATAGACCTTAATAAAAATAGCTAAAATTATATCTGTAGGGCCACCAGGTGCGGAGCACCAGGGGGGAGGGGGTAGTACTTTTTTAATCTTGTAATTTTGTAATCTTTAACCTTTTTCTTCTTCTAAACCAGGAGACCTACAGATTTGAATATTGGTATGGATGATCAGCATATGGACCTTTATAAAAATACCTAAAATCATGACTGTAGATTCACCAGGTGCGTAGCACCAGGGGGGAGAGGGTACTACTTTTGTGAAAATTTTGTAATCTTTAACCTTCTTCTTCTTCTGAACCACAAGCCCTACAGACTTGAAAATTGGCATGGAGGATCAGCTCATAGACCTTAATGTAAATTGCTAAAATCATGACTGTAAAGCCACCAGGTGCGGAGCACCAGGGGGGAGGGGGGAGTACTTTTGTGAAAATTTTGTAACTTTAATCTTCATCTTCTAATGAACCAGGAGCCCTACAGACTTCAATATTGGCATGGATGATAAGCATTTGGATCTAAAATAAAATAGCTAAAATCATGAATGTAGGGCCACCAGATGTGGAGCATTTAAAGAAAACTTTAAAAGTCTCAGACTCAGCCTGTATATCTGGCATAGATTAGCTGATCACAGACCTTTTATGGAAAAAGCTTAAATAAATAATGTTCAGGGGAGGAGCAGAGGGGGGGAGAATGATTATTTCAAATGTAATCTGATTGAATAAGTGAAAATCTCTTTTTCTGTGGTTGCATGGACATACCTAGGTAATGAAGCTTTTTTCTCAGGTGAGCGACCCAGGGCCAACGGCCCTCTTGTCATTCAATTGTGATGAAACATTATGCAAATATTGATCACAAGTTGAAGCTTTGCAAGACGCTAATTTCAAGTGTCAACTCCACCAGGTTGATGATTTATCTCCCCTTGAACTTAAGACATTTTTCCTATTTGTTACAATTTACTCATAATTTTGTGTTGCAAACTCCTCCTTCAATTTTCATTCAATAGTTATGAAACATTATACATACATTTATCACATGTTGAAGTTTTGCGAGACCCAAAATTCATGTGTCAACTACCCCAGGTTCATGTGTTATCTCCCCTTGAACTTTGACCTTTTTCCCATTTGTTACCATGTACTTTTAATTTGTGTCGCAAACTCCTCCTGCAATTTCCATTCAATAGTAATGAAACATTATACAAACATTTATCACATGTTGGAGTTTTGCAAGACACAAGTTTCAAGTGTCAACTGCCACAGGTTTATGAATTATCTCCCCTTGAACTTAAGACAATTTTTCTTTTTGAACACATATACTTGTAATTTTGTTTCCCAAATTCCTCCTTCAGTTTTCTTTTAATCAGTTTTTTATGTAATACCTTTGAAATTTTATACAAACATTTACCACATATGAAGTTTTGCAAGACACAATTATGAGGTCCCAACTCCTGGTTTAAGAATTATCTGCCCTTACACTTACTACATTTTTTTCTTTTTCGTTCACATATACTAGTAATTTTGTGTTACAAACTCCTCCTTCAGTTTTCCTTCAATAGCTTGAAACATTTATTGCATGTTTAAGCTTTGCAAGGTGCAATTTAGAGATCTCAAATCCAAGAGTTATCTTTATATTTGAAGCATTTTTTGCCTCTTCTGTCAAAGTATCTCATTCTCTGAAAGCACTTGCTGGGGTATTAAGTCACATTCAGTGACAAGCTCTAGTTTAACATGGTGAAATAACCATTCCCGATTCAGAAAATAAGTATTGATAGAAAAGTTTCAACCCTAGTCAATCTATGCAGTCTGGCTAGGAATGACACATTACGCACACCAAAATGGTCCCTTATTGCCTGATGTGTCATTTTATCTGTAAATCATTGTAAGATGATCATTAGCTTTGTTTTTTGTCACATAATGGTCCAAGCTGTTGCAGTCTTCCATTCTCAGGTAAATTGATTGACTCATTCAGATTTATTTACCATTCATTTGGCAATACTATTTCAAGGTAGGTCTAGTATAACTGATGTGTCAACTTGGTATTGTCATAACTTGGATATATTTTTAAATCGTACTGCGAAGCAGTAGATTTATATCTACCGTTTTTCAGAAATCCAGTCTGTTTGACCCAGTACATTTTTACCATTATCTTCTGAGCAATGTGTTCAAACCAAATTATGTGTTTTCAAACACCGAAGAAACGGCCTTTTCAGTCACAATCTACAAACTTTGTTTATACCTTATTTACTTTTCGACAAATAGAGAAGAGGCTAATACAAAATTTGATGTAATTTTCGCTTTTAGTAATTACCAGTTAGTATTTTCAGTGTTTATAACAAGATTTTCGGTTGAGTAAAGGAGTTGAAACGTATAATAGGTTAACTGTATAATTAATTTGTAGCACTTACAATATTACTGCTCTGAACTTTCTCGAACGGTCATTTACCAGTTGTAGGGCTGACAACCAATCAAATTCTGTTATGATTATCACTCGGTCAAAACCCACGCGTAAATTCAGACCACGTGTAAATTCAGATGGACATCGTCTGCTCGAAATGTGTCAATTAACTTGTTTGTCATTAGTCAATAGTCGTCTGCACTCAAACAGGGAGCGTGGGAAGTTTACTTTTTTTTCGCATGTGTTAACAAATAGAAATAATTTTGTAATTTTGAAATATTTGATTTCAATGAGCACTCTGATCACGCTCCAATCCTATTTTCATTAAATTCAAATTTGAGTATGAAGAAAAATTATTCAACAACAAATAAACCGACAAAAACATACGATAAACTGATATAGGGGTAAGTTCATATCGGACTCGGGTCGATATCGGTTTCGACCCGAGTTAACCGGGTTTCCATCAGAACGGCCTCGGTTTCGACACTAGTGATGTCATTGTAACCTTTCAACCTCGACGCTTCTGATCCTGAGTCAGGCCGGTGTTACTTGGGTTCCAAAATGGCGTCGAGAATAGTGCACAACAATTCGATTACAAAAAAAATAAATATTCTCTATTACTTTAAATAACAAATACTTTTTTTCTTATTTTATATAGTATTTTGCACGAGTTTATCACATTTCTTAATGGGATAACGATATTTCATGGTAAATTAATTATTGTAGCGGTAAATGAGAAGTTTGTTTACTACCACCAGTGGGTAACTCCGTTCACATGAATGTCTTTTCTGCGCATGCATATTACAGTCAATTTTAGATTATTACATCATCTCACGCGTCTCTCGGGCTGCCATTTGAATTTCCCCTAGGATAGCAGCAAGAGCGATCTATTTTTAGAACAACTCATGAATAATCATAGAGTGCTGCTAGATTTAATCGATTGGTCAGAAACCAAAGATATAAATAGCATAGTTGGCGATTTCACGTGTTTCTTGAGGGAAAATGTATTTACAGTATTTGGGAAAACCCAATGCTTGAAATACAAACATGTTGGTAATCAAAATTGTAAATAGTTTAATGAAAAATGTTTGTTGCTAAACAGGCTTTTAAACTCTATAGAGAGAGGAATAATATTAACAGACAAGCTTTTAGCTTGGCGCGTGCTCATTATAACAACGTAAAAATCTGCTAAGAAATAATTTAGACTAGCAGAGGGCTATCGAATCAGCAAACTTTCAAAATCGGACCCACGAGATTGGATGAGCTGGCGATGTCCTCGAAAAGATGGATTGTTAAGACAAAAAACTCACAAATTTAAAGATTTTACCAACTCTTATTGTCCAAATTTGAGCCCTTTTGATTGGCGAACTATTGCACTATCCCAGCCTCTCAATGATGTACGATTTACAGTGCTGACAGCACTTTGATTTAATTCTTGAAATAGCTCACAAGCATTGTAAACTTGCCTTCAAAAAGGTACAGTTCTATAAACTTTTTTATCATTATCATAAATTATTATTTAGTTAAGATATTTGCTATCATTTGAGCCTAAGCATGACATTTCCAACAATTTGACACATGTGCGTGAATAACAAATATTGAGCATATATAGAAAAGTCACATAGAAGATTGATATCTGACTGCCAAAATATACCTAAGGACCTTATCTATCTATAGAGTGCAAAATGAAGACTCTGGACAGACTGTGCAGTTGCACAGGCTGGACAAAGTCTTTTCTTTGCAAACATTTGAAATTGTTGGAAATGTCAGGCACTGGTTCTTCAAAGTAGTCACATACAATGATTTGCAGCACAGTTTTGCTTCGTCAAGTCAATTTCAGCTCACCTATAGAGCACATCCTGCTCAAGGTGAGCTTTTGTGATCATTGAATGTGTGTCGTTCCGTCGTCTGTCATCCATCATGCGTCGTCAGGCGTCAACAATTTAAGTGTTTACACTCTAGAGGCCACAAATAAGAATCAATCATCATGAAACTTGGTCAGAATGATTGTCAGGTCGCAAGGCTGAAGCCTATTGAAAATGGGTAAGATCAATGTCATATCAAGAGAAAAGGGGCCTTAATGACAATTTTCTTGTTTACGCTCTAGAGGCCACAAATGTGGTCAGATCTTCATGAAAATTGGTCAGAATATTTGTCAAGTCTCAAGGATGAACTTTATTGAGAATGGGAAGGATCAGAGTCATATAACGGGAAAAGGGGCCTGAATGACAATTTTCTTGAAAGTACAAATACAACTTTTGCTGGAAAATTTGATAATAGTTAATTAGACAGATACACAGGTGAGCAATATAGGACCATCATGGTCCTCTTGTTATGAAAATAATTCTAATTCTTTGAAATGAAGGTAGAGCAAGAACTAGAGTGTTTAATAGTCCTAGAAAATTTCTCATTGATTGCCTATCTGTCTTTTTTCACCAGTGACTCAGTGTCTAATGGATTGCCAACAGATTGATAGTTGTTTCCGTTGTGCAAGAGAAATACAAGCTAGGAGATGCAAGATTGTTGGGGTTTCACCAAACAATATTTCACTGATTTTCTAACTATTGGATCTTTGACTTTGACACACAACTTACATTTCGATGGCTCAGTGCAAAACGGTTGTCTTCTTTCTTGTGTTTGGCTTGGTTTGGCCGCATTATAGCTAAATTTTGAAAGGATGCTGCATATTAGCCTGTTACCAACTGCTTCAGAGCTAAAGATAGAGGGGGTATTTCGGTTTTATCTTTAAACATTGCATTACGTCTGCCTTAAACCCTATATTGTTGGTACTCATTTGAAATGTCTCATTGAGACTATTCAAATGAGTACCAACAACATAGGGTTTTCATTTGGAAATAAAGATTTAAGACAGGCTTTACCCCCTTTTATCTGGACCACTGTACTTTAGATAATAAGTCACACAGCCAGAACAAGAAGTGTAAATTCCAGCCTTTTTGTGCTGTTCATGTTAAATTCCACCCTTTTTTGTGCTGTTCATGTTAAATTCCACCCTTTTTTGTGCTGTTCATGTTAAATTCCACCCTTTTTTTGTGCTGTTCATGGTAAATTCCACCCTTTTTTTGTGCTGTTCATGTTAAATTCCACCCTTTTTTGTGCTGTTCATGTTAAATTCCACCCTTTTTTGTGCTGTTCATGTTAAATTCCACCCTTTTTTGTGCTTTTCATGTTAAATTCCACCCTTTTTTGTGCTGTTCATGTTAAATTCCACCCTTTTTTGTGCTGTTCATGGTAAATTCCACCCTTTTTTGTGCTGTTCATGGTAAATTCCACCCTTTTTTGTGCTGTTCATGGTAAATTCCAGCCTTTCCGTGCTGTTCATGGTAAATTCCAGTCTTTTAGTGCTGCTCATGGTATATTCATGCTTTACAGAATCCTTTGGTAGACAGATTGGTTAGGATCAGCCTGCATAGACATGCCGTCTGATCTTGCCCTTTATTGCCTGCTTTTTACTAAATTTTCGGAAAATTTTGAACAATATTATGTAATAATAATGAGTGGGGATAACAGGTCAACACAATACCAAAGAAGCTGTTATCCTTTGTATAGACACTTCCTACTTAAGTCCTGTGTTGATGACTTTTTAATTTCTGTGAAGTGTATTTAAGAATCTTTATAACTAAGACAAATTGTTTCTAAATATTGCCTTGTGGGTGTATAAAATATGCCAGTTATATTGCTATAGCCCTAAGAACTATTACAATATTATTGTAATGTAATAGAGCTATACATCAGTGTCAGACTGAGAAATGAGTAGGATCAGGGCATTATATGAAATATAGAAAATCATGACTTTTGTCATAACCTTTCTGGTAGAAATATAGATAGTGTAAGCAGTACAATAGTCTAATTTATTGAGATGTATGTGTTGCTTAAATAAGAGGTACACAGATAAGAGGGGGTAATGCTAGTCTTAAATCTTTATTTGAGCCTTTGCCTAAGATTTCCAATATTAATATGGGCAAAGGAAAGACTCTGACCAGCCTGTGCATCTGCACAGTCTGACCAGAGTCTTCGCTTTGCGCTTAGTGGATAGATAAGGTCTCAAAGTATCTGTAGACCATCAGGTAACTTTGTATTTACAGTTGTGGCTGTCTATGTTACTCAATGGTTGCACCTAATAATCTTTTCAAACTGTTGGAAATGTCACACACAGACTCATTTCTCGTTGAATCCCAATGCTGTGGGTACTCGTTTGAATCCTCTTGACTGAAGGACTTGAGAAAGAATAGTGGAAATTTAAATACCCTGTCTATGTGTATACTATAGCTTGCTGTTAAATGTGGTGATACTCATTTATAGTACTGGGATGGATCTTTCACCTTGAGCCTAAATGGAACAACTTTACTTTTGGCCTATTGGTATGTTTTTCTGTGTGTCTGATGTGGACTAGCACTTAAGGCAGAAGAACTAAGATTGAATGGTTTGGTGCTTCAGCTACTACATTATAACTGTAATACTGTTAAAAGAAGTTTCAAAGCCTTTTAAACAATTTCAAACTCTGAGGGCTTCTGATCCATGTGTCTCTGTCATTTGGCAAACCAAGTACCTTGGATATCATATTTTATCTTTTAAGTATACAAATATCCGTGTGATAACATCCCATATGATATTTTTTATGATATCACAGTTTTTTTTTTAGAACAATGAAATAATACGATTATCGTTTAGAAACTTGCATTTCAGTTAGAAACATCGACGAAAAGAAGACAAATAGAGGTTATAAGATAAATATAATACGTACGGTCTGTACTTAGTGTTTTGTATGAAAAAAATATCTAACTCTGTTGTGAGAATTGATAATTGTCACGGCAGAGCCTCGACAATTTTCAATTCTCACAACCTCCTTAAATATTTTATCTCATACAAAACACTAAGTATGTATTATATATGTAGAGGCACTGTCTATGGTAAATGTTGTTGTTGTATAGGTTTCAGGTCAGGTGTCAGTCCTGTGATCAGTGTGCATAGAAATTTCCAAATATTAATCCTTTTCATGCTGAATAAATTTTGGCTCAAAAATTTTCATCAAAATCAAAGGGCAAAAAGCACTGAAAGTTCCAACTGTATGTCAATTTTAACTGAAAACTAAATCTATTGACAAATCTGGTTTGAAAGTGAGAAACAGGTGGTGTAGACTAACATCAGACTGCACATATGTGCAGGCTGATGTTTGTCTATAGCTCCTGCCAAAGCAGGAATATTCCGGGTTCAGCATGACAAGGGTTAAGAAAATAGACTTTAAGTGTCCTGTTAGCTCACCTTTTCTCAAATGTTTTGCTAAGGTTTAAATCTAGATGACGTGGGCAGGGTATAAAAAGTGTCAATTCTAATGGGGAAAACAGTTAATCTTTACAGCTAAAATGATGTCTGTTATTTGCAATAATTATTTGATATTGGATAATATTTCATTGTCTGAAAATGTAAACAGGTTATATTGAGACTGGCATTGATTTATTGAAAGGGTTGCTGTATTATGGAGTCCTTTTTAGACTGAGAGTGTTTAAAATTTGTTCTTTAAAGGGCCAACTTATTTCACGCCATATCGGGGCCCGTTGTTGTTGTTTTTATTATTATTATTATACGCCGCCCGCCTCCGGCGGCGTATATTGGCGTCATCTTCTCCGTCTGTCCGTCCATCCATCCATCCGTCCGTCCGTACGTACGTCCACTTTTCTTGTCAACGCAACTCCTCCTAAACTACTGGCTGGATCTACTTGAAACTTGGTCAATGTTATCACCTCAATTGGTAGATGTGCATGAAGGAAGGATTTTACGGTTCGTTGATTTTTGCCTGAGTTATGCCCCTTGATAACTCCTAAACTACTGGCTGGATCTTCTTGAAACTTGGTCAATGTTATCACCTCAATTGGTAGATGTGCATGAAGGAAGGATTTTACGGTTCGTTGATTTTTGCCTGAGTTATGCCCCTTGATAACTTAGTCTCTGGGTCCACTTTTCTTGTCAACGCAACTCTTCCTAAGTTTCTGGCTGGATCTTCTTGAA
Organism: Fragum whitleyi; assembly: GCA_948146395.1. NCBI lineage: Eukaryota > Metazoa > Mollusca > Bivalvia > Cardiida > Cardiidae > Fragum > Fragum whitleyi. Next base: position 22,360,030 of record OX411556.1, read on the forward strand.
ACTTGGTCAATGTAATCACCTCAATTGGTAGATGTGCATGAAGGAAGGATTTTACAGTTCGTTGATTTTTGCCTGAGTTATGCCCCTTGATAACTTAGTCTCTAGGTCCACTTTTCTTGTCAACGCAACTCCTCCTTAGTTTCTGGCTGGATCTTCTTGAAACTTGGCCAATGTTATCACCTCAATTGGTAGATGTGCATGAAGGTATAAATTATGGTTTGTTGTTTTTTGCCTGAGTTATGCTCCTTAAAAACTTAGTCTCTGGGTCCACTTTTCTTGTCAACGCAACTCCTAAGTTTCTTGCTGGATCTTCTTGAAACTTGGTCAATGTTGTCACCTCAATTGGTAGATGTGCATGAAGGAAGGATTTTATGGTTCGTTGATTTTTGCCTGAGTTATGCCCCTTAAAAACTTAGTCTCTGGGGCTTATTTCCTCAGTTATGCCCCCTTAAAATTTAGTCTCTGGGGCTTATTGAAATTGCAGCCTTGTGAATGCAACTCTTCCTAAGTTTCTGGCTGGATATAAATGAAACTTGATTGATGTTATAACCAAAATTGGTAGATGATCATGAAGTAAGGATTTTATGGTTCATTAATTTCACCCTAAATTATGCCCCCTTAAAACTTAGTATGTAGGGCTTATTGAAATTGCAGCCTTTTGAACACAACTCCTCCTTACTTTTTGTCTTTATTTAAATGAAACTTGGTCAATGTCATCACCATAATTTGTAGATGTACATGGATCAAGGATTTTATGGCTCATTTATTTCCCTGAATTATGCCCCCTTAAAACTTAGTGCCTGGGGCTTATTGAAATTGCAGCCTTGTCTTGATTTAAATGAAACTTGTTCATTTTCAATTTGGTTCTGTCAAAATGAGTAGTGTCTACAATTATTTTCGTGAAACAGCAGCTAAGTGGCGGCGTATTTTGTGACGATGGCACTCTTGTTTCAGCTTGAAACCCGCCCTGTTTCAAATTAAACCCCCTTTACACGTAAGTGTATGCGTTAAGCGGGATACGACTTGACCTGTTTAGTCATCCTGAAAGCAGGGCTGGATTCAAGCTGAAAAAAAACAGGCCCCGGCCGGGTGTGAGATAAGTTGGCCCTTAGTGTCAGCATTTTCGGGAAGCTTCTGTGTAACTTTGATTTGACAATGAGCTTTTCAATGATCAGGCATGTAGTCATAATTCTCTGTTGTTATTTAAGTTATTTATTTCATACTTGGTTTGCGTCTTCACCATCAAATGGCCTATACCCAATCCATATAATCAAGGGGACACTGGAAGAATTTTGGTAAGAATTATGCCCCTTTTTATGCCCCCGTATCGAGAGATCGGGGGCATATTGTTTTACTCATGTCCGTCTGTCTGTCTGTCTGTCTGTCCGTCTGTCTGTCCGTCCGTCTGTCTGTCTGTCTGTCTGTCTGTCCATCCGTCTGTCCGTCTGTCTGTCCGAAAACTTGACCTGAAAACTTAACCTTGCCAATATCTTCAAGCCTATTCAAGATACAAAGCTGATATTTGGCATGATGATAGATCTCAATGATCCGCATCCGCTGGTATCAAAGTCAAGGTCATGTGACAAGCTCAAGGTCATCTGTCAAGGTCAAATTTTGAAAAAACTTAACCCGAAAACTTAACCTTGCCAATATCTTCAAGCCTATTCAAGATACAAAGCTTATATTTGGCATGATGATAGATCTCAATGATCCCCATCCGCTGGTACCAAAGTCAAGGTCATGTGACAAGGTCAAGGTCATCTGTCAAGGTCAAACTTTGAAAAAAAATGCCGTTACGGGGGCATTTGTGTTTCACAAACACATCTTGTTCAACTTAAGATTTTTGCGTTATCCAGCACCAGTCCTGCAGTCTAGAAAACTTAGATTTATTTCAACAAAGTTGCCCCCATTAAATAAGCAAACAAATAGTTTCATCCAGTTTTCTGATTCAGTAAAGAAGGTCTGGTAGAAAGTTGAATAAGGACAAGGATTGGTCCAAGAAAAATATTGTAGGCAACTGGGACATAATATTCTGTCAGTCTGTGTTTGGTGTCAAAACTTTATAAGGAAATCAATTACTTATTCTGGAACTAGAGTAGGGGCACTTTTAGTTATACCTCTGTGTACTATAAAGTGCTTTGTTTGTTCAATCTTATTTATTGGTCTATCTGTCTGTCTGTCCGTAAACTTGTAATGTTTATAGTAGAAGATAAATTACCATCCTCAAGTGATCTACATATCATATTTCCGTGGTCTGTGGTGTCTGTGGTCTAGAGGTAGAGCGTCGGCCTCTTGACCCAAAGGTCCTGAGTTCGATTCCCGGGAGCGGCTATCGATCTTGGTTCTTTCATAGGCCCACACATTCGGCGCGAGTACTGGTGAATTTTCCAGGAAGCAGAATCGAGAAGGATTAATCTAAGTTGTAAGAACTTGTTTCCCAATCAATGTAAAATAAATAGGTTTAAACCATATCATATTTCCTCTAATAATAGCAGGTACCCTTCCTAAGCTCCACCTACACTTTAACAAAGTAACCCATTTCAGTTTATTGAACTTTCCTAAGTTATAAGAATTTCATGAAGACTTATTTTAAGGCTTATTTCCTCTAAACAATCATGTGTTTAGAGGAAATTAACCTTCAATTAGAGAAAAAAATGCCTTATAAAAACAAATTCAATAGCTGTGTTTCATCAGAAAATGTGTCTTAGATATAGATAGGCATGTTGTCCATGTTTCGTAAAGCTGCCGGGAGCATTTATTAAGAGAAACACAGTACAAGTAAATCTGGGGAAGGTGGTTGTTTGGGCCAGAATCTCAGGGTAAACCATGTATGCATGAGCTTAGTAGCTTTAGATCAAATAGTCATCAATTATATATCAATAAACCTCTAATCTTCTTTGTGATGCATCCATGATGCACTACCATACATGTTTTATTGTGTTTTATATGCCCAATTTATAGAGAGAGCTTAAAAGAAAACTCCTACTATAGTTCTAAAATAACCAGTTGAACCCAAGGTTAATGTCCTATAAATCATTGATAGAAAGGGTGTATTGATTCTGTCACAAACAAGTTGTTTGATCAGGAACTGGCTTCTCAAGAAATCATGGATGGCCTGACAAATAATCATTCACCATCTTCTTCACCATTTTGTAGAAAGTTTTTCCACTCAATAATTTGTTCAAAGGTTATCAATGAGCCTGTGGAGATTTGATTTATTTCTCAGGTAGAGGAGCCCTGGATGCCAGATTAGTCAGGATGGTGCTGTTTTGAATCTTACACTAAAACTTTCTCAACATTTCAACCCTAATTATTACTGAATTGGATTTATTTTTCCAAACTAATTGCTAACTTATGTCACTTTTCATCCAGTCTGGCTTAAGTTTTCCCAATGAATTCTAGAAAGCAGGCAATGTTAGCTAAGATCAGACTGCACAGCTGTGCGGGACCATCTTAGACCATACTGCCAAACCTTTGTGTGGAGCAGGAATGCGACATGCACAACATGGGAAGGGCCAAAATCTTCTAAAAGAGATTGAGTACTCACAACATAGGATAAGGGACAGTGCATACCATAATTAAGCCCTAATCTTTACCTCTGATTAAAGTACTACAAAAATTAATGAGGCTTATCACAACACAAAGGACTATAAATAAGATAAACTAATTGGTTTAGGGAGAAACCATTAAATAACCTTTACCTTTAAAAAAAGGTTTGTGTGTCAATTTTGAAATAATTCTTAGAAACTTGAAGCTTAAAGAACAAGGAAAAGAGTGCCAAAGATATAGGTTCATTTCATTGGCTCAGTGGGAAACAGTTGTAACTGCCTATATGTTTATAGGCAGTAACAACTGTTTCGCGTTGACCGGACAATATGTCCTGGGCTTTATACAAACAGATACAAAAGTTCAATTTGCTTTCATAATTGACCTTTTATTTCTGCATATAATTTGAAGTTGGCAATTTCATCATAAGTGCCGAATAGAATCATTTTAACTTACTGATACTTACAATAACTCCTGAAATGACATGATCTTATTAGATCAATATCTCAATTGAGATAACATTTAATAATCTTGTTCAATTATTTCTATAACTAGAGTCAAACTTGAAGGTTACTTAATTCATGGTCTTCAATTAAATATCAACGTAATCTTGCACCTTTGAAGTAATAAACTTGTTCATTTCCTGGAACAAAATAGATTTTTTACCTTGTTCATGGCCTGAAATAAAATGGCATGTTCTTGTCAAATATCTAAATCATGTTCATTTGTTGATATAAATGTGCAGACTTTCCTTTCTTAAAGATCTGCGGTAAAATGACATGACCCAGTTCTTTATCTGCCCTATTCATTTAATTCAACAAAATGACATATGTCTATGTCTTGAATACACTAGAACCTAATCCTGTACATCGTTTGCAATGAAATGACATAAAATGATTGTTCATTTTCACCTATATTCTACAGAAAGAAATTCTTTCAATCCCATATATTCTGGAGTAAGAAATTTGTTAATGTGGTACATATTTAAGAGTAAAGACTTTGAAAGATTTTATCCGGCTTTCATGTTCTATCAAATAGTTTTCTTTGATGTTGGATGATGTGAAGTATAGACAGCTAGCCTCTTAGATGCTTTGAAAATTAATGAAAATTAAAAGAAAACTTTTGTTTATATCAAACTACCTGTAGGATTAAAACTACAAAGATTTAACATGAAACAGACCTATAATTAATGGGAAAATGGTTCAAAACACTTGGCAGAAGGATTGCTGAATATTTGGATTCTGAAGAATCTACAATTTACCCAGGGGTGTGGAAATACGACTTTTCTTCACTAAATAAAATACTGTTTTCTACCAGTCCAGGTCAAAATGAACTAGTCCTTTAAAAAGGTTAACGGTTAGAATTGAAAAACATTTTTAAAGAAAAAATGCTGGAACTCTGTAATTTTGATCTTTAATAGATACATTATTTTCTAACCTTTTAACCCTTGTCATGCTGAACCAGGAATATTCCTGCTTTGGCAGGAGCTTTAGACAAACATCAGCCTGCACATTATGTGCAGTCTGATGTTTGTCTACACCACCTGTTTCTCACTTTCAAACCAGAATTGACAATAGATTTCGTTTTTCAAATAAAAATTGACCTCCAGTACTTTCAGTGCTTTTTGTCCTTTGATTTTGATGAAAATTTTTAGCCAAAATTTATTGAGCATGACAAGGTTTAAAAAGGCTTGAGGATCATTTATCCAAAAAAGATTTATCAGGATTCAAAATTTGTCCATGGCCAAGTGGCCTAGAAAAAGTACTTGTCTGCAAGTAGAATAGCTTGTGTTGGACATGGGAATTCGAAACCCCTGATTTTCAAGGAAAAAAAATAGACTGGCCCAAATTCAATGGGATTGCAGATAGATATTTCAAAGGGCATTTTAAATGATAATAATTGAGTTATGTGCAATATTAATTATGAAAAAAAAAACATTGTGAGAATTGAAAAAGAAACTCTGGCCAGTGTTAAATAGGTGCAGTACTGTTTGTTAACTACTAGGTACCTATATACTTTCCCTTGTGGGTGGCTCACTTTTGACATTAACCTATAAAAGTGTAAAATTGACCTGCAATGTCTTTGAAATTTATATCAAACTTAGTAAAGATCTATATATATAGACATTTGGCTATGGAATAAAATACAGAATTTTATATAAAGATGGATGACAGATATAGTGGTTACTAGCAAAAAGGCAGCCAGATTTGCCTGAGTACCACAAGTTATAAAACCTAATCAAGAGAACATGTATTTTCACTTGAAGGAGCTGTGTGTTACATGATCAATAAATTGTCGTAATTAAATAAAGGCAAATGAACGCCCGCAAAAAACAAAATCAATTAGTCCTTTCATAGCAAAATTGACAGGTACTTTCCGTTACTATATTCAGTATAAGGTATACATAAATTATATAGTTAGCCAAACTGCCAAGTTTGAGGTACCGTATATCTCCTAATAAACTCTCCCTGAGGAGCTAAACATAACATGGTCAGGGAGTTATTATTTAGTATGCATTTTCTGAATTAAAAAATCATTTTTGTGCTTAAGGTGAGCTATTAAGATCACACAACGTCTGGTGTCTGTCTGTCTGTCCATCTATCTGTCAAGAATTTCTTTATACATCTTAGAAAAATTATTCTCCTCCTAAACCACCAGGCCAATCAAGCTTAAACTTGGCAGGGATGTTCCTTGGATGAAACTCTACCAAAGTTGTAGAAAAAAAATAATTCAATCAAAAACTCTTTTCCATGGTAATGGAAATGTTGAAAAATTGCTGAAAATCTTAGAATAAAATCATCTTCTTCTAAACCATTAGTCTAATCAATTTGAAACTTGGCAGGGATGTTCTAAGGGTGTAGGTCTGCTACAGTTGTTAAAAGAATTCAATTCCATCAATAACTCTGGTTGCCATGGTAACAGAAAGGTTGAAAATTTATGAAAATTTAAATAAAAATCAAATTGCAGTAGGAGGAGATTGAAGTCTGTTTCTTTCAAAATGCTCTTTAAATATGTCAAACTTTAAACATGGTTGACAAGTTATGAGTTGACTTGAGGTGAGTAATATAGGACCATCATGGTCCTCTTGTTTAATAGTTTTGAATTTCCAATTTAGTCCAGCTGTTTTGAAGAGTTAAAATAATTTTTCAACTTCCGAACTATACCTTTGTTTTGAAATGTAAGTGTAATATTACTTCTCAAAGATCTTGGTATGTCTTTAAATCAAGGTCAATGGTGACAAGGTCAAGGATCAAGGTAATCTTTGAAAGTTAAATTGATTTGAAACACTATTTCTGATATCTATATCTTTAAGAAGTTAATAAAATGATGAAATTTTAATTCACTAATATTAATTGTTTGTGAAAAATTCACAAAGACAATACTCTTCAGGACAAAAAAATAACAGAATATTAACTCATAAATTGTTTTAAAAAAAATCATGATAATGGCATAGCTTTTAAGGACAGTAAAATTATTATGTCAAGAATTGTTCTTGAAATATTCACAAAGACATAAGGAGGACAAAATCGATCTCTCAAAGCTTGATTGACATAAGGTGCTCAGATCTAGTCTCTAATAATAAATGACAAAATGATTTATTTGATGTAGTTTATATATAGATTCCCAGTAAGGAAATAGAGCTCAAGAGATTTCTAGGCAATTTCATCTTTTCCTGATAGAACACGGACAAATCTTTAGATCTTGGATCATTCATTTGTTTTAATGTATTGGGTTTAGGGCCCTTTTCAACAGTATTGCAGTTTGAAAATATGCTTTTGTTTTGTTTGGATGGGGTTTTATCCCACTTTCAACATTCCGGTCATATCGTGGTGGCTGGAGCACATAACTATGGATTCCTGGCATTTCTCACACCAGTACTACCACCACATCCTTTCCTAGCCCTCAGCTACTATCCCACAAAGGTCTATGATTATCAACCCATTGGTGGTAGACAAATAGTTGGAAAGGATGAGTGCCACCATTTGGGAAAAATGTGCAGCGAGGTTGTTATTTCTCTTTGAAACCTTAGATTGTTGGAACTCATTTGAATTGTCCCTGGATGAGATAAATCCAATAAGTACCTACAACAGAGGGCTTTTAATAAGATTATTTAGAATATATCATTCTGAAATACATTTAAGCTCCTCTCTGTCAAAGCTTAAAAAGAAAACATTCATGGGTTGTAAGCATTAAATTATCATAAACACAGAACTACATATTGAGAGGATATTTTGGATTTCAAAATAAAATAATTGGAAAATATTAGCTTAATTCCTATTTTGTGAGTACTCATTTGAATTGTCTCATCCAGACAATTCAAATGAGTACCAACAACATCAGATTTCATAAAGGTATAAAGATTCCCCCTTCCCCTTCCCCCCACTCCCCCCACCCCCTAATCTGTACCTCTGTACACATTTATGGCTAATCGTCTACTTATTTAACACCAACTCATGATTCCCTTTTTTCCTCATTCTATATCGGGAGCATTTATCCTTAGAAAAAAAAAAGTATGTAATCAATACACTATTCATGTACTACGTGCATCGTTGGCCAATAATTGAAGTTCCCGCTGCCCGATGCCATTGATGGAGGAATTGTGGGACCTTGATAATGTCACGGAACTGTCAGGGGAGCATCAGTGGAGAGGAGAACGGTGACAATTCAAATACGCAGATTTTTCTTGCGGGGGACGGAAAATGTAAATATAGATTCTTGTCTTCTGGAGGTATAGTTAGTTTTGTTCTGTTTGGAGAATTGTTGTGTTTTTGTTCTGTATTTTTTTTCCTGGTAATGAGTCATTTTGTCCTCCAGGAATTGAGATAGGGGATATACGTTCTACATATGGATAGGTGAAAAAAGGCTTATTTGGTAAGTTTCTTTGAAGAGAAATTAGAATTTGTCTTAAATCATTTACTTTATATCATTTGAATTAAAATAAAAGACATGATAGGAATTTAGTTTATTGTATATCAGCAGCTAGCTGAAAAGCCTCGTTAGCTAAATGGATAATGTGTCGGACATACATCAATTGAGCCTGTGAGTGACATTTCAAACTATTTGATATGTGTGAAAGGTGCAAAAATTGAGCAGCCTAGAAACTCCTACTGTGCAATTAGAATATTATCTGACTGTCTAAAAATACTTTGAGACCTTGTATATCTACCAAGAGCATAGTGAAGTCTCTGGCAAGACTGTGCGAATGCACAGGCAAGCCAGAGTCTTTGCTTTGTGCACTTTTGAAATTGTTGGAAATGTCATGCTCAGGCTCAATTGTCTTTAACCAATTTGCAAACTACAAGATGTTAACTGATACTAGCAGCTGCATGTTTGAATTTTTGTGTATTGGTAGGTGAAACAAAATGACTGATGAAGCCATTGATAAGTGAACCAGCAACGTTGATAATTACTGAAATACTATTGAAAGTTGAATTTTAACCCCATATACATAATCTTAGCAGATTCCAATGGGTCTAGCTTTAGTAGAAAAAAATGATATTACAGATACACATCAGTTGCATGTAGAAAATTAATCAATATTTTTAAAAAGGCTTAAAATGCCACCTAAGATCCAATACCAGAGTAATGAATCTTTGTCTAGAGGCTGATACTACAGCCAAAGCCGTCTTGGCACCACCTGTATTCAACAAGCATCCTGTATTAGGCAAGCGGCCACTGAGTTCTGATAAGTAGCAATTGCACTGAAATTAATCTATATTAAGCAAGCACCTGTTTTAAGCAAGTACTTGTTGAATGTCCCTTTGGTGCTTGCTTAATACAGGTTTGACTGTATACGGTCAAATAAGCATGTGGTGCATAAGCTGTGAAAGGGGATGCTGTGCAAGTGCCCTTGAATAAGTAAGTTCTTAAATGTTATACTTAAAGGTTAAATGCACCCTTTAATATCTTAAATACCGCCATAATCCTCTAATGCTTCATTTGCTATAAAAACATGAGAAGTCTACTGGTGGTGGCCTATTCCGTGACATTTAAAAGTTGAAGGATTCTCAATGTTTAATCCCTTCTAATGCTGTGCAAAGCTATTTCGTACTATGATCGCAGCTTTAGCAGCCTGTATAGGAGAAGATCAGCCTGGGCAGATGTGCAGACTGATCTTTGCCTACACTGCCTGCTTTCTTATAAATTATTTGGGAAATAATCTTGAGCCGTACAATTGGTCCATTTAGCTATTTGGTGTCCACTCAATTTCTCAGCAATTAATGTACTGATTCGTTCAAACTTCACATATATGATTAGTATTTAGCAGAGATGTGCATGTCATACTTTGGTTATTGTCAATTACTTTTTGACAGAGTTATGATCCTTTGGGTGACAATTTGACTGTGGACAAGTACTGTTGGGGATGGGTGGGGTGGTATTAGTCTGCTTTTCAACAATCAAGTTAAACCCAAAATAGTTTGATTTTTTTTTTTTTCTAAATAAAAAAAATACATACCATTAGTCTGCAATCCATTACTTTCAGCACTTTGATTTTATTGTTATTTTTCCAATAATTAGATAATTAGTTTTTGGTCAGATCTCCCGAGGACCAGATAATAAAAAAATAATGTCCTTAGGGTCCAAAAACCCATACAAAGTAACCAAAAGCTTTCCAATTCTAGTCAGATTAGGTATATTTTGTATGAATATATTTTTTTTTATGTCACTTCATTAATAGATTGGGGCATATTATTCTACCAAGTCAGTCTGTCTGTCTGTCTGTCTGTTTATCTGTCTTTCTGCATTTATCAAAACATTTTCCCATAATTTCAACACTATTCAAGTTAGAATGCTCTTGTTTTACAAAGATGTTCCTGTTATCAATCTGCATCTTTGAAAGTCAAGGTCATCTAACTAGGTCAAGGTCATTTATTAAGGTTAGTCATCTTAAAATAAAGCTGTTTTAGTGGAATTAATGATTAACAAATACATCTTGTTAGGCTGGAGTTATTTACAAAATTAGTTTTCAAAATAAATGTTTGAATCCCATTTAAGCCTTCAGTGCTCTTAAGGTAGTGAACCAGTAACAGTTCTGTAACATTTGGATTGCATGATCTTTCACACTGTTGACTGAGGTTTCCTAATGAAATTCATTAGGAAACCTCGGTTCACATTGTTAAAGTTCATTACTTCGGAAACAGTGTGGAACTTTTACTGGTCCACTACCTTAATTCAGGCCTTTGATATAAATGTGATTCTCTATTTAATGACCTCTTTGTGTATGGTAATCATAACCATGGTCAGGGAGGCGAAAAAGCTACATTTATCTAAAATAGTTTAGCCAAGCTTTAAGCGTGAAACTGGAGCTTTCTGTGAATGAAACCTTGTAATTGTTCTGCACTGATCAAGAAGTACATAACTGAATTGATTTTCTCCTTTCCAGTATTTTAGTATGGGCAATTAAATATGTGACAGATATTTTTTTCTGAATTATGAGTAATGGATGATTAGTTGGGGATTTTTTGCATGGATATTTTGATTTTTTGAGGGATAAGTACAAAACTATAGTAAGTGCCTTTATATTTCCTGGCATTAGCGCAACACTATTGTAAGTGCCTATATATTTATAGGCACTTACCATAGCATTTTGATGACCCCTCAATTTATAGGCACTTACAATAGTTCCCCCTCAAATTGTCATCAAAACTTATGAAATATTGTGACATTTTAGGGGCTTGTAGCTAAATATTTTGGAGGAAGTATTGTTTTTGGAATAAAGAAAAATTCACATCATTATCCAGGGCTGGTCAAGTTTAAGCTAGGAGAAATATATTAGTTAACTAGGTCAGACAAAAATTGTGTTAATTTTGTTTGTGTGTATGTGTGATAAATGGATCGTTCTTGGAGGTTCCTGGATTGTTGTGCTATTCCCTGGTATTATTCTAAGTTATAAATGAACTGGCAGGGCGGGACTTAGCTGTGACGTAATTTGGCGAGTTATCTTTTATATATTATGGGTTTCCTTTAAATGTAAGTTGGCAATAATCATGAGCTCGTGGAAATAACTGTATCCTTAAACCAAAAGGATTCACGTGCTTAGTGAAAGTGAACACATTTCTTCGTTGGGTTACCAAAACCTAATAACTTCAGCTGAAGTTGCGAGGATTTTGTTACCAACCTACGCTTAAAGGTTTCAAGTTCATTATGTTGACTATCTTTAGAAGTAAATAATAATGAATAAAGGCTGATTTACCTTAACCATAAGTGCATCAACCCATTACTTAGGCTCCGCCCAGCCAGGGGAAAATTTGTGGATAATAAATAAGGTGTTTTAAGAGATACATGTGATTTTATGTGTGAAGCCTATGCCCGGTGAGGGAGACATAGTTTTTACAATGACTGCTTGGTGTGGGTGTGTAAATGCACCCATTGGTGCTGCCGTCATAGCCCAAGTGGTAGCGCGTCAGATTATCAATCTAGAGGTCCCGAGTTTGATCCCCGACAGCGGCACTCATTCCTTCCGACTATTTGTCTCTCACCAATGGATTGATAATCGTAAATCTATGTGAGATAGCAGCTGGAGGCTATGAAAGGATGTGGTGGTTGTACTGGTTAGAGAAATACCAGGAAACCATTGTAAGGTGCTCCAGCCACCGCTATATAACTGAAATGATGTTGAAAGCGGTGTTTAACTCCATTCAATCAATCAATAAAGCATCTGTTGGTCTGTCTGTCCGTCAATCCCAATTTTGTCTGGCCAATTACTCCTACATTTATGGATGGATTTCAAAATAACTTTGCACAATTTTTCAATGTCAAGGTTACACTTCAAGGTCAACATTAAAATGTGGGCTTGACAGCAGTTGTCCGGGTACAACCGCCTAGTTTGATACTTCAAGACTCCCACAATTTTATTTTTGCCACCACATGAAAAGAGGTGAAAGAAATGGAATTTATGACGTGTAACATGATAAATATATAGGCAGTTACAACTTTTTGGAGCTGAGCCATAGACTTAGCTGTGGGTGCTTGAAAGTGAAAATGTCGATAAAGGGGTACAATATTCTTATATAGATTTGTTTAGAGTTAATTCCCTTGATAGTATGGATTTGCTTTTTCGAATAAAAAAAGCGCAGATACAAATATCGTTAATAATAATTAACATTTGACCTGCTGCTTAAAAATTTGTCAAACCACTAAGTCCAACGTGTACCTGCCTATACTTCCACCAACATCAAGGCCACTCCATTATAACTCAACTTTTTTTCAAAACAGAAAACATTAACAACATTAACTCGTATTTTGAGGGCTAGCTCTCAATTCTGGAAAGAGAAAGGATTTTGAAGTCCAGTTTGGTATTAATATTGTATATCCATTCATTTCCATCATGGCAAAGTTTCATGTTAACTGCGGGTGATTATCAAATCATGGCACATCCTAGCTGGTAATGAATTGATTTTCTCGTGGAAAACAGCCAGTTCCGGGGAAATAGAACTCCATTAAATCTGAAAAAAGTGTCAAGCATAGCTTCGTATAATGACATTTTGCCCGTTATTTCAACCTATCAGCCCATTATAGAGCCTGATCTTGATCAATATGTCTCCAGAGTTATCAAGTTGTATTTACATGCCGATAATATCAATGGGCTTGATAAGACCTTTTGCCGAACCATAAGATTTAAGGCTCATTTGAACTAAACTAGAGAATTTTGAGAGATCAGAGTAAAACTATTGTAATTGCCTATATATCAATATTATTATTATTATTATATTGCACCAAGCATTTGAATCAGAGGCTGTGAGATGGGTGACAGATATTTGAAAAATGTGAATTTTGTCTAAATGATAAAAATCTGTTTGTTAAGAAGATATTGGTTTGTTAACTTGTGCATGCATTATTGTTCATATCTACTCGAAACATATGAATTTCATAATCATGCATTTTCTTTTCTTTCAACAAATTTGTGCAATACTTACAAAAACTATACCACATTTATTTACCACTTTTACATCTAAAGCTGTTAATTCAGTCCTAAGGTAAGACTTGGTCAATTAAGGTTAATGAGTTTATGTTCTTGACAATTATTTGACCTGTGGGACAAGTAATGAATAATGAGTTTAGTTTGCAATGCTGTCTGAAGATTATTCATGCTGAATATATTTTGGCTAAAATTTTCATCAAAATCAAGGGGCAAAAAGCATTGAAAGTACTAACTGTAGGTCAATTTTTATTTGAAAAACTAAATATATTGACAATTCTGGTTTGAAATTGAGAAACAGGTGGTGTAGACTAACATCAGTCTGCACATATGTGCAGGCTGATGTTTGCCCATACCTCCTGCCAAAGCGGGAATATTCCGGGTTCAGCATGACAAGGGTTAAGGTTACTTGTGTACTTAAGGTTACACAGGGTTTTAGTGTCTTATAAACAGAATTTAGTCCGAAGGACCCAATACATGTAGCTAGGCTCATAGGGGTCATTGCTGAAGTTTTGGGAGTCCCTGCTTGAATTGTGGACTATTTTCTTTTTAGCTATCCTCATGTTTTTGTGTATAAATATTAAATTTTATCTGGATTAAGCTACACAAGGTATTATTGTATAGATAATGTACCCTATTGTTTTTGGTTCACATATTATCAAAGGTCAAGGTCACAGTCAGCCTTTGTTCAATTTTCATTTCATGAGACTTTAACATAAGAACCAAGAAACCTACAATCATGAAACTTAAATTGGACATATATTTTGACAAAGCGCTGGTTGCGACAGCTCTAGGCAGTATCAACTTCAGAGAAGAATTAAAGCCCCCCGTATGAAAAAAACAGGCGTAATTATCACAATATTACGGCTGGATCACGGTTCAAAACCAGCTGGTTTTGGTTTATATGTATATAGTATTTACGCACGTAGAATGACATGTTAAACTGGCGTAAAATTGGGACGTAGTATGCAAATGAGCTGGTTAAAATTACGTCTCCCAGTGGGACACGTAAAAAAAACAATTGATTCAGGAGGCGTAATATTTTCAGTTTACGTGCGTAAATCTGTACGCCCGTGAAATGACATGTTAAACTGGCGTAAAATTGGGACGTAGTATGCAAATGAGCTGGTTTAAATTACGTCTCGGTGTAGGACACGTAACAAAAACCAGTTGATTTGTGAGGTGTAAAAGTTACAGTTTACATGCGGTTTGAATTTTAGTATTTTGAAAAAACAAACAAACTTAAATTCATATCTATGACATTTTGAAAATATTTCCATGATGAATATCAAATGACAATCTTCTTGACCCCTGACACTAATTCATCACAATAGCTAACCATGAGCAGTTTATGTTCAGGCGAGCTGAGAACATCAACAGTAATATGATCCGGCTTGTACTTTTGTTACTAAGTACATATTTCTACTAAATACCTTTAAAAAAAGATATATCCAATAAAATTGGTCTCTACTTCTCCACAAAACCTCATCTTATCACAGTCTTTTAAAAGAGATATTTGTAAAACATTATGCTCCCCAAACAGCAAGTCAATGGCCTATTCTTTGTCAATCAACAAAGGACTATTACTCACAAAATATGAGAAGAGTTATATGGTTCTTGTGCACTGCAGTTATCCTCAATGAGATCTATCCACTTGTGAAGTTTCATGATTCTAGCTTGCATACTTTTTTGAGATATGCTACTGACAAAAAAACAGTCAGAAGACAGACCTACCAACTGATGGTTGGACTGACTGACAAGAGCAAAGCAATATACCCACTCTTCTTCGAAGGGAGGCATTATAAAATGGTCCTTAGCAGATTTTCAAAGTTTTAGATAATTCCAATTTAAAACAGGTTGTGGCTGACAAATAAAAGATTATCAGCAAAATGTGTTTGCCAAAGACAACAATTGTATGAAGTTTCATGGTTCTATAGCAATTGGTCTAGAGAAAGAGTCACGAAATGTCTACAGACAAATGATAAGCTGGATAGACAAGATGAAACCAATAATCCCCCTATAATTACATACTATCTAGATGATTATCCCAAAACAACTGACTTCAATCCAGAAAAATGTTAGACTTTGAGATGTGACCTTGACATTGGAACTATCAGAACATGTTTTTTTTTTGTTTTTTTTTTTTCAGAAAGCACATCTACTCATAACTGAGAACATATGAGCTATTTTGAAATCCATCCATTGATGTAGAAGTTTTTGTCTTGACAAAATCTGATGGATGGATGGATGGATTAATGGATGAAAAGACACTGTAAGGCACATACGGGCTTTTATACTAGTGGACAAGTACAATTTTCAAGGCTACTTGTCCATGGACCTGTGAATACATGGGCAAATCTTTGAATGTTACTCAATAGATCTAAGTGATAAATTATACTAAGATTTATATAAAAGGATTGAAAAATGTATTTTTAATGAAGAAAATGCTGGTTCCACATTTTTATCACTTAAAGCAATATTTTCTCAAAATGTATGAATTTACTCTTTTGTGCACATCTTCTTTTTGATCATGGACAAGTAGAAAGTCATCTTTGACTTGTCTGTGATCAAGTGAAGAAAACCTTTATTTTCATTCTCCTGCAAAAAACTATTTGTTTGTTTGAATGTGGTTAAATGCCACATTAAAGAATGTTTTCATATTGCAATGACCGCAGCACCTAACAATGGAATTCCCAGTATTTCTCGTTGAATTAATACCATCATATCCTTTGAAAACTTTGTATACTATTTGCTCAAAAACCTGTAGGACTTTAGTTTTATGGATATGATATTCAAATATTGTTTGAAATGAAAACTTTGAAATGAAAATTAAGTTTTTCCTGAGAAGGTATTTATTAAAATTGTTTGACTTCAATCAAACTTAAAATAAATACGTTTTATTTTAAAACATTCATCATTTAAATCTATATATTTATTACATATTAGATTGAAAGGTATTTCATTGCAAGTTCAAATACCAAAAGATCTATCCCTCAGATATCTGGGTATTTTCTAACTTCCTACAGTATATGTGCCACGCGAGAGAGGAAGGTGAAGTTACAAACTGTTAAAACCAGCCAAATACATTTCAAACTTAAAAACAGCTTATAAAATAATATTACAAGGTTGTTTTCTGCGCAGGAAGAGCTGCTAAAGAAGCTGGTTCCATATAGCATATGTGTACTTTTACTGATGACTTCTTGTTTAAGTGGTTGGTATTAAGATTTCAAATGTCTAAGTTGAAACACAAAGCAGAGATAAAAAATTTTCCTCTTCTGTTGTACTCTTCCACTTTCTGAATCATATAGCTTTTATCCCTGAAATAAAATGTAAAAAGATTTTTCTTAAAATTTAGAAACTAATTTAAATAAGAACTTTCTGACATTGCAGAATTTATTTGGAAAAAAAAAAAAAATAGAAAAAAAAAAAATAGTTTGACCCATGTTATGCTCAATCTAAAATATTGCTGCTCTGACAGAAGGTAAAGATAAAGATCAGCCTGCACATTTGTGCATTTTAATCCTAGTCCTGACCTCTTGATTTTCCTTTTAAAACAATATTTTTAAAACGAAACTAATAATGACTCACAATAGGTGTATTCAGGATTTCGAATTCAAATCAATATTCTATGGTTTTTAGCTTCACTGGCCAATGGGGCTATTGTCATTGTGTTGTGTCCATCGTGCGTCCATCCGTCCATGCGTCTGGTCATGAACTTTTTCTTTAAAAATCTTCTCCTCAGAAACCACTGGATGAATTTCAACCAAACTTCACAGGGATGATCCTTGGGTGACCCTCTTTCAAAGTTATTCAAAAGTTGCTCAAGAAATTTGATCCAATGAAACATGGATTTAATGACAGGGTTCCCCAAAACCCTCAAATAGGGGTTCCCCCCCCCCCCCCCCAATTTGAATCTTGTACCCCCAAATTTTGCAAACTTGTAGCCTTCAGGCTTCTTTGTTTCATGTAAAGGGGGTAAAAGTATGCTGTAAAATGACTGTTTTAACCCCTTAATTTAAAAGTCAGTGGGAACCCTGAATGGGCGTGGCCAATTTCAAAATATGGTAAAAAGTGAGTTTTCTAAAATCCTAATTGATGGATACCAATTAAATTTTACATGAAAGATTCTTGAGTGACCCTTTATCAGTCTACCAAAAATCATCGTGATCGGATGAAATATGAGTATTTTATGGGCGAAGGTCATTTCTCTATAATGTTCATTTAGTGGAAAAATTGAAAATCTTTTTCCTCAAAATGTGACTGATATCAATCAAACTTCATTGGTATAATGATCCTTGGGTGACCAATGATCATGCAGCCAAAAATTATTGTGATTAGATGAAAAATATGTCTAAAATGGGCAGAGGTCAATTTTCTATATGTAAAAAAGTGGAAACTTTGAAAATCATTTTCAACATCTGTAGAACCCAAAATATCTAAAATTCTAGTCAAAACTTTGATTTGCTATTACAAGAATTTCAAGCCTGTGGAGGGACCCATGCCATTCATGGCTTTCTAGTTATTTTGCATATTATATATGGTTCTAAAATATATCACACATTGTAAATTTGTTAAAGTATATGGAGCAAAACTTTCTCAAATAAGCTTAAGCAAAGACGAAAATGACAAAAGTCATGTGGGACATGGCCATGCCACGCCAAGAAAGCTCGATAGTAAACCTAAGCCTAATGGTAAAATATCAAAGGGCAATAACTGGTAAATTGTGCAAGCAAGAGTTATAGTGCATTGCATTCCTCATCAATAAGAACTATCCACCTATGAAGCTTCAAGTTGATAGCTATTTTACTTAGAGATATTCCCCCAACAAAGAGTAAGAGTTTAGAAATAACAAAGGGCAATAACTCCAAAATTATGCAAGCAAGAGTTGTAGTTCTTGTGCACTACACTTCTCCTCCACATTTATCCACCTTTAAAGTTTCAAGTTGATAGCTATTAAATTTTAGGAGATATGCTCTAGACAAGTTTAGTGACGGAATGATGATATGATGGATGGAGAGTCAGACCATTACTATATCCCCTTCGCCCAAAAACAGTGGGGATAAAAAGTTTAAAAAAAAGTTAAAAGACCAAGGGGCAATAACTATATAAATTGGGCAGCAAAGTTATTTTTATATACTGCATTTACCCTAGTC
This sequence comes from Fragum whitleyi, assembly GCA_948146395.1. Taxonomy (NCBI): domain Eukaryota; kingdom Metazoa; phylum Mollusca; class Bivalvia; order Cardiida; family Cardiidae; genus Fragum; species Fragum whitleyi. The sequence goes on from OX411556.1 coordinate 22,378,648, forward strand.
AATTTGTGTAAGTGCAAGGTGTTAAAAGTTGAACGCTTTCCTAGTAAAGAAGTAATAGCTGTTTAAAAAAAACATGGGATAGACGGATGGATGAACAGATTGACATGGTGACACAAGGATAGCCCCTTAACTTTGTTAGTGGGGGTAAAATAAAGCAAGATTTGTGTCTCTTAAAAATTGTGCACTATGCATCTCCTTAATAAGATCATTTCAACTATGAAGTTTCAAGAAAATAGCATTTATACCCCAGGAGATAAAATGAAATGAAAAGAAGAGTGATTTAATCTGACAAAATAGTGAGTTTACCATTATGATAATATTACCGGCATGAAAAATTATATTTTAATGCAATACTCCATCAAGAAATTTTGAGTATCTACTGGAAAGCGTTTAACTTCAATACACTTGTATCTACCTTCAACGACATTTGTTCCAAATCCAACGACATTTGTTCCAGATCCAACTTAATGTTTTTTTTTTCCAAGGCTACAGTTGTTATCTTCTTCACTCATGTTTCTCTCAACACACCAAAATATTCAGCAGTTTCACCACAAGGTTTATTTATCCCTGTACTACGTTTTGAGTTGTACCTGCAATACAAAAAAAACCCTGAAAACGTGCAGGTAAATTACAGCATGCACGTACTTACAATTTCAATTACAATTATTCTTAAGCCATTTGAAAGAATTTTTTTTAGAGCTCAAAGGTCAAAGTTCAAGGTCTAATGATAAAAGAACAGTTGTTAGTGTGACTAACAAAGAGTCTACCCATTCATATTTAAATCTATCTTTAAGAGTCATGTCGGGTATGGCCATCCCCACTGTTAAAGCTTGATAAACTAGACTGTCAACTAATACCCCAAAACAAGTGCTTGTCAATAATGCAAAGCCATTTTCCTTCAAAAAGCCATACCTCTGTCAAAAGTCAATGGACCATAACAAAAATATCACTTGCACATCTCTGATACTGATCACATCTGTAAAGTTTAGTGGAAATCTGCCCATTAGTTGCTAAGAAATTGAATGGACAAACTAGATGATGCTACATACAAATATGAAAGCTGTCTGCCTTCTGGTTTCAGAGAAGAAGATTTTTGAAGATTTTCCTTTTTTTACCCTTCGTGCACAGAAGAGCTAAAAGGGATGCGCATGGACAACCTAAATGTGACCCCTCAGGGATTTTTGCTCTTTGATTCTATGTACAAGAGGACGAAGATGGTCCTAGATCGCTCACCTGAGTTTCTTTGAGCCCTGGGACATCACATTAACTAGATAGGCAGATGTCAAAAAGAAGAAATTGCCTAAGATCAATACCATGGAACGTTTTCAGCGATTAGCAAGACAGATATGCCTGTTTGCTTTTTGATTCTATGTAAAAAGGGATAAACCCAGCTGGACCCCAAATGAGGCCCCAGGGTCTTGATATGACCAAACTTGGAAGAGGTCCATAAGATGATGCTACATACTAAATATGAAAGCTGTTTGCCTACTGGTTTCAGAGAAGATGATTTTTGAAGGTTTTCATATTTTCACCCTTTGTGCTCAGATGAGCTGAAAGGGATGCCCCCAGGTGGAGCCCAAATATGACCAAAGGGTCTTGATATGAACAAACTTGGTAGGGGCCTACTAGATGATGCTACATACCGAAAATGAAAGCAGTGTGCCCTCTGGTTTCGATTAAAGAAGATTTTAAAAAAAATTTGCTCTTTGATTCTATGTAAAAAGGGTTGCGCCCGGGTGGAGCCCAAATATGATCCTAGGGTCTTGATATGAACAAACTTGGTAGAGGTCTACTAGATGATGCTACATACCAAATATGAAAGCTGTCTGCCTTCTGGTTTCAGAGAAGATGATTTTTGAAGGTTTTCATTTTTTTACCCTTCGTGCTCAAAAGAGATAAAGGGATGCACCAGTGCAAAGCCTAAATATGACCCAAGGGTCTTGATATGAACAAACTTGGTAGAGGCCCACTAGGTGATGCTACATACCAAACATGAAAGCTGTGTGCCATCTGGTTTCAGAGAAGAGGATTTTTAAAGATTTTCGCTCTTTGATTCTATGTAAAAAGGGTTGGGCCCGGGCAAAGCCCAAATATGACCCCAGGGTCTTGATATGAACAAATTTGGTAGAGGTCTACTAGATGATGCTTCATACCAAATATGAAAGCTGTCTGCCTTCTGGTTTCAAAGAAGAAGATTTTTAAAGATTTTCATATTTTCACCCTTTTTGTTAAGGGTAAAGGGAAAGTTAAGGGTGGATTTCATTCATTTGAACAACTTTGGTAGGGCTTGACCCAAGGAACATCCCTGCCAAGTTTCAACAAGATTGGCCCACTGGTTTAGGAGGAGAAGATATTTAAAGAAATTGTGGACGACACACGACGGACGACGCACGACGGACATTCTATGATCACAATAGCTCACCTTGAGCACTTTGTGCTCAGGTGAGCTAAAAAAGGGTTTGGCCCAGGTGGAGCCCAAATATGATCCTAGGGTCTTGATATGAACAAACTTGGTAGAGGCCCACTAGATGATGCTACATACCAAATATGAAAGCTGTCTGCCTTCTGGTTTCAGAGAAGAAGATTATTAAAGATTTTTGCTCTTTGATTCTTTGTAAAAAGGGTTGTGTACGAGCAAAGCCCAAATATGACACAAGGGTCTTCAGGGTTTGACACCAACTACTTTTTGCCGCCAGCCCGAAGGACCTGTTAGCCCTAAATATTACAGGTCCTGTCTGATAACAACAGGTCCTGCATGAAAATCATGTTTGATTTTGAACAATTTAAGGGATGATTTTCTAGAGAAACATTGTATGAAAAGAACAAGCAATTTCTTCTTTCTCTACAATGTTATCACAAGGTAATACCAATTTTAGTATTGGAAAGGCAATTACTTTTCAAAATTAGACAGATTTGAAATACTTTGTTCTGCCTTTTACAACAGGTCTGAAGGACCTGCAGCATGGTAACATCTACCAGTCCTCCCTAAAATCCACAGGTCTAGGACCCGAGGACTGGTGTTAGTGTCGATCCCTGGTCTTTATATGAACAAACTTGGTAAAGGTCCACTAGATCATGCTACATACCAAACATACCCCACAACTGACGACGGACATTATACGATCACAATAGCTCACCTTTAGCACTCAAGTGAGCTAAAAAAGGAACAGATGGATGGATGGACCAAATAATGAATGGGCAGATTGACAGACCAACAAGTTAACTCCTAATACCCCCTTAACATAGTTTTTTGGGGAACAAAACACTGAAGCTAGCAAGAATTAGGGTCCTAATATACACTGCACTTCTTTTTCCTCTATAAGATCTACCGACCTGTCAAATTTCAAGTTGATGGCATTTGTACTTTAGGAATTATGCCAAGACAAAAGTCTTTAAAATAACAAAGGGCAATAACTAAAAATACAAGAGGACCATTGGCCCTGGGTCGCTCACCTGAGAAAAAAGCTTCACTACCTAGGTATGTCCATGCAACCACAGAAAAAGAGATTTTCACTTATTCAATCAGATAACATTTGAAATAATCCTTCCCCCCCCTCTGCTCCTCCCCTGATCATTATTTATTTACGCTTTTTTTTTTAAAAAGGTCTGTGATCAGCTAAACTATGCTAGATAAACAGGCTGAGTCTGAGACTTTTAAAGTTTTCTTTAATGAGTTGATCAATCCATGTCAAATATAAAGGCTGTAGGGATTCAAAATTCTCAACAAAGCACCCCCCCCCCCTCCCCCAAGATGCTCTGCACCTGGTGAATCTACAGTCATGATTTCAGCTAATTCAATTAATGTCCATATGCTGATCATCCATACCAATTTTCAAGTCTGTAGGACTCCTGGTTCATTAGAAGAAGTTTAAAGATTTCAAAAATGATCCAAAGTACTACCCCCTCCCCAAGACACTCAGCACCTGGTGACCCTACAGTCATGATTTTAGCTATTTTTATAAATGTCAATATATTGATCACCCATGAAATTTTTTCGAGTCTGAAGGGTTCCTGATCCAGGAGAAGAATAAGGTAAAAGATTTCAAAATTGATCAAAAGTACTACCCCCTCCCCCCTAATGCTCCACATCTGGTGGCCCTACATTCATGATTTTAGCTATTTTTATTAAGGTCTATGAGCTGATCCTCCATGCCAATTTTCAAGTCTGAAGGGCTTGTGGTGCAGAAGAAGAAGGTTAAAGATTACAAAATTTTCAAAAGGTACTACCCTCTTCCCCCTAGTGCTCCGCACCTGGTGAATCTACAGTCATGATTTTATATATTTTTATAAAGGTCCATATGCTGATCATCCATGCCAATATTCAAATCTGTCGGGCTCCTGGTTAAGAAGAAGAAGGTTAAAGATTCCAAAATTTTCACAAAAGTACTACCCCCTCCCCCCTGGTGCTCGGCACCTGGTGAATCTACAATAATGATTTTAGCTATTCTTATTTAGGTCCATATGCTGATCACCCATGCCAATATTCAAATCTGTCGGGCTCCTGGTTCAGAAAAAGAAGAAGGTTAAAGATTCCAAAATTTACACAAAGTACTACCCCCTCCCCCCTGGTGCTCCGCACCTGGTGGCCCAACAGATATGATTTTAGCTTTTTTTATTAAGGTCTATGAGCTGATCATCCATGTCAAATTTCAAGGCTGTAGGGCTGCTTGTTCAGAAGAAGAAGAAGATTTTCTTAAATTTCTAACTTTGGTTGCCTTAGCAACCAGAGTTTTTCACCGATTTCAATTCTTTTAGCAATTCTTAAAGGGGATCACCTAAGGAACATTTCTGCCAAGTTTGGTTAAAATTGGCCTAGTAGTTTAGGAGGAGATGTCATTTAAAGAAATTGTTGACGGACGACGCACAGACGCCAGACAAAAGATGATCACAATAGCTCACATGAGCACGTTGTGCTCAGGTGAGCTAAAAAAGCTAGGAAAAGTTGAGTCTTGTGAACTGCACTTCTCCTAAATGAGATCCATCAATCTATGAAGTTTCAAGATGATAGCTATCAGTGATTCAGATTGGAAACAATTGACTTCTAAAGGCCAAATGGCCTAAAACTTGATTTTTTTAGGCCATTTTGTCCTAGACTAAGAAAAACTTTAGGCCACAATACCTTTACCAAAAATCAAACATACAGTCAGGAAATTTGGCAAGGTTTTAGTAAATACTAATAAGTATCATGAATTCTTTGGCCTCTGTCATACTACAAGGTAGAGTTACAAACTTGCAAAATAGGAGTGCAATATTAAAATCAAATTGAGCTATAGCTCTGGCATTGAATATGTTTTTTGCTTGTCTCGATCAGCAAATTGTAGTTGACTGTTATCAATCCAAGACACTGTAATTGGGTCTTTACATAAAAGGGTAGAATGTCTTTCCTATAATAAAATTCATGTTGGTTGTCATTTTTGTCAATTATTCATATTGAAAGAGATAAAACCATTCTTCACAAAAATGATGATAAAACTGTAAGACATAGTGATGTTTAAAAAGAGATTATAAAATTTCACTGAACATCCAGAAGGTGAGATAAAATTAACAACTATGAGAGTTCCATGTTTCTTAACCCATGTCATGCTGAATAAATTTTGGCTAAAATTTTCCATCAAAATCAAAAGGACAAAAAGCACTGAAAGTACCAACTGTAGGTCAATCTTTATTTGAAAAACTAAATCTATTGACAATTCTGGTTTGAAAATGAAAAACAGGTGGTGTAGACTAACATCAGACTGCACATATGTGCTGACTGATGTTTGTCTATAGCTCCTGCCAAAGCAGGAATATTCCGGGTTCAGCATGACCAGGGTTAATATAGAATCAAACAGTTGACTGGTTATTCACCGTTTGATTTAAAACATGCGGCTTTTGGTATGGAATATACTAGAACCAGGCATCACTGAGATAACTTTCTCCGAGCAGAGAAGAATGAGTTTTTATTTATTCATAGATGGAAATTTCCATTTTTGTCTGATTTCTTTCAAGTTTTGTAGGCCTTTTTGTCCGGTTACCATATTTTCCCTCAGTCCTAATGGCCCAGTTAAACACTTTTTCTCAGTCAATAAAACTTTTGTTCGGCCAATGGCCAACACCAATCTGAATCCCTGAGCTATACTACTTAAGGATGAGTTTAGTGACAGAAGATTGAATGGAGACTATTACTTTATTCACTTTGCCAAAACGGGGAGGGGATAATTAATTTACCTCAAAGTTTCTAGCAATTTGTTCTTTTTCACAATACTCTCCCCAATTAGGAAAAGGAGACTCTTTGACTTCATAAGTTGAAAGTCTGATTGATTCCTCATGTCCTATCTTCTTCATCTGTATGTGCTGCTCTTTTCCACTCGTCAGAGTTCAACACCAACTTCTGAAGTGGACATGTAGTACAATGAATGAACAAAGTGTCATCTTATTCTACTTACAAATTACTTGAACACATCTGTTTTCACAGTGACAATCTTGTATATATCAGTAATGCTGTTACATGCAGGCCTGGTTACATGTCTGACATTTTTCTGAAATAATTTTTTTGTGTGTTTATTCAAAATAATGAAATATCAAGTCTAAATTACTGAATTTTATTGAATATTATCTATAATTATTGATACTAACAAGAGAAAATCTGTTGTGAATTTTCAGGGATCATTTTTGAATGAGATCTGTGCAAATTCTCTCATTTTTCTGCCAGAAATATCATTCAAGTTGGATAATTGAAGGAAAAATCTAACAGCAAAATGAATTTCAAACAAAGGATTTGGTTCAAATTGCCATTGAAAACTCAGTATTTTTCATAAGTTCTGACTGAATGAGATTTTTTGCACATGAACTTCTGAGTCAGAATTATCCCTGTTTACTCAGTTTTGAGGGACTCAATGAAAGCTCCCCAATCAGCAGAAATCTAAATATATTTTCTAATAAAACTATCAAAAGGAGAGATTGTCACTTCTCCTGTAAAACAATAAATTGTTACATTTGATGTCATTTTTGTCAAATTTAATTGAAGAAAGATATTACCTTTTTTAAAAAAAAATGAAAACAAATCTATATTCTATTTTGTAATTCATGCATTGTTTGTCAATTCTATTTCAATTTAATGTATAAATCTTTAATCCTGATGGGTGTAATTACATTTCTTTGTTTTAGTGAATTTATCTTTCTTTGTTTATAATTATCCAAAAGTGGCTTGTCCGGGTACTATTACACTTAACCTGTCAGCTACGAATTATTTAAGTAATGTATTATGTTCAGAAAATAATGAGGAGATTTTGGAAATATTATGGAGGTAATTATTTATATCAGAGGGAAGAAGACAGCCTACACTTTCTTTTCTAATCAATTTTATTAAGAAAATTCTATTACAACAATAGTGCAGATAAATGTTTTCCTGTCACAAAATCACTACCAATGACCAGTAAAATACTGACAACTCATAAATACCTTCATATGATCTGCATTTTAAACTCCCTTTTAAATGTTTATAAAGATTGTGATATTTTAAAAATGTTTATTTTATTTCGTGGGACATCCAAAGGGTAAGATAAATTTTTGGGAATTCCATGTAATCTAAAAATAGATTCAGTTGACTGTTTGTTCCACGAGAATTCCGGACCGCCATTTTGATAATCATTCCAAGCAGAGCAATTCATTTTGAAATACGATATAATGACATTGATTGTGGATTTCATCATTGCTGGAAAGACAAGTAAAGAATGTTCATTTAATCAAATTTATTTAGAATCTATTCTTTTATTTCGTGTTTGAATAAGAATTAAATCTGTGGCCAAATATTGCACAAATCGGCGAAATAGCAAGGTCAAGTTGTGAACGGAAGTTGTTTATTTTTACCTGAAAAACTTACGTGTTTCTTTACATTCCGGGTTGTAACTCGTCTCCGGTTGGATTATAGTATTTACAGCATATCAATAGAATAACGTAGCCTACTCTTACGGATATTTTTTTAATTTAGAACGACACAAAATCAGCCTACAATCTGACCTCCGTTGTTTGCATCATGGCGCGTGATAAATTCAGATGCGTAACACTTTCATTGGTTCTTATCGATCACATGACTTAATGTAGACTAGAAATCATAGACTGGAAATTTCTGTTTACTCCACGAAATAAAAAAAATATTGCCATCTTAATTTGCGATTTAACAAAATAATACTAATAGACAAACTTAAAATGAAAATGGTTAATTGCATGATAAAAAGTTTGTTTCAAATCACATAAGATCATTTATTTTTCTGTAATATCTTTTAAAAGATTCTTTTGACTTAGACATTCTCTCACCCACTATCTGATTTATTAATAGAGTTATGAAATATATCTATGCTGAAGTAATAGATATTGTGGTTTTAGCATGACGAAATTCCTTGCATAAATAAAAAAACATACTTGTTGTGTAAAAAATATTTATGGTGTTAATGTGTTTTTGGTTATTATTTATTTTTATCTTTATCTTTTTTTAATTGACATTTCAAGCATTTTGAGAATGATAAAGCTTCATAAAAGGGAAGAAATGATGCATTTCTTTTAACATGTTTACAACTTTAAACTTAGGAACACTATGAAAAGAATCTATAGACAGGAAGGGCATTCCCCAAGGACATATACCAGGCTCCAATTTGTTTAATATATAAATGACTTTTGTTTTTGCTCTGATATAAATGAAAAAATATTTAGAAATTGGGGGGGGGGTTTTGGCTTTATAATAACCCAATAAAGATTCAAGAGACTTTTATCATTGTTCTAACTCCTTCCAGATGCTATCATGCACATGGGTGATGGACTGAAAAAGTACAAAAATAAAGTTCTATGTGTATCAATTATCCACCTTCTTTCATTCTAGAATTACAAGATATCTCTTATTTTGATGCAGATATATTTTTTTCAATGTTCCCACATACTGCTAGATTCTATTGAGTATTCTGTTGTTAAAAAATCTTAATTTCTTGAAGAAATGGCATGTTGTGTGTACTCTTTGAATCTACTCTATGAGACAATTCTAAATAGTTCCTCAAATTTCACTGAAATATTTTTATCTAAAATTCAAAATACCCTCTCTAACTGTAGCTTTGAGACCATGTTAATTTTTAGCTCTACTGGACTTACTATGGGCTTACTTATAGATCATGTCTTAGCTAAATTCTTCTTATACACTTTACTAATTTAAAAAAAATCATAAATCCCCAAGGCCATTTATAAGTGCCAGCTAGTGACCTATTGGAGTGATACACTGGCCCCTTGTTGTTTCGGTCATCATTCATTACTTGTTTTCAACCTATCAGAATGCAAGAAATTGTTCAACACAACAAAAAATTTAACAATAAATAGTTTTAAGCTCAACAAGGCTGTTTGTCTTTCCTGATCACACTAGTATATCAATGTTCTAAACAAAAAGTTTGTAAAGTTGAATTTTACGGTTGGTTAAAAAAATACGTCTCCTTAAGTTTTAGAGTTAAATTTTCCTGCTGCTGTTCTCAGCTAAGTTCTACTTTACGGCAGGATAATGATTACGTGTGGATTAATACCACACGTAAAGATACAAAATATTACGTGTCCTGCTCTGAAGGACTGGTTTACGTATGCAATTTGGAAATACCAGTTGGTTTACGTGTCAAAACCAACTGGCTTCCGTGTAATGATTTCGTACGGGCTGTTTTAAAACAGTCTTCAATTTATCTCTGAAGTTGATCTCAAGAGGGTCTTAAGGACTGGCATCAGAAAGCAGTTTTGAGAGTCCTGGTCACTTATATTAAGAGTCTCAGACTCGCAAAACCATATAAATGTCCTTTTAAATCCTGCTAAAGTACTTGTTTGAGGAAGAACTATTTGCGACTTCAGTACTTCAGTGTAAGTAAGTAAGTCTGACTAAATGCATCCTTGATTGGTTATTTTGTTCCACTCATATTCAAGATCTACTTGGTTCCAGATCATGTCACTTTTACATTTATATATGAAATCCAAAATTAATTATGCCCCCTTTTGAAAAAGAGGGGGTATATTGCTTTGCACGTGTCGGTCTGTCTGTCGGTCCATACGCAGACCTTTTTTTTTTTGTCCGGAGCATATCTCATTATGTATGCAAGCTACAATCATGAAACTTCACAGGTGGATACATCTCATTAAGGAGAAGTGCAGTGAACAAGATCCATAACTCTACTCATCATATTTTGTGAGTTATTGCCTTTTGTTGATTGACAAAGAGTAGGATATTGACCTGCTTTTATTTGTGGCATAAATGTTTTACAAACATCCCTTGTTTTGTCTAGATGTTTCCTTAAAGGAACATACATACCATTTCAAACAGTTTTTGCTATAGATCTGAAATCAAGGTCGCATTTAAATTGTTACATTTTCAGTCTTGACCTGAGACTGGTATGTCTTTGAACAACCAGTCAAACTAATTTTATCAAATATGTCTCAAGTAATCTCTTTCAATTTTGTCAAGAACTGCCCAAAAATCAGATCTTATGATTTTCTTCTTGTATATTTTCAGTTATGTCCTGAATCCTTGGACTTCTCCCTTGAAATCCTCAAGTCTGTGACATACGGGGCCCATAGGGTGTATGGATACAATGATCTTACCCCCACTGGTAACCTCATTCCAGTTGTCGTCCAATCAGCAGCGAGCATCATCACTGCTACCAGAGATATTGGACAGACTGCTGATGAAGCATTGGAAACTGTTCTAAAGGACATTATTGCTGATTCTATTGACACAGTGGAAAGCCTAGTCCTAGTGAGTAATTTTTTGTGCTCTTTAAGTGAGTAAATTTGTTGACCAAGTGAGAAATAATATGCAAGCATATAGTTGTGATTCTGAGCTGCTGTTTACTGTGAGTCAACAAAGTCCATCAAGCTACCCTCTCAACTAAGTGTGATAGCGCCCATTTTTATGCCCCCGTATCGAGAGATCGGGGGCATATTGTTTAACTCATGTCCGTCTGTCTGTCCGTCTGTCTGTCTGTCAATCTGTCTGTCCGTCCGTCTGTCCAAAAACTTAACCAAACTTAACCTTTGCCTTTTCTCCAAAAGTATTTGACATACAAAGCTGTACACCAAAGTCAAGGTCATGTGACAAGGTCAAGGTCATCTGTCAAGGTCAAACTTTAAAAAAAATGCTGTAACGGGGGCATTCGTGTTTCACAAACACATCTTGTTTTTAAAATGGAGAAATACTGGGCAGAAATAATTTTGATCATAAATACCTTTACAAATTCAAAACTGTTGTACACTTGTGTACTATTTGAAAACTTGAGACAACAATCTAATGGCGATCTAAAAATAGATTTTGTTTTAATCAAGATGCGCAGAATATTTTGATTGTTTCTTACATCTAAAGGATTACAATTATAAGGTCCAAGTGTCTTGGCTCCAACATTTGCAAAGGCAATTGCAGTTTATACTTCAATTAACAAAGTCTAAAAGGCACTCAATCCTATAGAAATGACAATTCAACTGATTTGGATGAGAGTCACTCATAATGGCTTGAATAATCTTTGTAGCTGTAGAAAATTTCAGTGCTTTTGTATAAAATAGATCATACTTTAAGTTTTTATGACTAGATCATGCCATTTTGAGGGACTTGTTTCCTTTTATGGTTTTGGTATAAGATTTCCAATACTAAATTAGACTTGAATTACTTGTCTTGAAAACTCATTTATGATGAAATCTGAAGATTAAAGTGTGTCGTTTCCTTATCTTTTAAGAGGAAAAGAATTGTTTTGAAAATGATGAGATATGAATTGTTTGTAGCGTTTTAATGATAATTTTCTACAGTAACAAAATAATGATAATAATAAATGAATGAGGGTTTGTAGTCCATCTTTCTGTTTTATGGCAATGGGGACCTTATTTATATAAGAGGGGAAAACGATATACTAAAGGTGTGGACCTACATGTTGTTTATGAAATAATTTCATTTTTGCCTTGATGTGTCCAAGAATAAAGTCTGATGGAGAAGGGGTTATATGCAAAAGGTAAAAATCCAAGGGAGGAGTCTGAGGATTTTGCTTTGCGTATAACAACCCCTCATCAGACTTTATTCATGGACACATCAAGGTAAAAAATGAAATCATACCATTATAACAGGATTACAATTCTTAAGTTAGTTTCATTACCCTCTTTTTGGTGTAAATTAGGTTTGAAACATTTTTCTGTGTGTAAAATTAATGGACAAGTATTGATATTGATGTTGGGAGAATTTAACAGAAAGCCAAAGGCTGCATTTAGCATGTTGGTTACCGTATTTCTCCTTTTAAATGCGCCCGGGCGCGTTGCAAAACGTCGTGGGGGCGCTATTATTTCAGACCCTTTTACTTTATTAAAAGAAAATACGTATTTTAGTACCTAAGAGAAGCCAATTGCTTACAAGTTCGTAATTATCGATTGAAATACGTGCGCTACCCAATACGCTTTCCTATTTATCTATTAAGGCTATAAATAAAAAAAATAGAATAAAATGTTAGCTAATGAATTGTAATTCTGTAATTTAAAGTCATCTATCGAAATACGGTCACCTTCGACCATTAATGCAGCTTTCAAAAGCAAACGATTGTGTTAGCAAAAGCCATAATAATTATTATTAGCTCCACTGGCTGAAAGCCACTGGGGCTATTGTCATGGCGTTGTGTCCGTCGTGCGGTCGTCCGTCCGTCCGTGCGTGCGTCCGGTCGTAAACTTTTTCTTTAAAAATCTTCTCCTCAGAAACTACTGGATGAATTTCAACCAAACTTCGCAGGAATGATCCTTAGGTGACCCTCTTTCAAAGTTGTTCAAGAAATTTTGATCCGATGAAAAACATGGATTTAATGGGCGTGGCTTATTTCCAAATATGGTAAAAAGTGGGTTTTCTCAGATTCTAATTTATTAATACCAATTAAATTTAACATGAATGATCCTTGGGTAACTCTTTATCAGTCTACAAAAAATTATTGTGATCGGATGAAAAATATGCATTTTATGGGCGGAGGTCATTTCTCTATATGTTATATAGTGGAAACTTTGAAAATCATTTTCTCAGAATTTAATAGATGGATATCAACCAAATTTCACTGGAAAGATCCTTGAGTGAACCTTTATCAGTGTACCAAATATTATTGTGATCCGATGAAAAATATGTATTTTATGGGTGGAGGTCATTTCTCTATATATTATATAGTGGAAACTTTAAAAATCATTTTCTCAGAATGTAATTGATGGATATCAACCAAACTTCACTGGAATGATCCTTGAGTGAACCTTTATCACGCAGCAAAAAATTAATGTCAATGGATGAAAAATATGTCTTTATGGGCAGAGGTCATTTCTCTATATGTTATATAGTGGAAACTTTGAAATTCATTTCAAACATCAGTAGAACCCAAAATATCTTCAAATCTAGGCAAACCTTAGATTGCTATTTCAAGAATTTCAAGCCTGTGGAGCGACTCAAGCCATTCATGGCTTTCTAGTTGTTATTATTTGTACAAGATAGGAAGTTCCAGACGATGCAATATTCAATGTTCTGCTACCGATGGACAAAGCGGTAAATCATTACCTATTCACATATGAATGAAATAATCCTGTATTAAATCCTAAAATTTTGTTATGTGTAAATGCACCCGGTGCATGAAATGGAAGTGTTTCGTAGTGAAAACACAACACGTCTGGAGCCAGCTGGGTCACCGCGTGTCGGCACCCTTTGAAGTCCCCAGATTCTTGCTAGCGGCGACGTCGCTTTTGAAATAAGTTACACACCAGATTTTACGGGTTTTTCCTATTCTAACAGTATGAATTGTGACTAGGATTTAATCACTTGACTGGGATATTTTTTATAATTGCAGAAGGTAACATGATTTCAGAAATATTTTCGTAAAAACGTGAAGAAAGGGGATTTTGTTCGCATGTGACATATGAAGAATGACGAGAAATAGTTTTAATTTTGTGTTAAATTTTAACCTTTCGCGCTTCCGGAAAACTGCACGATTTAGGACGCGCTAGTTTTTCAGATGTTGAACGATCATTTAATGACGCAACCAGCCTTATCCTGATAGGAATTTAAGATAGATAACCCACAATCTATTGAACATTACGTCGTGGAGTAGCAGGTAATGAAATTAAATTTGAGACCGGATCTTTAACCACGGACCGTGGGTGGTTGGATGTTGTTGATCGTATAGTCAAGGGCCTGGGAATCGTATTTATGGGGGAGCGCGTTTATTAGGGAGGGCACGTCTAAAAGGTGAAATACGGTATATGTTACATGAAAAGCATCAACGTTTCCACTAAAGATCACTTTGAATATGATAAATGGGCGGAGCTATCTGTGTACAAAGTAAAACACACATGACATGTGTTTTTTTTTTGCAAATGAAGTTCTTTGTTATTCCTTCTTATTTCATATTATGTGTTGATTAAACAATGTGTTTAACACCATTGTGTTATAATGGTATTTGTTGGAACTGTCTGAACAGGAAGACTCCATTGAGTAAATTGCTGCAGTTTTATTGATTAACTAAATATTAAAATTAAGGCCCGACATTGTAAAACTTTTCTCATGCTCAACTAAGGATATTCTCTAATTTATAATTTTAATAAGTAATTGAAAATAAAAATGAAATTAATTCAACCTATTTATATTATTTCTATGTTCATCCATTTATTGTAGAATAACAATAGAATAATAGCTTTTATCCTGAGTAGCAATCTGACAAAATTCTCAGTTGAGCATGAGAAAAATTTACAATCTCAGGCCCTAATGTCTATTTTATCCTCTCCATATTGATCTCTTAACCCTTTCCTGTTTTACAAAATTTTAGACATGTCCAAATTCAAAGGTTTGGAAGATCAAAATTAAAAGAGGATTTAAATTGAAAAATAATTATTCAGTTGGGAAGAAAATAGTGTGCAAAAAGAAGAAATTGCTTGTCACAAGTAATTTCTTCTCTTTACACGAGGTTTCTTAATCTTAAAATCACAGGCACATTAAAAAAACAGGAATTATTCAGGAAGGGTTAAATAATTTAACATCCATTTTCCATTTTTGAAATTTTAGACTGATCCAAATTGAGAGAGGTTGCAGATAACATCAAAATTTTGTCTAATTTGAAGAGATCCATCCTTCTTTGTAGCTATACTGTTTGGGGAAAAGGAGAAATAGCTTGTAACAAAAAATTCTTTTTTCTGCCTGTTTTTTTCTAGTACAAAATCACTAGGAACTAAAAATAACATAACATGTAGGAAATAGTCAGTTGAATACATTCAATGCTCTACCCCCTTTGACTTTTTTTGTCCGAAGCTTATCTAAAAGAGAATGCAAGCTATAATTAATGAAACCTTGCACAGGTGGATAGATCTCATCGAGGAGGAGTGAAGTGCACAAGAACCATAATTCTACTATTTATATAATTTGAATTATTGCCCTTTGTTTAATTTAAACCTTTTTCATTACATTTGCCCAATTGTATAACAAAAGTTTTAGTGCTAACCTGGAGGTAAACCCTTATATTAATAGTAATTGACCTTGAGGTTACCGTTAATGCAATCCGATGGCTCAGTGCGAAACGGTTGTAACTCCCTATATGTTTATAGGGAGTTACAACTGTTTTGCGCTATGCCATCGAATTGTGCCTTCATATTTTCCTGAAAAGAACATGAGATATTGACAGGGAGTATTCCAGTGACCAGTCCTGTTTTACAAACATCTCATATTTCAGAATGAATTGAAGTTCCACATGACATCGGAGGATCCAATCCATGCTTCAACAGCTTTTCTCTCCATATTGGCCACCAGGCATGCCTCCATGCAGGAACAGTCATTAGAAATCAGTGATGCCAAATTCCAATTTCCTGAAAACTTTGCCAGTCTATTAAGTAATCAACAAGGGAACCAGTCCAGCCAATTATCCAATCAAAAATGTGTACAGAGTCACATGACCACATTTCAGAAGAATCCATATTCCTGGACAGATAAATCACAGGTAGGCAAATTTTAAATGATTACCAGTCAAGCAAACTTTAGGCTGGTCTAAGTTGAAAGAAGTCGCTGACGTCAATTTTCAGTTGATGGAATTGAAAAGTTTAAAAAAGAATTTTCTCTATCTTCAACAGTATTAATCCAAATTTTGTAAAGAGAATTGTAAAAATGCAGGATTGAGTGGAAATGAGTTACTGAATAAGAACAAGCTTGTGCAAACGGACCATCTAAAAGTTTTTGTGAAACTAACAGAGGGAACAATTCAGAACTATTGCAAATGCCTATAATTTGGGACAAATCTTCGACATGATTGTGACTTTTTCAGTCCCAATCTTCAAGGTCAGGGTCTCACTTAAGTCGGTTGCGTTTATGCAATAGATTGGTTTAAACCTATTTATTCTACATCAATTGGGAAACAAGGTCTTACAACGTATATTATTCCCTCTTGATTCTGCTGTGGTGTCTGTGGTCTAGAGGTAAGGCATCCGCCTCTTGACCAAAAGGTCCTTAAAGAGATTTCTGTTAGCTGCTATCGATCTTGGTTCTTCTATGGGACCAAACATTCAACACAAGCACTGGTGAATTTTCCAGGAAGCAGAATCTAATGCAATGAATTGACTTTACTAGGGCTATGATATGTGCTTGAGTAACATAGAATCTGTAACAAAAATCTTGTTAGCTTGAGTACCATAGAATCTGTATCAAAAACCTTTCCAGCTTGTAAGAAAAATCTTGTCTGCTTTAGTACCAAAGAATCTGTAACAAAAATCTTGCCAGCTTGAGTACCATAGAATCTGTTACAAAAAACTTGTCGTCATCAGGATAATAAGGGATGCAGTTTTGCAAGTCTGAGACTCTCAAAAAAGTGGCTAGGTCTCTCAAAACTGTCTGAATTGATAATTCAGTCTCTCTTAGGCTTCACTTAAGAAAGGAATTGAAGACTGTTTTAAAACAGTCTTCAATTCCTTCCTGAAGTTGAGCTCAACAGGTTCATTTATGCCCAACAATTTATTCATAGCATGTCTCAGTATTTGGATTAGAAAAAAACAAAATCTGGTTGATATATAAAAAGATATAATCTATTAGGAAGGCACTCTTAAACTTTCAGCAAAGAGCCCTATGATACAAACATTTGAGCCCCTTGGACCCAATCTTTTTGATGCAAGACTAAAATCGGGCACCATGTTGATAGGGTGTGGTGTGTTTAAGATCAGGATAGTTGCTTTTCTAGTAAATTTGTCAAACAAGGAAGATAGATTTGTAGCAGGGATGTGTATAAGGGGTGTTTGTACTGCCTTGCCGGACAAGCTAGCTTTTATAGCGATGTGGTAGAGCACTCGCTTAGGTACACTGAGGTCCCGCGTTTAAATCCCGACAGAGTCTAATATTTATTTGCGAGTTACATTTAGATTAGAATAATTTTTTTTGTCTGAAAATAAATACATGTATAACCACACAGATAGAATCAAGTTAAAGTTTATTTGACATTAACCATACTGTTCTCACTCTATTATTTATGTCTCTTAGGGATTTGATGGTCTAGACATATGAGTCTAACTGGTTACAAAAATTTCTATATTTCTGTTCTAAAGAAATTAAATAACTGACTGTACTTTTTATATGCGTCTGAAGGTGGATGTATATTGGTATCATCATCTCCGTCGGTCTGTCCATACGTCTGTATGTGCAGTTCTTGTTCATACAACTCCTTAAATTACAGATAGATTTGCCTGAAACATTTATAGAATGATCCTAATCATCTGACCTTTGGCAAATCATCACTTTAAACATATAAACATAATTATAGGCAGGGAACCCTTGTCATGCTGAACCTGGAATATTCCTGCTTTAACAGGAGGTATAGACAAAGATCAGCCTGCACATATGTGCAGTCTGATCTTAGTTTATACCACCTGAATTTCATTTATAAACCAGAAATGTAAAACAATGCATTTCTAAATCAATATATACTCACATTTGGTAACTTTCAGTGCTTGTAGTACTTTGTTTTTACATTCATTTTGCAAAGATTTTTATTCAGCATGACAAGGGTTAACACTATTTTGTGCTAGGCCATCAATTTGCAGGATTAAGCCTCTCTGGTTTATCAATGAAATAAATTATTAAGTAATAATCCACTAAAAAAGCTTACTAGACTACCACAAAGCAATAAGAATTATTAAAAACTTTTCATACTGGTTTAATTATAACTCCCAAAACTATGTTTGGGGGGTATAAAGGAGTCAGCTTGTCAGTCGGTCAGTGCGTCCATCTGTCCTGTTGCTTTTTCGTGTCTGCTCAATTTCTCAGGAACTAATGGGCAGATCTCATTCAGACTTTACATAATTATACATGTATATGATCAGTATAAGGCAGGTTATGATCCATTGACTTTTGACGGAGTTGTTGCCCTTTGAGAGATGATGGCTTTTGATTATTGACAAGCACTTGAGGTCGGGTATTAGTATGCTTTGCAACAGTCTAGTTAAAAGTTTTGAAATAAAATAGAGCTACAGATAGAGGGGGTATTTAGGTTGTCAAAATTAACCATTTCATTATTTCTTACACACACCATATGTTGTTAATACTCATTTGAAGTGTCTAATCGAGACAATTTAAATGAGTACCCAAAACATAGGGTTCCAATGGAAAATAGATATTTTAGACTGACTTTACCTCCTCTTATCTGTACCTTTGATAAAATGAGTAATGCATGTTAAAATTGACTACCCCAAAAAAGAGAAATGCATGTTTAAATTGACTACCCCTAAAAAGGTTAGATCTATTATGTTGTCATAAAGTGACAGACATATGCTTCCTTAATGGGATATTGATGTTAGATGAAATTTGCCAGGAACTCTGCACAATACAAAAAAGTTGGTATCTTGTCTTGTTTCTTGTAATCATTACATTACTCTGTCCATGTACAGGATTGGCTTCCTTACTGGGAACATTATTCTGCAATAATACAATCACAGGATGGAACTTAACTTAAAAAATCTTGCAACTTCTTAATTAATGTAAGTTTTTATCCTCTGCTAATAGTCGGTTGGATATCATTTAAGACTTGCAGACCTGTGTGTAAGAACTCTGCACAATACAAAAAAGTCAGTGTCTGGTCAAAGAGTTTCTGGAATCATTACATTACTCAGTCCATGTATAGGGTTGGACTTCTTACTGAAAACATTCTGCAATGATACAACATCTGAGATGAATTTGGCTTACGAAAAAACCTACTATTTTAGTTTACGTTTAAGCCTGTTAGTCCAGTGTTTAAGGATTCTGCACAATACAAAAAAGTTGCAGTCTTGTCTTGTTTCTGTAATCATTACATTACTCAGTCCATGTAGAGGATCGTCTTCCTTACTGGGAACATTATTCTGCAATAATACAATCACAGGATGGAACTTAACTTAAAAAATCTTGCAACTTCTTAATGCATGTAAGTTTTTATCCTCTGCTAATAGTCAGTTGGATATCATTTAAGACTTTCAGACCTGTGTGTAAGAACTCTGCACAATACAAAAAAGTCAGTGTATTGTCTTGTTTCTCAGTAATCATTACAATACTCAGTCCAGGTACAGGATTGGCTTCCTTCTTGGAACATTATTCTGCAATAATACAAAAACTGGATGGAATTTTACTTAAAAAATCTTGCTACATCTTAACCCTTGTCATGCTGAATAATTTTTTACTAAAAATTATCATCAAAATCAAAGGGCAACTAGCACTGAAAGTACCAACTGTAGGTATTTTTTTATTTGAAAAATTAAATCTATTGACAATTCTGGTTTGAAAGTGAGAAACAGGTGGTGTAGACTAACATCAGACTGCACATATGTGCAGGCTGATGTTTGTTTATAGCTCTTGCGAAAGCAGGAATATTCCGAGTTCAGCATGACAATTCTCTGCTAATAGTCGGTTGGATATCATTTAAGCCTTTCAGACCTATGTTTAAGAACTCTGCACAATACAAAAAAGTCAGTGTCTGGTCAAAGAGTGTCTGGAATCATTACATTACTCAGTCCATGTATAGGATTGGACTTCTTACTGAAAACATTCTGCAATAATACAACAACTGAGATGAATTTGGCTTATAAAAAAAAATTATTTTAGTTAACATTTAAGCCAGTTAATCCAGTGTATTGAAGTGTATCATCCTATACAAAAAAGTTGGCATCTTTATGCCCCCGTATCGAGAGATCGGGGGCATATTGTTTTACTCATGTCCGTCTGTCTGTCTGTCCGTCCGTCTGTCCGTCTGTCTGTCCGAAAACTTAACCAAACTCAACCTTTGCCTTATAGAGAGATCGCTGTTACGTTTCACAAACACATCTTGTTTGATTCTGTAATCATCACATTACTCAATCCATGTATATGATTGGCCTTAGCTTGATTGGAAAATTATTCTGCAATAAAACAACAAATAAGATGAATTTAACTTATGAAATGCTGTAACATTTATTCTTTCATGGAAGTATATATGTGCTGTTTATACAGGGAGGAATATTATTTAAACTTTTGCTGTTTAATCCCTGCTTTTTACATGCCTGTGATTTTATGATTGAGAAAACATTGTGAAAAAAGAAGAAATTGCTTCTGACAAGCAATTTCTTCTTATTCCACACCATTTTCTACCCTACTGAATGTTTATTTTTCAAATTAAATGCACTTTAAATTTTCGTCTGCAAAACCTTTGACTTTGGACAGGTCCAAAATTTTGTAAAACAGGAAAGTGTTAAAAACTTGACTCATTACAAAAAAGTTGGTGCCTTTTTTGTTTCTATAATCATTACTTTACTCTGTCTATGTAAAGGACTGGTCTCCTTACTGGAAACATTATTCTGCACTGAAACATCCAGCTTTGTAGTAGATCAAAGGAAAAGGTGCTCTGGGTTGGTTTGATTTATATTTATTTATCTACATCCATTATGATACTAGTTCTCCAACTTAGATTCATCCCTCCCGATTCTACTTCCTTGAAATGAATCAGTACTCATTGTGTGGGCCAAAGAAAGAACCAAGATTGATAGCAGCTCCTGGGGACTGAACTTGAGACATCTTGATTAAGAAGTCAATGCTCTACCTCTAAATTATGGACACCACACTGTTCAAGATCGGATCAAGATGGAAAGCTTTGTCATACTTATTCTATTTGTCTATATACTGAATGCCTGGAAAGATGGGACAGGGGATAACTTTAAAACAGTGGTAAGCTTTATGACATTCTGAACGCAAGAATGGACTATAAAGTTTGAAATGTTATCTCTAATTCTAATCATGTTTAAAGTAAGTTAAATTTGACAGTATTATCAGGGAAAATAACTAACAATTTGAACTTAGGGGCCCAGACTTCAAAAATTAAATATTTTACATTAGAGGTATATTTCCCAAAATCTAGGGACCCTGACCAAAAACTAGAGGCCATGGGCGACTGGGCCCCTGCTAGTCTTTTTATTATACGCCGCCGGAGGCGGACGTATATTGGCGTCATCTTCTCCGTCCGTCCGTCCGTCCATCCGTCCGTCCATCCGTCCGTCCGTACGTACGTCCACTTTTCTTGTAAACGCAACTCCTCCTAAACTACTGGCTGGATCTTCTTGAATCTTGGTCAATATTATCACCTCAATTGGTAGATGTGCATGAAGGAAGGATTTTACGGTTCGTTGATTTTTGCCTGAGTTATGCCCCTTGATAACTTAGTCTCTGGGTCCACTTTTCTTGTCAACGCAACTCCTCCTAAGTTTCTGGCTGGATCTTCTTGAAACTTGGTCAATGTAATCACCTCAATTGGTAGATGTGCATGAAGGAAGGATTTTACGGTTCATTGATTTTTGCCTGAGTTATGCCCCTTGATAACTTAGTCTCTGGGTCCACTTTTCTTGTCAACGCAACTCCTCCTAAGTTTCTGGCTGGATCTTTTTGAAACTTGGTCGATGTTATCACCTCAATTGGTAGATGTGCATGAAGGAAGGATTTTATGGTTCGTTAATTTTTGCCTGAGTTATGCCCCTTGATAACTTAGTCTCTGGGTCCACTTTTCTTGTCAACGCAACGCCTCCTAAGTTTCTGGCTGGATCTTTTTGAAACTTGGTCTATGTAATCACCTCAATTGGTAGATGTTCATGAAGGAAGGATTTTACGGTTCATTGATTTTTGCCTAAGTTATGCCCCTTAAAACTTAGTCTCTGGGTCCACTTTTCTTGTCAACGCAACTCATCCTAAGTTTCCGGCTGGATCTTCTTGAAACTTGGTCAATGTTATCACCTCAATTGGTAGATGTGCATGAAGGAAGGATTTTATGGTTTGTTGATTTTTGCCTGAGTTATGCCCCTTAAAAACTTAGTATCTAGGGCTCATTGAAATTGCAGCCTTTTGAACACAAATCCTCCTTACTTTTTGTCTTTATTTAAATGAAACTTGGTCAATGTCATCACCATAATTTGAAGATGTACATGGATCAAGGATTTTATGGCTCATTTATTTCCCTGAATTATGCCCCCTTAAAACTTAGTGCCTGGGGCTTATTGAAATTGCAGCCATGTGAAGGCAACTCCTCCTAACTTTTTGTCTTGATTTAAATGAAACTTGGTCATTTTCAATTTGGTTCTGTCAAAATAAGTAGTGTCTACAATTATTTCTGTGAAACAGCAGCAATGTGGCGGCGTATTTTGTGACGATGGCACTCTTGTTCATTGATCATGACATTTGCCATAACAGAGTTTTACAGTACTAACAAACAGGCATAACATGTAGCCATCAATCAATCTCATTCAAGCAAATAAAAATATCGGTGTTCTGCTAAAATCTCGTAACTACAGCTTGTATAAAGCTGTAGTTACAAGATTTTGGCAGAAAATTGACGATATAGTCCTTCAGAACAAAATGGTATTTGGCAATATAGACTAGTGATCCAATCTCAAATTTTGAGACCAGGGAGGCCCGGTTTGTAACGGATGCAGACAATGATATTTTGCTTGCCCAATATCTGAGGAACAGCCCTAGGCTTGTCTGCAGACTCACAATCCCTTCTGTGGGTCATTACAGAGGTCAAAGGTCATGGAGTGCAAAACAGTAAAAATTTGTATAAATGCACCTAAATTTTATGATATGATGAAAATAAAACCAGGCTTTTGGTATTTTTAAACTGTAAATATGCAAATAATATTCAAATGATTGTATACTTGAAAAATGGCAGCAAATAAGTCATTAATTAAAAGATCAAAGTACTGAAAGTACTGAGTTACAAACAGAGAATATTTGGGTAAAAGCAACACATAATATAACTTTAGCATACGCATATTTCACTTGATACATCTTACATATTCAACACTCAAATATAAATTTATATAAGGCTGTCCATTTGGTCTATTGCTCGAACATAACTTTGAACTCTAGGCAGTTGGAAAGTAAAAGTCAACATTTTTGCCAGGAATCAAGCAATGGAACAAACCAATTCATAGCACAGATATGAGAATCATTTGTCATTTGTAGATGGCTTCAATGCAACACAGGACAACATCGTAGAGTGAGTGGTCGATTTCGTTAATAGGTTCTGCAATTTGAGACCTATTGAGTTTACAGGGTTTTTTTCCATCTGATCGGTGCGAATTCTTGCGCTTGTCGATATGCTGCTAGGTTTCACAAAAGTTTGTGACGTATCGTACATGTGATGAGGTGCACAGCATTTGAAGTTTTGCAATTGTGTGAACGTCAAAGTGTAGTTACATTGCCAAGATGCAATATGAAAGTCTGCATGCCTTCCATGATAATGCACATTTGACACATTGGTGTTTTACAACATACGGAATTTCTGAAAAGAGTCATTGGTAGCAGCAGTCCTTAATTTTGCTTTAACAAGAATGTCTCAAAATAACTTAGAATCCGATGGTTCAGGCTGCAAGGAATTTTCCTTAAACAATGTTTTCTACGCGATTGGTAATTATTTTTATATCAAATGATATAAGCCATTACGGATGAAATTACAGTATCGTTTGATACCTTTTTCAAGCTTTGTTTAAATTTTTCTCCGTGAACCGATGAGGAAACCTGCGAGCAAGCTTAGAAAAAAGGTATTTTCCCCAACTTCAGCGTAAGTTTTGTACTAAATTTTAAAGATAAACAAAAAAATGTTCTAAAATTTTCTAACAAATTTTCACACACGTTTTAGTGCATTCAGATCAAATTTAGTTCGTATGAAAAAGTATGCGTCATTATGCTCATTTAATAGCATTTCCCCTATTTTTGAGGCAACTTTAGGGATCTAAAACGCTAACAAAAAATAGGACAATTGACAATATTGTTTCGTGTTTATTCACATCAATAACACTTCGTGCTTAAATATTTCACGTCGGTCACACTTTTTGCAGCTCTATATCGCCGTAATAAAATGACCTTTACAGACCTAAGTAGTTTATTTAAGCAAGGTAGATGTGTTCTTATACTTTTTAGAAACATTTAAATTTTTTGAAATCCAAACAATCTAAATAAGTTTGTGACATTTTCAATATTTTAAGTCACAACCAGGCAAGAGGATGTGACTAGAATTGAAAAAAAGAAAAAGAAGAATGGGTTCTTTCTTGAATTTCAGAAAATAAGTTATGTATGGGATTATTTATGTCAGTTATAGAATACATATGTGTATATAAGATCAATTTTGTGAGAAGCACGTTTCAATTCTACTTCAAATTATAAGATAAGGAGCACTTTGAACGATAGATAAAATACAAATAATTGAAAAAGCCAAATGAAGATCTGGATTTAGCAAGCAAAACAGGGAAACGGGGATTATTTTGTCACAGGGCAACCAAAAAATTGGAAATACAGTTTTGGCTGTATACCGTCAGAAGACGATAAAACAAAATAATGCATTGTGGTAAGCCTATAATATTGCCGACATAAGGAAAACAGTAATTGTGTGTAGTTCACACATTTTTTCTTAGTTGATGGTTTCGAAATATTAAAATGCTGATAAAGTTAAATGAATAAATCAATAAAAAAGTGTGTTCTGTATACGCTCTTTTGAAGGTGATTTAGTTGAATATGAACCTTACATTAAGCCTAGCTTACACTTGTCTTATGTAGTCTGTACGACGCACCGTGAAATTTACATAGGGAATGATATAGAATTGAAATGAATTAAATGAGCAACTTTTAAATGTATTCAACGTTTTTGGTTGAAACTGGTATATCCTATCTAATGATGTAATCTTACATAAATAGATCTGGGTGGTTTCACATACCAATCAGACTTTTCAAAATTCACGCTGATCAATGAAATCATTGAATGAATTGAGAGCTTATAATTTGATTGCGAGCAATTCCGAAACGTTGGGAATGATTTCGAAGTGTTTTTTATTGAGATGGAACACCAAGAATGAAGCACTGAGCGAGTGATTCAGAATGAATTTGAGTGGGATCAATTTCACCATGGCCTTTATGACAGTACGATGTCAATGCGATCATCGCGCGGTTTTACGAGAACCGCAAACATAACGATTCATCTAACATAAGATTTTCAAATATATATGTAAGCATCAAGCCTGTTATGCTTTAGATTGACTTGCTCTTCTTCATATTCAATTAACCGTTTGCTCATTGATCGATTGATTAAAGTCTATTTCAAGATAGAATCAGCATGGATGCCTTAATTCAGCAACATTTACTTCTTAAAGACCCTGTCATATTATTTAACTCTACCTTAATATAAGCTGTTAAAGTGCGCCTCTTGCCAAGCAACAGTGCGATGTTGTGAAGCAACTACATGTATAATGACGTCAAGCTGGCGGGAAATTATCAGTAAAGTTTCACAATAATTTCAGTCAATTTTAGAACAATCTGAGTTATGTTCCTTGATTTGAAATAATTGCAATCCAACACAATCAAGAATTTTGATTGGTTTAAATCGCATCACTTTGTGAATTCCGTTGCACTTTTTTTTATAAATTGGTTTAAATCGCATCACTTTGTGAATTCCATGGCACTTTTTTTTGTATAAATTGCAATAGCTATATGGGGAAATATCTGACCATCGATCTGCAAGTACAATGTTGAAGGAACTTGAAAATCCCTCCTTCCCCTTTCATAAGACCTCGTAGCTATTTTATAAGTTTAGACTTGAAATATTTGCAAAATAATCTTTCACTTCTGATGTACAGCGAGTCGACGGAGATCATCAGGCAACGTTTTCAACTTCGCTTGGTCGAGCTGATTTCGTTTTAAAATGAAGCAGTAATAGGCAGAAAAAAATCTGATAATAGATTATTTTAGAAACATTAAAATTGTTGTCTTTTTGTGTCAAATTTGTAAAACTTTATGCCAGCAAACTACGATAGCAATAAAGGTTTTATATGCGACTTAAAAATAGATCTTGTGATATATATATATACGCACAGAAAGTAGGCTTTTGAACCTTTTAATATTTGGCCGAGTATTTTGATTGTTTCTTACATGTAGATCTAATGGATTGCAATTATAAGGGCCGTGCGTATTTTTCACTGCTTTTATTGGAGTATAAAGTTCAATTGCCTTAGCACATGGCTAAAACATAACGCCTTATGGGCGTTATTTACCATGTGCTAAGGCAATTGCACTTTATATTCCAATGCACGCAGTGAAAAATACACTCATCCCTATAATTTATCGCTATGTGGTACGTCCCTGAAGTGTGTTTGCCTTTAAGGATAAGTGTTAAAGAATTCATTCAAGTCGTCTGTTGGCAAATCTTTGACATCCCATGTGCTTCAAACTTCTTTGCATGCTGCAATGACAACTTTGTATGGTATAATGGCGTTGAGTGATGTCTTGTCCTTGGAGACCAATAACGTAACATTCAGAATGGGTTTTGATTCAATTTTACGGAGGTAGTCAGGGGTACCTATTACAAATGAATGTATATTTACAACATGAGGCTTTTTTGACAAAAAATATTAAGTTTCGAAAGTGCTCAGGTCATTTATGCTTCAAACAATAATCTAAAATACTCACTGTTTGCGTACAATTGATGTTTATATATAATTTGTAGGAATAAAAAAACAAAACAAAAAAAAACAGATTATGATGTATGACCCTTTATGAGTGAAATGTTAATCCTATTTAAACTGCGCAGACTGACGAGGATCGAAAAGTTTCGCACTCTCATTATTTTCTAAATCTAGAATGATCACTCTACCTTCCCGTGAATTTTTGAAATCTAAGCTCTGGTTGACTTGTAATAGAATCAATCTCTTTTTCAAATGAGTATTATACACAATTCCCAGATGTCCCCTTAATTTTATTCAATATGTTTCAAAAATATTTTCAGGGTGATATTCTGACGTCTTCGGAATCAATGTCAATAGTTATGTATATAAGGACTATTACATGTACATGTATACATAAATATGAACTAAAAACGATCAAAATTATTATTACTAATTATGATAGAAAACAATTCAAATCATCTTTAATACTCTATACTATCAGTAAACATAACAAATAAATGTATTTGGAGTCAGTTTTGCAACACACAAAATGCAAACAAGCTTCCATGCCTAAAATGCCATTACTTTCAGTACTTTGATTTCAAAAAAGGCTTCAACGCCCTAAATGTCGCTTATGTAAACATTTGTTTTATAGAATTGAATCATTTTTAAACATTTCAGTCAATTATTCATCGAGCAAAGCTACATAACAGTCAGTTAAGAATGATATATTTCCGTAATAGCGTAAATGTACTTGATGACCTTTGACCCCCGTAATTTGCAAACAATACATTTCCTGGTCTGCAGACAGGGTAGAATTTGCTCGGCAAAGGTTGATGAACTGTTTCCACTATATAACTTTGCATTACATTTCGGGCCTCCCTAAAGTGATTTCTAGAGGTCTCCTGAAAAATAGTTACCTGTCTAATAAAAGGTCTTGCAATTCTCCTGACCCAGATCAAGAAAACACAAAAATCTAGGAGAATTTTGGAATAATAAGTGGAGACCAATATTAAGCTCTACACAATACCATGGAGACTTATGAAAACTCCCAAAGCAGGGGTCGCTCACAATCTAGAAAGTAATTGATGTTTCAGTCTGTCTTTCTTCCTTCCATTGACAGATTATCAGAAGTGACAGCCTGGAGATGTTCTATAGGGGATTCTCTGTTCTATTTTAAATTCAAATTCATGAAGTCTGATTGGACAAGACACTTTCCTTCTTTAACCAATTATATTAATGTTCTTAGGGGATTCTTTTTTCTATTCTAAATTAAAATTCTTAAAGTATGATTGGGCAAGAAACGTTCCTTCTTCAACCAGTCAAATTGATGTTCTACAGATGGTTCTCTGTTCTATTTTTAATTCAAATTTATGAAGTCTGATTGGACAGTAAACTTATCCTTCTTACACCAATCAAATTTATGTTCTTCAGGGGTTTCATTGTTCTAATTGAAATTTCATATTCATGAAGTCTGATTCTTTCTTTCTTTCACCAATCAAATTGAAGTTCCATAAAGGATTATCTGTTCTATTTTAAATTAAGAAATTCATGATGTCTGATTTAAGACAGGACCCTTTCTTTCTTTAACCAATCAAACTTGCCCTTTCTTTTGATTAATATGGTAAATTTCTACTTTGGCAGTATAAAGAAAGACCAGCCTGCACAAATGTACAGTCTGATCTCAGTTTGTTAACTTATGATTTTCCTTTTTAAAACTGAAGCATCTGAATATATTTTCAAAAGAATTGCGTACTCACAATTGGTATTAGAGCTTTTACAGTAGTTGTTGCTTGATGACTTAAAAGGTCAGTTAGACACTCTTTTTATTTGTCTGGGGTTTGTCAAAGCCATTGTTTAGAATGTGTTTTTCCTCTCTTTTGCTATAATGAATTCAGCAGACGATTATAATTACAGTGATCAGCGGCTTGTCAGTCGGGTGTCAACATTAGAATAACACGGGGTTGTTTGACGTCTCCCGATTTGATAGAACTAGGGTTTTCTAGACAGCGCTAATGCACCGGGGAATTCCGATGCTATTCTATCAATAATGTGATAATGGATGCATAATGTGAAACTATGTTGTCCTCTCAAATGGGGAAACATGACCTTTGCATTTATCACCTTTATGTTGGATGTTATTTCTAGCTCACCTCAGCTCAGAGTGCTAGACAAGCTTTATAATTGTGAAATTTCATGCCTGTAGATAACATACTGGTGTTTAAAGTCCCAAACTTTAGGTCATGGTTGAAGGTGTTTCATTAGCTCACCTGAGCACCAAGTGCTCAAGGGAGCTATTGTGATCTATCAATGTCAGGCCTCCGTCTGTCCATCTGTCCTTCTGTTTGTCACGGCGTCAACTTTTTCTTAAGCGACATCTCCTAAACTACTGAGTCAAAATCAACCAAACTTGGCAGAAATATTCCTTGGGTGGTCCCTTGTAAAAATTGCTAAAATGGAAAGGATACATGCCATTTCACAGGAAAAGGGGCCTTAATGACAAATTTCTTGTTTACACTCCAGAAGCCACAAGTACGGTCCAATCTTCATGAAACTTTGTCAGAATGTTTTTTAGGTCATGAGGATGAACTCGATTGAAAATGGGAAGGATCCATGCCATATCACAGGAAAAGGGGCTTTAATGACAATTTTGTCAACAATTTCTTTGAACGACATCTCCTAAACTTATGAGTCAAAATCAACCATACTTGGCAGAAATATTCCTAAAATGAAAAGGATCTGTGCCATGGAAAAGGGGCCTTAATGACAAATTTCTTGTTTACACTCTAGAAGCCACAAATATGGTCCAATCTTCATGAAACTTTGTCAGAATGTTTGCCAGGTCACAAGGATAAATCCTACGGAAAATGGTAAGGGTTTGTGCCTTATCATGGGAAAAGGGGTCTTAATGACAATTGTCTTGTTTACACTCTAGTGGCCACAAATATGGCCCAATCTTCATAAAACTTGGTCAGATTGTTTGTCAGGTCTCAAGGATGAACCCTATTGAAAATGGAAAGGATTCATGCCATATCAAGGGAAAAGGGGCCATAATGACAATTTTTAGCTCCACTGGCTGAAAGCCACTGGAGCTATTGTCATTGCGTTGTGTCCGTCGTGCTTCCGTCCGTCCGTCCGTCCGTCCGTGCGTCCGTCCGGTCGTAAACTTTTCTTTTAAAATCTTCTCCTCAGAAACTACTGAATGGATTTCAACCAAACTTCACAGGAATGATCCTTGGGTGACCCTCTTTCAAAGTTGTTCAAGAAATTTTAATCCAATGAAAAACATGGATTTAATGGGCGTGGCTAATTTCCAAATATGGTAAAAAGTGATTTTTCTCAGATTCTAATCAATGGATACCAATTAAATTTTACATGCATGATCCTTGGGTGACCCTTTATCAGTCTACAAAAAATCATTGTGATCGAATGGAAAATATGGATTTTATGGGCGGAGGTCATTTCTCTATATGTTATATAGGGGAAACTTTGAAAATCATTTTCTCAGAATGTAACTGATGGATATCAACCAAATTTCACTTGAATGATCCTTGAGTGACCCTTTATCAGTCTACAAAAAATCATTGTGATTGGATGAAAAATATACATTTTATGGGCGGAGGTCATTTCTCTATATGTTATATAGTGGAAACTTTGATAATCATTTTCTCAGAATGTAGCTGATGGATATCAACCAAATTTCACTGGAATGATCCTTGAGAGACCTTTTATCGGTGTACCAAAAATTATTTTGATCGGATGAAAAATATGCATTTTATGGGCAGAGGTCATTTCTCTATATGTTATATAGTGGAAAATTTGAAAATCTTTTTCTCAGAATCTGATTTTTGGATATCAACTCAATTTCACTGGAATGATCCTTGAGCGACCCTTTATCAGTGTACCAAAAATTATTTTGATTGGATGAAAAATATACATTTTATGGGTGGAGGTCAATTTTCAATATGTTAAATAGTGGAAACTATGAAAAACATATTCTCAGAATGTAACTTATGGATATCAATCAAACATTTTTGGTATGATCTTTGGGTGACCCATTATCATGCAGCCAAAAATTATTTTGATTTGATGAAAAATATGTCTTTTAAAAGCAGAGGTCATTTCTCTATCTGTTATATAGTTGAAACTTTGAAAATCATTTTCAACATCAGTAGAACCCCAAATATCTAAAAATCTAGTCAAAACATTTATTTGCTTTACAAGAATTTCAAGCCTGTGGAGCGACTCAAGCCATTCATAGTTTCTAGTTTTGTGTTCACTCTAGAAGCCACAAAAATGGTCCAATCATCATGAAACTTGGTCAGAATGTTTGTTAGGTCATGAGGATGATTTTCTTATGAAAACCTGAAGGATCTGTGCCATTTAATGGGAAAAGGGGCCTTAATGGCAATTTTCTTGTAAGAGCTCCAGACGCCACAAGTATGGTCCAATCTTCATGAAACTTGGTCAAAATGTTTGCAAGGTTACAAGAATGAACTCTATTGAAAATGAGAAGGTTCATGCCATATCACAGGAAATGGAGTCTTATTGATAATTTACTTGAAATATCAGGTGAGCGATTTAAGGTCCTCAGGGTCCTCTTGTTTTAAACATGCATTCTAAATTTTAATTGTGCATGTGGGTCAAATAGAAATCACGCAATATTTCCTTTATATACTGTCACTTTCGGAAAAAAGGTATTATTTTGTACAGCCTTTGTTAAGTGAATATCTATCCTTCTCTAACAGATTTGTGGGGGATGAAAATTGATCCATTGAAGAAAGCTATATTAAGCTTGTCTGGTATGTATGATTATAGCCTATGTATGACTAAACCTGGCCTAAAAAAATGGTCTAAGACAAAAACTATATATGGAAAAAATGAGAGAAAACTATACTCTTCAAAAAAAAGTATTGTAACTCTTTCAATAGTGAAGACTTGTTAAGCGACCTATATTATTGACAATGTATAATGTATAAATCTGTCATCACCTATGTATGGTCAATAATATTGACAATCCATGTAGTTTGTAAATATTATTGACCATATTGAAGATTAGTTAAAAGATATATTCAATAATATTGCCTGTAAGGATCTCTTTTATTACATGGTATAGTTATACAAGTTTCAGTAGGCAATCAAAGGTCATTCTTAGCTCACCTGAGCAAAGTGCTTAAGGTGAGCTTTTGTGATCGTACAATGTCCGGCGTCAGTCGTGCGTCGCCCACAATTTCTTTAAACATCTTCTCCTCCTAAACCAGTGGGCCAGTCTTGATGAAACTTGGCAGGGATGTTTCTTGGGTCAAGCTCTACCAAAGTTGCTCAAATAAATGAAATCCACCCGTAACTTTCCCTTTACCCTTAACAAAAAGAATGAAAATATGAAAATCTTTTAAAATCTTCTTCTCTGAAACCAGATGGCAGATAGCTTTCATATTTGGTATGTAAGTTAGCATCATGTAGTGGACCTCTACCAAGTTTGTTCATATCAAGACCCCGGGGTCATATTTGGGCTCCACCAGGGCGCAACTCTTTTTACATAGAATCAAATAGCGAAAATCTTCAAAAATCTTCTTCTCTGAAACCAGATGGCAGAAAGCTTTCATGTTTGGTATGTAGCATCACCAAGTGGACCTCTACCAAGTTTGTTCATATTAAGACCCTGGGGTCATATTTGGGCTTTGTCCAGGCGCATCCCTTTTAGCTCTTCAGAGCACAAAAGGTAAAATAATGAAAATCTTTTAAAATATTCTTCTCTGAAACCAGAAGGCAGACAGCTTTCATATTTGGTATGTAGCATCATCTAATGGACCTCTACCAAGTTTGTTAATATCAAGATCCAGGGTTCATTTTTGGGCTCCACCCAGTCGCAACCCTTTTTACATAGAATCAAAGAGTAAAAATCTTTTAAAATCTTCTTTTCGGAAATAAGAGGGCACACAGCTTTCATATTTGGTATGTAGCATCATCTAGCAGGCCCCTACCAAGTTTGCTCATTTCAATACCCTTGGGTCATATTTGGGCTCCACCTGGGCGCATCCCTTTTAGCTCATCTGAGCATGATGGGTGAAAATAGGAAAACCTTCAAAGTCTTCTTCTCCAAAACCAGAAGGCAGACAGCTCTCATATTTGGTATGTAGCATCATCTAATGGACCTCTACCAAGTTTGTTCATATTAAGACCCTGGGGTCACATTTGGGCTCTACCAGGGTGCATCCAATTTTACAAGAATCAAAGATCGAAAAGGCATATCTGTCTTGGTCTTGACTGAAAACATTCCATGGTATTGATCTTATGTAGAAATTATCTCCTTTATGACATCTGCCTATTAAATTTATGTGATGTCCCACGGGTCAAAGAGATGCATGTGAGCAATCTAGGACCATCATGGTCCTCTTGTTTTTCTGTACCTGTTTAGAGAAAATTGACCTTAACTTGTACGTGTTTAAAAAGGTTTTTTATGAAAAATTAGAAACTCTCACACAGAGTAAAAGTTAAGATTAACAGATAATCTTTGGTCAAAGCCTAGTCTCATAGTCAGAATTTCATGAAATTTCATGTTTGAGTAGCAAATCATATCCATTTGACATTAAACTATCGTAATTTACGATTCAAAAAGCAGGTCATGGCAATAGGGGCCCTAATGTTTAAAGCTTTACTTTAACTCTATTTTTGTCCTTCAAATACTTGTATTGGCCATAACTTTTGATTTGTTACAGATATAGTCTTCATATTTCACATGTGGATTGCTTGTGACAAAATCTTTATGTTGGTACTTAGTTCAAGCTCATCAGTCAAGGTAAAGGTCATATGTCGAGGTCAGAATTTAGAAAACAGAATCTAAAATTGGCCATTACTTTTGATTGGTTACAGATTTAGTCTTCATATTTCACATGTGCATTGCTTGTGACAAACCCTTTTAGTTGGTACTAAGTTCAAGGTCTTTAGTCAAGTTCAAGGTCATATATCAAGTTCATATTTTAGAAAATTTAAACCCTAAAATTGGCCATAATTTTGCAATCGTAAGTGACATAGCCTTCATATTTCAAATGTTAATCACTTGTGACAAGACCCTTTATAAGAAAATTTAGGCAAGGATCTCACCCAACACCAAGGTCAAATTGTCAAGGTCAATAATTTCCGTCATAAAATCTCATAACTGGCCATAACTTTAAATTGGAATGATATAAGGCCTTCATATTTCCCACATGCTTTGCTTGTGATAAGACCTTTCCAAGTTCAAGACCATCAGTCAATGTCAGGTCTTTCAGTAGATATCTAAGACAAGGTTTTTTTTGTCAAAGTCAAGGTCAAATAATAAAGGTCAATAATTTCCATCATGAAATCTCTAAATTGGCCATTACTTTTCATATTTCACATATTATTGTTTTTGAAAAGATCTTTTTGTTGAAACCAAGTTCAAAGTCATCTGTCAAAGTCAAGGTCATTTTTCAAGGTAAAAAAATTGAAATTTAATACTTTAAAATTGGCCATAACTAGAACAACTGGCTTCTACTAGAGCTTTAAGGGTATACAGAAAAAAGTTAGAACCTTCAAAGTTGAAATACTAGCTGTTTTAAGATAAGCTGTGTTTTATTCAAATAGATGCATTTTTTATCCACACCTCTATTTTGAAAAAAATCAATCAGTTATCAAAGTGAATTATTCATGAGGATAGAAAAACGATACAAGAATGAAATAAAATCTGTCGTGTTTGAATTCAATTGTTATTCAGCATTTACATATTGTATCGGTCTTCAATATCAAATGGATTACTTCCCAAGGTGGAATATATGGCAAGGTAGGTCTTAGAGATAATTTAATTTGAACTTTCATAAAGAGGGCCATACATCAATGTTATTATCAACAATGTTAAATCAATGTATTGATCAATTTTCAATATTTAATACACAATCAATAGTATTGCTGATATAGTAACAATTACATCATTAAGCGTATATTGAGGGTTCAGTGCAATACTATTGTAAGTGCCTATACATTTATAGGCACTTACAATAGTATTGTACTTGACTCTCGATATGCACATTGTCAAGTTTTATGTATGGCCTATAACTGGTGTTTCACACCTCTACCGATAGGATGAGTTCATTATCCCATTAGAGCCTCAGGAATCTAGACACTGATCATTAGGCTGTACAAATATGGTAATAATTGATTTTGTAACAAGTTAATAGCCTTACCCCCATAAAATCTGTGGTGACTGATTAATACAGGCTTTATTGACCAGAGAATACCCTTGGCTATTACTAAAAAAAAAGATTATTATGCGACCCCTTTTGACAAAGATGGGGCATATTGCTTTGGACTTGTCAGTTGGTCTGTCCCTCCGTAGACCTTTTTTTCCCAGAGCATATCTCTAAAAGTATGCAAGCTAGAATCATGAAACTGCACAGGTGGATAGATCTCATTAAGTGCAGTGCATAAGAACCATAACTCTTCTCATCATATTTTGTGAGTTATTGACCTTTGTTAGCCCCTGCCGTTTTCGGTCGTTTAATGGTCTCCTCCCGTCATTTGGAGGTACCATCACTAAACTTGTCAGAAGCATATCTTCTCAAGTATACAAGCTATCAACTTGAAACTTTAAGGGTGGATAGATCTCATGGAGGAGAAGTGCATTGCACAATAACTACAATTCTTGCTTGCATAATTTTGGAGTTATTGCCCTTTGTTAATTTCAATACTTAGATTTTGTCTGGAGTATATCTCCTAAAGTATAAAAGCTTATATCTTGAAACCTTATAGGTGGATAAATCTCATTGGAGGAGAAGTGCAGTGCACAAGAACTATAACTCTTGCTTGCATAATTTTCCTGTTTTTGCCCTTTATTATTTTAAAGACTTAGATTGGGGGGGGGACCTCTTAGAACAAAAGAATCCTCCTTAATCTATTGGGCTTCAGTTTACTATCAAGTTTTCGTGGTGGGGGATGGCCATGTTGGACATGGCTCTTGTTGATTGACAAAGAATATAGGCTATTGACATGCTTTTATGGGGGGCATGAATGTTTTACCAACATCTCTCGTTTTCCTGGAAAAGGTCTAAATAAAACTAAGAAAAAACAAGCATAATAATAAGCCAAGAACTTATATAAGTTATTTACTTAACATTAATGATTGGAGGAATAAGCTCTTCTTAAGGCATTACACTTTTATTGCAAATTTAGATTTTTTTAAAAAAAAGGGGGGAACTTTTTAAATATCACTTTGAATTCTTGAGATATGGTGTATTAAGTTAGTGGACCCTGTAATAGTTCCATAATAGTTCCACAATGTTTCAAAGCTCATGAACTTTCACAATGTTATCTGAGGTTTCATAATGATATCATTTTGAAACCTCAATTAACACTGTTATGTTAAAGTTCATGACTACCGAAAGGTTGCGAAATTATAACAGGTCCACCACTTTAATTGAACCCTGGCTCAGCCATCAACTATATTCAGGATGTAGTTTTTCCATGTCACCTTAATTCTTACAAAAGTCTGAGTATTCCAAAGATGAGACAAGGGTTATAACACCTCAAAGGTCGGTTGTAACAGTTTATCAGATCGAAAATCCAGAGATCAGATGAGAGTTATTGTTAGCTTTGTTACCCCCTGCTTTATGTTTGCTCACAACCCCTAGGTCATTGTTCTAAGTTTTAAAGACAAATTGTAGTAACAAATGAATGAGTATACAAAGGTTATAATATCATTTATGTCAGTAATATTTTATTCCTGTCCCACAGGGTGTAGGGATAATGAAGAAGCAAAAGGGCCTCTCTATGCGCCCGTATCGAAAGATCGGGGGCATATTGTTTCACGATTGTCCATCTGTCCTTTCCATCTGTCCGTCCGTCTGTCTGCAAAAGTTAAACAACAAACTTAACATTGCCAATATCTTCAAGCCTTTTCAAGATACAAGGCTCATATTTAGCATGATGAAAGATCTAAATAATCTGCATCTGCTGATACCAAAGTCAAGGTCAAGTGACAAGGTCAAGGTCATCTGTCAAGGTCAAATAACTAAAAAACTTAACCAAAAAACTTAACATTGCCAATATCTTCAAGCCTCTTACAGATACAAGGCTCATATTTGGCATAATAAAAGATCTCAATGATCTGCATCTCCTTGTTCCAAAGGCAAGGTCTTGTGACAAGGTCAAGGTCAAACTTCTTAAAAACATAACCAAAAAACTTAAGATTGCCAATATCTTCAAGCCTTTACATGATACAAGGCTAATAATTGGCATGATTATAGATCTCAATGATACTTATCTGCTGGTACCAAAGTCAAGGTCATGTGACAAGGTCAAGGTCAAAGTCAAACTTCTTAAAGACATAACCAAAAAACGTTCAATATTGTTCAGTTTATTCAAGCATATTATAGATACACTGTCTCATAATTGGCATGATGAAAGATCAAAGTGATGTACATCTGTAGGTATTAAAGGTCAAGGTCATGCTCAAAGGTCAAGGTCATCTGTCGAGGTCAAGATTTTGAAAAAAAAAAACGCTGTTACAAGGGCATTTTTGTTACACAAACACATCTTGTTTTGTGATGAGCCTGTAATTTTAAAGAGCTTGAACGAGTTATTCAATCCATTGGCTGCTTCTTATACCAAGCCACAAAGGATTTGCCATTAAAGCATGTCTGAAGTATAGAATGTAATAATATAGCTGCCCATTTATGAATCTACTTTAATGTCAGATTTCTCTAATATATATATTTTTGGGGACATGTAACTCCCTATATGTTTATAGGGAGTTGCAACTTTTCACGTTGAGCCATCGGTTATATTCCCTCGTACAGGTTGACTCAGTTCAATAAATGTTTGAATCTGACGAATTTGTAAATGATAAGGGTATAGATTGACAGCTTAAAGCACTTACATTGTGTTGTCACTCACTCTACATTCCAATTAAGGAGGACCGAGTGACATTTAACTGGGATATAACTAGGGGGATTTCGGTACTTTAATGTACGATTTACAGCAAAAACTACATGTATAGGATAATAGGCAAAATAAATTGGACCGTTTGTAAGTACATTAGAATTTCACTCATTTTAAGTAGAAATTGATGTCGCATCGCTTAAAGGTTACATGCTAGTGCCTATACACTGAATTTGCACTTGTTACCTTGATTGAATAGCAAGTTTGTCTAGATTTTTCTTTGGCAGAACAGGATCATATAATATATCAGCAGCTGGATCACCTAGCCATGGGTTCATTGTATAACTTGGACAAGTACAAATTGTACAACCAATTAAGGTATCTATTCCTAGAGTCCAATTTTTTATTCCACTTAGGTGTATGATTATCTATTTATGAGAAAGAGATATTTTTTGGGTAGAATATTTGTGGCGCCAGTGTTCAAACCAAGGACCTTAAAATTGACACACTTTCAACTGGGTTTTGACTATGACTCATTGAAATTGAGGAGTTTTTCAAGCAGGGGTGGGGTGTGGGATGGGGAGAGTCTTACTGAATTTAGAATGCAGATTCTCAACAAAGCTAGATTAGTGTTGTGGGTACTCATCGGAATTGTCAATTCCAATGAGTACTCACAACATAAAATTTAATTCAAAAACTTGCGATTTAAGACTGTCATTACCCCTTTTGAAAAAGACCTGAAAAAATTGTCCTTAGTCTTGTGTGCCCCATGTGAAAGGGTTATTTTAGGGCTGTTGTAATAAAGGAGGGAGGCAGAGACACTGTGCATTGTGCTGCACAGTTGTAGTTAAGTGGTTGCAGTTTGTCTCAAAAATGGTATTTTGTCAAAACCTTCTATGTGGAGTGAATAATGTTTGCGAGTTGAATCATTTCGGATTGGTAATTGAATTCTTGTTGCTAGGGAAATTTCGAATAAAGGCTGATCGTTGTATGAGACAATCAAATTGGGAGAAAATGCAAATCAAGAGCAGCCTTAAGCTCTTAATGATGGATTTGGAAATGTTATTCTGCATTTTGCTATGAAGTTTGTCACATTTTTGGGGAGATTTAGGAATGTTCGAAATTTTCGGGATTGATGGTACGTTTTTGTCATTCTTTTTGCCTTATTTGGAGTTGTACTATATAGTAGATTAATGATATCAACAGGTTATTGTTCCCTTTAAACCCTTATACTGCCATATATTTTTAAAGCTTTTTTAAAAAGAATTAAAAAAATGCACATTTCTTCTAATATTTCTAATTTCTAATTATTGGCTTTAATTTTTGCCCACAGAAATTGAGTATAGAAAGTAGGCATTGTTGACTAAGATAAGACTGCATGTCTGTGCAGGCTGATCTTAGTCTATGATGCTTGCCAAAGCTTTGTGTGAAGAAGTAATATGCCATGACAGCACAAGAACAGTAAAGGGGCTTATTGTATACACTATCAATATAATTGATAATATTATCAATGATAATATTGATTTTATCTTCAAACTAGCTAGCCCACATATAGTCAATTATATTGTCAATCAATTTGACTGCCAGTATTTTTGATATCATATGGGCTATTGTGAAGCATTGATCAATGTTTATTGTGAATGTTATTTGCTGTGTATGGGCTGCTATATATGTATAAAGGCGATTTGTCCCTAGAATAAGTCAGTTTTTGTCAATCTGGAAATCTTAGCTATATTCTAGTCTAGCCGCCAGACTCTTCTTTACAGTATTTTTTTCAAAGGGAAATAATTGCGATAGTCGTAACAAAACCCTGAATTAAGTCCCCTGTGACTGTCTCTAAAGAAGATTTTTGTTCAGCAATTGTTAATATGAAATTGGATTGAAGAGGCTTTCAATAGAACTTACACAAAAATATTTTCTGAAAATGCAAACAAAAACAACTGAGGCTTGAGTCTAGTTATGTCCATGCTTGTCCCTGCATCAATATATATATTCAAAATACAAAACTCATATATGGTAATATGATAGATATTATCATAATGCATCAGCTGATACCAAGCTCAAGGTTATCTCACAAGGTCAAGGTCTTCAATGTCACTTGTTGGCAAGACTTTAAACCAAAAGACCTAACATTGCCAATTTCTTTGAGCCTATTCAAGATGCAATTCTCATATTTGAGAAGATGATAGATCTCACCAATATCCATACCAAGGTCAATTTTTGGTCATCTGACAAAGTCAAGGTTATTTATCAAGGTGAAATGTTAGAAAAAATTGCGTTTTTGGGGGCATTTGTCTTTCATAAACACATCTTGGTCTTACAAAGTTTCAAGCATCTTCTGAGTATATAAATGCTATGAGGAAGCTTAGGGCAGTGAACCAATGTTGTGAAGTGTATGGAAACTTTGAAAGATTTTGAAGACATGGCATTTTCATATCGTGATAAGAAAATATGTTTTGGGAACCAATCCCACTCAAAAATAAGGAGTGGGGGGGTGGGGGGTGGGGGGAGCTTTTAGCCAGAGTAAACTAAGTGAAAAGATATATAATTTTTAGCTCACCTGAGCACATCGTGCTCAAGGTGAGCTTTTGTGATCATTGAATGTCAGTGTCCGTCGTGTCTCTGCGTCGTGTGTCGTCTGTTGTCCGTCGTCCTCCGTCAACAATTTAAGTGTTTACACTCTAGAGGCCACAAATATGGCCCAATCTTCATGAAACTTAGTCAGAATGTTGGCCAGGTCACAAGGATGAACCCTATTGAAAATGGGAAGGTTCCATGCCATATCACCGGAAAAGGAGCCTTAAAGCCAATTTTCTTGTTTACAGTCTAGAGGCCATAAATTTGGCCCAATCTTCATGAAACTTAGTCAAAATGTAGGACAGGTCACAAGGATGAATCCTATTGAAAATTGGAAGGTTCCATGCCATATCACGGGAAAAGGGGCCTTAATGAAAATTTTCTCGTTTACACTCTAGAGGCCACTAATATGGCCCAATCTTTTTGAAACTTGGTCAGAAGGTTGGCCAAGCCACAATGATGGGGCCTATTGAAAATGGGAAGGATCCGTGCCATATCACGGGAAAAGGGGCCTTAATGACATTTTTTTTGTTTACACTCTAGAGACCACAAATATGGCCCAAACTTCATTAAACTTGATCAGAATGTTGGCCAGCTAGGTGACAAGGATTTATCCTATTGAAAATGGGAAAGATCCATGCCATATCAAGGGAATAGGGGCCTTAATGAAAATTTTCTTGTTTACGCTCTAGAAGCCACAAATATAATTCAATTTTCATGAAACATGGTCAGAATAATGGCTAGGGCACAACGATGGACCCTTTTTAAAATTTGAAAGATCCATGTCATATCACGGGAAAAGGGGCCTAAATGACAAGTTTCTTGTTTACACTCTAGAGGCCACAAATATGGCCCAATCTTTATGAAACTTGGTCAGAATGTTTGCCAGGTCACATGAAACTTGTTTAGAAATGGCTAGAAATTTATGCAGCCATCATAGAAATAGAGTAATGTCTTTCTTTGAAAAATTTAATGATCATTTAATGATCTTTCAAGCATTTAATTTTGCTAAGGGAGAAGTCAAAGAGACGAAGGTGAACAATAAAGGACCATCATGGTCCTCTTGTTGTGGTTCA
This sequence comes from Fragum whitleyi, assembly GCA_948146395.1. Classification (NCBI taxonomy): domain Eukaryota; kingdom Metazoa; phylum Mollusca; class Bivalvia; order Cardiida; family Cardiidae; genus Fragum; species Fragum whitleyi. The sequence goes on from OX411556.1 coordinate 22,420,119, forward strand.
TACTCCCTAAAAAAGTCAACTTTTCCTGTTTTCAGATATATTGTGGGATAAAAATAATGGTTGACAGAAAATTAAGAACAATTTTCACAGATGCTTAAGCAATATTGAAAGTTTTCTGATGTTTCTAAGCTGGAAATTTTCATGTTCATTAAGGAATTACCTCCACATTTCACAGCTTATCAATCGAGGCTATTGAAATTCTGATTTAATTTACTGTGATTTAGATAATGATGGAAATTCCTGCATCTCTATGCAAATTAGTATTCACGCCATCACCGATTTATGCAAATCAAGCGGGGGTTTATTTCTGGCCAGATAATTGTCAATTTATTGGTACCCTACTTCTTCTTAAAAGAGTTCAGTCCCTAAGAGTTTTAGGCTTGGACCCCTCTGATGTTGGCTAATCTTTTATTCTATCAACTTATTCTTGTTAAGTTGAGCACCGTATTTCTCCTAGTAGACGCTCCTGGGAGCTATACATAACATGTTCAGGGAGCTTTTATTTAATTTACATTTTCTGATTACAAAAAAACACTAAACTTATGCCTTTTAGGCTCATTTCCCTTTAATTTGATGTAAATTCCCTTTAAACAATCATATAAATGATTGTTTAGAGGGAGTTCACATCAAATAAGAGAAGAAATCTCAACAAGTTCTTAAAATTTGGGCATTTGAAGTGGGTTTTCTTAGAAAAAAATGTTGGGGTGCTACCATTAGGGAGGGCGCTGTTATTAGGGGAAATATTGTAATCATCATTATTTAACTTAACAAGAATCAGTTGATGAAATAAAGGCAGTTTTCCTCTTATAATGCCATTTACAAATCATTCAGACTGATACAGTCAACAGGATGGTGAAATTGACAAGATTGTGAATTTTTGAATGATTTTGGAATGAAGTGTGGAGTGAGTTTTGAGTGAAATTAAAGGGAAGTACCGGTAGTCCAATATTGCTAATTTTGTTCAAGATGAATAGAATAAGTTGTATTTATTACCTCTCTTTGATGAAATATACATACTTTTCCGTTTGTGTTTCTTTGGGGACCAATTAGACACCTTAAAATTCACCTCAGCCAATAAAATCTTAGAGTAATTTGATCAATTTGAGTTAAATGTTGATCCTCTTGAATGATTTTGAAATGTTTTCTAATGATTTTGGAACTTTTTTTATCACTTTAAGTGTTTTGAATGAATTAATAGAGCTCTGACTGATCGTTTAGAATGATTTTGATCAGAATGGGTGTCATTAGTTCACAAAGTTTTAAACTGTAGTTCTATATAGGAGCATTTATTAGTAGAATTACATCACTTTGGTCAGGTCAGATAATTGCTACCGGTACTTTATTGAGAACTGTTTTGCATTGGACCTGGCCAATAAAAGAAAATTATTTCACATTATTGATACAAACCTTATCAGATTTAGTCATAAAATGTTTTCATTTCACAATAATATTGTTTTCCATATACACTGAAATGTATTTCATTCTATTACATTCTTTTATATTCAATTAGCCCCCCCCCCCCCCCCCCCCCTTCTCATAATTTTCAGTAAAAACAGACCTTAGATATTTGAGTATTCCAATGTAGTACATGTTTTGCCTTAGCAATAGTTAACATTTGTCGATCAGTAATTGGTTGTGGGAGCTGGGATATGATATTTCAAGCCAAGCAAACAAGGAATCGTATCCAGTCATGAAATTTGGGCCCTTATATTGGTGTCATCTTCTCAAATAACATGGGGGAGTTAAGGATACCATTGATTAGTGCTAATTGCACATGATTAAAGTGAAATTGTATTGACTAGCTAAAGCCAGAAAACTTAATTAAAATGTTGTGCTATAGAGAGACTTGGCAGTATTATATTGATTAGACAAGCTGTTTTTCCGAGTCATTTGGTATAGAAACAAGATATTCTACTATATTCTTTGAGATGTAAGACTTCAAAACTACTGGACCTGTTTTGATGCTGTTTTAATTGATCTTTTAGTGTTGTTTACAACAAGTTGAATGTCAAACTTGCTTACAGCCAATGTTTAAGAAACAGTCAAACCTGTCTAAGGGGTCACCTGTATTCAGCAAGCAACCTGTCTTAAGCAAGTGGCTTCTAAGTTTCAAATTGATCCATCTGCACTGAAATTGATCTGTATTAAACAAGCACATGTCTTAAGCAAGCACTTTTTGAATGGAATACAGGTTTGACTGTAATTAATTTATTAATCAATTATTTATTTCCTGTGTTTTATGCTTGTATAAGCTGATTAAGTACTTGTTTATGGAAGCCACCTTCATTGCACAGTTGGTAGCGCGTCAGACTATCAATCTAGAGGTCCCAGGTTTAATCCCTGACGGCGGCACTCATTCTTTACGACTACTTGTCTCTCAACAATTGGTTGATAATCGTAGCAGCTGGAGGCTAGGAAAGGAAATGATGTTAGTACTGGTGAGAGAAATACCAGGAATCCATTGTTAGGTGCTCCTGCTCCTGCGATATAACTGAAACATTGTTGAAAGCGGCGTAAAACTCCATTCAAAACTTGTGTAAAATTCATGGGTAGGAAGTCCTAGAACTGTCAACAGAGTTTTAAGGGACGCATTGCAAATATAAGAAACCAGGACCCTCAAAGCTGTGTGATGTAAGTCCTGAAGACTCTCTGGAGCTCAACTTTAGAAAAGATTTGAAGACTGCATCCATTTTCCATTATTTCCCGAAATTGAGCCCCAAATATTAATGTACTTCTATCAATTTCTTTACCTTTAACCAGGGAATAGGGCAAAATCTACAAAATACAAGATTATAGCTTAACCCTTTGCTGTTTAATCCCTGCTTTTTACGTGCCTGTGATTTTATGATTGAGAAAACATTGTGAAAAAAGAAGACATTGCTTCTGACAAGCAATTTCTTCTTTTTCCACTCTATTTTCTACCCTACTGAATGATTATTTTTCAAATTAAATCCACTCTAAATCTTCGTCTGTGAAACCTTTGAATTTGGACAGGTCCAATATTTTGTAAAACAGGAAAGGGTTAAAAGAAAAAGTCTTGTAAGTCTTTGTCTAAGGCAGGGACTCTCAAAATTTAAGAAATTATACTGTACTTTAGGATTTTTTTCGCATTGGGCTTATTCTTTTCGCCAATCTCACCACCCTCGCTTGGTTGCAAAAATTGAATGCAATATAATAGCCCTTGTATTTTGAAAATTTGCAATCCATACATATTACCTATAAAAATATACCACTATAATATTCACACATGTTCCTGTCATCATTAGGTGTCAAATTTACTCTTATGGATATTAATTTGATAATTGAATTGCTATCGAAATATGAGAATTTTTTAACATCTTTTGTCAGTTTGAAATCGGATTTACATCACCCATGTTGATAAGTGTTCAAGAGAACACATGTTAGCCTTAAGACATAGTCAATACAGTTACTTCTTGAATTCCTGCTTGAATGTCAAATAGTAGCTTTCTGTATGAACTCTACAAAAATGACCGACTTGTAAAGAAAATTTTATTTTGGTTCGTCTTATTTTTGCCACCTATCCTAGTTGGCGAAAAATTAGATGCACCAAAATAAACCAAAACATTTTGGGTAAAAGTGGCAAAAATAAGACTTTGTGAAAATTTCCCAAAGTATGGTAAACAATTGTGTGAAAGTCCAACTGAGGTTGATCAAAGATTGATTATCTAAAGTAAGGTAGAATAACCATTCTACTACATGGCAAATCCAGTAAATAAAATTTTCAGCCAGAGTCAGCCTATGCAGTCAGTTTTCGATGGGCAACCAAATCTTTGCAATCAGTAAAAGCTGAAAAAAGCTGTTGTTATGAGATTTTGGTCGTTCAGGGACAAAGTAAATCGGCAATTTAATTCTAAAACCTTCTAACCATAGCTTGATCAAAGCTGTAGTTACGAGATTTTGAAATAACAACAACTAAATGTTTATTTATAATGAATAAAGTTTTCTGCTGCAATCCTGCTTTAATGACAGTTTTGATGTACTGAACTGGTCCAATAACTCATCAATATAGAATATTGTAAGAAGCAATGTAGCGAAATTTCAACAGTTTGGACTATTCCAATAGTTTGATTAAGAGGCCAAAGGTTAGCAGCCTGTATCTCAATCACAGCTCCATTGATGGTATTTATCCAATTATTGATTACAGGTTAACAGTGTCGTTAGTGGACTGGAGCTCTTTGATTGTCTCGGAACACCACTCCTTGTGAAGGGTCTGCCTGGTACAGACAGAATACAGGTGGAATTACCGAATATACAGCCTCTGGTAGGTTATGCCTTTATTTTTTATGTTGGCTGTTTTCGTAGAAAACAGAAAACCCGAAGTATTGCTATAGCCTTGTTGTAGCAATACCCTTGTTGTCGTCGTAGTCATTGTTGTTGTCATCATGCTAAAACTTTGACATTTTGTGATATCTCTGGTTAGCTCCACTGGCCGAAGGCCACTGGGGCTATTAATGTCATGGCATTGTGTCCATCTGTGTGTCCGTGCGTCCGGTTGTAAACTTTTTCTTTGAAAATCTTCTCCTCAGAAACTACTGGATGAATTGCAATCAAATTTCACAGAAATGATCCTTGGGTGACCCTCTTTCAAAGTTGTTCAAGAAATTTTGATCCAATGAAAAACATGGATTAAATGGGCGTGGCTAATTTCCAAATATGGTAAAAAGTCAGTTTTCTCAGATTCTAATGGATAGATACCAATTAAATTTTACATGAATGATTCTTGGGTGACCCTTTATCAGTCTACCAAAAATTATTGTGATCGAATGAGAAATATGTATTTCATTGGCGGAGGTCATTTCTTGATATGTTATATAGGTGAATCTTTGAAAGTCATTTTCTCAGAATGTAAAGGATGGAAATCAACCAAATTTCACTGGAATGATTCTTGAGTGACCCTTTAATAGTCTACCAAAAATTATTGTTATCGGATGAAAAATATGTATTTTATGGGCAAAGGTCATTTCTCTAAATGATATACATGTATAGTTGAAACTTTGAAAATCATTTTCTCCGAATATAATTGATGGCTATCAACCAAATTTCACTGGAATGATCCTTGAGTGACCCTTTATCAGTGTACCAAAAATAATTTTGATAGGATGAAAAATATTTTTTATGGGCAGAGGTCATTTCTCAATATGTTACATAGTGGAAACTTTGAAAATCATTTCCTGAGAATGTACCAGATTGATATCAATCAAACTTCATTGGTATGATCCTTGGGTGACCCATTATGATGCAGCCAAAAATTATTGGCATTGGATGAAAAATATGTATTTTATGGGCGGAGGTTATTTCTCTATATGTTATATTGTTGAAATTTTGAAAAACATTTCATCATCACTAGAACCCAAAATATCTAAAAATTTAATCAAAACTTAGATTTGCTATTATAAGAATTTCAAGCCTGTGGAGCGACTCAAGCCATTCATGGCTTTCTAGTTTGTAGTCCCGTTAGTGTTAAGTATCCTTGCCTTAACACTACTGTCCTGCTGTCCTCCTAACCTTTTCCTTTTAAGTGACAAAGCTGTCTTAGTTGTACTTGTTGACTTTGAAGACAATGACATAATGGCTTTTTCCTACTCTCCCAGAAAGAATTTATTTGTCCTATACATAGACAAGGAGGATTGTCAAAAGTTCTTTTCTTTCTGTTGAAATATGATTGGTTACAAAATATTTCATTTTCTTCATTTCCCAGTAGATTTCATGGAAAAAAATCATCTACTTTGGTTGATGACTAAAAATAGTTGCTATGGTGATTACATTAACAATATAATCCTATCAATAGATTTTCTAGGAATGCTGTATTATGTCAACATTGTTGTCAATTAACTTGTTCCTTCTTGTGTCAAACATAGAGTCTGTGTGGGTGCTTTAAATTAAGTTGTATTTTAACCAATAGTAAGATGTTTTAACTAGAAATTGTTTAACTAGAAATTTGCTTTATGTTAATTCATGCTCTTCATCATCATCTAAGACAAGGGGGAGTGGGTGTGTGTGTGTGGGGGGGGGGGGGGCGTTAGATAGAAAAAAAATATTCTACTCTTGAATTGATTATTTGATTTAATTCTTCTTTTGCATGAATATTCATTATGCCTTGACATGATTTAAACTAATCAAAATACTATCCTTGGTTTAAGGGCCAAGTTTATTTTCCCTATTAATGGCACATACATGTAGCTGTTACGGTTAAGGGTCTAAGAGAGACAACCTACTGTTAAATAAAATAGTCAAATAAATAGATTTTCTCCCTTATACCTTTTATCTGAGTAACACTTGGTTTGGTTGAGAAGGATTTCTGAACATTTTTGCATAAAATGTACGTTTTCGGGTCGTTTAGGGGATACTTAATAGACAAAACACAAGCGTTAACGGGAGAAAACAAAGATTAATCAGTAAATTCCCCCCGACTTTTTTCACTTAAATATCTTCAGTGGGGTACTATACAATTAATCGGTTTATTTGTTTAACATTAATATAGTGCATAAATAAAGACGTTGAGCCTATTCCCTATTCCCTTTGTGTGTTGCACTCGGAGGTTTAACCATTTTGGGGTCTCTGCAAATGTTAATGCCCTCAAAAACGTGAATGAACCCCCTATATTATTAATTTACCTCCCTTTGATTTGTCTTAAAAAGACAATTGCAAACTGTAAACCTTTTACCAGGTTTTGTTGAGAAGTAAAGATGTTGAAAAAGTATTCCATGCTCATCCCTCATTAGTCTAGTTATCCAGACTTGATGAAGCATCAAACAAGACCTTTAGATTTTCATAAGCTCTTTGGTGTATCTATATTGACTGAAATTCTTCATTTTCATACAAAATGAATGAATTATTCAGGAAGTGTTACTATTAGTTCAGTATTTCTCTCTTTCTAAATGTTTAATAAGGTAACACAATGTTTCATCCATGTTATTCCCAGGGTGTGAGGACACACTTCAATTAAAGATATAATAAGAGCTGTGGATAGGGGGTTTAGATTAACCTTATTTCTCCAAATAAATGCACCCAGGAGATATATATAACATGGTCAGGGAGCTTTTATTAAGTATACATTTTCTGATTTAAAAAAAAACAAAACAATCAAACGTATGTCTTTTAGGTCCTTTTAAATTTGAGGTAAATTTCAGAGCTAATTCACATCAAATTAGAGAAGAAGTCTCAACAAGTTCTTAAAATTTAGGCATTGGAAGTGTGTTTTTTTAGCTCACCTGAGCACGAAGTGCTAAAGGGAGCTATTGTGATCGATCGTTGTCCTGCGTCTGTCCATCTGTCCGCCACGGCGTCAACTTTTTATTTAAACGACATCTCCTCCTAAACTTATGGGTCAAAATCAACCAAACTTGGCAGAAATATTCCTTTGGTGGTCCCTTATAAAAATTGCTCAAATGGAAAGGATCTGTGCCATATCACGGGAAAAGGGGCCTTAATGACAAATTTCTTGGTTTCACTCCAGAAGCCACAAATATGGTCCAATCTTCATGAAACTTGGTCAGAATGTTTGTTAGGTCATGAGGATGAAGTCTATTGAAAATGGGAAGGATCGGTGCCATATCATGGAAAATGGGGCCTTAATGACAATTTTGTCAACAATATCTTTAAACGACATCTCCTCCTAAACTTATGGGTCAAAATTAACCAAACTTGGCAGAAATATTCCTTTGGTGGTCCCTTATGAAAATTGCTCAAATGGAGAGGATTAGTGCCATATCACGGGAAAAGGGGCCTTAATGACAAATTTCTTGGTTTCACTCTAGAAGCCACAAATATGGTCCAATCAACATGAAACTTGGTCAGAATGTTTGTTAGGTCATGAGGATGAAGTCTATTGAAAATGGGAAGGATCGGTGACATATCATGGAAAAAGTGGCCTTAATGACAATTTTGTCAACAATATCTTTAAACGACATCTCCTCCTAAACTTATGGGTCAAAATCAACCAAACTTGGCAGAAATATTCCTTGGGTGGTCCCTTATGAAAATTGCTCAAATTGAAAGGATCCGTGCAATATCACGGGAAAAGGGGCCTTAATGACAAATTTCTTGGTTTCACTCTTGAAGCCACAAATATGGTCCAATCTTCATGAAACTTGGTCAGAATGTTTGTTAGGTCATGAGGATGAAGTCTATTGAAAATGGGAAGGATCGGTGCCATATCATGGAAAAAGGGGCCTTAATGACAATTTTGTCAACAATATCTTTAAACGACATCTCCTCCTAAACTTATGAGTCAAAATCAACCAAACTTGGCAGAAATATTCCTTGGGTGGTCCCTTATGAAAATTGCTCAAATGGAAAGGATCCGTGCCATATCACAGGAAAAGGGGCCTTAATGACAAATTTCTTGTTTTCACTCTAGAAGCCACAAATATGGTCCAATCTTCATGAAACTTGGTCAGAATGTTTGTTAGGTCATGAGGATGAAGTCTTTTAAAAATGGGAAGGATCGGTGCCATATCATGGAAAAAGGGGCCTTAATGACAATTTTGTCAACAATATCTTTAAACGACATCTCCTCCTAAACTTATGGGTCAAAATCAACCAAACTTGGCAGAAATATTCCTTTGGTGGTCCCTTATGAAAATTGCTCAAATGGAAAGGATCCGTGCCATATCACGGGAAAAGGGGCCTTAATGACAAATTTCTTGGTTTCACTCTAGAAGCCACAAATATGGTCCAATCTTCATGAAACTTGGTCAGAATGTTTGTTAGGTCATGAGGATGAAGTCTATTGAAAATGGGAAGGATCGGTGCCGTATCATGGAAAATGGGGCCTTAATGACAATTTTGTCAACAATATCTTTAAACGACATCTCCTCCTAAACTTATGGGTCAAAATTAACCAAACTTGGCAGAAATATTCCTTTGGTGGTCCCTTATTAAAATTGCTTAAATGGAAAGGATTAGTGCCATATCACGGGAAAAGGGGCCTTAATGACAAATTTCTTGGTTTCACTCTAGAAGCCACAAATATGGTCCAATCTTCATGAAACTTGGTCAGAATGTTTGTTAGGTCATGAGGATGAAGTCTATTGAAAATGGGAAGGATCGGTGCCGTATCATGGAAAATGGGGCCTTAATGACAATTTTGTCAACAATATCTTTAAACGACATCTCCTCCTAAACTTATGGGTCAAAATTAACCAAACTTGGCAGAAATATTCCTTTGGTGGTCCCTTATTAAAATTGCTTAAATGGAAAGGATTAGTGCCATATCACGGGAAAAGGGGCCTTAATGACAAATTTCTTGGTTTCACTCTAGAAGCCACAAATATGGTCCAATCTTCATGAAACTTGGTCAGAATGTTTGTTAGGTCATGAGGATGAAGTCTATTGAAAATGGGAAGGATCGGTGCCATATCACAGGAAAAGGCGTCTTAATGACAAATTTTTTGTTTACTCTCTAGAAGCCACAAATATGGTCCAATCATCATGAAACTTTGTCAGAATGTTTGTTAGGTCATGAGGATGAACTCATTTCAAAATGGGAAGTATACGCGCCATATCACGGGAAAAGGGGCCTTAATGACAATTTTCTTGTAAGAGCTCCAAACGCCACAAATATAGTCCAATCTTCATGAAACTTGATCAAAATGTTTGCCAGGTCACAAGAATGAACTCTGTTGAAAATGGGAAGGTTCATGCCTTATCATAGGAAATGGAGTCTTAATGATAATTTACTTGAAATATCAGGTGAGCGATTTAGGGCCCTCAGGGTCCTCTTGTTTGTTAAAAATTGTTGGGGTGCTACTATTAGGGAGGGCACTATTGTTAGATATACTGATAGAAAATATCAGACAGCTCAAGGTCAAGGTCACAGCTTTCAGTCAAATTTAAATATTAACCCTTGTCATGCTGAACTGGTAATATTCCTGCTTTGGCAGGAGCTATAGACAAACATCAGCCTGCACATATGTGCAGTCTGATGTTAGTCCACACCACCTGTTTCTCACTTTCAAACCAGAAATGTCAATAGATTTAGTTTTTCAAATAAAAATTTACCTACAGTTGGTACTTTCAGTGCTTTTAGCCCTTTGATTTTGATGCAAAATTTTAGCCAAAATTTATTCAGCATGACAAGGGTTAAGCTTATCAAGAGCATAGCTCCTACTTGTGTGGATGGATTTAAAAAAATGTTTGAAACAATTGATAGTTATTGTGAAAGGTCACAGCTGAAAGTGTTATGTGTAAATGTAACAAGAATAAAGAAGCCAGCAACAAACTTTACAATTAACAATATTTATTGACAATAATACCAGAATTATTGACAATAGGAAATTAATACTAAAACAAATTACAATACCTTAGATGTTAAATCCTAAAGTTTTTAATTTTAGATCCAATTTGATTAAGTTCCTGGTCCACAAATAATAAGTCCAATGATATCCGAATTTAAAATTAAACAGCTTTTAAACACACTTTTAAGATAACGAGAAATCTCCTTTTAGTTTAACACAGTACTAGCTACTAAATGAAACCATTAGTCTAAACCAAGTGAACCAAGAATGCTGTAGGAATCCCTTTATATAATACCATTGAACAACCTAGAATAGCATAGAACATTAGAAGACTCTAGAGTCTGAATCACTCTCTAAAAGTCCTTTCTAGAAAGATCTAAAATATTCTACATACATTTACCTATAAGTCAAGGTATTGGAAAAAAAAACAGACTAATTCTAAAAATAGACATTGGATAACCATTATACATTTTACATTCATGAATACATGCATAGCAAAAAGTCATAATTATGTAAAAAATCAGCTTATCTGCATCTACATAAATGGATGGATTTCATAATATGGTCTAATAATAATAATATATATTTTCTTTGATGAGAACATAATTATATTATGTGAACTTAATATTCGGGACGTCTGTGGGCATCAAGGTTGTAGGTCAAGGTCAAATGTTTAAATTAAGCTTATCCGGAGATTATTACCCACATTTAAACATGGTTTTCAAAAGAATTTGACTTATTAATCTCAATTATGAGTGAGTCAAGGACAAGTTGTTTGTCAAATTTTGTTGGCTTAACAGTAGTTGTCTACATCTATCTAAAATTTGTAGAACTAGATTCTTAATACAATAATGTAGATTCATATCTGTAAGACAGAAGGGCCTTAATATACAATGCAAGATCTATATTCATTGAGGTATCAGTTTATTCATTTACAATTCATAACTTTTAAGGTCTAGGGAGTCTCTGATGCCATGAAGGCTGAATCTAATAGGATATTACAAAGAAACTGAATATTATATCAAAAATATCGAGGAATCATATGTAGAAGACAAAAAAATGGTCCTCCATCAAAGCTTCAGTTAGACAGGGAGACTTCGCTTTCAAAGTGAAAAATTCCATAATCAGTGGATCACATTGGTCGTTGGTACTCATTGGAATCATGCCATCAAGACGTTTCATATGAGTTCCTATACCATTCAGTTTGGATGAGATATATATAGATTCAGGGGTGTGTAAATACAACTTATATCCGCTTGTCCATGGCCAAGTAAAATCTATTTCCTACTAGTCCAGGATTGAAATGGACTTACCCACAAAAAACTGAATTAATAAATATAAAAAAAAAACATCATTTTTAATGACAAAAATGCTGTCACCCAGCATTTTCTCGATAAAAGACAATGATTTCTCCCTTTTGATACGAACAAAAGGATGACTGTTCTCCTAGATCTTTTTAGTACTGTATCAAGATTTGACACAGACAAGTGTCTAGAAAAATGTACTTGCCCGCAAGTGGAAAAGCTTGTGTCGGACAAGTTGTGCATGGGAATTCCACACCCCTGAGATTGATTTGTCACTCCTCACCTAGATCCCTGTTTCCTATTACCCATTGTCATGCTTAACCCAGGTAGGGGCAAAGATCAGCCTGCACATGTGTGCAGTCTGATCTTTGTCTGTACCATCTGATTTCTATTTTTTAAACCAGAAAAATTCAAGAATTAAATTCTTGAAATAAATGCTAATTCTCAGTTAGTGCAATCAGTACTTTCAACACTTTGATTTAAATGTGATTTTTGCCAAGGTTTTTATTTAGCATGACAAAGGTTTAAAATTCCCCTATATTATAAGTTATTGCAAAACTGCTGTAAACAGTCAGCCTCTTAAACAGTTTTGAGCTAAATTATTGAAGTTTGATGGTATGTTTTAATGTGATTCAAGCCGCTGTCATAGCGCAGTTTGAAGCATGTCAGACTGTCATTCAAGAGGTCCAAGGTTCCATCCCATACAACTGCACTCATCCTTTCCGACTTTGTCTAACACCAATGGGTTGATGATTGTAGACATAAGTGGGATAGCAGTTGGAGTCTAGGAAAGAATGTAGTGGTTTAAGTACTGATGTGAGAAATACCAGGAATCCATTGTTAGGTGCTCCAGCGGCTACAATATAACTGAAAGATTGTTGAAAGCGGTGTAACACCCCATTCATCAAACAATATGATGTTATTCAATGACTGTATCCAGTGAGAAGTGATAACAAGTCGGAGCAGATCCAGAGGAGTCAATGGCTGCTGACAACTTTTTGAAAATTTGATGAAAATTATTTTGATTTATATAAAATAGGAAATCTAGAAATAAAAGTATCATTAATCAAGGGTTTAAGAGCAATAACGTAGATTGTGTCTATATTATTTAGACACATTCTATAGTTTTGCTCTAACCCATCAAATGTATTATTGTCTTTGATTGTTCAAAATTACACTTCAGCTTTGTTCACTTAGGTATTTAATAGATCATTTGTAAATGTTTGGTTGGATAACAAGCCCTACTCTCCCAACCTGCATCCCAAGAAAAGAATTATTGAGCTTTTACAGGATGCCTCTGACATATTGCAGATGGTAGCGCAAGACTTCCAATCTTCATTCATGGGAATTTACTGGTTTGAACATTGCATGAGCCACATATCCTTATCAACATTTATCTCCCACCAGTGGTATCATAAACCAAAATGGGATAGCTACCTGAAGCTAGAAAAGGATATAATGGTGGTACTGGTGTGAGAAATACCAAGAACTCATTGTTAGGTGCTCCAGTAGATGCAATATGATTAGAAAAATTTTATAAGGGATGTTGAACCTCATTCGAAAGAACAAAATCCTTTATGGGACAAGCTAATTATTACTAAAATCTATAAAAAGACATAGGCTGGTACCTGTAAAAAGAGAGTAAAGGAAAACTGTTAATCAATCAATTCATTGGGTTTCCTGTATATGGTGCCATCAGGGCCCGGCTTTATTCTCTAGAACCAAGATTATTAACACCATATAAGGATAAAAACCACATTTTATTGGAGGGTGTGTTTCTAATAATGTGATTTTATGCCGGTGTCCATGTCATCAAGCTGTCCTGGTAACCTAGACTTTATGGTAGTCATGGAGATAATCAAATGGAGCCTGTTTGCTCCATTGACAAGTTACTTCCTGTTGTTGGTTCCCAACTTATTCCACAACACTTTGCCCTGAATGGGCTACTTTTATTGGTCCATGAAATCTTGTAGGCTAGTTAAAAAGAGAAAAATACATATGAAAAACTTTTTTATGTGGTTCAGCTCCTGATTTGACTATAAAAAGATTTATTACTTGTAATTGCTTGATGTTGCTCAAGCAACCAACTCTATAAAGCAATTGCTTTTATTAAGTGGCTACCATAAAAAGTCCCTTCACCTAAAGCAAAATGACCGAAAAAGTGGACATTCTTTTACAAAAATATGTTTATTATTGAATCTAAGTTTGTTGGAACTCATTCAATTAGACAATTCTAAAGGGTTTGAATATCATAGAATTCAGTAGGGTTTATCTATACATGCTACCAAAAAGACCTTTCTTATTTATCATGAAACAATGTTAAAGCGATCATCCTATAAACAACCGCTTTTTGGTAGTGCCTTTAGTGGTTGTTTATCACAAATTCTACTGTAATAGAGTATTTTGAAAAAAAAATTATTTCAAAGCAGGAGTTTATTTTGAAAAATCATTAACTATAGGTGTATTTTCAAAACTGAGCTCTGACGTAGGCGTTAAATCCATTACTACAGGTATATCGGATATATTTAAAAAGTATATGATACATTTGTAAGATGATTTGTGTCTTTTTTAGGTATTGTTTAAGCCTGCTTTATTTATTTTGAAATAAAAGCACGGGAATTTTACCGTTAAACGTAGATTTCACGGCTCACCGCGCAAAATCTACATATAACTATTTATGAAGTAAAACTCCCAATCAAAGAATTTCGGATCCATTTTTGTAAAGCATCAATATTGAACTTCAGGATCTTAAAATGAATTGCCTACATAAACTAGGCTATTATGTCACACTTCAAAGAATGAAATACTGGTATTCAAATTGATTTTAATGACGAAGACTAAAATCTAAGGAGAAAGAAAATCAGATCAGAAATGCTTCATTTCTTGAGCGTAAAAGCAAACATCGCTTGAGAAATGAAATTTGGTTCTTTGAGGAGAGTGATTCATAGATAACTGATTTGATTAGTTATTTTGAAGGGCTTTTTGCTTTAGGAATAGCACGCTATTTGTTATTCGGGAAATATTTGTCAAAGAAAATCATCTATTATTTAGTAGACGCTGCACATGAGAAAACTATATTAGGGGATTGTCTATTTGCCGATGCTCTAGTTCATTCTGTGTTTTTCTTCAGATATTTAACTCTATTTGCCCTTTGCTGTTTAATCCCTGCTTTTTATGTGCCTGTGATTTTATGATTGAGAAAACATTGTGAAAAAAGAAGAAATTGCTTCTGACAAGCAATTTCTTCTTTTTCCACACTATTGTCTACCCTACTGAATGGTTAGTTTTCAAATTAAATCCACTTTAAATTTTCGTCTGCAAAACCTTTGAATTTGGACAGGTCCAAAATTTGGTAAAACAGAAAAGTGTTAACTCTTTTCCCTCTGTTTCAAAATTTAAGGCATGTCCAAATTGAAAGAGATAGTAGATGACTATGAAGAGTGAATGCAATTTGAAATAAGATTATGCTATATGGTAGAATCTGTTGTAGAAAAAAGCAAAAATGCTTTTCAGGGAGTAAAGTCATTCGATTGAGCTGGAAAAGGTGCAGGCTCTATCAAGCAACCCAAAAAGAGAGACAAAATATTACTTTGCAATGATTATTTGTCTCCAAACTTGTTGATGCTGTAAATTTGTATAAACATACCTATATCTTCTATTTTCAGACTGGACCCACCACTAACTTGGTATTGAGAAAATGGTCAATGAATATTCATCAGTTTAATGTAACCGCTGAAAACCTGAAACATGCACTCCATCTGGTGTTAGAATTTGTTCCTGTACGACAGGGGAGACTATTCTCAGTTACAGTCCTGATAAGGTAGGTCCCAACAGTCAATTGATGTGGCCTAAGCATGCGAAAAAAATGGACTAATCTTCATAGAGAAATACATGTTGACTTTCAAGAACAGAAAGAAAAAACTGAGACTTGCTATAGGATGGTATACTTAGAGGATATCGAGTGGGTGGTCATTGAATACAGAACAAGTCATCTTAAACAGATAAAAATGTGGCTTTGCAAAGTTTTTAATTGTTTTAGATGATGAGTTTTATAAATTCATGATTTGATGGGCACAAATTTGATATTTTATTTATAATTTTACGGGATTTTTTGTGATAAAACTAGGAAACGTTGACATTTATCGATTCTTGTTATTCCAGGAAACATATTACGCCATTTGGTAAATGATGTCAGCAAATCTATTAGGACGTCATTTTCACAACGAAAAAACAACATTGATGTCCGTCCTCAGCAAATCTATTAGGATGACATTTTCACAACAAAAAAACAACATTGATGTCCGTCCTTAGCTAATTTGCATAGTTATTCTACTAGTGTAATAGCACCCATATAATATCAAAAATGTTCAATGGGGTTATTTCACTCCCCTGACTTAGGTCATATTATAAAGTGGAATCCTCTTAACCCTTGTCAAGCTGAATTAAAATCCTTGCAAAATAAATGTAAAATCAAAGTGCTAAAAGCACTGGAAGTTTCCAAATGTGAGTGAGTATTGATTTCAGAAATGCATTGTTCTACACCTTTCTGGTTTAAAAATGAAATACAGGTGATATGTCTATGCCATCTGTCAAAGCAGGAATATTCTGGATTCAGCATGACAAGGGTTAATTGCATCCCTGATAATAGCAACTCTCTGCTAAATTATAACTGACCTTGTGCAAAAAATGATATATTTTAAAGAACAAATAACTCATTTTAACCCTTGTCATGCTGAACCCAGAATATTCCAGCTTTTGCAGGAGCTATAGACAAACATCAGCCTGCACATATGTGCAGTCTGAGGTTAGACTATACCCCATGTTTCTCACTTCCAAACCAGAACTATCAATAGATTTAGTTTTTAGCTCCACTGGCTGAAGGCCAGTGAGCTATTGTCATGGCGGAGTGTCCGTCGTGCGTGCGTGTGTCCGTCGTGCATGTGTTCGTCCGTTCGTTCGTCCGTCCGTGCGTAAACTTTTTCTTTAAACATCTCCTCCCAAACCAATGGGCGGATTTTAATGAAACTTGGTAGAAATGATCCTTGGGTGGCCCTCTTCTTAAATTGTTCAAAGAATTTTGATTGGCCCCCATATATGGGCATGGCAGCGTGTGGCATTTTTTCACTTTGAAATCTTTAAAAATCTTCTCCTCCAAAACCATTGGGTTGATTTCAATGAAACTTGGCATGCATGTTCCTTGGGCGACCCTTTACTTAAATTGTTCAAGAAATTTTGATTGGCCCATAAATATGGGCTTGGCAGGGCAGGGCTTATTTTGAGCCCGAAATCTTTGAACGACATCTCCTCCTGAACCACTGGGCCGATTTCAATGAAACTTTATCAGAATGTTCCTTGGGTGACCCTTTACTTAAATTGTTTAAGACATTTTGATTGGTCCATAGATATGGGCATGGCAGGGCGGGACCTATTTTGAGCCCGAAATTTTTGAATGACATTTTCTCCTGAACCACTTGGCTGATTTCAATGAAACTTTACCAGAATGTTCCTTGAGTGTCTCTTTTCAAAAAAAATTGCTAAATTTTGATTGGCCGATAAATATGGGCGTGGCAGGGCGGGGCTTATTCTGAGGCCAAAATCTTTGAATGTTATCTCCTCCAGAACCACTCAGCCAATTTCAATGAAACTTTGCCAGAATGTTTCTTGGGTGACTATTTACTCAAATTGTTCAAGAAATTTTGATTGGTCCATAAATATGGACATGGCTGGCGGGGCCTATTTTGAGCCCGAAATCTTTGAACATCTCCTTCTGAACCTTATGTTTTAATAAGATGGGTAAAGGGTTGAAGGTTCATTATGATTGAGTATTTTAGTGCAATATGGACCAGAACAAGTTAATCATTATCAAATAGGTTTTAGGAAATTTCGGAGTGTATTCATTTAAAGAAAGCTTTATTTAATGAAAGCCTAAAGATTTTAAAGCCAGTGAAGCGATACAGGCCCTCTTGGGCCTCTTGTTCAAATAAAGATTGACCTACAGTTGTAACTTTCAGTGCTTTTTGCCCTTTGATTTTGATGCAATTTTTTAGCAAAATTTATTCAGCATGACAAGGGTTAATAGCAACCTTTTGTTATTGGCTGTTGTCAAAATGGTAATGTAATTAACAGCAAACCACACATGTTTTAGAAAAGTTTGAGTTTTAGTAATGACTAGTCCTTAGTTTGAAAGAAAGAAAGCCTTGTCACCGTCTTCTCGAAACATTCACTAAACATACACATAGTATCATTGTGAGCAAATAGTTGTTCTGAAATAAGGAAAATACTGTTATTTTTTGCTGTTAACTGGTGGTCTCATTTTGAATGGCTCATCCAATTAACTTTTGTTTACAACAAATTAGAATTTTAACCAAAAAATATTTTCAACCAATCAGGATTTTTGGTTCAATATTACCAATTGAACCTACAATCAGGATTGGCCGAAATTAGCGTCTGGAAAATACTTAACCAATGGTGATATTTTATTTAATGGATAACATATTGTTCTTTCTTGACAGAGTGTTTCAGGTTAAAATTTGTTTTACTTTGCACATAAACATGAAGATGATTTTGTATGAGGAAAGGAGAATTGGTACCAGATGAAGGTCTATAACTAAATCATTTACTGCTGCAACAGGATCGAAATCTGAATTAAATGATGATTACCAAGCCACCTGTCACATTCAAGGAGCAACCTGGAGATTTTTAACCCTTTCCTGTTTTACAAAATTTTGGACCTGTCCAAATTCAAAGGTTTTGCAGACGAAAATTTAAAGTGGATTTAATTTGAAAAATAACCATTCAGTAGGGTAGAAAATAGTGTGGAAAAAGAAGAAATTGCTTGTCAGAAGCAATTTCTTCTTTTTTACAATGTTTTCTCAATCATAAAATCACAGGCACGTAAAAAGCAGGGATTAAACAGCAAAGGGTTAACTAAATCATTTACTGCTGCTACAGGTTCAAAATCTGAATTAAATGATGATTACAAGGCCACCTGTCACATTCAAGGAGCAACCTGGAAATTATTAACAGTGTTACCTTAAATCAGGCATATGTGCGGCCTACCTGATATTTTGACTCAAGCCTGTCATACTCTCAAGGTGAGCAAAGTTTCAGGTGTCGCATTTGTGTTTCTGAACTACACCATTGGACAGATACAGGCAGTATCGTAGCAACATTTCTGTTACAAAGGACAAATGCTTGAGATATAAGCAACATTTCTGGTATGAAGCAACAATAGTAATTTGTTTGGGAACCATCATCTTAGTTTAAAGTTTTAGATGCAACATATGTTCACCGTTTTACTTCATGTTACCTAGCAACAAACAGTTTACTTTTTGGGGCACCATAAACTCTGTGAAATATTTAGAGTTTGATAGCTAAACTATTAGACTGAAGCAATTATTCTGGAAAATATCAGTGGCACCAACTTACAAATAGTTCTTTTTTGGATCACCATCAAATCAGTCAAAAGGAGAAATAATCTTCATTATTAAGAAACTCGCTGCAGGATACCTTGGAGAAAATGGAAATCAATACCATAATTGCCTGAAGCAAAGGACTTGTTTACCATGATTACAATGTATTGTTGGAAAGCAATTGAAATGTAACAAATTATAAGGAACTGAACACATGACATTAGTTTCAGGCCATTAAATCTTAGGTGATTTCTGATAAGGAAAATAATTGTTGAAAGAGGTTGCAAATTCTTTTCCTCGTTTTATCCTTTATAAGAACAGGAACAATCTTTTTGAGATCAATTCAAACACTATTCTTATTATCAGATTAGATAGTGAAATAGTAACTGTTATGATATAGAGGATAATTGCTTGTTCTTTGTAAGATTGATATGTCTTTCAATTCTTGAACAACAAAAGCTCTATTTTCACGAGTGGCAAAGCCACAACTGAAAATATGGCTTTTGTTTTTCAAGAAATGAAACACTTTTCAACCATTCACAAAAAACAAACAATAATTCAAACATGAATGCAAAAATTGAGACAAAATGGGAAAATTTTAGGACAGATTTCTTTGCATATGATTACTAGGCAATGCTGTAACATCATAATGGACTCTGCTTAGATAACTTCAAATTTGGTGAAATGAATGAAAGCAGGGTATAATCTTTGGATGATTTCACTGGTTTGGTCATTGAGATATTCAAGTGATAATATATTATTTTTTTGGATGTGATATGAAGTACAGGTGAAGATATAGAATGCCATATACTTGGACAATATCTTTGAGTATTTATAATATAACTTTTGGGACCGAGCCTAAATTTTGTCTCAAGCCTGTTAAAAATGTAAGGTGAGCAAAGTTTCAGGTGTCGGCTTCATGGGTTGCTTCAACAAAACATCATGTGATGTCAGGGTGAGCAAAGGAATGAATTTGTGATTTACTTTTGAAGAAGAGATGGATAATTCAAAGACTTGAGTGTGATTACCCTCTAATTGTATGAAAAAACATATGCTTGAAGTACCATATCAAAGGAATTTATTGTGAACAAA
This sequence comes from Fragum whitleyi, assembly GCA_948146395.1. Taxonomy (NCBI): domain Eukaryota; kingdom Metazoa; phylum Mollusca; class Bivalvia; order Cardiida; family Cardiidae; genus Fragum; species Fragum whitleyi. Next base: position 22,440,186 of record OX411556.1, read on the forward strand.
ATTTTGTTACCACTCAAGAATAAAAATGTTATTAGTTTGAAGAAAGATAAATTGTGTTTTATAATAAACTTAAAACTGAAAGCTGATGTTTGTGTTGGGAAAGTGTACATGGAAGAGGTGTTAGCAGGCTTTATTTTCATGACCAGAATGCAACAAATAGTTGAAGATATTACAGAGAACAGGAACCTTGGTGAATGCGCTTGAATCTTATGCTCAGACCTGTGTTAATCTAGGTGAGCAAAGTTTCAAGTGTATTCAACATTGGTAGGATCAACACATACTCAACATTATCAACATTGATACTCAGATTAACTTACATAACTTCACAACTTATATTGTATAGAGCAAGATGGACACTTATAATTATTTGCAATATATGTTTGACAAAAACATGGTGAATACTACTCCAAAGACACTTGATATAGTTGAAAGTCACACATAAAGAAAGCATTGGATAGGCAGAAAAAAATGGACCCTGCTTGAGTTGGAACAATTCAAAAATGATTACTCAACATGATTTGAAAAAACATATGGATACTTGAAAAGGCTGAAACATCATGGATACTTTATCATTTGGAAAAACATATGGATTCTTGAAAAGGTTGAAATATCATGTATATTTTATATGATTTGGAACAAGATTTGGATTCTTGAAAAGGTTGAAACGTCATGCATACTTAGCCTATTTGGACAACATATGAATACTTAGAAAAGCTGAAACATTGATACTCAATATAATTTAGAACAACATTTTGGATACATGAAAAGGTTGAACAACATGGATAATTAACATAATTTGGAACAGCATATGGATACTTAAAAAGGATGAAACATCATTGATGCTTGATATAATTTGGATTGATATTTGGATACTTAAAAGACTGAAACATCATTGATACTCAAAAAGGATTCTGATTAATATATCCATGGAATATTAATTATTAAAAAGGCTGAAACATTGATAATTGACATGATTTCGAACAATATATCAATGGATACTTGAAAAGGATGTAACATCATTGATATTCAAAAAGGATTTGGAACAACTTATCCATGGATACTTAAAAAGGCTGAAACATCATTGATATTCAAAAAGGATTTGGAACAATATATGGAATAACACAGGCATATTTGAAAAGGCTGAAACATAACTGATACTCAAAGATATTTTACAACAACATGTCCATGGCTGTTGAAAAGGCTGGAACACCATTGAAACTTATCATCAAAATCTGGAACAGAATATACACTTTAAAAGGCTGGAACACCATTGATACTGAACATAATTTGGATCAACATATGGATATTTGAAAAGGCAGGAACACCATCGGTATTCAACATAATTTGGAACAAATATTGGATTCAGTTATAGCTAGGAACACCATTGATAGTCAAAATAATCTGAAACAAAATTTTTAATACTTGCATAGCAATTTATTCTTTTCTTTCACTTGTTTTACTAACTTCACCATTTTGTGGATGGGCAAGCAAAGCCTTGAGAATACAGCTTGATTCAAGCAGTATAAACCCTCGTTATGCTGAACAAATACCTTAGCAAAATTGCATTTAATTCAAGTGCTAAAAGCCTTGGATGTACTTATTGTAAGTCAATATTTATTTTGAAAATACGCTCTTTAGACTTTCTGGTTGAAACATAAAAATCAGATTGTAAAGACTTAAGATCAGACTGCATACATGTGCAGGCTGATCTTTGTCTTTACCTCCTGCTTAAGCAGGAATGTTCAGTGTTCAGCAAAACAAGGGTTAACAAGGTTTTGATCACATACCAACATTACTGGTAAGAGACCAATTCTTGCTAAGAACCAGTTCTTGCCAACTAACCTGGTTCATGGTAAAGACGAAAAAGGAAACACTTCGAAATTACAAGTCATGCTGACAACAACTTCTTTTATTCAGAAAATAGTTTGTTTTAAATGAATATTGCATATTTACTGTATAAATGGTCAGTTGGCGAGAACTAGTATGCGGCGAGAATTGGTCTTCAACAAGTATAGCTGTACGTAAGCAAAGTTTTGATTAAGGTAAATTTAGACATTGGAAATAGTTTTGCACTGACCCTTTGAAATGAAAACAAAACCACACCCCAACAAATTTAGAAAGAAATGAATAAATTGACTTCTCTTTCAAATTCCAGTTTTGATAGACCTCCAAGCCCGAAGGTTTTTCTGTACAAGTATGAAGTAGAGAAAGCTCAGAATGTCCTTGATATATTCTTGCCTGCTGGATCTTTTAATGGTAGGTATATTTTTACCATGATCAAAATGAATAAAAGAATGAAAAGTTTGAGTATTCACCTTCCATTTGTACACTGCAGTGCTTTCTAGATACTTAATTATTGTGTGAAAAAATAACTAAGAGTGTTTAAAATTTCCCCAAAATTGGATATTTTATTGAAATAAATATTATATTCTAGATGGGTAAGGGTCAAAAGGCTGAGAAGAAATTTAGTTTGCACGAGGTATGTCCAAATGAACAGAATTATTGCTGTGTGTAGGTCTTGCAATTACATCAGATCAAATTGCTTCAAGTGTATATATTAAGAGTTCATGTGAGATCATGTGGGTGTTAAACATGCAATTTTAGGATGCATGTTTATAATACGTTTCATGCAACATGGTTGCAGGCTAACAGACGTTATTTATTTTAATGATGATTAAATTACCTCAGTCTTAACTCCTTAATAAAATGTAAAAACCAAACCCATCCACTTGGGATGTAAAATGATGTGATATTTAAAGCTATCTTAAAACTGTACAAATACCTGTGTGAGAACGACCAATATGATATTTTTTATGATATCACATGGTTATTTTTAGAACAATGACATAATGCATTTAATTTTTTGAAACTTGCATTTTTGTTAGAAACATTGACAAAAACAAGGTAAATAGAGGTTATATGAAAAATATAGTATGTACTTAGTGTATTGTATGAAAAAATATCTAACTTGGTCGTGGGAATTGATAATTGTCTTGGCAAAGCCTAGACAATTATCAAATCTCCCAACCTTGTTAGATATTTTTTTCATACAAAACACTAAGTACGTATTGTATATTTACATGAAGCAGATTCAAAAATACAATATACATTAATATACCCCAACCTACAAAGTTTTATCCTGTCTGTCTGTCCATCAATCCTGTCAGTCTTTCTAAAGACCTTTTTGCTTCTAGACTATAACTCAAGAACAATACCTAGAATCATGAAACTTTATACAATTTTTACCCATGACCTGATATATAACAATTGAAAATAGGTGCTTTTTTAAATTAAACCTTTGTATGTGGTAGCATATATAGTTGAAGAAGAAAAACAAAACAACACTTGTTTAAGTAACTTTCTTCATTTTCCACAAATATTTTCTTGTGTATATAAAAAAGAGAAATATATAATTTCAGTTACGGGCAAGTACTACGTCGGAATCGTTGATGCCACCTACAACTCTGGAAGGTTACGAGCTGAAGAGGTCACTTCTCGAGAATACAGTTTCAAATTGTGGTGGGGAGAATGTTTATACTGGAATGCTGCCATGGAAACATGGACCCCAGATGGGTGTTCCATATCACGAACATCTTCCTACAAGGTTACAAAGTGCGAGTGCAATCACCTGACAGCATTTGGTGGCAGATTTGATTTGATACCAAACAAACTCAGTCATGAAGATGTGGAAAATTTCTTCAGGTCAGTGCAGGTCTAATGATCTTCTGCGGTATAATAATGTAGAAGGGCTACCAATATGTAATTATATTATACTGCAAAGAAAATTCTAGCATTTTCATTGGTTAATGCTGACCTGACAAACATTGATAGCTACAGCCGCTCCGGTATTACCTCTAATGTTTCCTTAAGGCGCCTTGACGTTAACATAGAGAAAAAAATCGAAACGGTATCGGCAGCCATGTTTCTCTCGCTTCGCTGATAACACGACCCGAATATAAACACTACGATACAGTTGAAAAGGATGTCAGTTAATAATGTGCAAATAAAAAATGATAAAGATGTCAATAAATACCTTAAATTTGTACAAATCTGTCCATTTAAAGTGCCAAGTTTCTCGCAGTTTCAGCCAACAAACCCTTACATATCACAATAGCACAGAGTGTAGTAGTGTGACGTTACAACTATACATGACGTCATAGGGGCGCATCAAGGGATATTGGTGGTTAAAAAGAAATCGGTTTATACGAACGCTTAAAATAGGCAAAAGGCAGATATTTTGCCCTAACACTTTGAAGTATAATAAATTCGTAATAGGGTTTCTTGCCTGGGTATATGACGATTTATTCCCGGCAGTAAAAATGATGTCAACCCTCGCCTACGGCTCGGGTGATATCATTTTTCCAGCCGGGAATAAATCGTCATATACCCTGGCAAGAAACCGTTTAACTAATAATGTCTTGGCAGATGGGGTTATAGTTAAGATCTCCATTTGTGATTCTGTCACTACATTTGTTCAGAGCATAATTCCTAAAATATAAGAAACTTGAAACTTAACTTGTGGAAAGATCTCATTCAAGGTAAAAGGATTGGACAAGAATCACAACTCTTGTATTGATTTTAGATTTGAATATTCCATGAACAAACCCTATGTTGTTGGTACTCATAGAAAATATCTCATTAGAAAAATAAAGACTTTGGGCTTTAAATGAGATTTGTAGCTCCAAAGGCCAGAGAGCTTTTGTCATTGGGGAGTGTCTGTAGTGCGTGTGTCAGTGCACCAGTGCATTAACTTTTTCTTAAAACATCTTCTCCTCCTAAACCAATGGGTGTATTTAAACGAAACATGGGTGACCTTCTTCTTAAATTGTTCAAGAAATTTTGATTGACCCCCAAATATGGGTGTGGCATGGCATGTGCTGATATTCACTTTAAAATCTTTAAAAATTCTCTCCTCCCAAACCATTGGGCTGATTTCAATGAAACTTGACCCCAAAATATGGGCGTCACCATGGTAGAAAAAGCTTATTTTCACTTAATTTTCCCTTTTTAACATAAAAAACCTTCTCTTCCCAAAGTATTTGGCTGATTTCAATGTAACTTGGCATGGATGTTCCTTTGGTGACCCTCTTACCATCCTATGGCCTCACAAATTTCCTTGTAAACTTCCATATCTAACTGAATTTCTCATTGATAGATATTTGAAAGCCAGTGGAGCCATACAGGCCCTCCTAGGCCTCTTGTTAGGTAAACCCTTGTCATGCTGAGAGCCGAAATCATAGCACAGTTGGTAGCGTGTTGGACTGTCAATATAGAGGTCCAAGGTTTGTTCCCCGATGGTGGCACTCATTCTTTCTGACCATTTGTCTCTCACCAATGGGTTGATATTCCTAAAGCAGCTGGAGTCTAGGAAAGGTTGTGATGGTAGTACTGGTGTAGGAAATACCAGGAATCCATTCTCAGGTGCTCCAGCTGTCCCAATATAACTGAATATGTTGAAAGCAGTGTAAAACCACATTAAAACAAAACAAATTGTCATGCTGAATAAAAATTGAGGCAAAATTTCTTTGAAATCAAAGTTCTTTAAAACCGGATGCCCTAAGAGTGAGACAGTGTTTGTTTTGAAAATTACAGTTTTCAGACATTCCTGATTGAAAAATGAAAAACAGGAGGTTCAGACTATGATCAGACTGCACATATGTTCTGGGGGACTTCAGTCTATAGATCATGCCAAAGCAGAAGTATTCTAGGCTTCTAAATTTGAATAAATTTGTCAACAAAACTTGATTGAGATAATGAGAGTCAAAGAAAACAGAGTTCTTTCCCTTTTCTTCCAATAATATCTTATCCTCTAGTTTGTCTCTTTATGGCTAGTCATAGATTTATTTGGAATGAAAATCCTGCAGAATGAATGAATTTAATTCTGTATGGTGGCAAACCCAATCAAGCAGTTGTTGGATTTGTCCTTGATAGCTCCAGATATAGAGTTACTAAGAGTTTCTAAAAGCTTGGTTCTCTGACGCATTCCTATGTTGTGGGTACTCATTGGAATCGTCTTGATGAGACGATTCCAATGAGTACTCACAAAACAGGATTTGATGGAAAATTTTAGAAAATAAAATTTTTAAATTCAGCTTCACTTTTCCCTATATGAACATCTTCTGTCCTTGTTAATGCAGAAAAGCTTTGGTGTCTAGAATGAATGTTTATTCAGGCTGACAGGTTTTTGTGGGATGTCATGCAATGTTATGAGAAGAATCAATATTCCCCAGATAAGAACATGGCATGACCTAGAAGAGATCGGTAAATAGCATTGCTGACCACTTCATATTGTCATGCGAACAACGAGAGAGAATTATTTTGTCCCACTAGTTAGCACATCACTGTTGTAAATGGCCTGGACTTTTATAGGCTCTTACAACAATTGTGTGCTCATTCAACTAGTGGGCTTTGTTCTTGAAAAAAAACAAAAAACATCCAAGGTTATTTCAAGTTTTATAACCAAGAAACATTTTCAGATGATATCTTCAAGTGAATAAATCCCTTTCTGTGGGACCTGTTCAATACCTATCTGTAATTCTAAAACTGTACCTTTTAGCTACAGCTTGTTCTTCCTCACCCTTTCAGCAAAAGGGCCTATAGACCAAGATTCAGAAAATAAGCAAAGTGTGAAAAGTTTCGACCCTAGGCAGCCTGCACAGTAAGTGCTGTCTGACCAGGGTCTACACTTAAAACACCATCCAGATGGATACTTTTCACTTGAAGTGTCTTTAGTCGATGGCTCAGCGTAAAAAAAGTTGTAACTGCCTACATGTTTATAGGCAATTACAACTATTTCACACTGAGCCATCAAAATGTTTAGTGAAAATGTTTAAAACCTATAAGCACATACCCTATTTCTCCTAATAAATGCCCCCAGGAGCTATTCATAGAGTTGTCCTGGAGCTTTTATTTTGTATGCTTTTCTTATTTTAAAAAATCATCGAAATCATTGAAATTGATGTCTTTTATGCCCATTTTCCTTTAATTTGAGGTGAATTTCCTCTAAACAAATGATTATTTAGCAAATAATTGTTTAGAGGAAATTCATCTCAAATCAAAGAACAAGTCTCAAAAAGATCCTTGACTTTAGGCACTTGAAGTGGGTTTTCTTAGTAAAAAGTGTAGCATCTACTATTAGGGAGGGTGCTATTATTAGAGGAAATATGGTAACAGCCGTCGTCATAGCGCAGTTGGTATCGCGTCTGACTGTCAATCTAGAGGTCTCGGGTTCGATCCCCAACGGCGGCACTCGTCCTTTCCAACTATTTGTCTACCATCAATGGTTTAATAATTGTAGACCTATGTGGGATAGTAGCTGGAGGCTAGAGAAAGATGTGATGGTAGTATTTACTGTTGTGAGAAATACTAGCAATCCATTGTTAGGTGCTCCAGCCGCCGGGATATGACTGAGATAATGTTAAAAGTAGCGTAAAACCACATTCAAATACAAAAAAAGGTATCTGTATATAATGAAAATTGTCTTTAAATTTTCAGTCCAAATAAGAATCCTGTTGTACTTACACTAATCAGCATAGTGTTCCTAGTTTACTTTGTCCTGTTGCTATGGTGTTGTCATGCCGACCAACATGATTCTCTAAAAGGGGGTGTGGTCTACCTGCTGGATAATGCACCAATGGATCAACAGAAATATGAGGTTACTGTGGAGACAGGAATACATAGTGGGGCTGGAAGCACAGCAAAGGTTGGTTTTCAAAGTGATGATTAAAATGTAAGAAAAAAAAACAAATATCACTGTTTACTCTTCAAAATTAAAGGGGGACAGAACATGATTGGATGTTAAGACATGAGCTCTGTCTATCTAAACCTAACCATAAATGCATTCAGGATGACAAAATGCAGACTCTTTTTGCAAATTTTCCCTGAATATGGAAAGATTTTATGTTATTTATCTATTTCAAACAATACTTTTATTATTACCATTATAATTGATCTGCTTTTGCTTAAGCACCAACAGATCAGGGCATTATTTTTAACACCGGTGAAATTTCAACCTGTGAGCTAACCATTTTTGCAAACTTTCAAAACTATTCAAGTTTAACAGTTCATATTTTGCATAGAGCTTCCTCTCATAAATCTGCGTCTTTGAAGGTTAATCATCTGACATGGTCAAGGTCAATTATCAAGGTCAAACTTCTAAAGAAAATTCTGTTTCTGTGGAAGTCAAGGCCTTAACATTTAAAACCTTTTTTTTACAGCAGATAAGGATAGATAAGTGATTTTAAAGGACCCATGGAGTTAAACATTTTCTGATCTAATGGTAGTGTAGTCAGCCCTGCATTTAGTGAGACAAAGTTGTGCAAGCAGTTTGCCAATTATACCCGGCTTTGCATGCAAGTGCACATGCAAAGTGGGGCATAATTGAAAAATAATTTGCACAGTTTTGTGAACATAAATGCAGGGCTGGCCATAAACTAGCACTTGGGATAAAAGAATTAAATAGATAAGAGAAATTCATCATTCTAAACCTTAAAGATTGTACCAAGGACTTTCACTATAGAAGCTTTAGCAAAATTTAATGTAACTGACGTTTTTTCAGATAAGTTTGATACTGCATGGCGAAGAGGGGATGTCAGAAACCAGGGAGTTGATCAGTGAAGATAATCGACCAATGTTTGAGAGAAATTCTAGGGACAAATTTATCTTGACGTAAGTATCCTTTACATTAACGTAGTGCTAAGGGCTAGCTATTTTGAACTATATGTTGTGAAACATTAAATCAAGTGATGCAAAAATTCTAAAACTTGGATGTTACATGATAGATTTTTGTGCATATATTAAACATTTTAGACTAAAATTTTGAATCATTTCTACAAATTATCTTTGAAGCAAGTGGACAATAATTGTTCTTTCTTGAATGCTTTTTAGTGGATTATCGAGGAATAATGGTAGATTATTGTTCTGATAAACTCAGCGCGTAACCAATGAAATAAACAAAAACTTATACTTCGGCTTTCGTTAATTTCACCCTATCTGAGGTCATCTAGGCGGCGCCCCAACAGTCATGACATCATGACCATTGCACAGCATTTACTTGCAAAATGATTGGCATTAAAAAAAAATGTCCTTAAACTTCCACATTTTGTATATTTTTTTGCATTAAACAAATAGAATAACATTTGCGTTTCAAGTAAGTTCGATTGATAATTTGTGTGAACAAAAAAGCTTTTGTTGTTTACTGAATTAAATATTAAAATTGATCGTCCTGTATATCGTAAGTATTTTATGAATAATTAACATGACGCTTCAATGACAATTATGCATATTATAGGAACTATAAAAAAGTAAAAAGCATGCAACTCATTTTCAGTGTTCTTTGAACAAATTCTGCCATGGTAGAATAGTCCCCTTGTCATGCTTAACTTGGAATATTCCTCTTTTTGCAAGAGGCATAGATAAAGATCAGCCTGCACATATGTGCAGTCTGATCTTAGTCTACACCACCTGTATGTCTCCTTTCAAGGATGAGTTGTTTGTGGAATTAATATTCAAAAAGAAAGATTGTCCTACACTCTTGAATTCCAGTGCTTTCAGTACTTTGATATTAGTGTGATTCTGAGAGCAGGTTTTAATTCAGCATGTCAAGGGTTAATTTTAATTTGTATGCTATATATTGTATATGCTTCTCTATTTAGGCTGCCAGACAGTATAGGAAAGATTTGGAAAGTTCAGATTTGGCATAATAACTTTGGGGAGTCACCTAGTTGGTATGTGACAAGGATCATTGTCAGGGATTTAAATACTGGTAAGCGAATTATGCATCTTTGAAAATGAAAAGATTCTGAGGGTTAAAATTTAGCGCAACAAGTTCCTTGAGTCTATATAAGACAAGAATCTTGTCAGCAATTTAAAAAGATGGTGAAATACACATTTTGTAATCATCTAAGTCAAGAAATGGATGATTCTTAGAGTCATCAAATAAGTACAAGTAATGGAGTCTTAATAAGTAATCAAGATGTCAAAGAATAGATGGTTATAATTATGATATGAAAGAGTTTGTAAGAAGAAGAAGTAGAGTTTGTGAGTTAGTAAGAAAAATATGAAAAAATCTACAATCAGCTTCGAATTGTTAAAACTTAAGATCAATTTGTCTCTAATTTTGACTTTTTTTGTGACTGTTGGCTCTAATTTAATTTAAAGAAATCTAAGTCTTTGTAATTGTGATACTTAAAAGAGCTATATTTTCTTAGAATATTTTGAATATTCATAATCTGTATGGTAGAGTTGGGACAAGTAGAAATTTGTACCCGGGATCTAATTACCTGTGGATACTCTATTACACGATGGTCACTGTCCATATATTTATTTGATCAACTATATACAAAGGAGTACCCTGAATTTCTGCAAAGGGGTTTTAGCACACATATACTAACATGGTTTTAAGGGACACATGTGATGCTAGTCTGTGACTTGTAAGTGGCCAGGTGTCTCAAAACTATTTGAAATAAATCCATAGGACCCTCTGAGCTCAACATCATAAAAGAATTGAAGACTGTTTTAAACTGACTTAAATTCTTTTGTGATGTTGGTCTCTAAAGGTACATAGTGCTCATACAATAGTTGGGTAACAGTTAGGGATTGAGGACTCCAGTAGGATTATTGCCCTAACCGATAACCGGGTACTGGAGCACTCATTCAAACTCTACTGTATAGAATTCAAAGATTGACCTTCAATCAATATTTATGCCCCCCTTCGAAGAATAGGGGGCAGTATTGCTTTTCACTTTTCTGTCGGTCTGCCTGTAAACCTTTCTGTCCGGAGCATATTTTAAAAAGTTTGCCAGCTACAATCACCAAACTTCAAAGGTGCATAGATCTCATTGATATTTTGTTTAAATTTGTCAGGTGTTCCATACATCTTTATATGTGAGAAATGGCTTGCAGTGGAAGAAGAAGATGGAAAAGTTGAAAGAGAATTTATGGCTTTGGAAGGAAATCTTGATTTTAGAAAGGTGGGTGTTTTAGAATTTATCGGCAATAAATTGACATCCCAGTTTGACCTTGATAATTGACCTTTTAGATGGTGCAGTACCTAAACATTGTTTAGAACAGAAAAATTTCTAAAACCAATCTTTTGACTTCTTGAGGAGTGTCAATTTATTTCCTGGATGTCAGTTTAATTTTCTATTGATTAAATGCCTTTCCAAAGTATCAAAAGCATTAGGTCCAGTTTGAATGTCAATTGGATTGATTGTGCTTTTGCTTTTTGAGGTAGTGGACCCGTAATAGCTCCCCAGCATTTGGACCACATATTCTTTCACAAGATTAACCGAGGTTTCCTAATGAAAATCATTAGGAAACCTCAGTTAACATTGTTAAAGTTCACTACTGTTGCAAAACAATTACAGGTCCACTACCTTAATCATGAAAATAATTAAGTTGTTTTCATATGATTATTCAGGCCCTCATGTCCAAGACATCAGAATATATGGCCGACTTCCATGTATGGCTGTCCATTTTGACATGTCCATCATACAGCGGGTTTAAGAGGACGGAACGTTTAACATTATGTCTCACTATTTTATTGATGTACATGTGTTTGAATGCGGTCTGGTATAAAGCTACAGTTACAGAGGTAAGTTATAATTCTAAAACAACAGTGCATTCCACATATATTTTGATGATGCCATTGCATTTTAACACCTTTACTAATTCATAGAGTACATATCCTCTTAAGGATTAATCAGGCAATTAGCGACAAATTTCCAGAATAACAAGTTGTGAAATTTTATTGTTGTGTATAAGGTGTGTAACATGGGTGCATCAAGATGTAAAGGTGACAATTTTTGTTGAGATTTTGACTGGTTGGGATTGATGATATAGATGCAAAGTAAACAGAAGAAAGGTGGATTTATCTTTATCCTGGTTATAACATGAAATATATAACACGTAGTTGTAGTTTGTATGAAAAAAATATGTAATGAGGTTTGGGGAATTGATAGTTGTTGAGGCTCTGCCGAGACAATTATAACTTCCCACAACAGAATTAGGTATTTTTTCATACAATACACTAAGTACATATTTATCTTATAACCTCTATTTGCCTTGTTTTTGTCCATGTTTCTAACAGAAATGCAAGTTTCAAAAATAACCAGATTATGTCATTGTTCTAGAAATATCCATGTGATATTATAAAAAAATATATGGGATGTCAGCGTTCTCCGCAGGCCCTTATGGCGTATCGGGACCGATACGCCTTCAAGAAATTTAACAGGTTGCCGATACACCTTAGGAACGCCGATACGCTAAAATTTGTATAGTCATGTTTTACAGGGTTTGAAAATTTAAAGCCCGATTGTCATCGTTGATTCTTATCTCTCACTAAATAGACAACTTCATTGAGTTTTAAACAGGAAGCTATATATAAATCTACAATTCCCACTCTGACGAGTCAAACAAAGAAACTGAAAATGGCGGGAAACAGTTGGTGACTGCGTTGCTTCGCTATTGTCTGGACTTTCTTTCCTGACGATCTACTATCTGATAATCAAAGCTGTGAATTAACATCTTGTCAAACCCAGGGTTACGAACGTTTTACTTGTACGGTTTTCGAGAAGAAGCTTTCGATACCCCATAACTCGTGAAGATGATCTTTGCAACCCGGCGATCCAAATGTCGTAACTACAGATTCATTTAATTGATTTTACGGCATTTTTTCTCGCTCATCGTAGAATGCGGTCCTGCGCTCCGAGAGCTTTGATTACTTTGGTATAGTTTCGATCGAACATTTAAAATATGAAATTCGTTGATCTTATGAAACTTTATGGATTTTACTAACTATACCCTTTTGAGATTGTCGTTATCGGTGTTTCTCAGCTGCCGGGCGGGTAGGCCCGAAAAATCCGGATTCAGAGAACTAGGAGGAGTCTGCGATCGTTTAACCCTACAAACTAGATTTCTTTATCAAAGATAGTTTTATTTAGCTTGGGGACAACAAAACGATCTTAAAATAAAAAATATCAAAGTAATAAACCGCGTTTGTTCTTCAATTCATTGTCGAGTTTTAAAAATATAAAATGCGATGGCCTAAATATGTACATGTATAGGCCTATTTAGATATCCGATATCGTTATCAATATTGACCCTGTGTCTGTTGCGTTTCCGCGGTACGTTATTGTTCACCGCGGGAGAGGGGGGGGGAATCGGCGGCGTCAGGGGCGGGGTATAGCAGATACATCCACTTCTTCCGCTGTTTCATTTCTTGGACCCCTACCACAGCGTTTTAATGGAGTTGCAGTGTATCTGGTCGAGTCAAACTAGATTTACCTTTATGTTCCAATGTGAATTTTGATTATATCAACAAAAAATCGACAAGAATATGCAGTTTTCGCGATCTTTCTACTACCGAGATTTAGGCAGAATAAGACATCACAGACAGTCTGTCTGTTTAAAATTCACTTACCTCAAGCTAACTACCCAATTTATATGGACATTACATCAAATTTCAGTTGGAAAATTGAAACAAAACTTTTGATAATTCTCCACAGGAACGCCATTTCTTAACTAGATTCGTACCCTTATATGTTCAACCCAAAACATTTTTTTCTTTTTTTGTGCTCATTCCAGAAATGAAATCAAGATGAATTCTATTATTTCTAAATTAGGTCATAGAAATTGATATAGGAAATAAATATTACAAAAAAAAATAGAAGAAAAAAAAATGAAGAAAAAACCTTGTAAAATCAAAGTGCTAAAAGTCCCGTCACAGGCTTCTTTAAACAAACTAGGTATCAACTTTTAAATTTGTTACATGGTTATTGTAGAATAAAATAATGTTCTTAGAGATATTTTTTGGGAGAAGATATGATAAGGGTTTGTAAACACATTAGAAAATAACTGTAATAGAATCTAGTTTTACTTATTTCAGGAGAAGGGCCTTCCTTAATCATACAAGGACTTCCCAAGGATTTTAAAAATTCCTTATATACATTATTAAATAGAGACCTATAAAAGTTGACAATACATGCAGTGCTGCCCTTGGAACTCTCAAATATATGAGCATAACACAGCCTAAGTGCAGTTGATTTACTGTTTTCTTTGACTCTTTAATTTAAATTTCTTAAATATTCCAATTTTCTTCATTTCTTTTGTAATAGTCTTTTAGTACACAGTATATTCTACTAAAGGGAAGGGATACAAGGGGAAGGAGGGAAGGGGGGGGGGGTATTTTTAAGCCATCATGCAAAATTTTATTGATGATTTGGGAGTTAAGTTATTTATGAGATGCTATAAAGGTGTCAAAGAAAAAAATTCAAATCAAATTATTTATTCAGCAAAACAGAATTTCTGCTTCACAAATATCAAAATCCTTATCCAGTAAAACCACTGTAACCATCCTTTATTATTAACAGAAATACAAAGTAATCTTACAATATAGCCGCGCGCATATGCCACTACGCCTTCAAAATTTTCTGGGGAGAACCCTGGATGTTATCACATGAATATTTGTAAAGTTATAGGATTAAATACCCATGTCCTGAAGATCTTGTTATATCCAGAGTGCCCGTATGTCAGTCTATTTTATGACTGGTTTGAAAGATCTGTGTGAATTTGTAACAGGGTGTATGAATATTTCAAACTTTATTTTGCTGAATATGAATTTTGATTCAAACTTACTTGGGATATTTTAAACAGTGGCTCAAATAATAATTAGAAAGTAGACATTGTAGGCTAAGGTTTGTGAAGAAGGAAAATGAACTGAACAGTATGAAAAAAGTTTGGATGTCATTATTATTGAATTTTAGTGATGAAGAGAGTATTCTTCGAGTTCACTGAGGCATGAAACTAAAAACTCAATCACACTTTATGAATATGCAAAGCAGATTCATACATGAGTGTGATTAGGTTTTAAACTCCACTGGCCGAAAGGCCAGCGGGCTATTGTCATGGCGAGGTGTCCGGCGTCCGTGCGTGCGTCCGTCCGTCCGTAAACTTTTACTTTATAAATCTTCTCCTCATAATGTACTGGATGGATTCCAATCAAATTTCACAGGAATGTTCCTTGGGTGACCCTCTATCAGATTCCTTAAAAGATTTTTAATCGGTTGAAAATCATGGCTGTAGTGGGCGTGGCTAATTTCCATATATGGTAATAGGTGAGTTTTCTCAGAAACTAATTAGTGAATATTTACCAAACTTCACATGAATTATCCTTGAGGGGCCCTCTATCAGCCTACAAAAAATCATTATGATCAAATGAAAAATATGTATTTTATAGGCGGAGGTCATTTCTCTATATGTTATATAGTGAAAACTTTGAAAATCATTTTCTCAGAATCTAATCGATAGATATCAACCAAATTTTACATGAATGATACTTGAGTGACCCTTTATCAGTATATCAAAAATTATTGTGATCGGATGAAAAATGTGTATTTTATGGGCGGAGGTCATTTCTCTATATGTTATATAGTGAAAACTTTGAAAATCATTTTCTCAGAACCTAATTGATAGATATCAACCAAATTTTACATGAATGATACTTGAGTGACCCTTTATCAGTATATTAAAAATTATTGTGATCGGATGAAAAATGTGTATTTTATGTGTGGAGGTCATTTCCCTATATGTTATATAGTGTCAACTCTGAAAATCATTTTCTCAGAACCTAATTGATAGATATCAAACAAATTTTACTAGAATGAATCTTTAGTGATCCTTTATCAGTCTATTAAAAAATATTGTGATCAGATCAAAAATATGTCTTTTATGGGCAGAGGTTATTTCTTCATATATAGGGTAAAACAAACTATCATGAAAGGTTAAACAGATGGATAAGATATCATATAAATTTTATTTCTGTGAAGTTGTATCAGTCTGCAAAAAAATATTTGATTAGATGAACAGCATATTTTTTTATAAGTAGAGGGTATTATAACATATAAAGTGAATATTTGATCACCCTTTTGGTATCTTCTCAATGATGATTTTTTCTAGACTTGTTAAATTTAATAGGTGTAATGATTATAGATTAGAAGGAACAAAACCTTTGTTGAAATTCAAATGTATAGAAACATTAGTTGAAATAAGTAGCCTGAGAATACCCACTCAGAATTGGTGAGTTTAGTTGAACGAAGGGTGAATCTGCACAGAGTGTAAAATGATGTTCTGACCTCCTGACATTCAGAGTGGGGTAGAAAGAGTTGAGTTTACTGCACTCTAAAGCATTGGGCAGAATAAAATAAATATATTGGATTGAATATTTTACTTCTTACTATCAATAGTTAGAATTTTGTTTTGATGACAAACAATTGTGAAGTAACATCTTTTAGTAGTGTTTAATTAAAAGTGGAAAGATCTACAATCAAAATTTTGCAGACCAACACCAGTATATTGTGCAGTAACGTTCTGTTAGTTTTGAAATTCTTGTATTTGGATTTTAACAAAATATCACTAGAATGATCCTTGGGTGACCCATTATCAGACTGCACAAAATTATTGTGATTTAATGAAAAATATTTGTGTAACAGGTAGAGGTCAATTTTGTTTTTCACTGATCATGAGTTTTTTATGCAGAAATATTTCAGCATATGACCCTTATTTACTTGAAATAAACATTCACTCTTTCATTCACTTCAATTCTCATTTAAACAGCTTTATCATCCTCTCATAGTCATTATTTGGATATTCAGGCCTGTGGAGCGAATCAGGCGCTCAAGCGCCTCTAGTTAGTTTCTTACCTCGATGAAATCACAAAATGCCTCTTCACATCTTGATATAATTCATGGAAGCAAAAATGGAAAGATTAACCCTCAAATTCATGGATTGTTTATTGGACTACTTTCTGTTAAAGCTTTCAAAAAAGCTTTGCAGAAAATGGTTTTCATTTAGTTGTGAAACCAATTTTTCAGCCAGTCAGAATGCACAAATCTTTGTGAACCAACTAGAATTAAATTATTTTGATAAATCTTTGGAAAACCGTTATGTTTTCTTAATTGTGTATTATTATAGTAAAGTAGAACCTCAAGGGAATTAAGTCCTTTAATATAAAAGTCAGTTTCCAATCTCATTTATTGTGTTATCTCCCTTGTTATACAATTCTTAGTATTGATTTGCTTGCCAATTCTCAACATACTTGTTTTAAATGCTTCATTTTCATTTATTTCTCTTTCAGTACAGAGGAGAGTTTGGCCTACTAGATGTGTCCTTAAGGAATGTTACAGTTGGTGGTATCATATGTAGCTTGGTAATACCAGTGGCTCTTGTCCTGGAATTTCTATTTAGAAGAAGCAAGGTAATTGTTCTGAAAATGGGATCTAGATAGAATATTGATGATATTCTGATCTTTTTTTTGTTGGGATATTACAGGACTATGTTAATTTTATGAAACTTAGTAGACTTGACATAATACCAAAGGGAAAAACAAAATAGTTTGAAAACGTTTTCATCCAGAGAAATAAGTCAAAGAATTCAGCTTTTTAAAGACAACTCTATAGGTAAAATGGAAATACTTGTTTAGATACTGACATAAGATCAATTATATGTTTAAGTGGAATTTATCATGAAGGTACAAGTAAATCTAAGACAAAAAGCTTTGAATTTGAGAATTATCTCTATTACACCACTCTAGGGTATTTCTATCAATTCTAATAGTGCAGAAAGGAATGAATAACTGGTTGAACAACACATTGTAAATAATTGAAGGCTAATCATTTAAACATCTTTGGAGTCTGTAGATATTTACTTAAGGTAGTGGAACCGTAATAGTTTGGCAACAATTCGGATCTCATAAACTTTCACAATGTTGACCGAGGCTTCCAAATGAAAATCTTTAGGAAACCTCAGTTAACATTGTTAAAGTCCATTGCTTTGGAAATATTGCCGAACTATTATGGGTCTACTACCTTAATGTGTGGTCAAGTAAAGTGTAATGTAAAGTCTCAGATCAAACTGTTCAGATGCACAGTCTGATCTGAGACTTTATTATGCCAACACATGAACAAATCTAGAAAAGTTTTGCACATACCTTTCAGGGAAAGCATCTAATCTAGTAAGGTTAAAACCTAGAATCCAAGGTAAGCTGCAACAGTTGCTTCAATATGGATGAAAAACTGTAACAAGTAGAGTTAAATCCCACTTGAACTAACAAATGTAATCCCTTTAAGCCCAAGCATGCCTCGAGTGTGACCAGCAAAGATGAGGTAGAAGACTGGGACCACGATTATCCGAGTGGAAAACCGAATGAACAAGAGAGTGAGGACACATCTGAACACGTACCGCCCGTGATGACGTACTCGTTACTTGATCAGTCAATCATGAACTGGCCCAACATACAGACATGGGCCCAGAAACAGTGGATGAAGAGACAACAGTCTCATCTTACAAATACTGGGTATAACAATGAGAGGAGTGAAGATGGACTTGGAAATATTATCAAACCTACAGCTGCCATTGTGGGGTCACCTATAGTTAAACAAGGTAGGAGATCTAATTATTTTCCTTGACAATCAACTTAGAAATTCTGACCCTTGAATTTATTTGTGATTTCTTTAGGATTCTAAAGAAAGGAATATCTTTTTTACAGCAATCAGAAGCATGTTTTTTAATTTCATTTTATATCTCTGTAGATTACACTTATACAAGGAAATATATTAAAATTGCATATTGTAGCTCTTCTTAAAGTGAATTTTTCACAAATAATTTTCTCAACCTTGCATAGTGTAATAAAGGATATGTATTTGTATGTTTCAGACCTTTGTCTGTGTAAGTTCCTTACAAAGAGGTTCATTCAATATTGAACAATTTATAAATGAGTCTGTGCATGACATTTCCAACACTTTTCAATGTGCGCTAAGCAAAGACTCTGGTCAGTCTGTGCATCTGCACAGTCTGACCAGAGTCTTCAACTTGCACTTTTCAATAAAATAAGGTATCAAAATCTGTAGACTGCCAAGTAATCTTCTAATCACCCTATGTGACTTTCTAGGCTGCTAAATCTTTGCACCTCATGCAGGTGTCAAATTGATGGAAATGTCATGCATAGGCTCAAATTTTATTCGCCTTTCCAGCAATGTCTGAGATGGATCAGGCATCTAGTGGTTTTGAAGACTGTAATTCCCTGATACGTCCTAAGGCCTCAATGGACTCCACTCATACTACAGCAGCGCCATCTGTGGCTGAGAGCATGCGGACACACAAACCTAAATCCCTCCCGGATAGTCTACAAATGTCTAAACCTGCATCAGAGATGGACAGTAGCAGAACTAGTAAAGCACCATCTATATCAAGCTCTGGAAGTCATAAATCTTCGGGTAAATTGATAGAATAGCTGCTATCTTCATTCCATCTTTCCCATTCTATCAAGATCCAGCTTTTACAGACCTTTAAGATGTAAACTTAGAAATTTTGTTATTTTCTCAACAATTTCACATTTGTGCAATACAAGACTTCAATCCACCTGTGCAGTTTTGTCAGTGTCTTGACGATCTGTTTTGAAAATAGCTTATGACTAGTTTCTTTAGATAATCAGCAAATATTCTTAATGTACTGTATGGCTGTCTTGGTGATTCAGTAATGACACATTTGAAATAACAAGTTTTAGCAAAATTTTATACACAGAATCATGCATTGGTTTCTTTAAAAATATATATGAATTTAGCCAAAATGTTAAGATTTACTTCTTAAAGCAAGTGATAGATACCATACTGTAATTACTAATTAACATGTTCTGAAAGGTTGGTTCTAATTTGAAATGTATGATAAAGGAAATGTTTTATTCTTATAACTATACAAATACCCGTGTGATAACATCCCCTATGATATTCTTTATGATATCACATAGTTATTTTTAGAACAAAGATATAATGCGGTTATTTTCAGAAACTTGCATTTCAGTTAGAAACATCAACGAAAAGAAGACAAATAGAGGTTGTAAGATAAATATAATACTTACTTAGTGTACTGTATAAAAAATATCTAAAAAAATATCTAACGAGGTTATGAGAATTGATAATTGTCTCGGCAGAGCCTCGACAATTTTCAATTCTCCCAACCTCGTTAGATATTTTTTTCTAATACAAAACACTAAGTATGTATTATATATTTACAATTACAGTTATGAATGAGAGAAAGTGTAGAAGAAACAACAAGTTCTACCTACCCTACTGGTGTCGTTATCTAGCCTGGGGTATCTGTGGAATATTGTGTGTTGGATGTGCGGTGATTACAGCTATGTATGGGTACAGGTAAGTTACATCAATGGTGTTTGCTTGTGGTGAATTGTTGCCTTTTACAGTAGCGAACCTGTAATAGTTCTGCAACATTTCGGAACTAATGATCTTGCACAATGTTGACCAAGGTTTCCTAATGAAAATCATTAGGAAACCTTGGTTAACACTGTTAAAGATCATTACTTCCAAAATGGAACGGAACTATTACAGGTCTACTACCTTAAAGACATTCTTATTCATACTCGCCAAATACTTTTGTGAGGAAAATTTGCATGATTTTCCAAACAATATGTACTGACTGATAAATTACATTGCATTATTTCTATACATAAACAATAAAAACCTCAGATCAGATCCATTTTCACCCAATTTCTACACCAGAAATTTCATACCTCTAACAACATCCCATACAGATTATTATAAGTTGCACATGATTAGGATCAGTAATGGTTTGTTTTCCAACAAAAGTGAACAATTTGTGATAAATATTTGACTATTTACTTAACACAATTTGCTTGTTGTTTTGCCAGGCATTTGCAAAACCTGTCTGTAACATGATGGAGAAATGTCATATTGTGCAATCTAATATCTAATTTATAAGCAGCTTTAACATTTATTGAGTCAGTTTTGAACCTATTTCTTACAGATTTGGTGTCACAAAGAGTACTCTTTGGCTGCAGTCTTTATTCTTCAGTGCCATGATCTGTGTGTTCATATCCACACCTTTATTGGTTAGTAGTACATATTATTTAGCACTTAAAGTTATAATTTTGGTGGTATGATCTCGGTATTCATATCTACATTAGTGCATGACCAAATTTTATTAACCATTCCAAGTCGGCAGAAATTTCTCTGTACCGATTAACAAAATGAAAAATCAGGAATTAGGCCAAGATAATACAGGACATACTTTTGAAATTGTTTATATAATTATGAGAAAAGATTTCAAAGACATTCTTTGAATATCATTATAAACTTGAAATCAAACATATCAAAACACTGATTCTCCATGTTTATACATGTCAGTTATTGTAAATAAATAGGTAACCAAAGCCTTGTGACTACAGCTCTATAAATCTAAGCTCCTGTTGTGATGTTTGGGTCAAGCAATGGAGAAGTTCTTTCAAATTTTGTAAATAACTTCTCTTCATTTAACCCTCGTCATGCTGATCTTGGAATATTCCTGCTTTGGCAGGAAGTATAAAAAAGATCAGTCTGCACATATGTGCTGTCTGATCTTAGTCTTTTCCACCAGGTTTTCCCTTTTAAAACAGAAAATTGTAATGATTATATTTTCAAAACAAACTTTGATTCACAATTACTGCATCCAGTATTTTCGGCACTTTGATTTTACTGTGATAATGACCATTCTTTTCATTTGGCATAATTAAACAAGGGTTAATTTTATTTCAGATTTTGATAGCTGTACTCCATGCTGCGCTCCAATACAGAAATGATCCTACAACAATTTTGGATATCTATGACATTTTTAACAGGGTGAAGGCTAAACAGGACCTCTTAAAATGGAAGAAACAAATGGAAATGTGGTTTGAAGGTGATGCTCAAGACAGGGTAGGTGTGATTTTCAAAAGTAAAAAACCATAAAACCCTGAAATAATGATTTTAACATTTTGTAATGCTTTTTAACCCTTTCCTATTTTACAAAATTTTGGACCTGTCCAAATTCAAAGGTTTTGCAGAAAAAAATATAAAGTGGATTTAATTTTAACAATAACCAATCAGTAGGGTAGAAAATAGTGTGGAAAAAGAAGAAATTGCTTGTTAGAAGCAATTTCTTCTTTTTTTCACAATATTTTCTCAATCATAAAATCACAGGCGGGTAAAAAGCAGGGATTAAACAGCAAAGGGTTAATGAAACGCTGTTTTGTGTTTCTGGTGGATATCATGTGTAAATGCCAGAATTGAAGTCCAAAAATTCTGTAGTCTTGCATCAAAATGTCCAAATATGTGTTGACTTCAAATATATATGTCACTAGGTTATATCCATTTTCTTTGTTCCAATACAAAAAACACTTTTAGACTTGCCAACAGTCTGTGGGTAAAGTCATTCAAACAAGAAAGGCCGATAATTGAATGGGATTTACAAATGGAAGGTATAAACTTATATACTATTTTGCTGAGTAATTCATGCTGATACATAACTAGGATTTAACAACTGGTTGAAAGTAAGACTCCATTAAAATTTTATATTTGTGACCCATCACGCAAAAAGGGACCATCTAGGTAGTGTGTAAAGTGTTGTCCCTAGTCAGACTGCGCGATTGCGCAGACTGACTAGGATCGAAACTTTTTGCGCCTTACTAATTTTCTTAATCTAGAATGTTAAATCTACCTTCCATTGAAAGAATTTTTGAAATGCGACTTCTGGTTGACCTATGCTGGATCAAATCTCTTTTTCAATAATTCATTTTACTGAATTCCTGGATGGTCCCTATTCGCATGACAGGTCACATTTATTATGAATGTATTACAGGCTGTATCAGCCAGACAGAGGTCCAGATATCTCCGGTTTGCCAGACCTCCTCAAGAGAAACAGCTGATTGAAGCCAGAAAGAAAGTAATCAAGGAGAAAAAAGCTCTCTCTGTCTTCAGGTTAGATATTGTTTGCTTTCCAGAACTTACAGAATAACTGGTAAATTTTCTCTCTATACCTTAGTACTGTCATCTGTCAAAGGGTAGCTACTAGCATGTATGACTGAAAAAACAATGAGGTTAGGTATTCAATCCTTGTTGCTGCTATCATTGTACTATCATTTGTTAGATAATAACCTAAATGGGATTAGTTGATATTGAGGGTTCAGTGCAATACTATTGTAAGTGCCTATAAATATATAGGCACTTACAATAGTATTGCACTGAACCCTCGAAATTTTGAAGTTGTTGCAATACTAGTATGTGGGATACAAAGAATCTATAGTTAGGATCTCAATCCAAATCAGTATAACTGAATAGTGGCAATGAATCGCATACAAATGAATTATCAACCTTCCTTCTTAGACATACAATCATATTCTAAGAAAGAATTGTTAAACAGTTAGGGTCTTGTAACTTTTTCAGATTGAGAATACCCTCGGAGAAATATAGTCTCAATTAAGCTGTTAGAAAGACCCTGTGGTCAGGATGCAAATCATTTGGGAACATTTAGAAATAATACCCTGCTTGCTCTTGGGAACATGTGCAAAGCAAGTTAACATGATCGCCTAAGTTTCTGGAAATTTCTCATCTTAAACACAGTTCTGAGCCTTATTTTTATTTCTGATTTATTACAGAGAGAGTGTAATGTTTATAATAACCGTATTCCTACTTCTGGTGATGGCCTACAGTAAAAATACCTCAGAAAAGTACAGTCTCAACAAGGCTATTAAGACACGACTCTGCAAGACTTGTACACCCAATTTTCTACAGATCAAATCTCAATCGGACTGGTACACCTGGACCAAGACTGGTTTATTGGATTCTTTACAAGTATTTAATAGACTGGATGATGGAAAACAATCAGTGGTATGTTCACAAGTTTGAAACAACATTTGTAATTAAGAACAGCTTAAAATAATGAGTAATTATTGATTGATCGTAAGATGTTAAATAATGGTGTCCATAGTCTAGAGGTAGAGCATCGGCCTCTTGTCCCAAAGGTCCTGAGTTCAACATCAGCATCTGTACATGTGATACATTTAATTATTGCTTAATATGATAAAGCACTTGTACTAAATTTAATAACTTTACCTCACATATCTGTTAATATTAGAATCTTCCTCTATAACAATGTATTATTCTAAGTTCCTTCAATGTCATTTTATATGATCTTTAGTGTAGTTTTTATTATTTAATTCCAGGATATAGGATACAAAGAGAGTAACTATCTGATTGGATCTGTACAGTTACGTCAGCAGAGAGTACAGAGCGTATCATGTCCAGACAAACTACCCTATGTTACGTCTAGTTGTCTGGTTGATGACCAGTCAGTTCACCAGAAACTTATGTCCAATATGAGTGGTATAAGGTACCAGAATGGGTTCCTGGGAAATCTGATATTTGGGAACTACAGTGTGTACGATGGAAGTGGTTATGTCATGTCATTGAATACAACTAGGTAAGTGAGACCTTTGATATATGTGACCTGTCATGCAAAAAGGACCATCTTGGTAGTGTGTAAAGTGTTGACCCTAGTCAGACTGCGCGGACTGCGCAGACTGACTTGAGTCAAAACTTTTCACTTTTAGCTAATTTTCTGAATCTAGAATGACCATTCTACCATTCTGTGAAAGAAATTAGAAATGTGACATCTTGTTGGCTTGTGCTAGAACCAATTAATTTCATTTTTTTTTTTGAAGAATTTCGCTTTACAGGTCACATATATAAACATTAATCATGCTGTATTTGAACTTAATTTCAAGTAACTTGCCAATTTTAGGGACATTTACAAGTAGTGTGCCTCTTTATTTTTCTCACAATAATTGCATAGGAACAGGCAGTATAGGTTAAGATATGAATGCATGTAAATCTTTATCTGTAAAGATCAGTTAAAGAAAAACTAAAAAAAATACCACTCTTTCTCTTCTTTCAGATCTAGTGCTACCAAACAATTAGACTGGTTACAAAACAACAGATGGTTAGACAGAACTAGTAGGGCCGTGTTTGTGGAGTTCACAGTCTACAATGCTCCAAAGAATCTATTTATAGCTGTAGATTTATTGTTGGAGTTACCTCCCCTGGGTGTCGCCGTTCCAATAGCCAAGGTTACCTCCACACATGTGTTCAGATATACCTCAACATGGGATAATGTTCTGCTAGCCTGTGAGGTATGGAGTAATTAGAGGATATTGAATGAGTGGTCATTGAATACAGAATTTATCAAACGAGTCGTCTGTAAACAGATAAAAACAGGGCTTTTCCGAGTTTTTATCTGTTTATAAATGACTCATTTAATAAATTGGGTATTTCAGGAGATTAATTTTGATTTTCTACTTATGATATAAATCAAAGAAATTCCGGAAATTCTGAAAGCATATTTGGTGGTTTCCAAAATGATGTCAGTAAATGCATTGTGACATCATTTTCACAACAAAAATATAAAATTGCTTGACATTCTTGGATTTTTTGCGAAAGTTATTCCCACTTGTGTAATAACACCCTTGTAATAACAAAAATGGGGTAATTTCACTGTAGTGACATAGGTTATATTATGAATCTCTAATAAGACTAAGATTATTTTTCTTAACATTTTTAAGAACTTATGTCTACAGATGAAATATGATGTTGATGTTGTTGATATATTAATTAGTTGTTGTATTGTTGCCAATACCAATGATGAAATAAAACTTTATAAATTAAAGAGTCTTTTATAAACTTATATACAATTTAATTTCTTCTGGCAAAAGAATATGGCAAAATTACTTGGATTGTATTTTGATAGATTAGCAACTTGATACAAACTTTTCGTTGTCAGAAATCTTTTAGTCATAAAATATACTTCATTAAGAATTAAAGAAGGTAACACTGAGTTTGAAAATACTGTTTTGTCTTCCAGCTGCTTTTTTTCTTGGTGACTATGCTTTGTTTAAAGAAAGAAGCTTACAGAATGATGGAGAAGCAGAAGAAATATTTTATATTGCCTTGGAACATACTTAATGTAAGAGACTTTTCTTCATGTTATGTACCTGCATCTATAGATCGGGGGCATATTTTTGTTGACCTGTCTGTCAATTTGTCTTTTCTGATGGCTCAGTGCGAAACTGTTGTTACTGCCTATAAACATATAGGCAGTTACAACTGTTTTGCGCTGAGCCATCGATTTGTCCCTAAAACATTGGCCAGATCTTTGTAAGATTTGTAAGAGATAGAGCCTTCATATGTAACAAGAATATTGCTTGTGACTATAACTTACTCTTGATACCACTGTCAAGGTCAAGGTCATTTTTCAAAGTCAAATACGTTGAACATTTCTGAAAATGGTAGTGGGGTGGTCAGGGTATTTAACAAACACATCTTGTTTCTTCTTGGATTATATAGTAGTATACAATTGAATTATAGATTTAGTTCAGAATTTTTTTTTGTTTTATTTCAGATGATAATCTGTGTGATATCCCTTGTATTTTGCCTGTGTTATGTGTACAGATTTGTCATTGTGTCAGCTACTGTAGAGGGTCTTAGGAACACATATTATGAACAATATGTAGATGTGTCCTTTATAACCATGTGGGATGAAGTAAGTGCATTTAATATGACACACTTCTTTAAATACTTTAATAACCTTTAAGTAAATCTCTTCAACGTAACTGAACCCTTGTCATGCTGAATAAATTTTGGCTAAAAATTTTCATCAAAATCAAAGGGCAAAAAGCACTGAAAGTACCAACAGTACTTTACTGTAGGTCAATTTTTATTTGAAAAATTATATCTATTGACAATTCTGGTTTGAACGTGAGAAACAGGTGGTGTAGACTAACATCAGACTGCATATATGTGTAGGCTGGTGTTTGTCTATAGCTCCTGCCAAAGTAGGAATATTTCAGGTTCCGCTTGACAAGGGTTAAGATTTGACTTGAATAGTTCATAAAATGAGAGATATATTGTCTTCTATAGAGATACAGATAGAGGGATCATTTTAGATTTCAAATTAAATTATTTCAACAATACATGCACAAATCCTATATTGTGGGTACTTATTGGAATTTTATTTCATTCTTATAACTTACTAATCATTAGACTTATAGGATATTACTTCCTCGTTAACGCTCTGACTCGCTTAGATGCATGCTAAAAATAGATCATCAATCAACCATGACTATATATGTGTAAGCATGCAAAAATTTGATAGATTAGAATGATAACTGTTTTTACCTAACTGCAAGATGAGAACTCCACATTGAGACATATTTCAGACCAGAGCTGCAGATGGAGGGAGAATTTTGGATTTCAATTTTAAGTATTTCATTCATCCTTATTTAAACCCTATCTTGCGTGTTCTTAATTGAAATGTCTCATCGAGACGATTCAAATGAGTACCCATATCATAGGATTTCATTGAGAATTAAAGATTCTATACTTACTTTACCCCCTCTTAATTTGGCTGTTGTGGACCAAAAGGATAAAAAAACATTTGGACAAGGAGAAAATGCTAGCTAACAGTATTTCTTTTCCTTTATTGTTTTTCTTAACAATTATATAAGCAGATTAAAATTCTTGTTTGTGTTGTTATAAATTCATACTATAAGATGAGTTTTGTATATCAGATACTCCGTTGGTTGGTTGGTGTGCTTCTGTTCCTGTTTACTGTGAAATCACTTCGCCTACTGCGGTACACAAAACTATTTGTGGTATTTGGAGATGTGTATAGAAAAGCCAGAAGAGAAATTATATTATTCTTTGTAAGTTTTCAACTCTTTTTATACCCCCACATACCATCTGTCCTTCTGTCTGTCTGTCTGTAAAAGTTGATAAAAAACTTGACATTACCAATATTTTCAAGGCTATTTTGGATACAATGCTCATATTTAGTGTGATGATAGATGTTAATGATACGCATCAGCTGGTACCAAGGTCAAGGTCATGTGACAAGGTCAAGGTCATCTGTCAAGATCAAATTTCTAGAAATTGCCGCTTTAGGGGCATTCGTGTTTCACAAACACATCTTGTTATACTCCTGAAATGAAATGATGTCGGGCCTAAAGAGTTACCTCTGTTAGCGTGTGAGAGTGTGTCCTATTCTTATCCAGTGCATAACTTCTACATTATTTGTTCGTGGACAAGTATGTACCAGGGCTAATCCTGAAACAGTTCTAAAAGATCTAGGAGAAAAGACATTCTAATGTTTGTATCAAAGCATAGAAAATATTGTCTTTAATGAGGAAAATTCTGGGTAACAGCATTTTCTTCATAATAAATCAATGTTTTCTCAATGATAATCAATTCATTTTTTTGCAGACAAGTTCATTTTGATCCTGGACAAGAGGCAAATTGACTTTAACCTGTCCATGGACAAGTGGAGAAAATTTGTAATTCCAAAGCCCTGCGTAGACTATTGTAATGATCACAAGACATAGGAATTCTTTGATATTGAATGACTTTAGAATGACATAACTCTTTCTAATCAAGAGTTGTGATACAAATTGTTAAAATATTTCAGGCTCTCTTTTCAATACTACAAGCTGGCTATGCAAGTATGGGACATGTGTTGTTTGGGTCAACAGTGAGATCGTACCGTAATATCTGGATCAGTTTAATGGCCATCACAGCTTTACTAACAGGGAACCAGAGTTTCCAGGACAAATGGGAACCAGCACATAGACTGTCCACCAATATTTTCCTGTTTTGTGTCTGTGTGTTCATGATGGGACTGCTGTTGGCTTACGTAAGTGTCAATATTTATGCTCATCCCTATAGTCTTTTACAAAATTAAAGGAAATTTATGGTATCATGAAAAGTATTCAGCTTAATGATTTGACATAATTGAATGTCAATTTAAGAAAAATAAGTGTGTAAAGATGAGCTTTAGATCAAACTGGACTGGTATTTCAATGACCTTGTACTAAAAGGCTGTAAGCGTTTTTCAAACATGCCCATACATTGTAAAGGCACTTTCCACCTATTGGCATTTGGATGTCAATTTGGTTGTACAGATGTAAGAAATTCCTATGTATTTAAAGATGATAAAGATGAGAGTTGGGCAAAAAACCCTGCTAACTAAACCTTTATCATACTCCTTCTGTTCATTGACATATACAAAGCTTTGGCAGACAGTATAGACTAATATCAGCCTGCATATACATGCAGTCTGATCTTAGCCTAAACTGCCTATTTTCTGCTTGATCATTGTGAGAAAAACTTGAATCAGATTCAGAAATATCTCAATAATTGGCTAATTTTTTGAAAGAAATCTTAATATTCTGCAGGATAAGGGTTAATTAAGCTGTAGTTATGAAGCTATGCCCCCCTCCCCTCCCCCCACCAACAAAATTTGTTACAATTACAGATGGTTGCTGTATTGTCCCACTATTTCAAGTCTAGAAAGAAGCGTCGTCTGTTGGCGATGAGTGGACAGGAAGCCATGTTGTTTTACTGGACCCAGTTTCAGTATGTGACTGGTATAAAGAACAAGGAGATAGAAGAGGAACCAGAAGTTATCTTACCTCCTGTAAGTTTTAGAATTGTCTTCTGTATGCACTGAATGTTCAAGATGTTAAAATGGGATTCAAATATTCAAATTCAAATATTTAGAAATATTACCCTGCTGAACATGTGAGAGGGGCCTGTTTTCAAAATTGCAAATCATACCTGGTGTTTTCATTCTTTTTATGCCCCCGTATCGAGAGATCGGGGGCATATTGTTTTACTCGTGTCCGTCTGCCTGTCTGTCTGTCCGTCTGTCTGTCCGTCCATCCATCCGTCTGTCCGTCCGTCTGTCCGAAAACAGAAAACTTAACCTTGCCAATATCTTCAAGCCTATTCAAGATACAAAGCTTATATTTGGCATGATGATAGATCTCAATGATCCGCATCTGCTGGTACCAAAGTCAAGGTCATGTGACAAGGTCAAGGTCATCTGTCAAGGTCAAACTTTGAAAAAAAAATGCCGTTCCGGGGGCATTCGTGTTTCACAAACACATCTTGTTTAGATTCTGCCTTGCCTAATCTCATTGGAATCGTCTTTACAAGACACTTCCAATGAGATATTGCAAGACAGAATTAGATATTTAGATACTGCATGTACTATAGAAGCAACTTGAATTTTTGACTTGCGCAAAAAATGATCATAAAATGTTAAGATAAACACACTCCCTGGAAAAAACTGAGAATTTCTGGGAGATCTTTTTTTCTGTGATCGAACATTTTGGAATTTATATTATCCATGCAGCATATTATACAGAGAGTCACATTGTGAAATTGACATCTTGCTCAAGATCATTCTAAATGGCTTGCTCATTGCTTCAATCAATGCATTCAAAACACTCACTCCAATCACTCAAAAATGCTCTGAAATCACTCAAAACACTTCAAAACCATTTAAGATGTTCAACATTTCTTTCAAATCAATTAAATCATTTCATGATTTTAATGGCTGGTGTGGAATTGGAAGCCTTTGATAGGTCCGTAAAGACACACATGCAGAAAAGTGTGTAGATATTTTTAAGGAAAGTAATAAAATATTGATTATTTCATCTTATTTGGTAAAAATTAGGGATATTGTATCTCCTTCCTTTAATTCCATTCAAATCTTGCTCCTCTCACTCATTCAGTGTCATTCAGAAATCATTTTAAAAAAAGACTGGTATTGTCAATTTCACGAAGTTATTAACTGTTATAGTTGCAAGGAAGTTCTGTGATATTGATTTATGAATATATACTTGAATTTGAAATGGGTACTTATAAAAAACAAACTGTCATTTCAGGAGTTTACAATGGCTGAGATTGAGTACCAGGTGGATGAGCTGTTGTTTCGGATGAATGCCCTGAGTGGAACACATGGGTTGCCAGAGAAACCTCCATGCTACCTGACTGACTCTGACTGTACATATGGGGCAGGGGATGATGGGATATCTAGTGGAGGGTCAGAGGTAATACTAAAATTGTATGCCATTTATGATATAAAGCTAAAAAAATTTGGCCAGTTGAAGGGGTCAGTGCAAAACTATTGTTCGTCCCTGTGTATTTAAAGGCACTTACAACAGATTTGTGCTACCCTCTAAAATGAACAAAGAGTTTACTGTTTTGCGATCTTTTATATCCATGTTCATAAACCTTTGGTTGAGCGGACTTGCAGTAAGTGAAATGGTTGTCAAAACAACAGCTCAGAGTAGGTGCAGTCTGTTCGTATCCGTCCAGACATGCTGTCCTACATTTATAGATGAATTTCAAATTAACAAAGCACAATTCTTGTCTTTCATAAGGATAGGTGCTATCCAAAAAAAATCAGATAGCTCAAAACATTAACATTGAGTAGTGTAAAAATCACCAATTGAACATTATTGATTATTGAACATGATTATATGAAAGTACAAATTATGCTCAAACCTATATATGAAGATAAATAATATAAGAATTCCTGAAGATTGAATACAATTTATAATTTTAATTTCAGCCCATACCAACCTATATAGATGACCGGTTAGAACAGCGTGTTCAGAAAATAGAGGATAACTTGTGTTCACAGGAGCCTTTCCTAGCACAGCTACTCAAATTTGATGCTGTTGGAATGGATATGTTATCACAGGAAAAAGAAAAACAATTCAGGTCTGTTTGAAATAATCTACTTTGATTGTCAGGAGTTTAATGCATTTTAATCCTTTTTATGCTGTTCATGGCATCTACAAATTTTTGTCAGATAGTATAGACTAAGATCAGCCTGCACAGAAGTGCAGACTGATCTTGGTCTACACTGCCTGCTTTATACTTGATGAGTGTAGGTAAATCTTGAGACTGGTTGAAATGGCCTATAAATTTGCATTTGGTTGGGAACAAAGTTTCAATTCTGTCACATAAGATTTGAGGAATTTTAGAATAAATTGATAGCATTACAGGAAAACATGTCTTGAAAATGGCAGGCATTAACATAGTCATGAAACCTGGTAGGGAAGATGAAACTCAATTAAGAGGAACTAGGGAAAGATGTATTAAAAAAAGTACAGAATTGGAGATTCATGTCTGCTTTCTGTCTTGTTTACCAGAGAGAGTTTTTCTCTACAAGGTGCAATGTCACAGATAAAGTTGTAACAATGACAGCTTGGTGTGGGTGCATTTGTGCGTCTGTCTGTTGGTCCATCTAATTTTGTCTGGTCAATCGATCCTACATTCATGGGTGAATTTTAGAATAAATTGGCACAAATGATCTCTATCATGAGTAGTTGTGATATTTGAAAGAAATCTGATGGCTCCATGGTCACAGGGCAGGATCAAATATAAAAAAAAATATCTTTCTCCGGAGCAAACTTTCAATATTTTTGGATTGATTTCAAAATAACTTGGCACAAATGTTCTCCATCACGAGTAGATGTGCTATTTGAAAGAAATTTACAGCTAGCTCAAAGGTCAAGGTCACAGCTCAAGGTTGAATTTTAGAATTAGACTTAACCAGAGCTATGGACAAAGTTTTGTGGGCTCAACAGCAGTTGTGATAACCACCTAATTAAGGATAAATAGATTACTGTATTTCTCCTAATTAATTCTCCAAGGAGCTATACATAACATGGCCAGGAAGCTTTTATTTAGTATGCATTTTCTGATTTAAAAAAAAAAAAACCATAATACTTATATCTTTTAGGCCCTTTTCCCTTTAATTGTAGGAAAATTTCCTCTAAACAATCATATAAACAATCAGTAATATAAATGGTTATTTAGAGGAAATTCTCAACAAATTAGAGAACAAGTCTCATCAAATTCTTAAAATTTAGGCATTTGAAGTGGACTTTATTAGTAAAATATGTAGGGGCACTACTTTTAGGGAGGACGCTATAATTAGGGGAAATACAGTATTTGTTTTCTGTTTTCTTCAGGTCTCATCTGGAGCTAGAGATTTTCAGGCAACTACAGATCCAGAGACAAGATCTGAAAATATCTGACAGTAAAACTTCTGAAAATGGTACCAAAATTGACACTCAGCAGACAAAAACAGACAATGTGAGTGATGGAATGGGGATGGGAGACACATCTTGGAATATAGGCCAAGGTAATTCAAAAATATTACTTTCTTCAAATAAGGAAATTGCACTTAGGGTTCATATCATTCGATCCCCTACAGCGGCGCTCTTTCTTTCCAACTAATAGGCTCTCACCATTGAGTTGATAATCCTAGACCTATGTGAGATAGCAGCTTGAGGCTAGGAAAGGATAGGATAGTTGTAATGGTGAGAGAATTACCAGGAATCCATTGTTTGTACTGGTGAAAGAAATATCAGGAATCCATCATAAGGTGCTCCAGCTGACAAGACATCACAAATATAAACCAATTTTGAAAGAGTTGCATGTGATAAGTTTGAGTTAATGAAATTTAATCTTTGACTTTGGAGAAAAATATATTATAGATAATGAAGAAATTTTTTGTAACAAGTAATTCTTTCATTTTCCTTAAAAAAAAAAAGAAAAGATTTTTTCTCCTTGGGCATAAATAATGTAGAATTGTGTTACTGTGGGGATGGTTGAACTTGTGTTACCATATTTCTTCTAAAGATAGCACCCTCCCTAATAGTGGTACCCCTACATCTTTTACTAAGAAAACCCACGTGGTAAGCCTTAATTTTAAGAACTTTTTGAGACATCTTCTCTAATTTGAGGTGAATTTTCTCTAAACAATCATATAAATGATTGTTTAGAACAAATTTACCTTAAATTAAAGGGAAAAAGGCCTAAAAGACATCAATTTCAATGATTTTTTTAAATCAGAAAATACATAATAAATAAAAGCTCCTTGACCATGGTATGTATAGCTTCTGGGAGCGTTTATTAGGAGAAATACAGTATCTTACAATACAACCTACGTCTCGGTAGTAATATAAACCCATTGAATATTTTTGATATTACACGAGTGTTATTACACTAGTGGAATAGCTATGCAAATGAGCTCAGAGCAAATAGCAATGCTATTTTGTAACTGCAAAAATGACGTCATAATCTATGTTTTGTGACGTCATTTTTAGACAGCGTGTTAAGTTTTGCAGAAAATTGAAACGTTGAATTTTAAGAATTTTGAAGATTTTTCGCTAAAATGCGGGTTATATTATAAACAGAATATCAAATTAGTGCTCATTGATTACCGAATTTATTAAACTCGTCATCTAAAACAGACAAAAACTCGGCGCAGCCTTGTTTTTATCTGTTTATAGATGACTCATTTAATAACTTCAGTATTCAATGATCACTCATTTAATATACTCTATTTATATTTTACATTTTGTCTTACAGAATCCACATCCTCCGATGAAGCCAAACTGTTGCCACCACCTGAGAAAACCTCCAGACCTAAATACGCTCCCTCAAATATTACAATACAAGCTATACAAGATCTGTTAGCCAAATCAGCACAAGATTATAAAGATTTTCATAATGAGAACTCTAGTTCAAACCCAGACTCTCCCAGAGACAAATTAGCTTCGACCAAAACGCGTAAAAACACGGATAATAAGATACGAGCTAAGCAGCCACAGAATTCATCAACATCAAGTTCGGAGAAAATATCACCAGATTTATCTATAAATCATTCAAATGTTTATGATAAGGATAATATTAAAAAGCCCACAAAGCCTACATTTTTACACTCAAGAGATTCATCTTTGTCAGACGCACAGAAGAATAGTCCAATTATGAAATTGCGTAAGCATAGTGCTGATAAGTCTGCCAAATTAGAACCAAGTTACACTGGTGTTGAGAGGTTGATTGAGTCCAGTTCTGGGTCGGAACAAGATGGATTTCAAGTTGGAAGAAAACTTCTTGGAAAAAGGAGTCTTCGTAAGACTAAATCCCGAGGAAAAGGAAAAGGGGCTGATGAGGGGCTGGGACCTGGGCTGGTATTGGACGAATTAGATTGTGAGGAGGTTGATTTTAGTCAGGATTTTAGTGTGGAAGGACTGCATAAGGAACTAATGGATGTATATGAGGAAAGAATGAAAGAGTTGAAGACTGGTGGTACTGAACATTTAGTGAGAGCGGATGTTCATCATTCTAGTGATTCTCAATGACCAGTCTCTAGTAAAATAGTGAGAGCGGATGTTCATCATTCTAGTGATTCTCAATGACCAGTCACTAGTAAAATAGTGAGAGCGGATGTTCATCATTCTAGTGATTCTCAATGACAAGCCACTAGTAAATTAGTGAGAGCTGATGTTCACCATTATTGTGACTAAAAATGACCAGTCACTGAAAATTTAGTGACAGAATACATTCACTATTCTGGTGATTCTCAATAATCTGCCATTTGGTATTTTGAGTGGAAAATGCAAGACTGTTGTCCCATTAATTGTCTTTACAATATTCAGACTGTGATTAGTATCTTGTAGTGATTCTATAAGTCTTCAGAGATTCTTTTGATTTATAAGGCAAAAGCTCATTTAGAACTGATGAAAACAGTTTTGAAACTAACCATCTTAATTCTCTATCAAAGAACTTAGTTTAAGAATACTCATATGAAACAAGGATCAGTTTCAGTATAATTAGATTATTCTTAAAAAAATATTAATGATATGACCTACGTTGTGAGAGTGAAAAAGTGTCTTGAATATTTTTGATATTACACAGGCTTTATTACACTAGTGGAATAACTATGTAAATGAGCTAAGAACGTATAACGACATTATATTTTTTGTTGTGAAAATGACGTCACAATGCATTAGATTACGCCAATTAGCAAACTACTTGTATGTTTCATGGAATAACTTGAATCGATAAATTTCTGGAATTTCCTTGATTTATCTCAAAAATTTAGGTAATATTATAAATAGAATATCAAATTTGTGCTCACAGATTACCAACATATTAAACTCCTCATCCATAACAGATATAAACTCGGCACAGATTCGTTTTTAGCTGTTTATAGATTACTTGTTGAATAAATTCTGTATTCAATGACCACTCATTTAATATCCTCTAAACATTCAATTGATTACTATTTGATTAAGGGTCACACTATCGTTGGTGCCTAGATATTAAAGACACTTACAATCATTTTGTGCTGGATTCACTCACTTGATATCATTTGACGATAATAGAATTGAAATAATAGATATTAAACTATTTTAAAGGAGTGATAGAATTTATTTTGTGATAAAAAATAATCCGTCCATATAAAGTTTTTCTACAGTCTATTAGTCAGTTTTATTGACTGCATATTTTTATGATATTTCATGATGAGATTACTCTTGATATTTTTTTTCAAAAAGGTGCTTAGTTTATTATTCTTTAATAGTTTATGAATTTATAGTATTAATAAAATTTGAATTCAACACTCAATTTGAAATTGATTTATTTTGATTCTTTGCCACCGTAGCACAAAGTGCAAAATGGTAACTTGTATTCCTTTGCTGCATGAGCAGAAAATATAAATTTCAGTTGTTTGATAGCTGTAAAGAGAGATTCTGTCTGACTTTTACTTGTTACCTTGACAACATAAGGATTTACAGTGCTTAAAATGGAAACTGGAAATATTGTTTTACTCTAGCTAGGTGCCAAATTATTAGTACAATCTTCATGAAACTTTAAAATATTTTATAGTTTTGGAAATGAATTGGAAAGGGGAACTTTGTAGGAAAACATTCAAAACCGAGTTTGACTATGATGACACTCAAGCAGAAAATGATATCTAATTCAAACACATGTCAGCCAAACCAAGGATGAGTTTCAAATTCTAGGGGTTAACTAAAAATGAGTAAATTGCAATAAGGGATGACACAATTTCTTCATTAAATATCTTTTAATTACAAAAAACATAAACAAAAACATTGTAATTCTGTAGAACAAGGTAAAGAATACTACAGACCTCTGAGAAGTGGCTGGTGTCAAAAAAGATTTGCTATTTGTGTACATCTTTATCATTCTTCTGCTGTTCAAGGCTTATTCCTGCCGTATTCAAAGCTTTGACAAACAGTGTAGACTAAGATCAGCCTGCACCGACGTGCAGTCTGATATTATCCTACACTGCTGGCTTTCTACTTAATTACTGTGTGAAAACTTGAGCCTGACATGTTTTGTTGAAATGCCAAAAAATATCTCAATCTCTTTGAGTTAAGATTAAATAAAGAAGGAAAAGGGTAAAAAAACCAAGCAACGGATCCAGGTTTCTATAAAGGGGGTTCGATGTCGGCCTATATCTTGAGTAATTAGTCCCATAGTATCTCTATATAGATAGGGATACTGTTTGACTTCTTGCTCAAATTCAGTAAATCAGATATCTTTAATTTGACGAATGTCAAATAACTGTAGTTCGAACACCAAATGAAGGGGGGTCGTTTTCTTGTGTTGCAAAATTTTGATTGAATTTGTCCACTACAATCAAGTAATTTGGACGGAGAGGGGGTTCGTTTGAACCCCCAACCCCCTCTTGATCCGCCACTAAGACCAGATTGGCATTTGTTCACTTGCAGCTTCCCAGTAGATCTATAACACAATAAATTAATGTGTCTATGTCAATTGGTAACATTTCAGGTGTATTTCAACCTCATTACATTTTACGCACATGTTGAAAACTTAGTAATGTTTCAGGTGTATTTTAACCTCGTTACATTTTGCGCACATGTTCAAAACTTTAATTATAAATCATTTCCAAATATATACTTGCAACCATAGGATAATACTCGAAGTTCCTTTTAGACTTTACATGCTCCAACGGCATTTGTGAAGCAGGACTGAATTACATATTTATGTTTGCCGCGACTTAACGTCGAAAATGTTCAGTCTGCTAGCACAATAAATGCATGTTAACTCGCACAAACAATATTAATTGTACTGATGCACTCGGACAGACGGTATTAATTGTACCGAGATATTCAGACCGAAGTCTTGTGGTATTAAATACTTGTGACCGGCACAGAATGGATATTAATTTCCCTCAGAGAACTATGCTCTTATTTCGGTTTTAAGATACTGTCGAAACAAGTTTTAGATTTTCACATATGGATGGGTCAGAACACGGACCCTAAATATACATATTTAGAGTCCCTGGTCAGAACAATACTAATGTAATTCCATATAAATTTATAGGCACTTACAATAGTGTTGCACTGACGCATTGATATATGTATGAGCTTAGATCTTAAATGTTTCTTGATGACAAACAAGAATATTACAATAATAGTGCTAGAACCGCCATTGCTGTTCCCAAAGTCAGGCTGATATACGATACATATATCCCACTAGCACCAGACTCGCCAGTTCCCTGAGCAGCGATCTGAACATTTGGAATTCGTCGATTTGATGTTTGTCCCATTATGCTAAACTCAGGATGCTGTATTGTCCGTCTTCTAGCTTCCTTAAATATCTGTCTCTCCCACAGTGTCTCCCAGATTTCATCCCCGATCTGACTGCCGGACGCCCTTGTATCGTCTGAGTTGAGAATCATTTTGGTTTTATATCGGACGATAGAGTCGCCTATCTTGGCTGTAATGTAGGCGTCGTAGTAAGAGTTAGTCTTGTGGAGCCGCCTTTCGTCATCCATCTCAACCTGAAACAGTCATTTAAGAAATGAATAGAATAGAAAAGTTGGTTTCATGGAATTATGAAACTAAAAAATCTAATCACACTGTAATCGAAGTGGATTCATATATGAGTGTGATTTGGGTTTAGTTTCATACCTCCATAATCAACAAACACGCTCATATCTTATAATCCAATATCAAGAAGCAAAGTGTAAAGATCTATCAATAAAGAAACATTTTTCGTACGGACTACTTTGTCTCGAAGCTTGGAATATGTCTTCATAATCAAAATTGTTTCCAATGAGGATTTAATCCGATTTTCAGCCATTCAAAATTCACGAATGTTGATGATCACAACTAAAATTAAATAATACGAATTTGTATACACATACTTTTGCAAGATAATGCATTTCATATGGAATATTTAGAAATACATATATAACCCGTCACGCGAAAAGAGACCATTTGGTGAGTTCGTAAACTGTCGACCCTAGTCAGGATGCGCGGAACTAGGGTCGAAACTGTTTGCGCCGCGCTTAATTTTTGATTCTAGAATGATCAATCTAACTTCCAGTGAAAGAATTTTTGAAATGCGACTTCTTGTTGACCTATGCTGGACTCAATCTCTTTTTCAAATATTTATTTTACAGAATTTATATATGGTCCCCTTTTGCATGACGGGTCACATGTGTATACCACGCACAGGCTTATTTATATTTTTATTTGGATTAACAAATTTGAATCATTTTACCTTCAAAACAAGACGTTCGCCAACAATGAAATCTTCGTAAGTAGCTAGATAGCCTTCTACGGATTCATCTAGACGCTTGATCTCATCTCGAGCTCTCTCAACTCCCTCACCACAGACTGTAACGTAATAAAGGACAAACTTTATTCATAATATAAATATGACTTAAAGAGAAATTGTTCTTGAAAGCAACGACCGAGCAGAGTAAAGCTGTTTTAGCCAAAAAGTCGAAAAACAAACTATAATTTTCTGCATACATACACGTATTTGCATTTTGATAAAGCGATTCGGCTTTATTACTTTCTACAAATGAAATGACTTGTGATGATTGAAAGGATTATGTTGGCTCCTAAAATGCGTCACATGAAAAAAGTTCCTACGCTTTATTTACAAAAATTCAAAGAGTAAGGAAACGTTAAAGTTGCAATAAGTGGCGACGTTGAAAACCGAAGTAAGGAACAGCTATCCGTATTTTTATTGAATTAAGTGTTTACCGCGACAACCATTACGATAAAAGATCTAAAACGTGAAGATGAAAATGAATAATAACAAGCCTTGATAAACGCGGATTTTATAGTTCAAGAAATAAAAAACGAACCTTCGAATCTAAGTCGTTTCTCCAGCGTACAGTTATGACAATGTGACTCGTACTGTTTACAGTATTTTTCCGGGCTATCTTCAAGCTTTTCACAATCAGCGTCACTGTGGCGTCGACGTCGTCCGGGGATAACGATATTTTGATTCTGTTGAAACTGTTGGTTTGGATTGAATTGCGACTGTCTCTGGAATGTATTAATTCTCTGTACGGATTTGACCTGGTTACGCTGAATGTTTGGAAGGTTACCCTGACCTTGACCTCCGATGTCTGATTGACCACGTGATGTCATCGGTGACGGAGCAGGTCCGGGCCCAGTTGGTAGAGTGTTTGACATGATTTGACCACTGTGGTGATGTGGATTGTTTGGATCATGTAAATGAGCTGTTGGCATTGGCCGTTGGACGACTTGTGGTATCTTGTTCGACATATCGCCTTGTTGCTGCTGCTGTCGGGAATTGGGAAGTGTATTATGATTTTGATTTTGCTGGTTCTGTATTTGTTTATTTGCTAACTTTTGTTTTAATCGCTGTAGTGTTGAAGCTCGTGTATTATCTGTCCCCTGGTTTGATACAGTTGGAGGTCCGACTTGACGACTTTGTTGTTGATTCTGCCGAGATGTTTGACGCAGATTCTGATTGTTTGGTTGCCCTATTTGTTGACCGTTCATTTGCGCTTTGTTTATATTTGTACCTTGATTATTTGGAAATTGCTGTCTGATATTTTGTGCTGCACCATTTGGGCTAGTGTTCTGGTTGACTTGGTTGGGAATTCTCGCGTTCGTTTGAGGTTGTTGACTTTGTGGTTGTGATTGTGGACTGCTTATCGGCGCCTGTTGGGATACAGTAGGTGCCACAGGTGGTAATATATTGGGGTTAAATGGCATTTGTTGTGGTGGACGAGGCATTGGTGGCCTTCTTGGTGGACCTTGTATGATATTTGGAATGACTTGATTTGGCACCCTTTGAATACTTCCTTGTTGTCCCTGTAGGGGTAGTAAGTCGTTGAGAAAATCCAGATTAGTCATCTGGGCCTGCACTCCTGGAAGCGGGCTAGGAAAGGCTTCGGGCTGTAGCTGGTTTGGGAATTGACTCTGCATTATTTGTTGCTGGAAGTTCATATTGACGAACCTCTGTCTTTGGGATTGTGGAAATCGTTGAACCACTGGAAAATTATTTCTGTTCATTGGGAAATTAGGGGGCATCTGCATGTTAGGGTTGAAGTTTGGCTGAAAGCCCATCTGGCCCTGCATCATCGTGTTTCCATTAATAACATTGGTGTCGGGTTGGTCTGAAAATAATGTATGGAAATATATATTTATATAAAAAAAGATCTTTATAAAGCGACTTTGCGTATGTTTTGGGCTTGAAAACTCTCTTCGTGATTGTACATGTAGACCATCTATTTAAATGATCAGCCCTGCGTTATGTATCACCAAATGCTACAAACTGATTTCCGATTAAACCCCGCATTGCACGTGCGTTTGCGTGCAAAGCTGGGTATAATTTGAAAACTGTTTGAACCGTTGGTGATCCTGAACGCAGGGCTGGTATTTTTTCGTCAAAATTTCCTGACAAGCTCTCTTTGAAGATTTGAATTATATGGAAACCACTGGAAATGAAACTGCACTACTGAGTATAATTATATTTGTGTCTCAAAGATAAGCCATTTTGAAGATTGAATTCCCTATTTGTAATTGAAAAAAAAAGTTATACAAACTTAACATAATTGAATTATATAGAAACCATATGAAATGAAACTGAATTACTGAATGTTCATATTTGTGTTGCCAAAAGTAGCCGACTTGAAATTTGAATTTCCTACTTGCAATTTGTAATTACGGGTACTAAATTATCAAAATGAGTGCAGAAGTCCTGACTGTGATTTTTACCTACCCATTATGCGACTAAATGAGTCCAATACATTGCTCATTACTCCAACAACTTTCTCTTTAAATTCGGACACCCTCTCCGTCACGTGATCAATAATGGCGGGCATCTGGTCTGCTATTCTGTCTCCATTATGTTCGATAGATTCGACGAACGGTCTAGACTGTCTCAGACGATTAGCCAACAGCTCTGCTAGGTTAACAGCGTGGCCTTCGTTAGCTGTATGATGAAAAGTAAGAATATTTTGAATTCGCTATTATGTA
Source organism: Fragum whitleyi (assembly GCA_948146395.1). NCBI lineage: Eukaryota > Metazoa > Mollusca > Bivalvia > Cardiida > Cardiidae > Fragum > Fragum whitleyi. The sequence continues at coordinate 22,482,004 of OX411556.1, forward strand.
ATAGTAGATAAATCAAGTGTAAATAATGTATATAAATTTTGGCATGGAATGACTAGGTCCAAGAGATTGGTGATTGTTTAAGGTACATGTACTGTGTTTGATACCTAATTTTACGGGTGCTTCATTAGCCAAGAAAAAGCCGTATGTCCAGGTATATTGTATATCAAAATGAAGCTATTTTTGAGCACAAGCAGTTGAGCATTATAAGACCGCCATAGCTATAACGATAAAGCTAAAACATTGTGGAAAAGGGTCATTTTGTACAGAACAAGCAACTGCATGACGGTTAGATAACATTGGCTCATAACAAAGTACAGTCTAAAGTACTACCCAGGTACTACTACAACCTTAGATATATAACTCGGTCTCAAAAGGCTCTTTTGACACAATCAATTTCAATTTATTTTGTCAGCATACTTGTCATACCGGTTTGATTTGTTTTCAAAATAGATGTTAGGTATGGTGCGACAGCACACCATAATATTGTGAAATACTTTCTGTGATTTATTTCAAATTATAGTTTTTGAATTCAATGATCTATAATAAATTACTATGTATTTATCATTCAGTGAAATACAAATCGATAAATTGTTAATCAACCTTACAGGTATATAAACTATTAATGTCCATTTATGTTGTGATAACACACCATACTTTAAAAAGATCTACACGTTTACAAAATTAGAATGACATGTATAGCATATGTGTTTATAAAATAAGTCAAAATAAATTGCTTGCATAACTACGTTTAGGGCTCAAGTTTTATACCAATGTTTGTAGTAGTACCTGGGTAGTACCGTAGTATGTACATGTACTTTGTTCAAATTTGGGCCAATTTCATCCAACAGTCTTGCAGTTGCTTGTACTGTACAAAATGACCCTTTTCCACAATGTTTTGGCTATACCGATATAGCTATGGCAGTCTTGTGTTGCTTAACTGCTTATGCTTATGAATAGCTTCAATTTTGATATATAATATACCTGGACATATTGCTTTTTCTTGGCACACGAAGTGTTTGAAAATTAGGCCTCAAACACTTGACACGAACCTTAACGGTCGGTTAATGTAATGCACAAGTTTTTGCACTTTATCCACTATTAGCTATAGTGGTCGACGTAACTTCTAGCAAAAACCAGAACCTTGTACACTGAGCTCGAAAAGACTCTATGCTAAAACCACGTTTTTTGTAACCAATTGGCGAAATGCGTTAACTTTTATTTAGCTAGTTTATCCTTTGAATTATAGTTCATAGTTGTGATTTGGTTTTTAAAAATAACGTAGATTTCAGACAAACTTTAAAGCGATATATCGAAATTTAATAAAGAAAGTCAACGAAGGGATGGTATCGAAAAGATCACCGTATCCGGACAAGCTAGATTTTCTATTTGATTCACACAATATCTAATAGAATTTTATCTTACTCATGAAACATACTTGACAAAAAATAATTGCGTATAGCTATATCCAGGGGGCATAACAACACTATTGTAAGTGCCTATATATTTATAGGCACTTACAATAGTGTTGCGCTGACCCCTCGATATACAATCTCACTCCTCCTTACCAATGATAATTGCTCCAACTCGGGAACTAAGTTCTGGTATTCTATGAACGTTATCTGCAGCTTTCTGCATATGTACACTGATAGTCTGTAGGGCCTTTCATAGTTTTGATTTCGCTTTAAGGTAACCTTCTGACAAACTTTTAAGGGATCAATATATTGAAACTTTTACAAGGGAAGTCCACGTACGGGAGGTCTCGAAAAGATCACCGTATGTGGACAAGACAGATTTTTTATTTGATTCACATTATTTCTAATAGTGTTTGCTTTTACTCATGAAGCTTATTTGAATATTTCATATGGCTATAGACAATCTCACTCCTCCTTACCAATGATAATAGCTCCAACTCTCGAACTAAGTTCTGGTATTCTATGAACGTTATCTGCAGCTTTCTGCATATGTACACTGATAGTCTGTAAAGCCTTGTCTGTATCTATGTTATCACTTAGGTCTTGTAGACTCTGGTCCACTTCTTTGTGTATGATTGTCTCGCTTTCCTGACGGAGGCTTTCTGGTATACCTGGAGTATTAGTGTCTCAAAGTTGAAATAATGGTAACAAACACCTCATTTCAGTTTCCATCATTTATCTTAAGGTAGTGGGACCGTAGTAATTCCGCAACATTTCGGAACTCATGAGCTTCAACAATGTTGACCGAGGTTTCCTAATGAAAATCATTAGGAAACCTCGGTTAACACTGTTGAAGTTCATTACTTACGAAACGTTGCGAAACTATTACGTGCCCACTACCTTACTGGTTAGAGACCAATTCTCGCCGAGTACCAGTTTTCGCCAACCACCCAGGTTCACAGTAAAGACGGAAAAAGAAAACATCCTAAATTACAAGTTACTTAGACAAAACGTATTCTCTAAGAAAATAATTTGTTGTAAATGAATATTGCGTATTTACTGTGAAAATGGTCAGTTGGCGAGAACTGGTACGCGACAAGAATTGGTCTCCAACCAGTAATGTCTCAAAATTGGAACAACTGTAACAAAAACTTTATTTCTTAATTTCATTTCTCATGAATCATGAGAAGCGTAGATACACAAATAACTATGATAATTCTTTTTGAAAGATGTGTTTGTGTACATGGCTTAATAAACTTTGGACTCTTTCGTCCGTATGCTTATTGTTTCACCAGAACACCGGTATTTCTAACATAATAAGAAGTCGGGCCGACTTAAAAAAGATGTAATCTAGGAAATGTGAATCTTCCTTTCATTATATTAAAGAAATGAAGAGAATTTTTGTTGGTTTCATCGGTGTATGTAACTCAAATCATAATATCAATGTAAGAATACGCGAATCGGGGATATATATAAGTATGAATATTCCCTGTATATATCCAGAATTCGCTTTCTTGAACAGTGATTACAGTACATTTATAATGATAATAATAATAATAAAATCTTTATTTCATGAAGGTAGAACATTAAGACATATCTCAAATGAATAATATGAAAGTAGTCTTTTTTACAGTGTTGCCTTCAATATAAATGACGTACGATTCAAATGATATGATAGAATGATATAAACATTTTTGCAAAATTGAGAACAAGATCAGAATTAGAGAATCTTCGGACAGATACATACAGTATGTTAAGCGTTAAGTTTAGTTATATCGGGACTTCAGAATTGTTTTAAAAGCAAATGATTTTTAAATTGGCTTTTAAAACGCGATAAAGATATTGCATCTTTAATGGTAATAGGGATTTCGTTCCATACATTCATGCTATAGTATGAAAATGAGTTTTTCTTATACAAAGTATTGTATTTCGAGATAGTTATATCTTTGTGAGCAAATGACCTTAAATTGTAGCTCCTGTTATTACAGAAAGAAATAATGTCTGTCATATAACTTGGTAATAGGTTATAACGACATTTGAATATCAAAACACCAGTATGATAATTACACCTATTATCGAAAGTCAACCAATTAAGTGTTCGTAAAAGATATTTTGACGGTGTTCTAGTTGAAGCACCTAGAATAACTCGGGCTGCTCTTTTCTGAAGTATAGATAGTTTAGACGTTCTGTATTTAGCACTTTTCCACCAAACTGTACAACAATAGTCAAAGATAGATAATATATAAGAATTGTAAAATAATTGTTTCATTTCAAATGTGAGATAATTCGTGATTCTTTTGAGCAAAGTATTCTTACTGTTTATTTTTATAACAGTTTTGTCAATGTGCGTATTCCAAGCCAAGTATTTGTCGACATGTACCCCTAAGATCTTATGGGATTCAACGACTTCAATACATCTGTCGTTTATTTTCAAATCTAGGTCTGTATTTGTATACAGAATAAAGGCTAAATTAGCGAAACCGTGTTACACAGGATTATCAATCATGTTGATCGAAAATATATTTCATCGTGAATGTGCGATATTGAATATTTGTTCATTAATGATCGTGTATGCGCCGCTTTTTAGTTTGAGCGAATAAAAGGAGTATGTCCATATTTGTTTACCTTCTAGTATGTCGGTCCTAGCTCTGGAAGTAAAATCTTTGAGATGTTTTTGAACATCCCTCGGTGTCTGAGAGAGGAACTGTAGACCTGGGATAGGAATAGGATCGTGGTTGATAACTTCCGATAGTGGAGGTGTTTTGATGTTGCACTCGGATACCCTGATTGAAATGGTGAATGGAAATTTGTATATTTGTCATTTAACGAATTCACGGACTTAGAAGTGAACATTTACGGTAAGTAACATCGTGGTATCGACATATATTCCGATCAAAACCATTCTTAATCGCTCAGACAGCGCTCCAATCTTTCATTCCCAACACTCACTCAAACTATTCTAAATGATCCAAAATCATAAAAATGATAAGAATAACAACTATATTCAAAATAAAAATCAGTAGATAAAATCCACGGTTTCACCAACATTATTGAATTTGTAAGCGTATGACGAGTTCGTAAAGACGTAGAAAGCTATTCATAGAGCATGTGTGGAACTTTTATTAAAGGGAGGTAATAAATATCGTTATTTTTGTTCATCCTGGAAAAAATTAGCGATAATGGATTACCTACCATGATTTTCAATCAAAACTCGCCCCACACACGCATCGAATTTCATTCCTAAATCATTCCAAAGTCGTTCATCTTGTCAATTTCACTATGTTCTTAACTTCACAGACATCAATGTCATTTGTGTAATTTAAAAAAAACAAAAAAGCGAATTTTTCCCTATTTCTTCTTATATTTTTACTCAATACCAGTTAGATCATAAGGCTATGAATGCATATGAAATATTATATGGTCATTTGAATTTTATAATTATTTCACATCGATATGAAGTCAATGAAGTCAGCCCTGCGTTCAGGATGATCAAACGGGTCATACAGTTTGTCAATTATACCCCGTTTTGCACGTAAGTGCATATGCAAAGCAGGGTATAATCAACAAACTGTTTGCACCGTTTTGGTCATCCTGAGCGCAGAGCAGGTTCTTACAATCCATGGTTATCCGTATCTATTCTACATTATAGAGAACATGCACTTTTGATTTTCCGTCTGCGTCGACCAATGAATAACCAAGATCGATCGCCGCTCCGGTCATCGAGCTTTGGTTCTCTTGATATAAAGTCGGGCACTCTTCCTCTCGGGTATTGAGTCCAAAATATGTTGTTTTAACGTATTATTGCCATTCTATTATTTTGTAACCAAGAAATAGTATCGCCCAGGGCCGACAAAAAAATAATGATCTAAAAACTATTCGTACTATTATGTTACTAAAAGGAACATTTCGATGGCTCAGCGCGAAACTTGAGCCATTTACAACTTTTCGCACCGAGTCATCGATCTATGATTTATTGTTCTTCTCCTACCCACCTATTCTCACATCGTTCCATCATACAGTTCAAACAGTGTTTCTCCAGCGCGGTCACATTCTGCACACACTCCTTTGCATATTGTACCAGTAGGGCTCGGATGATCTCGGTCCTCGCTAACTCATTAGCCAATAACTCTACCACTCGTCCTTTAGCGGCCACATTGAATACTGAAACAGGAGAAGAAGAAAGATGGTTTCTTCGTCAAAAGATGGTTGCTTATTTAAGATTTACGATGAATTTTTATCACGTGGCAAATTTTAGTGTTTTAAAAACGGTGGTTTTCTTTGGCGGATACTTATTAACATGTGTATTTCTTTAACGGTATTCTTTCCTCGTACACTTCTCAACCAATTTTAAATAAATTGCGCATAAACTATTATTGCGTATCTACCTCATCATTCCAGGTATAAATAAAACGTGCCTGACCGAACCTCCCGATACACTTGTATTGGAGTGAAAGAAGATGTGACAAGAAACTAAAACTTCACATCAAGGCAGGTGAAGCAAAACATGTGAACAAACCAGAGGTACAGACAAGAGGGGGTATCTCTAGTCTTAAATCTTTATTTCTCAATGAAACCTTATCTTGTGAGTACTCATTTGAATTGTCTCGCCGAGACAATTCAAATGAGTTCGAACGAGATAGGGTTTGAGCAAGAACTAGTGAAATGCGTAAATTTGAAATCCAAAATACCCCCTCTATATGTAGCTCTGCATGTTACGACCCTTGGTTATAAATCGAACGCAATTATTGCATAAGATGTATGTATGCGGGTCGGCCTGTGCATATGTTTACAGACAAAATCCGGGCGTTTACGGGAGAAAACACGGATAAGTATAGGGTGAATCAACGTCTTTTGGGGGCGTTAACATTTGCAAAGACCCGAAAATTGTCAAACTCCAGAGTGCGTTTCGAGGTTTTGTGCAAATGGTAACACCCGAAACTACATGAATTTGCTATTATTGCATAAAAAGACAGATCTTAAATAGAGATTGCGAAATTTTTCATATAAGGGCTTTAAGACTAGCTCCAAGCCCAAAAATATGCCGAAAAATTACGGCATGTTCCACTGATGAATTAAAATCAAAATTTCGAAAATATATTATGTACCATTTGAAAATGACATTCTGATATCTTTAGATTCATTGTTCTAGGTCAAATGATAGAGTTGGGGTAACACGGACTATTCTTCTGATATCTAAAGATTGACTTTTTAGATAATATTATTGTAACGTTAAAAACGATTTTTTAATTTAAATTGATTTTTGGCTGTGAGGTTAAAAGTCAAGTTGGAAAAAAAGTGAGTGCCTAGTTCTTGCGAAATTGACGCGTGAGTATGGAATCAGTTCTAGTTTGTTTATGGGATATTTTGTGTGATTTATAAATTAAGATATTCCAAAATAAAACGCCACAAATAATCTGTGATTATGATGTGCAAGCTTACCGTGTTGTCAAGATCAAATGTTAGGATATAGCTCACGCGGAGCAAAGTTTTGACATTCCTGGTTGGGTTGTTAAAGTAAATAAAACATTTGATCGCTAAATTGGGTACTATCTTATAAAAAACAAATTTCGGGAGCATGTAGTTAGGTTTGCATGTCATGGTCAAAGGTGAATGCCAAGTTCCAGTTTTCATTTTGAAATCATTCTAGTTTGTTGGAGTCATTTTGTCGTGACTGATCACTATTAATCCATAATCCATACCCCTAATACGTATTAAATTATCTCAAGCTACAATGACGTTCAATCTATCATCAGTAGATCCAAACATCATTCAGATATCATGAGTAAACTGGAGTTACAATGTTCAAACTTACAAATTAACTGGTCTTCCTCCATTTCTCTGGGTCGTGGTGCGTTGGTCGATGTTTCTTCTGTGGGTGGTATCTGTCCGTAACCTTCATATATCAGACATGCACAGAACACACACAACACGACTGTCCCTTTATAAAGCATTGCTCTCTCTTCTTATTGGATTTCTAGTGTGAGAGAAGAAAAGGGAGGATATGGGTTGTGTTATTATGGATGTTACAAATAAATAAAAGAATGTATATAAGAATCGATTGAAGTTAGCTTTGCTTACGATTTATTCGAATAAGACCTAGAAGAGACCAATTGGTTGATTTTTTTCATATTTTTTAAAACTCAAGTTAGGAACATCGTGATTTTGACAAGATGAATGATTTTGGAATTAAATTGAATTCGTGTGTGGGGCGATTTTTGAGTGAAATTCAAGGGGGTAATCCATTATCGCTAGTTTTGTTTAGAATGAACAAATATATTATTGAACAAGTATATTTTACCTCCCCTTAATAAAAATTCCATACAGTTTCTATGAATAGCTTTCTATGTCTTTACGAACCCATCATACGCTTACAAAATTCAATATTATTATTAGTAATCGTGGATTTCATCGATTTTTTTTTTAAATGTAGTTGTTAATCTTACCGATTTTATTATTTTGGAGCGTTTTTGAATGGTTTGAGTGAGTGTTTGGATTGAACGAACGGAGCGCTGACTCAGCGATTTTGAATGGTTTTGATCGGAATGATAGTCAATTTTACGATTTTACTGTAACATCAAAAAGGAGGCCTTAATATTCACGAGGCTCGGAAAGGACGTAGCGATAGTGAGAAATACCAAGAGCTCATTGTTAGGGGCTTCAGTCGCTGCAATATGACTGAAATACTATTTAAATGTAGTGAAACGCCCATTCAACAAAAGCAAAACCTTTTCAAACAATAGAGTAGTGAGATAATGATTTGAGAGCAAACCGCGCTTAATGTTAAAGGTAGAATTATAATGCTTACCTTTTGTTAAACTTAGGTTCTGTTCGATTAGTTCACAGTGTCATCGTTCGTGTTCAAACAGTCACAATAATAATCCAAAATTCTCAGTACAGCAAAAATATTTTTAAAAATCCAATTATATAAATTGATGCACCGAATTAATTCTTTGAAAAATAGCTAGACACAAATACACACACAAATAAAAGCAAACTTATCTATTTTATCCTTTGTAAAGAACAACAAAGATAAATATCTTACTATTATGATTAATTTTTAAAATTTGTCATAAAATCGTGTATTTCCCTCGAACTTAATTTAATTAACCAAAATAAAAATCAATGCACCAATCACGAGGTAGAGCTGTCAATCAAATGACCTAAAGGCACGGAAACAACAGTGCGTCAATCTATTCTAGAAAAGTTTACATTTTGAAAATACGTAAACAAGTTACCCAATTAAAATCTTACAATTTTGTAGGCAAATAGACTCTATTAGATAAATATATTAAATAATCTTTAGGTAGCTTTTTGACAGTTCAAATGATAAAATGTAGGCACATTGCAAACGGACTGGTCTTGTAACTATAGGCGTATCTAGAACTTTGAAATTTAAATACGCACTCAGAATGCGACAGCCAAAGAATATATAGGATAAATGCGATAATTTGACTGTGACAAATGACCAATGCCCTCCATCCGAGGCCTTTTTTATTATTTGAGCGTTGGTGAATAATCAAAACACCGTATCTACAGCTTGATCATTCATTAACGATATTTTTCAACAGATGATTATTTCTTTTACGCGCTTGCGTAAATTGCCTAATGGAACTTAGGCCCTTGATAACCAAGGAATAGGAACTTAACAGGAGGAATATTTCTAAGGTGATTATTCTCAAAAGCTTTGCTTGAAAATGCCTATTTTAATAAAATGGCAAGGACAAAGTTTTAATAGAAGAAAATCGTTATCGTTTACAATAAACTTATTTATAATGAAGGTACATGTAGATTGAATGTTCCACCAAATACTGTTCTTGATAATCTAATTGATCCAGTTGGTTTAAATCCTTTAGTTTGAATCAACAACAACAACAATAAAAAATACACAACTGACGCCATACGGGGCCGATTTTTGAACAGTAGATGTGCGATAACGAGTTATTTCTTATACTACCAACGCAGGAAATTTCTATGATAAGAAAGAGAAGGAACTTTAGATACAAACTAAAAAACTTGCCTTAATCATTATCATGGCATTCAGGCGTGAAGTGCCAATAAGGCTCTCAGGCGTCACTAGTTTTACCCAAAATGCGATGTTTTATTCTCGTCTCTTTTTATTGCGCGGCAGAACGTCGCTCGAAATTTTTCGTTAAATTGCACTTTCCAGTTTCCGAAAAAGTTCGAGCGTTGTTCCGAATGGCGTAGATCGAAAAGTGCCGATATCCGAAGAATCACCGAGGGCTCAAGATTAGCTAGATACACACGATTTGAAATTCCGTCGCAACTTTGAAATAAGGCTACGAAAGTCTGAGGAAGACTGGAATAAAATCGAGTGTATCACGCAAGAGAAAAGGGCGGAAAGAAATACCATATATCTAGTTATACTGATAAAAAATGGCATATTCGGCCGCTTTTAAAGGGATCAGGGAGTAAAGGCAACCAATAATAATAATAATAATAATAATAATAATAATAATAATAATAATAATAATAATAATAATAACAAAATAAATGAATTAAAAAGAAGAATCGAACCTACCCTGCATTCAGGATAAAGAAAACTTTGCAAACTATTTGCAAATCATTTCATTGCACGCACACACGTTTGCGCACAAAGGGTCTAATTTGCGAAAAAAAAAATGTTTCGGTTTGATATCCTATGCGCAGGATGATAAGGGTCCAACCTTTTGCCCATTTCAAAAAATCTTAAAAGTGCCTCTTACCCTTTTATAGTGTTAGTTATATTCATGGGAGGGGGGCGGGATGGTTGATATTAAAGTTTTAACCCTGATGTTATTTCCATTTCAAATATGGCCCATCAAGCAAAAATGGACTATCTAGGAACTCCGCAGAAATATATATGACCCGTCAAGCGAAAAGGGACCTTCAGGGCAATGCGTAAAGTGTCGACTCTGGTCAGATTGCGCGTACTGCACAGCCTGACTTGGGTCGAAACTTTCGCATTTTACTAATTTACTGAACCAAGAACGATCAAACTACCTTCCTGTACAAGAAGTTTTAAAATGCGACCTCCAGTTGACCAGTTCTAGAACCAATCTTTTTTCAAATATTTATTTTACGAAGTTCATAGAGGGTCCCTTTTCGCTTGACGGGTCACATATATTTGAAAATGAGTTTGTATCCATTAAAAGTAACCCGGGGTCGCATTTTATTTTTTTCCGTGTGAAAATAGATTCTAACGTTCTGGAAATCTCCGAAAAGTTTCGTCCTTAGTCAGTCTGGGGTCGACACTTTAGACATTATTCAGATGCTCGTTTAAGCCTGATGTATCGCAATTTTTTTTTTTACAGTGTTCTAATTTTAATTTTTTCTAGACATTTTACATATTTTTTCTGTTGAAAATGTATATTCAACCCTTGTGGACGGACCGCAAATGGGAAGATTCAACATTGTTTTAAAATGGGAGACTTATTATAACATTTTTATTTCTAAACAAGTTCAATTGTAGATAGCACATTTTGTAAGTCTCATACCCATTTCGAGCTTTTCCTCTTCAAACTTACTTGAAAACATAAATCAGAAAAAAACAACTATTATTATTTCAATTTGTCAAAGAAAGTTACGAAACACACACAAAAATTGAAAGCTTGGTGTCAATTAAGATACCCAAAATAGTCATCTTCGATTATTTTACTTAATGGGCCGTAGAAACTCAATGTGCGTAATGATTTTTCAGTCGTTTAGACTAATTTTGGAGAGTAAATACTAGTATAGTTTCTAAAAAATAGTATATTTAATCTTGGAAAAAAAAGCGGAATTCCTCAAATTCAGAACAAAAATACTATACTCGAATTTTCACTGGTGAATTAGATAAAATGTATTATAGCACTTCTATTCAGAAAGATGCGATCAGAAGCTCGAACGATTTGTTAAACTCATCGTATATGTATTACTAAAACCTCGTAACTACAGCTTATTTAAGCTGTAGTTACGAGTTTTTGAAATACAACGACGAAATGATTAGCTCTCCTCTTCTTCTTCTTTTTTGACGTCAGGTCGATCAAACGTGATATATTGGGTTGTCGGAGGCGGCATGGTCGGAGGTAACGTTGGTGCGTACACGAGGCCCGGGCCCGCCAGGTTACCCAGACTCTTCAGTCTTGTCGGAGGTCGGGTTATGGGGAGGGGGTGTGCCATCGGTGGCGGTGGTTGACGTCGTCTGAAACCCGGAGGTGGTGGGCCTTTGATTATAGGCGTGTCTGGTGGTGTTGGGGCGGGGTTAGGTCCTCTGACTGGTGTTGGAGGATTACCCGCGGCAGGCGGTGGAGGCGCCATGTTTCTAGGTGGTGGAGGATTGTCCGCGGCAGGCGGTGGAGGCGCCATGTTTCTAGGTGGTGGACCGGATTTTGTCCTGGTTGGTGGTAACGCTGGTGCCATAGGCTTTTCTGGTGGTGGTGCCGGCCGGTTGACGGTCGGTGTTGGTGGTAACGGTTTAGGCACTGGGGCTGGTGCTGGTACATTGCTGGATGGTGGTGGGCCTGCTGGTTGGGCAGGAACTCCAGCGGGAGCCGGAACTGGTGCCGCGGGTGGATTTGGTGGTAGCGGCGCTGGTGCTGGTGGTACAATCGATGCTCTTGCGGCGCCTCCAATTGGTGGAGCTGCCTGACCTACAAGTACACCACCAGGCATCGGTGCCCCGGGGGCCCCAGGTACAGGCCCTGGAAGTTGTACTAGAGCTGGTTTTACTCCGGTCATTGCTGACCCTGCTGGTGGCGGTCTAGCCGGTCGGCTACCTGTCTTGGTTCTTGTGGGAGGCAGTACTGGTCCGACAGCAGCTGGTGGTGGTACTGGTTTAGTTGCTGGTAGCGGTGCTGGAGCCGGCACAGGAGCAGGCGGAGCGGGATTATACACCATAGAAGACGCTGGTGCTGGGCTTCCAGACTGGACTGGTATTGACATTGCACGTCCTCGCTGTCCGAGCGGGGTAAACGATGGCACGGCAGGGACCACACCGCCTGAGTTGTCCGGAACATCTTTACGGTCCTGACCTCCGGGACGAGGTCGCACGAGTCTCTGTGTTAACACGGGAGGATGCTTGACATTATATGCTGGTTGCGGCTGTGTCCGTGCAGACCCGACCTCTCCTAGCCTCGTGAAGGTTCTCCGTTGTGCCAGGCACGTGACGGATAGAAGCAATACGGAAAGTAATATCTTCATGGTCGAAACGTCACCTGGAGAGAGAAATGTTTTACCCATAAAACAAAGGGCCAACTTGTTTCTGGCCTGATCGGGTCCCGATTTTGTTGTTTTTTAGCCGTACCCCAATTAGAAACCAACCATGTGTTCTAGCTGACAAAATGTTTCAAACCGTGTTTATACTTTGCCCCACTTTGATCGTGCAATTGCGTGCAAAGCGTGTATAATTCAAAAACGGTTGGACCAATCTTTTCAGCCGGAAATACAACAAATTCGGGACACGCTCGGGCCAGAAATAAGTTTACCCAACGATCAAAGTATCATACTATGAGAATGTGAACCAAATAGAGCTTGGACGAGTAGAAATTTTGTACCCGGGTACCAAAGATCTCGTTTTCCGCGAGTTACTGTCCATATGATAATTTTAAATATCTGTTTTAAACTAAGTATAAAGGTGAATCTAGAATTTATTTCTGTTAAGGATTCAAACATACATGGTTTTAAGGGACGCAGGTGTTGTGAGTTTGTGACTCTCAAATAAGTAGGCAGGACTCTCAAAACTAACTCATGTAAGTCCACAGGCTCATATTGAAATCAACTTCAGAAAAGAATTGAAGACTGTTTTAACAGTCTTCAATTCTTTTCTGAAATTGATCCGAAAAGAACACAGCGCTAGTCGAGTAACAGGTAGAAGTTCAGAGCCCGGGTAGGAATGTTACTCTTTTCGATACTCGGGTATTCGAGTACTCTTCCCAGCTATGGCGCACTGTTAAGCAAAATGATGAAATAAAGATCGAATATGAAGATATATTGCACGTGTCTGGTAATTTGAATAGTGTTAAACGAAAATAACAATAATAATAATAATAACAAAAACAATAATAATAATTATAATAATAATAATGATAATAATAATAATAATAATAATAATAATAATAATAATAATAATAATAATAATAATAATAATAATAATAATAATAATAATAATAATAATAATAATAAAAAAAATCATAATCATAATCATAATAATAATAATAATAATAATGATAATAAAATAGAATTATCACTTTTAAATGTTCTGCACGTTTCTGACAACGATTTGCATATCAACATTTTAAACAAAAATTGAATTATCATATTAAGAAGCTTTACATATTTATGAAGATGGGGACTAAACAAACCGTTAAAGACAAAAGTGATGATGATAATGATAATGATAATGATAATGATAATAATAATAATAATAATAATAATAATAATAATAATAATAATAATAATAATAATAATAATAATAATAATAATATTCATTCACTTTATTTCCTCCAAAGGAGATTAATTGAACAAACATTTTTTCTTTAACAATATAGATATGGCATATAAGTATAAACAATTCGGAAAAACAAAATGATGTAGTTTGAAATATAAACTACGTACTGTAGCACCTAACGGACGGTAACATAAATGTGCAATTATGCGTTATAAATCATATGGTCCGTGGAAACATCTATATATGTAATTAATCGTCATTCTACGAAATTGGATTGAGTCGTGTGCACACAATGAGTTGGGATTTTCTCCAAGCACCATCATTAGAAAGCGTTCATCGGATGAAAATACCAACTCATATGCCACGGCTTGAAATTTTGTAGATACATTGGAAACGAAATTTGCTTTTATAGAATATGTTGATACACATTCAATCAGCTTGTGTTTGACATCATCCATGCTCACACGGCCGCACAGATGGCATCGTGTCGGCTCAGACTGCGGAACGGTCGTCCATAATTTAGCTACAAAAGCTATCTTATAAGGCGACAATCTCGCTGCGTAAAGATAATAAAGAGAACATGGTGCAATGGATCTGTGCAACCGTGAGAACCTGGAAAAGTCAGCCGACCGAATGCGCATCAACCATTCATCTGATTCATTTTCTTTTATTGCTCGAACAACAATTTGGCGCCAAATTCGCTTAGTAGGCAGGAAACAATTATCATTTATGTACATGTTCATTAAGAAATTGAGGTTATATTTGGCTAGAATGCAACAAATATCAGGTACAAAGCCTCTAGTAATTTTTCTTGGATTGTACATGAATTGGAAAAATTTCCTTATAAAAAGCCGTTTACATAGTGCTTTTTCATTCAGAGACAATATCTTGTAAAGAAACATAAGTTTACGTATATCAATTGTAGACATAATGCGATTAAGGCCCAACATCGACTCGCACATATCAGACCTTACTCGTATGTGGAAACCCTGAATGAGTTTAAGTATGTAGTGTTGAAATGTATTAAGCATTTGAATCTCAGCACCTTTTAGATCATTCCATAGCTCACAACCGTATAGAAGAATAGGTATGATTACTGAAATGTATAGTTTAACTGAAGTAAGCGGGTTCAATATATTTGGTTTCATTCCGATATCGGACATTGCGTAAAAGGCGCTTTTCGCTTTTTGACAACGTTCTGTCACACGTTGTTTAACGGATAGTGAGCTTTCTTGTCTAATCCCAAGGTGTACCGCTGAGTCAGTTTGCTTAACATATGAATCGCCAAGCATAAATACATATGGGTTGGTTTTCGTTTTTTGATTGAAAACAACAACGCAGGATTTAGAACAATTAACCTCAAATCTCCAGCGATAGGAATATCTATAAACAATATCTAGTAAACTTTGAAGGGCATCGGGGGACAGAGAAATTACCGCGAGATCATCAGCGAACGCAGGGTTGCCAAACTTAGAGTTTATACCGGAGTAAGGGCGTAAACTCTGCTTTGCCATTTCTAATTCGATTAATAAGTCATTGATAAAAACTAAATAATAAAAAGTTGAGGCAACGCTTCCCTGACGTACACCGCGTGTTATTTGTACTGAACGCGACGTTTTACCATTGATACATATACGACATTCTAAGTGGTTATACGAGTCGCGGATTAATCTCCATAATTTGCCTGTAATACCTAGTTTGTGAAGTTTCGATAAAAGCGCGCTGTGCCAAACGCTATCAAAGGCGCATTTAAAGTCTAAAAACGCAACATAAGTTTGGCTATTGAGGTCAGCTATATCGTTTAATACCTCTTGAAGACAAAATGCTGTTGTAGTGCAGCTTAGACCGGTTTGAAAGCCTTGTTGTTGACTAGATGGGAATGGGACGTCGTTGTGAAGAAGAGTAGAGTATATTCTGTCAACAAGAAGTTTTTCAAATATTTTGCAAAACGTTGGAACTAATGATATCGGCCTATAACTTGTTGGATCGTTTTTTGGTTTACCCCCACCTTTATAAATCGGTACAATAAGGCTTCTGCGCCAGGAGTCTGGCACCGTTTCGTATCTTAGTATTCTATTAAATAGAGTGACGAGCGCTTTCGCGATTGGTGATTTGCCGTAGATTAAATGCTCATTGCATATGTTATCATGAGAGGGTGTTTTCCCCCTTTTCAGGCCTTTGAGGACCTCTGTTACTTCTACGAGATTAAAGTCTCTTTCTAGTTTGATTGTGGACAAAATATTCATACTTGATAGCGAAGGGACGTGTATATTGTTTTCTATAGTATTTTCGCGGATCTGTGTATTGGCATGATTACCAGTATCGTTGAAAATATGATTAAAATACGATTCGAATCCAGTCGTCACATTTTCAGCACTATACGTTTTGTTCCCATGTTTAATTTCGGAAACAAATAATGGGGGTGTTTTCTTATACCCTTTTAAAAGGGACCAAAATAATCCCGGATCAGTATAAGCGCTTTGGTTTAAATCATCAACTATCTTATTCATGTAATTGGCAGTTGAATCCCGTTGAAGTTTACGAAAATTATCTTTCGCCCGTTTGTACTCGAAATAAGAGTCAAAGATCATGCCCCGGGGTCTGCCCTGATTTATCCACGTTCTTCTCTTAGATCGTGAGGTACTATGCGCTCGTTTTAATTCTGGTGACCAATATGGTTTAGCGTGTTTGTTGAAACGAATTTTAGGCAGGTTATTCTGTGACGCGTCTATGATTCTAGACACGATAAAGTTTGATGTTTCGTTGACGGTAAGACATGGCTCATTTTCTAGAGGTAATAGAGTTTGGTCTAAGTGACTTACATATTTGTCCAGTATAGTTTGGTCACATTTGTCCCAAGCTATTCGACACGTCTTTGGGTTATCTAAGCTGGGAGTTAAAGGATCTGAAATGGCTACTTTCACTAATATAGGTAAATGATCTGACGTATCTGCTATGTTCTCGCCTATGGTTGTAAGATCCGAAACTTGTTTATAGAATGTATTTTCAATCAATACATGATCAATTACAGTTTTTAGTGTCTTATACGTGTAGTCGATGTTCGAGCCAATATTTGTATGACAAAGGGAGACTAATTCGGATGACCTCAGGAAATCATTGAACAACCTGTTTTTTTCTGAAACTTTGTTAGGCGAGGTGCATGATATAATTTGTGCATTGAAATCTCCCAGCAAAATAACATTTCCGTTTTCAGCCAAATTACTATAAATCGATGATAGACAATCAAGTGTGTCGCTATAATACTGATTGTTACTGTCCCCTGGCATATATACCCCAATAATAAATAGAGGGGCGTATTGGACGCCTGGGTATTCGTTATCTGTACGTTCTAGCTTTATTGCTAGGATGCGTTCGCTTTCCATGCAATCTACCTTACTAATAAACTGATTTAGGCTCTTTTTGTACAAAATTGAAACCCCTCCTTTACCACATTTTATTAATCCGAACTGGTTCATTGAAGTGTCTGCAACGGAAAGGGCATTATAATTTTCATGTATACTGGTCATAAAAAGTAACGATTTAGATAAGAGCTTGCGCTCTGTAATTATAGATATATCAACGTCATTTTCACTCAGTATCTGGGAAAGTACATGAGCTGAGGACATTATGCCTCTTACATTCCAACACATTATATTCAATGACATTATTGATATTTTAAATCGATCTCAGTCTGGGTTCCGAGAAAATCATTCTTGTGCGACAGCATTATCAAAAATGATAGATACATGGCTTCGTGATATGGATGATGGAAAATTGATAGGATCGGTTTTCTTAGACTTACGAAAAGCGTTCGATCTTGTTGATCATCAAATTCTTTTACACAAACTTAAACTATACCACTTTTCAGATAGTGCTCTAACTCTGATTGAGTCTTATTTATCTGAGAGAAGACAACTTGTCAAAGTTGGAAATTATAGATCTGAGTCACTGAAACTTAGATCTGGGCTCCCTCAGGGATCTATCCTAGGACCCCTTTTATTTCTTCTATATATCAATGATTTACCATTTAATTGTTCAGAGGTAGACATTGATCTTTACGCAGATGACTCTACAATGTACAAGTCAGGCACTGACATAGTTACAATACAAAATAAGCTTCAAGACAGTCTTTCCATTGTGCAAGATTGGTGTGTTCTTAATAACATGTCTTTACATCCGACCAAAACGAAATGCATGCTAATTGGATCAAAACAGAAAAATTCAAACCATGGACCTCTAGTTTTGAGTATTAATGGTGTAGCTTTAGAAAATGTTGACTCTCAAAAAGTTCTAGGAATCTACATTGATAATCAACTAAAGTGGCATACTCAAATAGATTATGTGTGTTCTGGACTAAAGAAGAAAATATCTCTTTTCAAGTCTATATTGTACTACCTAACAAAAGAAATGAAAATGCTTTTCTACAACTCTTACATTTTGCCCATTTTTGATTATTGCAGCATAATATGGGGTAAAATAGACAATCATAACATAAATAAGATATATACACTTCAAAAACGAGTGGCGAAATTAATTCTTGGAAAGCCAATTAGAACACCCTCACATGAATTATTCAAAGAACTATGTTGGCTATCTTTTACAAATCGCTGTAATTACCATATTGCTGTGCTTATCCATAAAACATTAAGTCATGAAGCACCTGATTACATGTTGGATTTAATTCTTTTTTCTAAGAATGATAACTATGTGCTGCGATCTGAGACGCGAACAAATCTTACTCTGAATAAAATTCAAAGAACAAATATATACAAAAATAGCTTCAATTATAACAGTGTCCAAGTTTGGAACAACATCCCACTTGACATAAGAAATGAAACAAAACTTAAAATATTTAAAAAGAGGCTTACTAAGTATTATCTTGATAACCAATGAATGCTTAAAAAAATGAATTAAAATAAGTATCTGTCAGATGTATGATTATATATATTGTATCAATGTTTTCAATTAATTTCTTGCATATGTTAATGAAACGGATGAGAAATGTGTGCGGTTGTGTTGGTATGCGTGTGTATGTGTGAGATAGATAATTCATGTATGATTTAATTTTCTAATGTTCTTTCAATGTTAGAAGGCCATGTAGAATATAAGATGTTGTTATACGTATCTTAACATGTTACCTTCTTTAAATAAAGATTTTATTATTATTATTATTATAGAAAGAATAAAGCTAATGGGTTTGATATTCTAATAAGTTTAACACTAGCCATGTAAGTACTATAATCGTTCATACTTATTGATGTTTAGACACTGGATTTCCCCACTGGTCGTAACCATCGTTCCAGTCTTCGTATTCTGGTCCCCACTGGCAAATTTTATCGTCACTATAGTTATTGTCATCATAATAACCATCATTTTGGTAATAGTCATCGTGACGATCGTCACGATCGTATTCGCTATTATTTGTATTTTCGTTGTATCCATAGTAGGAATGGTGGTTTTCATGTTTACGCGATTGTTTACTTTTCTCGCGATGTTTTGTGCTAACGCGCTCATTATCCCAATCAGATTTTTTACGCCATTTTCTTACGATGATGTCTACAGGCCAAAAATCTGGATTTTCGATCGTTTCGATGAAATCATCCGGCACATTGATTCTTGCTGCGGAGCCTGATTTTCCGTAGAACATTTTTATAAACGTACACTTAACATCGTTTTCATACATATATTGATGTAAATCACTTTCAGATACGTCTGGGTCTATGTTCCCTATATAATATGACGATATTCGTCTCCTTTTGACTGCTTTAAATCGTTCCGCAGCTGTCGAACGATTATCTTTAACTGACGTTGTGCGTTGTTGCCTATCCGTTTGTCTGCGATTTTTGGCGGGTTTCTTTGGCTCAGTTCGAACGTTAATATGAATATGATTTTGGTCATTATTCGTCGAATCCGAGTTCACAGCATCAGATATTATCTCCGCATTATTTTTTTCGATAGGTTCATGTCGATTTTGTTCACTTGAACTTTGTTTCAAGTCATTCGAGTCTACACTGGGTTTACTATTAGTTGTATACCCATCAGAATCGTGATTAACTGGTAGTAGTGGTTGGTTTCGCACTTTATCAGCATAACTTTGATCACAAGGGGTGTCTGTGGTTACAACGTTGTGTGGTTTTATGTTGTTTTCTGGTACATTTATTAACATTTCACTATTCACAATCGTGTCTTCAATCTTTTTGTTAATTCTACCTATATTGACATCAATGTTCTTTATATCTTCACTTACTTGGTCTATTTTGGTCGTGTCACCAAGTTTAGATCGAAGACCGTTCACAGACGCTAACATTAATTTAGTATTTGTTGTAAGAGTTCGAGTCTCGTTTCCAATATCAAGTAAGATAGCGTTGTTGTGTCTCACTATATTAGCCATTGCAGCAAGGTCCGATTGTAGATTCAATAGCATCGTTGTTATATCCGGAATTTCTATCTTACTGTGTGGTTTGCTTTTCATCGTCGTCGCTGTACTTTTCGGACTTGAATCATCAATACAGTGTATCGTAACATTAGCGCTCGCGTCGTATGTGTTGTTTGAAGCGTTTACAAAAACGTCAAATATCTCACGAGAATTATTGCCTTTTGTGAACATGTATAAAACGTAACAGTCATGCGCTAGCTTCTGTGATTTACTAGAGTTCGGAGAATTCCGGCGATTCAGGAGTTTAGTTTTAGGACAATTGTTCTCTTGTTTGGCTCTTTCAGCTATGCGCTCTCTGTAGTCGTTGATTGCATCCGGGTCATCTTTACATAACCGGACAAGTTCGGATACGTACAGGTCTCTAGGCTGGTTATCTAAGGCCTGATCAAGATCGTAGAAGAACTGTTGCGGTCTTACTATCTGAGACAAGGGTGTAGATGGTATATATACAGCATCATCTTTGCCGCCTGATGAAATAAGCGACATGTCATGGTCCTTCATATTTGTCTCCCACAGTGGCTATCCTACCTTAAAGGTTCACTATGTGTATGACCGGGGCATGAATATACACACCTAGGACAGCGTAAAAAAACTGTATCGCTATAGAAAGCCCCTTCTAATCAATCTAGAGTGAGCGAATAACGTCCTCGGGCGAATTCACTATATATAAACTATTGTTACCTCTATTGTTACGTCTATTGTTCTCTGAATATACCTTAATTTCTCATTAAACACGTTTTTTTAATGTCAAGAAAACAAAACGATCGATTAGAATGTCTACTCACAAGTATACTGACAAATTTTCTGAAACTATTATTATCCAGTAGTCCATTAAAATTTGATTTTACTCAGAGCTCGCGATGACACGTCCACACCGTCCGCCATCTTGTTTTTTTTTGAATAATAATAATAATAAATAATAATAAAAAAAATCATAATCATAATCATAATCATAATAATAATAATAATGATAATAAAATAGAATTATCACTTTTAAATGTTCTGCACGTTTCTGACAACGATTTGCATATCAACATTTTAAACAAAAATTGAATTATCATATTAAGAAGCTTTACATATTTATGAAGATGGGGACTAAACAAACCGTTAAAGACAAAAGTGATGATGATAATGATAATGATAATGATAATAATAATAATAATAATAATAATAATAATAATAATAATAATAATAATAATAATAATAATAATAATAATAATAATAATAATAATAATAATAATAATAATAATAATAATAATAATAAAAATAATAATAATAATAATAATAATAATAATAATAATAATAATAATAATAATAATAATAATAATAATGATAATAATAATAATAATATAACAAAATAAAGAAAATAAAGATAATGATTGAGTTAAAAATGATGATAATGGTGATAATGATGAAAATCATAATGATTGATGAAAAGTGATAAGATTAATAATAGAAATACTTATTCTACTAATAATTTTGATCGAATTGTGATATACTAAGAAGCTTTGAAACGAATCACCCCCACGATGTTTTATTGCCTTCATTCATAAATATCTTAAATTGTCCCTAAATATACTTTAGATGAACTATGATATGTAATTAATGTCGCGGGAGTCTGTTTAGTGTCGTTATAAATGTTATATGAATGTCATCACAATAACAAACATTCAGTGAGTCTGGTCATACGCCCTCGTGTCAGCAATTATCACATATTTGGGCCCGAGATCGTAAAACCTTTTTTCAACAGAGTTAAAGCTTTATTCTCAAGTTGAAATTTGAGAAAATTCTCAGTTTTTTTCCCTCAGAGAAAAGTTTCAAAATCTTAGCCCCAGGAGTGAGGTCGCTTAGGTGTTCGTTTGATCGAGTCAATAACTAAAAACAGTCTAAACAAACAAGTTATTTATAACTGAAAATGATAAAAATAAAAAAATATAAACAAATAATGATAACAATAATGATAATAATGATAATGATTATAATAGTAATAATAGTTATAAAATATTTGAACGCGCACGTGCTTCTTTTTTGTCTTCTCCTTTTTTAGGATGGGAGTGTGTGAATGTTTCCAAAAAAAACTTTAACCTAAGCCTATAAAAAATTCAAAACAGAAAACGCCCATTTTGACAAGTCTGGCAGTAGAATTTCAAATCCCAGTACAATGTTTGTAATAGATCTTTTTCGGGTATAAATGAAAACAAAATGTTTCTATACTGTGTAAAAAACACAATAAACGATTCACCAGAACATATGTAACCTTGATTTATACCACTTCGTATACAGTAACAGTTCAGCTTTCTAGAGTGACATGTTTAGATATTACGTAATTAAATAAAGGTCATTAAAGTCAAGTAAATGAATTCATTTAACTATTTTATTGTTTATGTCATGTAACAGGAAACAGCGTTTAACGAATTAGTCTTTAACAAGATATAGTTTCTGTGAATGACGGGTGACAAAATAAAGGCGTGCTCCTTGGCAAATCATTTAAATACTTCAAAATTCATGTTAACGACATAGAAGTATTATGATATAAATGCGTATGAAAATTTTGACGTATTCATCGCATTGCCGACTAATTTGCAGGACATAGATAAAATACTATCCTTAACTTCAAAAGCATCAATTCAATGACCGAGTGGTATATGTATAAGGCGTTCAACTCGTGACATGAAGGTCCTTGGTTCGAACTTCACCACCCTGGGTATACATTATGGGCAAAAGACTTAAGGTAGTCGAACCATAGTTCCGCAACGCTTTGGAAGTAATGGACTTTTAACAATGTTGACCGAGGTTTCCTAATGATTTTCATTAGGAAACCTCGGTCAAAACTGTGAAAATTCATTAGTTCCGAAATGTTGCGGAACTTTTACGGGTCCACTACCTCAATGATAAGTTCCAGCCAACCCATCTTTATAGAATTAAATGGCTAAAGCCACTGTCTCTCTCGAAGAATATATCTGCCTTGCATTCAGAATGACAAAACGGTGCAAACTGATTACAAATTATACCCCGCTTTCCACACAAGCCCACGTGCAATGCGGGGTATAATTTGCAAACAGTTTGCGCCGTTTATGCATCCTGAACGCAGGGCCACATTGAATGATTTAGAGCAGCTGACTCTACAAAATATTTGAATATTCATCGCAGTTGAACCAAAATAAACATATTTTCAAACATCTTAAAATTGAAACTAGATTCATGCAAGTTATGTCTTTTCATGACAAGATTCAAATATTTCTATCATTGTCCTTTTTTTTTTCGTCTTTTTTTTTAACAGAGCCCACTCTTAAATTACTAGAAAAGTAAAAACTTTACCAACGCCGTTTCTTTTCTAAGATAGAATTGACAATTTTGTCTTCCATCTGAAAAGGTTTATATATGAAGGTGTGATGATTCTGAAAGTTTGTCACGAGTCGGTCTAACTGCAGAGGTATAACCCTTATTAACGTTATACCTCAAATATTTTCACTTTGTCTTAGAAATCGTATGGATAAATGGGCAGAAAATGAAAATGTTTACATCCCAAATCAATTTGGATTTAGAAGTAAACGTAGTACCATTGATTGTGTATTCATTCTCCATAGCCTCATTCAGAATGTTCTTGCACAAAATTCAAAGTTATATTGTTGTTTCATAGACTATGAAAAGGCGTTTGACACCATTCAACATGAAGCTTTTGGATAAAATTAGTCGAAACGGGCATTGGTTGCAAAATTATCAAAATGATGCAAGTTATATACAAAAACGTAAAATCTTGTATAAAAAACTCTAATACCTCCTACTCGGATTTTTATGACGTCACGCTTGGTCTTAAGCAAGGCGAGCCACTTTCGCCTTTGCTCTTCATACTCTTTATTAATGGCGTCAGAGATATTATCGACGTCAACAACTTAGCAGAGTCTGATCTACGACTACTAAATGTGTTCTTATTACTATTTGCGGATGATATAGCCCTGTTTACGACGAATCCTATTAGCCTTCTAAACAAATTAAATGCTATTCAATCTTATTCTTGGAAATGGGGTCTGAAATTAAACACAAAGAAAACAAAAAAAATGTATTTTCGAAAGGTATAAGAGTCAAAATAACAGAAATTGGAAATAGGTGACGAGATCCTAGCTATTGTTGACAAGTTTTGTTATTTAGGAGTTAATTTCCACTGTACTCGAAATTTAAGAAATGTTGTTAAAACTTTGAATGATCAAGCTTTACGTGCATTGAATGGACTATAATCTATTTTTAGTCGCATGCATTTAGATGTTAAAACCAAATTGAAATTGTTTGATTCCCTTGTTGTACCAATTATTTTATATTCAGAGGGTTGGGGAGTATATGATATACCAGAGGTTGATAAACTTCACAAATTTTGTAAACAAATTCTAGGGGTAAAGCAACAAACATCCAATGCCGCGGTTTTAGGTGAGCTTGGTCGATTTCCACTCACGGCTCTATGTAGAATAAGATCCACCAAGTACTGGTTAAAAATGAAACGAAATGCCGGGTCGATGGTGCATGAAGTTTATCTAGAACAATCTGTGCTATTTGAAAGCAATTCAGAAAAAATCGTATTATGCTTCCATCAAGAATATTTTAGAAAATCTTGGCTTTAATAATGAATTTATTGATCTCAATCCGCTTTCTAATCATTTTCAAATTTTGGAACAAAGAATCAAAGACCAATATCTACAAACATGGAGCGAAAAATTAACAAATCAACCTAAAATGGATTATTATAAACTTTATAAAATAGATTATAAATTTGAAAAATATTTAGATCTGATTAAAAATGACAAAAAACGACATGAATTGACTAGATTTCGTTTAAGTTCCCAATAGAATCTGGAAGATACACGGGCATCAACAGAAGTGACCGTATTTGTAAATGTTGTTCACAAGGTATGACCGAATTAGAATACAACTTCCTTTTGTGCTGTTCGGTTTACTCTGATCTCAGATCGAGATTTGGAATCAGAGTAAGCTGGCCGAGCGTAGCTAAGTTTTTCCCACTAATGAAATAAAAAAGGACATAAGATATTATACAACTATCTTCATTTATAACACAGGCGAAATTAAGAGATGTAGTTCTAAACACAGAGTCTGCTTCTTCTTAGTAGTCTATTTTCAGAATTAATATATTGTTTTCCTTCATATTTAGAATATAAATATATGTAACATTTATTTATGAATTCTGTATTGACCATACTTCATGTAATAAATGGTCAAAGGCAACTTGCCGATTACCAATAAAGTTTAGTTAGTTAGTTGAAATCAAATTGAATTAAAAACTTCCTTATTGGTAAAAAACCCAACAACAACAACAACAAACAATCAAAATCAACATACACAAATGCAACATTTTTTTTCCAGATGGGTATATCGGCTATGAACCAGACATCAAATACATGTATCTGAATATATATGACTAATCAAACACTGACAGCAAAGTTCAAAAATCTCGCACCCCTGGATTTATAAAAACTGTAGTCATATGTCGCTAGAACCACAATATCTTTGATCATTATGAAGTACTTAATGGTATCTACAGTTAATAACATCGTGAAATTGACATTCACTTCTATCAAAACTATTTATAATCGATCACTCAACTTTCATTCATTCATTCATTCATTCATTCATTCATTCATTCATTCATTCATTCATTCATTCATTCATTCATTCATTCATTCATTCATTCATTCATTCATTCATTCAAAAACACTAAAAAATCTCTAAGGAAATAAGATCATCAACTAAATTAAACATCACTAGAAATAGTAGAGCGAAGCTCCGAACGGTTTCAAAACCGAAAGCTTTCATAAACAGTTTAGATATATACTAACTTGAAAAGCTTTTAGAAAAGTTGTTTCTACCTTAATAAGATATGTACGCAAGAGAATTCTGGTTTCAATTCATCAGAAGTTCGGTCGATATTGCTCGAGCGACCACGTCTATTTAGCGTCCAAATTTATTAAGCGACCACCATAAAAATGCCCTCACCGTAAGCAAATTCTCTGAAAAAGAGGACATTCTTAACGGAAAAATGGTTATCATTGAATCTTATGTTGGAACCCATTAGAATCGTCTCAATAAGATGATTCTAAATCTCATCACGTATTTTTATTTCCTAATATTTTTAGGGAGTTCCCAGATGGTCCTTTTCAGTCTAACCGCTTATATTTGTCAGAATTCAAGTGTATTGAGTAACAGTCTATTTTACAAAATTAAATTTTCATTAATGACAAGGTCTACCACCAAATATTTAGAGCGACAAAAACAAATATTGACAAAGAAAATTATTTTCAGCACAAATATAAATTCAATTAACCCTTTCCTGTTTTACACAATTTTGGACCTGTCCAAATTCAAAGGTTTTGCTGACAAAAATTTAAACTGGATTTAATTTGAAAAATAACCATTCGGTAAGGTAGAAAATAGTGTGGAATAAGAAGAAATTGCTTGTCAGAAGCAATTTCTTCTTTTTTCACAATGTTTTCTCAATCATAAAATCACAGGCACGTAAAAAGCAGGGATTAAACAGCAAAGGGTTGAATAGACTATGAGAAGATAGCTTACACTACTTCTTACATATTCGCAAGTTTGTTTATATTCAAGATATTTTCTGCTTCGTCCATGCAAAGAGCATAACTACTGGGAATAACAGAGACAACTGCCCTGCGTTCAGAATGACAAAATGATGCAAATTGTTCGCAATTTTTCACCGCTTTGCATGTGAACATGCGTGCAAAGCGGGGTATAATTTGCAAACAGTTTTCATTCTGAACGCAGAGCAGTGATCGTTTCGTTAACCTAATTGCACGTTTTGAAATGAACATTTGACTTTACATTTGTAAAACATGCAAAATTTAGTTTCTATGTTGAACACGATTTGTGGTAAGTTATAAACTTATTTGTACTTTAACGCGCATGTGAAACCTATTTCTTTTTTCTAGGAATAGGGTTACACTATCTAACGTTTTTTTTTTTTTTTTTTTTTTTTTTTTTTTTTAAATATAGGGTTAATTCACGTTTTAGAGGACGTTAACATTTGCAGATACCCGAAAATGGTTTCACGCCCGAGTGCGAAGCGTTAAAGCATTTTGAGGGTCTCTGCAAATGTTAATTCCCGAAAATTGTGAATTGACGCTATCATTGAAGAGTATAAATTCAAACAGAGATTCCGAAATAATTTCACAGGAACGCTTTGAAGCTAGCTTCAAAACCGATAATGCGTAGGAAAAATTGCTTTTACATTGCGCCGTCAATGTTGTTTATACCGACGTTGCTTGGTAAAATGTTTTGAAAATTAACGCAGGAATAGGATCGAGGTTTTTATTTGTGCTCCATATTAATGCTGGTCCTAGAAACTGCTAAGGTTTATAGGCCCAGTCCGAGGATATTAAAGTAGAAAAAGCCGGGCGTTAACGGCACTTGAATTAACTTACTCTACTGTTAATGCCCTGGTTTTGTCCGTTAACGTATACTAAAATGACCCGAAAACCTACATTTTATACTATAATTGTTATTAACTATAATTGTTATTGGTCCTGAACTTCAAAGCATGAAAATATAGTGATAAAGAAAAATATCTTACCATAAAATAGGTCTTACGCTATTTGTACGGTTTACGTTATCTCACAAGCTATTCAATATAATGACGCGCGAACAACGTTATTGTGTTTTATACGTCTGTACATATTTTCGCATCGTTTGACGTGAGATTCGGAGGCCCGGATCTATGATTAATTACTCTGTTACAAAAATACTGCAATTCATGCATTTTTTAATGTGACTGGTCATTGGAAAATTGACAATAAGGGTGTTCTGTTGCACATAAAATATTTGAAAGTTGTCGCGGTATGGGGACAATAGCAATTATTTAATTACGCGCAAAGTAGCTATCGGTATATTTATTCCTCAAGATATGGAACTCGTACTTTAAAAGTCTTTGTTTATCTAGCTTTGTGCGGTAGGATTCAAGAAATATCCCTGTGTACAGATTGTTTTAAACGAACTGTCCTCAACCGAAGCACAGCTGAAAAATACCCGTCGAGAGCTTCGGTTGATGACAGTTCTTACGTAACATGGGGGCTCGTCCGGGATTTTAACTCTTAATTTGTCCTTAAGAATGTTTACCCTTTATAGTTTACATCTTATTACACCTTCATTTACATTACCGTTTAAGTTCTAATACAGCCTTGGGGTCCATTAGAATTATCACATTTCTAAAACAAGAGCACCGCCTACGGGTGCCTAAGCTCGGCTGTTTAGTGCTGGATGGTGGGAAAAAATCTAAGTCGAAAAAGGGGCATAATTTGTTCAAAATGCATCTAGAGTTATCCCCCTTGATAGTATAGGCGTCCGGGATTGGCTGTTGAGCCTTTGAAGATAGTTCGTTTATAACAAGATGGAATCGGATCCAAGTAAGAATTCTTGATTTATAGGACCTAGACGTAATTTTGACGGAATTGTTCTAGGTAATTCCTACTTTGTCCAATAATTTCTTTCTTTTATTTGTACAGATGCCTGAAATGGAGAAAAATCAAAACACCAAGCACTTTATGCGATTCTAGAATTGTCCGATTCAAATCCAAAATCGGCCGACAAACAAGGAATTTCAATTTTGCGCAGCACTACTCCGAAACTGTTCTATTTTCTACTTGCACAGATGAGTTGCCAATCAATTAGATCAACCCATTTAATGCTTTTCGCTGTATTATCGAGAAATAACGGTAGATCATCATTTGATAAACTCGACGCCTTACCAGTGAAATCATCAAATAAAAAAAAAAAAGATACCCCGCTTCCGTCTAATTCACCCTGTCTGACCTTATCTAAGCGGAGCCCTAAAAGTGGCGTCCTCGCGAGCGAACGTTTCATAGCAATCACGTGCGAAATGACGCGCTTTAAGAAATTTTGATATTAAATGTTCACATTTGTCTTATTTTTGCATTACGGAAATAAAAATATATTGCGACTTTCTTATGTTGCCAAAATAGTCACTTTTTTCCCCTATTCGCCATACTTTCTTTCTGGTCTTTCATCATCCGCGTAGTATAAACATCATCCCGTTTGTGTCGGGTTTCAAATCTCGACCAGAGTTTAGCATGATAAAATGTTCGTCAACGTTTTAAACTTGAACCCCACTTTGCACAAAAATGCATGTGCAAAGCGGCATACAACATTGAAGCGAACTTCTAAACGGCCACTAGGTTTTTGCTGAAAAAAAATTAAAAAAATTCTTTTGTATCTGAAGTGGGGAGTAGTCGATTTGTATTATAAAAATAATTCGGGGAGAAGCTTTGATTAACAACGACCTGAAAAAAAGCGAAGAAAGCAACGAGCATGGAGGGAATTCAAAGGTACTCCTGATTTGGAAATTATCATTTGGTGGGTATGATAATTTTAACATTTTATGCTTGTGTGAAAAAATACAAGATGTTGTTTTCTTCAATAATTTGATATCTGACACGCAATAACCGCCATAGACAAGTTTGTCACTAATAGGATTAATTTTTCGAGTATTTCTTCGAACGAAAATTTGAAATTCTTCGAAAATGTGCACTTTCTGTAACTTCTGTAAATAAGGATTCTTGTGTTTGACTGTTTCGATTAGACACCACGGACGAAAATTCGAATCCATTCTTCTTTAAGAAAACGACAAATTGAACGACCTTTCATATAGAGATAAAAGATACTTCATTGAATGACTACAAACATGTTGAAATGTGGTAAAGACAAGCTGGCCGTTTAGAAGTTCGTTTCAGTAAATTCCAAAAAGCCTAGCGATTTTTTTTTTGCGTATTGAACGCAAGGCGGGTCATTTCAGGTTACGGGACAGTTTGATACTCAGTGTATATGGCTAAATGAGTATCTTGTAACTTGTAACCACTTGTAATTTGACTTCTCCGAGAAATTCCTAAAGGGGGAAAAGATTCTGAGTGTGACTGGTTCTGGCTCTCAGACCTACATATGAAATTTGAACAAAATATACCGATTCATAAGTAAATAATTAAATAAAAAAATCCGATTGAACGTGCTTCATGTTCATGTAGTTCCTTTAAGTCACGTAGCCATAGCGGTCACGATGGAATCACTTTTGTTGGTGTAAATCATTAGGAATTGAAATTAATTACCATTTCATAGACAATGCGGTTATAAAATCGAATGTTCAAAATCACCGAAAAACTATATATAAATTACATTGTCAAAAGAAGAGGCATATATTGACCTGATATCACATGCCTGATAACATAAAGTGATACAGACAGCCTTCTTTTTAGAAAAAAATATGCACATTTATGATCATAACCAGAACGACTTTCTCGTTAATTTCTTCGATTTTAAAGTCTCCAAAAATGTTCAGCTCTAATAATTGATTGATTGATAGATAGAAATCAGCATGTTGGTGTCTTAAAATATCGATGTTATTTGGTCTCGACTGAAAAATAATCATGACTAGGCTTTCGTCATGATAAATTTCAAATCACGTCCAGATAACATTGATCATAGGTAGCCAACGCGGGTGGGGATAGTATAATTTTACCAAATTTTGACCACAAAAAATTATTATACTATTTTTTTCTATCACAATGTATAATATAGACAAGGTCCCGAACTACCCTCTTTTACGCAGAAAATCTAGTCGGTCGGGATCGCGCAATTCAACTTTACACCTATAAACCCAAGTTAAATATGATGCTCTACTTAAATCACTGATTGCATTCAATAGAAAACATTTTTTCATGTCTCTCACGATCTAATTCTTTTCAAAATTGCCAACAAATCAGTTAATATTAACTCATCAATTTGGAATCGGGAAGAAAACATTTCTGCATCGGCCATTTTTGTTTATAAGCTCTCGACCAATCAGATAGCCTGATTCTACAGTTCAGTTGTAACAGGCTATCTGATTGGTCGAGAGGTTATAAACAAACATGGCCGTTGCAAAAATAGTTTCTTCGCGATTCCAAATTGATAAGTAAATATGAACTGAATTGTTGGCATTTCTGAAAAGAATGAGGTACTGAGTGACAGGAAAAAATGTTTTCTTTTGAATGCAATCAGTGATTTAAGTAGAGCATCATATTTAACTTGGGTTTATAGGTGTAAAGTTGAGTTGCGCGATCTCGACCGACTAGATTTTCTGCATAAAAGAGGGTAGTTCGGGACCTTGTCTATATTATACATTGTGATAAAAAGAAATAGTATTAAAGTTTTTTGTGGTTAAGTTTTGGTAAATTTACACTATCCCCACCCGTGTTGGCTACCTGTGACATTGATATCCTAAGACACTAACATATAATTAACGATTTATTATGTTTAGAGAATGTTGAAGAATGACGAATATGTTGATTGAATGCCATTGCTAATAGCATTTATCTCGTATTCTACATTCTGTAATATTTTTCAACTACAGAAATTTACGTTACTACCTTTTATTTTAAACCTATTTATTTTACAACCTGTATGGAAACTTGTTCTAACAACTAATATGAATTTCTCTAGTCGATTCTGCTTCTAGAAAAATTCACCAGTACTCGCGCTGAATGTGTAGGCCAATGAAAAACCAAGATCGATAGTCGCCCCCGAGAATGGAACTCATGACCTTTTGATCAAGAGGACGATGCTCTACCTCTAGACCACGGAGACCACATAATTATGTTACACGTCAACGAAAGGGGTCATGTTTTTAAAGTTAGAATAGTGTCAACCCTAGTCAGATTTCACGCGCCGTGTCGAAACCTATGGTTATGTATATATATAATTATACGTACTTAGTGTTTTGTATGAGAAATATCTAACGAGGTTGGCGGAATTGATAAATTGTCGAGGCTATGCATACAATACACTAAGTATGTATTATGTTTATCTTATAACCTTTATTTGCCTTGTTTTCGTCGATGTTTCTAACAGAAGTGCAAGATTCTAAAAATAACCGCATTTTGTCATTGTTCTAAAAATAACAATGTGATATCATAAAAAATATCACATGGGATGTTATCACACGGATATTTGTATAGTTATAAGATAAAAAGAGTTCTTGGATTTAGACTTGTCATCCTCTGCTGGTTTTAATGTATTTTTCTAACATTTGTTTCGCGTAGTTCCCAGAGTGTTCCCTTTAACATGACGTATCCACAGAAGATCGTTTCATATTGTTCATATTTTTTTTGCCATACAGCTATTTCTTTTTTTACAAATGAATGTTGATATCAATTATTATTTTTTTCATTCAATAGTCTTAAAGTAAAAAACAAATATTATGAAACAGTGACCTGTGGTTGGATCAGAGAATTTTGCTCATCTCTATAGATACACATACTTCGGTATATTCATTTATGGTATGGGATAAAGATACATGTAAATTTTATCTTTTTTCATATTTTTTTATATCGAAAACCTTGAATTATGATAATGGTGAAAAATCAAAGCTATTTTGTCTCGAATCACTTGAGCGACCGTGCATCCCATCATCCGAAAATGTCAGAAATGACACTTGTACAGAAGTGTTTTGTTTGTTATAATACATCATTCGCTACATGAAAAGAGTAAAGGTGACTCAAAAACCGGTTTCATCTACCATGTTTACGACATACAACATTTTGAAAGATGCAAAAATTTGCAAGGTAAATTTTACATTGCCTGTCGCTGCCAATTTTAAATCTAATATATCTACAATCAACAGCTATATACACAATCAAAATAGTTATGCATCCCCCTGTAATCCTTATTGGACGTTTCATTTGAAATAATGCGTGTAAAGAAAGGGATTAAAATCATGCTGATGAGCATTCTTGCATGAAGTTCCAAAACGCACCAATACAAAAATACTTTGCCAATAGCATTACGAGGGAATCTGCTTTCATTGGACCATCAGACACTTTTTCTCCATGGCCCCAAGTTCCATCGGACATGCTTAGGTGTAACAGTTTGTGGTAAATCATAGGTCTTATGTCGTTTTATACAATTCCAAACCTTTTACCAGTTGACCAATCGATTTCGCACTCTATTGTGTTTCTTCTGCTAACTAAGCTGTCTTTTCGAGCTATGATTGGAGCAATTGTTCGACTTCAAATTGGTCGCAACAAAAAAATCTTGGTTCTTTGAGTTTTACATTTTCTCCCTGGTGACCTTCTCGATGGTATCCTTTTCCTGACACTACTTTTTTTTTTATCAAACCGGGGCATCTTATTGAGATGTAATCGCACCCGAATCTCCTAAAAGTCTCGTTGAAGAACTAGCAAGCTCTATGAAGAGTTTCTAATCTATTGTTATATTGGTACCACGTTAGATTTTTTTTAAAGCGATGCAAGTAAAAAACAAATGATTACCTTAAAACAAATCCAAAGCTCCTTCTTTGTTTTTTGCCGCTCAAGAGACCGTCATTTTCAAACGTTCGTTTTCCTTCAAATTCCTTACTTTTACCCTTTAACTAGCGTTATAAAGATGAAGACAACCCTTTGAATTTCCTTTGATTTAGGATATTATCCAAGGATATATTCTGTCAGAATTTGGTTCATATTCAGTGGCAGATTGGGTTTGATTTTATAGTTTTTATAAAGGTTCGCGAAATTGTCAAATTTACAGTGTGTATTTCGGGCTTCTTTTCGTCGCTTACGTAGTTTATGCCCATATGAGCGACGCCCCAGAAGAAGATTAGTGGTTACGTGAGATAGTGTAAGGATACATGACAACATTACTACGTAGATCCGTCATAGTTTGTCAATTGACGTGCTAGATTTAATATTTTAGAAGTATTAAATTCCTTATATAATACAACAATGGCTACAGAAAAGACAATTAATTTGGTAATGTGTCAGCCCCGTGAATCGAACCCACGGCATCACACTTCGAATTTACATTAGAGCCTGTTCGTGACATTTCCAACAATTTGACACGTGTGTGAATAGCAAACGGTTTGAATCCCACGTCAATATAAAGTGTAATTAGAAAATTACATTACGGTGTAAAGATACTTCAATCCCTTATCTATCTTTAAATTGCAAAGTAAAGACTCTTGTCAGGCTGTGCGGATGCACAGACTGACAAGAGTCTTTGCTTGTCGCACATTTAAAATTGTTGGAAAAGTCACTCATAGGCGCATTAAAAACGTCGCGTTGTAAAACGTTCATCACTTGATCTATCCCCAACTGCGGGGCCTCATTCATTCACAAACCCCCTGTACAACAAGTGTCGGGCAGTTGGAGGTGTTGTCCGTAATTAGCGTGTCCGGTCACAATACGACAGAGGCGGACCATTCAGTGACAATTAACCCATAATAACACATCAATAGCTCGGTCATAAACGCATCTCATTATCCCAATAAATGACTGCTTTGAGGCTTGGCTTTGATTAAGATTTGCGACCCACTGAATAGCTTGGGTCAGATCTAGAATAGACGGAATACGCATTAACCACATCTTGCCGCCTTAGCGCAGTGGTAGCGAGTTGGACTTTCATTCAAAAGGTCCCGGGTTCGTCTGCGACCGCCACGGCACTCATTTCTCCGACTATTTGTCTTCCAACAATAGGTTTATAGTCGCAGACACAGGCTAGAGAGGATGTGATGGTAGTACTGATGTGAGAAATAAGATGAATGAATAAGATTGTTAGGTGCTCAAGTCGCCGCTATATAACTGAAAAAATATCAAATGCGGCGTTAAATCCCATACAAAACAAAAACAACAACAACAAAAAAAACATCTTGTGACAGAGTTTGAGTTCAGTATTAACAACATGGGATCCCAGGGACTAAAATATGGGATCATTTAGGTCCTTGCATAAGGCTTTTAAAAGACTCTTTTTTTAAAAAAAATTAGATTATTTCTTTTTAGACATCAAATTTTTTCTACGTTAATATTGGGCGATTCTCTTGTTGAATACGATCAAAGTTTTGGACATGTGTGTTTCTGAACATTTGGCTCAATTGAAGATTGTTTAAAACAGTCTTCAATTCATTTTTGAAGTTTAGCCTCAGAGCGTACATGGGACTCGTATAAAATAATATGGGGGTCTTGGCTACTTATTTGTGAGTTTCAGACTCTCAAAACCTCTCTCTTAAAACCCTGTCGTACGTAGGATGGCGAATATATATACATAATCAAAAAAGTGTTGCACCCAAAACATAAAAAAAATTGTATTGTAGCTAATTACAAAGAAATTTTTCCACAAAATCTTATGGGAAGTGCGTATTTCTGACCCTTTTGGGTAAAATACAAATAGTTTTAAGATAGAAAGGAAAGTGCAATGATCCGCAACTAACTTGCAAAAACCATCTACCATAGACTTCTCAAAAAGCAAGTTTCTCAAAAGCTAAGTAAGACAACTACACAGTATTGCTCTTGACTTTCGATAAATCGAGCCTGGTACCAATGTAACAATGGATAAGAAATAAAAGATAAGATCTACTTGCCTTCACAAAGCATACAAGCCCTGCGTTCAGGATGTAAAAGCGTTTCGCGACGTTTTGAGATGATACCTCGCTTTGCACGTGTATATACGTGCAAAGCGGGGGTATCATTTCGAAAGCGCTTCGCTAACGTTTTCATCCTGAACGCAGGGCAGGTTTGTTTGTTTCTTTGAATGGGTTTTACGCCGCTTTTAACAATTTCGCAGTTATATCGCGGCGGCCGGAGCACCTAACAATGGATTCCTGGTATTTCTCACACCAGTACTACCATTACACCCTTTCCTAGCCTCCGACTGCTATCTCACATAGGTTTACGATTATATCAACCCATTGGTGAGAGACAAACGTCGGAAAGGATATTTGCCGCCACCGGGGATCGAACCCACGACTTCCAGATTGGAAGTCTTATGCCTAACCAACTGCGCTATGGTGGCGGCTCGAACGCAGGGCAAGATTTCACAGAGATTAGTAGGAGAATCGAGTTCAGGAACACCCCAATAAGCCATCCCGGTATTAAGTTTGATCAAACAAATAGCGTCAGGATCAGGATGCCATCGGGGAATTCACCAGGGAGAAAATATAAAACTCAAAGAGCCAAATTTGGATGTGCTTGAACCAATTTGAAGACAAACAATTGCTCCAATCATGCCTCGAAAAGACGGTTATTTCCAGGTCAGCAGAAGAATCACCATACAGTGCAAAAAACTATTGGTCCACCGATATATGGTCTTGATGAGCATAAAACGACGATTAAGCCTACGATCTATCTAAAACTGTTACACCCGAGCATGTCCGATGGAATGTGGGTCCATGAAGAAGCGTCTCAAGGTCCAATGAGATCAGATTCATTCGTAATGCTTTTAGCAAAGAATTTGTATTTTGGTACGCTTTGGAACTTCATGTAGGCTTGCTTATCACCATAATTTTAACCCTTTTAACCCTCTTGCATTATTTCAAATTAAACGTCTAATGAGGCATACATGTACAGGGGTGCAAAACTTTTGCGGATACCTCTTCACTTGCAAAGATGAGCTAAACACTGCACTATACACGTACTTCATTACTTTTTTCTAGTGATATAAAATGAGAGCATGTGCGTGACACTTCTAACCAATTGGCGCGAGTCCTTATCACAGATCCGCGAACATGTGCTTGTGCACAGGTCCGAGCGTTTACAACTTAGAGTTCAAATAGTACACTCCAACCAGATGAGCATAGTCAGTGAAACACTCTATTCTCATCCTCGAGAATGCAAGTTTGATCCCAAGGCTGACCATTTGACAAACTAATTGTCTTTCGGAATATGACCTACAACAAAATGATTTATTCTGCAAATTTTTCTAGATTCGAGTTACTGAAATAATTCATGATGTAGTTTAAAATTTTTCTGTCGACTGACACTTCGAGTATCGTTTAAGGTTTGGTGCTATGGCCTCCTGGAGGTTAATCTTGGTCGAAATGTGAATAAGAATCACGAGGAAGAGGGCTGGAATCGATTCATTACAGTTAACAACATCCCAAAATTGACACTCGCTTCGATCAAAACCATTCTAAATCGCTCGTTCAGCGCTCCATTCATTCATTCCAAGCACTCACTCATATCACACAAGAACGCCCCAAAATCACCAAATGGATAAGATCAACAACTACATTCAAAATAAAAATCACTAGGAAAAAATGCACGATTTCCCTGGCTTAACTGAATTTTGTAAGCGTCTTACTGTTCGCGAATACATAATAAAGCTATCAATAGCTTTTGTATGCATATTCTATTAAAGGGGGTAATAAATCTGCTTATTTTGTTCATCTTGAACGAAATTAGCGATATTGGAATACCTCCCCTTAATTTCACTCAAAACGCACTTCTCTCGCTCAATCAATTTCATTCCAAAATCATTCCAATATCACTCTGCTTGTCAATTTCATGATGTTACTATCTGAACAACAAGCTGACTCACGATGAATTGTTGAATTAAGGTTGAATGTGAGATTGAAAATCGTAATAGAGAAAAAGGACACGATAGAAGGCAATATTTTTTTCGTGAGATCTCATAAATTATGCTACTAATTTTCAACAACCTGTAAAGATAAAATAGAGTCAGTGGAGAACTAGTGTCGAACTCTTAGAATCGTGACCATTAACTTTCAAGTCGGTGATATACTTCAGATGAGCCTAGTTTCAACATTTAGCCATGACCTCTAACCTTAATTTTTGAGAAATCTGCCAATTTAGTCAACATAGCGCATCTATTTATTGTTAGAGAATACTTGGGGCAAACTTATTTGAAACCCATCCATAATTGTAAGAGCTATGCTTAGGAAAAGCTCAATTTTAACCCTTGATCTTGTGCTATGACATTGACCCTGTGGTTTTTATTAACGTTTCTTCGTATAATAACGAATAAATGTATCAAATTATTTCTAAATCCATCCAAAAATGTAGGGGCTATGCTCCGGACAATCCCAATTTTAACATTTGACAGTGCATGAGTTGTGCCTTTGATCAAGCTGTCTGAAATTTCCTTTCTGAGATGGAGCATATTCACACGATGAAGAACAAGTGAACAAAATAATTTTGAAAACAGTCCATAAATTAGGCAGCTGTGTTCTTGAGAAAGCTTTTTTTTTAAAGATAAAAATCGATATAAAAATCATAATTTCACTGATTTTATAAAAAATTTGGGAGTGTTTGATTGGTTCGTACAGACATAGAAAATGTTTAAAGAACTTACTTGTATATTTTATTAAAGGGATGTAATAAATATCTCTAATTTTGTTCAATTTGAACAAAATAAGCGACAATGTTTTATCTCCCTATAATTTCACTCAAAACTCACTCTTCCAACTTACCAAATTTCATTCACAAATCATTCCAAAATCACTCACCATGTCAATTATATGATGCTGTTAACTGTGCAGCACCATCATGCCATATTGACAATTATGTCTCGCTCACCCAAAGCTGGCTCGACAAAAATGGTACTGTGGTTGGCCGAATAAAGTTACATGTACTTCAAAGCGATTTAAAAAGTTTGCAAATGTCACTTCAGAGCTCGAGATTATTTATTGTTTATTCTAGGCAGGGGGATTGGGGGATTCCCCCTCTTATTCAAACATTCCCTATATTTCCTAGATTTGTGGTGGATTTTTACTATAACCAAAGAGCATGAATTGCAACATTTCTCAATTGCTTCAATTTTCATGCTGAAATCCCCCTTTTGAAATCCTAGAATAAACACTGAATTGTGAAAATTTTCTCGTTCTCAACTCACTTTTTTCAAGTAACAATTTGAAATCAAAGCTTAAACTCTGTTTTAATACTAATTTAAATGTATGAACATCAAAGATAGTATTAATAAGTTGTTATGAATAACAACTTATTGATATTATCTTTTATGTTCACATATTTATTTGAATTCTAAATTTCAGAAGATCCTCAGTTAAGCACGAAAAAGGTTATTATAACATTGAGCCCAGAACCTGTATATGCTAAAACGAAATTATATAGCCTGACGCGGGTACTTCGGCATCCCGGTTATTTCGAAAATACGTCCTACCACCCGGGCAAGGAGCTACTTAAATACATTAAGCTCGGTTTGAGTTGCACTACACAAATTTTATCGTAAAATGCATATTCCGTTTGATATATCCTTTAGATTGATTCATGAACGGTAGCCATATAGCAGCCTAAATCTATGGGCTTTTGTTACCAATGAATAAGGGGAGATCGGGGCTAGTTAATACACGGGACTAGTTGTAACCCCCGCCGTTTGAGGACCTTACTGAGATGGTGCATTTGTCTATTTTGTGATTAAACACGCCGTTTCGAACATTTTCTATAGATGTTATGAATGTGTGACTATTCTAAGGGTTTTTACGTTTATTTGTGTATTTAATGACTACTTTTTAGAACAAAGGTAATATTTTGGATTTTCCTTAATTTGTTATTTAATTCTCGTCAAAGAAAACTTTAGAATTCTACACATTTCACAAGAGAGGGCGGCCAGTCCTTGTAGTTGAAGCATACAGGAACCTTAAAACATATAATGTTTTTGTAATATTGAACCGACAAGCTAGTCGGGGGAGGGGGTGAAAACTAAAAAATATTTTGAAATAAGAAAGGGAAGAAAGACAGAGGTAAGAAGTAAGTTAGAAAAAGAAAATGAACAAAACACTAGAATAATGCTTTAACTGAAAAGAGGTATACAGGGGCAGAAATGACCGATGTGAATAAGAATAATAACGGATATAGGGCCTATCGTTAGCCAAAGGAAGTCCTTACATTGGCGGATCCAGAGGGGGGTCGAGGGGGGTCGAATGAACCCCTTCTGTGTCCAAATTACTTCATTGTAGTTGACAAATTCAATCAAATTTGCTACACAAGAAAAATGACCCCCTTTTTGTAGTACTCGAAGCATTTACTTGAAATTGCACAAATTAAAGATGTCTAATTTACAGAATTTGATCGAGCTATTAGTACCATTGTATCCCTATCTTTATAGATAGGGATACCATGGGACTCATTTCTCGACTGAAATCTAGGCGGACATCGAACCCCCTTTATAGAAACCCTGGATCCGCCTCTGCATTTCTATCTATCTAAATATTCTGCCTAACTCCCTTTTCGGGAATTACCGGCACCAGGGTGTAATTAACTAGAACCGAACTATGCCGATTATGCATATGGATTAAAAAAAAAATGGATTTTAAGACTGGTGGTTTAGACCAAAATTTTTCGAAGTGTGGGCACTTTTGCGGCATAAGGTCTCACTAGGCTAAATAGCTGCGGCAACTACCCCTGAACAGATTTTGCCCTGTTGCCCAAAAATAAAATCATAAATGAGGTCACAATCGAGGTCAAAGGTCACCAAGTACATTTCACGTAAGCGAATTCTATGGGTATAATTGTTTTTGATATAAGATTCGTCTTTGAATAGAAAATTAACTTTAACAACATCAGATAATGACATAGGGACATTTTTTCTGAATTTTAAAAGTATTTGGCGTCGAGTTAGGTCATGTTTTTAACCCTTAACTCAACCAAAAAGGCTGACTTACCATGCTAAACAGACTACTGCTTAATAGTTGTAGACAGAATGCGTTGTTTAACCTTACGTTAAACTACGATAACATTTATTTCGTATTTTGTTGTTGTCTTGGATTCATTAACATATTAATAATGCTGTCTCAAAAAATTACTGAACGTTTGTTTGTCAATGACGTTATACTTTTTAGCCTATTAAACGGATAAATCGGCCTTAAGTTTAAGTACACATATGTTTGGACAAACAACAACATAAGATTGTGAAATAAACAAAGTGAATTAGTAAAACAAAACATTATGATAAGTTGTGTTTTGAAGACTACGGTAGAAATAGTTCTTCATTAATGTTTCATTTTTTTCCAAATACATGAACTATATGAAAAATACGTTACCCATTTAGAATATATTTAAAAGAAGATACAATTATGGAGTTATCAAAGATTAGAACTTCTTTCATTTGATGTTTCTTTCAAAATGTCTCGAACATAAGAAGATTGTGTGACACTCGAATATCTTTAAATATAAGTGTAAGTAGCTACATATTTTTCTGTTGAAACCCTAGAATCTTTCTTTGTGAGGTCAAATATGTGTAATATACGTTACCCATAAAATATCAATTTAAAAATTAGAAGATGCGTATTGTATTTCAAGGAATGCATATCATAGTTTCTTTCATTTATTTCAAAATCTACATTATGTGGGGTATCGCGCCACAATTCATATTGCCGTGAACCATTTGTTTGTAAGATACGTGTTATTCATTTTTTTTTTTTTTTTTACATTTTTGAAAGCATAAAAATCTTTACCAACTTTATTCACCTAAACATACCTATCAACACTCAATCAATATCTTTTCACGGTCCATAGAGGGAAATTCAGTGGCTTGAACCTAAATGCTGCCCAATTCTACATCTGGGCTGACTGGCCCTGGCTATTACGTTTTTCGCTCATAAACAGTCCCTGTGATGTTGGACTCAAACCACAGTTCTTTAGGTCACGAGTCTAGCGCCTTTACTAAATACACAATGCAAACGAGACAGTAAAGATAAATTTGAGATACTTTGATTCGAAAACTATTCTTTCGCATTTTCAAATATTCATCGCTACTGTGTATCAAGAAGAAAACTAGAAAAAAGATTCCATGTTACGAAAAGTATAACGATTTCAGAGATGTATTTACTAGTAACTTATAGCGGTATGCAATAATATAGAATTGAGAGCTGCAAAAGGCAATCTCAAAGACACCACTTTATATCTTATGTGACTAAACAGACGCAAAATTAACATACTCCATAGATAACTAATAAACGATCATTCAAACAGCAAAGCTTTATAAAGTAATTTATTTCATTTAGAACAATATACACCAACCTTTCTTTCTGTTAAAATGAATATCTGTTATAATGTTTTGTTTTGACAAACATTGTTCTATACCTGTATAATATGTTTTTCATCAACCCCACTGCATCTAACTTTTTCAAGTATATTAAAAGCTACATGTGATTACGTCAAACAAATTGTTGACGGAAGTCCGGAAACAAACGGAACTACAACCTAATAACGCACACTGCTACGATCATACTAGTGTGTTGATCAAAT
This sequence comes from Fragum whitleyi, assembly GCA_948146395.1. NCBI lineage: Eukaryota > Metazoa > Mollusca > Bivalvia > Cardiida > Cardiidae > Fragum > Fragum whitleyi. Next base: position 22,524,331 of record OX411556.1, read on the forward strand.
TTCTACCACGTCAGAAACGCAATTTGACTTGATTGAAAGTAAAAACCTTTTGTATCAGGTTCTAATATGTATTTCTATCTTTCCCTACAAAAGAAGTGTTACTTAGTTTGACTTGAACAAGATGAGTGCTTAGACTATTTATTTGGAACGTAAGTTACATTCAGATATCAGAATGTAACCAAATTTATTTTAACAATTTTTTAGTCTTTTGAATTGTAAGTGCTTTGTAAAGTTGCATTTTCACAGAATTCTTTCTCACTATATTATGAGTATTGTTTTTTTCAACACAACCTGTAATATTGTGGCGCATATTTTATAACTCTTATTCGTGTATAAAACCGAGGATGTAACACTTTGATTTTTTTCAAAAGGCTATTTTATTTTCCATCGATGTAGCTTGTATCGATAAATATTAGTCTAAAAGTCCTTTTTTTGTCCAAAAAGGGCAACGTTTGATCATAAAAACCGCTCTTTTATACTCCCCGAAGAAAGAGCATACAGCCGCCGCTTCGTCTGTCCGTCCGTCCGTCTGTAATTCCGTCCGTCCGTCCGTCTGTCCCCAGTGATTTCTCCATAATCCTTGGGCCAAATCAATTTAGACTTTTTGGATTTGAGGCCCCGTCACGGGAAAAGGGGACTTAGGGTAAAATACAGGTTTTCTCAAATTTCTCCTTGTCTAATCGTCAGAATTTTAATGAAACTTCATATTTGAGTAGCAAATCAGACGCCCATATATCATAGAAAAAGGGGACTAAATGTTTGTTATCTTTACCTTAGCTTGTAAAATACAGTAATTCTTTCATTTCTCCTAATCTTATGTTCAGAATTTGATGAAATTTCACATTTGAAAAGCAAATCGGATGCCCTTAACCATAAACTATTTGAAATTTGTGTCTAAAAATATGTCATCTGACCACGGAGCATATCTCCATAAGTATAAAAGCTATCAACTTGAAACTTCATGTATGGATACATCTCATGGAGGAGAAGTTTTATGCGCAAGAACTACAACTCTTGCTTGCATAGTTTTGGAGTTATTGCCCTTTGTTATTTTTAATACTTAGATTTTATAGGAGGTAAATCTCTTACAGTACAAAAGAATACTCAATCTATTAGGCTTCAGTTTACCAGCAAGCTTTCGTGGCGGGGGATGGCCATGTCCAACATGGCTCTTGTTTTTGTGACAATGCCTTATTCGGCGAGCATAATCTGTCTCTGACGGCTCTTGATGCTTAATGCCGAATTCAAAAATCGTTATTCTTTAAAGGATCAACGTATCTCGCTACCAAGGTTTCACCGTAAGATATATTCTTTTAGCAGAAAGTGATCAATTTATTATCACTTATTTTCTAAATGCAAATATTGGCAGTTTTCAGTGATCTGCGTTGACATTACTTTTAATTGTTCTCGTCTACATTATCAATTTCAATTACATAAAACAAGCAATACATGTAGGTTGCATTCATACAATTGTAACATAAGATGCATTTTCACTCTTCTTTCCTTCTAGAAATTCATTTCCACTCCAAAAGAACAAGAGATTGTAAATATAGAAATTGATTTAAACCGATTTTACAAAATGGTAGGATCACATTTCGTAACACAGATAATTACATTTGTTACGTTTTTCTGTCGCGGTAACGCAGATCTGTCGATTACAAACTTAAGGTATTCTATATTCTTTCATGATTTGTCGTGTTTTGGGACGACGGTTCTTTGAGATATTTAGCGGCCTAAACACAAAAACAAAACAAAAAAGCACAACCAAGTGGATTCGTTACATCTTTTATTTGTGATCGGCCATTTCGATATAAAATAAAACTTTCTTAGCTACAGATTAATTGATCTGTACGATTATTATCAAGAGTATTTCTAGAGTTGTCGGGTGAAAGGCCCTGTGATATTTCCTATGTGGCGTATTTAAAAGTAACGTATTTTACAATTACCCTGGTAGTCATGGAATAAGTGGTAACAATTATAAACATGATATTAAGTTGCGAAAAAGTTATATTTACCCAAAATGAAAAGGACACAAAAATAATGTTAGAGAAAACATACTATTAGTCACAATTAAGTTTTCTATAGGGAGTTTTTTAAACGTAACGTATTTTACCATTACACGGATAGTCCATGGATAAGTGCTTGCAATTACAGATATTATTTTCAATTGTCAAAAGGTAATATTCTCCCAAACAGAAAAAGCTCACAAAAAATCAGACAAGAAAAGCTTACGACAAATTGGATTTGTTTTATATGTAAACTGAAAAAGTAAACACAGCTCTTCATTTGGCTCCTTTAAAAACTGATAATAATAACAGACAGGTGGACAATTATATCAAGAAAATTGTGTATGATTTTGAGAAAACAATAAGTTTATAGATTTAAGGCATTTCAATGCGATTCTGATACGCACAGTTTACAAATGCCCGTCATACATAGCCTTTATGCCATAATTATTGAATTTTACACCCTTTTGCACCCAATGACCTTTGACCTCATTTATTGACCTAGATAATGATATTTCAGTTGGGCAACAGGCAGATTCTGAAAGAGCAGATGTTACTCTTCAACTTAGGCCCTGTTGCCCTTCATGCCGCGAAAGTGCCCACAAACTCGATTTCTAGCGCACTTATTCCCATATGGCCGCCTGACTAATATACTTATCAGTTTTACAAGATTTTGTATTGAAGTGTAGCAACTATCACCGCATGGTGTATCAACTAGCCCCGTGTACGTGACCAGTTGAATAATATGAGTGATACCTTGATATGAACTTTGCAACATAAGTTGAATATTTTTGTTAAATCTATATCTATCGTCTTGATTTGCTTTTGCACAAAAAGAGCATAAGTCTCTACCACAAAAAGGGAAAAAAGGGTATCAAAAAATCATTAAGAGAGAAAAAATGTGGAAATGTAAAAAATACATCAACTAGCCCAGATCTCCCAAAGATATTGGCTAGCGAGGCTGTGCTGATCTATTAATAAAATTTAGGATAGTATGTTACTTATTTAATCAACCAGGGACTCATAATATATATGTAAAATTAAGATCTCTGAATCAACCTAGATGATCATTTACTGGCAAGCTTGTTCTGACGTTTCGTTATCGAAACAATATCGGTGGATAGCGTAGAGGGAATAGATTTTTAGTCTAAGCTAGATAGCGTAAGCCTTGACTGGCGAGCCTGTCCTAATCTATCGATGCTATAGGTAAGACACTTTTTCCAGTCTAGCGTAAGTGTAGAAGTCCCAGTCTATAATTGGATAGTGATGACTTCCGGCGTCATTGTATCCAAGAAAAATTATTCATTTGGTATAAAATTACCCTTTTATTTTGAAGAAAGAAAGATATGATTCCTATGTAACCTTTATAAGAAATCCATATTAATTGCAAAATACCAATGTATTGGTTCATCAACTTTAAATCGCATTGAATAATATGTGTCAATGGTTGCTGAATTCGGCCTAAAATAAGTTCGAACCAACCGTATGTTTTTGAAGTAAAGATTGATATGAAAGTGTTGTCAGGCGATATTGAGGGACAAGCTTAGTTTGGGCACCTTTGACTTCCATCAAGTGCACTAGAGGTTTTAATTAGTTTTATTATTATTATTTGTATTGTTGCTATTATTATAATCATTTTTATCATTAGCTCACCTGAGCACAACATGCTCAAGGAAAGCTTAAATGATCACCTTAAGTCGGTCATGTGACATGCATTGTCAATAATCTTAACATCTTTTTCTTCTCCTGAAGTGATCCACTGGGCTGATTTCAATAAGGGTACAAAGAAAATTTTTGGGGAACAGCGAACCCATTACTTTCAGAGTTGAGGGTCGCCATATACATCTTATAAAAAGTGGTCTATAATAATACTAGTTAGAGTAAAACTGATTTAAGGCCCAGAAGATCTACAACTGTTTTGCAGTAAAAAGCATCTAAACTGAGTTCAATAATGGAATAATAATTGCTCTAAAAGTAAACTAACTAAATGCACCCACTGCATAATTTGCTGTAAACAACCATTTTAGTTGCAATTATCAGCCCCTCTAATTCTTGCAAGTTAATTTATAAAATTGGAGAAATTTGTTTTTTTTAAATTAAAAGAAAATTATTACATAAATTACAGAGATTAGTTGTTCACTGAAGAATCTTTTGTATTCTTTTGACATACACAGACTTAAATAATTAGAGTTTCATTGCTGCAAATGTTAACGACTTCAGAATTACCTGTTGATTGATAAGCCACACAGCTTCTTCAATGGATGAGATAAATGACTGACCACTTAATGATTGGATGAATTTACAACTGACAATAAGACATGCAAACCAGATACTCTTTCCTTTAAAACAGTCAAGTAGTGGTCATTATCTTTCTACGTTAGTCAATTATTCTTTACGTGCTTGCACGTCCTATACACCTGTATGTGAATTGGTGCATTTCTACGTGAATTACATACTGTAGTACATAAATGACCACACCGCCTCAGTAATGAATGAGTGGGCAGGGTCTATTTTCACTTATCGTTTTTGGAAAGACATCTCCTCTTCAAAAATTAGGAAAATGTTAATGAAACTTTGTCAGAAAGTTACTTTGATGAGTTCCACTGGACCAATAAAATTCAGGTGAGCAGTTAAGGGCCATTCTGGCCCTCTTGTTTTATTTTACTGTTTTCTCTCGCCACCATGCTAAAAGAAACATCCACCTTCAGTACTTTCAATGCTTTGATTTCAGGGTGGTCCTCATTCTTTGAAAGCTATTGCCTGCTTATCAGTTAACCTCATGTGAGTTATGGCTTTTCTCACAACTACTGGGCACAAGCAACAATAAGTAACCCGTGATCAGTGGTATGTCAAGTATGCGTTTTTGGCCTATTGTCCCCAAAATTTACAGATGACACCAGTTATTTGATTGTAAGTGAGACCCATGCATTTCTAGCTCACCTGAGCACAAGTGCTCAAGGGAGCTATTGTGATCGATCGTTGTCCGGCGTCCGTCTGTCCGTCACGGCGTCAACTTTTTCTTTAAACGACATCTCTTCTTAAACTTATGGGTCAAAATCATGAAGTCTATTGAAAATGGGAAGGATCCGTGCCATATCACGGCAAAAGGGGCCTTAATGACAATTTTGTCAAGAATTTCTTTAAACGACATCTCCTCCTGAACTTATGGGTCAAAATCAACCAAACTTGACAGAAATTTTCCTTGGGTGGTCCCTTATGAAAATTGCTCAAAGGGAAAGGATCCGTGCCATATCACGGGAAAAGGGGCCTTAATGACAAATTTCTTGTTTACACTCTAGAAGCCACAAATATGGTCCAATCTTCATGAAACTTGGTCAGAATGTTTGTTAGGTCATGAGGATGAAGTCTATTGAAAATGGGAAGGATCCGTGCCATATCACCGGAAAAGGGGCCTTAATGACAATTTTGTCAAGAATTTCTTTAAACGACATCTCCTCCTAAACTTATGGGTCAAAATCAACCAAACTTGGCAGAAATGTTCCTTGGGTGGTCCCTTATGAAAATTGCTCAAACGGAAAGGATCTGTGCCATTTCACAGGAAATGGGGCCTTAATGACAAATTTCTTGTTTACACTCTAGAAGCCACAAATATGGTCCAATCTTCATGAAACTTGGTCAGAATTTTTGTTAGGTCATGAGGATGAAGTCTATTGAAAATGGGAAGGATCCGTGCCATATCACAGCAAAAGGGGCCTTAATGACAATTTTGTCAAGAATTTCTTTAAACGACATCTCCTCCTAAACTTATTGGTCAAAATCAACCAAACTTGGCAGAAATATTTCTCGGGTGGTCCCTTATGAAAATTGCTCAAAGGGAAAGGATCCGTGCCATATCACGGCAAAAGGGGCCTTAATGACAAATTTCTTGTTTACACTCTAGAAGCCACAAATATGGTCCAATCATAATGAAACTTTGTCAGAATGTTTGTTAGGTCATGAGGATGAAATCATTTGAAAATGGGAAGTATCCGTGCCATATCACTGGAAAAGGGGCCTTAATGACAATTTTCTCGTAAGAGCTCCAAACGCCACAAATATAATCCAATCTTCATGAAACTTGATCAAAATGTTTGCCAGGTCACAAGAATGAACTCTGTTGAAAATGGGAAGGTTCATGCCATATCAAGGAAATGGAGTCTTAATGATAATTTACTTGAAATATCAGGTGAGCGATTTAGGGCCCTCAGGGTCCTCTTGTTTAAAATGTCCCCTCTTGTTTCTGACCATGGGGCCATTGTCCCTTTATTTCAAAAACCTTGGCATATCACTTCCAATTTATGCAACAAGCAATGAGTAACCTGGGGCCAGATTTATGAAACATCTTATGCTCATTTTTTGTCCCGTTTTTCAGCCGGGCCACAATAAGAAACCAGCTCTATGTTCCGGCTGACAAGATGTTGCATACTGTATTCAAGTTATACCCAATCTTGCGTGTGCACATGCTTGCAAAACGGGTTTAATTTGAAAACTGTATTCACCATCTTGTCAGCCGGTACAGAGAGCTGGTTTCTTATTGTGGCCCTGCTGAAAATCGGGACCCGTTTGAGCAACAAAAAAAGTTGGCCTATTGGTGACAATTGTTGTCATAATTATATATGTCAATGCCAGGCTAATCAATCACAAATTTCGAATTCAATGACTCAATTACATAAATTTTGTATGGATCTACAGATTTTCCTCTATTTGTTCCCACACATGTAAGACATGATTCTCACTACATCTTCTTCTCCCAAACTGTTGGGCCGATTTCAATGAAACTTGGCATGGATGTTCCTTGGGTGACCCTTTACTTAAATTGTTCAAGAAATTTTGATTGCCCCCCAAATATGGGCATGGCAGGGCGTGGCATGTTTTCACATTGAAATCTTTAAAAATCTCCTCCTCCCAAACTGTATGACTGATTTCAATGAAACTTGCCATGAATGTTCCTTTGATGACCCTTTACTTAAATTGCTCTAGAAATTTTGATTGACACCAAATATGGGCGTGACAGGGGGGGGGGGGGGGAGTAATCTTTAAAAGTCATCTCCTCCCAAACAATTGGGCCAATTCCAATAAAACTTGACATGGATGTTCCTTGTGTAAACCTATACTTAAATTGATCAAGAAATTTTAATTGACCCCCAAATATGAGCGTTGCAGGGCAAAAGTCTGGGGTTTCTAAAGCCAGTGGCGCAATAAGGCCCTCTTGGGCCTCTTGTTCTGCAAATTGTTGTAAATGAAGAAAGTAATGGTACTGGATCAGTATTTTATGTGCAAACCCTTGTCATGCTGAATTAAAATTATTGGCAAAATTACACTCAAAGTGCTGAAGGCCCTGAAAGACAAAATTGCAAACCTTTATTTTTATCGAAAATTTCAAGTCTTTACACAACTCTTGCTGTAACAAAATAAACAAGTGATGTGGACAAAGATCAGACTGCACTTATGTTCAGGCTGATCTTTGTCTATATCTCCTGTCAGGAATATTCCGGGATCATCATGACAAGAGTTAATCACAATATATTTATTTTATCAGTAAATAGATGTCTCCTTTAATTAATCTGGTTTTTAACCCTTGTCCTGCTGAACCCGGAATATTCCTGCTTTTGCAGGAGGTATAAACATGTGTGCATTCTGATCTTAGTCCATACCACCTGATTTTCCTTTGTAAACAAAAAGTTTAATTATAATAATTTAAAAAAATTACTGTCTCACAATTAGTACATCTAGTACTCTTGGCACTTTGATTTTAATGTAATATTGCAATGGTTTTGCAAAGATTTTTCTTTATCATGACATGGGGTAAGACCATTTGAATATCTTCTTTGTAACAGATTAAACTGAAATTCAAGAATTAAAAATTCTTTTTCAGGATGAATAATAGATGAGCAAAGACAGCACTTCATTTTGCCATGTGTACTAAATGAACCAAGGACACTTGTCTATGGATTAATGACATTAGACCTAGACTGCTTTTGAACAAAAATAGGAGTGGGATCTAGTTAAACAAACAAGACTTTACTATTGGTTGGACTAGAGCACTCTGAGGGACAAAAAAATAAAAAAAGGTAAATTTTATTACATGCCCTCATTTATTTAAGCCTTGTCATGCTGAACCCGTAATATTCCTGCTTTGGCAGGAGGTATAGACAAAGACCAGCCTGCACATATGTGCAGTCTGATCTTAGTTCATACATCCTGAATTTCATTTTTAAACCAGAAAGGTGTAAAACATTTGGTAACTTCCAGTGCTTTTAGCACTTTGATTTTACATTTATTTTGCAAAGATTTTTATTTAGCATGACAAGGGTTAAAGTATGAAAAAAAATGTTTATTTGTTTTTACATTAACCTGATAAACTGGAACAAATCTGCATTTGTAACCAAATATGTCTGCAGCATGCTTTTCTTTATAATATTGATGGGTCACATTGTACAAGAGCCACTGATAGAAGAGGTGTTATGGATTTTAGATTTGAATTTTTCAACAAGACCCTATTAAACCCTGTGTAGTAGGCTTGGGATTTGTTTAGAAAAAAAAAAGACTCGCATTACTTCCATCTTATCTGGATCCTTGAGTAACTAATTTCACTGTTTTGCAAAATTTGCCTGATTTTTGTGTGTCAGATCACCATATTTCTCCTAAGAAACGCTCCCGGGAGCTTTATAAATAACATGGTACTTGAGCTTTTATTAAATTTTAGTGTGCATTTTCTAATTTAAAAATTCATTAAATTGATGTCTTTTAGGCCCATTTCCCTTAAATTTGAAGTGAATTTCCTCTAAACAATCATTTCAATCATATACAGGATTGTGTAGAGAAAATTCATCCCCAAATTAGAGAAGTCTCAAAAGGGTACTAAAATTTAGGCATTTGCAGTGGTTTTTCTTAGTAAAAAGTATAGGGGTGCTATTATTAGGGAGGACAGTTTTATTAGAGGAAATACAGCATGTATTGTCTTCATCAGGATTAGACAATAATAAGATCCTTTTTAAAAGAAGTAATTAAAGTTTAATGGTTTTCGGTATCTTTTGATCTGAATGAAATAAGACCAAAAGTTTGGTACAAGAGCTTAATTATTTATAGCTGGAAACGGTTTACAAATGTTCAATGGACAAATTGGACTTTTTACATGTGCAGTGTGGCATATTTTCTGATATAATTAGAATATATGCTTGATAAAATGTGTGAATGGGGATAACAAGGTATATAGAGGATCTGTCTCGAGATTTTGTTCAAAACAAAAGATCTTAACCAAACTAATGGGCAGATTAATTGATTATAATCGATAATTAGTTGGTTTGGGCTTCTGAATGTGATAATCAACTAAGAAATTTTATAATTTATTAATCAGTTCCTAACACATAAATGAAAGCCAGTCAAAAATAGTTTTCAGAACTAACATCAGTTTGATGACTCAGCGTGAAACAGTTGTAACTGCCTATATGTTTATAGACTTTACAACTGTTTCACTCTTAGCCATGAAGTTGGTAGAAAAATCTGAAGAAAGAGTCTTCAGGTCATGAGCTTAAACTCCAACTTTCACATTCTATTCTTCAAAGGGAGTGCTGTATTGATTTTTGAAGAAAACGATTATACAATTGATCATTAGTTAATTTACTCTTCCAACTAAAAAACAATTATTGGTTGTGATTTGAAACTGATTGCCCAACACTTTTAAACGACAAGGCACTTATAATAACATTTCTTTTCTAGACTTGGTTAAGATCAGCTTGTATACTGTTGATAAGTTGAAGATCGTTTTGTCTAAAGATAAATTAAGGTAGTGGACCCTAATAGTTCTGTGAAAATTCGGAAGTAATTAACTTAAACATTGATAACCGAGGTTTTCGAATGATTTTCATTAGGAAACCTTGGTCAACATTGTGAACGTTCATGTGTTCCGAAATGTTGTGGAACTATTACGGTTTCACTACCTTAACTAACGGATTTCTTGTCTCACAGTTTATGTTACAGCCAACTTTTGGAACACCCAGATAATAAAAACTCTGGCAAAAAACGTGCTTTAGATGACATTGTGATAAAGTCAACTATAATAATGACTGAAAACGAGGTTAAGTCTAGAAAAACATGTACATCCTTTTGCTTAGCATTGGTCAAGTATTCTTCTTTGAAGTTTTTTTTGTTGGTAAAATTCTAAATTCTCACGAAGTTGACTTAGTTAATAATTTCAAAGTCACAGGTCAATGCCATACATCAAGAGAAGGCTGGTCTTGAGCCTTTAATCTCCACATGGGGATGGATTTGGAATTTTTATACGCCCAAAGGGTTGTATTATGTTATGGCCCTGGTCGTCCATCTGTCTGTCCGTCTGTCTGTCCGTCCTTTAGCAATTTTTGTGTGCCCAACTCCTCCTAAACTATCCATGGGAATGAGCTGAAACTTGGCACAATTACTCTCTATCATGTCTAGATGTGCATAAGACCTTTGAAATTCAAATCCCTCCAGTCATTCCTGAGAAATCTTGAATTATCTGCCCTTGAATTTAACGAAAATCACTGTTTTTTGTGTGCGCAACTCCTCCTAAACTATCAATGGGAATGAGCTGAAACTAAACACAATTACTCCCTATGATGTCTAGTTGTGCATAGGACCATTGAAATTCAATTCGTTCCAGTCATTCCTGAGAAATCTTGAATTATCTGCCCTTGAATTTAACGAAAATGACTATATTTTGATCACTTTATTTTGTGCTCAGAACTCCTCCAAAAGCCAATTGCACTGAAAGAGTTCAAGACACAATCACTCTCTATGATGTCTAGTGTTTTTTTTGTGTGCCCAACTACTCCTAAACTGTCCATGGGAATGAGCTGAAACTTGGCACAATTACTCTCTATTGTGTCTTGTTGTGCATAAGACCTTTGAAATTCAAATCACTCCAGTCATTCCTGAGAAATCTTGAATTATCTGCCCTTTAATTTAACGAAAATCACTGTTTTTTGTGTGCGCAACTCCTCCTTAACTATCAATGGGAATGAGCTGAAACTTAGCACAATTACTCTCTATCATGTCTAGTTGTGCATAAGACCTTAGAAATTCAAATCCCTCCAGTCATTCCAGAGAAATCTTGAATTATCTGCCCTTGAATTTAACGAAAATCACTGTTTTTTGTGTGCACAACTCCTCCTAAACTATCAATGGGAATGAGCTGAAACTAAACACAATTACTCCCTATGATGTCTAGTTGTGCATAGGACCATTGAAATTCAATTCGTTCCAGTCATTCCTGAGAAATCTTGAATTATCTGCCCTTGAATTTAACGAAAATGACTATATTTTGATCACTTTATTTTGTGCTCAGAACTCCTCCAAAAGCCAATTGCACTGAGAGAATCCAAGACACAATTACTCTCTATGATGTCTAGTGTTTTTTTTGTGTGCCCAAGTACTCCTAAACTGTCCATGGGAATGAGCTGAAACTTGGCACAATTACTCTCTATTGTGTCTGGTTGTGCATAAGACCTTTGAAATTCAAATCACTCCAGTCATTCCTGAGAAATCTTGAATTATCTGCCCTTTAATTTAACGAAAATCACTGTTTTTTGTGTGCGCAACTCCTCCTTAACTATCAATGGGAATGAGCTGAAACTTAGCACAATTACTCTCTCTATCATGTCTAGTTGTGCATAAGACCTTAGAAATTCAAATGGCTCCAGTCATTCCAGAGAAATCTTGAATTATCTGCCCTTGAATTAAACAAAAATCACTGTTTTTTGTGTGCAGCTCCTTAACTATCAATTGAATGAGCTGAAACTAGACAAAATTACTCTCTATGATGTCTAGTTGTGCATAAAACTTTTCAATTAAAAATGCTCCAGTCATTCCTGAGAAATCTTGAATTATCTGCCCTTGAGTTGAATGAAATAAAAAAAAAATAAAAAAATGTCAGCTCACTTTCTCTTACATTTTGGATGGGAATAAAAGGAAACTTGCCACAATGACTCTGTAGGTTGTCTATTTGTGCTTAGGACTAAATATTTTTCACATGTTAAGAAGTTCCTGATTTATCTGCTCTTTACTTCACAAAATAGTTTAAAATTACAGATTTTTTTTTGTGTGTGTGCACAACGCCTATTAATTTGATTTTGAAATGAATCTTGCCACAATGTAACCCTGATATTTGGTTGAACTTAAGACTTCAGAAATTCAAAAAGCTTGGGTCTTTCTTGTATTATCTGCCCTTGAATTGTTTGAAATTCACTATATTTCTTTTGTGAGCACCTGGTCACACTATGAATTGGAATGAACTGAAACTTGCAAAATGACTGTTTGGCGTATAGTTGTGCATAAAACCATTTCAATTTACACTCAAAGGGTCATACTATGTTATGGCCCCAGTCGTCTGTCTGTCTGCAATTTTTCTAGCTATCATTCAAGCTCACGTTACTGACAAGCCAAGGTTACTGACAAGCCCCATCGGGCGTATATGCGCCGCTTTGGGAAGCTCTTGTCTCAATTCTTATGAGCTAAATGTAGGTTTCCTCTTTAGATTAATTTTGATGGTTTTGATATAAATTTGTCTATTTTAAAAAAAACATGGGTAAATTATAGTAATGCCTTTGGAATTCAAAAAAAAAAGTTCTGCCCAAGAAGATGGTTTCAGGCTCTCAAGGACTTCTTGTTCTTTAAAAATGTTTCCATCCTGGAGGCAGAATAGGGTTGCTCACTTGTAATTCACTGATAGTCCTTTGTTTTTTGTCAGGCATTTGGGAATGGGTCTAAAATCAGGAATATCAGGGAAAATGCATTATTTTCTAAAAAATTGAGGGAAATCTTATCATAATACAATATATAGATTCTTAGTACAGTCTAGTGCTGAACCCAAGAATTATGGTTTAGGACAAAACTTGGGTATTGTGTACAATTTACTAGATGAATAAAGTTTTCTTTGACTTTTAAACCATTCATATTAAAACTAACCTGAGAAACAACATGCTAATCTCTAAATTTTAACTTTTTAAGTTTTGAAAGGTCCTAAACTATGGTTAAATTTGGATCTTTTTTCATGATTTTGAGAAAAAAGTCACTTTTTGGCATTAGGAACGAGTCCTTTTTAGTGTGCCAATCAAAGAAGGAAAACAACTCTACTGTGTTCCTTTCTTTTAAAATATGACACTTCACATTTTCCAATTTTTCTTTGCAGTGTGAACAATGTAAGGGGGATTTTAAATGGAGGATTATTTTCAGCAGTTAATTGGAGGATTAAGTGAATAAAAAGCTAAGCAATTGTCAACACTGTATCATGGAGTACCAGGTTCAAATCAATGGACAGATGGCCAGTAAGCCAAGTTCTGGGGATGGGAATGATGTAAGTATCAGTGATATGCTGGGATTTTGCATGCTAGGGGACAATGTCCCTGTGGTCTAGACGAAGTGGGGGTATCTTAAAAAATCAATGGATATCACAAACAATATAGCTACCAGGGCTTTGGACATTGTCCCCATGGTCTTGAATAGCTGGGGACATGAATGATTTGTGGGGGAGCCGGACAATGATGCAAAAAGACACAGTGTTGGACATATCTTTCTCATTGGAAAAAGAACCATCAGGGAACTCAAAAAAAACCCGAAATATTACTAAAAACAGATTTGATCTGTCAGATGTGAATCCGAGATCACAATAAAAGTTCAGCGATAAACAGTGTAACTGCCTATATATTTATAGGCAGTTATAACTGCTTTGCACTGAACAAAAAAAAATACTGTCATATAAAGAAACATATTTAGTAAATTAATACAAATGATTTAGACATTTATCTCCTGACAGTAAAAGTATTATCTCTGGTGATTTGAATGCATGGATAGTCTCGCAGATGAGCCAAGTAAACAATTTGATCAGCATGCACAGTCACAAAGTCTGATCATATTTTTTGCAATGTCATTGGTAGAAAAATGCTGATTCAAAGTAATTGAAGACAACCATTTAGAAATCTAAATAGACCCTTTGCACTATATGTCCATGTCAGTAGATATCCATGCTCAAGGCTTTATAAATTACGGTTAATAACATCCTGAAATTTACTCCCTCTCCAATCGAAACCATTCAAAATCATTCACCCAGTGCTTAATTCATTTCATTCATTCCATTTCACTTCATTTCATTCATTCATTCAATCATGAATCATTCATTCATTCATTCATTCATTCATTCATTAACATTCCAAAATAAGTAGAAAAAAAGCTCAAAAATTACTTTAAACCTTCCTTAATTGATGTCGCTGTTTTGTTTAAATTTGAAAACTTCCTATTGGTTCATGAAGGCATAGAAATCTTTTTATAGAACTTTTATGTATATTTTATTAAAGGGAGGTGATACAATATTACTAATTTTGTCCAAATTGAATGACATCAGCAATATTGTATAATGATTATGTATTACGTCCATTTAATTGCATTCAAGACTCACTCCTGTTGCTCATTCAATTTCTTCCATATTAATTCCAATATCATTCCTTATGTCAATGTCACAAAGTGTTTAGGTGTATATGTTGATTACAGGGAAACAAGGAACTCCCACAACTCAGTAAACTACGAGGGCTGACTAAAGATGACAAAACTGAAAACGCAATGTTACGATCCAGAATTGACGAACAATCACAACTTATTATGATTCTCAAAAACAGAGCTGACGAGTCTATAGGAAAAATACAGACTTTGGAGAGAATCAATAAAGAGCTCGAAGAATTCAGAGATGAAGCTAAAGAGAACTTCAATCATGAAATAAGAAAGTTTAACTTACTTGATGCAAGGTTTAATGACTTGGCCCATAATCATGAAGAACTAATTAAATATAAAGATGAATATAAAAGAGTGAATGGTGAATTAAGGATAGAAAATGATAGACTACGTGACGAAAATGCCAAATTATTTTCGAAATCATTACAAGAAAAAGATGACACTATACAAAAGTTGGAAGGAAAATTAGTGACTGCAAAGGATAATATTTCTTCATTAGATTCCAAATACAGGTAAATTTATAGTACGTTTCTTCCTTAGCTACCTCTTCTACTTTATAGATACATATTATGCAGTAATATATCTTAAAGTATTCACCATTTAATTATTTTGCCCTAACCTTTAAATGGTTACCAATTTGAATTGTTTATTTTGATAGGTTACTCTATCTTGAAGTTTAAATCTAAGATATTTACATGAAATTGGGCATGTGTGTTCACCAACAAAAGAGCTGTATAAACTTTCAATGGGAATTCAATATACGGTGAAGCAAATTTTTAGCTCGGCTGTTTTCGGAGAAAACCCGAGGTATTGCTATAGCCTCCGTGTCGTTGTGGTCGTCGTTGTGGTCGTCGTCGTCGTCGTGCGAAAACTTTGACATTTTGTCATATCTCCAGTTCTACTGAAGGCATTCACTTGAAACTTGGCACACATGTTCACCATCAGAAGAGCAACCTATACTATCAAGGGGGATAACTCTAGATGCATTTTGTGCAAATTATGCCCCTTTTTCGACTTAGATTTTTTCCCACAATCCAGCACTCGACAGCCGAGCGTAGGCACCCGTAGGCGGTGCTCTTGTTTATCATCACATCCTTTTTTGCCATAAAAGTTTTGCATTATCTAGTACATGCAGCTAATTGGATGCTCATGTTTCAGATGTTACATCATAACTTCCTTTTATTTTATAGACAAAGTGTTCAAGAAGGTAAAAGTCGAGAAGAAGGTTTACGGAGAGAAATTCAGGAGTTACAAGAGAGATTGAAGTCAGAGGTGAAAACATTACAGCATAAACTAAATGATACAGAGGAAAGATTGAAAGGTATTGTTGAATGAAACTATAATATCTAAACTCTTGAGATTATATGAGCCCGTGTGTGACATTTCCAACAAATTCATATGTGCACAGAGAAAAACAGAGGTATTGCTATAGCCTTGACATTGTCGTTGTTGTTGTCATTGTGAAAAAACTTTGACATTTTGTGATATCTTTGGTTCTACTGAAGGCATTCACTCGAATCTTAGAACACATGCTCACCATCAAATGAGTAACCTATACTATCAAGGGTGATAACTCTAGATGCATTTTGTGTAAGTTATTTCCCTTTTTCGACTTAGTTTTTGTACTATCCAGCACCCAACAGCTGAGTGTAGGCATCAGCAGGCGGTGCTCTTGTTGTAAGATTTATGCTCATTTTCAACTTAGATTTTTGTACCTGCAGCCAATTGTTGGCACTGCTTGGCAGTGCTCTTCTTTTCAGTATTCTTGTTTTCAGTATTCTTCTAATGAACTCATTTGAATGTTTTATACCCTAAAGGCTGTAATTAGTTATTTCCTTTATACCGTAATTCCCCTTTTTTTACCCCTTCATTGATACAACTAGGGGTATGCAGAGCCACAGATAGTGGGGGTATTTTGGTTCTCAAATTAAAAAAAATCTTTATTCTTGACTTATTTCCTATGTTGTTGGTACTCATTTGAAAAGTCTCATCGAGACGATTCAAATGAGTACCTCCAATATAGGGGTTCGTCTGGAAATAAAGAATTTAGACTGGCTTTACCCCCTCGTATCTGGACTCCTGGGTATGTTGCGTTTTACTGGTGTTTGTTGATTAGTCTGTCTATCTCTCTGTCCATAAGTTGCCTGCTGGTTTCAGTTTTTGTATTTTGTTAAATGGGATGCGCCTTTTCAATTTTGCGAAGTTTTTTATTTAGTATTACGAGGTCGATATTTTGCAGGTGCTAATTACAAGTTACAGACAAAATGCCATGGAGGAGGCCTCCAGTAAATTACAACAACTCACCAAAGAGAAGGATGAAATGTTAGAACTGGTCTCAATTTTGCCAAGTTTTTTAATTAAACATAACAAGGGTTGATATTTTCCAGGTGCTAATTACAAGTTACAGAATCAGATAGATTCCAGACAAAATGCCATGGAGGAGGCCTCCAGTAAATTACAACAACTCACCAAAGAGAAGGATGAAATGTTAGAACTGGCAATGCAGAGAGGAAAAATTATACAGGTAGAAATGCAAATTAGCCTATGCAAGACATTTCCAACAATTTGAAATGTTTGTAAGGGGCAAACATTGAGTAGCGTAGACAGCCAAATACTGTAGATATAAAGTTACCTGATAATCTACAGATACTTTGAGACCTTATCTATCTACTAAACACACAGTGAAGACTCTGGTCAGTGTGTGGATGCACAGACTGGCCAGTGTCTTTGCTTTGCGCATATTTGAAATTGTTTAAAATCTCATGTACAAGCTCAAGTAAGATAGGAAATAAGATCATTCATTAAAAATTTGAAGGATAACACATAGCTTTGACCCTTAGAAATTTCTGACAATGGGGTCAAGATGACTCCTTTGGGAGAAATTTCTTTGGGTCAAAATAGGATATTTTCAGTTATTTGAGGGTCAAAACCCTGGTGTAAGGGTCAAACACGAGCCCTGTGTGTACTTGAGTCCCGTTGCATGCGGGTTGTGTTGTTTGGTAGGACACTGTTTAGACAGAGCCCTAGTCACCCCAGTTTGGTAGTAGAGATACAAAGCCATTGCCTCTCTCTCCAGCATAGGCTTTACTAGCATTTTGAAATCTATATGCACTCAGAAGGCAACTAGCATAGAATAAATATATGATAAGGCAATTTGTGGACTGTGACAAAAGATGGTTGTCCTCCATCCGCTCCCTTTTAATACGCCGCTGGAGGCGGACATATATTGGCGTCATCTTCTCCGTCTGTCCAGCAATCCGTCCATTCATCCATCCGTCCACTTTTCTTGTCAACACACCTCCTCCAAAGTTTCTGGCTGGATCTTCTTGAAACTTGGTCAATGTTATCACCTCAATTGGTAGATGTGCATGAAGGAAGGATTTTATGGTTCGTTGATTTTTGCCTGAGTTATGCCCCTTAAAAACTTACTCTCTGGGCTTTAATGTCCGTCCACTTTTCTTGTCAACGCAACTGTTCCTAAGTTTCTGACTAGATCTTCTTGAAACTTGGTCAATGTTATCACCTCAATTGGTAGATGTGCATGAAGGAAGGATTTTATGGTTCGTTGATTTTTGCCTCAGTTATGCCCCTTAAAAATCTAGTCTCTGGGTCCACTTTTCTTGTCAACGCAACTGTTCCTAAGTTTCTGACTGGATCTTCTTGAAACTTGGTCAATTTTATCAACTCAATTGGTAGAAGTGCATGAAGACAGGATTTTATTGTTCGTTGATTTTTGCCTGAGTTATGCCCCTTACAAACTTAGTCTCTGGGGCTTATTGCCTCAGTTATGCCCCCTTAAAATTTAGTCTCTGGGGCTTATTGAAATTGCAGCCTTGTGAAGGCAACTGTTCCTAAGTTTCTGGCTGGATATAAATGAAACTTGGTGGATGTTATAACCGAAATTGGTAGATGAGCATGAAGTAAGGATTTTATGGTTCATTAATTTTACCCTAAATTATGCCCCCTTAAAACTTAGTATCTAGGGCTTATTGAAATTGCAGCCTTTTGAACGCAAGTCCTCCTTACTTTTGTCTTTATTTCAATGAAACTTGGTCAATGTCATCACCATAATTTGTAGATGTACATGGATCAAGGATTTTATGGCTCATTTATTTCCCTGAATTATGCCCCCTTAAATCTTAGTGTCTGGGGCTTATTGAAATTGCAGCCTTGTGAAGGCAACTCCTCCTAACTTTTTGTCTTGATTTAAATGAAACTTGGTCATTTTGAATTTGGTTCTGTCAAAATAAGTAGTGTCTACAATTATATTCGTGAAACAGCAGCAAAGTGGCGGCGTATTTTGTGACTATGGCACTCTTGTTCTATGGTTAAAGAGTTGGTGAATAATCAAAACATAGTAACTACATCTTGAATAAGCTGTAGTTTCTATGTTATGATCATTCATCAACAACATTTTTCTAAAGAGGATTTATTTCTATTACACACTTGTGTAATGTGCGTAATTGTAGTTACGCCTTTGTCTAGGGCATCATAAGATCTGGTATTAATGAGGACCATGATAGAAATAGAGTTGTCTCTGTAACATGTTATTCCCAGAGAAAAACAATATACAAAATAATATCACACAAAAAATAAAAGTAAAGTGCAACAAGTAACCAAGGTGAGTGATAAAAATGTTTGAAATTTATAGCTCTACATATTCAACATTGTACTACAGTAATTCTACAATGTAGATTGATTGATTGATTGAGTTTTATGCCGCTTTCAACATTTTTCAGTTATATTGCGGAAGCTGGAGCACCTAATGATGGATTCCTGGTATTTCTCTCACCAGTACAGCCATCACATCTTTTCCTAGCCTCCAGCTGCTATCTCACATAGGTCTATGATTATCAACCCATTGGTGAGAGTCAAAAGGTAGGAAAGAATGAGTGCCGCCATCAGGGATTGAATCTGGGACCTATATATTGAGAGTCAGATGCGATACTAACTGTGCTATGATGGCGGCTCTACAATACAGAACAAAAATATTTGCAGTATATCAGTTAGTTATTTCTGCTTACTTAGTAAATTTTTTATTCAGATATTAATATTCAAGAATTTTTGAACATCTTTTGGAGATTGAAAATTATTTTTGTTTGATTTCAGAGAGAACAAACTGACAATAAGAAACTTAAAAAGAGAATAGAGGAAATGGAGAAGGCTGTTCAAGATATGGAGGAAAAATTCCAGTAAGTCTGAATCTCCTTGTTATAACAGGGCTTGTATTAGTGTTTGAAATGAAAGAGTCATTGTTTCCTTAACCAAGAAATTCTGGGGGTCAAAACTGACTTTAAAGGGGTTAAAACAACAAAAAAGCAATTCATGAGTATAATTTTCCTGTTTAGAGAGTCAATTCACTTTTTTTGGTATAGATATGAAGTAATCAATTGACTTGTAAAACTTAAGATATAAGATCATTCATTTAAAATTTGAAGGATAACACATAGTTTTGACCCTTAGAAATTGTGAGAAAAATTAAAGGATCAAAAAGGTATTTACATATTTTGGAAGGTAAAAACCCTGGTTTGAGGGTCAAACACTAGCTAGGTATAAATTCTCCTGTTTTTCGGTGAAAACCCAGGGTATTGCAATAACCGCAATGTCATTTTGTCATAAAGTTGGCTGTAATGCAAAAACTAGGCTTTTTCTTATGATTTCTCTATTTCTTTTAATATAGGTCCTGGGAACTATTTAAAATATTGAAAGGGGGCTTTGAATAAGTACCCATTTTCTGATACAAAATTTTTATCAATTTGATCTCTCTGTTTTTGGTTTTTCTCCTTTTTTTTGTGGCTTATTTTCTCTAAACAATTATTTAAATGATTGTCTAGAGGAAATTAACCTTAAATTAGAGAAAAAATGATCCTAAAATTTTGAAAGTCCAGGTAATTCCAATAAACAGAATATAGGTTTTTCTTCGTAAAAAGTGTTGAAAAGCTTCTATTTGGGAGGATATTCTTATTAGAATAAATATTGTATGATTCTTTTCAAATTATATTTTTCAATCACTATTAAGAAACTGACAGCTGGCCATAGGTACCTGAATGCGATGATCTTGCTAATGATCTAGTCTGTGTTACATTTCTGATTAGAATGCATGAATCTTGATTCACATAATTGGAATAAAATGAGCCTGTGCGTGACATTTCCAACAATTTCAAATGTGCCCCAAGCAAATACTCTGACCAGCATCCACAGTCTGACCAGAGTCTTCACTATGTGTTTAGTATCACAATATCTGTAGACCATCTGGTAACTTTATATTTACAGTATGTGGCTGTCAATGCTACTCAATGTTTGGGCCTCACGAAAGTTTCAAATTGTTGGAAATGTCACACACAGGCTCAAATTATTTCCATTTCAGCCGTGAGGCAGCAGCTGTCAACTCTAATCTACAAGTAAGAAAACTCAAGTCAGAACTAGAAGATGTGGAGTTAAAGGCCTCAGAGGTCACAAAGGTAACAAACTTACTCATCATTGTAGATAACAGTTTTCAGAGAGAATGATAGCTTCATTAATGTGGCTGCCTAGATGAGTGAGTGGTTATCAGAATCTGATGGCTCAGTGTGAAACAGTTGTAACTGCCTATAAACATATAGGCAATTCAACTGTTGCACGCAGAGCCATCGAGATGTCATGAACTGGAGGATACAGGTTCAAGCCCACCATCACGCTTGAAAGTGAGTCAACAGATTGAAAAAGGGTAGCAAGTGGTTAAAACCTATGCCTTTCTTTTCAGGACGTAATCTTTTTTAGAATAAAAAAGAATTTTCTCCTGTTAAGGTAGTAGACCGGTAATAGTTTTGCCACGTATCAGGAGTAAAGAACTTTAAAAGTGTTAACCGAGGTTTCCTAATGATTTTCATAAGGAAACCTCGGTTAACACTGTGAAAGAACATATGGTCCAAAATGTTGCGGAACTATTACGGTTCCACTACCTTAAGACAACTTTTCATTTGTAATACTGCTGCAGGGATACAGATAGAGGGTATTTTGGTTTCAAATGAATATATTTCAAAAATACTTACACAAATCCTTTATTGTGGACACTCATTGGAATCGTCTTTTTCAGACAATTAAAATGAGTACCTACAACATAGGGTTTTAATGGGAAGTAAAGATTTTAGACTAGAATTCCCTCGTTTTATCTGGAATTCTGCCCCTGTCACTTAAAGCATTCTTTTAAAACATGGAACATGTGTAAAATAATGAAAGAGTTATCTGTCTTGAAAAGAGGTTAACTCAAGGTGCTTTCACATGAATTATGTCCCCTCTTTCTTCACTACAAAGAATACCAACCAGGAATGTGTAGTTCTTTTTTAACAATATTTTATTATGAATTTATTGCTATAATAGTAATTACTTCAATAGTCAAATTTTAAATTACAAGCTGCAGAAATGCATAATTATGTTTATTGTTTAGTGAAAATTAGAAATTTTTGAGGAAAATATTTTATAGCAATGTTTATGTGTTTAACTGATACTACAAGTTTTTGTGCATAAAAGATTAATACACAAAAATTATGATGTCAGTTAAACACATAAACATTACTTCAGGTGTAACAGGTCACCTGTTTTAAAGGGATAGGGATGGTTACCCTACTGTTATACTACAGTCATTCTTTCTCAAGAGAAAATTTTTATATGCGATCATTTTCAAAACCCATTCTTTAAATCAAAATATCTGAAAAAGTAAGTTTTATTTGTCTACAGATTATTGAAAATGAATCTTATGTTGTTAAAACTCTACAGAATCGTCTCAATGATTATTGATTATTGCGAATTTCGCAATGATATTCGTATTCAATTAAAATTATGTTTCTTGCTTGTGAACAAATAGTGTATTAAGCAACCATTTTCTTTAACAACCACAAATTGTTGTTGTAGTGAGTGGTTGCTTAATACAAGTTTAACTGTATATTTATCAGACGAGAGACTGCATCACTACTTCGGTAATTTACATTTTGTCAATATGTGTCACCACGTCATTGTCTTTTTCACTGTATGTTCATCCAATTTTCTTCAATACATTGCATGAAATTACCCTTACTGATCAATTTTATAGCATTTCAACTCAATACTAGACAAAAAAATTTGGATTGGTCCAATTTTGGGTTACAAAAAAAGGGTCGATATTGAACAAAATTTAACTGCAAAAAACACTTTCTTCAATCCCCAAAAAATGTTTTCAAGAGCTTTATTTCAAGTAGTGTCAAATATGAGATTGGGTTAGGAATTGGTTAAAATAGTATGTTGAATATATTTTTTTGATATAAAAGCATTGAATGTTAAAGTGCTCATAAATTCAATCAACAAATTTCTTTGGCATGTTTTTGCATTTCAAACTTACAAAAACATTCAAAATTTTTTGTTATATAAAGGATATTTCCAGTTCTAAAATGACACAAGACAATATAATTTTGGTTTTATTAACAATAATGTACTCTTCATATCCCAAGGCACTTGGACGCCACTGAAATATAGATTTGGTAATTGATTTGTTTCCAGATAGCTGGTTTTCCCTTTCTAATCATTATAGCAAAAACAAAAACTCTTTGTCTTATAAAAATATAAATCTGTACAAATACCCGTTTTATACAATAAGAACTTCATAATTCATTGTAATGTTTAATTTCAGCCTGACAAAGATGACCGTTACAGATTGAATATATTCCTCAAACGTAACCCAAATACTAGTGGTCATGTGTATGATGTTGTTAAAACACCCCTTGATAGAACCAATCATAAGCTTGTGAAAAATAAACTCACAAAGTTTTCTTGATGAGTGATCTATCAGATAATCATTATATATGATAATATTGTAAGTCTCTGCAGAAAGTGGGCAGACTTGGCTATTGAAGGACAATTGCAATATAGGGTTTGAAACAAAAAAGTACTGAGGGAATTTTTGGACAGTGACTTAAATACCTTAAGTTTAGCTTGAATAAGCTTTATTACAAAGTTATTGCATCAAAATGTCCGATTCAACATTGAACTTTTCGGAAAAGAATTGATTGGTTAATTGATTTTTGTCAATCACAAAGATGATTTGGCCATGAAAACAGTTGAAAGTATGTTAGATTCTAAATAAGTAGGTCCTTTCCATTATTTGTCTCCCAAAATCTTAAACCTAAGAGAAAAGAGCAGCTGGGGGCTCAGAAAGGATGTGTTAAATAACAGTCGTGAGAAATACTACGGAATTGATTATTTGATGTTCTAGCCAAAGAGATATAATTGAAATACTGTTACAAAATGGTTTTAAACCCCATTTAACCCTTGTCATGCTGATCAAGGAATATTCCTGCTTTGGCAGAAGGCATAGCCAAAGGTCAGCCTGCACACATGTGCAGTCTGATCTCTGTCTATACCAACTGATTTTCCTTTATAAATCAGATAAGTTTGAAAAATTATAATTTCACAATAAACACTGACTCACACTCAGGAAAACCAGTACTTTCAGCACTTTGATTTTGATGCATTTTTGCCAAGGATTTTGATTCAGCATGACAAAGGTTAGTGTTAACTGGCAATGTATTGTAAAGTTGAAGAATTCTTCACAAATGGATATCAAAATGCTATGAGAAAAAAAAAAAATGATTTTTTTTGTTTCATTTACATTTTATTATCATTTTTGCCAACACTGATATAAAATGCAGTTCAGACTCTGTCCAAAATGTGAGTTTTATGCAAATCAGGTAATGCTATATTGTAAGGCATGAATGTATTGCACTTCTTTGCACTTGCACAAGTGTTTTGAAACTTCTTTACATCAACATGAAAATAAGTTGTTGTTTGAACTTATAATTTATTTATTAGGGTCCATTATATTACCACGCTGAAAAAAGGATAATATATCTCCTATGGTAGCAGGTCTTGACACGAAAAATCTGCTTATCCCTTTTATGTCAAGAGTTTCACAGGGGTCGACACTAAATCCTGAGAATAAGGAGTCCATTGGACTCATTGGACTCCTTACACATGAAATTAAGAAGTCCAAACTCAAAGTAAAGTTTCCAAACCTTCATAATAGGAAAACATTGTGGAAAAGAAGAAATTGCTTGTTATAAGCAATTTCTTCTTTTCAAAATGTTCTTCCAAAGAAGATTATTTTTCAAAGTACTATGGGATGCAAGAGAATGTTTTCTTTAACAACTCTTGTAGTAAAAAGATCTATTTAACTGGCAAGGAATGAAAAGGAAACTGCCATGTGCATTTGGTTTTCAAAATATTCTCATATGACCCTTGGAGTCAACTGGACCCCTTACTTGCAAATGGAAGGAAACCTAGCTGGTAGACATACTCCCCTTAGTGTCAAACTCTCTTTCAATATGTACACACGCACATGCTTACAAATTTGAGTCTTAATTGAAGCTATTTGATCTCGTGTATACATATTTAAGTCTAAATATAATCATGAGTTGAATAAAAAAATGAATCACAGGTCACTCATTGGCTAAATATCATGGGGTTAGTTTGAAAAATTGTTCATAGATACATGTATTTATTATTATAAATTAAATTTATTACTATAGTGCTGACATCTTGATATGGTTGTACACTTGTGCCTATGGCAAGAAATCCACTTAAAATAAGATTTATAGTCTTTGTAACGCCATCTAAGAACATTATTTAATCTTTATATTGCCCTATTTTCAATTTCCTCCAGGTTGGAATACCACTTCTAACTCTGAGGAATGTTTTGTCATTCTGGGCACCATACAACATGAAGAATGTATTTGTCAATTTAGTTGCATTCATTCTAAATCTATTGTTTTGTGACAATCACTTCATTCCTGTCTGTTTATTGTCTTATCACATTTTTCATTCTTCATAATTTGTATTCATTTATTAAATTTGTGAAAAAAAATGGGCATCTAAATAAGTTTTCAAAACCTTTTCATAATAAATTGATACCGGTATCAGAAAGTTAAAGAATATTTTAAAAATGTATGAAAAAGGAGAAAAATACATGTAATGAGCTAGTGCAAAGATGTTGTTGATCTGCGTTTCTTTAAAACTACATTTTCAATTACCAGTAGTTAAAAAGTGTGATAGCTATAGAGGCCTGAAAAAGGTTGCAATCTTTTGCTTACTTGAATTATTGATGTATATGTTTTTGAATTTTATGCAGAATGGATTTTTATTTTTAGCCAACTTTCCACTGTTCATTTTGCCCCAAGAGAATTGTGAAGAGTTACTAATCTATCCGTGTTAAATAAATACAGGACTCAATTACATTTGAAAAAGGAAAATTTCCATTTTGAGTGATAATAACATGTCAGGATGAAAATAATTGTCTTTTATTTCTATTTGACAGGAGTTTGATGCCTACAAAAAACACACAACAGCCTTGTTGAAAAAGGAGAAAGAATTAAATGAGAGACTGCGGCATCTTGTTGGGTGAACAGGCTAAAAATGTGGCACTATGTAGAATTAATTGCCTTATCTATTCTTAAGCACACTTCTGCACAATAATGTTTTAGACTGGTCCTAAATATAGGATTTCATACAAAGCTTGTTCAGATTGAAAATAACAACACAATGGCGTTAAACGCATATAAGAAATAGGAATCACATAGAACTTAATTTGCAAAAACATTCATATGTCATGTGTTTTACTGTGAGCAAAGAAAGCTCTGTCTATCTATGACATCATCTTTAGCAGGAACGTTGATGCTTTTGACGTCATATAACCCACATGCTGAATGACACACATGTTTTCGGTGAAATTCTCCCAACGTCAATATCATTACTTATTTATCAATTTTACATCCAGATTAATGTAATTTTACTATTTTTCAACCAGAAAAGGGTAATCTTACTAATTTCAATATTTTTATAATGTTTTAATGAATATAAATTCATTTTCGCATTGATGTGTTCATGAATAAAGTCTGATGGAGGGAGGAGTTATATGCAAAGCAAAACCCTCGAGCTCCACCCTTGGATTTTACCTTATGCATTTAACTCTTCCTCCATTGGGCTTTATTCCTAGCCACATCAACGCAAAAATGAAATTATTTCATAAGTATCATATTGGAAAGAAACACATTATGAGTACAGGACATATTGTTTGTAACAAGAGATTTGTGCTGTTTTCACAATGTTTTTTTAATGTATGCGCTAGGTTATAAAAGTCAGGACTGTGTGATATGTAAGACTATAAGATATGACCAAAGTTAATTGTGTAAATTATGTGTCAGAATCATGGGCAAACCTATGAAACTATTTAAGGTAGTGGACCTGTAATAGTTTTGCAATGTTTTGCAAGTCATGAACTTTAACAGTGTTAACCTAGGTTTCCTAATGATTTTCAATGATTGAAACCTAGGTCAACATTGTGAAAGATCATCAATTCTGACATGTTGCGGAACTATTAGGGGGCCACTACTTATTAGAGTCCTATATTGTTATGACATGCAGAAGAGGAAATTTAATTCTAAATGTTTTATTCTTTTTGCATATTTATTAATATGGTTTTTTAGCTCCACTGGCCGAAGGCCAGCGAGCTATTGTCATGGCGAGGTGTCCGTCGTGCGTCCGTGCGTCCGTGCGTGCGTCCATGCGTGCGTAAACTTTTCTTTAAACATCTTCTCCTCCTAAACCAATGAGTGGATTTTGACGAAACTTGGCCAGAATGTTCCTTGGGTGACCCTCTTTAAAAGTTGTTCAAGAAATTTGGATTGACCCCAAAGTATGGGCGTTGCAGGGCGGGGCTTATTTTGACCCTGAAATCTTTGATTGACATCTCCTCCTGAACCATTGGGCCGATTTCAATGAAACTTTTCCAGGATGTTCCTTGGGTGACCCTCTTCTAAAGTTGTTCAAGAAATTTGGATTGACCCCCAAATATGGGCGTGGCAGGGCAGGGCTTATTTTGACCCCGAAATCTTTGAACGACATCTCCTCCTGAACCATAAGGCCAATTTTCATGAAACTTTACCAGAATGTTCCTAGGGTGACCCTCTTCTAAAGTTGTTCAAGAAATTTAGATTGACCCCCAAATATGGGGGTGGCAGGGTGGAGCTTATTTTGACCCCAAAATCTTTGAACGACATCTCCTGCTGAACCATTGGGCCGATTTCAATGAAACTTTTCCAGAATGTTCCTTGGGTGACCCTCTTCTAAAGTTATTCAAGAAATTTAGATTGACCCCCATATATGGGCGTGGCAGGACAGGGCTCATTTTGACCCCGAAATCTTTGAGTCTCATCTTCTCCTGAACCATTGGGCCGATTTCAATGAAACTTTACCAGAATGTTCCTTGGGTGACCCTCTTCTTAAGTTGTTCAAGAAATTTGGATTGACCCCCAAGTATGGGCGTGGCAGGGTGGGGCTTATTTTGACCCCGAAATCTTTTAACAACATCTCCTCCTGAACCATTGGGCCGATTTTCATGAAACTTTACCAGAATGTTCCTTGGGTGACCCTCTTCTAAAGTTGTTCAAGAAATTTGGATTGACCGCCAAATATGGGCGTGGCAGGACAGGGCTTATTTTGACCCCAAAATCTTTGAACAACATCTCCTCTTGAACCATTGGGCCAATTTCAATGAAACTTTTCCAGGATGTTCCTTTGGTGACCCTCTTCTAAAGTTGTTCAAGAAATTTAGATTGACCCCCATATATGGGCGTGGCAGGGTGGGGCTTATTTTGACCCCGAAATCTTTGAACCTCATCTCCTCCTGAACCATTGGGCCAATTTCAATGAAACTTTACCAGAATGTTCCTTGGGTGACCCTCTTCTTAAGTTGTTCAAGAAATTTGGATTGGATGAGATCCACTGAATCAATAAAATTCAGGTGAGCAGTTTAGGGCCATTCTGGTCCTCTTGTTTCAAAGTGATATCTGTAAAGTTTTCTTCCTTGTAATTTTACATATTAGTTAAATAAGTTCATTCCTTCATAAGTCAGTTTCAACTTAGAAAAAGTCGGAATCCCTTCTGAATGCTGTTCACTCTCATTACCTTCTATTTTCAATATCTCTCTTTCAAATCTTGAGATTTTTAAGCCAGTGGAGCGATACAGGCCCTCTTGGGCCTCTTGTGTTGATTGTCATTCCTTTGCAATATCAAGCAAGAGCACTGCCTGCAGATGCAACATTTGGCTGCAAGTGCTGGATAATGCAAAAAAGTCGAAAAAGGGGCATATCTCTTACAAAAATGCTTCCAGAGTTACCACCTTGATAGTCTGGATAGCTCTTGTGATGGTGAATACACATGCTAAGTGTCATGAAGATATCTTCAAAAACAACAGAGATATAACCAAGGTTAAAGGTTGTTACGCCAACACCTATGCCGACACCAACATGAACAATGCCAAGGTGATCATAATACCTCGGGTTATCTCCAAAAACAGCAGAACTACAAATTATGGACATATTTCATCTCTATGAATTTTGTATTTTTTATTCATGTTCAGTCATACCAATAACGACCATCCAGAAAATCCATACAAGTGATATGCATTTGAGAGTGTTTGAAAAGTGGTCGGATTCAGCAAAGATAAACCAGCATTAATTTTTAATTTGAAAAATTATTATATGGAAGGTAGATAGTTTCTTCTTTGGTCAGTCCAAACAGTTTGACCAGAATAATACTTTATCCAATTATGTTTTCTTAGAAAATTGGAGGTTTTACTTTACCTTTGGTTTTATTGTTGTTATGATGCTTGTCTTCATATGAAAACTTTGACATTGTGATATATCTGATATTACTGAAGGCACTCACATGAAACTTGGTATACATAAAAGAATAACTTATGGTATCAAGGGGGATAACTTTAGATGCATTTTGTGTAAGTTATGCCCTTATGTGACTTGATTTTTTAGCTCCACGGGCTAAAGCCACTAGGGCTATTGTCATGACATGTGTCTGTCGTGCGTCCATCCGTCTGTGCGTCCGGTCGTCAACTCTTTTTTAAAAAATCTTCTCCTCAGAAACTACCGGATGAATTTCAACCAAACTTCACAGGAATGATCCTTGGGTGACCCTCTTTCAAAGTTGTTCAAGAAATTTTGATCCAATGAAAAACATGTATTTAACGGATGTGGCTAATTTCCAAATTTGGTAAAAAGTGAGTTTTCTCAGATTCTAATGGATGGATACCAATTAAATTTTACGTAAATGATCCTTGTGTGACCCTTTATCAGTCTACAAAAAATTATTGTGATCGGATGGAAAATATGTATTTTATGGGCGGAGGTCATTTCTCTATATGTTATAGTGGAAACCTTGAAAATCATTTTCTTAGAATTTAACCAATGGATAAGAACCAAAATTCACTGGAATGATCCTTGGGTGACCCTTAATCAGTCTACAAAAAATAATCGTGATCAGTGGGAAAATATTTATTTTATGGGCGGAGGTCATTTCTCTAAATGTTATATAGTGGAAACTTTCAAAATTATTTTCTCATAATGGTATCGATGGATATCAACCAAATTTTCCTGGAATGATCCTTGAGTGACCCTTTATCAGTCAACTTAAACATATTGTGATCGGATGGAAAAAATGTAATTTATGGGCGGAGGTCATTTCTCTTTACGTTATATAGTGGAAACTTTAAAAATCATTTTTCTCAGAATGTTGCTGATGGATATCAACCAAATTTTACTGGAATGATCCTTGTGTGACCCTTTATCAGTCAACAAAAAATTATTGTGATCGGATGGAAAATATGTATTTTATGGGCGGAGGTCATTTCACAATATGTTATGTAGTGGAAACTTTGAAAATCATTTTCTCAGAATTTAACAAATGGATAAGAACCAAAATTCACTGGAATGATCCTTGGGTGACCCTTAATCAGTCTACCAAAAATAATGTTATTAACATGAAACTTTGAAAATCATTTTCAATATCAGTGTGACCCAAAATATCTAAAAGTCTAGTCAAAACTTTGATTTGCTTTTATAAGAATTTCAAGCCTTTGGAGCGACTCAAGCTATTCATGGATCGTACAATGTCCGTCGTTTGTCCTGCGTCATCCGTTGATGAAACTTGGCAGAGATGTTCCTTGGGTCAAGCTCTACCAAAGTTGTTCAAATAAATGAAATCCACCCTTAACTTTCCCTTTACCCTTAACAAAAAGGGTGTAAATATGAAAATCTTCAAAAATCTTCTTCTCTGAAACCAGAAGGCAGACAGCTTTCATATTTGGTATGTAGCATCATCTAGTAGACCTCTACCAAATTTCTTCATATCATGACCCTGTGATCATATTTGGGCTCCACCCGGGCGCAACCCTTTTTACATAGAATCAATGAGCAAAAATTTTAAAAAATCTTCTTCTCTGAAACCAGATTGCAGACAGCTTTCATATTTGGTATGTAGCATCACCTAGTGGGCCCCTTTACCAAGTTTGTTCATATTAAGACCCTAGGGTCATATTTGGGCTTTGCCAGGGGGCATCCCTTTTAGCTCTTCTGAGCATGAAGGGTAAAAAAATGAAAATCTTCAAAAATCTTCTTCTCTGAAACCAGAAGGCAGACAGCTTTCATATTTGGTATGTAGCATCATCTAGTGGACCTCTACCAAGTTTGTTCATATCAAGACCCTAGGATCATATTTGGGCTCCACCCAGACGCAACCCTTTTTACATAGAATCAAAGAGCAAAAATCTTTAAAAATCTTCTTTTCCGAAATCAGAGGGCACACAGCTTTCATATTTGGTTAGTACTATCACCTAGTGGTCCCCTTTTCAAGTTTGTTCATATCAAGACCCTGGGGTCATATTTGGGCTCCACCAGGGCGCATCCCTTTTAGCTCATCTGAGCACGATGGGTGAAAATAGGAAAACCTTCAAAAATCCTCCTCTCTGAAACCAGAAGGCGGACAGCTTTCATATTTAGTTTGTAGCATTGTCTAATGGACCTCTACCAAGTTTGGCTTTGCCCGGGTGCATCGCGTTTTACATAGAATTAAAGAGCGAGAGGCATATCTGTCTTGCTCTTTGCTTCTATAGTGCGGTTTTATTCACTAGAATCTGACCCCTGTATTAAGATGAAAAAAAATATGATTATTCCTACTAGGCTTTGCATGTGCTTTCATAGGAATGAATTATGAACGATATTGAATGTATTATACATTTTGTTTATTGATAAAATATTTCGGTAATTGTTAGTTAAGCATTTTTTCCACAGAGGTCAAAGTCGGGTCAAATTAACCAGGCTATAACATTCCATGGTATTGATCTTATGTAGAAATTATCTCCTTTTTGATATCTGCCTTTTAAAATAATGTGATGTCCCAGGGGACAAAGAGATGCAGGTGAGCGATCTAGGACCATCATGGTCCTCTTGTATGAAATATTTTAGGGATAAGCATAAAGCTATTGTAAGTGCCTTAAGATGCTTACAATAGATTAGTGTTGCCCTCTTAGTTTAGCAGAGTATTATTTCCCAGGGTAACCAAATAATTAAGTATTAATTAAACAATGTAATCAGAGCTGGGCCTTAAATGTATAACCAGTAATTGATTTTAAAGACAACAAATTAATTCTATATTTGGAAAAGCTTGTGTATTTCAATAATTATACCCACCAAAACTATGTTTAGGGTAGGAGTTGGCTCGTAGGTTGGTCAATCCGTCCTTGGTCTGTAGCTTTTTCTTGTCAACTCAATTTCTCAGCAGCTAAAGGATGGTATTCATCCAAACTTCACAGGTATGATGAGTATCAAGCAGAGATGTGCAAGTGATATTTTGGTTACAGTCCTTTGACTTTTGACAGTGTTATGGCCCTTTGATGGAAAATGGCATTTCATTATGGACAAGCAATTGTATAGGGGGGGGGGGGGGGGGGGATTAGTCCACTTTGCAAAAGTTCAGTTTCATACAGAACTGGCCAATTCATGTTCAATGTTATTTACAGTCTTACATGTTGCTCACTTACTATCCACAATTTTGCCAACAAAATATTGACAATTTTATTGCTAATGTGTGGTTGATATTAGAGATAAGGCAATAAATTAATTGAGCCTTGGGGGACATTTCCAACAATTGGACACCTTTGTGGGATGCAAACATTTAGTAGCCAGGAAAGTTACATAGTGCAATAAGAAGATTGCCTAACTGTCTACAGATATTTTTCGACCTTATCTTTCTACAAATTGTATAGTGAAGACTCTGGTCAGACTGTGCGGATGCACAGACTGGCCAGAGTCTTTGCTTTGCGCACTATTGAAATTGTTGGAAATGTCACGCGCAGGTTCAATTATCGTTGTCAATAATGTTGTTTGTTTAAAGGCCCAGTAGCAAATAATTGACTGATTATGTATGTGAACTTTTAAGAATTGTTAGATTTCTTTAAGATTATGATTATAGATATTAATTAACATCTGTGTCCTTTATTTATTTATTTGCCACAAAATGTAGATAGAGAACAATTTGAAGGCTCAGCCCGAAACATATAGGCAGTTACAGCTGTTTTGTGCTGAGCCATCAAATTGCTTTTGATCAACAAATGTCTTTATGCTAAGCCTACTTATATAAGTCCATTTCTGTTAATCATTGGGTGACAAGTTCAAACCTAAGCCTGGTCAACTTTTATGTGACAAGTCAATTGTGTTCAACAAATCAATGGCTCTGCAAGAAAAAGTTGTAACAGCCTTTGTGTTTATAGGCAGTAACAACTGTATTGTGTCAAGTTATCAAAATCGGTAAATGATCAGCAGCTAAGTGAGATGTTGGTTTGATCTTGTTTCTGCAATTATATTAGAAACAACAGGAAACTATGGCCTCAATGTAACAGCCTCCTAGTTATAATTACAATATTGTTGAAAGAAATTGGACAAAAATTTGAAGCCTCGGCAGTGTATGTTGGCATTTGAGGATGAGTGTTCAATAATATTTTTTTCATTATCCCAATTGATTAATTCAATGTCACCATAGCATAAGCAATCTGCATCAAAAAATTATTGTGGAGTATTTGTGGTCATGGCTAAAAATAAAGTTCAAAGCTACTTTTAGCAAAATCAATACTATAAAGTTCCTCTACTCCTCATTAGTCATTTTTCTTCAACTCTCCATACGATATTAATCCTTTGGGAGTACGAAGGTTTTTGCGTTATTGCTTACCCATGGAAATGTAAACTTGCGTGAGTGCAGAGAGAAAACAGGGGAATGAGGCAACCTGAATGCAAGACTGAAATCTGCCCCTCCCCCTGCTTATATTTTTGGGTCAATCAAAAGTTCACAAAAAAGCTTTGAAAAGGGCCATGATATACATGTAACTTAGAATGTGTTAGAAGGTGTAAAGCCCCGTTGAAGTTAAGTAGCATATTCAGAAATAAACAACTAAAAAGTGCTTTGGACAAAATTTTGACCATGACCTTCATTGTGACCTTAACATTTGAGTTACAGAAAACACGGTTCAAAGTGTGCAGTTATTTTATAATGCATCTGTTGATAAATGTATGAGTTTTAGCAGGAGTACAGATAAGGGGTGGTAAATCCATTTGAAAATCCTTATTTCTTGAAAAAACCTATGTTATTGGTACTCATTTGAATCGTCTCTATGAGAGGATTCCAATGAGCACCTACAAAATAGTGTTTCCTCAATTCTGCTGAAATATTTTGATCTAAAATACTCCCTCTAGCTATAGCTCCAAATTTTCGGATGATATCAGGTACACTAACGCACAAACACTGAATTTTTATAGTGACAATTCTGTCATGCTCACTGCACACAGGCTAAACAAAAAGAGAGGAAAATGACGCTGGTCAACTGTCATCTCAATTTGGACCTTCTACGATTCTACGAAATAGACATCTGGAATAATACAAGCACAGCCATGAAAGCCTGTCATTTTGCATGTAGGTCTATATGACGTAAAAAAAATCAACAAAATCGATGAAAGAACTAAAGGATAGTGCAAGGATTCATGACGAAATTACTGCTAAGATCCATGCTTCTTTAACTGGTCAGTGTAAAGCACTGTGTCAAGGGACCTCGGTTAAACGCTTCATCCGAAAGATAATTAGTTGGTTAGTGTGCCAGCCTGGGAATTGAACCCACATAGTGAACGTTCAATGGTCCAAGTCCAGTGCTCTACCGGCTAATCAGACTGACCCATTCACGTAATGTGTAAAAGACAATTATAAAACAAACATTGCTTGATAAAGTAATTACTTTATTTTCATATTCAAATGTAAAAATCAACAAAATTCTTCTTCTCATAATTAAGAAATAATAATATATCTATATATCTTATATTCTATTAATTTAATTTATAACTATCTTTGTCAACATAATTTATGCTTAAGAGCACTGCCTACGGTTCCCTACGCTCAGCTGTTGTGTGCTGGATTGTGGATAAAAAAGGGGCATAATTTGCACAATATTCATCTTAGAGTTGCCCCCCTTGGTAGTATAGGTTGCTCTTTTGATGGTGAAAATGTGTCCCAAGTTTCAAGTGAATGCTTTCAGTAGAACCAGAGATATCACAAAATGTCACAGTTTTCATATGATAACAATAACAATGATTAAGACACCAAGGCTATAGCAATCCCTGGGTTTTCCTCGAAAACAGCTGAGCTAAAAAGGATTTAACAAATGTGACCCATCAAACAGAACAGCGCCATCTGCACGAATTACCGGCCCTTGTCATTCTAGACATTTGCTTCTAATAATTTTGACCAAATAAAAAGCTGTCTAGTAACAGATTCAGGGCTCATGTTTGACCCTTTATCCCTTAATCTGTAAATACCTTTATTTGACCCTTTAAAATTTATCCCATGGGGTCATTTTGATCCCCTAGATAGAAATTTCTAAGGGTCAAAACTATGTATTATCCTTCAAATTTTCTATGAATGATCTTATTTCCTATCAAAAGTTTTACAAATAAATTGCTTACTTCATATTTATACAAGAAAAGGTGAATTGAATTTCTAAACTGCAAAATTATACTCATGATTTGTTCTTTTTGTTGTTTTGACCCCCAAGAATTTCATGGTTAAGGAGTCAATGACTCTTTAATTTCAAATGCTAACATGAGCCCTAATACTGTATTTGAAATAAAGAGGTACTCTCTAAGACAAAATAAGTGCCTCAAAGACATAGGCCTTTCATAATGTTACAAAATGTTGAGTCTGACTCAAAACATAGATGGATAAAATTTTTATAAATTATGACTATTTATTGAAATAAAATGGATTTACTGAGCTATAAATTCATGGACGGATTTGTACACTAGAAAATAAAGTAAAGGAATGTATTGTTAATAAAAGCACTGGCTTAATACATGCACAAACAGCTAACAAACACAATTAAAACAAAATTCAAAGAAAAACAAGATAATTTTAAAGGATTTACACCCCCTCCCTCCCCCTCAAATTTTAAGGTTAATTTTGTAGTTTTCTACAAAATATTAGCACTCTACCATAT
Organism: Fragum whitleyi; assembly: GCA_948146395.1. NCBI lineage: Eukaryota > Metazoa > Mollusca > Bivalvia > Cardiida > Cardiidae > Fragum > Fragum whitleyi. Next base: position 22,560,202 of record OX411556.1, read on the forward strand.
ATTTCTCCTAATAACTGCTCTCGGGAGCTATACATAACAAGGTCAGAAAGCCTTTATTTAATATGCATTTTCTGATAATTCTTTGTTTTTTCTAAAAAAAATTGATGTCTTTCAGGCACCCTTTCCTTTAATTTGAGGTGAATTTAATCTAAACAATCATATAAATGATTATTTAGAGGAAATTCATCTCAAATTTGAGAAGTCTCAAAAGATCCTTTAATTTAGGCATTTGAATGAGATTTCCTTAGTAAGAAATGTAGGGGTGCTACCATTATAGAGGGTGCTATTATTAGAGGAAATGTGCAAAGCTTCAAGGCAATAGCTTGAATAGAAACAGAGATTTTAAACACTTGCACATAAAAATTTAACCATAGCATTACACCCGCCCAGTGACTGGAATAGCCCTCCTATTCTTCGAATAGTCAAGCTAAAAAATTGATGTCTTTAACGCCTTTCATTTAAGGTGAATTTACTCTAAACAAATTTGAGAAAAGGTCTCAAAAAGTTCCTAGAATTTTGGCATTTGAAGTAGGTTTCCGTAGTAAGAAATGTAGGGGTGCTACCATTAGGGAGGGTGCTATTATTAGAGGAAATACGGTATGTTCTTCAGTCTCTACTAACTTCCAAACATCAAATAAGCGATAGACAAATCACGCAAAATATCTGCACTAAATCTCATATAACCCTTTGCTGTTTAATCCCTTCTTTTTATGTGCCTGTGATTTTATGATTGAGAAACCAATGTGAAAAAAAAGGAAATTGCTTCTGACAAGCAATTTATTCTTTTTCCACACTATTTTCTACCCTTCTGAATGGTTATTATTCAAATTAAATTCACTTTTAATTTTCGTCTGCAAAACCTTTGAATTTGGACAAGTCCAAAATTTTGTAAAACAGGAAAGGGTTAATCAGTCATAATGAAACCAGACAGTGCAAACCAAAGTACTGTCAAGTCAAAAAGAACTTAGTAGGAAACTATTCCTGTAAAAATTCTAATAGAGCCCCATGCTCTAATAAAACCTCATCCCCCTTTTCAGAGGTTGAAATCAACCATTTTTGATGTAATTTTACAACTTATTGAGGCTCTTTAAAGGCCCATATCCTCAAAATCAACTTCATAAAAAATTCAACAGAGGTTTTATGCAGCTTTCCCCAATCAAATGCTAATTTTGTGCATGGGTTTTGGGGGGTTTTTTTGCCTTTTTTTCACCGTGCAAACAAATATCGATGACTCAACACAAACAGTTGTAACTGTCTATATAATTATAGGTAGTTGCAATTGTTTTGCACTGAGCCATCAAAATGTAGCGTAGCCTCTAAATAAACCCCATCCCTTTATAATAGAAATGGGTTCTATTTGCCCTTTTACAGTATGTACTATTTTCCCTAGAATTGTTTTCTTAGCTGATACTCTTAAGTCTAAAAAGTTGAAAATGATTCTAAGCCAGTTTTCTTGAATAAATTATTCAAAGCAAAAATCACAAAAGAATACTATATTAAAAACATAAAAATAAAATGACAGAAAAAAATAAAAGGAAAATATATGGACGGCATAATGCTTGAGAAATTAAAGAGTTATAATACTAAAATTACTGTATATAATATGATAAGATAAAGATGAACTCCTAGACGCAATTTATGCATTTCAACTCATGTGACAAATGATATAAAAGCGACCCGTCACGCAAAAAGGGACTATCCGGGAATTCTGTAAATTGAATTATTGAAAAAGAGATTTGATCCAGCATAGGTCAACCTGAAGTTGCATTTCAAAAATTCTTTCACTGGAAGTTAGATTGATCATTCTAGATTCAGAAAATAAGCATGGTGCAAAAAGTTTAGACCCTAGTCAGTCTGCACAATCCGCGCAGTCTGACTAGGGTCGACACTTTATGCACTTCCCAGATGGTCCCTTTTCGTGTGATGGGTCACAAATTTAATGAAATATAAGAAAATATGAGCATGCACATGACATTTTCAGTTTAATTTAAAATCTAGCTTCAACATTTTGGATGCCAACTAGCAAATTTTGGAATATAGTTCAAGTAATGGCATACAGAATGCAGTGAAGCTAGAAGTTGTGCTCTTTGTTAAGACAAAAAAAAATCTGTGTGCCGTCTTAAAGAGTGCACAGTGAATTTTTGTCAGATATGTTGGAGCCTTTATATGTATGTATATGTGACCTGTAATGGGAAAAGGGGCCATCTGGGAAGTGCGTAAAATGTCAACTCCAGTATGTCTGCGCAAACTGCGCAGAATGAATAGGGTAAAAACTTTTCACACTTGGACAATTTTCTTAATCTAGAATGATTAATCTATCCTCCTGTGAAAGAAAGTGAGTGCGACCTCGGGTTGGTCTAAAGTGGAGTTGATTTCTTTTTCAAATATTCATTTTAAGAGTTCCCAGATGGTCCCTTTTTGCAAAATGGGTCATGTATGTTTACATATGGCTTGTGTATGCTCATGTCATATTCATATTTAACACTTACCAATAGATACAAGAAACATCTTTGTGAACACTTTACCAAACAACAAGACTTTAGACTCGAATATCAAATTCCAATGCATTGATTGATTGATTGAATGGAGTTTAACGCCGCTTTCAACATTATTTCAGTTATATAGCGCGGCGGCTGGAGCACCTAACAATGGATTCCTGGTATTTCTATCACCAGTACAACCACCACATTCTTTCCTAGCCTCCAGCCGCTATCTCACATAGGTCTATGATTATCAATCCATTGGTGAGAGACAAATAGTTGGAAAGAATGAGTGCTGCCGTCGAGGATCGAACCCACAAACTCTAGATTGACAGTCCGACGCGCTACCAACTGTGCTATGACGACGGCCCAAATTCCAATGCAACTCTCAGATTGGTTGAAATATCTGAACAAGAGCACCACCCATGGGTGCCAATGCATGACTGTAGGTGCTAGACAAAGTAAAAATCTTAAGTGGAAAAAGGAGCATAACTCATACAAAAAAGCTATCAGAGTTATCCCCCTTGATAGTCTGGATAGCTATTATGATGGTGAACACACATGTGAAGTTTCATGAAGGTGTCTTCAATAACTACAGAGATATGACCAAGGTTTAAGTTTGTTAAGCCTTACCTTACACCAACGAAACCAAGGGGATCACAATACTTTAGGTTATTTTCAAAAACAGCCAAGCTAAAAGTAAAATTCTGCAGGATAAGAGTTAAAAGTTGTTGCCACACAATAATTTAAGTTGCCTAAATCATGAAATGATAATAATTACATCAAATAATGGTGCCAATGCTTGACTGCAGGTACTGGATTATGTAATGCAAGTTGAAAAGGGGGGAGACCATTCTATCGAGTTTCAGCAACATGGAATTACAGTCAAATCTGTGTGGGCGGCCAACTATGCACAGTGGCCAATCTGCCGACAGCGGCCACTCGATTTCCCCCCGTGCAAATACCTTCTTTATTTGCACTGTGAATAGCATGATCTTCTGAAATGCGGCCAGCGGTCACCTTAATTTTGACGTTTGGGAAGTTTTGAAGTTATGATGACAAATTCTCGTTGTGAGGCAATAGGGCATTATCGAATTTTGTTACATTTTCATTTGTGGTTATTATTCCTAATTTCATGTTTTGAAGATGAACCGAATGAAGCCTTATTTACTTTAATGTCCTCTTTTATCCTTTGATTTTGTTAAACAGTTGTTGTTATGTTTTTATGCTGTGATTATCATGTCATGTAAATGACCCTTGATTGGAAAATAAAACATATTCTGAAATTCTATTCCTTAATTGGTCTTATTTCAACTGTAAATCACACCTATACAACGGTCATCTGACAAAACACACGACTTAATTAGTCGTGTTTGAAAATATCGATATTCACCACTATAGTAAACAGCCGAAGTCGCTTTATCGTAATGTACAAGTTATAAACAACCAATTATCGACTTAATCCCGTGTTGTCAATTAAATGACGTGAAATAGAAAATTATTATTTATTTGATCTTCTTAAATGATGATAATTAATTAAAGGATATGGAATTTCTCAGTTGTTGGGTCTCTTTAAATAAAATGATCTTGAGCATTACAGGTTGTTTACACATTTAGCAAACTGATTTCTCGAGGTCTTTAAAATGGACGAAAACCTGCTTTTGATATCAATTCTCGCCGTAATGTCACTCTCTAAACATAAGTTCCTCTCTGTAGAGGATCATGTGAAAGTGATAGGCATGTTTGAATCTGGATGTTCTTCCAGGATTATTGCTAATGAGTTCGGTTTAGGTCGTATGCAGGTCCAAACTGTGGCTAAACGCAAACGAGAAATTCTCGATTAAATGGTATAATTCCTTATTCTTTAAATGACAAACACTTAAAATGAAACTTTGGAATTGCTTAGAATTTGGAGAAGTCTAAAGTTTTGCGATCTGGTAATGAGCTAAACAAAAGAGGTACGATAAAATCACCGCCCTAAGATACTGTGAACAGCAGCCAATCTGTGTACAGCAGCCAATTTGGCCCTCTCCCTTGACTGGCTGCTGTACACAGATTCGACTGTATTGAGAAATTCGCAATGACATACATATTCAATCAAAATTTTATTTCTGATTTGTAATCAAAACATGCACTAAGCGACCATTCTCTTTTAACAACTGCTTTTTGGTGGGCCTGTAAGTGGTAACTAAATGCACTTTTTACAGTATTTCATTTGATTAACAGGTATAATAGAATGACCATCTTTAAAAGACGAATTTCTATGTACAAAACTGACTGAGAGTACTTACTTAAGTACCATGAATAAATTACATAAATTACATAAATAATCTAACTATTTACATAAAACATAAACCATGATAATATAACTTTTTACATGAAACATAAACAATGATAATTTAACTATTTACATGAAACATAAACAATGATAATATAACTATTTACATGAAACATAAACAATGATAAATATCTGTAGCACAAAAATATAACTATAATACTGTTTAAACACAGTAATAGTGATCATATCTTAATTTGGTGAGTTATTGTTATTAGAACCTCTATGACATACACTCACTTAAGACAGACTGACATACATAGGCCTAATTAAAAGTCATCTTTCTTCTAAACAGACAATCCTAATTGAATTTTCCCCATTCCCAACCTCTTAAACGGAGCAACAGTAAAAGGGGTTAATTGAGACAATTCAAATGACTAACATTTCAACAACAATTATCCTTCTTGTGAGTTAAGTATATCTAGAAGCTATTGCATCAGGATTGGAATGCATTAAAACCAGGTTTTTCCTTATGTAGATGCCTGTGGTTCATCTGTTGAATTGAAAGGGGGTCAATTTGTACAAGAACCCCGTATTAAAATTCAATATAGAGTTCTTGTACATATTAACTCCCTTTTTTTCAAAATAGACATTTTCATGTTTAAAGTACATGTAATGTAATGTGATTACAAATTTCAATGTTTTTGCAAGAAAATGACAACTGCCACACTAAGGCTTTTACAATACCACAAAACTTCAGCTACTAAATCTGCTGCAGAGCCAACTTATACTTCCCACTTTGTCCCAGTTCCGTAAACAGTATTTGAACAAAATTCAATAGTGTCCTTGACCTTTGACCTTCATGACTGAAAGACAAAAGGGTATCTCCTTGGATTAAGGTCAATGATTGTATGATTCAAGGTCACTTCTTTATAGAGTTACAGTTCAGAAACAAAGGTCTTCCAATGGACAAATAGACAGACAGATATATGTGATTAAACTAATATATTCCCCTCTACTTTGTAGGTTGGGGTATAAAAGGTAGAAGGCTCAGATTGAATCCCTAGCAATTATCATTCTGTCAATGCTGTGGACATGTCTTTTGTAGGGATTTTTGTTATGTTTATGACATTCCAAAAACTAAATCTTTAATACTGACAACTAATCACTTTTGCTACAAATCACTAACTCGCGAAATGCTGTGACGCCAACAATCTATTTCTCACCGAGTCCAGGCCAGCTAGTGGTGGAGTCCGCTCTCTCCCTTTAGGGGACACGCTATAATACCCACACTCCATTAACACAGTTTCTATCATTGACTGTAACTGTTCATATGTTATTGCATCATCCTGGTCAAGGTTATTCAATCCCATGTCTATATTTAACGTCCGTGGGATGTCAGCCTTTAAAGTCGATCCCATTGAGTTGTCGGAATCTGAACCAGCAGATCCTCCCCTCCGATCACGTGACTTTACACGTCTGTGTACTAGTGAAGACGATGAACTCCTCTCTTTGATGGAATCAGCACGGGGAGTTCTGTCATCTCCAGAATTGAACTGAGTGTTTTCTGTTGAACTCAAACTTGAACTGGATCCCCTCCTACTGTCTGGACCCAGGCTTGAATCAGAACCAGCTGAATTTATCCTCAAGTCCAGGGGACCAACATTGAGATCAATCAACTCTCGGGAACCAGTGTTTAGCTGAAATGATTGATATTAGCATTAGCTATTAAAACTGAACATATTGAATTTTCAATATACAAATAGACTGCCTGATATCATTTAATGACATCAGGTAGATGAAACGAGGTCAATACAGGCTTAGTTGTGTGATAAAATTATTTACAAGTTTGACGTAATAATGGTTTGATGATTTACCTTGACCTTAAACTGTATCTATCGATTAGAGGTTTATACCTTCCTAATGAATACAAATATTTCACTTAAACTCTTTAGAAGCTACAGAAATGTTAAATTTTGACAGATAGACTTACCTATAGATAGACTAATACTGGTAAACAATAAGTCCCTATTCCTCTTGCAGGGAGGGTGTTTGCAAAAATAAGTATGTAAAGAAATAGAGGTACTTAATAAATTACACTATTTGCCATTTCTACATAAATTATGGTATGATGATTTTTTTTGTCCCAAAGAGCTGTCTGTTTTAAAATTGTCAATTAAATCAAACTGATCACTTGATACAGAGCTAAATATATATACTGGCCAAAAGTCCTAACCGGCCACTTTAAAAATGACGATAACTTTTTTAAAAGTTCTAACATTTTAATGAAATTTGATGTGTGAATTTTTAAGCATAATGTACATGGATTTCCAATATGATTTACCAATAGTTATCAAATTTGGATGTGTTATAAAGGAAAAGCTCAAAAAGCTCAAAATCTTAATAGAGCTCGGGATATTACACTTTCAACAAAGTTAAGTACGCAAATCGTTAGCTGCAACCCAGACCAAGATAAAAAACAGAAAACATTGTCAATTTTGTGTGACCTTTGCCTACAGGAGAAACAGAAAGAATAGGAGGCATGGTAAAATGGTGTTTAAATTCAACCGGCAAACCATTTTATCTAGCGAATATGCTCAAATATGGTCTGGTGTGAAAAAAAACGATGTGTCAAACTGATTTTTTCACATATCCTACATTTTGTAGCTAACGGGAATTATCTGTCTATATTTTATGCATTTTTGAAAAAAAAGAGTTTTAGGTGTTGTTTCTAGGAACCGTTTTTCTGCATACATAAGCTCTATCACTTTCTTCTAGGGTCATATGCCGCGCACAATTGTCGAACATTTTCAGTTTTTTTCCTAGTCTATGTTGCAGTTAACGACCCATGAGACAAAAATCGCTACATTGACAATATTTTGAGCTCTGTGTAAATTTAGAGCTTTTTGAGCTTTTCTCATGTTGCGCTTTAAATTCAATGAAATAACGGTACTTTTTCGCCAAAATCATCTGGAAAGTTGCTTAAAAATTCACATAGCAAATTTCACGAAAATCCAAACACCACAGAAAAAATTATCTTTGTTTTTAAAGTGGCCGGTTAGAAGTTTTGACTAGTATATATACATACCTTATGTAATTCCCCTTTTAGGTTGAATGATGAACTCTGAGGCCCAAAAAGGGCTCTCTTGAACCTCTCAATAATTCTGCGTTTTGGATTTGGGTTGAGTGTCGGAGGTAACTGTGATATGTAAATTATTTTATGTAGCGTATGTAGCATCTGTGTTATTGGGTCACTGATCTGTCGGACCTTCTTATGAGAAATTGTTAGAGTTGCGGTATTAGCACTTTCTGAAATTGAAGAGAACATAAAACTTAAGCACAGTCAATATTTTCTTTACAATTTTTTTTATAGACTTAAGTTATATTTCATCAAATTTTCAGAGATATGACCAAAATATTGATTAAATAAACAAGAAATATGAGCCAATACTCAGCCTACGAAATATGAGTTGATACTTAATTTTACTAAGCCACTTTTCAAAACATTCTTATTAAAAGACTGATATTATCTTTCGAAAGTTGTTTTCATTTTAAATCGAATTCATCAATTTTTGCCCTTTCCTAGATATTACAAAAATTTTGCAACTATATAATTTGAAACAGATGAAATTGCTTGTAATAAGTTTTATAGGTGTACAGTAAATCTTGCTTGAGCAACCATGTCTATTTAGCGATCATTTTTATTTAGCGACTATTTTCAATGAGACGATTCTAATGAGTTTTTACAACATAGAATTATTGAAAATTATGTTTTAAAACAGGTTCTACTGTACTTCTACCACATAGGTTAGGTTCATTTCAATTTCAATGACTTCTGCAACCTCTATCAATTCAAAACAGTCAAAATCTGAGAATGGGAATTGATTAGCAAAAGTATGCAAAGACTTGCAAGAAATCTGTAAAAAATCCAATTTTTTTTTACCCGGGAAGATATAACAAACAAGCATGCAAATCAACACTTACTGGGACGCTTACTTGTTTTAGATTTTTTCGTTTTTGAATTCGGACCACCATTTCCAGCAGGTGTGCTGTTTGAACGTAAATACTGTCTTCCCTCAAAAACATGGTCGGAATGTTCCAATATATGTGGAATGCTGGGAGAATGACTGTTGATGGGTGATGGGTCACCAGATCCAAGTCCTGAGTCTCTGCTTGCTTTAGCTGGAAAAAGATAAACAATGAAATAAGAGGCAACCGTCTAGGATTAACAATTCAGTCAAGCATAACATCCTTTTTCTTCTAAAACCTTGTAACTCCAGCTTGTTTTAAACTGTAGTTAGGAGGTTTGGGAAGAACATTAGAGGTATTCATTTGACATAGGCAATGCTTTCAATCACAAGATTTCAATTTGAATTGTGAAGAACTTGATTGATTGAATATAGGCTAAGCTCCTTCTATTATGTGTTGGGCAAAATGATTAGTGTATGAGAAGTTAATTATCAATAGATTTTTATATGACTACTTTCTAGATGATTTGAAATTTAGAAAATAAATATATGATAACATTCAGGGCTATATTTCATACAGTATTGAACACTTATTTCACTACTTTTTATGTTACTGTTGCACTTGGAATAATCAATGATTCATTACGCCACTTCAACATTTTTTCAGTTATATCGTGGCGGCTTGAGCATCTAACAATTGTTTCCTGGTATTCCTCTCACCTGTACAACCCCCACATCCTTTCCTAGCCTCCAGCTGCTATCTCACATAGGTCTACGATTATCAACTCATTGGTGAGAGACAAAAAGTTGAAAACAATTAGCGCCGCTGTCAGGGATCGAACCCGGGACCTCTTAATTGACAGTCCAACGCGCTACCAACTGCTCTATGACGGTGGCTTTTGGAATATTCAAAATCAACTTACAGCTAGGTATATCCACCATTAGTTGCTGTGTATACTGGTCTCTCAGATACCCAGTCCTGGGGGTGGGGACAGGGGGTAGATGGGCTACATTTCTATTACGTCTCATCATCGTATTACTGCCCCGTGAACTGCCAGCACTACTTTCTCTACTTTCACTTTCACTACTGGGGCAACCCTCATCATCATCCGATGACCAGTCTAAAACATTAAATGCAAAATTGAGAGGATTATTTCATGAGCCAGTGTGTGCCATTTTCAACACTTTCACATTTGCGCAAAGCAAAGCTTCTGGCCAGCATGTGCAGCCGCACAGTCTGACCAGAGTCTTCACTTTGCACTAAATAAGAGATATGGTCTTAATCCCTCTTCTAATATAATAATTGCATTGTGTTGTTGTCTTTGCTGCTTAATGTTTGTACCCCTCACACAAGTGAAATTGTTGGAAATGCCCCACACAGGCTCAAATATAGTTGTAAAGTATCATTCTTTACACTTTAATTGTGCCAGAGATCCTATTTTGAGGTTGCAGGACTTATGTTTGATTTGAATTTAAAAAGCCATGTTGGCTCAAATCTCTATCACCCCACATCTTGAAACATATCTAACACACAGATAATACTGACATTCCTTATATTATAATAAGCCTGAAGTTTTTTTGACCTTGTATCGGAACTCTGTTCTGCAGGCAGTAAGTTAGACTTCTATCTAATAAAAAGATTCTTACATTTATTCGTTTCCTTTTGAAAAGTTCAAAATAAGGCAAATGATTATAAAACTTTTCTTGCTCAACTGAGAATTTAAATTTGATTTGGCATTTTATCTACCCTTTCACTCTTCAATAAATGTCACAAATTTCTATCTACTAAAATGATCTTTTATTAAAATAAAATAATATCAATTTTTCTGCAGAAATACAACTTTAATGTTGAGTTTCAGTTTGAGTAAATTCTCAGTTGAGTTTGAAAAAAATATTCTTTGACCTTTAGCCATGATCAGTTTACTAGAATCTATTGTGAAGACTCACCTTGTTCTGTACTGTCAGGTCCGTACATGGACGGCGATATCTGGGATTCAAACTCATCCGCTATACTGCCATCCTTGATACCCGACGCCCCACCACTACCTGCCAGATTGGCTAACTTATCATAGCGCTCCTGAGATACCAGGAATAGTCTATGATAGTTCTGCATGTTCTGGTTGGCTTCAAGGAAGTGCCTGAAAGTTATGGTACAAGGTTTTGATAATATACAGTCGGTATTGCTATAGTAACTACTTCTATTAAGCCACCACTTTAAGTTACCACTTTTATTATGCAACTACCTTAAAAAGTCCATTTCACTGTATGCAACTTTTGGCTTTGATTTGTTGTATGTTCAACAGTGCCGCACCCATTAACCATTATAAACATAATGCCACAAACTAATGAATCTTAAAAAGGTTAATGAATACAATTTGTTTCAGAGATTATTCAATCAGCAGTTTAGCCATTCACTAAGGTGAGCTAAATTTCGTAAAGGTGAGTCATTTAATTGAGAAAAACAATCTATTTTAAACCTGGACAATGAGAATGGGGCCACTTTTAACCATTGGTGGTCACTGAACACTGATGGTTGAGTGTAGGTCCATTCCAGATACCCTTAAAGATGTAATATATACAAATAGTTGTTATTTTCATTATCTTTATCAAAAACAAAGATAAGATGTTTTCAAAACATATCATGTTATGCCATAGTGTACATTCATTCAGAATTGTATTGATTTCTAGGAAATCGATTGCGATTTTGATCATGATTTGATTGTGTCCTATCAACTTTCAATCAAAAATCGATTATGATTTAAAACTGATTTCCAAACACTGGTAAGCAATGATCTGTACATCACTGAACTTACTTTTGTGTTCTACGTCTCTCTCTGTCTAATTTACGTTCTAGGGTATGCTGGGAAGACTGTAAACTGTCCATGTGTTTTAACATGATGTCAGACATGTCCGCAGCTATCTGGATTATGTCGGGTCGCTCCTTAGCATTTGGACATATACATCTGGAATTTAAAAGGATAAAGCACCTTTCAAAAGGAAACTTTGTTAAATGAGGATTTTTTTCAAGTTCAAATTAAGATGAAGAAAGGAAAAACAACTAGGCCTAATTATAATCAAGACCAAATTATCTAGACTTATTTATAGAGTTGGGGCATGTAACGCTAAGTCAAAGTGAATTTCATTGTTATCCATTTTTCTTTAACATGCCATAATGAATCATAGGATTTTTTTAAAACTGATGAAGATTATCGAGTTATGAAAATAAAATACTCATGGAATTGAACATTGTGGAAACAAAGAATGAGTTAATTTTATATTTACGTACCTTTTTACAGTTTGTACAAGTCTGTCAGAGTATGAACCATCTGGTATAGCTTTATACTTTCCTTCAACAATCTGTAATTTTTAAAAATACACAAATCTGTTAATATATTAACTGTATCTGAAGAATAATATCTTTTTATATAAAGATTTGACACTATCATATTATAATTTTTGACATTTACACTCATGAAAAAGAGAAGATCTCTTAGCATCATCTGCAAAACTATTCATACTTATCTCAATTGAGCAAAGAATTGAGCAAACTTGTTTCCTTTGCAGGTTGGCAAGTACTTATTCATAAACAAACTAAATTAAGACTAGTGGTAAACAACTATAAAGAAATAAAAATACAGTTGATAGTGTTCTAGAGACCACTTTTATTAAGCAACCATTTACAAAAGTCCCTTCAATATAAGCAAAATCTCTAAGAAAGTGGACATTCTTAAACAAAAAATTGCTTATTATTGAATTTTATGATGTTGGAACCCATTAGAGACGTCTCAGTGAGACTATTGGGTTTGAACACCACAGAATTATGCAACAATTCAAAAATACTATCAAAATGACTCTTATTATGTATCATGAAATGTTGAATTAGGAGGCGACCATTCCCATAAGTGACTACTTTTTGGTGGTTCCCCAAGTGGTCGCTTAATACAAGTTTTATGGTACTTAGATTATACACTCACACTTTTCACCAAGGTCAGCATATTTGTGTTAAAGAAGGGAGGGTCAAGGTTACACATCTGATACAGTATACACCCTAGAGCCCAAATATCGGCCTTCTCTCCATATGGGTGACCTTCAACCATTTCTGGGCTACAATTTATAATTGGCATTGGTAAGATAATAGATGATGCATCAAAACACGTATTTATCATATACATTCTAAATTTTCTAATTTGTTTTTGCTACTAATCTTTTACATCGGGTAAACAAACCATTAAGTATATTACATTTTTGATACAATGTGGTTACAGTGGAAGCTTCAATCTTAAAAAGTAACTCAAATTAAACATCTTGAAATGAAAAGAAGGGAAGCTTATTTTACACCAGTGCTTTATATTTTCTTTCCCTAACAAGAAAATAATAATTTCATTGATAAGCAGTCAAAAATTCATAACAATTTCTTGTATAAAACTGTAGTTACATAGTCTTGGTTGCACATCAATAATTTACAAAACCTTAAGTTCCTGGATAAAAAGCTTTTCATTTGTTTTCCAACAAATGACATTTAATCTTTTTTTTTATTATTATTATTATTATTATTTTTACAGATTTCTATATTTTATGTTAAAATGTTCCAGGGATTTTAAGCATTTTAGACCAGCCTAGAAATTGTCACTAAGTTAAAAAATACAACATAGAAATTCTCACCAAGAATACAGTATTGTTCCACATACAGATGTCATTTTACTGGTATCTGTACCTTTAACCTTTGCTAGTCCAAAATCAGCTGAAATTATAGAAATTAAACATTGAAAAAGAACAGAAAAAACAGAAAGTCCAAACATTAAATGGAGGATATTGAATGAGTGGTCATGGAATATGGAATTTATTAAACGAGTTATCTATAAACAGATAAAAACGAGGCTGTGCCGAGTTTTTATCTGTTTATAGATGGAGAGTTTATTAAATTCTGTATTTTATAGCACAAATCTTATATTCTATTTATAATATGGCCCTAATGTTTGCTAAAAATCGTGAAAATTCTTAAAATTCAACAATTAAATTTGCCGCATTCCTTGTAACATTACTATCAATGATGTCAACCTTTTTTCCATCATTAGTTGATGGGGCACTGCATTATCTAATATGACGAGTTCATAAATACAGGTAAAACAAAATCTTACTTATTGAACTCACATACTTATCATTTTATTTGCAAAACAGGGATGTGAAACTACGACTTTTCTCAACCTGTCAATTGAAAAGTAAAAGTCAACTTCCTACTTGATCAGAATCAAAATGAACTTGCTCTCAAATAAATGAATTAATAAACATTGAGATAAACATTTTTTTTAATGAAGAAAATGCTGTAACCCAGCATTTTCTTCATTTAAAACAATGTTTCCTCCCTTTACATACAAACAAAGGGATGACTGTTCCTCACGTACTCTTCTAAGATATGCTTTATTATCAGGCTGTCCAGCACCTCTTGCGGAAAAATTAGGGCTAATTATAGGGACAAAAATCGAAAAAATTAGGGCTAATTTAGGGCTAAAATTAGGAATAACAATGATACATAAGGGAATTTTAAAGATAAGAATTGACAAATACTGCATGATTCACACAGAAAACTTACTAGATATTATAGTAACAATAAAAGAATCAAACAGTATCGTTGCTTCAGGTATTCTGTTGTATATGACATGGGAAATATAAATTCTATTTATTCTGGTTAAGCTCAACTACTAAATAAAGACAGACATTCTTCTGTTCTTTTGCCTTTCACTTGAATAAAAGCTAACCCTTATACTGTTCAAGACATATCTTATTGTAAGTAAAGGCTTTGACAGACAATATAGACTTAGAACAGCCTGCACAGACTAGCAGTTTGATCTAAGCCAAAACCATGTTCTCTACATAATAATTGTTATGGTAAAAACTCAGGCAAGATTTTTTTAAACATCCCATAAAAATTGTGATTAAAAAAAAAAAAAAAATGACGATGGCCATTAAAGATCTCTTACCACCTCACATCTTAATGTCTACAAAGACACAACACAGCTCTGATCATTATACAAGCTTTGCAATAGAATTTCAGAATGGTTTTTAACTATTCAGGAAAAACAAGTGACATGTAAATAGTAATGTGGGAAAATGGATATTATCATGGATAACTCTTAGAAAACAGAAAATAATGATTTGGACTGAATGACACTGTTGTCATTTTGGTTTAGCCCTTTTATACTTAATAATATTTACTTGAGTGATTCAAATATCACCATTATGGTTATGAAGTGTTCAGGAAACATCATTGTCTATAGAGAAAAATATGGAAGATATAAAAAAGGCTCTCACTGTCTTGACATGAAAGACAAAAATGAAATTATAACATTATATAAGTTCTTTTTTCATTGCCAAGACCATTTATTGAGAAAAATTTAGTCACGTTTGTGACCCTTTGAATGCATAACAAATACCTTTCCACAGGAGCCCTCTCATATCTACATTTTACAAAATATCACCATAATCAGTAGACTTCACCAAAATCATTCAACTAAATCAAGGAAACTGAGACTCCCTTCACTGACCTTTAGCTAGATTGAACAGAATACCGACATTTGATTTATTCAATAAGGCTGTTCATCTTTGCGTGTATGTAAGAGTTATTTCTCAGGCAGATTTGGAAAACTGAAGTCAAATTTTGATCTTGAAAATGGGTAAGAAACAAATACATGTAGCCACTCAGGTACTTAAAATGCTTATACAGTATGTTCACAGAAACTGTCCTCACTATGATATTACCATTTTCATTAAGTCAGAGGAAGGTTAAGCCAAAATTCTGCCCAGCAGAGGTGTTAAAGGAAATTTTCAAACACATCTATGACTTCATGTCAAAATATTAAGGTCAATGGCAAATGATCTTCATGGTCATATTAATGACATTTTCAGGTTTGAAAAAGATTGAGCTAAAGTTGTATAGAAAAAATCAATTAGACTTCTTTTGTTTTTATATTGAAAAGAATGCTTGTCAGTCCATGAAAATTGTTTCAGCTTACTTTGCTTTAGGAAGTGGTATATCTCAACATGACTGACCGTAATGACAATGTTGATCTGCAGAGTTAAAAAGAGCCAAAAAGATTTGATATATTTACACAGTAAGAAAGTATTGAGAAATGATTGGCAAGAGACTCTTATACCAACACAGACTTGACCGTGAAAAAATTAGGAATTGCACGAAAAAATTAGGGCTTTTTTAGGAATTTGCCTTGTTTTCTTCATTTTTTTTAGGAATTTTAACCAAACTGAAAAAAATTAGGATTTTTTAGGAATTTTAGGGACGCTGGACAGCCTGTATTATTTAATTGTCCACAGACAAGTGGCCTAGAAAAATGTACGTGCCCGTAAATGGAAAAGCCTGTGTCAGACAATTCAAGCATGGGAATTGCACACCCCTATGCAAAACCTTGGATTGTACAGTTTCAGAAAATATTGAAAGCAGGAAAGATATTAGAAATCTTTACTTACTTATAGTGACTTTATCATTTTCTCCCAGCATGATGTTGTTTGGTGTAAGATCACGATGAACAATGCCTTTATCTTTATGGAGGTAACGAAGAGCAAGGACCATCTGAAAATGAAATTAAAAGTTATAAGTAATTTTAAATACTTTTCGGTGAATAATTGAGAAGGAGCAGTAGATTATCACTTGATAATTTCACCGCCAAACCAGTGAGATTACCCAAAAAATAATACCCTGCTTTTGTTCATTTAACCATTTTTGGCGTTATCTAAGCAGAGATAAATGAATAAATTATAGAAAAATGTGTGTTTAGGGACCACCAAAAAGCAGTTGTTTATGGGAATGGTCGCTTAATACAAAATACCATGATAAATGTGACACTTTATTTTGATAGTATAGATTGTCGGTCAAGTCGTACTGAATCTTATGATGTTCGAACCAATTAGAATCGTCTTATTGAGACGATTCTAATGGGTTCCAACAACATAAGATTCAATAATAACCAATTTTTCATTAAGAATGTCCTCTTTTTCGAAGATTTTGCTTATGGTGTAGGGACTTTTTATGGTGGCCGCTTAATAAAATTGGTCGCTTAATGAACATGGTTGCTCGAGCATATTGACTGTATGTCATAATGTTGCATAGCAATCATTTTCAAAATAACAGCTTTTAGAAAATTCCTCCCCAAATATTGACTAATATTGTCTAATTTTTTTGTTAAAGAAAAAGACCAAAGGTTTGTTTCTGTTGTTTAGTAAGATCAATTTATATCTTATCTTGTGAACAAAAAAAGGTATATTTTCACTCAATCTTACACTGAAACAAGCCGTTATCCCCTATGTTCATATTCATAAGGGTACCACAAAAAATATGCTGCTAAAGTGTAACTTTCTTAAACAAAAATTTAAATAACACACTAAACATTTAGAATCTACCTGAATCAATATATTCCATATTCTTCTTTCAGAAAATTTATCTTTTTTCTCTTTGAGAGAATTAAAATGTTCGTTGAGTGGAGCACCCTCAATGAGGTCCATAATGATGAACAATGTATTGCCTGAAATAAAAGAAAGTATAAGTTAGTAATAAACAGATATTTGATTGATATTTCAAGGGGTCAGCACAAAACTATTGTAAGTGCCTATTTATTCATAGGCACTTACAATAGTTTAGGACTGACCCCTTGATTTGGAAGCTCTGCAATTAATAATCTTATAATATGACCTATGTCTCGCCAGTGAAATAACATCTTGAACCCAATTGAATATACATATGTATATTTTATATTACACAGGTAGTATAACAGTAAACACAAGTGTAATAACCATACAAATGAGCTTAGAGCGTATACCAATGTTATTGTGTAATCATGAAAAGGATGTCATAACATATGTGATCACGTCATTTTACAAACTGGGTTATATGCCATTGGTCTGTGTAAAACTTTAATAATTGAATTTCAAGAGATTTGTCAACTTTAAACATATAATTGTGTCATTTAATAAAAAGAATATCATATCAGTTTTGGGACTTTTTATGTTAATTTAACCTTAACTATGCCAGATAAGGAAAAATATCATGTTGGAATTCTTAGTGTTTATTTTGAAACATACAATCTAAAATAGAAATGTTTTCTGTATGAAAGGTATGAAGAATTGATATGCATTCTCAAAATGTTTTATAATATCTGACAATTTTTTGACAGTTTACCCTACCTTCTCGAAATGTTTTATGATATCTGACGATGTTTGGATGCCGAATGCCCTGTCTCATGATCTGTAACTCGTTGATCATCTCACCTACACTCTGATCTCGATCATTTGTGGTTTTACCGAAAGCAGGATTCAGAAGATCAATCTGTCAATGATTAAATGATAATACCGTAATAATCATTTATGATCAATGTTTAGAGAGCATATAACTAAATCTTAATCTTTATTAACATTCCTTTTTTAGCATTAATCATTGAAGATTAGCCTGCACATACATGCAGTGTGATCTTAGTCTGTATATCCTGATTGTCCTCTCCAGCCAGAGTCATTAATAAAATCAGTTTTCATAAATCAATGAATCCCAAGTAATTATTACACCTAATTTAAAAATATTTTTATTTTTTGTGACAAAAATTAAAATTCTCTTTTCCCCAAGACTCAATAAATATTTCATCAAACTAATAAATAGCAACTTGTTCCTTTATTTAATTAACCCTAGTCATGCTGAATAAATTTTGGTTAAAAATTACCATCAAAATCAAAGGGCAAAAAGCACTGAAAGTACCAACTGTAGGTCAATTTTCATTTGAAAAAATAAATCTATTGACAATTCTGGTTTGAAAGTGAGAAACAGGTGGTGTAGACTAACATCAGACTGCATATATATGCAGGCTGATGTTTGTCCATAGCTCCTGCCAAAGCAGGAATAATCCCGGTTCAGCATGATAAGGGTTAAGTAATGGTCTCAAACTGAAATTTAAAAAATGTTGAAATTTATCCCTAAACAGAATGATTTTTTTAGCTTGAAATATAACTGACCTAGGAACTACATGAACAAAATATCCGAAAGGTGTTAAAATTATTGAACACAAAAATTGACTGTGTCCACATACATACCTCTTTCAGGGCAAGAAATGACTGTCCAGCGCGTTTTCTCACTTTATACACACTTCCAAACGCACCACGCCCTAAATGTTCGAAAACAGCATATTCTTGTATGTAATGTGTAGGCGTCCGATTTTGATTTAATTCCAAAATATTTTCATGAATAGAAGTCACTTCTTCACTTGATAATCCAATAATTAACGTCACAAGAGATTTATATGCTGATAAATCACGATTATAATGTCCAACGTCGATAAAGGCTGTATATAAACTTGGAGGGAATAGTTTTTTAAACAGTCTTCTGTTTCGTTCCATACTGAACAGGAATCTTAGAGCTCGGAATGCAAATCTCTGAAATGACACAATGAGTTGATCATTTAGTTTGTATTTATGAATGAAACATGTTCTGCTTAAGCTCAAATAACAAAACAAAGCTTTAAAAGCATTTTGAGAGGCTAAGCCTTGTCTGCCTCCTGGAATTTATGAAAAAAAAAAGATAAAACTTATCCTTAAAAGATGTGAAATGTTTCATCTGAAGGTTTCAATGTTTTGATTTATCATCAAATAATAACAAATTGATGCTAGACAGAGAGAAATTGCCTTCTCAAGTCCTTCTTCATAAATGAAATACAACGGACAGGAACTAACTTGAATTGTAGGAAGGAGTCTATTTATATTCCAATGTCCTCTATAATGAAATTTGATCATCTAGGAGAGGGTAAATATATCACTTACTTGTGTAAGTTGAGCAGCTTTTCTCTCTCGACTTGAGCATTCTGGACAGGGTGGTAGGATGAGCAGTCCTATAGTGTAGAT
Organism: Fragum whitleyi; assembly: GCA_948146395.1. Taxonomy (NCBI): domain Eukaryota; kingdom Metazoa; phylum Mollusca; class Bivalvia; order Cardiida; family Cardiidae; genus Fragum; species Fragum whitleyi. Next base: position 22,579,812 of record OX411556.1, read on the forward strand.
ACCGTTAGCCTGGGCTATCTGCTGGGCGTTAGTGTCATTCAGCACTAGTTCTGCTAGGGCACCGCAGCAGGCTGCAAAAATAAATTAACAAAACTACACAATTTTAGAAAGAATTAAACGCTAAGAAGCTGCAGGCCATAATTCTTTAATTTTGAAAATATTTGTATTTTTGGGGAGAAACATTGTTTTAATCAGGAAATTGCTTGTTAGACCCAATTTCTTTATTTTCCACAATGTTTGTCAAAGATTTTTATTCATCAGGGGTGACCAGATACAAATAGCCTGGGCTATCTGCTGGGCGTTGGTATCATTCAGCACAAGTTCTGCTAGGGCACCGCAACAGGCTGCAAAAATGGATAAACCCAAAATCAGACTACACAATTTTAGACTGATCCAAGTGTAGAGGAATCGCAGATGACAAATTTTACATGGTTAAATTTTAGTAATCTTGGTCCTTTGGGTAAGAAAACATTTTGGTAATCAAGAAATTGCTTGTAACAAGCAATTTCTTTATTTTCCACAATGTTTGTCAAAGTTTATTGTCAGGGGTGTCAAAGATACCATTAGCCTGAGCTACCTGTTGAGCGTCGGAATCATTAGCACTACTTGTGCTAGGGCACCGCAACAGGATGTAGAAACGGATTTTTGTGAAATATCATTCATTTTTCAGATATAAATACCTCATATTTTATTAGATCTCAATCTCAATAAAAAATATTTTGACTTTGCACAGTGTTCTGCTCTGTATTACAGATTACATATATTAAGAGGTTTTTTTTTTGTTTTTTTTTTATTATTATATTTTTTTTATTCTTAACTTTTATTGTTAAGCATGATGGCATGGTGAATATATACTGTTAATATTCATGATTTTTGTATTAATATAGTTCATTTAAAAATAAAGAGAAGTTAAAGTGTTTTTTTATCAACACTGAATTGAACAATTATTTAAATACCTACCTTGTTTAAGTTTGTGCTGTAGTTCTATCACTTCTTCAGCCTGTAAAACAGACAAAAATACATTTAATTTGAGCCTTGCTGTAAGAAATCAATCAATTAGAATCTGTGGAAATATAGTTTTTGTTGTTCACTCAATGAAATATTAATCGATCTTACACTGAAACAAATGATAACCTTCTAAATGCACATGCAGTATCCATTTATAACAAAGATATAACAATGATCAAATTGATGGATAAGCTAGAAACAGTTGTAACTGCCTATAAATTTATAGGCAGTTACAACTGTTTCACGATTAGCCATCGAAATAGTCCATCATTCATTTGCAATGAACTCAACCTTGTGGATGTTTTCATATGCTGTTCAACTAACAGGGATTGACAATGATAATTAATTTGTCCTGATGTAAAATTTAAACTATATTATATAACCATATGATTTTTTTTAGAATACAGAAGTCAAGCACAAAAAACTTGATTGATTGTCTATGCTATTGACAAAAATCCTATATTGAAACTTTGAGTACAACAGTGTATAAGAATTCCTGTGCAAACCGTGGATGAGAGGAATTTTATGTTAACAAATATCTGTAACTAAAAGAAACAACTTTCTCTTAAATATAGATGTATATAAGATATATTAGAAATCTAAACTTTTCATTTCAAAATAATATACAAAGAAGTCACAGAAATGGTTTGAATTAGGAGTTAAAGTTCATCCGAAGAACCATAAGTTTGCAAGAGTTAAACTGAATCAATAGGTGATTGCAACACTATTGTAAATGCCTATTTAAGGTACTTTCAATAAGTTTTCACTGACCGCTTGACTTAAAGGAAATTGTTGTCTTATCAATAATTTCAATTAAGAGATATAGAAAGCATTTGTTTATTTCATGGAGACATGAAACTAAAAACATAATCACCATGTATATGCATACGCAAAGTGGATTTATACATGGGTTTGATTTGGTTTTTAGTTTTATATCTTCATGAAATCAATAAATACTCTCTTCTTCTATAATTCAATACTTGAAGGAAAAATGAAATAAGGGAATAGAGACTGTATGGAAGCTTCCAAAAAAGCTGCATCTCTAAATTGTTTCATTTAGAAATAAAACCAACTTTTTGGCCATTCAGAATGCATAAATCATAATGGACTTAACTAAAATTGTACTTTTGCATAAAAGGGGGGGGGGGGAGGGGGGGGGGGGTTCAAAGCAAAATTATCTCAAAAGCCTATATGTCTATAGGCTCTTACAATAATATTGCACTGACCCTTTTTGACCTTTAGTTACCTACACCCTGCAATGATCATACTGTATCCTAGTAGTAAAGCTTTACAAAAACATTATTTAATGTTGTAAAATATCAGTTTAAACATTAATTTGATAGATAGAGGTTTTATTCATTGGAACTGAAATTTGTTACTAGGTTTACAAGAAAGTTACGAGTCACACGAATTATATAAATGAATGAATGAATGAATGATTGAGTGCCCACATGATTGTTGTGTTAGCAAATCATCACCACACACAAGATACCTTAGTTCTCGGACCTTTTGTTGAACTACCAAAGTCAAAGAACCTCTGAAGGTAAAATTTTAGTTGGTCAAGGCATGCATGCTATTAGTCTCTAATTTGTAAAACCTATCTAATCTATCTAATAGATGTAAATCTACAAAGCCTTGCCTGTTAAAAGTACCCGGTACTATAAATGATATTGATAAACCTTTAAGCTAGAAACAAGAGTATGCAGTTATTTAATCAGAATTCTCTAAACAATGTTGTATATCACAGAGATTGCCAAACAATACCTTTCTAGGTGTCGCTATGACAATAACATGACTTTACAAGATTTCAAAAGCAGTAGCAATGGCTTCTAAAGGATACAAAGTTACACAGAAATTCATATGTCCAACTGATTTCCAAAATTTATAACACTTCTTCTACCTTGAATTAGCCTAGCTCCCAGGATGTCAGTTAGCATTAAATAAGGTACACTACTCATGTTTTACTATTTCAAATTACCTCCCATATTCTCAAAAACTGATACTGATCGGCCTATCAGAGAAATATCAGCTGATAAGAAATTATACTTTCTCTAGTTGAATTGCTCATTTCACAATACTTGAGATCAGTGGGACGGGAGCTGATCTAACCTTGAATACACTTCAACAAGACTATAAGTGAAAGATACATCTATGGGTCAGTGCAACTAGAAAGCCATGAATGGCTTGAGTGGCTCCACAGGCTTGTAATTATAGAGAAATGACCTCCGCCCATAAAAAACATATTTTTCATCCGATCACAATATTTTTTGGTAGACTAATAAAGAATCACTCAAGGATCATTCATGTAAAATTTGGTTGATATCTATCAGTTAGTTTCTGAGAAAATGATTTTCAAAGTTTCCACTATATAACATATAGAGAAATGACCTCCGCCCATAAAATACATATTTTTCATCTGATCACAATAATTTTTTGTAGACTGATAAAGGGTCACCCAAGGATCATTCATGTAAAATTTGGTTGATATCTATAACTTAAGTTTCTGAGAAAATGATTTTCAAAGTTTCCACTATATAACATATAGAGAAATGACCTCCGCCCATAAAATACATATTTTTCATCTGATCACAATAATTTTTTGTAGACTGTTAAAGGGTCACCCAAGGATCAGTCATGTAAAATTTAATTGGTATCCATCAATTAGAATCTGAGAAAATTCACTTTTTACCATATTTGGAAATTAGCCACGCCCATTAAATCCATGTTTTTCATTGGATTAAAATTCCTTGAACAACTTTGAAAGAGGGTCACCCAAGGATCATTCCTGTGAAGTTTGGTTGAAATCCATCCAGTAGTTTCTGAGGAGAAGATTTTTAAAGAAAAAGTTTACAACCGGACGCACGCACGGACGGACGGACGGACGGACGCACGACAGACACAACGCCATGACAATAGCCCTAGTAGCTTTCAGCCAGTGGAGCTAAAAACTGTTGTAAGTGCCTATATATCAATAGGCACTTACAATAAATTTGCTCTGACCTCTAATTATAATTAAGCAATCTTTGCTTCAATATCGCTTTGTAATGAACCTTATAATAGTGAGTTGACTAAAGCTACTTATCATCTATACTAATTATAGGTAAATCATTTCGTTGCCACAAATAAATTGAAAAATACTTACATCATCGGTTGCGGGTGAACGTCCATGAATACTAGCACTTGCACAGCCACTTGCTTCATTTCTTTCACTCACGTAGGTTCTATCACTGAAATCATACAAAGTAACGTATTAACCCTTGTCATGCTGAACCGGAAATAGGTTCTATCACTGTAAATATGAAAAGTATTTACATTACTAATGTTTTAAAATGTAGAAATCTCTTGATAATTAATTGATTTTGTTTGGAAAGTATTAATGTATTTTTTATTATCTTGACAATGCACAAATGATGAATTATCAAATGAAAAATTTTACATGGCATACACAAGGTAAATGTTGACGATGAACGACAGGCAATGGACAATCGAAATCTGCCTAACCGCTTAGGTGAGCTAAAAAAAAATGTATTTTCATGGAATGAGATGGCATTCTTGTCACAACAATTTTTGAAGTGATTGTACACAAGGGTAGGACAAGGTTTCCTGAAGAAACAGCTTAGTGTTTAGAAAGAATGGCAGTCAACAGATTAACACCTTCAAATACATCAAAATTAAATCAACTTCGTTTTCATAGCCTAAAAGGACAAACTTACTGTAACAAAGACAACAACAGTGGTATTCCTCCAGTCTGTCGTACATCCTTGCTTATTTCAGGGTCTACACACAGCGTGGCCAGACACCAGACCACCTGACACAGCATGTTGGCGTTGTCTGACACAAGCTGACTCAGCAGGATAGGCACTCCGTCATGTTGTTTGACCAGTTCTCGCGTCTGGGCGTCCTGACACAGTAACCCAAGGAGGCGCGCTGCATGTCTGAAAAAAAGATCATACAGAGTCTATCTAATGTCCGTAATGAATTAATAGAAAAGGAGTTATTGTCAGTGGTGAATAAAAACTCACAGCTACAGCGTCAACTATCTGGGCCTGAGGTTATAAACATTTTCTCAGATTCAACTGAGAATTTTCTCAAATTTTTAATTTACATAAATGTATGAAATAAAAGATAATATTAATAAGTTGTTATTTATAACAACTTATTAATATTATCTTTTATGCTTATACATTGAAATGAGTATTATAACAGAATAAAGGCTTTAATCTAGAATTGAAATTTGAGAATTTTTTTGAATTGAGAATGAGAAAAGTTTTATAACCTTGGGCCCTGGTGTTGTATGATTTCAATTGTTTTGGATATTTGAGATACTGTATTAAAATTATTTGAGCTGTGCATGACATTTCCAATAATTTCACATGTTAGCAAAGCAAAGCCCCTGGTCAGCCTGTGTATTGTTTGTAAATGTTTTAACACATTCAACAAATATGGTCATATGGAAAATAAGCTTTATGAATAGGTCTTATGAAATTGAGCAAAGAAGCTAGGTACCCCTAATATTCAAATCTTTTCCTCTACCAAAGGACCAAATCTGCTCACAGTTAGGACGATTAGATAGTTTTGTTGTCTTGTAAAGGGTTAAATTTATTCTGCATACAAAATGTATTCACCCTATACCAAAATAAATCAGCTTACACTATGGGTAAGACAAACATTGTTTATGTCTGGTATGGATTGTTCAGTAAATATTTGATGAACCTCTCCTACAATGTTTGACACATAAATATGACCCGAGTCAGCGTGACCAGAATATTATGCATAACACAAGTACCTGCAAAGGTAATCAAAAAGACCTTTACTAATTGCTCACCTGAGTTAAAACTGAGGAAAGAAAATTGAGTTTCACCACAAAACTTCATCTTACTTTAGAAGACACTCGAAGTACCGTATTTCTCCTAATAAATGCTCCTGGGAGCTATACATAACATGGTCCTGGAGCTTTTATTGAGTATGAATTTTCTGATTTAATAAAATCATTGAAAATGATGTCTTTTATGCATATTTCCCTTTAATTTGAGGTAAACTTTCTCTAAACAATCATATAAATAAACAATCATATAAATAATTGTTAAGAGGAATTTCATCTCAAATTAGAGAAGAAGTCTCTTAAAGTTCTTAAAATTTAGGCATTTAAATTTGAACTTCTTAGTAAAAATTGTAGGAGTGCTACTATTAGAGAGGGCGATATTATTAGAAGAAAAACAGTATTCAAAAAAAATTTACTTATTAAAAACTGTTCGACAAGCTCACCTAAAGCCCTACTTTCTAAAAGACAAAACCCATATTTGTACAAGATTTACCGAAATATTGCTCTGTTTCTTCAGTAGTTTTTTTTTTCTTTTGATATCTGGATACAGCTAGATCAAATTAGCCCACCTTTGTGCTCAGGTATGTTAAAATGTAAATTATAAAGTAATTCTTTTACTTCAAACCTAAGCAAAGGAAAATGCTTGGAATGTGGAGAAATGTTAATTTATTCCTAGTTGATGCCAGATCCGTACTCACTTCTTGGAGACATTGTCATATTCCTGTATAATCCTGAGAAGTTGTTCTACACAGTTTAACTCTCCTATCATTAACCGTGGCTGGGAACTGAAACATAACAGCAGGGATCATTTTGGGTGAGATATTGAGATTTTCTCTCATTTTTCAGTCAGAAATCTCATTGAAACTGCCTAAATGAGAACAAAATCTCAAAGCAAATTGACTTGGTAGAATTTCTCATTGTAAATTCTTAAGTTCTCATTACTTTTGGCCAAACATGAATTTTTTGCACACAATATTCTGGGCCAGAATTATCACAAACACAAATTGACCTTGATGAGTGACCTAGTCATCATCAAATACCCTTTATATTAGTGTAAAAGTATTGATGAGAGGAATCTTAATATCAAGTATGAACATTTTTCAGTCAGAAATCTCATTGAAACTGCCTAAATGAGAACAAAATCTCATATATATTATATATTGTAATAGAAAAGATTTTATATAATTATTTTTTGTATTTAATTTTTTGTAATATTACACTATCCCAGGTTGGCTACCTGTGAGGTAGATAGATTAATTCTGTATCCATAATTAAATTGGTTGTTTCTCTTTTTGCAATATTCAGTTATACTGTGATAGAAAATACATCTAAACATGCCTTTAGAGATGTAAGGCTAGGAAGATAAAAGGCCCTTTTAATAATTTCAACAAGTATAGAAACCAAAGAAAATTCTTCTTCTCAATTGGAATAATCCTCAGAGCTAATTAATCTATAGCACATATCTTCCTGGCCTGTCTAACATCAGCTCAACCACAAGATTCAATCTAAATTTAGCAAGTGCATAACATTTCCAACAATTTGACATCTGCCTGAGATGCAAACATTTAGCAACCCAGACAGTTACACAGCGTAATTAGAAGATTGTCTAACATTCTTCAGATACTTAGAGACCTTATTTATGTACAAATCACATTGTGAAGATTCTGGTCAGACTGTGTAGATGCTTTGCGCACATTTGAAATTGTTGGAAATGTCATGCAGAGGCTCAATTGTTATCAAAGCCTCTATCACAATTATTGCCAGATCCACTGACAATAATGCTGAAGCATGTAGAAAATGTTTTAAGGTTTGAACTTTTGGACCATAGGATCAATATTTCAGCACTTACCTTTGAGCAAGGCATACTAAGGCCAGCAGTGAGCAGTGAAGTACTATAACATCATTTGAGGACAGCAGTAAAACCAGAGACTGAAATTATATACAAAACAGTTCAGTTTTTCCTGATTTTAGAAAATTTAGTCTGGTCTGAATTGAAAGAGGCTGCTGGCAACAGCCTTGAATTTCCACATATTTGACCTTGAAAAAACTTATCTTGACCTTGACCAATGACCTTGAACTTGGTACTAATAGAAAGGTCTTGTCCCAAGCAATCATGTGAAATATGAAGACTCTATCACTTACCATTCAAAAATAATGGCAAATGTTTTTTTTTTTTTATTAGATGTTTCTTGGTAGGGGGGATGGGGATGTATGATGGAATCTAAATTTGAGACTTAGCCTTTATAGTGAATCTGTCCTTCTCCTTTGTTTTCATCTGTTTTTTTTAATATTCTAAATTCCATTTTTCTTTCTATACAAGGATACTATGGAACACTCTTCATTATACAGAAAATTGAAACATTCCCTTTGATGTACCATTGAAATAGGAAGTCAATTATACAACCAATTAAAATCCCTTTTTATCTGTCAATCTCTACCAGTTTATAGACACCTGCAGATATCATTCTAAAAGGGGATAAATTACAACCAATTCTTGGCTTTCTCTTACATTTCTTTAACCCTTTTCTGTAAATCCCTTGATTTTCCATCCCTGTAATTTCATTATTGAGAAAAAATAGTGGAACAAGCAAATTACTACATAACCCAAAAATATTTTATAACATGGTTTCTTTAAAAATTGTATCTACTTTTCATCATTATCAGCGATGTCTTTCAATTTGGGCTATTTTAAAAGTTGGGAATATGGTGAAGTGTTAAGATATCTCTTGTATTATAGTAAAAGGAATTAGGAAAAAAATGAAAAAATATACAATGAATGCAAAAGGTTAAAAAAGAAAGGTCAATTTGAGGGGAATCATAAAATGCTTGTCTCTTAAATCACAGTGTAGAAGTTTAACAAAGTTTGATGTGAAATTCTTTAAAGTTCATTAACATGACATAGGCAAAGGGAAAAAAGGGATCTTCAAACCTTTTATGAAGTGAATAGGTTTAAATAGTTTATGGCTTTATTTACTTATCTGTAAGTTCACACGAGTTCAAACTGTGCACTAGAATGAATTTGCATATTTATACTTCAACTTGAGGACTTTTTCTTTTAGCTTACATTTTATGACTTCTTAGTCCTCTAACAGACGACAAAAAGAATAATGGTCCTTATAACTCTATTTTTTCAAATCTATATTCAATGAAATGAAATCTTAAATGTCTTTGTGTCATGAAAATATGGGTAACAAAATGTAACTGTTTGTTACAGTTCATAAAGAAAAACCCAACAAAAATGCCAATAAACTTTGCTAATTTGCTTTTATAATATTTGGTTGGCTTTGAAACTCTTTTAAACTTCATTTCACACTACCTACTGGGGTGATTCACAAACTTTTTTGGTAGAAAACATTGTGGACAATGAAGAAATTGCTTGAAACAAGTAATTTCTTCACTTTCCTCAATGCTTTCAGTCAAGCTTATTCTTTCAGAGGCACCAAAAAGCCAGATCATGCTGTGCTTTTATAATATTTGGTTGGCTTTAAAATTCTTTCAAACGTCATTTCACACTACCTGAATGGTCAATACACATACTTTTTGGGTAGCAAACATTGTGTACTTGTAAAAAGCAATTTCTTCTTTGTCCACAATGTTTTCGGTCATGATTATATTTAATCAAGGTGTCAACAAGAGTGCCATCGTCACAAAATACGCCGCCACATTGCTGCTGTTTCACAGAAATAATTGTAGACACTACTTATTTTGACAGAACCAAATTGAAAATGACCAAGTTTCATTTAAATCAAGACAAAAAGTTAGGAGGAGTTGCCTTCACATGGCTGCAATTTCAATAAGCCCCAGGCACTAAGTTTTAAGGGGGCATAATTCAGGGAAATAAATGAGCCATAAAATCCTTGATCCATGTACATCTTCAAATTATGGTGATGACATTGACCAAGTTTCATTTAAATAAAGACAAAAAGTAAGGAGGATTTGTGTTCAAAAGGCTGCAATTTCAATGAGCCCTAGATACTAAGTTTTTAAGGGGCATAACTCAGGCAAAAATCAACAAACCATAAAATCCTTCCTTCATGCACATCTACCAATTGAGGTGATAACATTGACCAAGTTTCAAGAAGATCCAGCCGGAAACTTAGGAGGAGTTGCGTTGACAAGAAAAGTGGACCCAGAGACTAAGTTTTAAGGGGCATAACTTAGGCAAAAATCAATGAACCGTAAAATCCTTCCTTCATGAACATCTACCAATTGAGGTGATTACATAGACCAAGTTTCAAAAAGATCCAGCCAGAAACTTAGGAGGCGTTGCGTTGACAAGAAAAGTGGACCCAGAGACTAAGTTATCAAGGGGCATAACTCAGGCAAAAATTAACGAACCATAAAATCCTTCCTTCATGCACATCTACCAATTGAGGTGATAACATCGACCAAGTTTCAAAAAGATCCAGCCAGAAACTTAGGAGGAGTTGCGTTGACAAGAAAAGTGGACCCAGAGACTAAGTTATCAAGGGGCATAACTCAGGCAAAAATCAATGAACCGTAAAATCCTTCCTTCATGCACATCTACCAATTGAGGTGATTACATTGACCAAGTTTCAAGAAGATCCAGCCAGAAACTTAGGAGGAGTTGCGTTGACAAGAAAAGTGGACCCAGAGACTAAGTTATCAAGGGGCATAACTCAGGCAAAAATCAACGAACCGTAAAATCCTTCCTTCATGCACATCTACCAATTGAGGTGATAATATTGACCAAGTTTCAAGAAGATCCAGCCAGTAGTTTAGGAGGAGTTGCGTTGACAAGAAAAGTGGACGGACGTAGGGACGGACGGATGGACGGACGGATGGACGGACGGACGGACGGATGGACGGACGGACAGACGGAGAAGATGACGCCAATATACGGCCGCCTCCGGCGGCGTATACGGCCGCCTCCGGCAGCGTATAATAATAATAATAAAAACCAGATTGTATAGGAAGAGTTTAAGGTCTATAGCTCCTTATTTCATCTTATCCATATAAGGTAAATGGTCAGGGATAAGTCCTTGTTTACAAGTAACTTCTAAATGTCCCCTGTGACCCGAGTGTGTAACAGGTCATTCATCAATAAATCAATGATTAAGATAGGAAATCAACACCTACAGATCAATACTCAAGGTAAATACAGATATACACGTACAGTATTTCCCATAAAAATAGTGCCCTCCCTTAAAGTAGCACCCCTTCATTTTTTACTAAGAAAATCCACTACAAATGCCTAAATTTTAAGAACTTGTTGAGACTTCTTCTCTAATTTGATGTGAATTTCCTCTAAACAATCATTTATATTTCTAGTGGTCTAGTGGTAGAGCGTCGGCCTCTTAACCCAAAGGTCCTGAGTTCGATTCCCGTGAGCGGCTATCGATCTTGGTTCTTTCATCGGCCCACACATTCGGCGCGAGTACTGGTGAATTTTCCAGGAAGCAGAACCGAGAGGGACAAGAGTTAATAAATGTGCAAATTGTTGAGAAAAATTTTCTTTTTGCATTTTAGAAAATCTACAGAGGACAAATTTCCAAGAATTTGCAGTGGACAATTTATGGTTAATGGTTGATGAAATTTTAAATTTTGTCCTTATGGGATAGAAAACCTTGTGACAATGTTGAAATCGCTTGTAACAAGGAATCTCTTCATTTTCAACAATGTTTTCAGAAGCTTTTTTTTTATTACTCAGGAGCATCAAAATGTGGCAGGGTCTTTTTTCAAATATTTTCAAATAATTTTTTATGCTATGTTCATTGAATTTTTTACATTACTTGTATTATCAATTTTAATTGTCCTATTATCATTAATATTTGTCCTTCTGAATAAGATAGCAAACAGATCAACAGGTTCTTAAGACAAAGATCAGAATGAATGTTTATGTAGGCTGATCCTTGTCTATATTACCTACCAAATAAGGAATAAGTAGAGATAAACAGGGCATGGTTTAATAAGGTCATATAAAAACCTCAAAACCACAAAAGCAGGCAAATAAAATAGGTAATGACTTCGGAAGGGCTTAGTATATTGAATTTTCAAGTCTTTTAAAAGGTTATGCAGCATATTTAGACATTATTTTATGACTAAGCATTATTCCAGTGCAGGTTATTCAAAACTTTCGAAACATTTTGAACAAAGAAGAAATATATCGGTGTTTATAAATCCAAATTTCTCAAGAGAATCATTTTCTTATAGATAATATTAATGGATTTTCATACTATTTATCCACCAAGAGGCCCAAGAGGGCCTGTATTGCTCCACTGGCTTTAACATCTCTAGACTTTCAATAAAACAAAGTTTACTTTGACGGAAAAACAATGAATATAAACATTCTTTTGACATCAAATTATTTTAGGCAATTTTTGGATAAAAAAAATTGACTAAAAATAATTTGATGCCAAAAGAATGTTTTTATTTATTTTTCCATGTTGAAATAGCCAAGAACTTAAAAAATAGTATAATTAAAAGAAAATAAAAGTTTGCAGGTCAAGATTTTATTTTTTTGACAGATAGTGGTAAAAGATTACTGCCAGTCATATTTTTGTAGAGACATTAAAAGAAACAAATAACAAACAATTTCTCCTTTTCCCACAATGTTTTCAGTATTTTCTGAACCTACAAATGCAAATACAAATGCAAAGTCTTCAGTTTCTCATGAAAATGTCTCTATTCACTATTGAAGAGACGCAAATCAATATGAAGGTAATTAATTGACCGCTTTTTATTCCTGGACATAAAACTCTAATAAATCTAGAAATAAACAGGCTGTTAACCATTCAAATAAATATCCAATGAAATAGGACACTAAAACTGATATTTGTGTTTCTTTACTGTTACAGGAGAGACAGTTTTGGACAGTTCGAGATAAAATTTTCATGAAACATTTTGGGATCCAGAATGCAGTGCAATTCAATATCTGACTAGCTGGCAGAAAATTCAATGCCTATTGCATTAGAAAGAAAGGTAACCTACATTTGGGTAGAATTTAAATGGCTTTATCAAGATTTTTTTTTTATTGTTATTAATATTATTATCTTATTCTAGAATCTAAGAATTGGGTTAATCAATCTTAGTTGTAAATTATCCATGAAAATGAATAAGCTGTAAGCATTTTAAAGTATTGTTTTATTTGATTTTGATAATTAATTAAATTGTTAAAAGATTTGACAGGCAAAGTTTGAAATTAACTTGCAAGGTATGGGGCATTCAATGGACCCCTATGGATCACTCCCCCGTTTTTGTCAATATTTACAAACATTTTCTTTCAAACTATTGATCATTACAACATTCCATATTGTGGCCCAATATTGATTATAATAATCAGTGAGAGGCAATCCTCTCTTCAGAGACTGTCAGGTACTTCAATGAATGATATTTTGATGACCTATTGGAAATTATTGCTAGTGAATACAGGTTTTTTTTCAGTTACAATAGTACTAAAAGACTCAAACAAGATAAATATGACCAATCACATGGATAGTACAAAACATGTAGCACCTACTCAGATTGCGCAATCAGCGCAGTCTGAGTAGGTGCAACATTTTTTCGCACTAAGTAGATTTTTTTAAATCAAGAATGACATCTATATATTTCCATAATTATACTTATTTTCAAAATGCACCTTCTGGTTGACCCAAGGTGGAACCAATCTCTTTTTCAAATATTCATTTTACGGGTTTCCATATGGTACCATTTTTTTGAAAGGGCACAAATATGAAATTGATAATTACAATGACAATAATAGTGAATCAATCACAAAAATCATCAAATTGTTTGTTTGAATGGGGTTTTACGCTGCTTTCAATATTCTTTCAGTTATATCGCAGAGGCTGGATTACCTATCAATAGATTCCTGGTATATCTAACACCAGTACAACCATTACATCCTTTCCTAGCCTCCAGCTGCTTTCCCACATAGGTCTACGATTATCAACCACGACCCATTGGTGCGAGACATATCAAAATCATCTGTACATGATAAATTGTCCTGTAGATTAAAAAGATTATAGAAATTATATTTACAATATTGAAGATTGTATCAATAGTATTGAATGTGTACAAGCCCTTAAATAGAAATTATTGCAAGGGCATACAAGATGTATTTTTAGTTACAAAAGTTTTAAGGATTAAAGTTATAATGCTTTCTTTTTTGACATGACCAAATATTAGGTAGTGTATTTCAATAAGGATAAAGTAAAATGAGACTATTATCATAAATTCATTGGAGATTTGTTTACCTTATGAGCAGAACAGGCTATTAGCCACTCCTGTTGTTCAACTATTGAGGATAGCTTCTGGAAAATATCTGGAAAAAATTATAGGAAGAATGGAAATTATCTAAAATTTACAAAATAAGATGAAACCCCCAAAATACTCCCTTGTATTGTGTTAAGACAAGTACATTTGCGCCTTTGGCAGAAAGCAAATGTGACCAGTCACATGAAAAGAGACCATGTTGGTGGTGCATAAAGTGTCGATCCTAGTTAGTCTACACACATTGCAGGGTTTGACACTAACTAATTTTTGCCGTCAGCCCGAAGGACCTGTTAGCCCTAAATGTTACAGGTCCCGTCTGATAACATCAGGTCCTGCATGAAAATCATGTTTGATTTTTAACAATTTATGGGATGATTTGCTAGGGAAACATTGTATGAAAAGAAGAAATTGCTTATGACAAGCAATTTCTTCTTTCTCTACAATGTTATCACAAGGTAATACAAATTTTAGTATTGGAAAGGCAATTTTTTTTCAAGACTAGACAGATTTGAAATACTTTGTTCTGCCTTTTACAACAGGTCTGAAGGACCTGCAGCATGGTAACATCTACCAGTCCTCCCTAAAATCCACAGGTCTCGGGCCAGAGGACTGGTGTTAGTGTCGATCCCTGCATTGCGCAGACTGACTAGGAATGAAATTTCTGAATCAAGAGTGTTCTATCCATCTTCCTGTCTAATAATTTTTTTTAATGCCCCCTCCGGTTAACCTCTACTGAAACCAATCTATATTCTACAAAAAAAGTTCTTTGACTAAACGATTTTTTCTTTAATAAAACAAATTCCTCGATGACAGTTGACTGTTTTGTAAACAGTGATTGTATTTCAAGAAATTAATGCATATTGCGATGAATTACTTGATAGTGTTTCTTCATAACGACGTCAACATCTAATTAGACAAAATCTGCCCTTCTCACAAAGCACGTACAGTTACAGATTTAATACATAGTACTGAAAGTTCTGCATTATGCTGTTACTGCAATGCCATTACTATATCGTTTTTGGAATCAAACGTTTTTGAAATGAAAGGAACATCGCCATACTGATAAAGGTCTCTTTAAGGCAGGATAAGATAAGCCGTTGTAAATGACATTCCTATTTCAGGACAAACTATCTAAAACCTTTAGCATCACTTTTACATGACTCACTGCTTTATGTGTAGAGCCAGAGAAGTCTGTCAAGTAAAAACAATATACACCCAGCAAGGTGAATACCGCAACAATTTTTGAGTTACTTCACTGAAAATGCAACCTCAAAGACATTCTTAGTCTTTTGACGACATAGAATCTCTGGATTAAAAAATGTAGGACAAGATTCAAAAGGTTGGGTCTGCAACACTGTCAATGTAACAGTCTTCATCAACATTACTATTTCAAATCTTTGATCAGGAAACGTTTTTTCTGATTTCAGTTAGTGTAAAGAAGCCTAAGTTCCACCTTCCTTGACTTGATTAAAATATGTAAAGATATTTTTGTCTTAATCAAAAAATGTATTCGGTGTCAAAGAACTTTTAATGAAGAGTATATTTTCGAACATTTATTTTATGGACTTCCCAGATGGTCCCTTTTAACATGATGGGTTACAAATACAAAGAAAAGCAGCCTGATCTTCAACCTGCACCGCTCATTTGTCCTTTTGACTAAAAAGTAGTTAATGGAATTAATAGATGATAAATGCATGTCATCTCAAATACAGTTAGTCTAGGTATTTCTGTTACATAGCATTTTTTTTCATTTTCAAAAAGGTTTTCCCAAACTGATAGTTGAGTTAAATAAAATTGCAAGTTTGTGTAGCTATGTACATGTATTAACAAGAAACCCAGAATAGTCTTAGATATCCAACCTAATATTTTCTTCACCTCTGACAAATGAAGAGGATTATTTCAGCTGAAAACTTCCTTTCATCATGGGTAATATTGATATAAACCTAAAAGACTCTACCCTTCCCTCTTTTCTTGAAAAAAAAATCTACAAAAACATTTTGAAAAGGTTCATCCATGGAACCTTCCAACAAAGTCTGAGGAGAAAAATTTCTGATATTCATTTCATGAAAGGTCACAATTCTTTGGCCCATTTTACATCTTATGAAAAAATTCATCTTAAGTCAAAATCACAAAACGTACATGGTGTTTTCATTCATTTTAAGATTCTGCCTTGCAATATCTCATTTGAATTGTCTTAAGAAGACGATTCCAATGACATGATGCACAACAGAATTCCATATTTGGTTACTTCTGTAGAAGCATCTTTAAATTGTGACTTACCCGAAAATTGATTATAAGATGTTTAGTAAAACAAGCCCCTGATGAAACTTTAGAAATCCTTGATGCCAAATAACACATTGAGGTAGATGGATCCTTGGTGATCATTGAGCTGAGGTGAGTTTATAGAAGAAAAGACTGTAGTTACTTACTGGTCATTTCTTTAAGAATATCCACAACAAAGGGTCCATCACCATATTCTAGATAACTCGCTGTTGCCTTTGTAAAATGATCCGACAAATGTTTCACACCACTGAGATCAAAGAAATGTTTCTGATATTCAGGGTCTCGCATTAATATTCGTAAACACATGAGAACGCGTAGAATATTTTCTGGAGAGGCCCTGGACATCCATTCACTGAAATAAAGAAATAAAAGTATTAGTGGTAAAGGTGTTACATTAGAAGAATAAAGGATATAAATTTGAGCATCACTGTCATTTGGGATGCGTTGAAAGGCAAGACAATATAAAAAAACATGGCAAAATCATGTTAAATACAATTTTGGAAATAACTTGATCTGCTTATTGCTAATTGCTATAAACAAGAGACGTTTGTAAACCATTTATGCCCCTCATAAAAGCTGGCCAATGGCCTATTCTTTGTCAATCAATAAGGGGCAATAACTCACAAAATATGATGAGTATAGTTATAGTTCTTGAACACTGCACTTCTCCTCAATGAGATCTATCCATCTGTGAAGTCAACAGACGGACAGACCAACTGACCTACAGACAAGTGCAAAGCATAATACCCCCTCTTCTTCGAATTGGGGCATAAAATTTGAAATACAATTTTGATCTTTTTCTGATCTAAAAAGGAAATCGGGTGGTATAGATTGAGATCAGACTGCACATGTGCATGTGCAACTGACTGTTCTTAGTCTTGACTGTCTGCAAAAGCTTATTATCTACAGCAGGGATGTGCTATAAACAGTGATAGAAGGACCAATAAGAAATAATAATCCTTCAATTTTAACCCCGCAATTGAGACTCAGCAGGGATCATTTTTGGATGATATTGAGAGATTCTCTCATTCTTCTGCCAGAAATCTCATTGAAATTGGCGTAATAAAAGAAAAATCTCAAGGCAGAATTTAACTTAGTTAAGAATTTTGTTGGCTCAGTGTAAATCAGTTGTAACTGCCTATAATCATATAGGCGGTTACCACTGTTTAGCACTCAGCCATCAATTTGTTAAAATGTGTCACCAAAAATTCTTGATTTCTCATTATATTCAGAGAGACTCAGAAGATTCCTAAAGGTAACTGATCTCTTATTAAAAAAAAATGCCTACATAATTTCTTTATAGTCCCATTCTTCTTTTTTTTTTTTAAATATGAAAAGCTACTGGGTTCTAAGTCTAAACTTCTTTTAAACAGTGATACAGAATTGCCTAATTAATTGTTCATAATCACTATGCTACAAAGTACCAAGATTACCTGTTAGAAAGTCTATATTTTATCACAGCTTTAAAAAGGTCTAGAAATCTGGCATGGTTTGGGTGTTGACTAAAGTTTCTCTCTGCATGGTACTTTGTACTGAAAAATACAAAAGAGTAGCCTATTTTATCTTATAACTATACAAATATCCGTATGATAACATCCCATATGATATTTTTTATGATATCACATAGTTATTTTTAGAACAATGATATCATGCAGTTATTTTTAGAAACTTAAATTTCAGTTAGAAATATCGACGAAACAATGCGAATAGAGGTTATAAGATAAATATTATACATACTTAGTGTATTGTATGAAAAAAAATATCTAACGAGGTTGTGGGAATTGACAATTATCAATTCCCCCAACCTTGTAAAAAAAAAATAAATTCATACAATACACTTAGTATGTATTATATTTATCAGATGACAAAATTATAGACTGTTCTGAATTGAATGAGAATACAGAAGACAAAAGTAGGTAATATTTGAAAAGAAAAAAATCCTTAATTCATTATAGAAAATATTGAGGGAGAATAAGAAATTGCTTTTTACAATCATTTCCTTCTTTATTTTCAATATTTTCTCAAGAATAATCATTGGCATAACTAGGATTTTAAAATTCATATGTACCTAATTGGTGGCCACCCGAAAATAAGTAGGAGTTAGAAAAAACTTTATCTAGCTGAGAATTGGAGAACAGAGAAAGGCATTTACAGGGATAATTTGAATGATTTCAACATTGATCAATGGCCAATACATCGTCACAACAGCTTGAAAAAGCTGTAGTCATAATGTTATGAGTATTCATCAACAGTATTTTTTGACAGAGGCTTTATTTTGTATCATGCACTTGGGAAAAGTGTAAATGGTAGTTGCGCCCTTGATAAAATCACAGGTACTTTACAGGAAGGATTAAGTTAAAAGTAAAGGAGCTTTATCAGACATAGGGCTTTGTATATTTTGTCGATAAAGAAAACAAAGAACTACAGGCAAGAAATAATAGAAATCAATTTAATCATTGGATTTGATTAAAGCATAATAATCATATATGATGATCATATAAAATCAATCTCAAAGACTTAGCCAATGTTCCCTTCACAAAACAGCATAATTTTGCCTGTAAATTCTTTTTATTCTACTTTTGTTTGCTAAGATTTTTTCTTCATATAAATTAAATTTAAATTAATTGGGTATCACCAATACATTGGGCTGGTGCTCTAAGATACCTTTACCAATGACAAACCCACATGACAAGTGTTGCAGCCAGGTTTGAAAACCGGATCTTGGATATCTCTTGGTTTGTTTGAATGGGTTTAACGCTGCTTTCAACAATCTCGCAATTGTATCGCGGCGGCCGGAGCACCTAACAATGGATTCCTGGTATTTCTTTCACCTGTACTACCATTACACCCTTTCCTAGCCTCCGACTGCTATTTCACATAGGTTTACGATTATCTACCCATTGGTGAAAGACAAACATTGGAAAGGATATTTGCCGCCACCGGGTGGATATCTCTTGAAGTCTGCTGCCCTAACCTCTGAGCCATGCAGAAACCCTTTATTTTGTTGAGAGGAGAAGGATGTATCTATTCTGACAATATTCTAGTAATCATAAGTTTGTTTACCTAAACTGTTGTAGGCAGAATATTTCTGAACTTTGAGTCTGATTGGACCCTGATTTAGTCTGTGGGAGTGGCCACTGTCCACTGGTACCGCCCTCATTTTTGTCACTTTTAATGGACGGAAGTTGCTGGAAAGAGATAAAAAAAAAAATTAAGTCAGAAGAAAGCTACTTATTAAGTTATCTTAATGTTTACAGGAATTGAAATGGATATAAGATCATCATACAGTATGTTGTAAACATTATGAGAATAGAAGAATTTGCTTGCAGCAAACTCTTCTTTTCTCATATTGATTTTAACTGAAGCTAGTTTTCTTCAGTTCACTGGTGTGAAATTGTGTGGTAATAGATAAGAATTTTCCCAAATCTATTCACTTTTTAGATTAGCTTATCTCGAATTCTTATGACTACAGCTTATTTATGAGATTTTGGTAACCTATAGCCATTATTATGAAAAGAAAGAGGAAAATGTAACTCAACTAATTTCTGAAAAAAGTTCAACTAAATAAGGGACACATGTTCATAATCTTAATTTGCTTTAATTATCTAACATTCATTTTTTAGAAAAAATAAAAAAGGTTTCTTTATCATTGAATTGGAAAGAATGTTAGATTCGGACTTCCTTTTCAATCCATCTGAATATTTCAGCTGATAATGGCTTTTGATTTCTCAACCTCTTCAGGACATGCCAATCATTGCAATACATCTACTTGTATTTTTCATAAACACTTGATTTTATCTTGGCATGATAACAAGTCATGTTTAAATTATGTTATGTAAGTGAAGGCTTTATAAAAGGTGACTCTTTAGTCTGTTGAGCAGTTATTAGCTAAATATAAGTTCATTCTGCATTATTAATGAACTGGCAGGGCGGGGCTTAGCCATGACGTAATTTGGCGAGTTAACTTTTAAATATTTTGGGTTCATTGAAAGGTTAGTCGGCAATATTCGTGAACAAATGCAAATAACTGTATCCTAAAACTTAAAGGATTCTCATGCATTTAAGGTTATGGTAAATCAGCCTTTAGACCACGCTTGAAGGAAACCGGCCAATCACAGAACAGTATTTCGAAAGTATATATCACAGATACCCCAAAGGTTATATTTACTTATATACGATGATAGCATGCCATGCACAAGAATCTAGACAAGTTTTGTGTGTCGAGTCATTTAAAATAGATGACAAGCATTTTATATGAGCGCTTTCTTCTAAAAGTCTTCACAGTCGGAGTTGCAAAAGATCTGCAATAAGTAATGGATATAGATTGATAAGTAATTTCAGCATAATTTCACACAATAACAGTTATGTAACAGCGAGTTTAAGTCTTTTTAATTATTTAGAGGTTGGGGTAAAAAATACAGACGATATAAGAAAAGCATGGTCTAAGTCAGATAGAAAACTCTCGTGCCCCGGTATATTGGAAATAGACACTCGCTGAAGCTAGTGTCTATTTCCCATATACCACGGCACTCGTTTTCTATCCTATACTTATTCATTATTATTTACTTCTAAAGATAGTTGGCATAACTACTAGTAACTTGAGACCTTAAAGCGTAGGTTGGTAACCAAACCCTTGAAACTTCAGCTTGTCCAAGCTGAAGTTATGTGGCTTTGGTAACCCAATGATGAAATCCACCCGTTACTTAGGCTCCGCCTCCCCAGGGGAAAAATCGTGGATTATACCAGTATAAAAGAATAAGGTCCTTTATTACCTGCTGTTTACTTGTTTGTAACTTTATAAGTCCCAGTAACTGCTGTAAATCTTTGTTTTCCCTGAAAAGATAAAATTAAAGATATTTAGCTCTATGATAACAAGTAAGGGTTTTCCATGACCCCCTGTTTCTTTGAATTTGGACCCCCCTTTTTTGAAATGACCCCCAAAATTGTAAAAGAAACATTCTTTATCTAGTTTAAAGGGGTCATGATGTGGAAAAACGACCCCCAGTTTTGAACATAGAGGGTAAACCCTGACTGTAAAGACGACTTGTGTCTTTGATACATGAATGCCCTAAAACAGCAAAATTTTCCAAACTTTGACCTTCACCAATGACCTTTGCCTTGTCATATGACCTTGACCTTAGTATCTGCAGTTTTGTATCGATTAGATCTATCATTATGCCAAATATGAGCACTGCAAACAACTGTTACACAGTGCCTCCCCCCTTATTGATGCGGGACCATAAAAAGTAAAAAAGATAATTTGATAAAACTATCGCTGTTGCCTAGCTTTTGTTACAAATCATTTTTATGATAGAATCTATTGGAATAAGATAAATCTATATCTTGACAGACTATTGTTGTTCAATTCTAATGCAATTCAAACCAATATATTCAATAAAACCTTATACCAATTTCAGTTCTACAATGCAATATTTTGCAAAGTAAAATTAATACATTATGTCTTCCTGTTGAACTAATGATATGTAAAATTCTAAAAACACTTTTGCATAACAAAAGTTTAGTAGTAAACTTGAGGTTAACTATTATATAGAAATGGTTAACCTCGAGTTTACTACAAACTTTAAACTTTTGTTATGCAATCAGACCTTTAGGTCTAATATTACAGCTGTATTGCATAAGGTCTTGGTTATCCACAGACAAAATAACATTAATTTTGCATACCTTAGAATATTCATCAAACCAAATCCCCTGATGACAGGATAGATATGTTACAATCCGGCCTCACAAACAAACTATTCCTTTTATCACAGTATGTTCATATATTTTTTCAACAATCTAATCACAGAAAATGACTCATAATTTCAAAAGAATAATGAGTTGCTTTTTAAATAAATGATATTTTCCCCTTTTAACCCTTGTCATGCTGAACTCTGAATATTTCTGTTTTGGTAGGAGCTATAGACAAACATCAGCCTGCACATATGTGCAGTCTGATGTTAATCTACACCACCTGTTTCTCACTTTCAAACTAGAATTGTCAATAGATTTGGTTTTTCAAATTAAAATTGACCTACAGTTGGTATTTTCAGTGCTTTTTGCCCTTTGATTTTGATAAAAAATTTTAGCCAAAATTTATTCAGCATGACAAGGGCTAATACATTACGTCTTTCTGCTTAACTAATGACATGTTAAATTCTCAAAACACTTTAGGTCTAATTACAGCTGTATTGCATAAGGTCTTGGTTATCCACTGAAAAAATAACATTAATTTTGCATACCTTAGAATATTCATCAAACTAAATCCCCTGGTGACAGGATAGATGTGTTGCAATCCGTCCTCACAAACTAATAATTCTTTTTATCACAGTGTGTTCTTATATTTTTATCAACAAGCCATATACAGAAAATGACTCATAATTTCAAAAGAATAATGAGTTGCTTTTTTAAATAAATGATATTTTCCCCTTTTAATCCTTGTCATGCTGAACTCAGAATATTCCTGCTTTGGCAGGAGCTATAGACAAACATCAGCCTGCACATATGGGCAGTCTGTCAATAGATTTAGTTTTTTCAAATAAAAATTGACCTACTGTTGGTACTTTCAGTGTTTTTTTTTTCCCTTAAATTTTGATGCAAATTTTTAGCAAAAATGTATTCAGCATGACAAGGGTTAATCTTTCTCCATGTTAAAAAATACATGTAATTCCATCACTAGCAAAATGTATTTTGTTTCAATATTAATTAACACTTAATTACAAAACAGGGCTATGAAATTTCAAGCCTTTAACCCCCTCTCAACCCCTTAACAAAGTCACAATTTATCAATGGCTACTCCTAAATTACAAGTTAAAACCTAATTAAGACTTTATACTCTTTCCACCAAACTGCATTAATCAATGCTTAATCCTTTTTAATTCAAGATTTACTGAAAGAGAAACAAACACATATGGTCTTGAGAAAATAAATCGGTAAAGTTTAATCCATGTATTTAGGTGAGTAATCAAATAATAACTCTTGAAAGGTTTTTATATCTACAAAGTTTTACATTCCTTTTCTTTGACACTTATGTTTTTATTGTAAGTCTTACCCTGTCCGTTGAAAAAAATTCTTCAAAGAACCGTGTCAGTCACAGTACCGTGAAAGCTCCAATAGAACCTCAGGGCTCTATAAGAATCATTGCATTTCCATAAGAAATGACCGTGATATTGAATGAAGCTCTTATTATTGCAGAGGTATCCTTTAATGCCAAATATGAGTATTTTAATTTCTTATACTTATGAGTTATAGAAAAATGTTTACAGTCTTAGTGTACATATAAGTGATCCGTCAGGCGAAAAGGGACTATCTGGGAAATTCATAAAATAAATATTTGAAAAAGAGTTTGGTTCTAGAACAGGCCAACCAGAGGTCGCATTTCGAAAATTCTTTCACAGGAAGGTAGATTGAATATTCTAGATTCAGAAAATAAGTAAAGAGCAAAAAGTTTTGACCCTAGTCAGTCTGCACAATCCGCGCAGTCTGACAAGGGTCGACACTTCAGTCTGCCAACTTTACACACTACCCAGATGGTCCCTTTTTGCATGATGAGTCACATATATTTGTAGGCATATACAAAGGTTTTGCACTAATCAACGTAAGACCCACAAGTCTCCCTTTCAAATTATTTTTCTGCTAATCTATTCAAACTGTTTATATTCATTTTCTAAAAGGTCACACTAGACTAAGGCTCTGGGCGTAACGATCTGTGCGCCCAAAATACATAAAAGCAAGTATCGATAAGTCTTAAATGTATGTAATTTTGCATTACGCCAAATTCTATAGAGTATGTGTAATGAGCCATATACAATGTCAACAATTAAAGTTCAAATAGATAGCCCCATAATCTGTCACGATTTATTAAAAGAAAAATGTTCACCCTTGAATCACGGCACACTTTCATTGTCACATGCAATCCCTCTTCTTGCTGCTTAAGAAATGAGAGTTAAGAAAACATCCAGGAAAATGATGAAATTACTCAAAACAATCAATTTCTGTATTGCCCATATTGATTTTACTTAAAAGGACAAAAAGTCATTATGTACAAACAGGTAAATTCAAGGGCAGACAATTTGTCCTTATAATGACATTATGGTGTATTTCTGCTCTATACTGCATACTAAGGAAGGATCTGTCCTTTCCAGTGATTAAAAGGTTAAGGAAATAAACATTTTCAGAAAAGGAGAAATTGCTTTTAAAAAGCAATTTCTCCTTTCTTATAATGGTATATATATTCAGGGACAAGGTTTACTATCATCATAAGCTAGACGTTGTACATAGTGAATACGAGCCAAACTTTTTTCAAAATAAAGTTACAAAATTTCGGTAGCAAATGCCTGGTTTTTGGGGATACAGGTTGTTACAAAAATTCATTAATCCCACATTTCTGCTTAGTCTACCTACAAGCAATAAATCTCAGAACAATGAATATATGAGGCATGGTTAATAACTTACTGTTTTGAGACTGCAGGTAATTCCATACTTCTAGCTATTGGTGGAAGCACTAAGGGTCTATAGCACATACACTGCTGTTGCGACTTAGTCCAGTATTTGTCATAGCGTAAAGTCTGCATAACCATGATTCTCTAATTCTCATGAATTTGCACGTTTTTTTTGTTCTTCTTTTTTCACTTTTTTTCACTTTAGAACTATCAATTGTCTATCATTATATCACAACAAGTTATTGTAAATCACTCTGTTAGGAGAGAAATCTTGCATAAAAATATGTGTATTATATCACTTAGTACAACCGTATTATGATAACCATAGTTTCGAAATTGATACTTAAATGATTGTGATTATCAAAAATTAAAACAGAATAATTTTTGACTAACTTTTCATAAAAGCGTCTCAAAGTTTCATAAACAGTTACACACCCCAAGTTTTGTTATAAATGCATCATAAAATTTAAATGTTCTGCTCATTTCTTTATCACATTCAATTCAGTCTAACTAAAGTCTGCAGAATAAAAGCCTATATAGTGTTAAAATGACATAAGGCTTGCATTCAACCATTGCATTCACATAAATCAAAATATGAAATATGAGACCATTAAATCATAGATATTGGATATTGAGGCTGATTATCATTAAATTTTCATATGTCCAATAATCGGTGTGAACATCACATAAATAACAATGTCCCATTACTGTTGCTGATACAGCCTGTACCTGTGCCATTACAACCCAATTAATTGCTTGAGCAATTAATGCTCTCTAATACATGACCAATATCATCATCAGATCAATATATCATCAAAACGGATTTGATTATACTAGAAATATTACAGTGTAATAATATCCACGTTGGAAACAACATAAATCTCTTGTCTTTTATTTTATATATTTTTTCTCCCATTGTACCAGTGGTCAATATTCTTGATGGATTATAAATCATCTTTCCAAAATTCAATTTCGAAAATATCATATTTTGTTGCAAGCACAGAGGAATGTACCTAAACATTATATCATAGAGTATGCTACTTTTAAGTTCTGAAGATCCATTTGAGACTTTCTAGCGCATATTACCTACAATAAATCAATCAAATAAATAAATAAAACATGATCTTAGCACCAATAACAGGTCTGGTGTAAATCCCATACTATTTAAGTATGCATGAAATATTACTATGATTGAGATTTGACAAATTTAAATGAGCGGAAGAGCATTTTTAATCTAGCCCCTACTCCGTCATATCCTGTTTGATAAGATAAAACAGGTACATTCTGACATAATCAATTCCGATTAAATCACTCCAAAAAAGAGATAATTTAAATGTTCAAGTATCTGGACCAATGTTCTTCCAATATGGAGTGCTTTGCGAACCTTATGACATTAAAGAAAAATATTTTTCAAAGTATGTCATAACTATTATTTGCTTGAATAAAGCTGTAGTAATTTAAGTCACTCAATGCAACATTTTTGTCAACCACTATTTAAGATCATATTTGAGCCTGTGCTTGACAATTCCAACAATTTCACAGGCGGGCAATGTTAAGACTAAGATCAGCCTGTGCATTCGCTAGAGCTCCAAACTGATAAGTTCGTTTGAATGGGGTCTTAAGCAGCTTTCTACAATCTTTCATTTATATTGCAGCTGGAGCACCTAACAATTAATGGAATCCTGGTATTTCTCACATCAGCACTACCAATACATCTTTTCGTATCCTCCAGCTGTAATCTCACATAAAAATTTGATTATCAACCCATTGGTGGGAGGGGGCTTCAACTGAATTTTAGAGCCAGCTATTTATTAAAGAACCACAATCTACTCCAAGTTATCTGTTTGGGGTTTTTTTAGACTTCTTGATTGGAGGGAATGATTTCATTTAAGAACGGTCGTTTACAAACATACTGCTTTTCTATGGCACGGCACGAAACAGTTGTAACTGCCCATATAATTATAGGCAGTTACAACTGTTTTGCAGACTGAACCATTGATTTCTAGTGTGTTTCTATTACTCAAATAAAAAAGCCCTTCAAGATTTGTTAAAACCAGATTTTTACAGTTGAATGATTATTACACCATTTTACCATTAGATCCAGTCAATTTCACTGTCAACAAATCAAACACACTAACCATATTGTGTCCAACATTAAAAGCCATACACAAACAATCCCAACAATTATCAGTCCTCAACTATTATCCTGTCAAATTATCAGAAAAACAGCCACAGTGGACAAATAATTCCATGTGTTACCTTTTTTTCTCTTAAAGGATTGTCTTTCTCTTATTTCAATATTTACTGGTACCTAATTCCTGCAATTTTTTTACTTTTATTGTTTATAGTATGAAAATCAAGTTGTTTCAGATTTTTTATAAATCAAGCTTGTACAGAACTGTATGTTCTTTGTCCACAGGAAAAAACCTAAACAATTAACCCACCAGGGCCTAGACAGCCAAAATTCAATATGTAACACTTGGGTGTTTGGGCACTTTCTGAATTAAAGTCAAGGAGCCAAAACCCAAATCCTAGGAGCCATTCAGGCAACTCCAGGGCCCGTGCTTGTCTATTTCCCTGGTCTACATATTCAAATTGCTCTCAAAATATTTATAAGTCATAAGATTAGGAATGATGCTTTTCCAGATACAGCTTCAAAAACAACAAACTAAAACTAAATCTTCAACATGCTCAGAATAAGGCAATAACACAATTAAGCTATTAGCTAGGGCTTCAAAGGTTAAAAAAGTCAGCATTCAAACCTCAAATCCCTAGGATCAAATTCGAATGATGTTGAGCTAACTGAAGGCTTTTTTCGGGCTTTAAAACCACTTTCAACAATCTTTCAGTTATATTGTGGTGGCTGGAGCACCTAATGATAGCTTCCTGGTATTTCTTGCTCCCGTACTACCATTACATCGTTTCCTATTGTCCAGGTGCTATCCCACATAGATCTATGATTATCAACCCCTTGATGGAAGACAAATAGTCGGAATGAATGAGTGCCGCCATCAGGGATCAAACCCCGGAGTTTTGTGTGTGCGAATGGGTCATTAGTTCAACCATCTAATCAGTATATCTGAGAAAGCAAGTGATGTAATTATACAACAATAGAGCACTGCATGGGGACACAATAGTTTTGCGCTGACTCTTCGTCATAACAGAATTATATCAACCGACATCCAAGCACCTGTTCTCCAGAACTCAACATTGTTTGACCCAATCCTTGATTGATCAATTCACCAATAGTACTTTTCAGGTACTTGACCAAGTAGGGAAAATGAGCGTGTTTATTGACTGAAAATTGTTTTTCTCCTTCACTCATTGAACCGAGGATTTATTTCCCAGATGAATTTTCCTTTCATTCTTTTCTCACTTGATTTAATTTCTATGGACATATTCTCATTGACATTATGAGATTATTGAAACATTTTATACCCAAAAGCAGGTTTGAAAATCTTCTTTGGTGAATTTTCTCCAATAACACCTCAAGCTTTGCCGTCTACCATCAAGGGGTTGTAATCCTAGACCTATATGGGATAGCAGCTGGAGGCTAGGAAAGGATGTGATGCTAGTGCTAGTGTGAGAAATACCAGGAATCCGTTGTTAGGTGCTCCAGACTCCACAACATGACTAAAATAATATTAAAAGCGGCATAAAACACCATTCAAACAAAACAAGCTAATTGAACATTGCCATTTTCAATGTTTTTCTTCCTTATTCCTTTGTTAGCTTATCTTAAGTACCATATGCTCAAGATGAGCTTTTGTGATCACCTTTTGTCCATTGCGCATCAATCTTAGTCTAGATAATTATACTGCCTAAAATTCTGACCCAAGCATTTTACTGAATTATTGTGATAAAAAATGTAAGCGATACAATTTGAAATATCACAAAACTCAGCCATTTGTTTAAAAGATTGAAAATAAAGAAAGTTCATGTGATACGGTTAATAGGCTTAAATTCTTACAGGCAGATTTTTTTGAAATGTTATAAAATCATGATGTATCTAAGACTGCTCAGCCACAATATAGCACAGCGAATAACTGTAATGCTATTGATTAACAGGTGTGTTAATCTGTGGCTGTTTGTTCAATAAGGACTAGAAGGGTTAATTATTAGCTTAGTAATGCATACTTAATGAAGCAAGTAAAATGCTGATTGTTCAGTAATTGAGACACAAAGGGTAGGAGGCTGCCATTTCACAGGATCAGCATTGATAAATATCATAGCATGAATTTTTTATACACAGGATATTTAAATAAATATGTTGACCAGTAAATGCCAAGAATTTTGCCTAAACCAAATCTTTTATTAGGAAAATAATAATTTTTTATTACATGGGATATCTAAATAGATATGTTGACCAGTTTATGAAAAGGGTTTTGCCTAACCAAACCAAATCTTTCATTTTGAAAATAACAATATATAAACAAGATGTATATAGCTCTAGGGAGCGTTTATTAGGAGAAATACGGTAGTTTAATATTTCTATTGTAAAAATAATTTTGATTATTTTTGGGCACTTATAGCTATTATTGGCTTTAGGATAGTGTAAACCAAATGTAATAAGGGTATTAAGGACAGATGGATGGACATTTTCGAAAAAGCAAATTTCAAGGAGATAGGGTATACCGGGTTATTATAGTAAATGTGTACAGTTATTTTTAGCACCGATTTGCTCTTATCTTCGAGAATTCCTGTTTTTTAGAAGATGAAGTAGTGTAGTATAAAGGGTATGTGAGCACATTCATAATTCATCACTAGCACTGACAAGAATGTCAGAAAAGTAAACCAGTCTACCTTGTTATCAATAAGTAAATCAGGTGAGAACCAGTCACATTTACAGACAACTTCCTGTAAACAGATGGGACTTCAAATGTTGTAAGCTGGTTAAAAGAAGCTCATTATTGGTCAATTTTATTGACAATAACTTTGATTCAATTTACAGACCAATCCCAATTATTGCCAATATGTAATCTATACTATAAATCAGCAGGATTGACAATACATGTATTATTATGTTTGGATGGCAAGATTCAATCTTACTGTCAATGATATTATATAGATATTTGTTATGAGTGTAATTGGCCTTACTGTAAAAAAAAAATCAGTAAATTAAATTGGTCATCATGTCCTCGATCTTTTATTCATCTTTAACCCTTTCCTGTATAATCCCTGCTCTTTACGTGCCTGTGATTTTATGATTGAGAAAACATTGTGAAAAAAGAAGAAATTGCTTCTGACAAGCAATTTCTTCTTTTTCCGCACTATTTTCTACCCTACTGAATGGTTATTTTTCAAATGAAATCCACTTTAAATTTTCATCTGCAAAATCTTTGAATTTGGACAGGTCCAAAATTTTGTAAACAGGAAAGGGTTAATACCTATATATCCTCTTTGTCTCTGATAGATAGTTTGTTTTGTTTGAATGGGGTTTTACCTCTCTTACAACAATCAGTTATATTTCAGAGGACAGGGCACCTATCAATGGATTCCTGGAATGTCTCACACCGTTACAATCATTATATCCTTTCCTAGCCTCTAGTTGCTATACCACATAGCTCTATGATTATCATCAACCCATTGCGAGACAAATGCCTCCGATAGCATAGCAAACATTTTTTTTAGTTTTGTATTGTCAGAAAAAGTTAAATTTAGGGTTGTGGAAATGTGGATTTTCCCTGCTTGTCTGTAGACAAGCAAAAGCTAATTCTTCGTGGCCAGGATCAAAGAACGTGTCTGCCAAAAAGTCTAAAGATAAATTCAAAAAAATATATATTATGTAAATATTTGTAGAGGCCTACAGGGAAAACTGGGTTATCCCAACTGTACTGCCTCATTAAATAAAGTCTTTATTATAATTATTATTATCCTTTGTTATAAAAATTGTGAGAGCTTATCTCTTAAAACTATTTAGTTCAATTCCAAGATTAGCCCTGATATTTGCTTGTCCGTGCACTGACAAATTACCGGAAAAGCCCACTTTATCTCCTTATTTACTTTGTATCATTTATATGGACACAACTTTGACAATAACTCAATTAATATGAAAGTTTGAATTTTCAGTTGCTGAATGACGTCAGAGCAATACTGTACAAGCAAAACGCAACAAAAATCCAGTAAAATATGATAAATATTGTGTCACAAACTTGGCTTTCATC
This sequence comes from Fragum whitleyi, assembly GCA_948146395.1. Lineage (NCBI taxonomy): Eukaryota > Metazoa > Mollusca > Bivalvia > Cardiida > Cardiidae > Fragum > Fragum whitleyi. The sequence goes on from OX411556.1 coordinate 22,610,762, forward strand.
AGAACAATCAATCTGTCATCAATGAACCTATTATTCTGCAGTTTGTTGGCTGATAGCCTCATGATATATTAAATGTCATGCACAAACTGAGAGAAATATGTTTGGATTGGTTTTTCCTTATTGAAAATAATCCCTTCTGACAGAAAGAATGTATATTTATTCATACTCTAATTTTAAAGGTTAGAAATTAATTTTAACAGTCACCAAGTTATACAGCAAATGTAGGGGCACCTAACCATGGATTCTTTTCTTTATCACCAGTATTAAACGATCACATCCTTTCTCGTCTTTCAATTAATTAAATATAGTGGTGCATAAGAAAATCCTTGTAATGAGCAATTTCTTCATTTTTGTTGTTTGAAATCCAATTAAAAGAAGTATTTTGTAGAATATTACAATTTCAACCCTAATGAACTTCCAAACCCTTATTTTGTTAGCCGAAAAAAAAAAAAAGTTATAGCTTAGATGGAAAACATATTACGAGAAAAGAAGATATTGTTTGTAATATCATTTTTTTCCACTTTTATAAAACTCTTTATCTTGTAAACTGATAGCATGCGTCTTCCTTCACATTATACAAATCTTACATATTTCTGTCATATGGTAAAGGCAGTGGAGCCGTAATAGTTACGCAACATTTTGGACCAAATGTTCTTTTACAATGTTAACCAAGGTTTCCTTTATGGAAATCACTAGGAAACCTTGCTTAACACTGCAAAAGTTCATTACTACCAAGACATTGCAAAACTATTACAGGTCTGTTACCTTTAAGGCAAATAATCTATTTAGCAAAAGATTGAAATAAGATCAACATATATTTTTCACCCTTAATGTTTTTTTTTTTTTTTTTTTTCAAAATTAAAAAAAAAATGTTTCCACCACACACATAATTCCAAATAAGGTACCATCTCACATCTAATACCCTGACCAATGTAATCAGCTGACTGACACACATTTAACCAATGTTTATAGCAAATTAGATTTATTGAAAATTCCTCCCCCTCAATAAACATGATTGGGCACATTTTCTGTTAAAATCTATTTATCCACTTAAAACACCCTTCTTTTCCATTTATTCCGTTTTGGCTTTTATTGATTTTGATTATTTATAGTTAACAGTCAATGTTTAGATAAAAATGGCCAAAACATAAAAACTTCTAATTCAATTTATGTCTCATCTTTTTAAATAAATATTTTTTGTGATGTGTTACATAATCATATTTTATGGTATCTAATGTCTTTATTTCCTAATTAAATTTTCTTCATATTACTTCAAATATTGAATGAAAAAATTCTGAAAAATGAATATGCAAAGCAGATGCATACATGAGTATGATTAGGTTTATAGTTTCACATATCCATGAAATTAATTTTAATAATTTATACCCTGTTCATATATTATAATTAAAGATGAAGCAAATATGGAAGAATTTCTCCATAATCAGACATATAGATTACAGGACTATTTTGGGTGCAAGCTTAAAAATTAGCTGTATACTGAAAATTGATTTATCAAGGATTAAAACCAATTTTTCAACCAATCAGAAGGCGTGAAAATTGTTGGAAACAAATAATATTAAATTATTACTTTTTGAGACCATTCAACTCTGTGTCAAAGTCTCATTTTCCTCAAATAAGATTCAGTCTGCATTTCATTCTGTCCCGTTCCAGTCATGCTATCTTTAAATAGTAAGCAGGTTGGCATTAAACCAATCAATAAAACCGTTAACATTGAATTGTCGCACAACAATGAAAGTCCCTAAAGTCCCTTTGAGCTGATTAACCCTTACCTTAGAAAACTGATCACCATGTTAACCCTTTCAGAGGCAAAATAATTTTAACGTATTGGACCCGTAATAGTAACGCAAAATTTCAGACCACTTGTTCTTTAACATAGTTAACAAAGGTTTTCTAATGAAGATCATTAGGAAACCTCTGTTAACACTGTTAAGCCTTGTCATGCTAAACCCGGAATATTCCTGCTTTGGCAGGAGCTATAGACAAACATCAGCCTGCACATATGTGCAGTCTGATGTTAGTCTACACCACCTATTTCTCACTTTCAAACCAGAATTGTCAATAGAATAGTTTTTCAAATAAAAATTAACATACAGTTTGTATTTTCAGTGCTTTTTGCCCTTTGAACTTGATTACAGTTTTTAGCCAAAATTTATTCAGCATGACAAGGGTTAAAGTTCATGCATTCTGACACATTGCAGAACTATTATGGATCCACTACCTAAACTTTACTGGCCAGTATAAGTTTACCAAAAAAAGCTTTTGAAAGATCGCAAGTGACAAAATTAATGCAGTACATTGTATTGTATTGATGGACAAAACCTGTCAAAATGGATCTTTAAAAGAAGCCAAAACACAATCAATATGATTGAAAACAAGAGCACTGCCTATGCTTGGCTGTAGGTGCTAAAATTGCATAATATCTGAATCCAAATGGGGGCACAAATAGCACAAAATAACTTTCAGAATTATTCCCCTTGAAAGTCTTGATTGCTCTTGTGATTGTGAATACACATGAAGATATCATCAACAACAACGGCACATATGACTAAGGTTAATTTGGCCAAAGTCTACTCTAACAACAACGCCAATGATGCCAAGTGATGACAATACTTCAGCTTTTAAAAAAAATATATGATTATCATAATGCTAAGATAATTAAGACATGTAAGTTGATAGCATTTAAAGATCAAGCCACATAATTCTTACTTTATCCTATGATGCTTGAACCCATAAGAATTGTCTCATTGAGACAATTTCAATGGGTTCCATCATTTTGAGATTCAATGATAATTTTTTTTGTTTAAGAATGTCAACTTTTCTGGAGATTTTGCTTCTGCATGGTGAAAGAACTTTTCATGGTGGTTGCTTAATAAAAGTGGTTGCTTGAAAGATTGGTCACTAGAGTAATATTGACTGTATACCTATTGTGCATTAGCTGTATGCCAGACATTTATTCATCAAAACATAGAAAACTTTATGGTTAAGAGGCAAAATTAACTCTGTTTCTTTTTTGTGGCACAGAGTAAATTTCTAAATGAATTACGACTCAAACTTAACATTTCAATGCATAAATGTAAAGGCGGAAAGGGTCCACTATTTATTCAATATATTTGACAATGTCGTTAAGTTCCTTTGAGGTAAATATTGAGTTAGGGAATTAGGGGCCCATGACTTATTGTGATCGTGGACAGATAAAGCAGATAACAGGACAAACTAGAGTATGATTTTCTATCGGAATTTCAAAAACTTTACATTATTGAAATAGGGGGACCCACATACATGACCTTGCATTTTCTTTTGTAGACCTTTAGATAAGAAAGGGACTCATTCAATTTAAAACTGTGTATTCAATACAGTCAATTACATTAATTAATTGTTATCAGCAAGTTCAGAGTAAAGAAGCCCATACACAACAATATCATTGACAGTTATTTTGAATATATATATTGATCAATATTAAAATTGTGGACACTCAATAAATCATATTGACAATCCTATAGATTGTCAATATCATTGATCATTTAGGGCAGAGCTACAGATAGAAGGGGTATTTTGGATTTCAGATAAAAGTATTTCAATTATCATATCACAAAAGCAATTTTGTTGGTAATCATAGGAACTTTCTTTCGGAACATCACTCAGCCAATCTCACGATCATCCTCGGATGTACATAGACAGACTTTTTTAAAAATTACAGGAAAAACTTGGAAAAACTCAATGAAGTCAGTTAAAATGGCGTTAGCCCTCGAAACTTTGAGTGAAAACATTCGACGTTGCCAACGCTACTCGTTTAAGTCACTGAGGTGGAACCATCTTAATATTTTTAGATTCTTAAATAGCGGCTGAAAAATCTTAATTTTTGAGAATGATTCATCATTTTGAGAATGATTCATCATTCTTAAAAGTAACGATTTTCCAGCCGTTAATAACAGTAAAAATATAAATCTAAAGATAGCGCAGGTTGTTCTGCGCTAGTTTTTCTTACACTGTTTCCGCCTAACAAAATGCACAATTTCTTTACATACCCATCCGTCTTATATACATCCGAGGTCTGTTGCAGTTTACAGAAATGGCTGAGTGATGTTCCGAATGAGGAATTTTTTTGTAGAGACAATTCAAATGAGTACCCACAACATGGGGTTTCATTGAGAAATAAAGATTTTATACTGGCTTTACCTTCGCTTATCTGTAGCTCTTTTCATTGGCAGTATTTGATATTGATACAATATAATTGCAATTGGGGGAGTATTGCTAGGGCCATTTTGTCCCCAATAACCATATTTGGCCTGATTTGGTTGTTTTTCAGCCAGGCCACAATTAGAAACCAGCCCCTGTGTTCCGGTTGACAAGATGCTACAAACTGTTTTCTAATTATACCCCGCTTTGCGCGTGCACATGCTTGCAAAAACGGGTATGATTTGAAAACGGTTTGTATCATCTTGTCAGCCGGAACACAGGGGCTGGTTTCTAATTGTGGCCCTGCTAAAAAACATCAAAATCGGGACCCTTTCGGGCGAGAAATAAGTTGGCCCCTTGTTAAATTGCAGTTCAGTCCACCCCTACTCCTGGCTATACTACATTTTCCAGCGTTTTCGAATACTCTGGTTGGACTATAGAAGAGCAAATAAACTTACAAGTCTGATTCCCTGTTTTTCCTTTGCTTTGTTGTTGATGTGGACGGCATGCCGCAGAAAAGGGTGCGGGACCCGTCCTCTGTCCAGGACTGACCCTTAGCTCCAAGAATTGTTTTACATATCTCCTTTCACATTCTGAAATTTGTCTTTAGCTTCAACTCCAGATCTACAGATAGGGGATAAAATAGGTGTTAAGTAAAATCTACTTTTGTGTTAGGAACCGAATAATCATTTATGAAATTTCTTAGTCAATTAGCACAATCGGAAGCCTAAACTAAGTGATAAGCCATTATAATTGATCAATCTGCCCATCACTAATCTTTACCAATGTATCCCTCGCAAATAAGGCCACAGTCATTGATTATTTAGGAGGCTTCCCATGAAAAGTTTTGAAATTTGACTTTATGCTCAATATTTCGCCTATCTCTCAAGAAATACTTGTACCCACCTGAAGTGTAATCATCTGCAAAAATGTTCTTCCAAATTTGAAGCCATAATTCAAATAAATAAACGGACAACGAGTACTCAAAGACGACATGTGGTCAAAAAAAATATTGCCTCTTTTGACAGACAGAATTTCACAGGTTGCTGTAAATGACATATTAGAATTATTGGTGATTGCCATAATTGTTCAGTGTGATCAGTGCAGCCAGTGATTCCAGTCCTTCAATTTTAATGAAATTTTGCCTAAGTTTTTGTTCAAAGAAAAAATTACAATAAAATGATGCAAATATGTCCCCTTTTCCAATCACCCCCCCCCCCCCCCCCAAAAAAAAAAAGCATTAAAAATAAATGAACTAAATTGACTCATTCACTGCAACAAATGGGACTTTTGAAAGGGGAAAGTTAAAAGTATTTGATTTCACAAGATTGGTTTTTGATAACAAAGATTATATTTTCTTCATCAAGTATTTAACACAAATTATGATCAATGATGTGAAATAATTACTTTAAACTTTTAGCCAAAGCAGCCATTACACCTGTCCTGCGTTCAGGATGACAAAACGGTGCAAACAGTGTTCCAATTATACCCTGCTTTGCACATGCAAAAGTGGGGTATAATTTAAAAACTGTTTGCACTGCTTTGTTATCCTGAACGCAGAGCTGGTGTCCATGAACATAAATGACAATAATCTTCATTCCATATATTGATCAACCTGTTACCTATAACCCTTGTCATGCTGATTTTTTTATTTTTTAAATTGCTGTAAAATCAAAGTGCTGAAATACTGTATGCACTAATTTTCAGTCACTATTTAATTTGACATGATTTTTTTTTAATTTGTCTGGTTTAAAAAGGAAAAACAAATGGTACAGTTAGGTCAGCCTACCGCAGTCAGCCAGTATATATTTGACTGATCTTTGCTTTCACCATTTACTAAAGTCGGTAACAGCATAACAAGGGCTGAAATTGTCCATACACAATCAATAATTTTGTCAAACCGAAAGATAAGCCAAAATGAAGGAGTCAGTGCAAAACTATTGTAAGTGCTCATATATTTATTGTAACTTACCATAGTTTTTAGTTGATCCTTCAAAATACAATTATTTTTTCATTTATTCTAAGGATGTTGAAATGCTAAACAGCAGCTAGTAGATCCAGAATTTCTATAGAGGGGTATCAACCATGCAAATAGGACGGGTGGGGGTGGGAGGTTTGGTGGAGCAATTTCCTAGGATTAATCAATTTTAGGTGAATTTCTAAAGGAAAACAAGAGGACCATGATGGTCCTAGATCGCTCACCTGACTCTCAATGATCACTTGAACATCACATCAAGTAAAAAGGCAGATGTCTTAAAGAAGATAGTTTTTTACATAAAACCAAGTTTCACCAAGTTTGGGCCACATTTGTGGCCATTAGACTTATTTCAAGTAAATTATCATTAAGACTCCTTTTCCTGTGATATGGCATGAATCCTTCCCATTTTCAACAGAGTTCATTCTTGTGACCTTTCAAACATTTTGACCAAGTTTTGTGAAGATTGGACAATATTTGTTGCCTCTGGAGCTCTAAAAAAAAATGTCATTAAAGCCCCTTTTCCCGTGATATGGCACAGATCCTTCCCATTTTCAAAAGAGTTCATCCTCATGACCAAACAAACGTTCTGACCACATTTCATGTTGATTGGACCATATTTGTGGCTTCTAGAGTGTAAACAAAAAAATGTCATTAAGGCCCCTTTTCCCGTGATATGGCATGGATCCTTCCCATTTTAAATAGGGTCCATCCTTGTGACCTGGCCAACATTCTGACCAAGTTTCATGAAGATTGGACAATATATGTGGCCACTAGAGTGTAAACAACAAAATTGTCAATAAGGCCCCTTTTCCCATGATATGGCATGGATCCTGCCCATTTTCAATAGGGTTCATCCTTGTGACCTTACCAACATTCTGACAAAGTTTCATGAAGATTGGGCCATATTTGTGGCCTCTAGAGTTTTAACAAAATAATAGTGGTTTAGGCCCCTTTTCCTGTGATATGGCATTGATCCTTCCCATTTTCGATAGGATTAATCCTTGCAACCTGGAGAACATTTTGACAAAGTTTCATGATGATTGGACCATATCTATGGCCTCTAGAGTGTAAACAAGAAAATTGTCTTTTAGGCCCCTTTTCCCTTGATATGACACGGAATCTTCCTATTTTCGATAGGGTTCATCCTTGCGACCTGGTCAACATTCTGACAAAGTTTCATGATGATTGGTCCATATTTGTGGCCTCTAGCAGGGTCCAAAGAATCCACTCGTCCGCTCGTATTTATGAGTAAGAAATCCCGGAGGACGAGTGGAAATTCTAAGGCAGTCGTCCTCCCAGACGAGTTAAGAATGGATGGCATTAAATCATTATGTCTAGTGTCAGGATAAAAATAGATAAATGCTTAAATACAAATGGATCTCGCGATCAAAGAAAGTATCAAAAATAAAAGTTAATTTCCCCATGTTTTGTTCATATCTACTACTTCTTATGTCACATAAAGCCACAATCATTGAATTTTACCCGAAAAAATCTATGGTATTGTATGTTTACAAATGAGATATATTTTACTTGTCCCGATCATTTTACCCGGAATGTAATGTTTTTGAATGTCGTAAAAATTTCGTTTCGTCTGCAGTTCAAGATGACGTTCCAGATTTAAAAAAATGTTCTTCAAGGATCCCTGGGCCTATTGTAGGGCGAGAGACAGTCAAACCAGGACGAGTTACTTTTTCAAGTCACTTGCCCTGCTGGACGAGTGCCTTTTTCTGAATTTTTTTGACCCTGTCTAGAGTGTAAACACTAAGATTGTTGACGCCAGACGACAGACGACACACGACATACGACGGACATTCAATTATCACAAAAGCTCACCTTGAGCACGATGTGCTCAGGTGAGCTAAAAAGGCTATAGAGGGTGCTTGCTTGAACCTCCTCTGGATCCCCCACTCCTGATTGTAAACCGAGGTGGATCCATGATTTCTGTAAAAGCGGTTTGAATATATATACAAAAATGGGGGTTTGTTCTCCTTGTATTTTACAATTTTAACCCATATCCTACTTAATATAAATTGAATAGATGTCCTATTATTTGGACATATAAACGACTATCAATATAGTTTTACCCAAAAATTAAGTAGAAGGCAGACAGTATATATACTTAGGATATATCCTAGGGTCAGATGCACAACTGTGTTCACAATTGAATATATTTTGAACAGAATGAGGACACTGAATTGAAATTCTGTATGAAATGAAAAAAAAAATGGGTTTCAGAGGGGGTTCGGTCAAACCCCCCTTTCCATTTTTCAACAATTTGAAATGTGTGTGAGGTGCAAACATTGAGAGGCCAGACAGCCACAAACTGTAAATATAAAGTTACAAATGATTTGAAACCTTATCTAGCCCATAGTGAAGATTCTGGTCAGACTGTGTGGATGCACATGCTGACCAGAATCTTTGCTTTGCGTATATTTGAAATTTCGCAAGCACATGGCGCTCAAATGTCATAACTACAGCTAAGTCATGGATGTAGAAGAGGTAAGAATATTTTGCTTGCACACTGACCATAATAATCTGTAGTGATAGACAGTGGGTACACTCATGACCAGGTGCCTGGTTAGCTCCGTTTGATTTTTCAGGTTTTCCAACATGATTGCTTGTGTATAATATTATTTGATGAAATGCCTTGTAACTTTTTTTCATATGATATTTTGTCCTACAAAATAAAGTTCTCATGGCAAAATGCAGAGTCTTTGCTTTGCACACTTTTGTAATAGCTAGAAATGTCACGCACATGCTCATTGAAAAACCACACTACTCATTGCCTTAACACATTTTTATCATTTTATTTAGCAGTAAAGCTTTAATTTCAAATTCTGTTCCCTCCCAAAACATCGATAAAGATCCCTGCAATACAAAATTTTGTCCGAGTACTAGACACATCCGATTTTATGGGCAATTTGCTGTCAAGCCGTTTATCAATATCACATCGTTGCATTTTTATTCCGTTGTTTAAAATTATGCAAACTCTAGATCAGTTTAACATCTGTTTATTTCAAGACGAAAATGGATCGGGTAATTTTGTGGAAAAGGGGCAAGAAAAATAGATATATTTTACCTGTGTAAGCAGGAATTTCTTGTCCACTGATCTGTCATTCAGTTATCCAATCAAAATTTAGGTTAGAGCGGCTGTGGCAACCGATTAGCAAGGGAAAGAAATCATACAAAATTTGTCCTTCAGTTCAAGCGGAGTTATTTACAGTGGACTATAAAATAAATTCCATCACGGACCTTATTAAAAGTCCCCGAATCAAATCAATCAATCAATCAATCAATCAATCAATCAATCAATCAATCAATCAATCAATCAATCAATCAATCAATCAATCAATCAATCAATCAATCAATCAATCAATCAATCAATCAATCAATCAATCAATCAATCAATCAATCAATCAATCAATCAATCAATCAATCAATCAATCAATCAATCAATCAATCAATCAACCAATCAATCAATCAATCAATCAATCAATCAACCAATCAATCAATCAATCAACCAATCAATCAATCAATTTCGACTCCCGGCTTAATCGAAAAGAACGGGAATCCATCCACGAATATTTCTCAATAAAAAATAGACATGCTTTTCGTTCAGAATCACACAACGATGCAAATGTTGGACTGCATGGTACCACCATCATCAGGCACTATAACTTTTCTGAAGTCGTCGTTGGTGCCAGACTTTTTGCAAACCATGCCCCATTTTGCACGCAAATGGACGTGGAAGGCGTAGTATAATCTGCAAACAGTTTGCATCGTTTTGTCATCACGAGAGCAGGAATGGTCATCATCAGCTCAAAAATGACTTTTGCAAAACCGTGAGTAATTTATATCTTTCCAGCAAAGCCCCTAAATTTTTCGCCCCTATGAGTTTTCTCAAGTTTGAAGAAATGTTGTGGAAAAAAGAAGAGACTGCTTTTTATATGCAATTTCTCACTTTCTACAATATGTTTTACCAACGTTTTTGGCCTTCCTCGATTTTTAATTTGAACCTGTCTAAGGTTTCAAAGCAAACAGACAAACAAACAAAACCAGGAAAGATTTTGATTCACGCCAAAAAACCCGACCTGCAGAACTTGGGTAAAGTAAAAGTTCAGACTGCACATTGATAAACCGGTTTTTTTGTGTCATTGTAGAAAAATGGATTACGAAACGATCGCCTGTGGTAAATGGTTGCCAATAGGCTATAGAAGATTAGGTGCAGGACCCACAATCGTTATGGTTAAGGTAGTAGACCCATAATAGTTTCGCAACGTTTTGGATGAAATGAAATTTAACAATGTTAACCGAGATTTCCTAATGATTTTGTGAAACTTCATGGGTTTCCGAAATATTGTGGCTTTTTTACGGGTCCGCCACTACTTTAATACATGAAACTAAATCCCTATGGTTGAACCAAGCTTTGCAATATTGTCCGTTTGTGAGTGCGGATAGTAAAACTGGAGAAATAACACGGCATCACGCTTTAAGTGGCACAGTGATAGTGCTTGTTGTTTTAAACATTCCGGTCCGATTGCATACGGTGACAAACGGTTTAGTGGTAGCCTCGGAGTAAACCATTACAGTAAAACTTGTATTAAGCGACCACGAGTGGGACCACCAAATAGCGGTCGTAAAGAAAATGGTGGCACAGTCTGACCAGAGTCTTCACCATGCGCTAAATAAGAGAAAAGGTCTTAATCCCTCTTCTTGCAGCCAGCATATCATATTATTGCATTGTGTCGTTGTATACTCTGCTTATATTAACATTTGTACCCCGCACACGAATGATATTGTAGGAAATGTCACGCACTGGCTCAATTGTTATTGGACAATCGCTCTTGTTAGATCACTAGTTCTAGGCTACAAGCTAGGAAGACGACGATAAAGGGTATGAAAAAATGGAATATGAAAACACAGTATTAATTCAGTTTATTTCATATTTAATCGATCTCACAATTAAGACATCGACCAGCGATTTAGTACAATAACTCGAAGTAGACAATTTGAGCATGTGTGTGATATTCCAACAATTTGACATGTTTTTGAGTTGCAATTATTAGGCAGCCTAGACATTCACAAAGTGCAATTAAAATTTGTCTGTCTATCTTAGCGATTTTGAGGCCTTGTCTGCCTCAAAAGGCAAAGCGAAGATTCTGGACAGACTGTGTAAGGATGCACAGACTGGCCAGAGTCTTTGCTTTGCACACTTTTGTAATAGCTAGAAATGTCACGCACATGCTCATTTATTAGTGCACGATTCCAAACTTCAAATTACGTGCAGTATGATTTACTTCTATTTCCACAAATTATATACACTGTGAGGTAGCCATATGAGACATTAAATTTCTTTGCGGGTGCTTAATGTGAAAATAATACGAGCCTGTGCGTGACATTTCCAACAATTTGGAAATGTCCCACACAGGTTCATATAATAATATTTATTATAAAAAAATACCACAGAATTGAGTATCCTGCTCTTTACCCTACCTCTACCTGTCCAATGTCCTCCCTGATTATCAATATGCAATTATGATAGCATCGAAAACGAAACTTGGAAGTAATACGAAACGAAATTGAGAGTACGGGGCAGATAGAGCGAAGCAGGGTTAAAGAACTTGTAAGTGTTGTAGGAAAAAGGTGTCAGAAGAAGGCGCTCAGATTTGGAGATAAATAAACGATGAATAAATTAACTAATGAATAAAGAGTGATAGACAGATGATCTCGATGAGGCCCCGCCCCGTGCCCTCTATCATAACATCACAACTCAAATACTACTATCAATTTTTCCTCTAAATGTAGATAGAGGACAATTGTTTTTTTTTCTTCAGTGTAAGATCGATTTATATTCATTGAGTAAACAACAAAAGCCATATTTTCACGAGTGAAAGTACAGCTTTTGTTGTTCACGAAATGAAATATTAATCGATCTTACTCGAAAAACAAACGATTATTCTATTTCTTTATTGCAAAAATGAGACAAAATGTGAAATCTCTAGGACATATTTTCGTAAAGCGCGTCATTTTGCACGTGATTGCTATGCAACGTTCATTGTGAAGTCAATTATCTCGCCCCGCATAGATGACGTCAGATATAATGAAATCAATAAAAGCAGGGTAAAAGTTTTTGGTAATTAACGGCTTTTTCGGTGAGATTATCAAGTGATAATCTACCGTTATTTCTCGATGAACCACCGAAAAGCACTAAAGAAAGTTACATCTTCGGTATTCCACTGCCGCTCCATTCCGAAAACTACATTAATCTTAATGAATGGAGAGTACAGATACGAAGATTATGAAAATGATAAGCTGAATGATATTGGTATGATTTTGGAATGAAGTGTATCGATTGATTGAATGGAGTTTAACGCCGCTTTCAACATTTTTCAGCTATATTGCGGCGGCTGGAGCAACTAACAATTAATTCCTGGTATTTCTATCACCAGTAGAACCATCACATCCTTGCCAAGCCTACAGCTAGGTCTACGATTATCAACCCATTGGTGAGAGACAAATATTCGGAAAGAATGGAAATGTATTGAGAGGAGTGAGTTTTGAGTGAAATTAAAGGGAGGTAATCCAATAAAGCTAATTTTGTTCAAGATGAACAAAATTAGCTATATTTACTACCCCCTTTTAATGAAATATGCATACAAAAACTATAAATAGCTTTTTAAGTCTTAGTAAACAATCAGACGCTTACAAAAATTAATTAAGTCGGGGAAATCGATTGATTGGTCAGTCGATATTTTGATTGACAGCAGCGATCTGCTAATTAATCAAGAAGACCAGTCCTGCGTTCAGGATGACAAAATGGTGCAAACTGTTTGCAATTTAAACCCTTCTTTGCAAGTGGACTTGCAAGCGTTCAAATTGGAAAATAATTTGTAAAATTTTGCACCGTTTAGTCATCCTGAACGCAGGGTTGGACTCTACGGCGTGTCAACACCGTCCACATCTTCAAACAACGAGTCTCAAATACTGGGCTGATTGGTGATTCCATGTGCATCGTTTGTCTGTATGATAATAGAGCCGGTTGTTGGTTTAGTTTTGGTAATCGGGGTAAATTCTCTTGACAAGGAAGGATTTCTCTTTAAGGGTATCTGCCCCATCTGTAGGTACGACATTGATTCATGGATGTTAGTTCCACTTAAAGCAGTTGACCCTTAATTGTTCCACAACAATTCGGAACTGGTGATCTTTCACAATGTTAACCCAGGTTTCCTAATGAAAACCATTAGGAAACCTTGGTTAACACTGTTAAAGTCCATTAACACCGAACGTTGCATAACTAGTACAGGTCCTTAAGTAGCCAAGAAGATCAGGCGTTTCCGGTGTGCTGATACCTTCCACATCTTCATCAACAGAGTCTAAAAGATCGACCGCATCAATTTCGTCTGTTATTGAAGAACTTACGTGTAATCCTGAATCATCTTGGGTGTTCGTTGGCGTATTGCTTAGCTGTTTGGTGGTTCCGTGCATACATTGTTGTTATGTGTGATAATAGAATAGCTGTTTGTTTAGAATAGGTGATCGGATTAAGCTTGGTTGGTGAGGAAAGTAATTAGTCATGAAGATCAGGACCATCCGGCGTGTCGATGCCATCCACATCTTCAACTAGAGAGTCTGGAAGATCGACAGTCCCATCGTCACCAGTTATTGACGAACTTAGGTGTATTCCTGAATCATTTCGGGTGTTTGTTGTCGTAATGCTTGGCTGCTTGGTGATTCCTTGTGCATCGTTTATCTTTGTGATGGTAGATCCGGCTGTTGGCTTAGTATTGGTAATCGGGGTAATTTTTGTTGACAAAGAAGAAGTTCTTGTCGTGGGTGTACGTTCTACGTGCCGGTACGAAATAGATTTATGGATTTTTCTCTCGTTTTTGTTCGATGTTTTGTTATCAGTCTTGTTGCTTATCACTGGATCGATGCTGTTGCTTGTGGTATTTGTATTAACTGGTAAGATGGCGGTACTGTTTGTGCTTATTGAACTTTTGACATTGGCAGTAGCTTTCAATACTGATGAACCAATTTGCACAGGGATATTTGTTCCATCTGAAACTGTTGTGTCAGCGACTGGAGTTTTAGTGATAGCAGAGACTTTGTTTGGATTAAGTTTGACAGGGCTAACCGCCTCAGTCCAAATGTCGTTGATGTTTTTCTCAATTGCAGTCGGAGAAGAGATGGAGTGATGGCTCATTATTTTACGTGAGTCACTAAAACGTTTCTTTTGGCCTTGAAACTGACTAAAATGATTTTGAAATTTTCGGTTGTTGATAGAGGCTGTATTGAGAACGATATTTGTGTTACCAAATGAGTGAGAAATCCGGATCTTTCTTCCAGATTTTGTTCTGATAAAGATATTATGCATAGGCTTCCTACGACGATTGACCCTTGGCTGTGAAAATTTGTATTGCTGTCTGGGTACTGGCCTATGGACGAATTGTGGATTCATATGCCTTGTACGCAATCCATGTCTACGTGCGGCTCGAGTACCAACTGAAATTCCCGTGACTTTCTCGTCTTCTTCGGGTGTGACAAAACCTCTGGACGCTGTAGAAGGTAGTCGTGACTGTGTTAATGTTGGATCGCTGATTGGTTGTCCGTGTGCTCTGTATGACATTGATTGGTGTAAGTTGCTGTGACGAAAAACCGTCTTTCTCCTTGCGAGATGTAGTGGCAGCTGTTGGTTTAGAGAACTGTGTCCGTGTGATCTGGTTCTGTCGAATGATCTTGGTCTTTTACTGTGTGACTGTAAAAAATATGAAATACACATGATTGAATTTATATGTGACCCGTGACGGCAAAGATGACTATCTAGGGATTCCGTAAAATAAAAATTTGAAAAAAGAGATTTAATCCAACAAAGGTCAAACGGATCTTGAAATCAAGTAAAAAGGTTATTGTAGATAACGAAAATTATCTGAAAGCGAAAAGTACCAGTCTGCATTATGTTCGGGATAACGAAACGGTGCAAACTGTTGGTAAATTATACCTTGCTTTGCACGTGCAATAGCGTGCACAGCAGGGTAAAGTTTGCAAACAGTTTGCACCGTTTTATCATCCTGAATGCAGGAATGACCAGTCTCAACAATTTATGCAGTCTGATAAGAAACTCAGTATTTTCTTGTTGTTCATTTAGCATCATTTTAGGTAATTTTAAATTACACGTGAAACAGAGAATGTTTCAATATTCTACAGTATTCATTTTTTTCTCAGGGAAATTAGGATTAGATTTCTCGATTAAAATTCTAAATACACTGGATCTTTTATTGAGAAAACCCTGCCTAAATGACAATGAAATTTACAATGCACTAAAACTCCAGTTCTATAAAAATACAACCTTCATCATTTATTAAACGAAAAAGTTATGATATTTCGAAACAGAATTAGATGCTTATACCTGTTTATGTTACCATTTTTCTACGGACCGGATTTGTATGCACTGAAGATAATAAAGTGGGAAAGCATTTAGGGAAAAAAAAGAGAAAAAATACTTGTTTCAGGCATTTGCTGTTTTTTTTTTTCTTTGTGTTTTGCTACAATATTTTGAAGTATGTTTTTAATTTCAAGACATATTGAATTTACAGTTGAAATTATTTGAATTTTGATTAGGTTAAAACAGTTCGTAATGAAAAAAAGTATGTTTAGAACAGCTAAAATTACAAAGTTACGTCAATTAGGCATTTTTTTCTGGATAAGGGATCGTTTATTTTTTACGCCTGAATATGTTTCTTTCTCGCAGTATTCAATTTATAAAAGGGAGTCTCATTTCAGAAATAAAGTGTGCAACTGTCAGTTTATTATAGGGATGAGTGTCTTTTTCACTGCGTTTATTGGGGTATAAAGTGCAATTGCCTTAGCACATGGCAAATAACGCCCGTAGGGCGTTATGATTAAGCTATGTGCTAAGGCAATTGCACTTTATACCCATATAAACGCAGTGAAAAAGACTCTCGTCCCTTATAATTGCAATCATCTAGATCGAAGAAACTATTGAAATACTCAGCCAAACATTTAAGCTTCAAGTCTACTTTCTGCGCGTATAAATTACCCGATCTATTTTTAGATCGTGTATTGTTTATCTCGCTATCGAAGTGAAATGTCATATAGTAAAACAAATGATACACAAATAAAAGACAACATTGATATTCGTAGAGGTACTTATGACAAAAAAGCTTGTTTCTGCCAAGCAAGTCTGTATTTTGATACGAAAACGGTGTGGTCGGTCTTAGTTGAGAGGGTTGCTTGAAGGTCTTCGTCGACTCGCTGTTTTCTAAGTTTAGGTCGGCTCAGAATCAGAATTGCATGCTTGTAATAGTAAATTCTTTCGAAAATATATTAATTTATAACAGTTCGAATAGCAATGTTGCGTTGATGATCGGGATCTAGGTTAATTCGAGTTCCAACAACACAGGACTTGCAGATCGAATTTCGGGGGTTTCCCGAAAGACCTATTGCATTTTATACAGAAATAAAGTGCAATGGATTTCCCCACGTGATGCGATTTAAACCAATCAAATTTCTTTATTTCATTGGATTGCAATTATTTGGACATGAAACATTAAAACCCAATCACAAGTTGTATAAATACGCGAAACCGATTTGCAAATTACTTTTAATAGAGATTTAGTTTCATTTATCAGTGAATTAAAAGCATGTCTGCTTTCTAAACTTAGTGATAGCAACTGGTAAAGTTTTTTTTAAACAGTTTTTACAGGATTTTTTTTTTTTTTGCGCAAGTTTACAAAATAGCGTCGTTCTCATTTTTTTATCATGGAGGTACATGTATTGATTTTCCTACCAATCAGAACGCCAGTTTTTTTTTATAAATATACCTAAAAATTTAAGTATTCTTTATTGAATAAGTCGACTTGAAGCTAGCAAAAAGCTAAAACTAAATGCTTAAGGGCCGATAACTGTAAATAATCTGAGTAAATAGTGCACATTTATTGTTTGAAAATTTTGTCATAATCTACTTAAAATCGGGGACTCAATCGTCTCTTTTGTGCATGAGATGGATTGAAATTAAAAATGAAAAGTCCTGATGAGCAATGACCAACCACGCACCACAACTCTTTGGTAAAAGCAGACGATGTCATTTTTAATTAAAAAAATTATAACAAACTTGAATTTCAAGTGTAATGATTTAAAAAAAAAATATTCCAGAAAAAAACTTTATATGAGCTTGGTTTTCTAGTGATGTAACTCTCGTTAGAATACCGACCCAATTATAACTTCGAAAGTCTTAAAGAATACAGTTAATCACATCGTGAAATTGGCAACCATTTCGATCAAAACCATTCAAAACAATCGCTCAGCGCTCAAATCATTCATTTCAATTTGTCCGTCAAGACACACACACAAAAAAACCCAGAAAAATTACATAGATTTTATTAAAGGGTTTCCGAAATCATTCCAAAATCACTCAACTTGTCAATTTCATGATGTCCCTATTTGTATCACCCTGAACACAATTTAACATTATTTAAAAGTGTTTACTTGAAATTTTGTTCAAAGAGTGTGTTTTTTCGTCGACTAGAACGTCCATGTAGATAGATGTTCAAACAAGGAACATATGAGCATGTGCGTGACATTTCCAACAATTTGACATGTGCGTGAGTTAAAAACATTTAACAGTCTGGACAGCTACATAGTGCATTTAGAAGATTGCCTAAGTATCTACAGATACTTTAAGACCTTATTTATCTACATAACGCGAAGTGAAGACTCAGGTAAAACTGTGCAGATGCACAAACTGACCTGAGTCTTTGCTTTGCGTTCATTTCAAATTTTTGGAAATGTCACGCACAGACAAATTTCTATCAATATACATGCTTAAAAAAGACTTACCGTTGGTGATACGTATCTCGAACTTGCACTATTCCATTGTAAAACAACCACTGATACGACGAACAAGATACAGAGTAACTTCATTGTTTGTTTTGTTTCGTTCTTGTTTTTTTTTAGTTTAGTTTCTTTAGATTATTTTATCTTATCATGTGAACCAAAGACAGTTTAATTCTGATTATTTTTTTCACGAAACCTGTAATTTTTACAATAGATCTTTACGTATTTTTTTTTTGTATTGTACTTTTTACGTTTCGTTTAATTGATTTTTTTTCTCTACTTTTCTTCGTGAAGTTCTTAGTTTCAAAACAAAATAATATAAGCCAAAAATAAGATAAGTTATAAGTTTAGTGTTTCATTCTTGTCTTGTATATGACAGTTGGGTATTGTCTTTTATATTGACAGTTCAAAACAGTACTGAATATTAGCAAACCTACCATTTAGGTAGTGGCATTTAAGGTTGTAGACCCGTAATAGTTTCGCAATGTTTCGGATGTAATGAACTTTAACAGTGTTAACTGAGGTTTCCTAATGATTCTCATTAGGAAACCTCGGTCAACATTGTGAAAGGTTATGGGTTCCAAAATGTTGAGGAACTATTACGGTTCCACTGCCTTAAGTAGAGACGATCTGACCTGGTTGGTCACATTAATAGACCATATCCGAAGTACAAAATGTAAACATGTTTACAAACGTCTAAAAAGCACATCGCTCACCACATGATTACACTAGCAAAATGGGATACACGTAAAATTTCTTCTGAAAACCTTCCTATAGATGTGAATTTGAAAAAATGACGCCAAGTTAAGGGTCACTTTGTAACCTTACTATAATGTTAGTTTGCCTGCCAAACGTCCGAATTTAAAAAAAAAGATAAAACAAATTTTAAAAAAAACTATACAAGAGGGGATACAACTTTATGAGCCTGTGCGTGAAATTTCCAACAATTTCAAATATGCGCAAAGCCATGACTCTGGCCAGTCTGTGCATCCGCACAGTCTGACCAGAGTCTTCACAATGCGTTTTGTAGATAGATAAGGTCTCAAAACATCTTTAGACCATCACTTAACTTTATTTTCAGAGTTTGTGGCTGTCTATGCCTCTCAATGTTTGAACCTCACCAACATTTCTAATTGTTGGAAATGTCTCGCACTGGCTAAGATCGTTAAAAGGAAAAATGTGTCAAAGAAAATGTGTTGTTGGTATTGTAAATAATCTTGGCGAATATTATCTATGCAGCTCTTCGTTGAATTTCAGCCTTTTCCCATTGATTTAAGGTCATTTCTGCAAAAGTCATTCCAAAACATACGAAAGATCACGTTTTAAATATCTATTGATTATGAATTAAATAACTGCAGTATTGTTTAGTCAGAGATACCGATCTCTTTGGGACAAGGCGACAACAATTATTTCTGATATTGTAATTTTCTATAAAACAATAACACTGATAACGGAAACAATTTAGAACGTTAACTTTTGAAATTGACGTACTGTACCTCTCAATTTCTGAGCACACATATAGATATGACTATGTTACGTAACAAACGTTTTATGACGTAAACAAATACAATGGACATTAAATTGATAGTTTCATTAGTAATTGATTTCAATTAACAACCAATTTTGTGAGACCGAACCATTGCGTCCTAAATTCATCTTAATAGTCTGAGGTATTTAATAAGCGTCAAAGTTTCTTCAAAATTTCGACTCGTATCCGCCTCTTTCATCCTCTTTTAACCAGTTACAAAATGATGAAGCTCTAGACTCGCCCAATTTTGAAAAAGATGCAGACGTCAATTTTGGGTTGAAGAATTTTTTCAAATATATTAGCCTGTGCGTGACATTTCCAACATTTTCACTCCTGCGCAATGTACGAACGTTGGGTAGTGTTGACAACGACACAATGCAACTATAATTAAAGTGGAATGCACGAAGATGGATAAAGACCTTTTATATCTATATAGCGCATAGTGAAGATTCTGGTCAGACTGTGCGGCTGTACAGGCTGGCCAGAATATTTGCTTTGTGCACATTTGAAATTGATGGAAATGTTACGCACAGGCTCATATGTCTTTTGGGGAAAATGAATCTAGGATTAGACGACGTACCCGGATGACTGTACATAACTTTTTATTCTTAACATGTAAAATTGAACAAATAATTGTAGGTACTTATAAATCTCAAATAATATCATTACTAATTTGAATATATGATACATGTAATAACAATACATTCAATTGGAAATGACCATATAGTAGTGAACCCAAAGTCTGCTGCACGTTAACGTAATATTGACGTCAGTGCGACAGGTGTACGGGTACACATTTAATGAATACTTCATTATCTTATTATATGATCGTTGATGATAAGTACCTGTCAATATGTTATAGTAATTGATTTGTTTTCGTGAAAATGCTGGATACTTATAGGTATAGTTCCGCAAGAAAGAGTGAGGTCCGAGAAACCGATATCTCCTATCATTTTCAATGTAAAATTGATCTTTGATCACTCACTTGAAATTGTAGGTCTATAAACCATGCTATTCGAATGTTTATAAACAGACTTTCGGCGAGTTAGTAATAGTTAAACGCTAATAATTGAAAATTAAACGATTTAAACAGCCGAAAGGAGGGAGCGTAGCGACCGACTGAGGCTGTTTAAAGCGTTTAATTTTCAATTATTAGCGTTTAACTAACTTAGTCTTTTTCCCGCCTTTTATATTATTGACATCATATTGCACGATTTAAGCGGAATAAGCCGGATACATTTATTAAAAGTAAACGCCCTTCTCTTTCCAAATATGGAGTTGTTGAAATATGCACGCAAATATTGAGTCTTTTAAAAGAGGCATTATCGAAGATAAATATGAAGTATAATATGGTTTTATTTACCCGACAATATAGATGAATGATGATCTGATACTTTTCACTCTGTGTTGCTTTTATTTGTTTGTTTGAATGGGTTTAACGCCGCTTTCAACAATCTCGTAGTTATATCGCGGCGGTCGGAGCACCTAACAATGGATTCCTGGTATTTCTTTCACCTGTACTACCATTACACCCTTTCCTAGCCTGCTATCTCACATAGGTTTACGATTATCTACCCATTGGTGAGAGACAAACGTCGGAAAGGATATTTGCCGCCACCGGGGATCGAACCCACGACTTCCAGATTGGAAATCTTATGCCTAACCAACTGCGCTATGGTGGCGGCTCACTCTGTGTTGCATGTTACTTCGAAAGAATAAAATACTTAACGGAATCGTATTTTCTTTTGTAATAAAATGTCTCTTTATTGATTAAATGTGCCAAATTGTTTACGAACTTATGTATGAAGGACAATCTAAGGACTAACGATTAGGCATATTATACTATTCTGCTGAGAAAAAAGATGTTATACAGTCCATCAAACCTTGGATAAATGCATATGCAATGTCCCCACTTCGTGGGCGTTTTCTTGTGTCATCAACTAAATTAATTTCGGTGGACAATAATACGCCTCATCTACAGCCGATCATGAAACGAGATTTGGCCAAGTTTAGAAAGGGGCCAAAAGGAATTAAACGAGAAGTTTATTGGAATAAACTTAAGGAAAGACGTATAGGATATATCGGACTGTTCAATTAGATCTAGATCTAATTAGTTAGCGATACTTTTCTTGAATAAATGTACAGGCAAGTAGAAAAGTAGTCGTTCCATAACAGATTTGACATGGTAATCCACGCCATGCCAGATCAAAATCTACATAGGATATTCGTTATACAACATGTGCACGAGTTAAACGATTTTCGCCTGTACTTGTCAAGTGGTCATTGCATATTTATAAAGGGGTAGTTTTTAGTCTGTACGCATGCCTGGAATAACAAATAAACCTCGACGTTTAAATGAAATAATGATCAAAATAAACCTTGGTTGAAAAGTTTATGGAAAATAAACCTTCAAAAAAATTGAAAATCCAGCCTTTTGATTGGATGATAATGTAGGACAAAGACTAAATATAGATAAATTGGGACCAACGGATTTCTTGCTGTCACGGTCTCTAACTATACTGAAAGACCAAAGAAACGCAAAACTAATGGTTTTAGTACCATCCTTTGAATTACTTCTGTAAACGTCATGTGTCATAGCGTAAAAGTAACATGCCATAGGAACCGATTTAATCGTGAAGAAACTAAATTTGAAACGACAAAAAGCATTGAATATCGTTAGGGAGAAAAAAAAGTTGTTTTCATCATGAGTTTCTTTACTCTTTCAGTATATGGGTGTAATAAAGTACCGTTATCTCACGCTCGTTAAATCACAGTTCAGTCCACCCCTACTCATGGCTATTCCACATTTTCCCGCGTTTTCTAATACCCCGGTTGGACTATAGTGTATTGTCAAACACCATATCATATATCTGTTGGCTTCTAAAACCTAACGTAAAGTACAACCAACAAAACTTCTGAATGGTCCTACTCATATAATGATTTAACCATGAATTAACAAAAAGTTTTCGAAAATATTCATGATATATATTAAGTTACGAATATTAGAAAATATGGTTTACAATGAGCGAAGGATGCTTTTCACCTAGCACGTTAAAGAACAAACTGAAGCTCAGCAGTTGTTTCGTCCTGTTTCTTTGCACAATTTTTGTTTAGACGCGCGTGCGAGCGTGAGTGCGCATGACTATGCGTCTCTAATCATTTTCTATTGTAACCGGTCTAAAATTTTGTGACATGTTTTTAGCAAATTCATGTTGTTTTAGTAAATGAGTTGAGGGTCTTCGAGCATTTAACGAAAATTCATAATATTCAGGGATAAAACGTATTTATTTACTTAAATGTCAGTCATAAAAACATAAAATGTACATTTCAATCGAATCAAAGGAAATGTTTTCATTTTCGGAGTGTTTGACCTGTATGATTAACATGAGAATTACGAATTAGTCAGTTGGGGACCAACATGTTATTCAGGCTGTAGTTACGACACTTTGGTTGCCCATCGACGATATAGAGAATATCGAATGAGTGGTCATTGAATACCGAATTTATTTAACGAGTCATCTATCTACAGATAAAAACGAGGCTGCGCCGAGTTTTTATCTGTTTATAGATGACGTGTTTAATAAATTCGGTATTTGATTAGCAACAAAGTTGATATTCTATTTATAATATGACCAGAATTTTAGGAGTAAAATGAGAAAATCATGATTTTTGTCGATTCATGTTATTCCGCGAAACGTATAACGCCGTTTGCGAAATAACACCAACAATGTATTATGACGTCATTTTCACATAGAAAATATAACGTTAGTAGCCTATTACGTTCTTAGCTTATTTGCATAGTTATTCAACTAGTGTAATAACACCCGTGTAATATCAAAAAAATTCATCGGTGTTATTCCACTCCCGCGACGTCGGTCATATTTTAAATATATAGAATAACAAGCAAGAGTCTTAAAATACCAATGTTATCTGGTCGAGGTTGGGAGAATTTATCATAGTAAGGCTTTGCCGAGTCATGGTAGATTCTCGCAGCCGAGACTAGACAACATTGATATTTTAAGACACTTACATGTTATTCTATTTATCAAGCAATGCTTTAAATATTATAACAAACCCTTCAAAAACAAAGAAATTCAGGTAAAAGTGTATGCACATTGTTTCTAAAAATAGACTTCCTGATATCATTTTATGTTATCAGACAGGTGATATCAGGTTAATACAGGCTAAATTGCATGATAAAGAACATTTACTGAACAACAAAAGGAGCGTTATATTAATTATACTGGTTGAAGCTACTGAAAGTAAAGAAGCATTTGACCTTATCTGAACTATTGCTATCAATTGCAAGCATTCTGACCAAATATCTAGACATTAAAGCCAAAGAATGCACCTCTTGACTTCTTTTTAACCTACTTGGCCCACTCTCGAACTCGTCAAAAGTCTCCATGGGACAAAAATTCCGAACAAGTTTCAAGACATGTGAGCCAAAAATCAGCCCTCTCGAGATCACTTAAGTTTTTTTTCTAAGATTTCACCCCTTTTCCTCATTTTGACTCCACTTAATCCAATCTAAAACTAAACAGTTTCGGCTCAAATGTCACGAAACTTGATCAGAATAACTGTCTTCAGGAAATCTAAGTCTAGTTTAAAATTAGGTCCACTGGGGTAAAAAAGAGGGCACGCGATTAGTCTAGGAAAAACCATGTATTCACTCTAGAAAGCCACATCTTTGGCTTATATTGCTCGAAACTTGGCCAGAATATTTGTCTACATGTAATCTTGGCCGTGTTCGAAGTTGGGTCAAGTGGGGGTCAAAAATCCTTGAAAAACATTGTGTGCACTTCGGAGGCGATTTTTTTTCGTCTCAAATGTCTTGAAATGTAATAAGATTTCTTTTTGACTTATTTGGACAAGTTTGAAATTTTGTCAAGTCAGTCATTGATTTGATTTGTCGCTTTTATTAACAAAGCCTCAGAGGAGCACTACAGGGCAATTTTTTTTATTATTCAATTAGATCACTGATTTGGTTGTCAGGTAGACAAAATCTGAAAAAAAGGTCATAAATGTCATTTTTTTCAGAAATCAAACATTATAGTGCTGATGAGAATACGTTTCTACATTAGTCCTGTCCACATTTGACCATGACCTTAAGTACTCCTGGGTTTCGATCTACTGCTGTTTGAAATGCGTCCTTGACCTTATCCAGGCTGTATCGATGTGTAACCAGGCGGGCAACGTTGACCTTTCCACTGGCTACGAGGTCAATGGCGATTGGGAAGCTGAAAAAAAGTGAGATACGTTTGGCAATATGAGCCATTACAATGTCAAGTCTTACAATAATGTTTCTGGATAACTTGATTATATTTTAGCACATAGAACAATGAAATGATCATAATAAGGGATAGACATTTAATTTACTACTTTTAATCAAACGCAAATTAACATTTCCATAGCATGAGCATGTTGCCATAAGATTCACGTAAAAAGCACACTCTAGTACATGTTGACGAAAATATTCATATTTTGTATTCTTTTATTTTGCTTTTCAGAAAAGAAAAGAAAATTTCCATTTAAAGATATTTTAATCTTTCTATTCCTTAGCAGAGATTATATATCATTGTTTTTTTTTAACCATATGTGTACAACCAGGGCATGCATATGTCTCCACTTAATTCTCGCTCACTGATCCCCGACAAGCTAAATAATCTTAGATATCAAACTCTATAAGATTGGCTTTCTCCAGACCGAAGGCATAAAACAAACATACAAAACATTTGCTATAGATGTCGAAGATCAAAACATTGTCAATGAGCCACCAACATACCGTAAAACCAGGCTTTTCCAGCTGCAGGTCACAGGTTTTGATTGCCCAACGACGCATAACGCATTTTTATGTATAATTTGATTGGCCAAACGAGTTTTATTGACATTGATCTGTCAAATGCCATTAAGCGGTCTATAAGTTTACCAAAAGCGGTCATATCTCCAGCAGTTGATTAAAGAAATCTGTCGATCATTGGCAATTCCGATCGGCAAGGTCATGTGGGATGCACCTCTTCCAATCACACAAACACAACCTCCCGGGACGACAACCTACAAGAAGAAACCAAGGTTCTCACAACTTAAGGTAGAGGACCCGTAATAATTCCGCAACGTTTTAGAAGTCATAAACTTTAACAGTGTTAACCGAGGTTTCCTAATGATTTCATTAGGAAACCTCGGTTAACAGTGTGAAAGATCATGAGTTCCGAAATGTTACAGAACTATTAATTGTCCAATACCTCAAACATTAGGATGACGGTATCTGTCTAAGAAGCCTACATAATTACTAGTTAACAGTCGGTGATTTATTATGAATTAAAGAAATGAACGTAAAATTTTGATTTCTTTATTGTCATAAATGATTTGAACTAAAATTGACCTGGAAACAGTGTGACTTTTACTGATGATCCCACGAAGCAGCTTTCGTCAGTTATATCTCATCTGTTAAAATGCTGTGCCAACTGCGAGAGTGCCAATGTATTGTATTATAAAGAGATTATAAAAAATGTTTAGTTTTTGACTAAGAATTCACCCAAACCCTAATTTGAAAGGATAATTTATCTTTTGCTTAGGCAATCCAAATGCCTTTCACATTAAAGATATCCTTGATTAAATGTTAAATTCTATATTTCCCGTTATGATTAGAAATGGGCATATAGACGCCTTGAGTAAGGCTAAAAACTGAGTATTTTATTAAGCAAGAGCTGTCTGCGAACAACATAGCTCGCCCAAACTGCTGCTTGTCACAGACAACACTAGACCAAAGATCAAAGTTCAAGGTCATTTTTTTACGTTAAAATCCACGATCTGATATATATTAGTCTGTTTTTGAAGTAACTTAATAAAGAAATAAAAAAAAAACAAACATTTTTGCTTCAAGTGCATGTAAAAGGTTAGGTAAAGTGAAAGCCAACAGACTGATGACATTACTAGTGGAATTTTATCGCATTAAATATTGATCATCTAATCAGTGTATTTTTGAAGTATAAAGGTAGCTGTAAGAATTCAGAAAATATATGCAAGTTAAAAGCAATATCTTAAAGTATCAAAAGTCAAGGTCAAGGTCTCAAAGTGAAGAGACTTGATCACAGGAAAAAAACCTGTATCACCTGTTGAATGAGGATATCAAGTATAATGGCCATAGGTAAATGCACTCATAAATACTGGTGAAAGCCTTTCGCCTTGTCAGTTTGTATATGATGTTACGATGTCTCGAGTTAAAGCAGTTATAGTGTCCGTTTGTAAAAGCAAATAGAAAATATAAATAAAGTGGAAGTATTTTTAGTAAAAAGTTTTCGGTTAAAGTTTATCGAAGTCTAAGAAAGGTCATGGTCAAATTGTCAAGGACTTTGTTCTCTTTGGAAAGCCTATTTATTGGTGAGTGTGTGTATGAGGTAATGATGTCCATAGGTAAAGCATCAAGGAAATATAACCAATGTTAAAGTTTTTTTTTTTTAAAAAAGGGGCCAAGATCACTGTCTCAAAGTTATTTTGATATGAATGTTAGTCTCAAATGAAAGCCTATACCCTAATGAGTGTTTCTGTAAAATATAGAGCCTCTTAGATGATTATTGATGGAAATATTTTTCTTACTCTAAGAGGGGATATAGACTGTATGTTTTTTTCATATCTGCTTTTTCATATATGTCAAAACATGCAGTGTAAACCCCCAGATAATGAGCGTTCTGTTAACAGATCTGCAAAACATACGGAATAGAACATGTTCTATTTCCGTCTGCTTCTCAATACCGAAATGACCATTGATACCTCTGATGACCTGCTGATAAGCTGATAAAATAAACAATTACTGGTCAGCTCTTTCAAGTAGCCTGTCAAATAGACATATTTTTGTGAAATATAATTCCTTCAATGACCAGGGAGAAGATTTAACCTATAATAGATAAATTCTTCCAGTGGTACTTGGTATATTGAAAACTAATTATAATAATAAAACTGAATAATAATATGTTTAAATATATTCTTTATTTCCTCCATATATGAAGATTATAAGTTAGAACAAATTTACATCAAATTTATGAAAGTTGTGAAATGACCCAACTTAATTTAGAGTTGTCATTCTACTGCACTTAATTGTCTAGTCTGATCACCAAAAAAAAAAAAAAAAAAAATTCTCTACCTTTGAATTAGTTTGTTTACGCCTATTCAATTTACATGATTAACATCAATCGAGGTTCAAGTTCTTATAACTCCCTCTCCATTCTACTTCTTGTGAAATCCTCAAATACTAACACCAAATGTTACGGATAAGTAAGAA
Source organism: Fragum whitleyi (assembly GCA_948146395.1). Lineage (NCBI taxonomy): Eukaryota > Metazoa > Mollusca > Bivalvia > Cardiida > Cardiidae > Fragum > Fragum whitleyi. The sequence continues at coordinate 22,638,596 of OX411556.1, forward strand.
AATGAAGCTAGACCAATGGCATTTTCAGGAATCAAATTTCTCCTGGCTCCTCTCAATTGAGAGACCGATGCTCAGCGACCCGATGAAAATTTGTTAGTTATTTATCAAGTATTAAATTGTGAAGAGTAATTCGTTTAAGTCTCAAATTAAATTAGAAATAAAATATTTTGAGAAACAAATGTTCAGAAAAGAGATCAAATGATTTATTACAGAAACAGAAAACTCTGTGAGCATGTTCCAGGTTTAAGACAACTTAAACAGGAGTGAAGGGTTAAAATAAATTAATTGAGCTGTATTTCAATGTCTTTATTATCATTTAAGTGATGAATAAATTATTTGTTTATTTCATTGAGGTGTGAAACTAAAAACATAATCACACTGTATAAATACGCAAAGTGGATTCATGTATGAGTGTGATTAGGAACTTTTTTTGTTTTATACCTACATGAAATTGAGAAATATTCTCTTCATAGAAGCTTACAAAATGACTGCATGCCCAAAATTGCTTTCATTGCACCATGAAACCAATTTTAAGCCAATCAGAACATACAAATATTAATGGACACAAATAAAACTAAATATTTAAATATACATTTGGTTTCGGTGAGCGATATAATATTCCCTCATCATTCCAGTAATACAATACACTATTTGATCTTGCAAATGACTGACAGCAATGACCGAGGTCAACTGAAGCAGATATGTAAAAGCATACAGTGTAAACGCAAAAAGACAGATACGCTTTTACACATGTGCTTTTTCATATCTGCTTAAACATACAGTGTAAACGCTCTCTAATGCGGACGCCGACACGACGCTGATACTTACAGATCACATTTAATGAGTGAGAGGAGCGATTTTTGAGTGAAATTTAAGGGAGGTAATCCAAATTAGCTAATTTTGTTCAGGATAATATTTTCCAACTGATGATTATTTCTTTTACGCACTTGCGTAAATTGCGTAATGGGAGTTACGCCCTTGCGAGGGTATGACAAAAGCTTCTCTGAGATTTGCGTCTCGGGCGAGCTAACAAAGGTTTGAAAAAAAACTTTAAATTTGAGAACATTTTAAGGCGTAACAAAAAACATGTAATCTTTTGGACAGATTTAGGAATTTTACAGAATATATTTTGAATATTTTGTTACAGCACTTCAGATTCCAACTCACCAGTATTGATAGCTGTAGACACCACTCTGCCCCAGTACATTCCAACACAACGTCGGGGGCTTCCCCCATTTTGTCATGTACTTCCTTGATGACGTCATCATGCTCACGTGACACGGTGAGGACTGTGTGCGAGGCTCCAAGATCCTTCGCTAAGGAAAGTCGGTCCTCCATTATATCTGTCAAATGAACTTGGCAATAAAGAATTCTATTACCCCGACAATAACATAGAGGTGTCACATAGATCAGGGCCCAAGGTTATAAGAGGGGGTTTAGACTGTATGTTTTTTCATATCTGCTTTTTCATATATGTCAAAACATGCAGTGTAAACCCCCAGATAATGAGCGTTCTGTTAACAGATCTGCAAAACATACGGAATAGAACATGTTCTATTTCCGTCTGCTTTTCAACACCGAAATGACCATTGATACATCTGATTACCTGCTGATAAGCTGATAAAATAAACAACTACTGGTCAGCTCTCTCAGAAAGCCTGTCAAATAGACATATTTTGTGAAATATAATTCCTTCAAGGACCAGGGAGAAAATTTAACCTATTACCATATAATAGATAAGTTCTTCCAGTGGAACTTAGTATATTGAAAAATAATCATAATAATAAAACTGAAAAATAATTGCAATTTACTGACCTATCAGGATCAAAGGCATTTTCGGGAATCAAATTTCTCCTGGCTCCTTTCAATCGAGAGACAAGTGCTCAGCAACGCGATGAAAATGTGTTGGTTATTTATTAAGTATTAAATTGTGAAGAGTAATTTGTTTTTATTGTTACTTTAAGTCTCGAGTTAAATAAGAAATAAAATGTTTTGTGAATTGAATGTTAAGAAAAGAGATCAAATGATTTATTACAGAAACAGCAAATTCTGTGACCATTTTCCAGGTTTAAGACAACTTAAGCAGGAGAAAAGGATTCAAATAAATTAATTGAGCTATATTTGAATGTCTGTATTATCAATTAAGTGATGAAGAGACTATTTGTTGATTTCATTGAGGTGTGAAACTAAAAACACAACCACACTGTATAAATGCGCAAAGCGGATTCATGTATGAGTGTGATTATGAATTTTTTGTTTCATACCTCCGTGAAATTAAGACATATTCTCTTCATATCTTAAAATTTGATATTACGAAGCAAAAATCGTTAAGATTAGTCAATAATAATATTAACATTGAATTGGAATACTTTTCGCGGAAGCTTACAAAATAGCTGCATACTAAAAATTGCTTTCATTGCACAATGAAACCAATTTTAAACCAATCAGAACATACGGATATTGATGGACACAAATAAAATTATTCAAATATACATTTAGTTTCGGTTAGCGATAAAATATTCCCTCATCATTCCAGTAACCCAATACACTATTTGATCTTGAAAATGACTGACAGTCATGACCGGGGTCAACTGAAGCAGATATGTTAAAGCATACAGTGTAAACGCAAAAAGACAGATACGCTTTTACACATGTGCTTTTTCACATCTGCTTTAACATACAGTGTAAACGCTCTTTAAAACTTTTCCCGGGCTCAACTGAGAATTTTCTCAAATTCTAATATTGAATAATGTATGAAAATTAAAGATAATGTTAATAAGCTGTTATTTATAACAACTTATTAATATTGTCTTTTATTTCAATAAATTAAAATGAGTATTAAAACAAAAATACTATTTTAATCTCACATTGAAATTTGAGAAAATTTTTAATTGAAAATGAAAATGAGAAAAGTTTTATAACCTCGGGCCCAGATATATGTTGAGATCATTCTCTTGAGAACACTGCTTAACAAGAGCAATGCAAGTGGATGCCACGCTCAGCAAAAAAGTGTTGGATTCCAAAAAGATCTATTTCGAAAATTGGAAATATACTTATAATAACTAGAACTAGAGCGGACTTATACCCCCCACAAGCATTTTGTCAAAATGCAAGTGCTATTAGTGCATGATGTGTTTTAACAAATATTGAGGTCATATGCAGCATTTGCATGGAGTTTCATGATTCTTGGTTGCTTGGTTCTTGAGTAAGAGTCCGGAAACAAAACTTGAAAAAAAAAATGACTGTGGCCTTGACATTTGACCTACGTAACCCCAAAAACAAAAGGGCACTTCCCTGGGTCATAAACATCAATTGAATAAAGTTTCAAGATTCTAGGTCACTTGGTTATCGAGTTAGAGTCCGGAAACGAAAATTGAACAAAGGCTGACTGTTATCTTGACCTTTGTGACCCAAAAACAAAAGGGTACTTCCTTGGGTCATAAGGAACATTTGTATTAAGTTTAATGATTGTAGGTCACTTGGTTCTTGAGTTAGAATCCGGAAACGAAAAGGTCTACTGACGCACGGACGGATGGCCGGACGGGTGGGCGGATGGACAGACATAAATGGTGAAACCAATACACCCCCCCTCTACTTCGTAGGTGGGGGTATAAAAAAGATTCTAGGGTTATCTCACTTGACATCATTGGATTGATCTTGTAATAGTGAAAAGTTATGCCAATAAGCGAGCAAATAGCTTTAATAATATCAGAGATACAGTAAGAAATCTCACGAAATTGACCTTAATCCCATTCTAATTCGCTCACTCAAGGCTCAATTTATTCGTTCAAAACACCCACTAAACGCTCCGAAATCAGTCGAAAATACCACAGAGTTGTTCAAAACGGCATTCGAAACGAAAAATGCATTCCTATTTTGTATTAGCTGGTGTTGATATGAAGGTGCCGGCGACGACAGATAAATCCTTTTTATTGACAAGAGGATAATGGTGGTCCTATATCGCACACCGGAGTCTCCTTGATCATTAGGACATCATAAAAATAAGTGTGCGGATGCACAGGCTGGTCAGAGTCTTTGCTTTGCGGATATTTGAAATTGTTGGAAATCTCACGCCCAGGCTCATTTGTCTATCTTTTTCAATGCCCTTGACTGTTTTCAGAGAAATTATAGTTGAAAGATTTCATATGTTGTTTCTGTGTAAAATTGGATGCACATGGGCTTAACCAAACTATACAACCCCAGGAACATGATATGAACAAACTTCTTATATATAGGTCCATTTAATGAAGCTACTCACAAAATTAATAGGCTTTCTACCGTCTGATTTCATTGAAGATTTTTAAATGTTTCACTGTGTTTTCAATGTAAAATGGAATTCGCTCGAGCGGAGCCAAAATTCGGCCCCTGGGACATTATATGAACAAACTTGGTTGCGGTCCACTAGGTGATGCTTCATACTAGATATTATGAAAGTTGTCTGTCTTCTGGTTTCAGAGAAGAATATCTTTTTAAGAGTTTTCCTCTTTGTTTCTTTGGATGCGCCAAAGTGGTGCCCAAGTATAACTCCAGAGGTATAATATGAACAGTCTTGATAGAGGTCCACAAAATTATGCTTCACACCAAACATGAAGGATGTCTGCCTTCTGCTTTCAGAGCAGAAAAGCTTTACAAAAGGAAGGTTCCCGCCAAGTTTCATCTAGATGACTCCATCGGTTAAGGAGGAGAAGATGTTAAAAGAAATTGTGGACGACGGACGCCTGGCGACTGACATTGGATGATCACAATAGCAAGCCTTCAGCGATTCGTGCCCAGGCAAGCTGAAAAGTACGTAGAGTTTTGAATGAAATTGAGGAGGGGGGGGGGTTAAAAATATCGATAATTTCGTCTTATACGGACGATATTGTAATGCCTTCTCTCAATTTCATTCAACTAACTCATTCAAATCCATTCCAAAACTATTCACATTTTCAATTTCATGATTTTCCAAGGTAAAAGCTTATCATGCCGCCTACGTAAACACCGAAGACGACATGATGATCACAATAACTTAATAATAAGTGTACTATATTCTTAACTATTTAAATCCCTGTATTCGTTACCAGAGATTTCCAGTTGTGAAGAGGAGCTGCCGTCATAGCGCAGTTGGTAGCGCGTCGGACTGTCAATCTAGAGGTCCCGGGTTCGATCCCCGACGCCGGCACTCATTCGTTTCGACTATTTGTCTCTCCCCAATGGGTTGATAATCTTGACCTATGTGAGATAGCAGCTGGAGGCTAGGAAAGAAAATGGTGGTTGTACTGGTGGGAGAAATACCAGGAATCCATTGTTAGGTGCTCCAGCCGCCGCGATATGACTGAGATTATGTTGAAAGCGGCGTTAAACTCCATTCAATCAATCAACCAGTTGTGAAGACGTGGAATAATGGCTAAAAAAGCATTGTTACCTCTAATAACCTCCAACCCTTTCTTACAGAAATATGGGGATTCTATTAATCCCGGGGTTGTATTAATGCTTAAACGATGCTAATCATTCACGATCGATATTGTCAATTTGTACGAGATCGAAAAAAAAAATCAATAAATTGATCGAGTGAGGACAATAAAACAAATTGATTTAAGATTTTTTTCAATGATATTGACAATAGAGCGGACTTCTTAAGGTAGTGGACCCGTAATAATTTTGCAACTTCTCTGAAGTAATGAACTTTAACGATGTTAACCAAGGTTTTCTAATGATTTTCATTAGGAAACCTCGGTCAACATTCTGAAACTTTATGATTTCCAAAATGTTGCGGAACTATTACGGGTCCACTACCTTAAGACAATACCTGCAATGCAGACGTTCGAAGCGCCCATTGCTCTCGCTGTCATCATACATAGTAGTCCTATTGTACCTACAAAAATAAAAATAAAAATATTGATCCTATTACAAGCTACAATTAGAAGATTCTTCTAATCCGAAGAACCTTTAGACAGCAATTTATATATTTCTGTATCTACTTATTATTTTTCATAAAAGTATTAACATCTATGAGAAAGAATAATTTTGGGAAAATCACAACTTATTGGTTTTGCTTAAATTGTTAAAAAGAATTTCAGAATTATTGTATTTTCATTTCAACTTTAAGTAATCTACGATGCAAATGAGACGATGAAGAAGAAGGCAAGGTAAAAATAGAGAAAGGAAAGAAAATCAGAATAGGTAACTGAAGATTAAGACGCATATACAGAAGACTAGTAGAACTTGAAATAAAGGTAGCAGAATTATAAAGTATTATACTTTCGCCGATTTAACAAAAAAGCTTCATGCTTTTACAATTCCAACACAGGTCCTCTACGGCTATAGTAATATACACCTGCACTAAGTACAATAATAGATTTCCCCATCTTTACGATACAAACGTAAGTCACGTGCGGCTATAGTAACACATACCAGTACCAAGTATAATCACAGATTGTCCAGCCGTAACGACCCCTACTTAAGTCCTGTACAGTTATTGTAATATATACAAGCACAAAATACAACCAAAGATTTTCCAGGCGGAAAGCCCACACGATAGTCCTATGCGGCTATAGTAATACATACCAGCACCAAGTACAATCACAGATTTCCCCCTTTAAAACAAGAACGTAAGTCCTGTACGGCTTTAGTAATACATACCAGCACCAAGTACAATCACAGATTTCCCCGCCTTTACAATCCAAGTAAGTCCTGTACGGCGATTGTAATACATACAAGCACCAAATACAACCACATATTTCCCCGCCTTTACAATCCCAACGTCAGTCACGAACGGCAATAGTAATACATGCCAGCACCAAGTACAATCACAGATTTCTCCGCCTTAACGACTCCAATGTATGTCATGTTTGGCTATAGTTATTCATTTTAGCACCAAGTACAATCACATGCTTTTCTGTTGATACAACTCCCGTGTAAGTCATGTACGACTAAAGTAATACATACAAGCACAAAGACAATACCAGATTTTCCCGCCTTTGCAATACTAACGTTAGTCATGTACGGCTATAATAATACATACCAGCACTAAGTTCAATCACAGATTGTACCGCCTTTACAGCCCCACGTAAGCCATGTAGGGCTATAGTGATACATACAAGCACCGGGTACAATCGCATATTACCCCGCCTTTACAACCCCCACGTAAGTCATGTAGGGCTGTAGTAATACATACCAGCACTAAGTTCAATCACAGATTGTACCGCCTTTACAGCCCCACGTAAGCCATGTAGGGCTATAGTGATACATACAAGCACCGGGTACAATCGCATATTACCCCGCCTTTACAACCCCCACGTAAGTCATGTAGGGCTGTAGTAATACATGTCAGCACTAAGTTCAATCACAGATTGTACCGCCTTTACAGCCCCACGTAAGCCATGTAGGGCTGTAGTGATACATACAAGCACCGGGTTCAATCGCATATTACCCCGCCTTTATAACCCCCACATAAGTTATGAAGGGCTATAGTAATACATACCAGCAGTATAACATATCATCACCGAGTACAAGTACAGATTTGCCCGCCTTCACAACAACCCGTGTACAGACATGTTCATCTACGGAATTGCATAATAGCCCCGAATACAAGTAAAGATTTCCTCGACTCCAAGTCACCCCTTCTGCCGCCATGTGCGGCTAAATAATTAGATACTAGCACCGAGTTCCAGAACAGATTTCCCGGCCTCCACTTCACCCCGCATACAGTCATGTACAGCTAAAGTTTTACATACAAGCACCGAGTACGCGCTCAGATTTTCGCGCCTCCACGCCACCCCGCCTACAGTCAAGTACGGCTACAGAATAACAAACCAGCATCGAGTACCAGCATAGAATTCCCGGCCCCCACTTCACCCCGCCTACAGTCATATACGGCTATCGTTTAACATACCAGCACCGAGTACCAGCACATATTAAGCCGCCTTCACATCACCCGCCTACAGTCATGTACGGCTACATAATAAAATACCACCACAGATTTCCCCGCCTTCACACCACCCGCCTGCAGTCATGTACGGTTAATGAGCTACATACCAGCACCGACTACCAGCACAGATTTCCCCGCCTCCACCCCACCACGTCTACAGTCATGTACGGCTATAGAATTACATACCAGCACCGAGTACAAGCACCGATTTCCCCGCCTCCACACCACCCCACACAGCCATGTACGGCTACAATATTACATACCAGCACTTATTGCCAGCACAGATTTCCCAGCCTCAACGTCACCGCGCCCACAGTCATGAACTGCTACAGAATAACATACCAGCACCGAGTACCAGCACAGATTTTCCCGCCTCCACACCACCCCGCCTACAGTCATGTACGGCTACAGCTAATGGTTCCATAAAAGCCCCTTCTTCGTCTGTCATATTATCTGGAAGTCTGAAGTAGGACATATCTTTACATTAAATGTGTTCAAAACATTATTTCCGTCGCTTGAAATGCAAGAATTGTTTTCGACAATAGCATCCCTTATTTAGTAATGAAAGCATAACCAACATTTAAGGTGTTACCTAAAACATAGAGTCATTTAAGGAATATTTGGTGAACAAAAGTAATTGATAGCTTGAACCGCTCTTGGCATTTGTTCTGGCATATCCCCTGAAATGTCAAATAGTTATTTAGTTACTAGAAATAAATACTTATGAACTTGAGGCAAACAGCTTATCGTTATAGGACAATCTAAACGCCGTAGCTATGTTATTAAGTCGCCCATTTAGAAAAACAAATGATTAAAAAAAAATAGCGCAAAAACCCAACACCCATCTCATTATGAATGTGTGCTTTGATTGGAATTCGATTTAATAACAACAACAACAACTTAAAAGATTGAATGAATGTATAAAAAATATCAAAACACGGAGCATTAGGCCAGTATTGCATTGGTATGTGGCGCTCTCGTTATTTAAACGCTGAACCATTGTAGCTAAAATGTTTACCCCAATCCACCCCATCCACCCACAGAAGCACACTTCCGCTGAACTTTTCTCTTTTAGAAATGAGCATGTGCATGACATTTCCAACAATTTGAAATGTTCGTGTTGTGTAAACATTGAGAAGCCCAGACAATAAAAAAATGTAAATATAAAGTTACCTGATTGTCTACAGATACTATCTACTGAGCGCATAGTGAATACTCTGGTCAGACTGTGCGGCTGCACAGGCTGGTCAGAGTTTTTGCTTTGCGCATATTTGAAATTTGTTGGAAATTGCACGCGCAGGCTAAAACATTGTTTGAGAAAATTTGTAACACTGCTCTTTCCCTACCGCAAACCTTCTTCGGCGAAAATGTCAGAGTGTTTATGAAATGTTACTTTTATATTAATTCATCAGTATTTTGACAATTATAATCATACATTTGACAATTTCAATGATGAATTAAAAGATTGACATTTTAAAAAGAAGTCAGTAACATCGAAATGACAAATATTGTTAGGATTAGCACCTGTGAAATTGAAAGGTAAAAAGTGTTTAAAGGACGAAAAGAATATTTTCGTTTTATTTTCATGGGGTTATGAAATGAAAATAACCATTTTTAATCAATTTGCGAAAAAAATATAATTGTGATTACTACTTTTATTACCTATGTTTTGTTCTACCATGAAAAGAAAATCCATTCATTTCTTCCCATGAAATCATATTTAAAAAATCACACACACACAAACAAACAAACAAAAAAAACTTACTTTGAAATTTGTTTATGGTACTGTTTTGCAGGAAGCCTGTGTGACCCGTCACGCGAAAGGGACCATCTGGGAACTCTGTCAAATGAATATTTGAAAAAGAGATTGGTTCCAGCATAGATCAACCGGAGGTCACTTTTCAAAAATTCTTTCACTGGAAGGTAGATTTATTATTGTATATACAAAAAATGGCATATTTTGGAAGGTTTTGACCCTAGTCAGTCTGCACAATCCGCGTAGTCTGACTAGGGTCGAAACCTTACGCACTACCCAGATGGTCCCTTTTAGCCTGATGGGTCACATATATATCTTCAGAAAATTGCTCTTAAAAGTATGAATAAAATTAGAATATCCGTTTCTGACACTCGAACTAGGATTGAAATAATAGCAAGATGAACCAATAAATTCTATGATGCTAGGTGTAAAAGTCGCATAGCTTATTTTATGTTATTTCGATGGCTTCGGGCGCAAAACGGAGCGTCAAACCCACACAAACTTAGCTGAATGTCGATGCTGATCAAACTGCAATGTACGCAGATTACGTAGGCTTGCTATGGCGTTGCTTCTTACTAACTGGGTATTTGGACTAACCTACATACATGTACCTGTTACGCTTTTTGTGCATTTTTTTAGCTGAAAAAGAGATCCTTTTTCCCTTTGCCAAAAGTCATCCTTATTGGCATAGAAGAGTGATAAGCCCATTTTAGTAAAGAAAATGGCAATTTCATACAGATATTCTGAGTGCAGCTAAATGTCTAGTCTTGGTAGGCTAGCAATGGTACAGGCACTGGTAGTTTAAAGCGCGAAATTCGGTTAAAAAATGGGTTAATTATAACATTATCGTAAACGATCAGATTTCGAAGAAGATTCTATTTACTTAAAATAGAAACAAATTTCACCGTGACCCCGATTTGACACCTTTAGCGAATTATAAAACACAATGACTTAGTTAATTGACAGGTAGATATACGTCCCAAAAATAGCGGAATTTAATTCGAAACTTGATTTCAAAAGTGTCCATCCGCATTTATGACTTCAGGCAACTACCATAAAGTCACCGAAATGAGATACACTGTTCAAAGTTGTAAACGTCTGACAGCAAAATGTTGATTAAAGTGTCCAGCGTATGTCATAGGGATCAGAACAAAAATAGTAATTTCATTTTAATAGCGGACGACTGACGCTTAATACTAGATTTTCTTGATGTTTCTCATAAAAGTTAAACGGATAAAAAAATCCGTTTAACTTTTATGAGAAATCTCAAGATACAGTTCTACCAATGTCGACACCCGAGAGCTTGGTATGGCCTCAATTTTCTTCGAAAAGACGAGCCAAAAATGTTAGCACCGGGACATTAATTGTCGAAGAAAACTGAACACAGACTGAACAGAGTAGAGCTTTATTACGTGGTAACGCCACTCCGGAAAGTGCGCTACCATACCTATATTACGCTGAGGATTATATTAAACTGGCAGCCCCCCTTCCAAACCTGAGGTCTGCCATTTGAGAAAGATGGGTTTGAACGATGCACTATGGTGATGAATGCAAAGAGCAAGTTTCGTGAATTAAAACAAGCAATGAACACGATAATAATAGTTTGGCTAGCCCTGCGTTTGAGAGAAAAACGTCCGCAAAGATGTGAGAATCGGTACTCCGCTTTGCACGTGAATAATTGGGTTATCATTTATAAATGTTCGCAAAAGTTTTCACATCCTGAATGCAGAACGGGACTTTTTCTAATCCGATTCGCTGTCGCGAACAATCGTTTCTTGTGTAATTTACTTAACAATGTTTTCCGAAATGCCTAGTTCGGCCCTGTATTCTGGATGATAAAACGCTGGATGGCAAACTGCTTGCAAATTATACCCCGCGTTGCACGCAAGTGCATGCGCAAAGCGGAGTATAATTCACAAATAGTTTGAACTGTTTTGTCATCCTGAACGCAGAGCGGGTTACAGAAAGTTATAGGTTCTTTCTTGTCTTTTAAGAAGTTACGTATAAGCATTGAAACATATATATTTGGCTCTTTTCACGTCGACCATGGGTAATTTCAAAACAGAACAAATATTTTGGTCGAAACTGAGAGGTTATCAACACAAGCGTGTTGCTTGTATTTATTTGTTTGCTTGTCAAAACGGTCCAGCATTTGAAGGAATATCGCACAAAATATGTTGCACAAGTCAAAATGTAGAAATCATCAATCCAGCGGGTAAAAAGGGAAGTCAGGATGAATATACATAAACAATTGGCCATTATTCGTTTCCAATAAATTCCTACTTTAAGAAAAAAAATGTTTTAAAGGCAAAAATAATTTTCTCGGTAATCGAGAAGAAGTTATCGAATCGTTACCCCTTGACTTTTGAAGATGTGGGTTAAAATAAGCTAGCGGAAATTATCAGGTAAGGCAAGTAGGTTAATATGCGGGCCAAATTTGCCATCGGTGATTATATGTCGCTTATGTTTATCCCAAAATGCTAGGTGTTATCCATTTCTTATAAATTAACCTCATCAACCAATAAAATACAGACTAAGCCTGTTTTAGAAACGTTTATAACAGAAATATAATGATACAAAGTAATCGCGTAATAATAATAACAGAAAATTTAAAATACGTGAAGGTTTTTGTATTATTTTTTTTGGCTGATCAAAAAGCTTACTTTTGGTAAACGAGAGTAAGAATTGAATTATTTCAATTTGATTAAAATATGAAACAAACTGTCGCATAAAGTTAAAATTGTTGTTAGAAATGAATAATAGAATAAGAATGTGACATTTAGTAACTTTCCGACTAGAATGATTCAGAAAAAAACCTTAGTCAATTTACGACTTGTAGTATATTCTTTTTATTTAGTTTCGGGATTTGAGCTTCTGCATGTCTCTTGTCTTTCTTTCCTTTGTTTTTACAGATAAACAAAATATCATCAGCCCTCTGACCTGGGGATATAAGGAAGGACTGGTAGAAGCTACCATGCTGCAGGTCCTTCATGCATATAGTAGATGGCAATGTAATTTCTTAGCAGTCCAGTTTCGAAAAAGAAAAGGCGCCATCAAATGCTATATTTTCTTTCCATGGAAAACATTGTGGAAAAAAGAAGAAATTGCTTGCTAGGAGCAATTTCTTCTTTTACCAAACTTTTTTCGTTTCAACTTACTCTTTAAATTTCTGAAGAATGAATTTAGTTTTCACGAAGAACCTTTTATAACCAGCGAGGAAGTACAGAGTTTTGCAGAAAGGTCTTTTAAGGCTGGTGGCAATAAGTAGTTAGTGTCGAATCATGTCTTTACTACGGAAAAATGCAATAATAATAAAAATAATAATCATAATAATAATAATAATAATAATTTAAAAAATGAATGAAATTTCGACCGTGTCGAATCCTCTTTTTACTATGGAAATAAATGTCAAAATTTTGTAAATGAATTGTTTTGTCTGGGACAGGGACACGAAAGCCTATGTAAGATTTCAAACTTGGGTTTTGCTTATGCCAAATTTCGAGGCACTGGTTTTGCAGTTAAATAGTCCCGTGTTCAGGATACCAAAACGATTGCAGACTTTTAAGAAAAGTTTTCTACTTTGCACGTGCAAAACGGAGTAGTATTTTTCAGACATTTCGGGAAAGTCTTCTTCTAGATCGCAGCCAAATTTCTATATGTGCAATTATCGTGCGGCAGCACTTCACGTTTTCTAGAAAATGGACTCAATCAATTCAAATGCACTGAACCCAAGTTCTAAACGGCCACACTACACTTGCCAAATTTTAACATATGTGACCCGTCACGCGAAAAGGGACCATCTGGGAAGTGCGTAAAGTGTCGAACCTAGATAGACTGCGCGGGTTGCGCAGACTGTCTAGGGCTGAAACTTTTAGCACCGAACTTATTTTCTGAATCTAGAATGATCAATCTACCCTCGAGTGAAAGAATTTTTGAAATACGACTTCTGGTTGACCTATGCTGGATCAAATCTCTTTTTCAATAATTCATTTTACAAAATTCCCGAATGGTCCCTTTTCGCTTGTCAGGTAACATATATGTAGTCATTTGATAAAATTTTCTTTATTTGTATGTGAACGACCATTCAATTTTGCTTATGCCGGAGAAAGAATGGATTCGGAATGTTGTCTAAAGTGTCTGTAGTAAAGGGTCAAACACGAGAACCCTCTTTCCAAAAGTCACAAAAGTTGCACATTTTAGAGAAATTTCAAAATGTCACTGTCAGAAATACTTTGAACTTAATCGAATTAGTGACAAAATTTGATTACCTTTGAGTGTACGATATCATACTATTGAAGAAAATAACATTGTGGTCGCTTTCTCTCGCACAAAAGCTGGAAATGTTAGAATTAACCCACCCAATCGTTCATACAATACTCCACTCCAAAAACTAGAAAAGCCCCAAAATCATGCAAAAGCCCCCCCCCCCCCCCCCCCCCCCACACACTTTGTTGAAAATGATCAACATTACATTCAAATGGATAGAATCAATCAAGATTTTATTTGCTGATGAGAACTTTAAAGCGCTTGGTTGGTCAATGAAGACACACAAACAGAAAATTACGAGTATTTTTTGAGGGAAGATATCCTTAATTTCGTCCGAATAAGCGGTATAAAGCTACGTCTCTTGAATCTCACTAAAAACTCGCTCCTCTCACTTATTCAATTTCATTCCGAAATCATTCCATAACCAATTACCTTGTCAACATCATGATGCTATTAACTGTTAAGGCTAGTTTACACACGCTGTCTAACCCTCGTAAGCTGAGTCAAACTCAGCATTAATCATATGTTAACGCGTTAAACTTTTGAAACAGTATACTACAATTATTAAAATTAGATGAATATAGATGTGAGAAGATAAACAGTAGTACCGGTGTTAGAAATCTCCGCGGTAATTTAAACACCCACATTTCAAACAGGAAATATATATATAGGAATAGTTTTTTGTGGTTAAAAAGGACATCTAAACGTGATTCATTTATTCATTATTTAAAGATACGTATATTTCTTTCATCTATCTATATATCATGTGCTATGTTATGTGCTAAAAATACAATAAAAAGCTCTGTATGTTGCTTGGAAATGGAATATATTGAAGGCCGAAATTATATCCTTATACTTTCACTCTGTCACGCCAATGGGAATAAAAGCAGATAAATGTGATAGTTATGTGAGACCATAGTTGTTTTTTTTTTTGTGACAGTGAATAAAAGACCAAAAGTATGGAGGAAATAAAAAGGTATGTCTATTTTAGTGAAGTAATAATGTTTCCCCAACCAAAAGAAAAGTTTGCAGAAACTGTCTGCTTTAGTTAGTTTGTGCACAATACGCATGTTCTTGTCATTTTACTTAAGGAAGTTGACTCGTAATAGTTCCGCAACATTTCGAACCACATATTCTTTTACAATGTTAACCGAGGTTTCCTAGTGAAAATCACGAGGAAACCTCGGTTAACACTGTTAAAGATCATTACTTCTGAGACGTTGGCGAGCTACTACGGGTCCAGTACCTTTAGATATATCTATGAATCTTTTACTATTGTTTTTCTTTTGGAGGGGGGGGGGGGGGATAAACAAACAATCAACCAAGCAAAATGTCAATATTCCCCTGGATTAGATTATTATACATGTATTTCATTATACCCTCTGCTAATCTACAAGTTGTGAACTCTTTCAATTAAATGGATTTCAAAATGTTCAAATTAAGATTTTTGAAAAATTGAGAAATAGCCGTCATACATAGCGAGGGACAGCGCAAAGCTTTTGTAAGTGCCTGTTAATAAATAAGCACTTACAATAGTGTTGCGCTGACCCCTCGATATGTAATCATTATCAGAAAAGAATAGCCCCCTTTTAACAAGCAATTCAGATTGTTTGTATTTAGCTAACGATCATGCAAAGGGCCGCTTGATAATCTCAAATAACATTTCTCGCGCGGACCAAGAAGCTTTTTTACAGTTAGTTACATCGAGAAATTGACATTCATCCCAATCAAAACCATTCTTAATTGCTCACCTAGGGCTCCGTTCATTCTAAACACTCACTCAAACCCCTCAAAACGCCCAAAAATTACTAAAAAAATATATAATCAACATTCACATTCAAAATAAAATATAAATAGAAAAAATGTGATTTCACTGACTTACATGTAATCAAAATTGCAAGCGTCTGATTGCTTCTGGAATTAATGGGAAGCCATTTATAGAACTTGAATACTTTTTTATACAGGGAAGGTAAAAAATATTTTGAACAAAATGAGCGGTATTGGATTACCTCCCGTTAATTTCACTCAAAACTCTATCCCTCTAACTTATTCAATTTCATTCCAAAATCATTCCAAAACCATTCACATTGTCAATTTCACGATGTTGTGAACTGTAACAGGGTGTTCCAAGCGAAAGCGTATTGGTTATGTAATCTAAAACAGGACTAATTTTGTTATTTAGCTTACAGCATTTTTTAAAAATTATACGGCAGGTCTGGATCGCGATTCAGAAGCCCTCCCTATCGATATAGATCAGCAGCTAAGAAGATGAGTACACAGACAATCAGCCCTGCGTTCAGGATCACAAAACGTTGCAAAAGGTTTGCTATTTACACCCTTTTTGCACGCAAGTGCACGTGCAAAGCGGGGTATAACTGACAAACCGTTTGCACCGTTTTGTGATCCTGAACACAGGACAGAAGTTTCATTTGTTTTCGAGTAAGATCGATTCAAATTTCATTTCTTGGACAAAATAAGCTA
This sequence comes from Fragum whitleyi, assembly GCA_948146395.1. Classification (NCBI taxonomy): domain Eukaryota; kingdom Metazoa; phylum Mollusca; class Bivalvia; order Cardiida; family Cardiidae; genus Fragum; species Fragum whitleyi. Next base: position 22,655,008 of record OX411556.1, read on the forward strand.
TATTTTCACTCGTGGCTCTGTTAGAGCACGTGCAGATTGAAGTTTAGTTTGCAAACAACTTTCACCCATTTTTATCCTGAATGCAGTGCTGGATTGTGGGTTGGAAAGTAGATGAATAAGCTTCAAATTTGATATAATAATGATAATGATTATGATAACAATCTCTTTATCTAAAGAAGATAGCTCGTTAAGCAATCGCTATAGAAACACTTTAATGAAGGACTTTATCAAAGTGAGGCCTTCTGAGACAATTGAAAATATATCAAAACAAGCAAAGCCAAATTAATGAATATAACACTATCATAGAATTCATAAATATGACCCGTCACGCTAAAAGGGGCAATCTGGGTAGTGCGTAAAATATCGATCCTAGTCAGACTGCGCGGATTGCGCAGACTGAATTGGGTCGAAACTTTTCGTAATGTGCTGATTTTCTGAATCTAGAATGTTCAATCTACCTTTCAGTGATGGAATTTTTGAAATTCGACTTCTGGTTGACCTATGCTGGACCCAATCTCTTCAAATATTTATTTCATAGAGTTCCGAGAACTCTTTTCGCGTGACGGGTCACAAATAATAATTCTAGGAGGAAATGGCGACGGATGATAGGTGAGAAATGATTGAATGGTTAATGACCCTTACCTTAGTCGCCATGAAAACCAGAAAAAACTAGTACAGATAGAAATGTCGTGAAATTGACAACCTGTATAACTTAAAGCTGCTCTTCCACAGTTTTTCATACAAAAGTTTACAGAACTTGTTCTTAGACTTAGAAATATGTGCATTTTTAGACGATTCAGAATGGTCCAAGGGCATTGGAACTAAAACCAACACATTCCAATAATTTTGTAAATCATTTCTTCTATGTGGCAAGATAAAGTAAGGAATCCAGTCTATAAATTTCCAGTCCATAAGTTCTAAAATTGTTCTTTTCCGTGAATCCTCTTTCATTTTTGCTTGCAATGATATGAACTTTCAAGCTGTTTAATACTTTGACCTTTATCTTTGATTGAATAAGACAAATATGTGGAATTCCCATGCGTAAATAGTTTGCTCGAAATTGAAAAAAAATAATTAAGGCGTTAGGAGTTGCTTTATTTTTTCAGAATGATTTTCCCTAAATTCAAGAATATTAGTCTTTCTTTCCATGCATTACCAGATTGAATCTTATTTTTTCAAAGCCCTCAACATGATGAGGTCGTTACTTCCAATTAATTTTACGAAAATTTTGGAAAAGCACATTTTCCCGATCTGTGAAAGAGCATCTTTAAGATATATGTTGGAACAATATTGAATGAGTGTGCGGAGCCAGTTGTGTTTGAAATTTAAAGGAGGAAATACGATATAACTAGTTTCGCCCCAATTCGACCATAAGAGAGAAGCGTTTTCATGGTGTGCGTAGTCGTTGCAAAGCCATCTTCGCTAGCCAAGGTTGATGCCCACTACGTGTTTTATTCTATTCAAATAGATCAAGTAGTGGGCGTCATCCTTGACTAGCGAAGATGTTGCAATTTGCGTTGGATCAAAGCCTGACTCTGTTAAAACTCTCCTTTCGCCCCCGCCTATTTCCGAGTTTCAGGTCTTTCATAGAAGACATTTGTTATGTTTTTTTGTTTTCATTTAAATCCGACATTTTTGTCTTTTAGATGTAGGAAATTATATAAAACATATACCGATCATAACCTTCATGACGGAAAATGGATTTTGAAACAATCACCAGGGGCCCGTTTTACGAAACATCCTACGATCATTTTTTGTCGTAAGTCAAAATTTAAAGATGCTTGTTCAGTAGTCATGGTAGTAACTAAATATTTAATTCTGCCATGCATCATCTCACTGAAATCGTCTTCTAGAGACGATTTCAATAAAATATTGCATGGCAGAATCTAGCAATGAATGAAAACACCGGGTACTATTCGTGATTTTGACGTACGATTATTTTGTTCGTAAGATGTTTAGTAAAACGGGCCCCTGGTCTATATCTATGCGAAAATGTATAGGCATTTCAGGATTTTGCATTAAACGGCCTTGGGTTGATAATTAATAAGTTACCTTACACCGAAAAAAAAATTATATAAACATATTAGTAGACATCACACGGATAGAAAATAGTCATATTTCTATGATAAAATACCGTAAAATGATAACTTTATTCATAACAAGAGTCGGGTTACCATAGAATTTCAAATAACATATTATTCATCCCTGTTCGTCAATACTGTACGAAGTATGTAAAGGTCATGGATAAGTAGTTTAAGGGAGTCGATCCATAGTAGTTCCGCAACATTTCAGAGTAATGATTTTTTACAGTGTTAGCCGAGGATTCCTAATGATTTCATTAGGAAACCCCGGTTATGACTGTTGAAGATCTTTACTTTCCAAACGTTGCGGGACTATTATGGATCAACTACCTTAAGCTACTGCAACACAAAAGCTTTTTTATGACGCCTTTCTGCTGAATAGGTAATCATCGACTTTTCGCCTGCTGATTAGTTCATCGGTTGAATTTATGACAGGTTTTTCCTATTACAGTTGATAACATCGAAAAATGGCATTTACCTCGATCAAAACCAATCGATCACACAACGGTAGATTCACCTATTCCAGTCACCCACTCAAAGCATTCAAAAACACTCCAAAATCTATTCAAAAATAAGATCATCAACTAGATTGTACAATAAGAATCAAAGTCGCTAGAAAATCCCACGATTTCACTGACTTAATTGAATTTGTAAGCGTCTGATTAGTTCACTGTGGAAACATAGAAACATAGAAAGCTTTTTATAGAAAGCGTATGCATATTTCATTTAAGGGAGGTAATAAATATCGATCATTTTGAATGCACTTCGACTCTGTTTTAAATATTTTTCAGTCATACCGTTGCGTCTGGAACACCTAATTTCCTAGCCTCCAGATGCTATCCCACCTAGGTTTACATTTATCAACCCATTGGTGGGAGACAAACGTCGGATATGCTATGTGTCGCCGCAAGGGAATCGAACCAACGACACCCAACGATAAAAAGTTTGGAGTCTGATGCGCTTCCAACTGTGCAATGACCACCGGAAAGTCGCCAGGTTGTGTCCATCAAGATTCTTGCACTCTGATTGGCTGATAAATTGATTTTATTTCTCATTGAAAACATGTTGGAATACCCAATCATTTTAATATCTTCCGCTCAAAGTAGTCCCATAGGAAACCTATGTCATTCTGGAGAAATTTTATAATTTTTGCTTCCTGATACTAAAATATAAGAGATGAAGAGAATATTTATTGATTTCACGGAGGTATGAAACGCAAAACATTATCACACTCGTGTTTGAATCCGATTCGCGTACTCATACAGTGTGATTAGTTTTTAAGTTACATACCTCCACAAAATCAACAAAAATATGAAAATATGATTGCAAAAATATTCCCAGAGGAATAAGAGACGTCGGAAAAGTGCTAATTTATTTGCTTTTGTCCGTTAATAAAATAGGAATCACGAACGCGGTATGCGTGACCTCATTTTATGTGACTTTATGCCTAAGGTTTGGCTATTTTTGGAAGAAAAATGAAACAATTTCAACTTGATTTATTTCACATCAACCAGCAGTTATGCTGATGTCTCATTCAGTTCCATGGGGTGAGGGTAGGGGCTGTTTTACTAAATATCTTACGATCATTTTTTTGCATAAGTCAAAAATTGAAGTTGCTCCTACATTTTGGAATTGCCGTTTAAAGACGATTCCAATAAGTTCTAGCAAAGCAGAATCTAACAATGAATGAAAACACCAGGTGCGATTTGTGATTTTGATTAAAAATTATTTTTTGTCGTAATAAATTTGGTAAAATGGTTTCCTGGGGGAAAAAATTACGTTCACTTTATGAACGTTAGAATCATGCCACCATGATAGAGCAGTCAGAAACGCTTCGGACTATCATTAAAATGGTCCCGGGTCCGATCCCAGGAGGCGGCAATTGTCTTTTCCGACAATCGTCTCCCATCAATGGGTTGACTATCGTAAACTTATGTGAGATAGCAGTTTGAGGGTATTCCTTGGCTAATTTCGCCTGAGACTCTGCTTATTTTCCGTGAGTGAAATCGGAAATTTGTCGATGATCGACGATTTCCGCTATTTTGAATTACGATTTAAGTCCTTACTATGTTCATTTTAATGTTAATTTTACTCGGATCTGTGCTGTTAAGAGGTTAAAATATGCGCGATATACCACAAGTACATTCCTAATGGGAGAAAGGTTTTGGTGGACGTATACGTTCACCAATGTTAATACCGCATAAGATCAATCATGTCAGATGTTAATGGGTTTTCAACACAGTAGTGCTCACTTAGATTCAATTTACTCTTTTCAAGAATTGTATCCGTCTGTCGACAATGCATTTTAAAAATGGAGTGAAACAAGGATTCTACATAACTTGTTGAAACCTCAAAAGACAGCTTTTAAGTGCGAAATCATATGCAATTCTGAGATCGGGTGAACGTTTTGCTTGCGTAGAACACTACTTTTTAACACGTGACATTCTATCTCGAGAGTGTCGATTATTGTTGCAAAAAATAATGATACCTAGATAATCTAATTCAATTCTTTCCTTTTATACCCAATGTATCAGACAATCACTCTTTTAACTACACCCGGCATAATGCCGAAAGTTATCGAAACCTTGTAATTACAGAACTTTAAATGACGATCGACAATATATGTTGAGAAATGTATATCTGAAGCAAGATGAGAACTTGGGTCAGGTCATTTTCCTTTTAACGTAATTTTACATGTAAAACTTCTCTTTTTTTCAACAAATGGAAGAACTACTCTAGTATGCAAACACAAACGTCCAAAATCAGTACTTTCAGTGCTTTTAAAATATCGAGTTTATTTTATATTAAACAACAACAGCGATATCAAATGCGGCTCTGTTGATTATTGGTTCCTATGTGGTGACTTTGGCATCAGTTCTTGTTTGTTTTCTTTTACATTTTTTCTTTTTGGAAGAGGGACGGCGAAACTAGACCTGATCGGACAAAAGTGCATTTTTCTGAGAATTGGGGAAACAGATTTCATCATACTATAAGACACAAAAGTATAGTGTATAGGCTAATTCATTTTGTTACAACGACAAAAGGGTTCTTAGTATCTTAAATGTGGCGATATGATTCAGCTTAAAATGGTCGTTCACTGATTTAAATAAAATTCTCAGAGTGAGCTTTAATTCGAGACTTAAAAAAATATTATTAGAAAAAATAGCGCGTAGGAGATTTGAACTCGTGGATGAATGATTGGGAGTGATGCACCTTAACCGACTAAGCCATCATTTCTTACTCTCATTCACCGTTTAGGTTGTGTATTTATAGATATTTTACTAAAGGTGTATGCAATTAGAACTCGGATATTATGATAGTTCTAAAGAATCTCGCTCTACTGGTCGCTTTATCTTCAAAATCTATATTAGAATAAGAAGAATCTCGCTCTAACGAACGAACCTCTGGAATCTATTGTTAATGGGCTTCAATATCTGCGATATGACTTAAATTGTAGAAAAAAAAAACAGATTAAAATCCCTTCAAACAATCAAATAACATATTTTGGTCATTTATTGGTGATTGTTTTCACTATTAGAGAGAATGACTTTTGTTGCAAAAAAAAAAAAAAAAAAAAAAAAGAAAATGACACAAAATATTACTTTACCTATAATGCGATGCATCTTCAGGTGTAATTCGTTACTTTATTATTTATTACGGTATTGATATGAGATGAAAAAATCCGCTAATTTTTTCATAAATTTGATTGGCAATTAATTCGACTTGTATACAAACTCTTAGTGAAAATTTCGCGTATTCATATTGTCATCAACTTTTAATTACGACATATTTGAAATCATAATCGACAATCCCCGTATATTGAGCGAGATTATTTCATACGCAAATATCCCATGTTAAATTTAATTGATTGCACTATTAGAGTATATTATTAATGGCTTTAGCCAGGGTTTTAAGGGACGCAGGTTTAGTGCAACTGAGACGCAAAAATAAGTAGCCACGATCCTCAAAACTATGTGATGTGAGCCTCATTGACCATCTGGGCTTCAACTTCAGAAAAGAACTGAAGACTACTTTTAACAATAAACAGTCATCAATTCTTTCCCGAAGTTGAGCCCAAATTATTAATATACTTCTATCAATATCTTTACATTTAACCAGGGAATAAATCTACAAAATAAAAGAAAATGGTCTTTACCTGGAGCATGGACATCAAATATCTAAGGAAGGACCCCCAAGCCTAATAATTGAGTCCTTTGGACCCTATTTTGTTGACTGGGTAACTATCCCTAGAAATATCTCTCGGACAGCGTGATACTAGTTTACCTTTTGTTGATGTTGGACTAAAACCTTGTTTAGCATTGTAAGTCGGACCCTGCGTAATGTATAACGCAGATGTTTTTAGATAATTTGATATACTTTTATAGACAGTCGATATATACATAGTATACAATAAAACGTTTAATCGTGCATGTGTTGCAAAATTCTCCACTCTTCAGTTTGAAAAAAAAAAAGCTCGAGTAACGTGGTTTTGGTAAACTTGGGCTACGATGAAATGTATTCACCTTAAAAAAATTGCTAGGTTATTAATCCTTTTGGCTTTAAGAAAAAAATTAAACACAAGCCAACATTTATTGTCGTTTAACTCATGAAAGAATCCCCAAAATAGAAAAAAAAAGGAATAAAAAAGTAAAATGCTAAGTTAAGTCGCAGCCTAGCAACGCCATGCTAGGTCAATAATAATAACGAAAGTATACTCGTACTGGTACGCGTACAACGTGGTTCAAATAAACAACAGCAATGATAGATTCATCCGTGTGCAACCAAATTCTCATAACTACAGCTTTTTCAAGCTGTAGTTACGAGCGTTTGGTCTTCCATTGGCGAAACACCAACAACCAAATGGTATGTACATGTAGAACGCATGAATGAAAGATAAAGCATCTCTGAGTCCTTTTAAGAGGACCACAAGGTTTTAAACTAGGACCCACTTATAGAACTGTTAAAAGATAAATGATGTCGACTTAACCGAGTTTTAATCCCATTGTTGATGGGGATACTAAACCAATCTTATTTACTATTTATAAATTATCTTCGCCTACTTGAGGAAATCTTTTTTAATCCCATATATGTAATTTGGGTATCGTTGTCGGACTGAGTTATATATCCCTCTGACGATTTTTTGTTTGTTTGAAAGGGGTTTCGCTTCGCTTTTAACATTTTTCTTCAGTCATATTGCACCTAAGAGGGCATTGCCGGTACTTCTCGCACAAGTTCTAGCATTCCATCCTATTTTAACCTCCAGCTGCTATCTCACATGGGTCTACGATTATCAATCCATTGGTGGGAGGTAAATTGTCGGAAAGGGTAAATGCCGCCGTCGGGCATCGAGCCTTGGGCCTTTTAATTGACATTCCGACGACTAACCAAATGCGCCAAGACGGGGGCCTCTGGCGAGTTAAGGAATATAAACAATACCTAAGCACAGTCACCCCCCCCCCCCCCCGAAAAAAGAGAGAAGAAATCAAGCATTCAAGGGTGAGATCGGACTGTACTAATATACGTATGTGTAATATATGTACTGCAGACTGATGTAACGTTGCATAATTTCGTCATTTCATTCAAACTATAGACGAATATTAGATGATCTTATTGCTAACATTGTTTACCTAATGTGATTTCAATTTATGATTTGTTATTTAACCAGCCTTTCGGAAATTTTGTTGATTGACACTCATTTAACTATAATGCGATTGCATGCTGTTAATTGACATGTCATTACGTGTTTCATTATTATGCTAATCATGTTCGGTAAGAATCGTAAGGCATTCGTCGATTTATTATTTGCGAATCATATACGGTAAAAATCGTAAGGCATTCGTTATTCACGGATGTCACCAGACTGGTTACCGGTTTTAATGCTAATACGTGTTTGGTATAAACGATAAAAACAAAGTCCAGGAAGTACGTCCTAGAAACACGTGTTTCCGGCAAATTACTACACGTTGCAATATCGGGTCAGACCCCACCCGATTTTTGGCCTTCTTTGTTCTATATAAAAGTGCTCAACTTTCAGGTGCTGCAGCGCATTCCACAACAATACGTTTTAATATTACGCCATTGGCGCTTTATCTACATTCATTGTTCTATCGTAGATTACTGTTCTCCACTTCAAAATGCCAATTTCAAGCCGCACTATTTTTTCTTTAAGATCTACTTTTACCAATCAACGACCTCCGGAAGTAAATTCCAGTGAGGTCAGTCCATCGAGGGCTTAGATCAAAGTCATAGAATGTGTCTATACAGTGTATAACGACTAACATTATTTTTTCTCTAAACCCTCGACTTGTTTACGCGGATCATCCATACGCCCAATCAAAATTTGCTACTCCATTTTGTATTTTTTAGGGGAATTTTCATTATCTTCACGTGATAAAGAATTTATATATCACGCCATTAACGAAATAAACGGTGATTTTGCGAAAAGAAGTCTAGAGAAATACTAAATTGAATCTTAATGGGCACTACTTTAAGAACCTACTGGATGTTCCTTACATATTTAGTAGTAACACTGGTGAACGAAAATGTTCACCAACTTACAAAGTTACACTGGTGAACGTTTTCGTCCACAAAAAAATGAGTTCCCTAGCAAGTTCGTGAAAATCTTTTATTATACATTGAAGTAAATCCGAAATGACGGCACTCGCGCAGGTTTCGATAAGAAGTCAACAATAAAGCTCTATTGGATCCATGGAAAACACTTACAGAGACTTAATAATGATAAAAATGCTAAATAGTATTCAAATGTAAACGCATCTCTTCTTTTTTAAATGGTTGAACAATTTTTTTCGAGCGGAGCATGCTTGGAAATGAGGACAACGTCTCCTCAACGTTTGGGGCCTGTTTTACTAAACATCCTACGATCATTTTTGCTTCCACAGTTGTAACTAAATATGGAATAATGCCATGCGCCATCTCATTGGAATCCGATGAGATGTTGCAAGGCGAAATGTAACAACGAACGAAAACACCAGGTACGATTTGAAATTTTGACTAACGATTAATTTTTTCGTAAGAACTTTAATAAAATGGGCCCATGTTTTCTCTAACTGCCACAGATTCACATCGCTACAAGATCTAATACACACAAAATACATTAGAACACTTTTTTCAAGAAAACTGCTACAATTAAGTACATCGTCAAATTGACAAGACGGATGATTTTGTAATGATTTAGGATTGCAATCGTTCGAGCATGTTGAGTGAGTTTTGAATGAAATTAAAGGGGGTAATACAATATCAATAATTTCGTCCAGAATGGACGAAATCATCAATATTTATTATCTCCCTTTAATAAAATATGCACACAAGTTCTATTAATAGCTTTCTATGCTTTTACGAACGAATCAAACGTTTCTATACATTGAATTCAATTTAGTCATAGTGACGTCATTGATTTTTTTTCTAGAGATTTTCATTTTGAGTAGAGTTGTTGATCTTATCATTTTGAGTTCCTTTGACGTTTTTGGATGGTTTGATAGAGTGTCTTGAATGAAGGAATGGAGCGCTGATCGAGCGATTTAGAATGGTTTTAATCGAAATGGGAGTCAATTTCACGATGTTATTAACTTAACGTATTTAACCTTGTTGTCCTAAGCTGCATTGGAGCTACATGTGTGTCGTGTACGTAATTACAAGCTCTATTCGTATCAGGAGCTTTTGTTTGGCAATTTATTTAGATAAGATAAAGGTTTATCCACCCAGAAACGACAACTATTTTTGAAAATATTTGATTCGATAAAATTGAGAGAAAGTGGGCTTTTATTGCCAACATCAAGTCATTATTTGATGATTGTTGAATATTAAAAGAAATATATATCAGCCCCCGTGTGACATTTCCAACAATTCGAAATGTTCGTGAGGTGCGAACACCGAGTAGGGTAGACAGCAACATACTGTAAATAAAATGTTACCTGATTGTCTAGGGATACTTTAAGACCTCAATATCTACTAAATGCATAGTGAAGACTCTGGTCAGACTGTGCGGATGCACAGGCTGGTCAGAGATTTTGCATTGCACACATTTGAAATTGTTGGAAAGGCTCATATATTTGATACTGACAATCCTACAATATACACGTTTCGTATGTTTGTCAATCTCAAAGTTTTCAAAATTATCGCCAATAATAATGATATTGTATTATGATTGCTTTTTCAAACAGATAAACATGTCTGAAATCGCACAAAATCGTATCATTTTATCTAACTATTCTTTCTTTTTTTTAATTTTTTTTGCAACGTCATCTCAGTAATTTGCAGTGTCATAAAAGCCCACGCGCGAAACTACGCGATTTCATGGCCGCGCCCCATTATTATCGATGTCTATTCCGTAGAATCGCCAATGGTTCTAGCACTTTCCTGTTTTTCAAAATTTTGGACCTGTCTAAATTCAGAGGTTTTGCAGACGAAAATTCAAAGTGGATTTAATTTGAAAAATAACCATTCAGTAGGGTAGAAAATAGTGTGGAAAAAGAAGAAATTGCTTGTCAGAAGCAATTTCTTCTTTTTTCACAATGTTTTCTCAATCATAAAATCACAGGCACGTAAAAAGCAGGGATTAACAGCAAAGGGTTAGTTTGGGGTTGCCCATTGACAAAATTTCCAGTGACGGTAAAAGGGAAGAGTGTGGCCATTTCAGGTGACATTAACCTACATCTTTGTTAAATTGGTCAAGATAGATTTTTAGAGATAATCGGACATTTGCAAGTTTAATCACGATTTAGTTGCTATTCAAAAATATGATATCGTTTATACCCGAGCTTTATTTATAGTTTGGCCCGGAAAATATATATTTAAGGTCTAACTCGAATACGGTATTTTGACTTGTGATTACTGTATACATTTGTAAACAATCGACGAGTCGAAATGGCGAATTCTACTTAAAGTCCATTAAAGCCTACGAGTTAAGGCCGCCTTCTCTTAACACTTATCCAAGCGGTTTTGGTAATCCCCCAATTTTATATTGTTGTTGTTTTTTTTTTAATTCTATTTGGAGGATTATTGAGTAATTTCGGTAATTAATCACTTGATTTTTTCGCAGAAAAAACAATGTTTTCTAAACGAAACTTCGACTTACGACGCAACTATGTTTAAGGTGTCGATTTTTACCACATCATCCACGTGTTTATAGTTTTTGTTGTTCACTCAAACAAACTAACAACCATCTTTTATAAATGCAGTGATAATGTTTTTTTTAATCCGCTCAACTCACGGAAATTATACTACGTTAAAAATGACCTGACAGGGCGTGACGTAGCCGTGATGTAATGTGGCGAGTTTACTTTCTAATATTTTGGTTTCTTTCAAAAATTAGTCGGCAATATCGTTAACGCGGACAGACTGAAGCTACGAGGGTTGTGTTAACGACCCGTGATTTAAGGTCATGAGTTATATATGTCGACTACCTATTGAAGTAAGTAATTGTAAATAAAAGCTGATATACCTTAACCTCAAGTGCAACTGCCCGTTACTTAGGCTCAGTCCTGCCAAGGCAATAATCTTGAATTATACCGACGAAAAATCTCACTTGTTAAAACTTGTTGACTAAAGAATGTTAACCTAGGCAGTTGGTCGCTCAGTATAAATGATTAGATATCGAACTGCTAATCGGGTTTTATTAGCGAAAGTTTTATTTTCGCTTATTTTCGCGACTGATTGAACACGCAAAATAAAGAACAGCAATTGTTGTGTATAATATGGAACAAATCGACGCCTAGTGCTTTTAAAATTCCTATACATGTACTCAAGACCTTATTGTACTAAAACGAGTTAAGGTAGTGGACCCGTAATAGTTCCGCATTATTTCGGACCACATATTCTTTCACAATGTTAACCGATGTTTCCTTATGAAAATCATTCGGAAACCTCGGTTAACACCGTTAAAGTTCATTACCCCTGAGACGTTGTAAAACTATTACGGTTCCACTACCTTAAAATTAAACTCTAGCTGAAACATGAAATCGAGAATATGCATATCATAGCCGCAGATACGAAAATTACCCGACGAGAAATTATCTGACTTACACTAGTTATTTAAGTTTTGATAGCGAAGACAAAAGACGCTAGTTTGTAAATATTAAGTCAAGCCTCGTTTTGTATCCACGGTGAGCCATGTATCGCTGATAAAATATCAAACTAGCATCAAAACAGCTAATCGAAGCTTCGTATGATATAATATCGCTGGCAACTCATTGACGAACGATGGCTTTCTGCAAGTAACATTTTATAATGGCGCGATTTGAAAAAAAAACAAAAACAAAACAAAACAAAAAAAAAAGAACACCGGAGTGGTCTTTAACACGAATGTGACACTTAAACTATTATTAGTCGTGGAAGTGCCACACTTCTAGGAACGGTCTTGTGAAATATCACAAGAATTATTTACGGAAATATTCGTTATAATCTCAATTTACCGTGAATACTAACTGACAGGTGATTGACATGTCATTGGTAGGCAACCGAAACATCGTAACTACAGCTTTATCAAGCTGTAGTTACTATGGTTTCGTAGCCCAAAGATGGTAAATCGTAGATAACGTTATTGGAGTGGAAGAGGGGAGATAACGGGGAAGTACTGTTTACATTTTGTAGATAGAGTTGTCCAAATTGTCACGCTTTCATTGACTTAATTGACAATTTACGCATTGACACAATAGAACCAGCCCTGCGTTCAGGGATCCCAAAAGAGTGCAAACAATTTTCCTATTATTCCCCGCTTTGCACGCAGGTGTACGTGCAAAGTAGGGATATAATTTGAAAACAGCCCTATGTTCAGGATGTAAAAGCGTCTCGCGAGCGCTCTGAGATGATGCCCCACTTTGCACGTGCATCCTGAACGCAGGGCTGATTGCACCGTTTTGTCATCCTGAATGCAGGGCAATTCGCTGCCGGGTACTTCTAAGAATCGTCTCGACGATGATAAAGAACAACAACAATTAAGGGGGGAGTTCGGTTTGGAGAAATCAAGCAAAATGCATGTCGTTCAAATGAATTTAAAAGGCTATAAAACTGTGTTAATTTCATTTTAAATGATATTTGAATCCAAAGTTATTACAACGATGTCAACGAGAAGGTTTCATGAGACACCCTGAGATCTATTATTTAAGCCAAAGTTCACTTAGGTCATGTACACTTAAAATACATATATGCCCACTCATAAATAATCACGGGTGTGCATCCTAATTTCTTGGCGTGGAATTCAATAGTATGGACATGCATCTTTAGATTATACACGCATCTTGGAAAAATTTATTCTTAAAAGAATAGTGTTTTTCATTAAATATGTTTGACGTTAAGTTTTTCTGTAGCGCGTAAAATGTGGAGTTATTAGCTAATGAATTAGGTACAAAATATCTAATGAGCCAGTGCGTGACATTTTCAACAATTTCACTTGTGCGCGATGAACAGACGTTGATCAGCCTGACAAGCACACTCTGCATTAAGAATTATTCTGCGATTTTAAGTCGAAACTTCGACTCGAAAATAAGTCGAAATTGCGACTCAAAAAATATCAATAAAACGCACTGCTAAGACTCTGATCAGACTGTGCAGAGGCACAGGCTGGTCCGAGTCTTCGCGCTGCGCAAAATTTGAAATAAAATAGAATGTCACGCACATGCTAGGTGATGAATGTTCAACATACTTGTGACAATAAGAAGCCTTGATATTTTTGACCTGGGTCATATATCCCGTCTCAGAACCAGTTTGACTGTACGGCAATTCCACCAGGCACGTGTTATGCATTCCCCGGTAACAGTTTTTGCAAGAATTGCAGGCATCTCCAGGCTCGAGCGCTACCCTGTCACCTGGAATAATTTTGAAATAATAAGCTCAGTATTCAATGTTTTCTTATTTATGAATGAATATACATGTATTTGAAACTTTGCGCGATTTTTCATACAATTTTACAAACGCTTACATCGCGCATCTTTAATCGCTTATTAAATAACTACTATACATGTATACAGTTCGTGGTATTTCTAAGAAATTTGAACTAATAACAAAGCAGAGATTAAACAATTTAATGGCGTGATTTGTATTTCATTCGCAGGTCATACGCGAGATACATGGCGTTCGTCTAGGATCTTACGGAACACCCCGTGTATAAATATGTTTTCAGTAGGAATCGGTGAAATTCCGGAATTGTCCAGAGCAAAGTAGGAATATCTGATTACAAGCATTCTAAATACTATTTATAAGTTGTCTTTAAACAAGAGGGCCATAGTGGCCCTATATCGCTCACCTGAGTTAACTGTCTAAAGATCTTACCTCTCAACCTAGTGTAAAACCAAACTTGACCAAATTTAAACCAGACTGAGATTTCATAAAGAAAATCAACCTAAGCAACTTTTAGGGTGATTGGGCAACAACTATGGCCTCTTGAGAGTCTACACAGTTTTTCTAAGATTTGACCCTGTGACCTCATTTTTTACCAAACTTGACCCAAATTTGAACTTGACTTAGATTTCATCAAGACATTTATTCAGACCAATTTTTTTTAATAGAGCCAAAATTGTCAGGTTGATTGAGCAAAAAATATGGCCCCTAAAGTGTCTTCAGGGTTTTCCTAGAATTTGACCCTGTGACCTCATTTTTTACCCTACTTGACCCAGTTTCGAACTCAACCTAGATTTCATCAAGACATTTATTCTGACAAACTTTCAGGATGATTGAGAAAAAGATGTGGCCTCTAGAGGGTCTTCAAGGTTTTCCTAAGATTTGATCCCGTGACCTCATTTTTAACCTCACTTGACCCAATTTCAAACTTGAACTAGATTTCACTAATGCAGAGATTTTGACCAATTTTCAGGATGATTGAGCAAGAAATAAGGCTTCTATAGTGTCTACAAGGTTTTTCCAAGATTTGAGTCCGTGACCTCAATTTTGACCCCACTTGACCCAATTTCAAACTTGACCAAGATTTTATCGAGATATTAATTCTGACCAATTTTCGGGATGATTGAGGAAAAAATATGGCTTCTAGAGTGTCTTCAAGGTTTTTCTAAGATTTGACCCTGTGACCTCATTTTTGACCCCACTTGACCCAATTTCGAAATTGACCAAGATTTTATCCAATTAATCATTCTGACCAATTTTCAGGATGATTGGGCAAAAAATATTGCCTCTACAGTGTCTACAAGGTATTTTTAAGATTTGATCCCTTGACCTCATTTTTGACCCCACTTGACCCAATTTTGAACTTGACCGAGTTTTTATCAAGATAATCATTCTGACCAATTTTCAGGATGATTGAGAGAAAAATATGACTTCTAGAGGGTCTACAAGGTTTTTCTAAGATTTGCTCCCTTGACCTCATTTTTGACCCCACTTGACCCAATTTTGAACTTGACCGAGTTTTTATCAACATTATCATTCTGACCAATTTTCAGGATGATTGAGCAAAAAACATGGCCTCTAGAGTGTCTACAAGGTTTTTCCTTAGATTCGACCCTGTGACCTCATTTTTGACCCCACTTGACCCAATTTCGAACTTGACTGAGATTTTATCAAGATAATCATTTTGACCAAATATCACGATGATTGAGCAAAAAACATGGCCTCTAGAGTGTCTACAAGGTTTTCCATAGATTTGACCCTGTGACCTCATTTTTGACCCCACTTGACCCAATTTCTAACTTGACCGAGATTTTATCAAGATAATCATTCTGACCAATTTTCAGGATGATTGAGCAAAAAAACATGGCCTCTAGAGTGTCTACAAGGTTGACGCCGCACGACGGACGACGGACGACGGACGCCGGACGCCGGACATCATGCGACCACAAAAGCTCACATTGAGCACTTCGTGCTCAGGTGAGCTAAAAAAATGTCATATTTATTTAACCAGTTGAAAATTCGGTAAACCCCCTTGCCCGATTCTAGAAGTGTCCGATACAATTCTAGAATTGGCGGACAAAGTAGGAAGAATTTCGTAATTGTACCGATTCTTACTTTGCGCACACAATTTTCAATAAATGCTGTCGATATACAAAAATAGGAAGATATAACGCTTTTAAAAAAACATACTTGTGTACAAGAGCATTTTTATTAAAGACATTCATGGGAATTATTATTTTTTAGTAATTTTAGCTACGACTATGAAGAATTGAGCATTTGATTGGCTAAACTGAAAAGTTCATAACTCCGTGAACACAACTTAGCATATGCAGCTTGAATTATGCATTTACACAAAAAGTTATCTTAAATCTGTTTGAAAAGTAGTGAAGTATTTGAGGTTTTGGCTTGATATGATATAAATATCAGAAATAAACACAGCACCTTTCGTTTGAATTAATGACGCCGTGAAAATAAACCCCAAATAACAGTTATACGTGAATTTGCTTCGCGCTTTTATAACGATCTCGAACATTCAATATAGTCCCCACCTATTTTAAGGGAGGTCACTCCCTTTCCAAGCTGGATAACTCTTCCGCTGGCCTCGTGTCCCATTTTGATAGTCTGTGTTCCATCGACGACTCGAACCATGTGTGTGTCTGATCCGCATATACCACAGTCTCGAATAGAAACGCATACCTCTGTAACGTGATATATAATCCATGATTATTGCCCTGGCAGGGCGGGGCCTTAGATACTCGTCGCTGCACTAAAGGTTAAGGTAAATCAGCTTTTATCTAAAATTATTCGCTTCTACTGAGATTTGATATAAATAACTTGATACCTTAAAACGTAGGTTGGTGACCAAACTCCCGTAACTTCAGCTTTTCAAAGCTGAAGATAAATGGCTTTTGAATCCAAACGATGAAATGTGTTCACTTTCTCTACGCACGTCTACTACATCCTTAATAGTTTAAGATGCAGTTATTTGCGCGCGTTCTCATTAAATGCTAACTTTGGAAAAAACCAAAACATTGAAAAGTAAGCTTGCTAAAAATTGTCATAGCTTAGTCACGCCCTGCAAATTGAATAATAACGCAGAATGTTGTGTATTATTATTCACCTGGATGGGTGTACCTAAGTCGTGAAGTAATTGGGCGAATTCACTATTTTTAAAAAAAAATATTTTTCGGGTTCTTTCAAAAGTTTACCTTGCAGGGCATAGCTTAGTCGTGATTTAATTTTGCGACTTTACTTTTTTCAATATTTTGGGTTCTTTCAAAAGTTCACCAGGCAGGGTGTGGCTTAGTCGTGATGTAATTTGAAGAGTTTACGTTTTATGATATTTAGGGTTCTCTCAAAAGTTCACCAGACAGGGCGTGGCTTTGTCGTGATGTAATCTGGCGAGTTTACCTTTTATAATATTTAAGGTTCTCTCAAAAGTTCACCAAACAGGGCGTGTCTTAGTCGTGATGTAATCTGGCGAGTTTACCTTTTATAATATTTAAGGTTCTCTCAAAAGTTCACCAGACAGGGCGTGGCTTTGTCGTGATGTAATCTGGCGAGTTTACCTTTTATAATATTAAAGGTTCTCTCAAAAGTTCACCAAACAGGGCGTGTCTTAGTCGTGATGTAATTTGGCGAGTTTACCTTTTATAATATTTAAGGTTCTCTCAAAAGTTCACCAAACAGGGCGTGGCTTTGTCGTGATGTAATTTGGCTTCTTTGATTTTCGTTCAATATTTTGGGTTCTTTCAAAAGTTCGTCGGGTAGAGTGTGGCTAAGTCGTAAGGTAATTTGGCTTCTTTGATTTTTGTTCAAAATTTTGGGTTCTTTCCAAAGTTCGTCTGACAGGGCGTAGCTTAGTCGTGGGGTATTTGGCGAGTTAACTTTTTCAATATTTTGGGTTCTTTCAAAAGTTTACCTGACAGGGCGTGCCTTAGTCATGAGGTCATTGGCGAATTTACTTTTTTCAATATTTTGGGTAATTTCAAAAGTTATCGTTAACGCCCGCAAATCACTGTAAAGGGTTTACGTGCTTAGAGAAGGCGAACACAGCTCATCGTCGGGTGAGATGTTTGAGCATTGACATATTAATCTCACGCATAGGAATTTGAGTTAATTGGAATTTAGAGGATTATTGAAAGGTTGTGGGTTTTTGGGCCATTTTTCAGCCATTTGCGTCAAGTAATGAATGAATAAATAAATAAATAAAACAGTTATTCCTATGGAAGAGGTGGTTAAAGCGTTTCTCGTAAATAATAAAATCATCACTCGGAACATCGCTCGGAAATTTTCGTTAACTGGAAAGTTCGTCCTCGGCGATTCTACGGAATAGATATCGGGAGGGTTTTAAAATGCGCAGCCATAAAAACGCATAGTTTCGCACGTAGGTTTATTTGACGTCGCTATCATCAACGGTCTCGCTTAAGGTAACTGCGGACAGATAACATTGTCGAATTTTCGTTTTCGGGATAAAAATACGTTCATCATTTCAGAAGAAATGGACAGTTACTGATTTCAGTCCCTAAAAAAGGAGTCGGCCCTTGATGACGTCAAGTGAACGTAATGAAATCCCTTTTTATGACCGAAATATGAAAGCGGGTACTTCAAAGTTCAGTTTTATAAAATTAGGCATGATTTGCAGACAATTTAAAATTTGGACCCAAAATGACACTCTATATGTCTGCAGTTACCTTAAGATGACGTTGCATAGAACAAAATCAACCAAAGAATAAAACTGGACATATTATAAATTGATATGACGCGCTTTCATGTCTACGCCCTTATTTTCCCCGAGGTGTATTCCGTAGAGTAGCCGATGGTTCCCGAATTCTGAGGTACTTTCGAGTTAACGGAAATGTCCTAGGGATTTGACTATTCAGTAGAATCGCCGAAGATTGCAAAACTACGAAAGCAACGGCAAAAAGGGGGTATTTTTTTCTGAAATCGTCCGACCATGAGATGTTGCTCACAAAATAGTCCCATAATAAATATATCTTTTTATGTAGAAATCATAACATGTTTCAGAATAAGAATTATAAGATATGAAAAGAATATTTATTACTTTCATGGAGGAATGAAATTTAAAATCTAATCACACTTAAATATGAATCAGCTTCGCGTTTTCATGAAATTCGTGAAATTAATAAAGTCTCTTCATCTCTTAAGAGAAAAACATACAGTCAGTCCAGGGCTCGAAATAGGAACCTCTCACATTCAGGGAGAGTACTCTACCGACTGAGCTACTTGGCCGCCTACATGCAATCTCTCATAAATGTGTGTGAGTTCAACCCGCAATATTCACACCTTTCTATCGGAAATTTGCCGCGAGATTCATTCTTTTTTACTAGTTATTCGCCTCCAGATTTCAGAACACCAGCATTAATCGATTTTACGTCATATTAATGCACCTTTTGTCAAATAACCAACGAAATGACGGTCCAAGGTGGGCGCCAAATGAAACACGTAAGAGAAAAACACGCATCCAGTCCGGGGATCGAATCCAGGACCTCTCGCTTACATGGTGAGTTACTCTTCCGACTAAGCTAGCCAGCAGCCTATATGTAATCTCTCATAAATGTGTGCAGGCTCAGCCCATGGCATTTAGCCATCAGATACTGGACTAGTAAAGGTAGTGGAACCGTAATAATTCCGCAACGTTTCGGATGTTATGAACTTTTTCAGTATTAACCACGGTTTCCTAATGATTTTCATTAGGAAACCTCGGTTAACACTGTTAAAGTTTCAAAGTTCATTACATCCGGAACGTTGTGGAACTATAACGGGTCCTCAAGGGAGTTCCAAAATGGTCTATTTTCGATTGATGGCTTACGTTTTGTAAGTTAAAAAAGCCGCAATGTTCACATACCTCCTTCTTTTAGGCCTCTTTCGGGTATATCAACCTGTAAACAACAATGACGACGTTAGTGATGGAATTGAAATATTACCGTGTTTTTTCGTTAATAGGTCGCCCCGACGTATGCGCCGCTATTTCCTTTTTTTACCATCTTAAGAATTTTCATCACATACGAGGGTGAATCAAAAATTACGTAGACTAGCGTTGCAAATTTTTATTTCACAGACTTTGAAGAGAAAACTACTTTGTTATTAAATTGCGGTATTTTTCTTTTTGACGTGTAAATTTGGGTGAAATCCAACTAACTGGTCAACTGTAGCAACCATTTTAAAATATGTAGTCATTTGGTACCGGCGCACGGTGACGACGTCAATATGACGCTATGGTATTGATAAGTTCCGTCGAAAGTCAGCACTTTTCAAAATACTCAACTCGACAATAAAAACATTTCTTGCATCGCCTATCCCTTGGATAAGTACTATTTTCATATCCATCTGATCCAAAATGATGAACTTAAATGTGTAATGTGTCTAAACGATACTGAACTGACGTTGTTCTTTGACAATTACAGATCAAACGTCGAGGAGACGTTTTCCATTCTCCGATTGGCATCCTTCAGAAACACTCTCCATTCTTAAACAAGCCTTTTAAATCATTTAAAAAGAAGGTATCTGCTTACTTTTGAAGACCTTTTAGCATATTTTATCATTTTAAACACTCGATTAGGTTTTTCATAGGTCCAGTAGAACTTTATTATTGTCCGTTTGTCTCGGGCTGCGCCGGTGCCGTCGTTTCGAAGTTCAAAAATTGACGCGTGCCCTTAGCTTACTGACTTTGACTTCGTATAAAGCAAATGGAGTATGCTTAAATTTTAAATATCCTAACACATAACGTCAACACGAAAATATGCGAAGTTTTGAAATGTTTGGTCCAATTGAAAGGACAAATACGAGTAGTAACACTAGGAAGTAACGTTACAAAATGGGTTGCGCCGGTGGCACCTACGCATGTATATCAAATATTGGATATTTTACGTCATAGTCATAGCAGACTCTTGTAAAATTGGTATTATGTCAACATTAAAAGGTTTGAGACGTGTACTAGGTTTCATTAATTTCCGTCGGGAAATTCCAAAGTTATAGTAAAAGTATTTTTTTATCCACCCTCGTACCCCGCGCCGGCGTATAAACCGCGGCCTTAACTATGAAAATGATATTTTTTCGAATCCTTATTGACAGGTTTGGAATTAAAATAACAACAGACGACAAAAAGCTGAATGGTAGCAATAAATTATGATAAAAGGTGTATCATACTGAATAGAAAGCATCATGTTCTAAAATGTTTCCACTTGTACCTCCTTTCTGGAAAACTTGCCCTGCAAAACATTGCAAACTGTTTGCATATTAATATCCCGCTTCGCACGCGCACTTGCGTGCAAAGCGGGGTATAATATGCGAACAGTTTGGACTGTTTTCTCACCCCGAACGCTTGGGTGATCTTCAAAAATGATCTGTGACATTGGTGACAACGGAAAGACTTTGCGTACATACAAAATATACATCTACGATCTACATATACCTGAGCCTAATATTTGGGGTAAGCGGGAAAGTATTCTAAGTTCGTATAAATGTGATTTAATATTAGTTATGTTAATTGAATTGCATGTATTCTGATTGGCTAGAAACTTAGTTTCCGTGATTCCTCAGTGAGTACGCAGCCATTTTGTGAGCTTGCGCATAAAATAGTCCAAAAGACATGTCTCATTATGGGGAAATCTTATTTATTTGCTTCAAAATCTTAAATCATAATAACAATCCGCTTCGCGTATTCATACAAAATGATAATGTTTTTAGTTTAATACCTTCGTGAAATCAACAAATAATTTCTTCATCTCTTAAATATAGGCACTTTGCACTAACCCGACGATTTTTACTTGTAAATTATGTGAATATTCCTGACCAATTATCAACACGCCCTTTCGATAAAGGATTATCTTATTATCACACGTGAGGTAAGCTACAATGCGTATGCAAGGGCACGTGAGTTTATGATGAGGAGAAAAAAAAAATGATACAGTTCATTAATGGCATAAATTACCCACCAATCGAATATCATCCTTCCCGCACAAAACGACTGTCTTGTTCGCCATTGTTAAATCTCTGTATTTGACGTTATCTTACTTTAACCGACAAAGTCAACTCTAATTTCGGGTACTAGGCCAGTTCAAACGACGAATCCCTTCTCGACGAAACAATGGGACAACTTTTTCCTTTTTAACCCTTTGCTGGTTAACCCCTGCTTTTTACGTGCCTGTGATTTTATGATTGAGAAAACTTTGTGAAAAAAGAAGAAATTGCTTCTGACAAGCAATTTCTTCTTTTTCCACTCTATTTTCTACCCTACTGAATGGTTAATTTCCAAATTAAATCCACTTCAAATTTTCGTCTTCAAAACCTTTGAATTTGGACAGGTCCAAAATTTTGTAAATCAGGAAAGGGTTAACCATCCGCGCTAGACAAGGATGATGCCCACTCCATGTTCTATTAGAGTATAGAACATGGAGAGGGCAACACCATTGGCTAGCAAAGATGCTTGTTGATCTGCGATCTCTTCATTAAAACTCTCATAGACCGAGCGGTTTCTACATAAATCTGTGTTTGTGTGGAGACCAAAAAGCTCACTCGATCGAGATTTGGATTTTGAAGCCCATAAAATTGCGCGAAAATCGTACGAATATCGTGATTCTCCGAAACGCTATCGCACGATTTGAGAACTTACGGCGAGATAAGTTTTCAGAAGCTATACAGGCTTGTTAACCTTATTGTAAACTAGTCTTACTTCTTAAGTCGGAATATATGTTAAACTCAGATATATAGAGAATAATATGTTAATGTCTTAAAATATCAATGTTATCTGGTCGAGGTTGGGAGAATTTATCATGACGAGGCTTTGTCGAGGCATGATAATTTCTCACAGCCGAGACCAGATAACATTGATATTTCAAGACATTTACATGTTATTCTATTTATCATGCAATCATTTTCAGCGCTTTAATATAATAAACCCTTAAAAATCAAAGAAATTCGGGTGAAAGTGAATACAAACTGTTTCTAAAAATAGACTACCTGATATCATGTTATGTTATCAGACAGGCGATACCAGGTCAATACAGGCTTCATTGCATGATAAATTGCTTTTATTTGCGTGTATTTAAGGTAGTGGAACCGTAAAAGTTCCGCAAGGTTTCGGAAGTAATGAACTTTAAAAACGTTAGCCTAGGTATCCTAATGATTTCGGTTAACATTGTCAAAGATCAGGAGTTCCCATACTTTTAACATCAGACCTTTTGCTCTTCTTTCTTAATAAAATATGTTTGAACTTTCTCTACCTAACTTATCTGTTTGCTTTTAAATTATTTCCCTTTGTTCTTCTCCCCCCCCCCCCCCCGCCGTTTTCGGCAAGGGATATAGTAATGGTCTCCGTCCGTCATTCCGAGGTTCCGTCACTAAACTTGTCCGGGGCATATCTCCTAAAGTGTAATAGCATTCAACTTGAAATTTTATGGGTGGATAGATCTCATTGAGAAAAAGTGCAGTGCCTAAGAACTTCAACTTTTGCTTGCATAATTTTGAATTATTGCTCTTTGTTATTTTTAATACTTAGATTTTGTCCGGAGCATATCTCCTAGAGTATGATAGCTATCAACTTGAATCTTTAACTATAACTCTTGCTTGGATTTTCCAGTTTTTGCCCTTTGTTATTTTAAAGACTTAGATTTTGTAGGGGGTCAATCTCTTACAGTACAAAGAATCCTTTATATATAAGGCTTCAGTAAATACTATCAAGGCTTGAAGTGTTGTGTCCGTGGTCTAGAGGTAGAGCGTCGGCCCTGACCCAGAGGTCCTGAGTTCGATTCCCGGAAGCGGCTATCTATCTTGGTTATTTCATTGGCCCACACATTCGGAGCGAGTACTGGTGAATTTTCCCGGAAGCAGAATTGAGAGGGATTAATCTAAGTTGTAAGAACTTGTTTCCCAATCGATGTAAAATCAATAGGTTTAAAGGCTTGAATCTTTCACAGCGGGGGATGGCCATGTCCGACATGGCTCTTGTTCATACTTGAAGATTCATCAGGGTAACGGGCATATCATGTGACGATGTGCCGCATTGTTTTATTTGTTTTCTTCTTCGATACTTCATTGACGATGATAGACCCTAATAATAATAATACATGTAGTAATGTTGCTGATAATGATAGTAATGGTGATAATATCAATAAAAAGGAATGAATAAATGGAAACAAGCAAAATGAAATCGTTTTATGATATTGGTGAAGATAGCATTTATAACAATTGGCTTTGTAGATCGTTTACATACATTTAAGTATCCATTCTGTTTCATTAAAAGGGGGGGGGGGGAAAGAGGGCATCTCAAAGTATTTTTTAAATAGCGCTGGTACAGAATGGTCATCGCGAAAATCCACCCTTGCGTTCTGAATGCAATAACGTTTTCGAACGTTTGTTCATGAGTTACACGATTTAGCTTAAGTGCACAGCGGTTAACATTTCTGAAAGGTTTGGCGACCGATAAAAAATGAACAGATCACAGATAAATTCAAATCATTTAAAATTAGTATGAACAGAATTGTAGAATTTTTTAAACAATTAATTACAAGACATCTAGATCTATTTCTTTACATTCACACGTTGTCATACAAGATTAGTTGACTCCATTGTATCTGATCATTAGCGATAAATTTTAGCTGCTAATCTATCGATTTTAGCGAGGCTGGCTTTCGTTCCTATAGAAACCATAAACAAGACTAGAAAATATATGGGAACTGCATTAACGCTAGTCTCTAGCAGCCGACAGGTGTTCTTATCAAGGTGCGCTAAATTATTATTATCCAATCATGGGACTCTAAAACTTCACCTCCTAAACAGGAAGTTGGAATAAATTGACAGTAATTCGGATCGTTCATGCTTGACGAACAAGGTATTTAAGTCTGGAAGGTGAGTTAATTAATATTTGATACTTCAAGGTAATACGCACGTGATAATTTTCAGTGGAGGGAAATTTTAAATTGAACTTCGAAAAGAATGTAAACACTGAACGACTGCAATAAACTGCTGATAAAAAGTGACAGATTGATTTAGGAAAACCCATATAAATATGGTCATAAAACGAGTAAAAGAAGGTAAAAAAAACCCCTAACAGATTACACATGAAAGAATTTATTACCGGTAAGATATTAAAGTTATATAATTTTTGATGATACTTTTTTGAAAGATTAAAATTGAAGACAAGGGATCTAACAAAAAAGTCTTTAAAATAATGGTTGAAAAGAAAAAAAGGGAATGTACACAGGTGATACATCAAGGATATTGAATGAGTGCTCAATTAATGCCTAATTTATTAAACAAATCATCTATGAATATATAAGAACAAGGCTGTGTGATGGTTTTATGTGTTTTAGATTACTTGTTTAATAAAATTGATAGTTCATCAGCACAAATTCTGTTTATAATACAACCAAAGTTTTGATGATAAAACATGAAAATTATGATATTTTTTTCCATTGTGGTATAAATATTTAGGGATAATAAGAAAAAAAAAAATGGTGGAAATGGAAAAAAAAGTGCTTTTTACAAGGAATTTCTTCTTTTATTTACAATAATATCTCAAGAAAAAAATCAAGGGCAAAAAATCTCAGAACTTGACAAGAAAAAAAAAATAGTGTAGGAAAAGAAGGAAATATTTTTGGAAAGAGAAACATTGCTTTTTATATACAATTCCTTCTTTTTTATCACAAATATATAAAAAAAATAAATGATACATAAAATGTCAGGACTGAAGAGTAAAGAGTTATTCATTGGCAAAGCTACAGATGGAAGGGGTATTTTGGATTTCAATTTTAAATATTTCATTAGTCATTACTTAACTAATGCTGTGGATACTCATCTTAAATGTCTCATTGAGATGATCCAAATGAGTACCAACAGCATAGGGTTTAAGTAAGGAATAAAGATTGTAGACTGGTTTAACACCCCCTTAGAAAATAAGAAAGTTCTGCAAGGTTAATGCTATTTTTTTTACTCCCATGCTCTTTTTGACCAAATATCTTTTTGTGTTCAGGATTTGATTTCACATATGGAACTTATACCTTCTGCAATATTTCTTCATTTGTTACATTCATTTGTATCATTTGAAAACTCTTTGAATGAAGGAAGCATTTGATTTCTCACTGGTAAAAAACTGTCTCAAAATCCACATGTACCATTGCTTAATGGCATGATCAAGTCAGATGAAGAACTCATTAGAATCAGGGCTTGTGTTTGACCCTTAACCCTTTCCTGTTTTACAACATTTTGGACCTGTCCATATTCAAAGGTTTTGCAAACGAAAATTTAAAGTGGATTAAATTTGAAAAATACCATTCAGCAGGGTAGAAACTAGTGTGGAAAAAGAAGAAATTGCTTGTCAGAAGCAATTTCTTCTTTTTTCACAATGTTTTCTCAATCAATAAATCACAGGCACGTAAAAAGCAGGGTTTAAACAGCAAAGGGTTAAACCATGATTTGGACCCCAAAAAGTATGAGAGTACTTTATTTTGACCCTTAGAAATTGCTCCCAAGGGAGTAATTTTTACCCCTTTGAGAGAAAATTCTACGGGTCAAAACCTGGTTTTATCTTCCAAATTTTCAATGATGTATCTCTATTATATACTATTTAGAATTCTACTAATTATTTTTTCTCTTTATAGTATAACAACAAAAGGTCAATTCACACAGAAACCTGTAAAATTCCACACAATTTGCCTTTTCTGTTGTTTTGACCCCTGAAGAAAGAGTTTGGACCCCCCCCCCCCCCAATATCTTTATAATAAATTAACGTGTCATTATAATTATAATTTAAACACTATCATGAGCCCTGTTAGCCTGTATCTTTTGACTTGTCTTACACGTAATTGAAAAATAAAAATGAAATAAATCAGAGGTAAAGATAAGAGGGAGTGAAGTTAGTCTAAAATCTTTATTTCTCATAGAGACCCTATGTTGTGGGTACTCATTTGAATCATCTTGACATGACAATTCCAATGAGTTCCCACATCATAGGATTTGTGCAAGTGTAGGTGAAATTATTGTATTTGAAATAAAGAAAAAAAACCTTCTATCTGCAGCTATATAAATAAAACAAAACAAAAACAAACAAAACAAAAAAAACAAACCCCCCCCACACACACACTCACACACAGTTGTAACTTCTATCATGTGTGTGGTCATTTGAATCAGGTCAGATGATCTCAGAGGGAGATGGAGAAAATTCAAATGAGATCCCAAGATCTTATCATTTTCTCAACACATGAAAAAATTGATTTAGAATGTTTTTCTTCAAGGATTATTGTTTCTGAATTGCTTAATTCAATATCCTTCTTTCACTTATGCACTTACTCTTGTTTAGCAAAAGTTTACCCCTTAACCCTTTCCTGTTTTACAAAATTTTGGACCTGTCCAAATTCAAAGGTTTTGCAGACGAAAAATTTAAAGTGGATTTAATTTGAAAAATAACCATTCAGTAGGGTAGAAAATAGTGTGGAAAAAGAAGAAATTGCTTGTTAGAAGCATTTCTTCTCTTTTCACAATATTTTCTCAATCATAAAATCACAGGCACGTAAAAAGCAGGGATTAAACAATAAAGGGTTAATTGATATGTATTTTGAACAGGACCAAGACAATTTACACCAGTTCAAAATTCTGTCTATGAATTAATGAGAGCAAATAATGTCCTTCCCTTTGATGAAAAAAACTTATTTCTTATTCAATCATGATTCACTGTAATTAAAGATATGCATTTTGATTGTCATTTAATTGGTAGATTGGTTGTAAGATCAAGATAAAGTAAAACTTGTCTTCAGCGACCACTCAAGGGACCACCAAAAAGTGGTCGTTTATCAAATGGTCTCTTAATAAAAAATATCATGATAAATTTGACATTTTATTATATAGCTTTTATAGATTGTGGGTAAAGTCGTAGTGAATTATATGATGTTCGAACCCATTAGAATCGTCTTATAGAGACGATTCTAATGGGCTCCAAAAACATACAATTCATTTATAACAATTTTTTCGTGAAGAATATCCACTTTTTTAGAGATTTTGTATACAAAGAAAGGTTTTTAATGGTGGTCTCTTAATAAAATTGGCCCCTAAATAGACTTGATCGCTCGAGCAATATGGACTATACATTAGCATGTTAATGATGAGACATGGTCATCACTATAAGTTGGTGTTGGTGTGTTATATTGTATTATAGTGAATTGGTGCATTTCAAATTTGTCCATTCATAACTTCTACATTAATTGGTGGATTGATTTTGAAATAATTTCACAAAATTGACCTCAACAATGCATAGATGTGTCATTTGTTTTTTTCTGTAACTCGAATGTCAAGGAAACATTGAAGGTCAGTGTCACCTTTTAGTAGATTGAGCATGATTATATAACTTACCATATTTCCCCCCAAATAATAGCGCCCTCCCTTATAGTAGCACCCCTGTTTCATGAAAAAGCCTGCAAAAATTTCCATGTTATTCCATGCTAAAGTGCAGCCTTGGGTGCATGGAAATCCCTAGGAAAAAATCCATGTTGTCGTTCCTGAATACTCCATGTTTCATGGAAAAGCCTGGAAAATTTTCCATGTTTTTCCATGCTAAAGTCCAGCCCTGGGAGCATGGAAAACCCTTGAAAAAAATCCATGTTGTTGTTCCAATACTCCATGTTTCATGGAAAAGCCTTGAAAATTTTCCATGTTACAGGGCCAAATATCCAGGCTTTTCCATGTTATTTCCATCCAGATTTTTCCATCAGCACCCTGGAAAAGGCTGGAAAGTTTTGTTCCAATACTTGTGCTGCATTTCCATGGAAATCCATGCTAAAACAGGGACTTTCTACAGACCAGAAAGCATGCTTATATAACTTACCATATTTCCCCCAAATAATAGGGTCCTCCCTTATAGTAGCACCCCTGCATTTTTTTACTAAGAAAACCCACTTCAAATGCCTAAATATAAAGAAAGGAATTTATATGATTGTTTAGAGGAAATTTACCCCAAATTAAAGGGAAAAGGGTCTAAAAGACATAAGTTTAATGATTTTTTATAATCAGAAAATGCATACTCACTGACCATGTTATGTATAGCTCTCAAGAGTATTTATTGGGGACGTACAGTATATATTTATTGGTCAATTTTAATAACAATTGACGCAGATTTTCCCCTTAAGCTTTTGAAGTTCGATATAAACTAATTATGGCTGTAGGTCAAATGTCAAGGTCACATTTCAAGGTCAGATGTTTGAAGGCTCGACAAGTGATGTCATTCAAAGTATTCTGGGTTAGATTGCTAGGACTGAATACTTCCTTTCTGATATTTTTCTCCAACCATTGGGTAGACAATTGTAAACCTATGTAGAAAGAATAGCAGCTGGAGGCTATGAAAGGTTGTAATGGTAGCACTTGAACATGAAATACCAGGTATCCATTGTCAGGTGCTCAAGCTGCAAGGATATGGCTGGAAAAATGTCAGAGTAGCGTTAAACCCCATTCAAATAAATGAAATAAAAATAGGTTAGCATTGGACAACAATTGACAAAAAGGTCATTTGACATTATGAGCTTGTCACCTTATTCATACTACGGTGAGCAACAAAGGGTAATCAGGGTCTTCTTGTTTTTCTTTTCAATCTTACTTTTTATACATTACATGCATTTGTAAATGCAATAATTGTGCAATATTGACAATAAAAACAATTACTTGATTAAACTGTGTCAATCCTCCACCTTGAGGCAGTTATATCAATTTGTAAAGTGACAATGTGACAAAGGGAATTCCAGATAACCAGTGATTTGGATTTCAAAATGGAAAGTATTAACTAGCTAAGTCTCTCATTACATAATTTTGTTTTAAACTGAAACCCGTTTTGTAAGTAGGTGCCTACAACATAGGATTGGGTTTAAAGATACCTGATAGAAAAGATCTTGATTAACACTCTGAGTAACCAATGGTAATTATTGCACACAGGTGATATTTCATAGTGACCTTTCAACTCATTTGGTGATCCAAATATCAAAACTACAGCTCCATCAACATAATTTAATACTTTTGATAATTTATTTTGCTGTATTATTTGCCTGAATTTACCTAAAAAAGTATTGAAATATTCTTAACTCTTCTGATGCCTTCTGCTATACACATTGCTTTGGTGGATGATCAGCAGGCATAGCCATGTAGTTTAATCTTAACTTAATTTTCCTGTTTTCTATTTATCATCATTGTGGGAAAATCTTCAGCCGAACTGGTTTGAGTTTATAATTCATATATATTCATTGTACATACTTAGTGATTTGTATAGAAAAAAAATATCTAACAAGGTTGGGGGAATTGATAATTGTCGAGACTCTGGTGAGGCTCAATTGAGTTAGATATTTTTTTCATACAATACACTAAGTATGTATTAGATTCATCTTAAAACCTGTATTTGCCTATTTTTGTTGATTTTTACTACAGAATTGCAAGTTTCTAAAAGTAACTGCATTATGTCATTGTTCTAAAAGTATCCATGTGATATCTTGAAAAATATCATATGGGATGGTATCACACGAATATTTGTATAGTTATAAGATAAAAAAAATAGCAATTTATTTGGAAAAAATTTAAATTCAACAGTATAAGGGATAATTCTGGCTGCAATAAATTAACTTTATATCATTCCATCATTAGAAATTGAATTTTTGTGTTTTAGAATAATGGGATAGTTGCAAATTTACATATGTTTTTCATTAGAAATAGACAAAAAAAAGAAACAAGAAAAGCATATTTTTTATGTTTGTGTGAAGATTGTAAATGTTGGTATATTTCAGAAAGAAAACATTAAAAGCTATATCATTTTTGATTTTGAAATATGAAGGAACTTTTCATAATAGTCACTTAGTTAAATTGGTCGCTTAATAGAAATGGACATGTTTGGTCAATATCCTCTGTATAAATGAAATTTCATTGCAGACTTACACGATACAATCGTAAAAGCACAGACAATTGTGAGGAGGAGGAATGTTACGCTCTGTTTCCAGAAATGGCGGAAGACGTCAATGTAGAGATTGAGGAAACACCCATCACAGATTTACGTCTGCAAGACAACAACCATATAAACCTAGAAAATGGTGTCAAAAAAATCAACAGGAGTCACTCGGATCTGAAATTATCATCGTCAAACAAATCTCAAGATTCTGGGGTCAAGGTGGACTTTAGCAATGAAATTGTGTCATTAGACAAAAAAACAGAAAAGTCTAAATCAAACAGATCTCTACTGGACAATATAAGTATGAGGAATACAGGAAAAGTAGCGCCCTTGAGCTCTTCTGTAATTCCCACAAGCCCGTCATCAACCATACATAAATCTGCATGGGAGCGTGCACAAGATGCTTACGAAGCAGAAGACAAAAAGAGTAAAGTACGGAAAAAAGAAGTGAAGATTGATGAAGTTGATGAATTACACAATGAGACGTGGTTTCATCAAAGATCGTTAAAACACGTTTTAAAGACCAAGCAGTTCAAGAATGCTAAGCTTGAGGCATTATATCAGCGATACTTTTTCAAACTTAACCAGTATAACCTCACAATACTTATGAGTGTATTGTGTGTTGTTGCAATTCTGTTGATTATATTCTATTACATCAGTGGAGCAACATTACCGGTGCGAGGAACATGCCTCGGTGTGGTTATCTTGATTTTCATTGGTTTAGAAGTGCTGTGTAACCGAAGTACATTTGATCGCAGACAGTCAGTATTTGTGTGTTATGTGATAGTTGTGATCCTCTGTGGATTTATTGCAATCGTGACTGCCGATACAGATCCTCGGTCAGCGTCGGACAGCGTCTGGTGTGCTGTGATGTTTGTGTATATGACCTACACTATGCTACCTGTTAGAATGAGGGTGGCTGTACTTAGTGCTAACTTATTTACAGTTCTACATGTTGTGATAACAGTTGCCAGAAATTACCATGATTCTTTCATGTGGAAACAGGTAATGGAAAATATTGAAAAGATTGGGATAGAGGGCATGCATTGATCTAGAATTTTTTCTCAAAGAGTCTATAAACTGAAATTGTAATTTTCTTTTAATATTCTCTAGTAGGTGAACAATTATTCAGAAGAACCGTTTGACAAATCGAGGGTTTGGTGCAAGACTGTAGTAAGTGTATATACATTGTATATACACTTACTACAGTCTTGCACTGAACCCACGAAATGTAGTTCCATTTTGCTGGCCCGCAGATCAAATGATACTTTGATTTTTTCAGATTTGATTATCTTTTTAATTTCAGAAATTCCAGGGTCTCTGAATCCTAACCTTTTGATTTGATCATTATAATTATTATTTTTAATCCCTGTTTCTGCAGCAGATCTTTGTAAAATTGACAAAAATCAGCCTCGATCCACATAAAGGTGGGTTTGGATCTTAGTCTTCACTACCTACTTATTAAGGTAGTGGACCCGTAATAGTTCCGCAACATTTCGGACCACATATTCTTTCACAATATTAGCTGAGGTTTCCAAATGAAAATCATTTTGAAACCTCGGTTAACACTATTAAAGTTCATTACTTCTGAGATGTTGCAAATCTATTACGGGTCCACTACTTAAATTTTCAAGCCTGAGTTGAAAATATAGATTTTGTTTTCAAAAGAAACATCGGCCAACAAAGGGTTTTGAGGTTATTTGTTTGTCCTTTTCTAAGCAATTGGAGCAATGCATTGTAGGTGCTCAAGAAGTGCCTAAGTCTTGATCCAGAGCAGATTTGGAGTTTCAAATGGACCTCCTCTGAGGCCTATTTCTTTGTCACGAAGAAATTTAATTCAATCAAAATTAAGTAAACCATAGTAAAACAAACCCCAGGATATTGTTATGCTGGCGCTAACAAAATAGGATCCCACGGAAAAGTTACGCTCATATTATGAGTCTCCTCTTAAGGTTTGGGAGTACCTGCTTTTAGCTATTTTTCAGTTATTTTTGCAAATATTGAAATATTTTTTTAGCTCCCCTGGCCGAAGACGACTGGGGCTATTGTCACGGTGTTGTGTCCGTCGTGCCTCTGTCCTTCCGTCTCTGCTTCCGGTCGTAAACTTTCTCTTTAAAAATCTTCTCCTCAGAAACTACTGGATGAATTTCAACCAAACTTCACAGGAATCATCCTTGGGTGACCCGCTTTCAAAAGTCTTCAAGAAATTTTGATCCAATGAAAAACATGGATTTAATGGGCGTGGCTAATTTCCAAATATCATATGGTAAAAAGTGAGTTTTCTCAGATTCTAATGGATGGATACAAATTCAATTTTACATGAATGATCCTTGGGTGACCCTTTATCAGTCTACAAAAAATATTGTAATCGGATGAAAATTATGTATTTTATGGGCGGAGGTCTTTTTTCTATATGTTATATAGTGGAAACTTTGAAAATCATTTTCTCAGAATGTAATTGATGGATATCAACCAAATTTCATTGAAATGATTCTTGGGTGACCCTTTATCAATGTTCCAAAATTTTTGTGATCAGATTTAAAATATGTATTTTATGGGTGGAGGTCATTTCTCTATATGTTATATGGTGGAAACTTTGAAAATCATTTTCTCAGAAGTAAAGTGCTGGATATCAATCAAATTTTACTGGAATGATCCTTGAGTGACCCTTTACCAGTGTACCAAATATTTTTGTGATCAGATAAAAGAAAAGTATTTTATGGACGGAGGTCATTTCTCTAAATGTTATATAGTGGAAATTTTGAAAAATCATTTTCTTAGTATATAACTGATGGATATCAATCAAACATTATTGGTATGATACTATGGAAACCAATTATCATGCAGCCAAATATTATTGTGATTGGATGAAAAATATGTCTTTTATGGGCAGAGGTCATTTCTCTATGTTATATAGTGGAAATTTTGAGAATCATTTTCAACATCAGTAGAACCCATAATATCTTAAAATCTAGTCAAAACTTTTAATTGCTATTACAAGAATTTCAAGCCTGTGGAGCGACTCAAGCCATTCATGGCTTTCTAGTTTGAATTATCTAGCTACACAATGTATTGGCTTAATATGTATCTTTGGGTATCAACTCCAAAAAAGAATTGAAGACAGTATAAAACAATCTTCAATTATTTTCTGGAGTTGGTTTCCTGCTGGGTCCTGCCGGCTTACATCAAATAATTTTTAGAGTCCTGGCTACTAATTTGTGAGTCTTTGACTCACAAAACCTGCATCCCTTGAAAATTGATACCCTGTCAGAAATTTATGTCTGAACCCCCCCCCCCCACTTTACAGAAATCCTGGTTCTGTCATTGTGCCGATTGGTGTTTTGCATACATTTCAGATTTTGTGTAATATTATGGTGTTTATTTGTGTGAACATTGCTGGCATATTCACACATTATCCCACCGAGGTTGCACAGAGAAAAGCTTTCCTTGATACCAGAAGATGTATAGAAACAAGGCTGACAACTCAGAGAGAAAACCAAGAACAGGTAACTCTGCTTAAAGTCTCCTGTTATCACTTAGACACAGGGATGTGGAAATACGACTTTCCTCTACTTGTCTATGGGGCATGGACAAGTAAAAGAGGATTTCCTACTTATCCAGGATCAAAATGAACTTGCCTGCAAAGAATGAATTGATAAATAGTGAGAAAATATTGTTTTTATTGAAGGAAATGCTGTAATCCAGAATTTTCTTCAATAAAGACAGCATTTTCTTCCCCTTGATACAAACATTAGGATGACTTTACTCCTTGATCTTTTTAGTTCTGTTTTGCTCTTGTATTTCCTTGACCTTGGGCAAGAAGCTTAGAAAGATGTACTTGCCTGCAAGTGTAAAAACCTATACTCGACACAAGTTGGGCATGGGAATTCCACACCCCTGAGACAAAACCCTTTTTATGTCCATTTGTCAATAGATTTGGGCATTACCCTTTTTTGCCCTGTCTGATTATCTGTTTGTCCCCAAAAAGACTCTTAACATTGGTCATAACTTTTGATTTGAAAGAAATACAGGCTTTATATTTCATATGTGTATTGCTTGGTAAGGTCTAGGTCATTTTTTCAAGGTCAAATATGATAGAAAATTCTGAAAAAAAAGCAGTTTTGGGGGCATTTGTGTGCAACAAACATATCTTGTTAAATTATTAATTTAATTATTGAGTTAACACAAAAGCTTAACATTTAGTTTGGAAAACATACATTTAACCAGTGTTGAAATCATCTTGATATTGATTTGGTTGGGATTGGGCTTATAATAGAGGCCCATAAATGTAGGTGTGACAGGGAGGGGCTGATTTTCACTTTATTTAAAAAAAAGAAGAAGTTTTACATAAATCATGCAAAAACAAGCCAATCTTGACGTCTAAAGAAGGGGGTGGTAGTATATTAGAGCATGAGGCTCTTTTATAACTTTTACGGTATCATTTCTAGATTAACAACGAAAACACTGTCTTGAAAACATTAATTATTGTCCAACATAGAAATTAAAGAATACTTACAAGTATTATAATGGATTATTTCAGGAACGTCTTTTGTTGTCTGTACTACCAAGACATATTGCCATGGAAATGAAGGCAGATATAGCAGGAAAACCCAAAGATTCCATGTTTCACAAGATTTATATTCAGCGCCATGAAAATGTCAGGTAAAATATCAACAAGTGTCAATGAACTCAGTTTAACTATTTGTTAAATTAATTGAACCAAGGGCTTCTGTCTCACTCTTAAACCAGGACTTTGACTCCCAAATATCTGAAAATGTCTTATTATTTTACCCTTAGAAATATCTTCCAAGGGGGTCATTGTGATCCCTTAGAGAGAAATTTCTAAGGGTAAAGACTTTTTAAGATGCTTCTTTTATACTATCTAAAACTTTTTAAATCAATTGTTTACTCATACTTTAAAGAAAATGCCAAATTAGTCTGAATCCTATAAAATTTTTACTCATGATTAGCTCTCTCTTGTCTTTAAAAACTGTTTTGACCCCTGAAATTCAATGAGGGGTAAATGACTCCCTATTTACAAACACTAGAACGAGCCCTGTCAGTACCTACTAGTGGGTTTGTCTGTGCGATGATCTTTCTTTCTGTCCTTTGTGATATTATTTTATAATGTATTTTATGGGAATGTTCGCTTAAAAAGATATTTCATAAACAATTAGACAGGTTGTTTTATAGCATATTTAGATTGTCGCTTTAGTATTACTAAGATTATTAAAATCCTATGAAAGTTTGAACCAATCATACAGATGCTCTAATGGGTTCCAACAAAATCAGATTCAATAATATACAAATTTACAGTTAAGAATGTTCACTCTCTCAAAGATTTTGCTTACAGTGAAGGCACTTTTTATGATGGTGGCTAAATGAAATTGGTTGCTCAATAGAAGTGGTCGCTCGAGCAATATCGACTGTACATATGCAGTTATCTATATAACTGGAAGTTCATTTTTCCTTATTAAATTAGGGTAAAATCATCTTTTGGTTATTTTTTTTGTTCTTTGTTTCCCCCCCCCCCCCCTATCTGATAAAAATCCTTTCAAATGCATTACAATGTACTTTGAAGACATACAGTAAATTCTGTTGAGCAAACCAACAGTAAGGGTGTATGATAAAAATGTTTTAGAGCACAACAACAGTTATGGTGTAAGAAATAAAATGTTATAAAGCACAACAACAGTTAAGGTGTAAGATATATAATGTTATAAAGCACTTCAACAGTTAGTGTGTAAGATATAAAATGTTATAGAGCAAAAGAAAAGTTATGGTGTATGAAATAAAATGTTACAAAGCACAACAACAGTAAGTGTGTAAGAAATAAAATGTTATAAAGCACAACAACAGTTATGGTGTAAGAAATAAAATGTTATAAAGCACAACAACAGTTATGGTGTAAGAAATAAAATGTTATAAAGCACACCAACAGTTATGGTGTAAGAAATAAAATGTTATAAAGCACAACAACAGTTATGGTGTAAGAAATAAAATGTTATAAAGCACAACAACAGTTATGGTGTAAGATATATAATGTTATACAGCACAACAACAGTTAGTTTGTAAAATATAAAATGATATAGAGCAAAACAATAGTTATGGTGTATGAAATAAATTGTTAAAGAGCACAAAAACAGTTAGTGTGAAAGATATAAAATGTTATAGAGCACAACAACAGTTGTGGTATAAGATATAAAATGTTATTGAGCACAACAACAGTTAGGGTATAAGATTTAAAATGCTATAGAGCAAAACAACAGTTATGGTGTAAGATATAAAATTCTGTAGAGCACAACAACAGTTAGAGTGTAAGATAAAAAATGTTATAGAGCACAACAACAGTTATTGTGTAAGAAAAGAAAATGTTATAGAGCACAACAACAGTTATGGTGTAAGATAATAAATGTTATAGAGCACAACAACAGTTATGGTCTAAGATAAAAAATGTTATAGAGCACAACAACAGTTCAGCTGTATGATGTAAAATATTATTTCCTAACAACAGTTAGGAAGTAAGATATAAAATGTTTCAGAGCACAACAACAGTTAGGGTATAAAATATAAAATGATATAGAGCAAAACAACAGTTAGAATGTAAGATATGAAATATTATAGAGCACACCCCCCCCCCCAAAAAAAAAAAAAAAAAAAAAAAATAATAGAATTTAAGAATATCATAAATTACAGCAACAGTTAGAGTGTAAGAAACAAAATGCTAAGAACAGTTAGAGTTTAAGAAATAAAATCAGAGATCAGAGGGGGAGGGGGGATGTAAAATGAAAATTTATTATTCCTCATTTACGCAGCCATGTGTGTTGGACACTCTTTTGAATTGTATTTCAATACAATTCCAAAGAGTACCAACAAGCACAGCTTATTTATGAGTTGTTGAAATTTGTAACGTACCTGTTACATGTATCTCACTATCTGTAGCGTGTAGTTACATGTAACATTATTTTCAAAATGAGACCAATCACAGAATTGGATTACAGAAACGTCTCTTCCTGAGTGCTTGGCCTTCATTTACTTCCGTCATACATCAATTCATTGTGACAGGAAAATGGGCAAAAAGATGGCAATTAACAGCTCTTTTGTGAGGCAATACTTCAACATATTGTAAACTAATACAATATCGAGACCTTGTATAGCGATTCAGGCAACAAGTTCCATTGATGAAGACTTAGAAACAGCCAGGCAAAAACTTTTTAACCAACAAAAAGCAATATAATCATGAAATTTGTTGTATTGCTTGTAAATTTAGCTTTATAATTATGACTTTTAAATGGACAATTGCAGACAAATTTGTATTTGATGATGTTAAATTCAATTGGATAACAAATAGTCATTTGAAACAAGCAATTGTCTTTTTCATGACACCAATATTTTCATATTAGCAATTAGAGAACTGTAATGATATGGTAAAGATACATGCCATTTTGATCCATATTAAGAAAAAATAATCTAAATAAAGAACAATTAAGGAAAGAAAGTAATAACAGCCACATTTTTTTACACATTATCAGTTTTTGAAAATCTGTAAAAAAAAAGAAATACATCTTTTTTTTTTTTAAATTTTTGTGATCTATGCAAATAAATAGAAAAGGTTTAATCTGTGACTTTTTTTTGCAAAGGGAATATGGAATTTTTTTTTTTTTAATTTTTGTGATCTATGCAAACAAATAGACACAGTTTTACTCTGTGACAATTTTTTGAAAAGGGAATATGGAACATTACTCTGATTTCCCTTGTTGACCCTTTTTGTGGCAGCTAATATTTCAAAGGTAAATCCCTTTAGAGTTATTGTTAGGGTTGCCATAAGGCTATTTGGGGAGCTACAGATAAAATGGCAGATCATAATGATTTCATATCTTAAAATTTCATTTATTTCTAACTTAACCCTATGTTGTTGGTATCTATTTGAATCGTCTTGATAAGACGATTCAAATGAGTACCCTTAACATAGGGTTTGGTCTACAAATAACAATTTTAGAATGCCGTTTCCCTGGCAATACCAGAGCTTGGCATATTGATTATAGTATTTGTTATATACTCAGTCTCTGTTGTATTGGAATAATCTGATACAAAATACTATTTCAATTCAGGGTCTTAATTAAACTTCACATACAAAATTATTATCCAGATTAGCTTCGAGGTCTTAATTAAATTTCTCAAAATAATACTTCCAATTTGTGAAAAGGGCATGCTGGGGTGACAAAATAACAACATGGTGTTGATACGATATTAATAAGATACATATTGAACTTATAGGTTTTCAAAAAAAAAAATATTTCCTGCAACTGCCTTGGAACAAATCAATTAAACAGGAAATAAGTAAAGCAAAGCTAAATAAATAATATTTTGATTGGCTCTTAGGGGCTTGATTAAACTTTACACTCAAAAATGTAATCTTGATTAGCTTACAGAGGTCTTAATTAAATTTCACAAATTGATACTTCCGATTTGTGAAAAGGGCATGCTGGGGTGATAAAATAACAGCATGTTGTTGATAAGATATTGATAAGATATTAAACTTATATGTTTTTAAAAAAAAAAGATTATTTCCTGCAACTGCCTTAGAACAATTCTATTAAACAGGAAATAATTAAAGCAAAACTTAACAAATAATATTTTGATTGGCTTTCAGGGGATTGATTAGACTTTACACTTAAAAATGTTATCGTGATTAGCTTACAAAGGTCTTAAATAA
Source organism: Fragum whitleyi (assembly GCA_948146395.1). NCBI lineage: Eukaryota > Metazoa > Mollusca > Bivalvia > Cardiida > Cardiidae > Fragum > Fragum whitleyi. The sequence goes on from OX411556.1 coordinate 22,694,588, forward strand.
ATTTCACAAATTGATAATTCCAATTTGTGAAAAGGGCATGCTGGGGTGACAGAATACCAACATGTTTTTGAAAAGATATTGAACTTAAAGGATTGTTTTATTTAAAAAAAAAGCTTATTTCCTGCAACTGCCTTAGAATAAATCTATTTAACAGGAAATAAGTAAAGCAAAGCTTAAAAAATAATATTTTGATTGGTTTTCAGGGTGTTTATTAAACTTAACACACACAAAAAGATCTAGATTAGCCTACAGAGGTCTTAACCCTTGTCATGCCGAAAAAAAACCTTTGTAAAATAAATGTAAAATCAAAGTGCTAAAAGCACTGAAAGTTACCAAATGTGAGTGAGTATTGATTTCGTAAATGCCTTGTTTTACACCTTACAGGTTTGAAAAATGCAATTCAGGTGGTATGAATGAAGATTAGACTGCACATATGTGCAGGCTGATCTTTGTCAATACCTCCTGTCAAAGCAGGAATATTCCGGGTTCAGCATGACAAGGGTTAATTACATTTCGCAAAATGATTCCACAAATTTGTGAAAAGGGCATGCTGAGGTGACAAAATAACAACATGTTGTTGACAAGAAATTGAGCCTAGTTCTTTTTTAAGCCCCCGCATCTAAAGACCGGGGGCGTATTGTTTTACCATTGTTTGTCTGTCTGCAAAACTTAACCAAAAAAATAAAGCCAATATTTTCAAGTCTATTCAAGATACAATGCTCATATTTGGCATGATGCCATCATAGATCTCAATGATACACATCTGCTGGTACCAAGGTCAAGGTCATGTGACTAGGTCAAGGTCATCTGTTAAGGTCAAATTTCTAACAAAATTGCCATTTTAGTGGGCATTCATGTTTCACAAACACATCTTGTTATTTCTTGCATCTACCTAGGAATAATTAAATCTATTAAACACACACTAACCAATGGTATGTTAACCCTTGTCATGCTGAACCCGGAATATTCCTGCCTTGACAGGAGCTATAGACAAACATCAGCCTGCACATATGTGCAGTCTGATCTTTGTCTATACCACCTGTTTTTCCTTTTCCAAAACAGAAAGAATTAAAGATTTTTTTTTCAAAAATAATACCAATGCGCACTTAGTGCATCCAGTGCTTTGAGCACTTTGATATTGTTGCAATTTTGCCAACATTTTTTATTTAGCATGACAAGGGTTAATTCTATTAAAAATATGCGTGACCTGTGAGGTTTTAATTATTATTTGAAAGAAATGTAATTGTTGAATGCCAAGAATTATCTGAGCTTAAATTTGGAAAAAAAAAGTATGAAGCAGTGAAAGAAATTTCAAAATGTGACCAGTCATGCGAAAAGGGACCATCAGGGAATTCTGTAAATTAAATATTTGAAAAAGGATTGGATCCAGCATAGGTTTAACCTTTAACTAGAAGGTAGATTTCAGCGATAATAAATAGGAAGGTAGAATGATCAATCGAGAATCAGAAAATGTATAATGTGCCAAACGTTTTGACCCTGCACAGAGTCAGATTCCACTGTCTGACCAGGGTCGGCAAGTTTGGCACTTCCCTGATCGCCCCTTTTTAATGTGATGGGTTACAGATGAAAAAGGAAAATGAGCCTGTGTGCGACATTTCCAACAATTTGAAATGTTCATGAGGTGCAAACATTCAGTAGCCTTGACAGCCACATACTGTAAAAATAAAGTTACCTGATGGTCTACAGATACTTTGAGACCTTGTCTATGTACTAAATGCATAGTGAAGACTCTGGTCAGACTATGCGGATGCACAGGCTGGTCAGAGTCTTTTCTTTGTGCATATTTGAAATAGTTGGCAATCTCACGCACTGACTCAAATATTCTTTCTTTTCCTTATAAAAGTTAAACTTTTGATACACTCTTCATGAACGAGTCCAAAGAGATGTGGTAATGGTGATACTTGGTATGTCTTGAACTGATTATGTCATTCCTAGCATTAATCTGTTTCATGGTATACATACATGTATAACAACCCCATATTATAGGGTTAATTCATGTTTTTTAGGGCCTTTACATTTGCAGAGACCTGACTAGAGCCCATGTGTTAAGCATGAGGGCATTAAAGCATTTTGAGGGTCTCTGCAAATGTTAACACCCCCAAAAACGTATGTTGCCATTATTGCATAAAAAGAAAGACTATAGTATTTATCCATACTCATTTATAGGAATGCTTCAGAACTAGCCCCAAACCCACTAATGTGCTGGAAAATTGGGTTTTGCATTGCACTGGCACTCTTGTTTATACCAATGTTGTTCGGAAAATTTATAACTTCTCAAAATTTAATGCAGAAATAAGAGCAATGTGTTTATTTAAGCTCTATATTGATGTAACGCTAAAGAAACTGATAAATTGTATGGGCCAAGGCCTAGGATATTAAAGTAAAAAAAGACAGGCATTAATAGCATGTGAATTTACTGATTACTAAATGTTTTTCTACGGCTAACACCCTGGTTTTTGTTTGAAAACATATGCCCATGATGACTTAAAAGCATACATTTTATGCAATGATATTTGTTTTTTCTCAAAAAGTAGTATTTGATGATAAAAAATGAATGCACCCTTGCAATACATGTAAAACTTGTTTGAAGCGACCACTAACGGGTTTAATTTTTTATACTTTTAAGACCAACTTCACCTTTTTTTTTTAGATATTTTGTTTTAATGAAGGAAATTTTGAAAACGGTCATTTAATAAAAATGGTCACTTAATAGACGTGGTTGCTCGCGCAAGATTGACTGTATAATGAATGTTGCTTAAATAACTGTGATTTGCCCTATATTGACCACCACTGGGATTGACTTTTCAGATATCTATTTCTGTATGAAGTGTTAATTTCCTCAAGGTTTATGTTTGGAATAAAAAAAATACACAATGATTGATTTATCAAAGATATGTTCAAGAATGTGAATCACAGAATTCAAAATTAAAGAAAACTGGCTTTTGACTATGAAGTTGACTACAAGTTACCAAGAATTCTATGTTTTTGTTTATTATAAGTAGAACTGAAATTTATATATGCAATATTCTATATGCACAGCAAACATTGGCTTAAATGACTTTGTGTAATTTTTTGATGCATTAATAGCACTAATAAGGATAATAACATAATCAAAAAATAGACAATAGATAAAAGAATAGTGATTTAAGAAAAAGTAAGGAAATTTGGAATTGTGCTTAAGCCATTGGAGTGCAAATTCAAATTTTATTAAAAATAATAAATAAATAATTTTATTTCAGCTAAATAATTAATTCGATTATATTTGCCTTTGAGACAAGAAACAACAATATGTAAGAAAAAGGTTTAGGTGTTATTGAGACAAAAAAAATCTAAAGGAAAGGCCCTTATAGGCTCAAACTATGCTCAAAGAGCTGTGGCTAATTGTTGTTGCTTCAAGCATGTACAAACAGCTAAACTTGCATAGGGTTAACAAGATCTAATTCATAATCTCCTTCCAGCCAGGATTTGCAACATTTTGCAAATTCAACATTTCAATTTTCCACGAAAAGTATGATGCCGTTTAAAACTGACATCACAATATATTCATTATGACGTAATTTTCGCGGTTACAAAATAGCGTCGCTTTTTGCTCTGAGCTCATTTGTGTAATAACACCTGTGTAATATCAAAAATATTCAACGGGTTCATTTCACTCCCGCGACGTAGCTCATATCATAAAAAGCTACAAGATGAATACTATATTTCCCCATTGATCGAGATAACAAATATTGGAGAGTTTTTGTTGTTACTGAGAGACAACTTGTTGTAAAGAGTTTCCATGTTTTTATTGAGACAAAGATATAGAGGATATTGAATGAGTGGTCATTGAATACCGAATTTATTAAACGAGTCATCTATAAACAGATAAAAATGTGGCTACGCCGAGTTTTTATCGGTTTATAATGACGAGTTTAATAAATTCGGTATTTTATGAGCACAAATTTTATATTCTATTCATAATTTGACCCGAAATTTTGCGAAAAATCGTCAAAATTCTTGCAATTCAACATTTCAATTTTCCACGAAACTTATAACGCGGTTTAAAACTGACGTCACAATATATAGATCTAGATTATGACGTAATTTTTGCGGTTACAAAATAGGGTTGCTTTTCGCTCTGAGCTCATTTGCATAGTTATTCCACTAGTGTAATAACACCTGTGTAATATAAAAAATATTCAACGGATTTATTTCACTCCCGCAATGTAGCTCATATTATAAAAAGCTATAAGATGGATACTATATTTCCCCATTGATCAAGATAACAAAATTAATATTGAAGAGTTTTATGTTGTTACTGAGAGACAACTTGTTGTGAAGAGTTTTCATGTTTTTATTGAGACAAAGAGATTGTGTTTTATTTTCATGACTGTCATTACCTGAATTGACATCTCTGATAATGGTATTTGATGTGGAGAGATGTCTGTGTATTTGTTAAGTCATTGTGGACCTGAAGAGGATATTGATTACCTTTATTGGCTTTCATAATGTCTAATCATTACCCTTATAGACCTCTGATCTGACCTGATGTGATTGATGCATTGAATCTTTAACCTCTTGCCTGTCAGATGATTTAAAACGAATATCAGGACATATTATGCTGGTAAATGTAATAATCAAATGTTCACTGATTTTGTTTAGTGAAAATTTGTGATTGAAACATTTAGATATATTTTGTTACTCAATTAATTTTAAATCTGATTAAAAAAAAATGAAAGAATTATAGACTGGTTTATGCTTTATAAGATATGGTTAGAAAAACGTCAGCACATTATTTAATGAAAAAAATATTTTGTTACTAAAATTCTCTTTTCCTCACAATCATTCTAGAGAAGTCAAATTTCATAAATATTTAAAACATTCAATTTACTTTGGTTCTAAATTCTTGCAACTAGGTTCAACGACCCCTTGATTCAACTTTTTGGAAAAATTCACTATTTAAATTTGCCAAGTTTGTGTGACAATAAATGAACGAGATTAAACCTGGTTACGCTGAATGAAAATATCTTGACAAAATTGCAACTAAATGCATTAATTGTGAGTTGGAATTTGTTCTTCAAAAATGAAAAAAATAGGTGGTATAAGTAAAAGATCAGACTGCACATATGGGCAGGCTGATGTTTGTCTATAGCTCCTACCAAGCAGGCAGGAATATTCTGGGTTCAGCATGACAAGGGTAAATATAGCCACTTACCTTAACAAACTTGGGACCTTTTGATGAAGACAAAAAACATCTACTTTTGATGACTGATACCTTAGAATTTAAAAAAAACAGAAACTATTTGTAGGAGGATTTATATATAGATGTGAAGTAGACTATCAAGTTATAATTGATACCTTGAAAGTATTATTACTTTGTTCTATGATATCATTATGATTTTATGAGGCCCTGAAGTGGTATTATGTAGGCGAGTTATATCATTAATAATCCTGATTTAAATGTTTATCAGCATTGTTCCTTACCAATTCAATTAACCCTATGCTGTTTAATCCCTGCTTTTTACGTGTCTGTGATTTTATGATTGAGAAAACATTGTGAAAAAAAGAAGAAATTGCTTCTGACAAGCAATTTCTTCTTTTTCCTCACTATTTTCTACCCTACTGAATGGTTATTTTTCAAATTTAATCCACTTTTAATTTTTGTCTGCAAAACCTTTGAATTTGGACAGGTCCAAAATTTTGTAAAACAGGAAAGGGTTAAAACCATTAACAGATTGAATTTGATTTTGATTGTCATTTAAATATTATCCCATCTTTCTATAAATCTAATAATTTAAGATTTGCTACAAACAAAAGAATTGCCACAAAAAAAAGAAATAAAAGAATAAATGAAATATTATAACGCAATGGCAAAAAAAGCATATATGAAATAAGAAATATTTACATAGAACTACATTGGCAAAAAAAAAAAAATTATATGTCATCTGTTTTGCTGTGTACATGCTGATAGTTCCACCCATATATGATGTCATATATCATCTTTAGCGGCAACATTGAAGCTTTTGAGGTTATATAACACACAAGCTAAATGAGGTGCTTTGTTTTCTACCGAATTCTCCCAACACAATATCATTAAATTTTTATTTAAATTCACATGTGACAGTTTACATTTATTTCATTATGGTCCCATTTCTTTTGACTGGTCACATATCTTATACTGGTAAACACTATTTTTCCTTTTATATTACAGTATTTTGTTTGCTGACATGTGTGGCTTCACTCAACTGTCCTCACAATGTACTGCACAAGAACTTGTCCAGTTGCTCAATGAAATATTTGCCAGATTTGACTGTTTGGCTTCAGATAATCATTGTCTAAGGTAAGGCTGGATGTGATAATTTCCTTGGCTCAGTGTGAAAACGTTGTAACTTCCCATAAATATAGGTGTAGTTACAGCTTTATTGTTCTGAATTTGTTTTAGTGTATATCTATTTATTTTTGAAAATAAGGCAAAATGTGAAAATTATAGAATGAATTCTCTTTTTAAAGAATGCCATTAATTTCTATTTCAACTGGACCTGTCAGAGCCATAAGCTCAGTTGGTAGAGCAAGGGACTTCCAAATCACATGAATTTAATTTTGATATCATGAATTCAAGTCTGGGCTTGCACACTAACAAACTAACTGTCTTTGGAATGAGATGTTAAACCTAGTCCCCTTCAGTAAGCTTAATATCAAGCACATTAAAGACCTTGTCTTGAGCATGAATTGTTCATTATGTGTAGTTTTCCTCAGAACTTTGTAGAGTTGTTCTCCATCATGAGAACACGTGCCATTTTAAGGATACTTTGAGAGCTACAAGGTCAATGTCACACATCAAGGTCAAAATTTGCCTCCATTTTACTGATATATTTCTAAAATATTTGGCAAGATTGAAAGACAATTTTATATGGCCTTCAGATCAGTCATACATAAATTAAGATTAAGCACGCCCTGAGAGATGAAAACCTTCATTTATGAATTGATTTAAAAAATTGGCATATTGTGTCTACATGAGTTCTTGTGCTATTGGAAAAAAATTTAATCTGGAAATTCTAGGACTCAGATCTAGGTCATATGTTGAAATAGAGCTTGTCTGGAGCATGTGTCTTGAGTTAGAAATAAATTTAGAAATGTTTGGCATACCTATTCTGCATTATAACAGAATTTTAAACAAAGGCAGAATTCATGGACAATTCCGAATTCAGCAGCAGATTCAATGAAGTATATTGTTCAATGTACAGGGATCTAAACTAACACCAGTCCTCAGGCCTGATGCCTGTGGATTTTAGGGAGGACTGGTAGAAGCTACTGTGGTACAGGTCCTTCGAGCATGTAGTTAATGGCCATATTATTTCCTAGATGATCCAGTTTTGACAAAAAATTGCCATTTCCATACAATTTCTTTTTTCCTTACCCAATACAATCATTTTGGGAAAAGAAGAAATTGCTTGTCACAAGCAATTTCTTCTTTTACCAAACTGTTTTCTTTACAATTTGCTCCTTTAATTGCTGAATAATTAGTTTTAATTTCATTGAGGACCTGTTACCTTCAGGGAGGACCTGTAAGATTTGTTGCTAGCAGGTCCTTTAGGCTGGTAGCATTTAAAGTAGCATTTAAAGTAAGAGTCGATTCCTGATGAAGTATATTGTTGCCTTTCTAGGATCAAGATTTTAGGTGACTGTTATTACTGTGTTAGTGGGTTACCTGAGGCTAGAGCTGACCATGCACATTGTTGTATAGATATGGGATTAGACATGATAGAGGCCATTTCGTAAGTATTATAGATTCTTGGTGACTGTTATTACTAAAGATTCTTGGTGACTGTTATTACTGTGTTAGTTATTTGAGGCTAGAGCTGACCATGCACATTGTTGTATAGATATGGGATTAGACATGATAGAGGTCATTTCGTAAGTATTAAAGATTGTTATGACATGTACTAAAGATTCTTGGTGACTGTTATTACTAAAGAATTTCTTGGTGACTGTAATTACTCTGTAAGTTACCTGAGGCTAGAGCTGACCATGCCAATTGATGTATAGATATTGGAATAGACATGATAAGAGGCAATTTTGTAAGTAATCTATAGATAAATACAATAATTGCAAAACATATCACATATGTATATGAATAGTATAATTTTTTGTGGAATGTTTTTTTCCTCTGTAAATTATCAAAACTAAATTCTTGTTAGTACAATGTCTCAATGAGACTATCTAATTGAAACATCACATGATTAATTGAGTTTTGTTTTACAATAAAGATATGAAATAAAAGTGATCTTTATTCTTATTTTTCAATAAAAGTGTATAATCAATTAGGTAATGTCATTTTGTTTGTCTCTTGACTGTTCACTTTATGTAACTTCAGTAATAGATAATGGTTTGTTTCAGTGTTTCAAGAACGATTTATATTTCATTGAGTGACATCAAAAGCGATAAATTTTACAAGTGGCGTAGCTATGCAAGTCATGATCTGATGAAGTCACTTTTTGGGCTCCACTTAGATAGAATGCAATGAACAAAAGAGGGGTATAAGTTTGTGATAATTTCACTTGTAAGCAGTGAGTTTATCAAAATGATAATCCACTTTTATTTCTTATTAAACCATAGAAAAGCATTAAGGAAATGAATGAGCCTGTGTGTGAATTTCCAACAATTTCAAACATGCCCAAAGCAAAGACTCTTGCCAGCCTATGCATCCGCACAGTCTGACCAGAATCATCATAATGCGTTTAGAAAATAGATATGGTCTCAAAGTATCTATAGACTGTTGGACAACTTTGTATTTACAGTTTTTGGCTGTCTATTCTTCTTAATATTTTGGTGTAACACACCATTCAAATGTTTGAAATGTCACGCATGGGCTCAAATTTCTATTATTCAGGTTGATCCGTAATGTGACAGGTACAGAGGTCAACATGAGGGTGGGCATTCATTCTGGCAGGGTTCATTGTGGTGTGTTGGGGCTCAGAAAATGGCAGTTTGATGTCTGGTCTAATGATGTTACGCTGGCCAATGTCATGGAAGCTGGGGGTTTGCCTGGGTGAGTACATTGTTAACTAAGATGAGAATGGGTGTATACTTTGGTTAGTTAAGTTTGAAAACATTGCAATTTTATGTCTGGTCTATTGATGTTACATTGGCTTATTTCATGGATGCTTGGGGTAATTACCAGGGTAAGTATGTTATGTAAGGATCAGGTCATGTTCACCTGAGTGCGGTGGGCTTGAGAAAATGGCCATGTAGGTTAAGGTCTAATGATTTTACACTGGAAAACATTATGGAGGTTGGAGGGCTACAAAGATTATTATTATTAAGTACACTCTTTTCATGTACATTGTAATGTGTTGAGACAATGGCAGTTTGATGCCCTGTCCAATGGTGTTACATTGGCTTATATTATAGAAGCTGGAGGTTCACTAGATTTGATATATCAAGGGGTCAGCACAATACTATTGTAAGTGCCTATGATAGGCACTTATAATAGTATTGCGCTGACCCTTAAAATATCATCTTAAATTCTTTTCGTGCTGAATTTGAAATATTTTGGCTAACAAATTGCCAATTTTAAGATATTTCATCTTGTCTGACTAAAGTTAGTAGAAAGCAGGCAGTGTAGGTTAAGATCTGACTACAGGTTTGGGCAGGCTGATCTTAGTCTGAAGTGTCTGCACAACATTTGTTAGCAGAAGGAATATGTTGTTTGGCTCTTTGTTGTATCAGCATTATAAAGGTTAATGCTTCACCAGTACAATAACAAATCATTATTCAATCTGCAGGGTTCGACACTAAGGAGAGTCAGGGAGTCTGAGACTCAGTGCTCTCAATAAGCGGACGTCGACGTAATATACGTCCAGAATTTCAGAAATAACGTCCGGAAAATCAGACCCGGACGTAAAAAAACGTCCGAGATTCAAGGAAAACGTCCTGTAATTTGACCCCGGACGTTTTACGAATTTTGCTAATAAAGTAAAGAAAGTCCACACATGCAAAAAATCGATAATCAACGCGAGCTGTATTGCTGACCCAAACAAGTCATGTGTAACGTGCCTCGTAATAGACTGTCGCTTTAACAACCAGTCTTTGATTACGCAATCTTGTCGGGTTAGCGACGCGCCATTACCGCTCCTGTCATTACCTTTCTTTGTCGGATGCAGATCGCAAGGGTCCTTTGATAGGCCTTTTGAATCAAACAAAATTCAAATCAAGGTAATATTCGTATTTCATATAGTCCGGACCGATAAAATTTGAAATATCGCTTTCTAAAAATCTTAGAATAGATCTACGGATGAATTATCCGAAGTGAAAAAAGACGCTACCTGAAAACATTTCCGAAAGGTCAATCGACTGTCCTCGTTTATAAACGGCACGCGGGAAAATCCCAATGACGTAATTTAAGTTGTCTGCATCAATATGTCTGAACGAGAGATTTGAAATGACGAAGTTTTCTTGTCTTTAGATCCAATTCTGCGTAAGTTTAAATAAGTTTACATACAACTGCCAGTACATATAACTGCACCCTAGCTAGAATGTGCGCCACCCTTGGGACGCGAAGGCGAGAAAAATAAAGCTGCATTAATTTCCGAAATATCGTCGGATACCAAAACATCGAAACTAACATTTGAGGAAGCCGAATTTCGTAAGCCCACCGATTCTAAATAGAAACTCTACATTTTCTAGCATTAGTTTCCACAATTGTGATAGATCTAGTGCAACCAAAGTTCGTACCTACAGCTTCAAGTTAAAACTAGAAGTCTTCATTCTTGGAAGTCATTTATTCTTAAAGAACTAGACAAAAGGATAGCCTTTAGGATAAAAAATTAAACATATTTTTAACAAGAAAACGAGAATTTACAAAGAGTGCAGGAAAAGGAAGGTGCCTGTGTGTGGGGGGGGGGGAGGGGGGGGGTAGTTAAAAATTCCTTACTTCGTAAAAAAAATTCCTGAAATTCCAACTTGGAATTACAAAAATTCCTGATTTTTGCCCTTATTAAGAGCACTGGACTCAGACTCCTTATTTTGTGGGCAAGAATCCTTTAATTTGCAAGTTAGGAGTCCGATGGACTCCCTGGTCATAGAATATTTCCTCAAACAAATGATCAGAAAAATATCTATCAACTTACTAAACATAAACTCCATTTGTCAAAGTTTCAGATCTCTTTAATACGGAAGTTGTTACATTTAACATTTGGTTATATCTACTATTTTTTTTTAAAGAAAACCAGCTTATAGTTTCGGGGAAATTATTGTGGAAAAGGAAGAAATTACTTGTTACATGTAATTTCTTCTTTTCTACAATTTTCTCCCCAAATTATAAAATTGGGACTCCCTGATTTTAGTGTGGACTCCTTGATTTCAAATATTGGGAGTCTGTTTGACTCTTTCTTCTTAGAAGTTAGTGTCTAACCCTGATCTTAGTCACTAAATCCTGCTTTAATGACAACATGGGTGTGACACAACCTATTAATAACAGATTGGTAAGATGTATCCTTTTTTCAAATTTAAACAAAAGGTAGTTACTAGACAGATATGTAAAAAATAAGAATAAATGTTTCCTAACAATGGGGTTAAATTTCTACTTAAAATTGATAAGTTTAAAAAAGTAAAAAAGTAATGGTCATTACACAAGATAATAGTCAATTTGAAAGTTTGGTAATGTTTTCAGAAAGTATCCAGTACACATATTTTAGAATTATTTTCTTGATTCAAATTCAAATATATTTGTTCAAAATCTGTGTTACAATGCTTCAGTATGGCTCAGATGCAGATATCTTTAATTAAGGAAGTGGACCTGTTATAGTTCCACAACGTTTTGGAAGAAATAAACTTTCACAGACTGTTGACCGAGGTTTCCTAATGATTTTCATTAAGAAACATTTCAACATTTTGAAAGTTCATGAGTTCTGAAATATTGTGGAGCTATTACAGGTCAGTGAGGTCCATTACCTTAACTTACATTTTGTTGTTTCAGTCGTGTGCACATAACACAGGAAACATTGAAATGTTTGAATGACGATTATGAAGTTGAGAAGGCATTTGGAGATGAGAGGCACAATTACCTGAAGGAACATAACATAGTCACGTACTTCATCAAAAATGGACAACACAGGGATAAGGTAGGGAAAATAGTTATTGACCGGGGGTTTGGAATTCCCAGCCTGACTTGTCTGACACAGGTTTTTTGACCTGTGAATATGTAGACATTCCGAGGCCACTTGTCTGTGTTCTAGACTCTGTCTAACTGCACTCAACTTTCTAGTCTTTATTTTGGTGTAAACTCCATCCCCTGTCATATATTTACTGTATTAACGTTGTGGACCCGTAATAGTTCTTCAACAATTCGGAAGTCATAAACTTTCATTTGAAAACCTTGGTTAACATTGTGAAAGATCATGAGTTCCGAAATGTTGCAGAACTATGATAGGTCCACTACTTTAATTCATCACCTTTAAATGCAATATTTTGAACTTCTTAATCTGCCTATAATTAATTGTATACTGTAGTAAATATTGTTAAAAATGATATTTGTTTGTTACAAACTGTGAATTTGGACACTAATTCATTACATGTATTACAAATTTGAGAAAGCTGTTCCAATAAATTTTCTACCATGTAGAGTGGTTTCTTTTCTACTTATCTGTTCACAAATTTTCAGATTATACATGGAGGATAATCGTTTGTTTCTGTTTTAGGATCTATTTATTTTTCATCGACTAAACAACAAAATCTGTATTATAGATATATAATAGATTTTGTTGTTCACAAAATAAAAAAATAATCCATTTTACTTGAGTACAAATTATTCTCATTCTTCAATCCAACTTCAATCCAAAAATAAGACAAAATGTTAAATTTTTTTGACAAATTTCCATCATTCACAATGATGTCACTTGTAAGGCTCTGCTTAGACAAAGTCAAATAGGGTGAAGTGAACAAAAAGCTGGATGTAAGTTTTTGATAATTTCACTGGTTAGGCAGTAAGTTTATCATATAATAATATACTGTTATTTCTCAATTATCCATCAAAAAACATTAAAGAAATAGTGGTTTTTCCAGGATACTCAGTGTATGTCCATCTCACACACTTGAAATTGTTGGAAATGTCACGCAAAGGCTCATTTTGAGAGGTGAGTGCAATACTATTGTAAGTGCCTATAAATATATATGCACTTACAATTAAATTGCCCAACCACTCAAATTTTGATGATTTATAAATGGATAAGTATAAAATGAATCTGTTTTTAACTGTATTTCAGGATCTTCAGAAATCCATAAAGAGTACACAGGGTAGTAACACAACTATGAATAAAGGTCTCAAAACCATGGGATTTGGAAAAGATAATAATGCAAATATACACCAGAAGTAAGTCTTCAAAACATTTATAATACAGTGTAACTGGATCATGAAAAATGGTCTCCAAAGCATGGGATTCGGAAAGATAATAATGCAATTACACACCAGAAGGAAGTCTGAAATACATACATTTGACAAACATGTAGCTAATTTGTAAATATGGTGTTTGAAAACCACTGGATTTGGAATTGATAATAATGCAAATATACACTGGAAGTAAGTCTGAAATACAAATATTTGACAGGTGTGTAGCTAATTTGTAAGAAAGGTGTTTGAAAACCAAGAGATTTGGAAAAGATAATAATACAAAAAAACAACCAGAAGTAAGCCTGAACTATATACATATTACAGTCGTGTAGCTAATCAGTAAGAAAGGTGTTTGAAAACCATGGGATTTGGAAAAGATAATAGTACAAAAATAAACCAGAAGTAAGTCTGAAATACATACATTTTATAGTTGTGTAGCTAATTAGTAAGTAAGATGTTTGAAAACCATTGGATTTGAAAAAAAAAAACAATGCAAAAATACACCAGAAGTAAATCTTAGGTTAAGAAAACGATTCCCTTCAAGGTGTTAAGGTTTAAAAATGAAAGGATTTCTAAAAAGATACATAGATAATATTTTATGTCTATTTAAATGATTAAAAAGTACCTTTCCTAGATGAGTATGCTTTGTCATTGGTTGGATCCCTGTTGGCGGCAGATATACTTCCCAATATTTGTCTTCCAGGAATGGGTGGATAATTGTAAACGTAGAGAAACAGCAGCTAGGAAAGGATGTAATGGAGGAACTGGTGTAAGAAATACCAGGAATCCATTATTAGGTGCTCCAGCCAACGCAGTATGACTGTAAAATTGTTAAAAGCAGGGTTTGATTCTATTTAAACAATTAAATACCAAAATAAGTGTTTACCTAATGTTGTAAGATCCTAGAATTTACTCATAAATAAAGATTAAAATTTTTAAAGATCTTTTTAAGAACTGTAAAGCACAGAGCTGTTTTATAGAGGAGAGCAGTAAAAGAAAATTATTCTCCTTTAATCTGTAATAATTTGACTGAAGTTGTGTACATTTAGATTTGTGCATTCTGATTGGCTGAAAATTTTGTGTTATTCACCAAAGGAAACAATTTTTAGTTCACAGCTATTTAGTAAGCTTTTGCACAAAGTAGTCTCATTACAAATCTGTTTCTCAATCAATAAATCTGATCAGTTTTGCTTTGATGTATTAAATTATAAGATATAAAGATAGAATATATTGATTTCATAGAGTTATGTCACTAAAAACCTAATCACATACGTGTATGAATCCAGTTGTGTATTCATACAGTGTGTTTAGGTTTTGAGTTACATACCTGTCCTCAATGAAATTAACCCTTTGCTGTTTAATCCCTGCTTGTGATTTTATGATTGAGAAAACATTGTGAAAAAAGAAGAAATTGCTTCTAACAAGCAATTTCTTCTTTTTCCACACTATTTTCTACCCTACTGAATGGTTATTTTTCAAATTAAATCCACTTTAAATTTTCGTCTGCAAAACCTTTGAATTTGGACAGGTCCAAAATTTTGTAAAACAGGAAAGGGTTAACAAATACTCTCTTCATCTCTTTAACAGACTAGGATTTGGGGATAAACAGGAAGTTAAAGACCCTGATGAGGAGGTGAATGATTATTTGGGACGTGCAATAGATGCTCGAAGCATCGACAGACTACGAGCGGAATATGTCCGGCCTTTCTTCTTGACATTTAGAAAGATTGAGCTGGAAAAAAGGGTAATTTTGAACTTTCGTACAAAATAAAGTCTTTCTTTATGAAAAGGTTCTTGACTTTGTCATTGAGAACACAGCAAATCAGGCGCTCAAGTGCCTTTAGATTTATTTCTATGCTGCAATTTATTTACTATTTTTTTAGTAAAAAGTTAGAATTATTTTATCTTTGAACTGTTTTATTTCTTTTTTGTCTTATTCCACTAATGTAGTATGAATAAAAGGTTTTTTATCCATTTGTATGTTTCAATAACTTTTTTGTCTTCTTTTTTTTCTTATGACATGTTTTAATGAAACATCATATATGATTATAAGTTATGCTGTTACATATTTAGTCAAAGCTTTGGTGAGTATAGACCAATTCTATTAACATCAGATTTGTTTTTGCAATGACTAATCACTACCAGTGCATGGTATTTGAGTTCTCTGTCCTTAATTATTTGGTTTGTTCTAATTTTAATGTAATATTCAAAAGAATTTATCAATTATTGAAGTTTTTTTATCATAAGTCATGTTCAAATTTCATGTTGCATACCTTGAAAACTTGAATTTAAACTAAAATAATGTGATTTTATTGTTTGATAAATAAGCTTTAAAAAAAAAAAAAAAAATCTTTTGAATAAGAGTACATAATTTTGAATATTTAGTTGCGAGTTACATTTGGCGCCCCCAATGGGCGCAAAATACAACCTGCAAATAGATATAACATACTCAATCAGGATTCGAACCCAGGAACTCTACATCCAAAAGCGAGTGTTCTCCCATGTCGCTATAAAATCTAGCTTGATGGCAAGGCAGTACAAACACCCCTTATACTTAATTTGGCTACATGTGATAAATTGGACTTTGTTTCATCCAACAATTCAGTTTAGTTTTAACCTATTTTTTTACATTAATTGGGAAACAAGTTCTTACAACTGAAATTCATCCCTCCCGATTCTGCTTCCTGGAAAATTCACCAGTACTCACGCCCAATGTGTGGGCCAATGAAAGAACCAAGATAAGTTGCCGCTCCCGGGAATCGAACTTAGGACCTTTTTGTCACGAAACAGACCTGTAGACCACGGACACCACATCCAACTATTTACTTAAGTCATTGTGATACATGTCATAAAAATCAATTAAATCTCCCTGCTATGATAGAATGATAAATGGTACACTTCAGTAGGATGAACATCGGTTTCAAGGATGATAATTTTGTTGTTATATTGTGCGGAATAATTGGAAGCCATGGGTAGATGTACCAGCCTACAACTTGTTGTTGTTGGACCAAGCAAAGATGAAGATTTAGGCACCGCAGATGGTCAGGTGATAAACTTTAACCTGAGCAATATCTCATTCAAATAGATGATATTGAATGGGTGGTCATAAAATACCAAATTGATTAAATGAGTTATATATAAACAGTTTAAAATGAGGAGGCAAAGAGTTTTTGTCTGTTTTAGACGACAAGTTTAATAATTTTGTTATTTTATGAACAAAATGTTATATTCTGTTTTTAATATGACTTGAATATCTGTGATAAATCTTTTAAAATTCATCTATTAAAATTTTCCCCTAACATATAGCAGATATTAATCCTAATATTTGCATATTAAAAACACTAGTGTTAACACCCCCAGTGAATATAATAAATATTCAATGGAGTTATTTCACTCCCACGACGTATGTCATATTATATGTAAAAGATATTTGATTTGAGTATGGCATGTATCTTCTTGATCACAAGGGCACATTAGGGCACTCATGAAAGTATAGCTTTTGTTGTCCACTCGATGAGGTATAAAAGTGATGACATCATTATGGTCATGTAATAGAAAGGTCACCTTCAGTAGTGCATGGCATCAACATGGTGGGCGTGCTATACTCTTGTTGTCTTTGTTTCATAACACATTTTATCAAATATGCACCTTAGTTTAACACTTATTCTAGTTTTGTCACAATGAATGAATTGATGTTTAGTTTTGTTGATTTTTGATAATCACCAAGAATTTTGATCTATTCATGCTTGTAGCAAATATTTTTAGCTTCACTTGCTGAAGGCAAGGGAGCTATAATCATCATGGTGTTGTCTCCATCATGTGTCAATGTGTCTGCCCAATTTATGCATAACCTTATTCTTTTAACATTTTCAGTCCCAAATCAATTGGCAAATTTTGACTTGGCAGAAGGTCTCTTTCAGGTGTCACTTGTCTTAAATTGTTAAAGAAATTCTGATTAGCTCATAAAATGGGGTTGAAAGGGTGGGGCTTATTTTCCCTTAATAAATCTTACAAACCCTATCATTGGGCTGATTTCGACCAAATATGTCATGAATGTTCCTTCCCCAACCCTTTACTTGGATTGATCATGAAATTTTGATTGGTCCCCAAGTAACGGCATTTAATAATGGGGCCAAATTTCTCTTTGATGCCTAGAAAATCTTTTTAATCAGTTTTATCTTTGAAAATCATAGCGTTTTTAAATTGGTGATTGTGTAAATTGGTTTTAATATCCTTTCCTTTGAACTTTGAATACCCCAATCTTTTTCAAATCTTAGGATATTAAAGCCAGTGGAGCCATAAGGTCCTATTGTTTCACATCACACATAACATAAGACCTGTACACATTATAACACTTATTTCAGATTATGTTCAAAACTTTAAGTTTTTCAGTAGAAAAAAAAACACATTAAATTTGAAAGAGAGAATATAATAAGTTTACATTCATAAAGAAGAGATAGTTGCATTTATGATGTTGCAGTTTCATTGTCAGTTTCATTGGCAAGACATTATATATGTTCTACATTAGACAAATTTTAGCTCGGCTGTTTTCGAAAAAAAAAATAACGAGGTATTATGATCACCTTGGCATCTTTTGCATTGGCGTAGGTGTTGGATTTGGCGTGACAAACTCTAACCTTGCTCATAACTTTTGAATGGTTAGTGATAGAGCATTCATATTTCACATGATCATAACTTGGAGCAAGACCTTTCTGTAGGTACCAAGGTAAAGGTCATCAATCAAGGTCAAGGTCAATTTTAAAGGTCAAATATCTTTGAAAAATTTAATCTTTGTCAACTTTTGAATGGTAAGACATAGAGCCTTCATATTTCACGTGATCATTGCTTGGAACAGCACCTTTCTGTAAGTACCAAGTTTATGGTCATCAATCAAGGTCAAGGTCATTTTTCAAGTTCAAATTTTCTTTAAAAAACTTAACACCGGTCATAAGTTTTGAAAGGTAAGTCATATAGCCTTCATATTTCATATGATCATTGCTTGGGACAAGACCTTTCTGTTGGTACCAAGTTTAAGGTCATCAGTCAGCCATGCATTGGAACCTGCTTGCGGTGCTCTTGTTAAGTTTTGTTGTGTTCAAGATGATATAAACGATGGTGGATGAAAAATTACATGGACTTTTGCTATAACTTTGAAATTTCCAGATCGAAAGGAATAAAATTATGTACACATCTCAAAATGTACATAATACTGAATTTTCAAAATTTGGTCTGATGAAAAAATCCAATGGAAGGTAGCGCCTTTGATTGACGTTGTTACCACATGCTGGTACCAAATGACTTCTTATTTTAGAATGGTTGCTACAGGTACCAATTAGTTGCATTGCATCCAAATTTACCTGATAAACAGAAAAATGCTGCAATTTAATAAAAGTGTAGTTTTCTTTTCAAAATATGCAAAATCAAATTTTCTGTAACAGAAGTCTTCAAGATTTTTTATTCCCCCTTGTACATATGAATAATTGGCTGAATCCATTTCTATGCTATTACATGTACAGTGAAATTCTGCAAATAACAATTACCTCTTTGTTACGATGTTTAAACTCGTCGAACTTTTAAGCTCCCAAAATAAATCAATACTGTTTCATTTTGCCAAATACCTTGAAGTAGCTTTTAAATGAAGAAAATCGCTCGAAAAAAGATGATTCACCTTACTTTAACCTCTATTTATCCATAAATTTAATATAATTTTCAGTTAAAAAAAATCTACTGTCTAAACAATATTCACATTTGTGTTGAAAATCTATATATGACTGTTTATTTTGTCATTGTTTGTGCTTATGACCTTGTTAAATTATGTATGTGTTTGCTTTTGTATGTAATGAGAAACTTTGTATAGTTTAAGTTACTTTAATATAATGGCTATGTCTATGTCTATGTCTTTGTCATTCTACTTTGATAAATATAATGGTTTATTCTATATTTCAGTTTGCAGTGTTCAAGATAACATGTACATATCACATATTGGCTGTACTCTCATTTGCTACTTCTCATCTGTTGTATACAGATGATTATCATACCAAGTTTTAGTATATACATGTAATTGTTTATTCTATATTTCAGTTTTCTTGTGTTCCAGATAACATGTACATATCACTTATTGGCTGTACTCTAATTATGCTATTCTCATCTGTTGTAAATGGATAATTATCATACCAAGATTGCTTAAAACAAGTTTAACTGTGTAATGGTCTATTCTATATTTCAGTTTTGCTGTGTTCGAGACAACATGTACATATCACATATTGGCTGTACTCTCATTATGCTACTTCTCATCTGTTGTATACAGATAATTATCATACCAAGGTTAGTGTGAATTGCTAAAGAACTCTTCCTTTCCAGATGTACAAAACCTGCCTGCCTTCATTATGACAAAACTCTACTTACATTGGAAAATGGGTTTCCACTTTGCTCATGAATACACATGCTAATAAGGGCAATATTTCTCAAATGTTTTCATCTTTTAACACAGAACTGGAAATTGTAAGATTTAATGTTTAAAGTTTTACCATCAGTTTGTGTATTAATTTGCATATCTTTTCCCCTAATACTTAACAAATTATCAAAACACTACAAAAATCAATTCAATCTGAAGCTTGTTTAAGATGCAATTTAGCATAATAATAGCTCTCTTTGATATAATTATTGTCATTGGTGTTCAAATACTTGTAACAACAGCTTTATTCAAAGTTTTAGTCATGCATTGGCAATATATGGTCAAAACAAGGAAATTGTCATCTTTCTAGGTTAAATTTAGAAAAATAGAAACTGATATAATTTGAGACTGTGCGTGATCTTTCCAACAATTTCAAATGTGCGCCAAGTAAGGGCTCTGGTCAGCCTGTGCATCCGCACAGTCTGACCAGAGTCTTCACTAGGCTTTCCGTAGATGGATAAGCTCAAAGTGTATTTAGACAGTCTGCGTATCTTCTTACTGTACCATGTCCAGACTGCTCATTGTTTGTGCCTCACGCATGTGTCAGATTGTTGGAAATGTCACACACACGCTCATTTGTCCATTTCAGATCTGTCGCCATGGCAGTGTTGTTTGCCATTGGTGTTTTCATCATGCTATGCCTGTTTCTACTCAGTTTATCTGAGACATCACAATGTACACCGAAAGGTTTACGAACAGTAGCCTCAACTATAGCTGTTACAAGATGGCTGAGACAAATTGTACTTGTTGTGTCAGTCACTGTTGCTTACGCTGTGGCATTTTTCCCTGTGGTAAGAAACTTCTGGAAAATGTCATTGTTTTTTTTACCTACTCATTTAACTATTGAATTATTGAAAGTGACAATTGAAAGTGACAATAATTCTCTTACAAACAAGCACAAATGGGAAAATGAATGAAGATTATCAGTTGTTGTCAAAAAACGCTGTTCCTTTTAAAGTATTTTATAATATTATTGTTAGGTATTGAAAGTGATGTGCTTATAAAAGAAATTTGCTTGGAAAAAGAAGGCTTCTGACCATTTGTGGACTTTGTATAAGTGTGACCCGTCACACGAAAAGGGACCATCCAGGAATTCTGCACCATGAAATATTGAAAAAGAGATTTAATCCACCATAGGTCACCCAGAAGTTGCATTTCAAAAATTCCTTTCACTGGAATGTAGATTGATCATTCTAGATTAAATAAATAAGCACAGTGTAAAAAGTTTTGACCCTAGTCATACTACGCTGACTGCGCAGACACTTTATGCACTTCCCAGTTGGTCCCTTTTACAGTTACACTATTACAGTTAATAATATCATGAAATTGACATTCATCTCAATTTTAACCTTTCTAAATCGCTCACTCATCTCTCCATTCATTTATTCCAAACACTCTCTCAAACCATTCTTAAAATTTCAAAATGACTAAAAAAGATAACTTCACAAATTTGATTAAAAATAAATAAAGCTAGAAAAAACTTGAAATTTCACTGACATAATTGAAAGTGCAAGCTTCTTATTGGTTCTTGAAGAAAAAGGTAGCTATTTATAGAACTTGTATGCATATCTTATTAATGATATTGGATTACCTTCCCTGAATTTCACTCATAACTCACTCCTCACACTCATTCAATTTCATTCCAAAATCTTTCAAAAATCATTCACCTTGACATTTTCACGATGTTGTTAACTGTATGAATTAACAGGCTAAAGCTTTTGTGCATAACTTACAAGTTCTATTGATAGTCTAATACAGAATAAATCCTGAGATTTTTTTGTGATTTCAGCTAACCTTAGATTTAACCAGAATCACAGAATGCTTATCAGATTTATACGGGGTACCTGAGAGTGAGCTGAATATATCCCTTGTACAACAAGCAGATCTCACCATGGCCAATGAAAAATCAGTATGCAATATCAATACACCCACATCTCATTTTCCTGAGGTAAGGATACATCCTAAGGTCCATTTCCCAGGATTATGAATTTTAACCCTTGTCATGCTGAATAAATTTTGGCTAAAAATTTTCATCAAAATCAAAGGGCAAAAAGCACTGAAAGTCCCAATTGTAGGTCAATTTTTATTTGAAAAACTAAATCTATTGTCAATTCTGGTTTGAAAGTGAGAAACAGGTGGTGTAGACTAACATTAGACTGCACAATTGTGCAGGATGATGTTTGTCTATAGCTCCTGCCAAAGCAGGAATATTCTGGGTTCAGCATGACAAGGTTCAAGATTTCTTTATATCTTGAATTTGTATATCTCATGCTGCGCTGTAAAATTTCTGCTGATTCCCATGAGATTTCCCGATTTAAAATCTTAAAAATCTTAAACTAAAAAACGCAGCTCTGCTAAACATTTCTAAGGGAGCTCATATTATATTACAAGGGTGCAAGTACCATTAGGCACATTACGCAAGTGCCTAATAGAAATATCTTCTCTTTTGAAAAATGTCGTTGATGAATGATCATAACATCGAAACTACAGCTTATTCAAGCTGTAGTACGATGTTTTGATTATTCACCAAAGCTCAAATCATAGAAAAGGGGAGCCGACAGAGGACATTTATCTTTTGTCACAGTCCACATATTCCTTTTATTCTACATATTTGATGTTGGTTGCCTTCTGAGTGTGTACAAATTTCAAAAGCCTAGTTCAGCTTATAACTGACAATTGTATTGAAAGAAAGACATTACCCACATTAATAAATGATTTCCTCAATCCTATAGATTGACATTATACTGACTGATAGTATTCATGTTTTTGTATCATTGATGTGACACTTAATTCATTTTTTTATTAGATTGTTTAAATCTATAGAGTGACATCATATTGAAAATGGGTTAGACAAGAAAGCTTACTTTCTCATGTATTTATCACTTAGATATTCTTATTTTTTTAAATTTGAAGTAACCATCTTTTGCTATGATATGACTTCCTGAAAGATTGAACTAGATTTACTTTTATCTAAAAATGAAATCAAAAATAAAATCAGAAGCAGGACATCTTATTCATGATCAATTGATTGTCTTTGTTAGAAAAAAAAGAAGAAAAGAAAAAAAAAAGAGCGTTATAAAATTATTCACCTAAAAAATAAAGGTCAAAACTTGTTAATTTGTGTTTTGTAATATGTCCTGATTTTGCCTCCCATCTTTCTAATATCCGATAGAATAGGGTCATGGTGTAAAATTTTTGTTTCCATTATCTGTGGGTTCCTATTATCAGAACTCTGATTATCTGACGAAAATTACAAAGGCCAAAGAAAAAATGGTTTTGTGTTGGAGGAAAAGTTGCTAATATCCAAAACTTAGGATTATCCCAATTGCTAATAAAGAGATTCTATTGTATCAGATATTTGTTATGTGATTTTGAATTTTAAAATTGTTATTGTTCATGGGATAATGTTACAATCATTTTATTTCTAATTTAGTACATAACATTGTGTTTGTGTTTTTCTGAGATTAGCACTTCTGTATATGTACATTGATCCAATATTATATTATGTCTATTTTACAGTACAGTTTATTGTGTGTGTAAAGCAATGACAAGTAGCTAATTTTTTGTTCTTGACTTCAGTATTATCAAGCAGCAGCGATTGTTTCTATTTTACAGTACATAACATTGTGTGTGTGCTTAGCCATGATGAGCAGCTCTGTGTATGTCCATGGATCCAGTATTATCAAGCTAATGTTGCTGGTGACATTAGCTACAGTGTATATAGTATTAGTAGAAGTCAAATTGTATCCATTGTTTGACAACAGGGACCTGCTTCTCAGAGCCAATGTAGGGTAAGTTTTCTGAATATTGGCTTGTTTTCTAAATGAACATTAATGCTATCACATGAATAGAAATTGAGGCATATTTTTTAACAGCGTTCATACCAATTATCTATCAACTTGATTGTAAAAAAATGTTCGCCTGAAATTCTTTGTTAAATGAAGATTAATTAAGTGATTTTATTAGGTATGTTGGTAGCTCTTTGGAATACTTTTCTACTTGTGATAAGGTCATATGACAAAGTCAACTATCACCGGGGGATTTCTAACATAAGTGAGTGTTCTTTAATATGGGGATAATTTCGGAATGAACTAAGTCAAGACAATGTTGAGTTCTAAGTATCAATTTCTATAATTTGTTATTTTCAATATATCAAGTTCAACGACCACTGTCCATCTATTTTGATCTTTCTCACTTTGTTATTTCAAATTCTTATATATTTTCTAATTCAACACCAAAGTTTCTAAATCCTAAATTCTTCTAAAGCCAAAGTCAATATCTAAAATCCAATCTTAATCATTCAAAAGCCAAACACATTCTGTCCCTGTCATACTCTAAGTTCCCTCTTAACTTCTCAGACATCACATGACCTCCTACTAAAATCTCAACCAATCAGAACTATTCTTACATCTATACATCTTAATTAACTTGTTTCTCTCATTCTGATTGGTCAATCATCCAAGCTTCCACTTTCCCTCCTTTTCTTCCTGGGTCATTAAACATCAAACAAATCTAACACCTACTTGCAATAATTAACTGTAACAGATAAACCAAATGTGCCTAATGAAATAGTTCCACTAGCTTAAAGTTATCAAAGATACATAAGGTTCTAAATATTACCATATGTTGCATACTAAGAAATCCTGTTGAGTTATAGATAGTAAAACCTTAACAAAGATCAACTGATAATTCTTTCTTAAACTTTAAAGCAAAATCTAAATTCAAATTCAATTATTGATTCTAAATTATTAATTTCATATCTCAATTTTAATTTCATATTTTAAACAAACAATGACAACTATTTTTACTGGGTGACACATGCAACTGCCCTCAATAAGTTTGCTCCGCAAACTGAACTTTAACAATTAAATTATTGCATTAAATGAAATATCTTTACAATAAGGTGCTCTCTCTAAATTATTAATTTCATATCTCAATTTTAATTTCATATTTTAAACAAACAATGACAACTATTTTTACTGGGTGACACAACTTTATGAAAGGTTCATCTGATAAGGGGTAACTTATTTCTCCTAATAAATGCTCCTGGGGGAGCAATACATAACATGGTCAGGAAGCTTTTTTCTTTTGTATGCATTTTCTGATTTAAAAAATCAATTAAATTGATGTCTTTAAGGTCTTTTTCCCATTAATCTGTGGTGATCATATAAATAATTGTTTAGAGAGAATCCACATCAAATTAGAGGAGAAGTCTCAACAAGTTCTTAGAATTCGGGCATTTGAAGTGGGTTTTCCTGGGGTCCTACTTTTAGGGAGTGCGCTATTATTAGATGAAATACGGCATAAGTGTTTCACTAACTCATCTTGTTTGTAAAAAATACTAAACCAGAAGAAACCTATTCTATGAATATCTCCTCTGATTTTAAGATTCTTTCTTCTTAATTATATCATGGCTGATCAATCCAATATCTGATTTGAGGATAATTTCTTCCAAACAATTGTGATTGATCTGGAAAAATAGCCTCAATTATAACATGACGGTGTAAAACACATATATGAAATAAGACGAATTTACATAGAACATTATTGATTATAAAATTCATATGTTATGTGTTTTAACTGTGTACACAGTAGCTCCGCCCATTTTTTACTCAACGTCATATTTAGTGTGAATGTTTATTCTTTTGACATCATAATAACCCACATGCTTAATGACACGCTTCGCTTTCTGGGAAATTCTCCCAATGTCAATATCATTACTTTTTAGCTCCACTGGCTGAAAGCCACTGGGGCTATTGTCATGGCGTTGTGTCCGTCGTGCGGTCGTCCGTCCGTCCGTCCGTCCGTCCATGCAAGCGTGCGTCCGGTCGTAAACTTTTTCTTTAAAAATCTTCTCCTCAGAAACTACTGGATGAATTTCAACCAAACTTTACAGGAATGATCCTTTGTTGACCCTTTTTTAAAAGTTGTTCAAGAAATCATGATCCAATGAAAATCCTGGTTTTAATGGGTGTGGCTAATTTCCATATATGGTGAAAAGTGAGTTTTCTCAGATTCAAATTGATGGATATCAATTAAATTTTACATGAATGATCCTTGGGTGACCCTTTATCAGTCTACCAAAAATTATTGTGATGGGATGAAAAATATGCATTTTATGGGCGGAGGTCATTTCTCTATATGTTATATAGTGGAAATTTTGCAAATCATTTTCTCAGAATGTAATGGATGGATATCAACCAAATTTAATTGAAATGATCCTTTGTTGACCCTTTATCAGTCTACCAAAAATTATTGAGATCCGATGAAAAATATGCATTTTATGGGCGGAGGTCATTTCTCTTTATGTTATATAGTGGAAACTTTGCAAATCATTTTCTCAGAATGTAATTGATGGATATCAACCAAATTTCACTGAAATGATCCTTTGTTGACTCTTTATCAGTCTACCAAAAATTATTGTGATCGGATGAAAAATATGTATTTTATGGGCAGAGGTCATTTCTCTATATGTTTTAAAGTGGAAAATTTTAAAATCAATTTCTCAGAATGAAATAGATGAATATCAACCAAATTTCACTGGAATGATCCTTGAGTTACCCTTTATCCGTCTACCAAAATTATTGTGATTTGATGAAAAATATGTATTTTATGTGCGGAGGTTATTTCTCTATATGATATATAGTGGAAACTTTAAAAAAATATTTTCTCAGAATGTAATTGATGGATATCAACCAAATTTCACTGGAATGATCCTTGAGTGAAGCTTTATCATGCAGCGAAAAATAATATCATTGGATGAAAAATGTCTTTTCATGGGCAGAGGTCATTTCTCTATATGTTTTATAGTGGAAACTTTGAAATTCATTTCAACATCAGTAGAACCCAAAATATCTTAAAATCTTGGCAAACCTTAGATTTGCTTTTTCAAGAATTTCAAGCCTGTGGAGCGACTCAAGCCATTCATGGCTTTCTAGTTTATTAATTTTACACCCAGAATTTTTTTGATAAAATTTCACATCCAGAAGAGGGTAAAAGAAATAATTTCAGATTTGTGATTGTGTTATAATGGATATAATTTCATTTTTGCTATGATATGTCATAGTGAACATGATATTATTTCATAATTCAAAACTATTTGATTATGTTTGTTTTTTTTTCAGCAAAGAGATAGAGGCAGCTAGTACCATGATACCATTAAAGTGGGAGACCATCATGGTACTCATCCTGTTTACATTCATCCTATTTATTCATGCTCAACAAGTGGAGTCTACAGCTAGACTCGACTTTCTCTGGAAAGTACAGGTAGGCAAAATCTTTATTTTTGAAGCTCCAGCATTGGTATATTGGGTGCATAATTATTGTTGTAATGATGTCTATCCATCCATTCATCTGTCTATCAATGTTTTGTCTGTCTGCAGAAACTTAACCTGTAACTTAACATTTTCCTAAAACTCCAACACTTTTTTTTTCTAAAAAAAGTAAGGATGTTCATAATTGACAGGAATCTTCCTCTCATCAATACACATCCTCGAGTGTCAAGGTCACTTGTCAAGGTTGAGGTAAATTATTAAGATCAAATTGCTGTTTTTGAGGCATTAGTGTTCTACTTAAAAATTTCTTTAATCAGCACTCTTTGATTTAGGATTTGAAAGGTGGTAGAAGTAAGGTATTTCCCGTAATAAATTGGCCTTCCCTTATAGTAGCACCCCTACATTTTGTACTGAAAAAAGCCTACTTCAAATACCTTAATTTTAAGAATTTTTTTTTAGACTTCTTCTCTAATTTGATGTGAATTTCCTCCAAACAATCATTTAGATGATTTTTTTGAGGAAATTCACCTAAAATGAAAGGGGGGAAAAGGGCGTAATAGACATCAATTTTTTTTAATCAGTAAATGCATACTAAATAAAAGCTTTTGAACCATGTTAAGTATAGCTCCTGGGAGTGTTTATTAGGAGAAATACGGTACTTCTTTGATGAAAGATTCTAGACTTGTCCACATTGAAACTGCAACCAAGCTGGCGTTGACAAGCAGGCTTTTTTCTTTTACTGTTTAGGAATGCAATAGCAATAGCTAAAATGACTCCCAATCAATAAACATTTTTTATATAATTCAATGTCACATAACAAGGTCAAGGTCATTCATTGAGGACAAAGTTGTGGAAGATTAATGTTTTTTGGGGCTATAGTATTTCATGACTACATCTTGGTGAAAAGCGTAGAAAATGCATTGTTATTGTATCACTACTATATAACTGTTGTAATTGAAAGCATATCGATGGCTCAGCTTGAAACTGTTGTAACTGCCTATATGTTTATAGGCAGTTACAACTGTTTTGCGCTGAGCCATCGATATGAGCTTGTACTTGACATTTCCAACAATTTCATGTGTACTCACATGAAGACTAAGATATAGATATGTACATAAACTTCTTCCGGCTTTATAGATTGCTTGACTCATATTGCAGATTTGTTGAAATGGGAGTTACCATACTTGTCCATGCACAAGTAAAAGATGATTTTTCTACTTGTCCAGGATCAAAATGAACTTGTTCCCGGAAAAGTGAATCAGGAATATTTGAGAAAACATTGTTTTTAAAGGAGAAAATGCTGTAACATAGCAATTTCCTCATTAACAGAACAATGTTTTGTATCCTTTGATATAGACATTTATATAATCTATCTCATATGAAATATCAAAAACTCTTATTTTCTTTGCTAGGCAACAGATGAGAAAGAGGAGATGGAGAGTCTGAGGGCCTACAACCTGAAACTTGTGGCAAATATTTTACCATTACATGTGGCTGAACATTTCCTCAAGAGAAAATCAAATAAAGAAGAGGTTTGACATTGTTTTCACTCGAGATTTATCATTTATTATTATTCAAAAGTTCCAATGACTATTGGATACATCATATAGGTGTTAGTATTCCCAACTTATCATGCATTTACAAATAATTTGATTTTAGATATTGTGCATTAAGAGTCTGAATGGCTTAAAAATAATTCTGTACCTCCATGGAAACAATTTAGAGTATGCAGCTAATTTGTGAGCTTGCACACAAGAAATCTCTTACTGGTAAAATCTTTTAAGGAATATAGAATTATAAGATATCAAAAGAAAATATTTTTATAATCATTGAGATATGAAACTAAAAACCTATAACCTAATAAGGTTTATAGTTTTATGTTTTGTTATGGGATACCACTCTCACCACTGTCCTGCATAGCTTCTCTAGTTTAAATACAATGTCTGACACCTGTGGCAGGGAAGATCTTCTTTGGCTCAGTGGTTAGCGCATTGGACTTGTAAACTAATAATTTACATTTTACTTGTTGGCGTGGGTTTGACACGGCTTTTGTCAGTAATTTTCAGCAGTTTGTTCATAAGAGTCTACATGAATTAAAAAACTATTTTCTACATCTCTAAATAATAGCCTATGAGATGTATCAACCACCTTCCTGATTACCGTATTTGCCCGATATATTCGGACGGAAAAAAATAATTATTATTTTTTGTGTCCGAATATTTACAAAAATATTTTCCTCTGTGTCCGAAAATTTAGGGTCTATTCACAATTTCATGGTGAAAATCGATCTTTAATATTTGTAAAGGCTCTTAAACAATATCGAATAAAATGCGGACAGAGCTTGGAATAAGGTAAAGTACCGATAAATTCGTCAAGTCTATGCTTTAACCATTTTAACGGAGCTAGGAGGAAGGTAAAGTCCCGACAAATGAATCAAGAAAATATGCGTACCTCATTGAAGAAACTATAAAAAAGATAATCCTGAACAAAAATCCGGAGCAGTAACAATCCAAAACTTATGTTCCTCTTTACACATTTTCACTAAAACATTGCCATATTCAAATCATGCAGCATAGAAACAGTTCTACGCAAACGAGTTTGGGGATGACGCAATAATTCACGTTTTTTTAATTCAACCATTTTAATTTTCTATTTTCAGATAACAAGTCCAAGGCCCAAATGAATTCCGAGCACAGTCAAAAAATAAAATTAAAAAACAAATAAAGACGGAAAACTTTGTTTATTATAGTTTATCCCTTATCATGGCCATTCTTTTTCAGCTTGGCTCCAAACCAGCGGAAACGGGAAGCAAAACTTCGTCTAGCTAATAAAAAATCGGAACTCAAGCTACGTTTTATTGGAGTTACGTTATTTTTGTCGCCGATCAGCATTCACAAATAAACAGACGAAGAGTGACTGAAATATCAGAAGTAAGGTTACCGAAAGCCGTAGTTAGGATATTTTGCGTACAGATCGACAATTATGAACTAAATAATATTGGGAGTCTTAGTAGTTACGATATTTCGGTAGTGAACAGCAGACGTTCCAAATATTGAAAATTGAATGACCGTTAGATTTTCGTTGGTGGACGTATGAAAGCGAATAACTGGAGCTTAATAAAGTCGTCTTTTGCTCTCTTTCTTTCTTTCTCTCTCTCTCGTTTTCCATCGGATAATAATCCTCCGATCTTAAGAGACAATTCTCTACCGACATATTTTTTTCATCGCACTGCCTCGAACTTTTATACATATACACAGACGGTTTGTGTTCGGGTCGATGAATGTCGGTCATTACATAATTTGAGACGGTCTCGACACGCGACTCGGGGCGTCTCCTTGGTTACGTGTTTAACTTTCAACTCTATTATGTTTCGCATACAACTGTATCACCAGTGTATGGATTAGATTTACGCCATTACTGCCTCGCCTCGTTTGATAACACCTGTTTTATTCAACTGTTCCGGGTATCTTGCTTTTAGCAGGAATGAATCGGTCTTATTTGTTTGTCGCTAAAATACACGCCTTAATAATAATAATAATGATAAAAAAAAGTCCAAACCAGCTTCTTTTCTGACTGAATATTGTTACCATTAGGCCTATATTCTCGATTACGGCGAATGTGATATTTTTAGGTCCAGATTGGAAAATAAAATGCCGACCAACCCGCATTTCTTGTTTGAACTATTCCTAAAGCCTTATCAATGCCTCGCAAGTCAGTTTATACGTCACGTATGCAGCCGACAAAATATCGCTGTGCATAAACACGTATCTCCCGATGAAGATAGCGAATAATTAAACCTTTTATGTAGCGATTATTAC
The DNA here is from genome assembly GCA_948146395.1 of Fragum whitleyi. NCBI lineage: Eukaryota > Metazoa > Mollusca > Bivalvia > Cardiida > Cardiidae > Fragum > Fragum whitleyi. Next base: position 22,725,521 of record OX411556.1, read on the forward strand.
AAATAACATTATTGGGTATGATTAGCCACGGGTTATCGGATGTCAAACAATGGATTACACCTTACGGGGATTATCGGCGATACTGTAAATTAAACAAAAGGTAAGCGTGCGTACTTTGCCTTTCAACTCGATTCATAAAACGTGAATTTGTGTCCGAAAACTAAGGGACGGACAATTTCACTTGTGTCCGTTTTTAGGGACAAAAAATTAATTATTTTTGAAAATAATTAATGGTGTCCGAATTTTTCGGGTGTCCGAATACTTCGGGTAAATACGGTAATATATATTTAGTTTAAAAAAAAAATTGCTTTAACAATTAAATCAAGAGAGCTTGATTTTTGGCATCATATTGATTAGATTATAGGCATTTTGTTTGTACAATTGTCCATCTGTCTATTTGTCTACCTGCCCAAAACTTAACCAAACAACTTCCAAGTTACTTGAAGGTTATAGAAGATATAAGATATAATGCTCATATTTGGCATGATGATAGATCTCAATGGTATACATCTGCAGACACCAATTTTAGGTCATGCGACAAGGTCACAGACATCTGTCAAGGTCAAAATTGTGATTTTTTTTCTGTTTTGTGGGTATTCAACCATAATGAAGTTAAAAGCAGGCAGTGCAGGCTAAGATCAGACTGCAAGTCTGAGCAGGCTAATCTTGGTCTTTACTATATGTACCTGCCACCTGAATTCTCATTAGATGATCTTAAAATAGCTCATATTTCATCTGAAAATTCTTTCTGATAAATAAATAAATACAGTTGTTCAGGCAGTAGCGGATAGTTAACGAAATTATCGAAGTATATGTTTCTATTACCAAACAAAATCTATATTGTGTGGTACCAAATTGTAGTAAAATCTGTATTCTTTCAATTGAAACCAATTTTTGGATGCTAATGTTGTTTGTACGTCAGATAAACGCTTTCTGCACACAGCACTAATTAGGTCAATAGCGGATAGGTTCGGGTAATAACGGATCGGTAGTAGAGGGAATGTCTCAAAAGTGACAATGACACTATTTCACCGTTTTAAGGTGCTGAAAGAGCTGTATTTACGAGATTTTGATCCAGAAAAGCTCACAGATCGAACTAAGACAGACTTTGAGCAAATTAATATTATTGAAATATGGGCAGATTAACAGACTTTGAAAACATTTTAGTGAAGCAGAAAAATAATCATTGGTTTGACCCTACAACCTCGTAGCTGCAATCTTTATTTAGCTCTAAAATTTTTAGAATAAGAACGACAGCATACTGCTTTAAAGACAGTTCTTTTAATGCATATCTTACACGAAAAGGGATAACATGAAATTCCGTAAAACAAATAAATATGTTCACCAACCTATAACTTCTTAAAGAAATATTTGTGACCAGAATGCATTCCTACAGTCCCCCCCCCCAAAAAAAAGAGTCGGCCTCGGCCATACTGTTTAGCTCGTGTTCAAGTTTTCTCTTAGGCATGTACATACAGTATCCTGCCTGGCTTGGTAATTAGTACAGTGAACAACAGATTATCCTAGACGAGGCACTCGAAGCAGTGTTTTGCTCCCAGACCCAAGGCGCGATCTGCCCACTGCCGGCCTAGCAACGGCTACTGAGCCATCCAAAATTGCCGCTCGAGGGACGGTAACCTGTCTAGAGATCGATAGAGATGCGGGGCAAATTCCGGAGTCTGGCAGCAAGACACTGCTTCGAGAGCCGAGCTGCACTCGCTGCGCCGCTTAAATCGCGGCTTGACCGTGTCGAGGCGGCTCCAGCGCAAATCGCTCTATCTCCGCCGCAGCCCCACCAAACTCGCCACGATTTTAGGGCTTGAATAGGACAACACAAGAGTACCTACAACATAGGGATCGGTCCATTGGTTCGAGCCCTGCATCGAGTGTCTCACTCGCGTGAACAATTTGCCTCCGAGCGCTCGGCCTACTGCCGGCCTAGCGACGGCCACTGAGCCGTCCAAAACCGCCGCTCGAGGGCCGGTAACCTGCCGCAGCGATCGATAGAGATGCGGGGCAAATTCTGGGGTCTGGGTGCAAAACACTGCTTCGAAAGCCGCCCATCGGATTTACCTCCTTTCATGTTCGTTTTCATAAAATCAAACATGGCAAAATCTGTCTTACCTAACGGTCATTTAAGACCGGTATATATGCAAAAGAAATAGATATGCAAAAGATAACGCATTAATAAAATAAAGATGTAGGCAGAAAGTACGACACATAATGATAACTTCACTCCGAAACGGATTTCTAAGGCTTGACAGTTGTCAGTGACCTTCAAAGTTGCGGATTGATCAAATGAACCTTAAAAGTTTTTTCTTAATATCGGCAATGTAGAAAAATATGTTTATGAAGTATCGTTTGTAATTATGCAAACAATGGACAACTCTTTCCTTCAACTAATTAAATTTGCAGTAGTAGGCTTGTGTTTGTCAGCAAACAGTGCCCATCAGTTATGAATATACTTAAATATGATTGACTAGCACTATTAATATCCATCTATCTGTTTCTTAATTTGACCGGTCAAAATGAACGAGTTATACATTGATGTCACAAGGATGAAATTTGTCAAACTGTAATAAATCGGGAATATTCAAGATTTTATGGGGTTTAGATAAAGATTAGCAAGAACATTCATTTTAAGTTTGTCTTAGTCTTAAACAGCTATAATACTTAAAGAGAAGAAGTCGTTTGTGAGTTCCATTGTCATAAAAGATGATTGAACACAGTAAATGTTTTAGTGCTTGCTCACAGTAATTTGTTGGATTTTACTGGCTAAAAAATCAGCATACCCCAAGCCGTGTATTGATGCATAACTTTATTTGTGATTAAGGTTAAAATAACTCTTTGTTTGCATGAACTGACTGTCTCATGTTTTATATTTGTCTATTTAGATGCATTGAGAAAATCTGAATCATGATTTTTAGTTTTTAGCTCCACTGGCTGAAAGCCACTGGGGCTATTGTCATGGCGTTGTGTCCGTCGTGCGTCCGTCCGTGCGTCCGTGCGTCCGTGCGTCAGGTCGTAAACTTTTTCTTTAAAAATCTTCTCCTCAGAAACTACTGGATGGATTTCAACCAAACTTCACAGGAATGATCCTTGGGTGACCCTCTTTCAAAGTTGTTCAAGAAATTTTGAGCCAATGAAAAACATGGATTTAATGGGCGTGGCTAATTTCCAAATATGGTAAAAAGCAACTTTTCTCAGGTTCTAATTGATGGATACCAATTAAATTTTACATGAATTATCCTTGGGTGACCTTTCATCAGTCTACCAAAAATTATTGTGATCAGATGAAAAATATGTATTTTATGGGCGGAGGTCATTTCTCTATATGTTATATAGTGGAAACTTTGAAATCATTTTCTCAGAATCTAACTGATAGATATCAACCAAATTTCACATGAATGATCCTTGGGTGATCCTTTATCAGTCTACCAAAAATTATTGTGATCAGATAAAAAGTATGTATTTAATGGGCGGAGGTCATTTTTCTATATGTTATATAGTGGAAACTTTGATAATCATTTTCTCAGAATCTAACTGATAGATATCAACCAAATTTTACATGAATGATCCTTTGGTGATCCTTTATCAGTCTACCAAATATTATTGTGATCAGATAAAAAATATGTATTTTATGGGCGGAGGTCATTTCTCTATATGTTATATAGTGGAAACTTTGAAAATCATTTTCTCAGAATCTAACCAATAGATATCAACCAAATTTCACAGGAATGATCCTTAGGTGATTCTTTATCAGTCTGCCAAATATTATTGTGATCGGATGAAAAATAAGTATTTTATGGGCGGAGGTTATTTCTCTATATGTTATATAGTGGAAACTTTGAAAATCATTTTCGAAGAATATAAACGATGGATATCAATTAAACTTCATTAGTATGATCAGTGGGTGATCCATTATCATGCAGCCAATTATTATTGTCATTGGATGAAAAATATGTCTTTTGTTGGCAGAGGTCATTTCTCTATATGTTATAATAGTGGAAACTTTGAAAATCGTTTCAACATCAGTAGACCACAAAATATCTAAAAATATAGTCAAAACTTAGATTTGCTATTACAAGAAATTCAAGCCTGTGGAGGGACACAAGCCATTCATGGCTTTCTAGTTTGGCAGTTGATGTTCACTTTGAGTTAGCCCCCGTGAAACCATTTCTACTCTTAAGAACTATCCGTTACTACCCGAATCGGGAGATGTTTTGATCAGGCGATATTTTACTTAATTTTGGACAATTTTCTATCCAGATGTGTTGATATAGTGGGAAATAGGGTAATCTACAAAATGATACCAAGAACTTGTTGATTGGTTTAGATTTACATGAATATTACACGCCCGAGCGCCTGCTATTGCATTTATTTTGGACCTGAAAAATGCAGCTTCCGGTTACCTCGTTTTGGTTGCAGCGAATTGAAAGTACAAAAACAAATGTAAACAAAAGAGAATTTGACTAGGAAATTCATTGAATATTTAATAATGTCATGGTAAAAGCAATTTTATTGAAATATTCCGTCAAAAAATATAGAGATCGATTTAGAAACAACCTATCCGCTATACCCCAAAATCCGCTACTGCCTAAACAACTGTATTTACTTTTAGCTTCACTTGCCAAAGGCCAGGGAGCTATTGTCACGGCTGTGTGTCCGTCGTGCCTATGCTTGTGCTTGCCCGCGTCCGTAAACTGTTCTTAAAACACCATTTTCTCCCAAGCCATTGGGCAGATTTTAATGAAACTTGGCAGAAATATTCCTAGGATGACCCTCTTCTAAAGTTTTTAAGAGAAATTTGGATTGACCCCCAAATATGGGCATGGCAGGGCATGGCTTAATTTCACTATAAAAACTTTAAACATTTTCTCCCCCCAAATCATTGGCCTAACTTCAATGAAACTTGGCATGAATGATCCTCGGGTGACCCTGTTCAAAATTTGTTACAGAAATTTAGAATGAACCCAAATATAGGTGTGGCAGGGTGAGGCTTATTTTCAGTATAAAAACTTTAAAATTTTCTCCTCACAAACCATTGGCCCGATTTCAATGAAACTTGACATGAATGATCCTTAGGTGAAACTTCTTCTAAAGTTTTTCAAGAAATTTGGATTGACCCCCAAATATGGGTGTGGCAGGATGGGGCTTTTTTCACTATAAAATCTTTCAAATTCCCCCCCCCCCCCCCCTCCCAAATACTTATATATATTTATATATTTTGAAAATGGTTTCCCATAAAAGGTTCAGCTTACACTTCTGTCCATCTTTTGGCCTCTCCATGAATTTCCTTGTAAATTTCCATACCTGACTGAATTTCTCATTGATAGATATTGGAAAGCCTGTGGAGCGATACAGGCCCTCTTGAGCCTCTTGTTATAATACACCAATATATCCATTTCTAGGAGATGTACTACAAAGACTGTGAATTCTGTACTGTGATGTTTGCATCTATAACCAATTTCTCTGAGTTCTATATAGAACTCGAAGGAAACAATGAAGGAGTAGAGTGTTTGAGGCTTCTCAATGAAATTATTGCTGATTTTGATGAAGTAAGTAAAGTTTCTGTACAAATGTCTTACAGTGTAATAAAAATTTAGTTTTAAAATACCTTATTTTGTCTAATAATAGCGTCCTTTCGTTATAGTAGCACCCCTACAATTTATTACTAAGAAAACCCTCTTCAAATACCTAAATTTTATGAGCTTTTTGAGACTTCTTCTCTAATTTGAGATAAAGTTCCTCTAAAAAATGATTTATATGATTGTTAAGAGGAAATTCACCTCAAATTAAAGGGAAAAGACCTAAGGGACATCAATTTTAATGATTTTTGGTGAACGATGAACGTCGTTCACCAGTGTTATACTATGTCAGGAAAATCCTGTAGGATGTTAATACATTCGAAATAAAGTAGTCCCTCTAAAGATTCAATTTAGTATCTTTCAAGATTTTTCCCCACAAAATCATGGTTTATTTCGTTAATGGCGTGATACTAGTATTCTTCATCAAGTGAAGATAATGAAAATTCGCCTTGAAAAACACAAAATGATCTTGCAATGTTTATCAAGGGAATTTTTGATCGGCATAAGCTTGTCAAAGTTTAGAGCAAAAACAAAGTTTGTGTCTTAACACCGTTGAGACAGATACTATGTTATTGACCCAAGCCTTTGCTGGTGCAACTTGTAGGAATTAGCCGGAAATATGTGTTTATTTAGGTCGTGTCCTCTTAACTTACATTCGGCAACACTCTGGCGATCTCCGACGTCTCCGATTTAAATGTAGGTTACAGAAACGGCTGAGTTGAGACAAATGACACATCAAGACACCTTGTGTCATTAGAAACAGTAACCCGGTTTTACATAACTTTTCAACACGCGACAGTCAGTCTCAAGACGGGTTTTAAGAATTATTCGACACATGTTTTACATGTACAACCTTTCTTGTACCTTTTATTTGAATAGGGATGAATGCCGCTATTAACATTTTTTCTGTAAAATTACGGTGGCTGAAGAAGGGCTGTAAGGATACACTCGAATACTCGGTGAACCGAATATCCTTTTCCCAGCGAAAAATAATCGTATTTGTGTGTCTCAGAAGCAAATATTTGCGAATACCAAATGCGACAGGCACGGAAGATATTTCATTGGGGCCATGTTACTTTGCATTTTTTTAATCTGTAAAACCATATCAATTCAAAATTTTGATTGAAAATTAAATAAATGATAGCTAAATATTCAACCCTAGATACCTCTCCCTCCAATAGATGAGTAGATATTGCTGTGGTCAAGGGGAGACCAGATCCGTCATGCACTTGTTTACAATTCGACCGCAGGTTTAGTTGTTAAATTATTCTGGAAAAGTCATTGCGTTTTTTACAGAAATAAAAAAAAATCTTAATCAATGAATAAAAACTGGCTCCATCCTTCCCAAAATACGTTTAGAATTAGTTAACTACAGTTTAAGCAAAAACTAGCTCGGGGCAGAAAAGTCTAATATCAGCCACAATACTGTAATAAGATATCGAAAGTGAGTGATTTAACTGGCATCCAAACTCTTGAAGGTAAAAAATAGGTTCTCGTGCAAAAAATAAACCAACAGTTGTAAGGATTCTCAATTCTTATTGGGAAGAAAGTCAGAAGGAAAAAAAACATTGTATTATACTTATACTATTTGTCAGACAAAGTCATGCAATTGTTACCTCCCTTTAAAAAAATAAATTTCTTAAATAAGGTTCTTATTCGCTTTTGATGTGGAAATTGGTTGACAAAAATTATGATTATAAAGACTTTTAGTATGCAATTTACTATGAAGCAATTATTTAATATAAAAAGTTATACTTTAATTTCTAAGCCTTAAACAGAAATTATCTATGAATTTTACTATAACAGATAGCCTGTGTTATAAAATTGAATAACGACATAAGTGTCAACCACAGAAGTGGTTTTGGCTTCAGATATGATAAAAATGAATCTCTTATGTAATGGTTTAAAATACTATTAATGAGTTAACAAATCATAACTTTAAACGATAAGTACAGTTTAACTCAGGACTGACTGATAAAAAAAAGTTAAAACAAATACACAATTAATCTTATTGAAATAAGCTTAAACATGATAACAATTACTTTTGTAAAAACAAACACCATTGAATATAGGTTGAAGACAGTTTTAGATTGGATTAAATCTTTTTTTTTTCCATTTATGTTTAATTAATAAATGTACCTTTTTCAAAGAAATTTTTTCAGAGTAACAACTCATACTCTAACAAATATTATTCCAACAGGATTTTTCCTTTCTTTCCCTTTCTTTGAATTTGTAGTGAAATTTCGGAATAACGGAAATTTTGTCGAGACAATTTTCCCTATTTTTTTTTTTTTCCATAATTTCTCTTTTCTCATTGAATTCTAAATATCACTCTAGAATGCCATCAGGTTTGTTCACCATCAGTACTTTCAGTGCTTTGATTTAAATCAGTAAATGCATACTGAATAAAAACTCCATGACCATGTTATTTATAGCTCCAAGAAGCCTTTATTAGGAGAAATAGGGTGTGCTTTTTTGTATTCCTAAAGACAGAAAATTAAAGTACCTGTAGTTGAATTTTTATTTAGCTTTTATTAGCTCACCTGAGCACGATGTACTCAAGGTGAGCTATTAGGATTGTGCAATGTCCGTCGTCCATTTTCCACAATTTCTTTAAACATCGTCTCCTCCTATACCAGTGGGCCAATCTTGATGAAACTTGGCAGGGATGTTCCTTGGTTCAAGCTCTACCAAAGTTGTTCAAATAATTGAAATCCACCCTTAACTTTCTCTTTACCCTTAACAAAAAGGGTGAAAATAGGTGAATCTTCTTCCCTGAAACCAGAAGACAGACAGCTTTCATATTGGTATGTAGCATCATCTAGTGGACCACTACCAAGTTTGTTCATATCAAAAGCCTGGGGTCATTCTTGGGCTACATCCAGGTGCAACCCTTTTTACATAGAATCAAAGAGTGAAAATCTTTAAAAATCTTCTTCTCTGAAACCAGATGGCAAACAGCTTCCATATTTGGTGTGAAGCATCATCTAGTGGGCCTCTACCAAGTTTATTCATATCAAGACCCTGGGGTCATATTTGGGCTCCATCCAGGTGCATCCCTTTTAGCTCTTCTGAGCATGAAGGGTTAAAATAGGAAAATCTTCAAAAATATTCTTCTCTGGATCCCAGGGGTCAAAGAGACTCAGGTGAGCGATCTAGGACCATCATGGTCCTCTTGTAGAAACTTTTATTGCACATTTTGTACCAATATGTAATTTGACTTACAGCTAGTTACAATGTGGTGTATATTGAGGTCTTAAGATTTCTCTTTATATTTCAACTATTGGAAACAAAATTATTACCTCTAAAAACTCTACTGAATTACTTCAAATAATTCTTATGGAGTGATGTAGATAATTTGCATATGGAATACTTAGAAGAACCAAAAGAGGGAATTCATCGTGTATAATCCATATTCCATTACCTATTTACAGATCCTTGAAGACCCTAAGTTTAAGTGTATAGAGAAGATAAAAACCATAGGTTATACTTACATGTCTGCCAGTGGGCTCACACCTGAGACCAACTATAAAGACATGAGACATGTGGTGGCTCTAACTGAATATGCATTTGCTATTAAAGACCAGCTGAAGAGTGTTAATGAACATTCCTTTAATAACTTTAAAATGAGAGTTGGTGAGTAAAGCTTAAAGCTCTATGTAATAACTTATTATTATTACTTGATTTAATTGACCTGAAATTGACTTCTATGGAAAAGTTGCTTAAATATTTTTTTAAATGCTTTTTGGTGGTTCATCGAGAAAAAACGGTAGATTATCACTTGATAATTTCACCGCAAAGCAGTGAAATTATTAAAAACTTATACCCTGTTTTCGTGCATTTCATCCTATCTGACGTCATCTATGCGGGGCGAAATAAGTGACGTCACAATAAACGTTGCATAGCAATCACGTGCAAAATGACGCGCTTTACGAAAATATGTCCTACAAATTTCACATTTTCTCTCATTTTTGCAATAAAGAAATAGAATAATTGTTTGTTTTTCGAGTAAGATCGATTAATATTTCATTTCGTGAACAACAAAAGCTATATTTTCACTCGTGGCTCTGCCACTCGTGAAAATATCGCTTTTGATGTTCACTCTAACTGAATATGCATTTGCTATCAAGGACCAGCTGAAGAGTGTTAATGAACATTCCTTTAATAACTTTAAAATGAGAGTTGGTGAGTAAAGCTTAGCCTTTTGCTGTTTAATCCCTGCTTTTTACGTGCTTATGATTTTATGATTGAGAAAACATTGTGAAAAAAGAAGAAATTGCTCCTGACAAGCAATTTCTTCTTTTTCCACACTATTTTCTACCCTACTGAATGGTTATTTTTCAAATTAAATCCAATTTAAATTTTCGTCTGCAAAACCTTTGAATTTGGACAGGTCTAAAATTTTGTAAAACAGGATAGGGTTAAAGCTTAATGTAATAATTATTATTATAGCTTGATTTATTTGACCTGAAATTGACTTCTATGGAAAAGTTGCTTGAACTTAATCTTACTACATATTTTATCAATTAACAACATTCATTTGTCGATTGGACCACTATTATTAGTAAATCCTATGATGTTTTTGACCAATTAGAATCATTGAGACGGGTCTAATCGGTTTAAGCAACATAGGATTCTATAATAAACAATTTTTTGCCACTTTTTCAAAGATTTTGCTTACGGCAAACAGACTTTATGGTGGTCGCTTAATAAAAACGGTTTGCTAAATAGAGGTGATTGCTTGTGCAATATCACTGTTATATGTTTTGACCCTGGAGAGCAACTAATGTATTACAAAAATCTACCAAAAGTAAAACATATCAAACTATGTATGCTTATCCTGCAACTAGCTTCATCCAAATAGGACTTTTTCCTCTAAGTATTCATTTTTGGAATTAAATTTGTATACAAGGCAAAAACCATAGTGATACATTGCTTATTGTGAAATTTTGCTCTTTGATTGGATGTTTAATTGCTACAGTATTTAACTGTATTTATTATTTATTTTTTTGGTACAACACCTTCAAACAACTGATGAGACAAATAATATATGAATGAAAACCTATTTAGATGAAAAAGAGCATATCAATATTTCTTAAAAGATATATCGTATCTTCAATAGGTATGAATGTGGGACCAGTTGTTGCAGGTGTGATAGGTGTGAAAAAACCTCATTATGATATCTGGGGTAACACTGTCAATGTGGCTAGTAGAATGGATAGTACAGGAATACCAGAATATATCCAGGTAAGGTGTGCAGCTTTATTACTTATGTTGGTGTGATAGGTGTAAAAAAAACAACTTATGATATCTGGGATAACAACACTAATGTAGGTTGGATGGTACAGGAATACCAGAACATATTCAGGAAAAAAGGTGTGAATATGATTGTTGTATCAGCTAAGTTCTTACTCATTATGATAGTTTACAATACAAGGGAGGCAATTCATGTTGTACCTTATTGAATCCCTTGCAATGGTGATATGTCTTACAAGTAACAGGCCAGTAAACAAAGCTTGAATATTGTTTCAAAGATCACCCAATGAAATTTGCTTTAAAATTTTGTTGAAATCCATCCTTTTGGTCTGTCTGTCAAACTTATCACAGAAACTTATCATTGTCAATAACTTGAAGCCTATTAAAGAAGCAATATTAGTATTTGACATGATGATAGATATCATTGAATCACATCTGGTGAAACTAAGGTAGGGTTCATTTGATAAAGTCAATATCATCAGCCAAGGTTTAATTTTGAAAAACAAAGCAAGGGCATATATTTGGTTTATTAACTTTTCATGTTCTATAGTGTTCCTTAGGAGATTTACAATATAAATTCAAGGTCACTAATCAAGGTCTAAGTATTATAAACTTCTACTTCAGTTAGCCATGAGCTTTTTTTTTCACAAACATTCGTTATTTCGACTGAGGTGACTCAAGAGATGTACAATGTAAGGTCAAGGTCACTAATCAAGGTCAACCTATTGAAGTTTTCTATTTCAAGGGAATACATGAAGGGTCAGCATAAACTATTGTCAGTGCCCATAAATATATAGGCACTTACAAAAGATTTGCGCTGATGCCTTGATAAGTATTTCCAAATAATTGCACCATATTCATCATCTTGTGGGATTCGGGTTACCCGGGAGATGTATTACAAAAGGTTAAGGTTATTAGCTAATGTCAAACTATTATAAATCACTCCTTCAGGGGGGCATGTATTTTTCACAAACTCATGTTTGTCTTTATCGTTATATAGGTTACTCAGGAGATGTACAATATACTTGCACCATTAGGATATATGCTAGAATGTCGTGGTATGGTGACTGTCAAGGGAAAAGGAGAAATGGTGACATATCTTCTAGTGGACAGACCAGTCAATAGTCATGTGAATGAGTCCACTTTGTGATATCAGCCTGAGAGACCGTGCTGAAACACAGCTTATCTTTCTGCAAGATGTCAACATTTTCAGCCTTTTCCTATATGAATCTCTTTCAGATGGCGTATTTTAAAAGTACCCAATTGATCCATTAAGTTCTTTTAACCTTTTCCTAAGCAAACCAAAGTTTTGACGTTATTGAAGGGAAAAGGTTTGGCATTGTTGTAAAAAGCAGTTTCTTCATTGTCATAAATGATTTCAGATAATAGGGGGTAATGCCAATCTAAAATCTTTATATCTCATTGAAACCCTATGTTGTGAGACTCATTTTAATTGTCTCGATAAGACAATTCAAATGAGTACCCACTTCATAGGATTTGCCCAAGTAAAGGTTCAATTATGAAATCCAAAATACCCCTCTATCTGTTGCTCTGCCCAAGGGCAAACATTTTCATAAAAAATGTTCTCTGCAGCTTCTTGGACCAGACTAAAACATTGTCCTCTTGTAATGGGTTGTATTCTAATTAGCTCAACTGTTTTTGGAGAAAACACGAGGTATTGCTATAGCCTTGGTGTCACCCTAGTTGTCATAGCCCTTGTTGTAATAAGGTAGTGGACCCGTGATAGCCCTGCAAAATTACGGAACTCGTGATCTTTCACAATGTTGATTGAGGTTTCCTATTGTTCATAACTTCCATGACATTGCAGAACTGTTACGAGTCCACTACCTTAAGTTTTACATTTTGTGATATCTGGTTCTACCAAAGGCATTCACTTGAAACTTGCCACACATGTTCACTCTCAGAAGAGGAACCTATACTATCAAAGGGGATATCTATTGATGCATTTTGGGCAATTTTAATTGAAACTTTTCACACATGTTCACTCTCAGGAGAGCAACCTATACTATCAAGGGGGATAACTTAAGATGTATTTTGTGCACATTATGCCTCTTTTTTTTTATCCACTATCCAGCACTCAACTGCTGAGCAATTTTATAGTTTAGAAAACATAGCAGAAAAAGAAGAATTTCTCACAAGATTCTCTACCACATGGGATTGTTTCTGTTCAAAGTGTACCCTCTTTTCATAGTCGTCTGCAAACTCTTTTAATTTACCTGTTAAATATTTAAGGTAGTCGACCCGTTACAGTTTGCAACTTTCTGGAAGTCATGAACTTTAACAATGTTAACCTGGGTTTCCTAATGAAATCATTAGGAAACCTTGGTTTACTTTGAGAAAGATTGTGAGTTCCAAAATTTTGCGGAACTATTACGGGTCCACTATCTTTGAATAATTGGAAGGGCTTAATTGATGAGGTATTTCATTCCAAAAAGTCCAGGGAATTGCTGATTGCCAATGATGGTACTACGAATTAGCAGACTCCAAAAATTTCCATGTGTTCAATACAATCCAATTCAATCCTGCTTTTTGATGACCATCAAGAAAATGCTTCATAAAACATTTGAAAAACAAACATTTTCTCTTTACTACAAAAATACTGTCATATAGTATTGTTTCTATTCAAATGGAATTCACTTTTCTTTTTCCGCAAGTGCTTTGATTTTGATCAGTCTACTATTTTGAAAAAACAGTACAGGATTAAGAATGAATGAACACAAGCAGGGACCCTAAATATAGGTATATTGAGAGTCCCTGATATTAGTAAATATTTTGTAGCTAGTTTGAGTTTGCCAAGCCCATTGAAGCAATTTGTAATGACTGAATGTTCAACTCTTTAACCCTTTGCTGTTTAATCCCTGCTTTTTACGTGCCTGTGATTTTATGATTGAGAAAACATTGTGAAAAAAGAAGAAATTGCTTCTGACAAGCAATTTCTTCTTTTTCCACACTATTTTCTACCCTACTGAATGGTTATTTTTCAAATTAAATCCACTTTCAATTTTCGTCTGCAAACCTTTGAATTAGGACAGGTCCAATTTTTTTTAAAACAGGAAAGGGTTAAATACTGTAACAGTTCTGATAGAGCCCTATTCTATAATAAAAGCCCATCCCCTTTTTCGGAGGTTGAAATCAACATTTTCTAGTGTTTTTACAAAATCTTGAAGTCTCTAATAAAGGCCCATACCCTCAAAATCAAGGTCACCAAGCATTCAACAAAGGTTCTATGCACCTTTTTCTAAATCAAATGTTACCATTTTGCACAGATTATGTTTATTTTAGGCCATTTTTCATGTATAAACAAATATGTTTATAGGCAGTTACAACTGTTTTGCATTGAGTCATCGATATGAAGCCTAGCCTCTAATAATAGCCCATACCTTTGTAATGGAAATGCAATGATTCTAATAGAACTCTGGGGTTCTATCAGAGCTTTTACGGTAATCTAAATGCAACCTCTTTACACTGGACACCAATCTCAAGGTAATGACTTTTGCCTCTTTCAAAGGAGTCAAGGCATTTTTATTGTCAAATATCAGGTGAACGATTAACAAACATTTGTCCTCTTGTTTAGTCCTTATGTATTGATATGCACATAACGCTGGTTATTGTTATTTTTGTTGATCATGTTTTAAAGAAATAAACTATTGTTTTAGATATAAGTTCTTTTTTATCATTTCACTTAAGAGATAAAGAGAATATCGTATAATTTGATATGAAGGCAAAATAAAAAGATTTATAATTAATTCGGCAGTTTTGTTATGGGGCTACTTTAGGGAAGCTTACAAAATAGCTGCGTACTCAAAATTTTTTTCATTGAGTAAAAAAATCAATGTTTTTTTTCTAATCAGAATGCAAGGAAAGCAATACACACCGCTACCATTGAATTATTTTTAATTGACCTTATTGGTTTTCTGTAAATGAATTGATATTTGACAGATAATAAATCAATATTCGTCTGATAATGAAATAATATTCGTCTGTTGATATATCTATATTTGTCTGATAATAAATCAATATTTGTCTGATAATGAATCAGTATTCGTCTGACAATGAACCAATATTAGTCTGTTATTGGATCAATATTTGTCCGATAATTAATCCATATATATGTGTGTAATAAATCTGCAATCTTTTAGTACTAAATTAATAATCGTCTAACACTGATTCAATATTCGTTTGACGATGAATCTATATTCGTTTGTTAATTAATCAATATTCGTTTTACAATGAATAGAAATTTTCCTGGCAATCAATTTTGGCCTGGCAATGAATCAATATTAGTCTGACATTGAATCAATATTTGTCTGATAATAAATCAATATTTGTCTGATAATGAATAAATATTCGTCTTGAAATAAATCGATATTAGTCTGGTTATGAATCAATATTCGTCTGGTATTGAATCAATATTCGTCTGGTATTGAATCAATATTTGTCCGGAAATTAATCAATATAGGTCTAGTAATGAATCAATATTCGTCTGGCAATGAATCAATATTCATCTGCATCTTCTTCTTCCTCTTCGCCCTCAACAGAATCGACTCCGACCTCTTCGTAATCTTTTTCTAGAGCAGCTAAATCTTCACGGGCCTCGGAGAATTCTCCCTCTTCCATACCCTCTCCGACATACCAGTGGACAAAGGCTCTCTTAGCGTACATCAGATCAAATTTATGATCAAGACGAGCCCAGGCTTCAGCGATAGCGGTTGTGTTGCTCAACATACACACAGCTCTCTGGACCTTGGCCAGATCCCCACCTGGTACTACAGTGGGTGGTTGATAGTTTATACCGACCTTGAATCCTGTAGGACACCAGTCAACAAACTGGATTGTTCTCTTTGTCTTGATGGTAGCAATGGCGGCGTTAACGTCCTTGGGTACCACATCACCTCTGTACAACATACAACAGGCCATGTATTTACCGTGACGTGGATCACATTTTACCATCTGGTTAGCTGGCTCAAAACAAGCGTTGGTGATCTCAGCTACTGAGAGTTGTTCATGGTAAGCCTTCTCAGCAGAAATGACTGGGGCGTATGTAGCGAGAGGGAAGTGGATACGTGGGTAGGGTACCAAGTTGGTTTGGAACTCTGTCAAGTCGACATTGAGAGCTCCGTCGAATCGGAGAGAAGCGGTAATGGAGGATACAATCTGACCAATCAGACGATTCAAGTTGGTATAGGTTGGTCTCTCGATATCCAAGTTACGTCTACATATATCATAGATAGCCTCATTGTCGACCATGAAAGCGCAGTCAGAGTGTTCCAGAGTTGTATGGGTGGTCAGGATGGAGTTGTAAGGCTCTACTACCGCTGTCGAGACCTGCGGAGCCGGGTAGATGGAGAATTCAAGCTTTGACTTCTTCCCGTAGTCGACACTGAGTCTCTCCATCAATAGAGACGAGAATCCCGATCCGGTACCACCACCGAATGAGTGGAAGATCAAGAATCCCTGGAGCCCGGTACACTGGTCAGCAAGCTTCCTGATTCTGTCCAGGACGAGATCAACGATCTCCTTACCAATGGTGTAGTGACCACGAGCGTAATTGTTGGCTGCATCTTCTTTACCAGTGATCAGCTGTTCTGGGTGGAACAGTTGACGATAGGTACCGGTTCGAACCTCATCTGAAACAATGATTTAAACGAGTTATTTACTATAATTTATGCGGTCGTAGGAGTAAAATAAAGGCTCATTAAAACACTATTGTAAGTAGCAATATTTTTATAGGCACTTACATCAGCATTGCGATAGGCCCTCAAACTTATTGAAAAGGTCAGCCCCGCGTTCAGGATGACAGTATCGTGCAAACAGTTAGCCAATTTTTATCTGCTTTGCACGTGAACTTAAGTGCAAAGCAGGGTAAAATTGGCTAATTGTTTCACCGTTTTGACATATGAACGTAAAGCAGTTTTCAACATTTAAAGCAAGAGGTGCTTGATTCTCTTTTGATATAGGCCAGCGCGCTTTTGTCATAGCATTTTATCCATTCGACAGCTTAAAAAGGCTATGCCTTCTCCGACGTCACACTAAATTAGTAAGAGCCTCGTAAAAAATATATACCGTCGCTGTAAATGAAAAGAATGTTGTAACTGAAGCTTTAAATAAAGCTGAAGTTACAATGTTTTGATAATCACACTGGCGATATAGATACATGAACTTGTCACAATCATATGTTGAATTCCAAAGATGTATACCAATATCTTAACATTTCGGTACATTCGAACCAACCTCTACTATGCATCACGAATATATTATTTAATTCCCGCGAGGATTTACGGAATAAAAAAAAGAACCCCAGAAACTTTTATGAGTACCACAAGCGATGTTAATTATCTCTGAAAACATGAATAAATTATAATGTTTTCCTTTCAATTAAGAGAAACACGAGAGAAAATAGTTAAGATAGACAAGATCTATGGATATTAGCTCAGTATCAAATTGTGAGATCTAGGCATCGTTTCAATACTTAAGCCCTATCCTGCTGAATTTAAATTTTGTTTCAAATAGATTGGCCATTTTCAGTATAATTCAAGTAATTTGCCTAAAATGTTCCCATTATAGTTAAGTAGAAATCAGGCGCTCTAGGCAAGGATTAGACTGCACACCTGAACAGGCTGATTTTAGTCTATACTGTCTGCTTAAACTTTGTATGCACCAGAAACACAGGGACTCTGCACATGATAAATAAGCCTTATAAAATGATTTGGCTGAAAAAAATGGTATATAAATATAGTCTATATTTATATACCATTTTTATTTTTTTCAGCCAAATCATTTTATAAGGCCTATTTATCATGTGCAGAGTCCCTGTGTCGTGAACAGCATTGAAATGTTAAGGATGGTTGTACGTTGTTGGTTTCCTTACCAACAACAGTGGGTTCGAGATCCACAAAGACAGCCCTGGGCACGTGTTTCCCAGCCCCGGTCTCACTAAAGAAGGTGTTGAAAGAGTCGTCTCCCCCTCCAATAGTTTTGTCACTGGGCATCTGACCATCAGGCTGGATCCCGTGTTCAAGACAGTACAGCTCCCAGCACGCATTACCGATCTGACACCCGGCTTGACCGATGTGGATCGAAATACACTCGCGCTGTAAATATGAAAAGGATTTTAAAATGTGCCACTTCTTTCGAAATCTTCGTTTTTGGAGAAAAACAAACAAACAAACACACCTAACATTAGAAACAAACAAACAAACAAACAAACATATTGCAACCTTTTTTTTTTCAAAAAAGCCCCCATAAAATATTATCGGTATCAAAGAAATGGGTTATGCATATTTCTGACCATGATGTTTAAAAGAAAAGTTGAAACTGTAAGCAATGGGTAACTTTCAACAAAATTCACATTAACGTTTTTGATAAAACTTTTACCAAACTATATGGTAAAGTTCGTATCGGGTAAAATTTAAGACGTGTGAATAAAAAGAATAAATAATTGTTACGTGTGAATAAAAAGCCCAAATAATTGTTACTGGCGTAATTATGATGTATTGAGTTTTTTGTTGGTATGGTGTTTAACGCCGGTTTTTAACAATCTTTCATATCGCGACTTGAGCACCTAACAATTGATCCATGGTGTCCGTGGTCTAGAGGTAGAGCGTCGGCCTCTTGACACAAAGGTCCTGAGTTCGATTCCCGGGAGCGGCTATCGATCTTGGTTCTTTCATTGGCCCGCACATTCGGCGCGAGTACTGGTATATTTTCCAGGAAGCAGAATCGAGAGGAATTAAGTTGTAAGAACTTGTTTCCCAATCGATGTTAAATAAATAGGTTTAAACCAATCCATGGTATTTCTCACACTAGTTTTACCATTATATCTTCTACCATTATATCCTTTCCTAGCCCCCGGTTGCTATTCCACATAGCTCTTCGATTATCAACCCATTGGTTGGATACAAATAGTCGGAAAGGATGGTCGGTTGATGTATTTTACTGAGAAAAACCAAGAAATTTATACATTTTCAATATATGTATAAATGATGAAAAAAGGAATAAATTATGATAAGTAATAAAAATGGAAAAGTTTTAAATAGGAACAATTTCAAAATAAATAGATAGATAAATAAGTAGGCAAATAGATAAATAAAATTACATAAATAGATAAATATATCAGGAAAGATTATATATCTCAATGGTTTGATTTTTTTCTTCTCTTATATATAGAAAAAAGTAAGTTACATACCATTTTGTTAGGTGAATACTTTCCCGGTGTACAGAAGATTCCTGTTGCTCACGTAAGATCGAGATGTCTGTCGTGAGGTTTGAAATGTTACTGGTAACCAAGCCAAAAACGGTTGATGTAAATAACACCGGGTATCGATTCTTGCTAAATTGGTATGAACAGGGGTAAACGGTACATGTTTGTGGCGTTACAAAATATACTGACGTCAATAAAAGACGCCTCAGTCATATAAAAGGGCAATAATTTACAAAAGACACATTCCTCGTTTTAAAACTTTCTTCGTATTGAAGGCAAATTCATTGCAGTCCAGATAACACAAGGACTTTTTTAGTCAATATCTGAACAGTAGCTATCGAGCTTCAACATTTGTCACCGCCCTTTTCGAGACAATCACATAAAGCATAAACTCTATTGTTCGTCGAACCATGAGCAATGCATAAAAGGTTTGGAGGAATACCTAATTTTTTTTCTTCGCAAGCAACTTCTCATTCTTGGACAGTATAAGGCCCATAAAGACGTTTGCAGACACGTCATCTTAAAGTATACCACACGAGTTATCTTTGATGACATTACCGGAAAAGAAGCTAATAACGATATGGTATTTGCTCAGTTTTACTGAAAAAAATCTGTTGTAACAAGTGCCGTAGACTTATTGTTGTTGTCCTTAAGAAAAATAGAAAAAAAGCGTTGATGTAAAATTGGGACTATTACGGGCTGTAGACCTTATCTGATCTGGCGTATCCGAGATCTCCGAAGCGATTTCTCACAATATTTCTACCTACTGGTTGTCCCAAAGCCGTTATTAATGTTTTTGCCAAAGATTAAATAGCCACATACCAATTACGTCAATGACGCTGTCCGATGCAGTTGCCGTGTCGTACAGACGTCACAAGCGGCTAACTTAGACCAAGTCTACCAGATAATCTTCTGATTAGATTTGCAGGGCGCATTTATTTAACGCATTTAAAACCTGACTGATTTTAAGGCTTAGAAAGCTTTTTCGTGGTTCGACACTGTTTCAAGAGCACAGAATTACGATGTCAATGATAGTAATTTTGCTTTTGCAACAAAACAACTCAAACATTTCCAAAGCACTTTGCGTGAATCACTTTCTTAAAGAATGCCCAAAACAACGGCGAAACTTCGTTTTGATACGACAACATGTAGAAGGAGCACGTAATGCTCGAAAACGTAAGGACCACAGTTGACGCTTAGTCATAAACAATTCACGAAATCGAAATGCTTTCTTTTTGACACGTGTTTTTTTTATTTGTAAAGCTAATCCATGTTTTTCACGGTGTAAAACACCATACAGAAAAGAAATAACAAATTTTCACTGACGCGTTATTTCTTGACGTCAGCATATTTTACAGAAAGATAATTTATCATCATCCCTTGCACTGAACATATTTATCTTTTCTTAATTAATTATTGTTTTCAAAGGTTTCTTAAGAAACTCAGCGGGTATTTAAATCCAGGCATAAACCTAGAAACGGATGCTCATACCACAGTGAAAACAATGTATGATCTTCATTTCTTCCTATTCAATAAACACGGAGAAAACAGCGAATGAATCGTGATTTTTTAAGTCGCCATTTGTCAAAATGGCAGACTTATTGCGATTAGTTGGAATGGTGTATATGGTGATAGTGTATAGGGTGTCTGTATACTGGTTTAGGCAAAGAACTACTTTTTCTGGAATTATCTCTTTGCACCGGACCCAATGACACCAAAAAGTAGTACAGACGGTTTTAAAAAAAATCAGCCATTTTGTTGGTTTAATGTAATTCTTTGACATATTTTTTTTCCTTTTGAAGATAAACACAATCTTGTGAAAACTTCATAATGGATATCTTGATGTCAAAAGTAAATTTTGAGTTGCAAAATTTGTACGCCGAGGATTCTACAAATTTTATTGTCAGGAAAATCATCGATCTTTGTATTGCACGTTTAATCACTAGGTGAGTAGACCAATTGTTTTGGCTTGTCCGTCTGTTTTTATTTATTCATCAATCAACATTGAATTTAACGAAAAACTTCCATCCACATCATTGATTTAGCCTTTCAAAAACATCGTTCTAGCGATTCTCAAGCCGTAGCCGTAGGCCGCTTTATTGGAGAGATTGACGCCCAAGATTTATACATGTAAACAAAAACGGTACCGCTTTGTATTTCACTTCAACACTAATATTCGTTCAATGTATTTGATTAATTAATAAGTGCGTGGGCAATTTATATAAGAAAAATAATTCTGATAGTGCTTGAGCCGAGGGCTTCCATTGTATTGACCTAATTTTATTTTGTAACCGCTTTTATGATACTACAATTTTGATAATCCATTACATAACTTTTCAATTGTACACAATATCGGTTTACATTGAACCGGTCAGGTAAAGATATTGTTGATAAGAATTCAAGAGTGCTATTTGCGAACGGAATTAAATTCTGAACATCGATGTCAAATGGTCAGCTAGGTTTTACTTTTGCTTTGAACTGAAGTGATAAGCTCGTTTTTTTTTCAAAAAATACGATTATTCAGAGTTTGTTTATTTTTGTAATGTTTATACTTTGCATATCTGTCCAATTGCTTGGACCACTTACCGCTTATATTAATATGAATTGTCTTGATCATTGAAGTTTGAAACTAAAACTAGATCTACATGCACTAATGAACATTATCAGGAATTTGAACCAGGTTTTTTAATTTGATATTCTCTATGAATAACATTTGACAATTGATACATCTTGAACTGGAAATTGACTTTGGATTTTGATTCTCAGGAGTTTGAAATTGAAAGTGAAAAAATGTTGCTCTTTGGGAAAGGATTAATATATTTTGTCGTCTGCAACTCTTTTCAAATTGTATCACCCCAAATTTTCGCCGTTTGGTTAATTGTTGATAATCATAAACCTAAGAGCAATAAAACGCTGGATGCTCAGAGAGGATGTGGTACTATTAGTGGGAAATCGATGTATAGGTGTTGCATCCATCACATATGACATACTGTTAAAAGTCCTGTAAAACTACATTCGATCAGTCATATCCTACTTAGGATCTGTCAAAAAGAACCATTGAATTGATAGAAAAGGCTTAGCATCTGAAATTGAACAGCAACCTGAACAAAAGGAGCTTGTAATTCAGCTGTTTTTAGAGCAGTAAGTGCTTGGGGTGAGCTATTGTGATCTCTTATCATCTGTTTGCCTGTAAACAATACTGTCGGGTTGTTCTTGTCTCAAAATCTGAGTTACTTATCACAAAAAAACAAAGTTCAAAAATATCATGTTGTCTTCCTCATAGCGACTTTCAGTCCTTTGATTTTTATTTTTTTTTATTTAATCATTCATTTATTTATCTATTATTTATTAATTAATTAATTTATTTATTTATCTATTTTGGGAGGGGAGGGGTGAATCAAACTTTATGAAACAATTTTTTTGTTTTAGTTAGCATGTTTTATGTCGCCGATCATGAAAATGAACCGAAAATTGTTTTTAAAAAAAAAGGTGAGTGGTACACTTACTGTCTTAAAAGATGATTTGATTGGTCTATCAATATTTTGATTAACAACCGTGGTCTATCAACTGCGAGACCCCTGTGTAACCCTGTAACCAAAGAGACATAGAGACGCGGTTCGGGTTATAAAGCTGGCGTGTTTTCATGAATATTTCATTAGGCGTAATCGTCCAAATACCCGACATTATTCCGAATTTCTTTGTGGTGAACAATACCATTAATAAGTTAGTGGAAATTTATTGCAGATATAAATCGTGAATTTCAGTTGTATTCGCAGTCTCGACCTATCAAAGGACATTCAGGAGTGGACAGTTTGAAACATCATGAAATTGGCACTCAACCATTCTAAATTGCTCACACAACTCTACATTCATTCATTCCAAACACCGACTAAAATAATTCAGAAACTCTTCGAAATCGTTCGAAAATACCAGAGAATCGTTCACAAGGCTTTAGAATTTATTTCTTATTGAACAAATCATTCCACGTTTGTACAGTTAATAACATCGTGAAATTGACAATCAGTCCGATCAAAATCATTCTAAATCATTCACTCAGCGTTCCATTCATTCATTCCAAACACTCATTCAAATCGATCAGAAACGCTCCAAACTCACTGAAAAACATTTAACAACAACGTCGTTCAAATTAATAATAGCTAGGGAAAAGAATCGGGATTTCACTTATTTAATTGAAATTGTAGGCGTCTGATGGTTCTTGAAGAAATAGGGAGCTATCTAATGAACTTGTGTGCATATTTTATTAAAAGGGAGGTAATTAATATTGCTAATTTTGTTCATCCTGAACAAAATTTGCAATATTTGATTACCTTCCATTAAATTCACTCAAAAGTCGCTCCACACACTCATTCAATTTCATTCCTAAATCATTCCAAAATCATTCACCTTGTCAATTTCACGATGTTTTTAACTGTATAAGCTGGAGTAGATTCGGAAGAGTCATTTTTTTGTCCAATTAAACGACATTAACGGTATTGTATTACCTTACCTTAATTTCATTCAAAAATCGTTCCTCTCACTTATTCAAATTTATTCAGAAATAATTTCAATATCATTCAGATTGTGAATTTAACGGTGTTATTAACTGCAATTTAAGATTAAGAAATCCCAATACCCGTCTCATAATTCTTCAAATGCTAAGGTATTCTGACTCAATTAAACCGACTAGAAAAGTTCGCGTTTTCTTAATAGTAGGCTTTTTGCGGCGATTTAAAATCGCGGGGTATTACTACCCGCGAATTTAGCGAAACGAAACACTATTTGTTAGTACGATTAAATATCTGTGTCATGTAAACTAAATGCGTCTTGGAAATCTATGGGCCAACTTATTGTCGGCCGAACGTGTCCCGATTTTGTTGTTTTTCATCCAGGCCACAATTAGAAACCAGCTCCTATGTTCCGGCTAACTAGATGATGTTGCATACCGTTTTCAAATTACACTCCGCTTTGCGCGTGCACATGCACACAAAACGGGTTTAACTTGAAAACGATTTACAAAATCTTGTCAGCCGATACACAGAGCTGGTTTTTAATTGTGGCCCGGCTGAAAAACGGGATCCATTTGGCCCTATGATGATTTTCGACTACGTACGTGACGTATCATTTCTTGAAGTCTTGAAGTGTCATTTCCAAAAATCTTTCACATTGATCTAGGATGTGTTGATTGAAGCCAAACTTTGGGTTCACATTCCTAGATATATTTCCCTAGTCGTTTTTAAAAGCTTTCTTTTGATGCTAGCATAAAGGCAATAAATCGAGATATGACAAATTTACATATAAGATTTAATGATATGTTTGTTAAAAATTGTGTGTTGAAACAGAATTGCGAAATGGATATTTTCGCCAAGAGAATGAGGAGGTCTGTATGGGACAAGATGTGTTCTTTGAAAGGTCAATGATTTTTAGGTACTCAGACGTACATAACCAACATTCCCTAGGATTTAAAAGGAACTTTGATCAAAATTCATTTTTGTTTTTAGTTTTATGTTCAAAATCACTCTATGATTTCTTGATTTTATTTGTCGGATCAGGGAATTGTTTGATCGATTTGAAAAAAAAAATGTTTATTTTTTTCAAACGGGTTAGAAGTGTTTTACACGATTTTGAAACCTTTTTAGTGTTATTGGACTGAGTATTTTGAATGCATTTAATGGAACGCTGAATGAGCGATTAAGAATAATTTTGGTCGTGTTGAATGTCAATTTCATGATGTTACTAACTACACTGTACATCTGGTCTAAGCTATATAAGACCTACGTCATAATAAATTCTTGAAATCTCGACAAGATATTGATATTTTTTCAACAAAAATATGATAAACTTTATCTCGAGGGGTCAGTGCAACACTATTGTAAGTGCCTATGAACATATAGGTACTTACAATAGTGTTGTACTGGCCCCTTTATCTGCTCTTGGAATTCCCGATATATATAGCTGAAACCGATCGTCCTCTGTGGATATTCGTCTGTCTTGACGTTCTCCATTCGGAACATCGCTCGGACTTTTCCGTAAACTGTAAAGTACCTCGGACGTAAGTGTAGTAATTTTTGGTCATTTTTCCGGTCATTCGGCTCCTGGTGGTACTTTGGTTAATACGCTTAAAGAAAGTATATTCCTTTAGTGTTCTTCAATTGTCTGTGGAGATCATTTTGGCATGTTATAATTTGAAAGCAAAACGCAGTAAAACACTGTGTTTTGTTTTCAAATTATAATATGCCCAATTCTAATCTTACGTTGATTTCATTTCTTGCAACGTCGTCCTTAGCTATGTTTGTGACGTCATATAAATCCGGCGCGATATGACGCGCCCTTATTATTCCCGAGGTCTATTCCGTAGAATCGCCGAGGGTCCCCGATTGGTCGTTCTCTATGAATTCTGCCAGTTGACGGAGGATCGGATAAATTTGGCTTATATATCGCGTTGTTGATCTGAAATTACTGCAATACTTTCGATCCTCTAATTACAGGGGAAAATACTGACTATTTATATTTAGGGGCACAGTCTGCCAAATCATTATTTAAGATTACGGGGTATGAGCACTTCTCCAAAAACCTAGGGACCAAGTCCAAAATCAAGGGGCCATGGGCGAATCTTAAGGCCGCTACTAGTCCTCGTCCACGGATTAACGGCTTCTGGTAAAACCTCAGTCATGCGTTCAGGATAACAAAATGCTCACAAACGATCCAATATTGCAACAATAATAATATAAGCTTTATTGAGTAAAAGGAAACGACTTGTTAAGCGTTCAAGTGCGCTTGAATAGTTGTAGTTAAGAAGTTCTAGTTACTCAATTTCAAAGAAATTTGGCAATATTTCGGATAATATCGGAGGTCAACTCTGTATTTTTCCCAATAATGAATGGTTGAGTGGTAGACTGGATTACTGCCCCTAGATCTATCTATCTCTCAAAGACATCGGGGTACCAGTTCAGGTTGAGTGGTCACATAATAATTTAGCTCGGCATTGTGTGGTCATTCATATTTGCTCTCTCCTTATCTGCTCCTTGTACCGTCATATGCATAGCTGGAACCGAGCATCCTCGACGGTTACTCGTCGGGTCGGTCTTGTTCTCTATCAATTTTGAGCGGGCCTATATCGCGTTTTTAATCTTTGAAAAAAAAAAGCAAAAAAAACAAGACACACACACACACACAAAAAAAAAAAAAAAAAACAACCCCAACTGCACTTCAGTACTTTCAGTACTTCTTGAATTTAAGAATGATTTGATTGGTCATTCGATCCGCTAATTGACAGCAGCTACCCGTCACATAGGAGTTTATAGTTCAGCCTTGTGTGATCATTCAGATACCCGTCACATAGGAGTTTATAGTTCAGCCCTGTGGAATCATTCATGTTTGTTATTTTTGTATATCGTCTATCCTAGGTTTTTATGTAAGAACCTCTTTACTCATCAACCACTTTTGAGTCGTCTCTACGGTACTGATCGCTTAATTGAGATTTACTGATCGTGAATTAAATGACAAGCAATTTATCCTTTTTGTCACGCTGTTTTCAAACTATAGATCACTGACTGCTGCCCAACTTCAGAATTCTACAATTGAGGGGTTAATGTGAAACGTTCTTTAATAAATGTCTACAATGATGAACAACACAGATAATGAAAAGCAATGTTTTATATACGTTATTTCTCTTTGTTCCCGTCATTAAGTAATCATAAACAAAATGATTATAATCAAAAACAATTATATTGATCCGACAAATCTAAAAAGTTGTAATCTATGAATTTTATCTTCATTGACCGTTAGAATCATCATCATCATCATAGTCGTTCACAGCGAAGGGGTTTAGTGAATCTGGGTAGTCTGAAAATGAAATCGTGCATCTCATTTCGTCATCATCATCATCATCATCGTCATCATCATCATGATCATCATAATCATCATCATCATCATACAGAAAAGGGTTAAGGGAATCTGGGTAGTCATCTATACAGATCTCTGCAATAGAAGAGTTCGAATTCATTATTAACATCTTCTTTTGTTTCTTTCCCACACAATAAGCTAAACAGTTAACTTATCTGTAGGAATTGATTTATAAATTTATTTAAACACGAATAATCATATCCAAAAATGAACGTTCTGATATAAATATTCATATCAAAATGAACACAATTTTCATCCCCCAGCTATTCTGCTTGCTTGTGCGAAAAGTGGTAAGATATAAGAACTGTCCTAGAAAAGCAAGTTATTTACCATTTTTTGCGATTTTAATACAAGAAATCGAGGAAAATATCATTTTGATTTCATAGTGGTATGAAACTAAAAATATGTTAATACTGTATGAATACTCGATATGACATCGCTTATACAAACATTGAAAGTGTGTTTTTACCTCCAGACTTCAATCATTGAATTTTAGTTGTGTTCATAAAGATTGGTACATTCTAATTGGCTGAAAAATTGGATTAGTAACTCCGTTGTTCAGCCTTCCGCGGAAAGAAGTCTGATAACAAATACGTTATTGTGGATATATCATTTCCTTTTTGTATCTTGATATTAAATTATTGAGTTATGAAAAGAGTTATTTTATTCTATTTTATGGAGCTATAAAATTAAAATCCTTAATACACTCGAGTATGAATCCCTTTCGCGTATTCACAGTGTGATAAGGATTTTAGTTTCATAACTCCATGGACTAAAAACAATACTTTTTTTCATTTCTTGAATAAGTTAAAAAGATATTCTCTTCATCTCTTCAGAGAAACATTTGGAAAGTACCATGTATTTTCTATTTTACAGATTACTTAAATGTTATGCGATTTGCCTGTTACGATTGCACTGTCATATCAATCGGCGATGAAATCATAACATCTATAATCCAACCATTTGAAAGAAGTTTTCTTGAATGTATGGAACTATTAACTATCCATACTATATGGAACCTTGAATTCTACAATATTTGGAATTTACAATAAAACAACAACAACAACCGATGTTAAATGAGCAAATATTTTACGCGTTTCAGATAAAGCTGACGAATAAGGATAATTTACCTTGATTGTCCTTTATGACATAGTCGTCGGTTCCGCTCCTAAATGGATTTAATTGCTCTGGATACCAAAATGGATTCAGGTGTCCTGGATATGTTCTTTGGTCTAAAAGGAATGAATCAACATTACAAGTACTTGCTATTAAATAAAGTTATTTTAAACCCCTCTTAGTGACACCCTAGTAAATTAATTGAGTCCCTCCGATATATTATTATTATTATTTTTATTATATTATCATCATTGTTATCATTTTCGTTTTTAAAAGTGTTATCTTTCTCGAGAATAAAATTTTCATGGTACTAGAAAACTTGCCAAAAACTTGCCAAGAGCATCTTAAATGAATTTTCGCTTACTTTCTTTTCTAAACTAAGATAACTTATTTCTTAATTTACCTGTATAACGACGGTAATAATAAAGCTCATTATTTGAGCTGATTTCGTCACTAATTGTGTTCATTTCATTCTCATTTTCGTCTCTCAAACTATCGTCTTTTTGTTGATGCATTGAAACACATCGCAACAGAAAACTGAAGATCCTGGAAATAAATAAAGGAAGAAGGTCTTATTAAGAGAGATGCAGAAGAAGAAATTGTAAACGAGTAAATTCTACGTGTACAGAGCACATTAACAACATAAAAAAATGAATTATATTCTTTTATCAATAATTGATGAAAACATGATTTATTCTGTAAAACTTATGTTTATTCCAATTCAAGTATTCATGGTTTTCTTAATATTATTTATCATTTTAAAGAGAAAATGTAAGCAATAGAGGATACGTACTCGTTGAATGACATAGAAGCTCCCTTTCTTCTCGATTTTGCCATTTTCAGATTTTTTTCTCGCTTATAAACTCTTCGAATAAAATAAAAATATATCTCTATAGAAAACACGACCGGGCGCTACAAAATACAATAGCAGAATGCCATTGGCAACTAAACGACGTCAAACCGTGGGCGGATATTAAGTAAGTCAAATGACGTTACAACGTCCGATTCTAAGAAAGACGTTAACGTGAGTTGAACGCAACCCCAGATTGAAATTGGGTTACAAAGTTTGTACTATACAATTGACTTTTCGAGGGTTTATTATTATACTGCAAAGGAAATTCTAGCATTTTCATTGGTTAATGCTGACCTGACAAACATTGATAGCTACGGCCGCTCCGGTATTACCTCTAATATTTCCTAAAGGCGCCTCGACATGAACATAGACAAAAAATCGAAACGGTAATGGCAGCCATGTTTCTCTCGCTTCGCTGATAACACGACCCGAATATACACACTAGGATACAATTGAAAAGGATGTCAGTTAATAATGTGCAAATAAAAAATAATATAGATGGCAATAAATACCTTAAATTTGTACAAATCTGTCCATTTAAAGAGCCAAGTTTCTCGCTGTTTCAGCCAAAAAATGCTTCCATATCACAATAGCGCAGAGTGTAGTAGTGTGACGTCACAACTATATATGACGTCACTTTGTACATGTTTACTTTTCATAGGGGCGCATTAAGGGATATTGGTGGTTTAAAAGAAATCGGTTTATACGATCGCCTAAAATAGGCAAAAGACAGATATTTAGCCCTAATACTTTGAAGTATAATAAATTCGTAATACGGTTTCTTGCCTGGGTATATGACGATTTATTCCCGGAAGTAAAAATGATGTCAACCCTCGCCTACGGCTCGGGTGACATCATTTTTCCATCCGGGAATAAATCGTCATATACCCCGACAAGAAACCGTATAACTAATAGTGTATTCTAGTGATATTAGAATTAATTTAAATGGCAAAATCAGGTCGCTGTATACACTTTCTTTGGAATAATTGAATAATAGTCGCGCGACTTTCGGTCATATAAATGGGACTTTTTAAGAATCCGGTAATTCGTTACTGGAAGACTAAGGTGTCGTTACCAGAACATCTTAAAGTCGGTGTATCTACAACGTTTCAACTACCCACAGGTGAACTGAATGATGTAGTATAAATGTCGGAGATAAACACAGTACATGCAAACAAAAGTAGTATCTTAAAAGGTCGATACGACTGCAAGTGACAGTAATACTTCGTCAACTAATCGT
Organism: Fragum whitleyi; assembly: GCA_948146395.1. Lineage (NCBI taxonomy): Eukaryota > Metazoa > Mollusca > Bivalvia > Cardiida > Cardiidae > Fragum > Fragum whitleyi. The sequence continues at coordinate 22,755,697 of OX411556.1, forward strand.
GTGTGTGCGTCATTTTTATTCAATCCATTGCATTGGTTTTCGAGTTTGGAATTGAAGAGACAAAGAATATTTTATTTTCATTAAGGAATCAATCGGATAACACCTAATGGCAAAAAGAAGTTTGGGGAGTATTATATATATACAATTTTTATTTTTGTATTAATAAAACGTTGATGAGCGACCAAATTTTAAACTGTAATTTTGACATTTTGTCAGCCCTAACGGCGATATTTCACTTTTCTTATAAGTTGACTTCGAATGGTTTTAACCGCCCTACAGCAGTGTCCAATTTGAACGAGTTTAGTAGCAAACAAAATGAATGTCATTTAACCCATAATAAATTTAGTTTGGTAAGGCTTTAAAATTGAAAGTTTTCATTTTGGTAGCTTAATTGCTCGATTGCGACATTAGCAGTATCAATGGTAGGAATTTTGGTACCTGGCGAAGTCGACCATAATAATTTTTTATGGTTACACTCCTGTTTTTGTTTCGACCTAGTTAGATATATGATGAAAATGGCACATTTTGACAGTCTGTATTTCCCCAAAAAGACTTATATGGGTTGTAAGAAAGCGTTAGAAAGCGTTATGTTTTCTTTAAGACCATCTCCAGAAACTAGTACCATGCGGGATACATTTTCACAATTCTTCACTGTGCACAGCTGCCCTCAAACTTCTCTTGGTACGAAAGTGTATGTCGACTTGGGTTCCGCCATCAAAGGTCAGGCTCTAAATAAATAGTTCCCATCTGAATTCATTTAATCCTAGGCATGAGATGAAGCAGAGGTCTGGCACTTGGCTTATTTCATTACAAGCTCTCTACTATTATTTAAACATTAAAACAGTGTGGTAAAAGGGGGCTTATTATTTTTCTAACCGGACTATTTGAGGGTGCAACGACTCTGGAAGTCATTCATGACTGGAACCTATCCGTATGGTAGATTTCACGGAGTGTCTAGAATTACGGTCCCGTAAGATGTAAGGTCACCCAGCCAAGTATATCCGGGGTCGTAGGGTGCTGCTGAAATAGTCCCTACAAAACTTTACCCCGTTTTCAAGGGTGTATGTTTCATGTTTCCATATTAAGAAAGTTTTGTTGCTTCTTTATGGTTAGATCTTTGACATATAATGACTTTGCAGGAAAAGTTTTTGTGTATTGTCCAGGACTATTTCTTGCGTTTAGTTGGTTGGTGTACTCCAAGGGGTTGTAAATTGAACCGACTGATTTATGTTGGAATTTATACGGTTTGTGTGTTTGTCATCAAATCCAATGCGTCATGGTCTGGTTTATCATGCATGTTTCAAGAGACCTAGGAACAGGCCTTTCAGTACTTTGATGAACGACCATCTCCAGCCACCATCTACCGGAAAAAAGGTTGAAAGTGGGTGTTCATAGAATCGGACAATATCGCTTTCGAACTCTATGTATTAGTCCTCAGAGTGAAAGTTTGTCAAAACATCGTCGCTACAGCCCACCGTTCTCTCTAGAAAGACCTCTTAAGTAAAGTCGAGCCAGGCCGCGAGTTCAGTATTGTCATTTTTTTACTACCGCAATTCTATTTCCTGCTCCTGGTATGTCTACACCCCTCCCGTCCCTCGATATATTGCTGTAACCGATTGTTCTTGGTGTTTATTCGCTTATGTTGTCGGTCTTTATGAATTTCTCGAGATTAGGGCGTATTGAATATTTTTTTCCCATAATTCTTTCTAAAGAATTATAATTCGGCACTTTCAGTCCTTTGATTATGGCCAAACTCGTGTCAATTGTTCTTGGTGGTTATTCGCTTATCATGTCGGTCTTTATGAATTTCTCGAGATTAGGGCGTATTGAATAATTTTCTCCCATAATTTTTTCTCAAGAATAATAATTCGGCACTTTCAGTCCTTTGATTATGGCCAAACTCGTGTCAATTGTTCTTGGTGGTAATTCGCTTATCATGTCGGTCTTTATGAATTTCTCGAGATTAGGGCGTATTGAATAGTTTTCTCCCATAATTTTTTCTCAAGAATAATCATTCGGTACTTTGAGTCCTTTGATTATGGCCAAACTCGTGTCAATTGTTCTTGGTGGTTATTCGCTTATCATGTCGGTCTTTATGAATTTCTCGAGATTTGGGCGTATTGAAAATTTTTCTCCCACAATTTTTTTGTAAGAATTATAATTCGGCACTTTCAGTCCTTTGATTATGGCCAAACTCGTGTCAAACGTTTTAAGTCCTTTGATTATGGAGTGCTAGCCAAACTCTATTTATGCATTAAGAGTAACAAAGCGCTCACAAATGATTCAATAATAAAGTACGCATTAGATTAGCTGCATTATTAAAACTGAGAAGCACTTCTCAAGCGTTCAGGCGCGCTCCGGTATTGTGAACGCTATGTAACTCTTAACAACAACCAATAGTTGCTTCTGGTACTGCCAAATATATGGCAAGAACTGATCGTGCTCGGCGGCCATTCACCTGCCTTGGTGTTTTGTTATATATGTTAAATTTAGATTTTTGGCGGCCCGAAAACAAAACAAAACAAGTTCCTTATCGCATTTTCTTTATCTTTAAAAATTTCTTCAGGACTTAAAGTCGTTTGATTAGAGAATGCAAATCAAACTCTTGTTATGCGTTCAAGATAACAAAGCGCTCACAAACGCTCCAATTTAGAAGTACGCATTAGTTAAGCTGCATGGACTATAACAGGGAACCATGCATTAAGCGTTAAGGTACGCTTCGTTACTTAGAACGCCGTGTGAGTCTTTATAACTAATATTTGTTTCTGGTTCTGCACAATATATGGTAAGAACTGATAGCGCTCGTCGTCCATTCGCCTGCCTTGGTGTTTTATTTTTATGTTAAATTTCTCGAGTTTATAATAATAATTTTAGTTCCCCATCGCGTTTTCTTTATCTTAGAAAATGAACTTCTGGGCTCTCAGTCCTTTGATTATCGACTGTTAGCCAAACTCCAGTCATACTTTCAAGATATCAAAACTCTTGCAAACGCTCTAAAATTGAAGCACACATTAGATAAGCTGTATTGAGTAAAAGAGGGAACCATTCTTTAAGCGTTCGTGTGCGCTTCGATATTTTGAACGTCCTTTCAGTCCTTTGATTATCGACTGCTAGCCAAACTCTAAGCAAACATTCAGGATAACAAGACGCTCACAAATACTTCATTATTGAAACATGCATAAGCATAGCTTCGCAAGGTAAAACAGGGAACCATTCGTTAAGCGTTCAGGCGCGTTCTGTTATCCTGAAAGCAGCGTGAGTCTCCGCAAACACTACTTTTGCTATTGTCGTGTCTAATTCTAACAAAGGCCGATATGAACCTTAATGCTTATGATTGGATGACAAAGCTCTAATGAATAGATCAAACCGAATTGAGGGATCACTGGCTACACCAACTAACCTCCGACAGGGAAGTTTGTCTCAGATGTAAAACGACAAAAACTAGATACAAAAAAAATCGAAGCATTCAGGGGGCGACCTGAACGCCGTAACTACAGTTTAGACAAACTGTAGTTACGGCGTTAAATTCACCAACTGTCTGAGATGTTTTAAAATATTAAGGAGAATATGTCAGGTTTACAATGGACTTCTTGAATTAAAGAATGATTTGATTGGTCATTCGATCCGTTAATTGACAGCAGCTACCCGTCACATAGGAGTTTATAGTTCACCCTTGTGTGATCATTCAGATACCCGTCATATAGAAGTTTATAGTTCAGCCTTGTGAGATCATTCGGCTACCCGTCACATAGGACCTTATAGTTCAGCCTTGTGAGATCATTCGGCTACCCGTCACATAGGAGTTTATAGTTCAGCCTTGTGAGATCATTCGGCTACCCGTCACATAGGAGTTTATAGTTCAGCCTTGTGAGATCATTCGGCTACCCGTCAAATAGAAGTTTATAGTTCAGCCTTGTGAGATCATTCAGATACCCGTCATATAGAAGTTTATAGGTCAGCCTTGTGGAATCATTTAGCTACCCGTCACATAGGAGTTTATAGTTCAGCCTTGTGAGATCATTCAGATACCCGTCACATAGGAGTTTATAGTTCAGCCTTGTGGAATCATTTAGCTACCCGTCCCATAGGAGTTTATAGTTTAGCCTTGTGGAATCATTTAGCTACCCGTCATATAGAAGTTTATAGTTCAGCCTTGTGAGATCATTCAGATACCCGTCACATAGGAGTTTATAGTTCAGCCTTGTGGAATCATTTAGCTACCCGTCACATAGAAGTTTATAGTTCAGCCTTGTGGCATCATTCATGTTTGTTCTTTTTGTATATCGTCTATCCTAGTTTTTTTTTATGTAATGACCACTTTAATCATCAACCACTTTTGGGTCGTCTCTACGGAACTGATCTTTTAATTGATTTACTGATCGTGAATTAAATGACAAGCAAATTCTCCTTTTTGTCTCGCGGTTTTCAACTTATAGATCACTGACTGCTACCCAACTTCAGAATTCTACAATTGAGGGGTTAAGGTGAAACGTTCTTTACTAAATGTCTACAATAATGAACAACACAGATAATAAAAATCAATGTTTTATATACGTTATTTCTCTTTTTCCCGTCATTAAGTAATCATAAACAAAATGATTATATAAACAAAAACAATTATATTGATCCGACAAATCTAAAAAGTTATATTTTATGAATATTATCTTCATTGACCGTTAGCATCATCATCATCATCATCATAGTCGTTCTTAGCGAAGGGGTTTAGTGAATCTGGGTAGTCTGTAACTGAAATCGTGCATCCCATTTCGTTATCATTATCATCATCATCATCATCATCATCATCATCATCCAGAAAAGGGTTAAGGGAATCTGGATAGTCATCTATACAGATCTCTGCAATAGAAGAGTTCGAAATCATTATTAACATCTTATTTTGTTTCTTTCCCACACAATAAGCTTAACAGTTCACTTATCTGTAGGAATTAAATTATGAATTTATTTAAACACGAAAAATAATATCCAAAAATGAACGTTCTGATATAAATATTCATATCTAAATGAACACAGTTTTCATCCCCCAGCTATTCTGCATGCTTGTGCGAAAAGTGGTAAGATATAAGAGCTGTCCTATAATAGCAAGTTATTTACCATTTTTTGCGATGGTATTTTAATACAAGAAATTGAAGAAAATATCATTTTAATTTCATAGTATGAAACTGAAAATATGTTAATAATGTATGAATACTCGATGTGACATCGCTTATACAAACAGTGAAAATGTGTTTTTACCTCCAGACTTCAATGATTAAATTTTAATTGTGTTCATATAAATTGGTACATTCTAATTGGCTGAAAAATTGGATTCGTAACTCCATTGTTCAACCTTCCGCGGAAAGAAGTCTCATAGCAAATACGTTATTGTGGATATATCCTTTCCTTTTTGTATCTTGATATTGAATTATTGAGTTATGAATAGAGTAATTTTATTTTATTTTATGGATATATAAAATTAAAATCCTTATTACACTCGAGTATGAATCCCTTTCGCGTATTCACAGTGTGATAAGGATTTTAGTTTCATAACATCATAGACTAAAAACAATACTTTTTTTCATTTCTTGAATAAGTTAAAAAGATATTCTCTTCATCTCTTCAGAGAAACATTTGGAGAGTATCATGTATTTTCTATTTTACAGATTACTTAAATGTTATGCGATTTGCCTGTTAAGATTGAACTGTCATATCAATCGGCGATGAAATCATGACATCTAAAATCCAAACATTTGAAAGAAGTTTTCTTGAATGTATGGAACTATTAACTATCCATACTATATGGAACCTTGAACTCTACAATATTTGGAATTTACAAAAAACAACAACAATAACAACAACCGATGTTCAATGAGCAAATATTTTAAGCGTTTCAGATAAAGCTTACGAATAAGGATAATTTACCTTGTTTGTCCTTTATGACATAGTCGTCGGTTTCGCTCCTAAATGGATTTAATTGTTCTGAATACCGGAATGGATTCAGGTGTTCTGGATATGTTCTTTGGTCTAAAAGGAATGAATCAACATTACAAGTACGTGCTATTAAATAAAGCTATTTTAAACCCCTCTTAGTGAAATTAATTGTAAATTCTTAGTAAATTAATTGAGTCCCTCCGATTATATTATTATTATTATTATTATTACTATTATTATTATTATTATTATTATTATTATTATTATTATTATTATTATTATTATTATTATATGATCATCATTTTTATCTTTTTGGTTTTTAAAACTGCTATCTTTCTCGAGAATAAAATTTTCATGGTACTAGAAAACTTACCAAGGGCATCTTAAATGAATTTTCGCTTACTTTCTTTTCTAAACTAAGATAACTTATTTCTTAATTTACCTGTATAACGACGGTAATAATAAAGTTCATCATTTGAGCTGATTTCGTCTCTAATTGTGTTCATTTCATTCTCATTTTCGTCTCTCAAACTATCGTCTTTTTGTTGATGCATTGAAACACATCGCAACAGAAAACTGAAGATCCTGGAAATAAATAAAGGAAGAAGGCCTCATTAAGGTAGATGCAGAAGAAGAAATTGTAAACGAGTAAATTATACGTGTACAGAGCACATTAAAAACATAAAAAATGAATTAGATTCTTTTATGAATAATTGATGAAAACATGATTTTTTCTGTAAAACTTAAGTTTATTCCAATTCAAGTATTCATGGTTTTCTTAATATTATTTATAATTTTAAAGAGAAAATGTAGGCAATAGAGGATACGTACTCGTTGAATGACATAGAAGCTCCCTTTCTTCTCGATTTTGCCATTTTCAGATTTTTTCTCGCTTATAAACTCTTCGAGTAAAATAAAAATATATCTCTATAGAAAATACGACCGGGCGCTACAAAATACAATAGCAGAATGCCATTGGCAACTAAACGACGTCAAACCGTGGGCGGATATTACGTAAATCAAATGACGTTACAACGTCCGATTCAAAGAGAGACATTAACGCGAGTTGAACGCAACCCCAGATTGAAATTGGGTTTCAAAGTTTGTACTATACAATTGATTTTTCGAGGGTTTAGTGTATTCTAGTGATATTGAAATTAATTTAAATGGCAAAATCAGGTCTCTGTATACATTTTCTTTGGAATAATTGAATAATAGTCGCGCGACTTTCGGTCATATCAATAGGACTTTTTAAGAATCCGATAATGGTTTACTGGAAGACCAAGGTGTCGTAACCAGAACATTTTAAAATCGGTGTATCTACAACGTTTCAACTACCCACAGGTGAACTGAATGATTTAGTATAAATGTCGGAGATAAACACAGTACATGCAAACAAAAGTAGTATTTTAAAAGGTCGATACGACTGCAAGTGACAGTAATACTTCGTCAACTAATCGTGTGTGTGCGTCGTTTTTATTCAATCAATTGCATTAGTTCTCGGGTATGGAATTGAAGAGACAAAAATATTTTTATTTTCATTAAGGAATGAATCGAATAACACCTAAAGGCAAAAAGAAGTTTGGGGAGTATAATACAAAATTTTTATTTTTGTATTAAAACACGTTGATGAGCGACCAAAATTTTAAACTGTAACTTTGATATTTTGTCTGCCCTAACGGCGATATTTCCCTTTTCTTATACGTTGACTTCGAATGGTTTTAACCGCCCTACAGTAGTGTCCAATTTGAACGAGTTTAGTAGCTAAAAAAAAAAATGGATGTCATTTAACCCATAATACATTTAGTTTGGTAAGGCCTGAAAATTAAAAGTTTTCATTTTGGTAGCTAAATTGCTCGCTCGATTGCGACATTAGCAGTATCAATGGTAGGAATTTTGGTACCAGGCGAAGTCGACTATAATAAATGTTTTTGGTTACACTCCTGTTTTTGTTTCGGCCTAGTTAGATATATGAAGAAAATGGCACATTTTGACAGTCTGTATCTCCCCAAAAAGACTTATATGGGTTGTAAGAAAGCGTTAGAAAGCGTTATGTTTTCTTTAAGACCATCTCCAGAAACTAGTACCATGCGGGATACATTTTCACAATTCTTCACTGCGCACAGCTGCCCTCAAACTTCTCTTGGTACGAAAGTGTATGTCGACTTGGGTTCCGCCATCAAAGGTTTGGCTCTATAAATAGTTCCCACCTGAATTCTTTTAATCCTAGGCATGAGATGAAGCAGAGGTCTGGCACTTCGCTAATTTCATTTCAAGCTCTCTACTGTTTTTTAAACATTAAAACAGTGTGGTAAAAGGGGGGTTATCATTTTTCTAACCGGACTATTTGAGGGTACAACGACTTCGGAAGTCATTCATGACCGGAGCCTATCCGTATGATAGATTTCACGGAGTGTCTCGAATTACGGTCCCGTAAGATGTAAGGTCACGCAGCCAAGTATATCCGGGGTCGTAGGGTGCTGCTGAGATAGTCCCTACAAAACTTAACCCCGTTTTCAAGGGTGTATGTTGCCATATTAAGAAAGTTTTGTTGCTCTTTTATGATTAGATCTTTGACATATAATGACTTTGCAGGAAAGTAAACCAAGATATTTGTGTATTGTCCAGGACTATTTCTTGCGTTTAGTTGGTTGGTGTACTCCAAGGGATGTAAATTGAACCGACTGATTTATGTTGGAATTTATACGGTATGTGTATTTGTCTTGAAATCCAATGCGTCATGGTCTGGTTTATCATGCATGTTTCAAGAGACTAAGGAACAGGTCTTTCAGTACTATGATGAACGACCATCTCCAGCCACCAACTACCGGAAAAAAAGGTTGAAAGTGGGTGTTCATAGAATCGGAAAATAACGCTTTCGAACTCTGGTGCTCAGAGTGAAAGTTTGTCAAAACATCGTCGCTACAGCCCACTTTTCTCTCTAGAGAGACCCTTTAAATAAAGTCACGCCAGGCCGCGAGTTTGGTTTTGTCCTTTTTTATACGGCCGCAATTCTATTTTCTGCTCATTGTATGTCTACACCCCTCCCGTCCCTCGATATTTTCCTTTAACCGATTGTTCTTGGTGGTTATTCGCTTATCTTGTCGGTCTTTATGAATTTCTCGAGATTAGGGCGTATTGAAAATTTTTCCCATATCGCGGCATTGATCTCAAGAATTATAATTCGGTACTTTCAGTCCTTTGATTATGGCCAAACTCGTGTCAATTGTTCTTGGTGGTTATTCGCTTATCATGTCGGTCTTTATGAATTTCTCGAGATTAGGGCGTATTGAAATTTTTTTCCCATATCGCGGCATTGATCTCAAGAATTATAATTCGGCACTTTCAGTTCTTTGATTATAGACTGTGAGCCAAACTCGTTTCAAACATTTTAAGTCCTTTGAATATGGAGTGCTAGCCAAACTCTATTTATGCGTTAAGAATAACAAAGCGCTCACAAATGATTCAATAATGAAGTATGCATTTGTTTAGCTGCATTGATAAAAGTGAGAAGCACTTCTCAAACGTTCAGATGCACTCCGGTATTATGAACGCTATGTAACTCTAAACAACAAGCAATAGTTGCTTTTTATACTGCCCAATTTATGGCAAGAGTTGATCGTGCTCGGCAGCCATTCACCTGCCTTGGTGGCTTTTTTTTTTCAATGTTAAATATCTCGATTTTTGGGCGGCCAAAACAACAAAACAAACAAAAAAAAAAAAAAAAACAGGTTAACATGTTAAATTTCTCGAGTTTAGGGCGGAGCGAATACATTAAGTCTCCAATCGTGTTTTCTTTATCTAAGAAAATGTACTTCGTGACTTTCAGTCCTTTGATTATCGACTGTAAGCAAAACTCCAGTCATACTTTCAAGATAACAAAGCTCTTGCAAACGCCCAAAAATTGAAGCACACATTAGATAAGCTGTATTGAGTAAAAGAGGGAACCATTCCTTAAGCGTTCATGTGCGCTTCGATATTCTGAACGTCCTTTTAGTCTCAACAAACACCAATATTTTCTTCTAGTTCTGCCCGATATATGGCAAGAACCGATCGTCCTCGGCGACCAGTCGCCTGTCTTGGCGGTCTTTATAAAAGTTCTCGAGTTTAGGAGGGGCCGAATAAATTTAGTTCCTTATCGCGTTTTCTTTATCCAAATGTGTACTTCAGCACTTTCAGTCCTTTGATTATCGACTGCTAGACGAACTCTAAGCAAACATTCAGGATAAAAAGGCGCTCACAAATACTTCAATATTGAAACATGCATTAGAATAGCTTCTCAGAGTAAAACAGGGAACCATTCGTTAAGCGTTCAGGCGCGTTCCGTTATCCTGAAAGCCGCGTGGGTCTCCGGAAATATGTACTACCTTTGCTATTCTCGTGCCTAGTTCTAACAAAGGCCGATATGAACCTTAATGCTTATCATTGGATGACAAAGTTCTAATGAATAGATCAAACCGAATTGAGTGACCACTGGCTACTCCAACTAACCTCCGACAGGGAAGTTTGTCTAAGATATAAAGCGACAAATGTATGCAAAAACTAACACTAGGTACAAAAACACAAATCGAAGCATTTAGGGGGCGACCTTAACGTTGTAACTACAGTTTAGACAAACTGTAAGTACGACGTTACAGTCACCCACTTTCGGAGATGTTTTAAAATATTAAGGAGAATATGACAGGTTTACAATGGACTTCTTGAATTAAAGAATAATTTGATTGGTCATTCGATCCGTTAATTGACAGCACCTACCCGTCACATGGGAGTTTATAGTTAAGCCTTGTGAGATCATTCGGCTACCCGTCATATAGAAGTTTATAGTTCAGCCTTGTTGGATCATTTAGCTACCCGTCCTAGGCTTTTATCTAAGGACCTCTTTACTCATCAACCACTTTTGGGTCGTCTCTACGGTACTGATCACTTAATTGAGATTTACTGGTCGTGAATTAAATGACAAGCAATTTCTCCTTTTTGTCACGCTGTTTTCAAACTATAGATCACTGACTGCTGCCCAACTTCAGAATTCTACAATTGAGGGGTTAAGGTTAAACGTTCTTTGCTAAATGTCTACAATGATGAACAACACAGATAATAAAAAGCAATGTTTTATATACGTTATTTCTCTTTTTTCCGTCATTAATAAATCATAAACAAAATGATTATAAACAAAAACAATTATATTGATCCGACAAATATAAAAAAGTTAAGTTCTCTGAATATTATCTTCATTGATCGTTAGCATCATTATCATCATCAAAGTCGTTCATAGCGAAGGGGTTTAGTGAATCTGGGTAGTCTGAAACTGAAATCGTGCATCTCATTTCGTCATCATCATCATCATCATCATCATCATCCAGGAAAGGGTTAAGGGAATCTGGGTAGTCATCTATACAGATCTCTGCAATAGAAGAGTTCGAATTCATTATTAACATCTTATTTTGTTTCTTTCCCACACAATAAGCTAAACAGTTAACTTATCTGTAGAAATTAAATTATGAATTTATTTAAACACGAATAATCATATCCAAAAATGAACGTTCTGATATAAATATTCATATCTAAATGAACACAATTTTCATCACCCAGCTATTCTGCATGCTTGTGCGAAAAGTGGTATAAGAGCTGTCCTAAAATAGCAAGTCATTTACCATTTTTTGCGATGGTATTTTTTATACAAGAAATTGAAGAAAATATCATTTTAATTTCATAGTGGTATGAAACTGAAAATATGTTAATACTGTATGAATACTCGATGTGACATCGCTTATACAAACAGTGAAAGTGTGTTTTGCACCTCCAGACTTCAATGATTAAATTTTAGTTGTGTTCATATAGATTGGTACATTCTAATTGGCTGAAAAATTGGATTCGTAACTCCGTTGTTCAGCCCTCCGCGGGAAGAAGTCTCATAACAAATACGTTATGTGGATATATCCTTTCCTTTTTGTATCTTGATATTGAATTATTGAGTTATGAATAGAGTAATTATATTTTATTTTATGGAGATATAAAATTAAAATCCTTATTACACTCAAGTATGAATCCCTTTCGCGTATTCACAGTGTGAAAAGGATTTTAGTTTCATAACTCCATGGACTAAAAACAATATTTTTTTTCATTTCTTGAATAAGTTAAAAAGATATTCTCTTCATCTCTTCAGAGAAACATTTGGAGAGTACCGTGTATTTTCTATTTTACAGATTACTTAAATGTTATGCGATTTGCCTGTTAAGATTGCACTGTCATATCAATCGGCGATGAAATCATAACATCTATAATCCAAACATTTGAAAGAAGTTTTCTTGGATGTATGGAACTTTAAACTATCCATACTATATGGAACCTTGAATTCTACAATATTTGGAATTTACAATAAAACAACAACAACAACAACCGATGTTCAATGAGCAAATATTTCACGCGTTTCAGATAAAGCTTACGAATAAGGATAATTTACCTTGTTTGTCCTGTATGACATAGTCGTCGGTTTCTCTCCTAAATGGATTTAATTGCTCTGGATACCGAAATGGATTCAGGTGTTCTGGATATATTCTTTGGTCTAAAAGGAATGAATCAACATTACAAGTACTTGCTATTAAATAAACTTATTTCAAAACCCTCTTAGTGACACCCTAGTAAATTAATTGAGTCCCTCCGATATATTATTATTATTATTATTTTTATTATTATTATTATTATCATTATTATTATTATTATTATTATTATTATTATTATTATTATTATTATTATTATTATTATTATTATTAAAATTATTATCTACATTATTATCATTCTCGTTTTTAAAAGTGTTATCTTTCTCGAGAATAAAATTTTCATGGTACTAGAAAACTTACCAAGGGCATCTTAAATGAATAATCGCTTACTTTCTTTTTTAAACTAAGATAACTTATTTCTTAATTTACCTGTATAACGACGGTAATAATAAAGTTCATCATTTGAGCTGATTTCGTCTCTAATTGTGTTCATTTCATTCTCATTTTCGTCTCTCAAACTATCGTCTTTTTGTTGATGCATTGAAACACATCGCAACAGAAAACTGAAGATCCTGGAAATAAATAAAGGAAGAAGGCCTCATTAAGGAAGCTGCAGAGGAAGAAATTGTAAACGAGTGAATTATACGTGTACAGAGCACATTAAAAATGTAAAAAAATGAATTATATTCTTTTATCTATAATTGATAAAAACATGATTTATTCTGTAAAACTTATGTTTATTCCAATTCAAGTATTCATGGTTTTCTTAATATTATTCATCGTGTTAAAGAGAAAATATAGGCAAAAGAGGATACGTACTCGTTGAATGACATAGAAGCTCCCTTTCTTCTCGATTTTGCCATTTTCAGATTTTTTTCTCGCTTATAAACTCTTCGAATAAAATAAAAATATATCTCTATAGAAAACACGACCGGGCGCTACAAAATACAATAGCAGAATGCCATTGGCAACTAAACGACGTCAAACCGTGGGCGGATATTACGTAAGTCAAATGACGTTACAACGTCCGATTCAAAGAGAGACGTTAACGCGAGTTGAACGCAACTCCAAGATTGAAAGTGGGTTTCAAAGTTTGTACTATACAATTGATTTTTCGAGGGTTTAGTGTATTCTAGTGATATTAGAATTAATTTAAATGGCAAAATCAGGTCTCTGTATACATTTTCTTTGGAATAATTGAATAATAGTCGCGCGACTTTCGGTCATATAAATGGGACTTTTTAAGAATCCGGTAATGGTTTACTGGAAGACCAAGGTGTCGTTACCAGAACATCTTAAAGTCGGTGTATCTACAATGTTTCAACTACCCACGGGTGAACTGAATGATTTAGTATAAATGTCGGAGATAAACACAGTATATGCAAAAACTAGTATCTTAAAAGGTCGATACGACTGCGAGTGACAGTAATACTTTGTCAACTAATCGTGTGTGTGCGTCGTTCTTATTCAATCAAGTGAATTGGTTCTCGGGTTTTGAATTGAAGAGACAAAAAATATTTTATTTTCATTAAGGTATGAATCGTATAACACCTAAAGGCAAAAAGAAGTTTGGGGAGTATTATATAAAAATTTTATTTTTGTATTAATAAAACGTTGATGAGCAACCAAATTTTAAACTGTAACTTTGACATTTTGTCAGCCCTAACGGCGATATTTCACTTTTCTTATAAGTTGACTTCGAATTGTTTTAACCGCCCTACAGTAGTGAACGAGTTTAGTAGCAAACAAAATGGATGTCATTTAACCCATAATACATTTAGTTTGGTAAGGCCTTAAAATTAAAAGTTTTCATTTTGGTTGCTAAATTGCTTGCTCGATTGCGACATTAGCAGTATCAATGGTAGAAATTTGGTACCAGGCGAAGTCAAGCATAATAAATGTTTATGGTTACACTCCTGTTTTTGTTTCGGTCTATTTAGATATATGATGAAAATGGCACATTTTGACAGTCTGTATCTCCCCAAAAAATCTTATATGGGTTGTAAGAAAGCGTTAGAAAGCGTTATGTTTTCTTTAAGACCATGTCCAGAAACTAGTACCATGCGGGATACATTTTCACAATTCTTCACTGCGCACAGCTGCCCCCAAACTTCTCTTTATACGAAAGTGTATGTCGACTTGGGTTCCGCCATCAAAGGTCAGGCTCTAGAAAATAGTTCCCACCTGAATTCTTTTAATCCTAGGCATGAGATGAAGCAGAGGTCTGGCACTTCGCTAATTTCATTTCAAGCTCTCTACTATTATTTAAACATTAAAACAGTGTGGTAAAAGGGGGCTTATTATTTTTCTAACCGGACTATTTGAGGGTACAACGACTTCGGAAGTCATTCATGACCGGAGCCTATCCGTATGGTAGATTTCACGGAGTGTCTAGAATTGCGGTCCCGTAAGATCCAGGTCACCTAGCCAAGTTTATCCGGGGTCGTAGGGTGCTGCTGAAATAGTCCCTACAAAAGTTTACCCCGTTTTCAAGGGTGTATGTTTCCATATTAAGAAAGTTTTCTTGCTTCTTTATGTTTAGATCTTTGACATATAATGACTTTGCAGGAAAGTAAACCAAGATTTGTGTGTATTGTCCAGGACTATTTCTTGCGTTTAGTTGGTTGGAGTACTCCAAGGGGTTGTAAATTGAACCGACTGATTTGTGTTGGAATTTATACGGTATGTGTATTTGTCATGAAATCCAATGCGTCATGGTCTGGTTTATCATGCATGTTTCAAGGGACCTAGGAATAGGTCTTTCAGTACTTTGATGAACGACAATCTCCAGCCAAAAACTACCGGAAAAAAGTTGAAAGTGGGTTTTGATAGAATCGGAAAATATCGATTTCGAACTCAATGTATTAGTCCTCAGTGAATCTTTGTCAAAACATCGTCGCTACAGCCCACCTTTCTCTCTAGAAAGACCCTTTAAATAAAGTCGCTCCAGGCCTCGAGTTTGGTATTGTCATTTTTTACGGCCGCAATTCTATTTCCTGCTCCTGGTATGTCTACACCCCTCCCGTCCCTGGATATATTGCTGTAACCGATTGTTCTTGGTGGTTATTCGCTTATCTTGTCGGTCTTTTTGAATTTCTCGAGAGTAGGGCGTATTAAATCATTTTTTTCCCATATCGCGGCATTGATCTCAAGAATTATAATTCGGCACTTTCAGTCCTTTGATTATGGACTGTTAGCCAAACTCGTGGCAAACATTCAGGATAACAAGGCGCTCACAAATACTTCAATATTGAAACATGCATTAGAATAGCTTCTCGGAGTAAAACAGGGAACCATTCGTTAAGCGTTCAGGCGCGTTCTGTTATCCTGAAAGCAGCGTGAGTCTCCGCAAACACTACTTTTGCTATTCTCGTGCCTAGTTCTAACAAAGGCCGATATGAACCTTAATGCTTATCATTGGATGACAAAGCTCTAATGAATATATCAAACCGAATTGAGGGACCACTGGCTACTCCTACTAACCCCTGACAGGGAAGTTTGTCAAAGATATAAAACGACAAATGTATGCAAAAACTATCACTAGGTACAAAAACAAAAATCGAAGCATTTAGGGGGCGACCTGAACGCCGTAACTACAGTTTGTCTACGGCTTTTAAGTCACCCACTTTCGGAGATGTTTTGAAATATAAAGGAGAATATGAGAGGTTCACAGTGGAATTCTTGAATTAAAGAATGATTTGATTGGTCAATCGACCCGTTAATTGACAGCAGCTACCCGTCACATAGGAGATTATAGTTCAGCCTTGTGGGATCATTCCTGTTTGTTCTTTTTGTATATCGTCTATCCTAGGTTTTTATGAAAGGAGCTCTTTACTCATCAAACACTTTTGGGTCGTCTCTACGGAACTGATCGCTTAATTGAGATTTACTGATCGTGAATTAAATGACAAGCAATTTCTCCTTTTTGTCACGCTGTTTTCAAACTATAGATCACTGACTGCTGCCCAACTTCAGAATTCTACAATTGAGGGGTTAAGGTAAAACGTTCTTTGCTAAATGTCTACAATGATGAACAACACAGATAATAAAAAGCAATGTTTTATATACGTTATTTCTCTTTTTTCCGTCATTAATAAATCATAAACAAAATGATTATAAACAAAAACAATTATATTGATCCGACAAATATAAAAAAGTTAAGTTCTCTGAATATTATCTTCATTGATCGTTAGCATCATTATCATCATCAAGGTCGTTCATAGCGAAGGGGTTTAGTGAATCTGGGTAGTCTGAAACTGAAATCGTGCATCTCATTTCGTCATCATCATCATCATCATCATCATCATCATCCAGGAAAGGGTTAAGGGAATCTGGGTAGTCATCTATACAATTCTCTGCAATAGAAGAGTTCGAATTCATTATTAACATCTTATTTTGTTTCTTTCCCACACAATAAGCTAAACAGTTAACTTATCTGTAGAAATTAAATTATGAATTTATTTAAACACGAATAATCATATCCAAAAATGAACGTTCTGATATAAATATTCATATCTAAATGAACACAATTTTCATCACCCAGCTATTCTGCATGCTTGTGCGAAAAGTGGTATAAGAGCTGTCCTAAAATAGCAAGTCATTTACCATTTTTTGCGATGGTATTTTTTATACAAGAAATTGAAGAAAATATCATTTTAATTTCATTTGGTATGAAACTGAAAATATGTTAATACTGTATGAATACTCGATGTGACATCGCTTATACAAACAGTGAAAGTGTGTTTTGTACCTCCAGACTTCAATGATTAAATTTTAGTTGTGTTCATATAGATTGGTACATTCTAATTGGCTGAAAAATTGGATTCGTAACTCCGTTGTTCAGCCCTCCGCGGGAAGAAGTCTCATAACAAATACGTTATGTGGATATATCCTTTCCTTTTTGTATCTTGATATTGAATTATTGAGTTATGAATAGAGTAATTATATTTTATTTTATGGAGATATAAAATTAAAATCCTTATTACACTCAAGTATGAATCCCTTTCGCGTATTCACAGTGTGATAAGGATTTTAGTTTCATAACTCCATGGACTAAAAACAATATTTTTTTTCATTTCTTGAATAAGTTAAAAAGATATTCTCTTCATCTCTTCAGAGAAACATTTGGAGAGTACCGTGTATTTTCTATTTTACAGATTACTTAAATGTTATGCGATTTGCCTGTTAAGATTGCACTGTCATATCAATCGGCGATGAAATCATAACATCTATAATCCAAACATTTGAAAGAAGTTTTCTTGGATGTATGGAACTATAAACTATCCATACTATATGGAACCTTGAATTCTACAATATTTGGAATTTACAATAAAACAACAACAACAACAACCGATGTTCAATGAGCAAATATTTCACGCGTTTCAGATAAAGCTTACGAATAAGGATAATTTACCTTGTTTGTCCTGTATGACATAGTCGTCGGTTTCTCTCCTAAATGGATTTAATTGCTCTGGATACCGAAATGGATTCAGGTGTTCTGGATATATTCTTTGGTCTAAAAGGAATGAATCAACATTACAAGTACTTGCTATTAAATAAACTTATTTCAAAACCCTCTTAGTGACACCCTAGTAAATTAATTGAGTCCCTCCGATATATTATTATTATTATTATTATTATTATTATTATTATCATTATTATTATTATTATTATTATTATTATTATTATTATTATTATTATTATTATTATTATTATTATTATTATTATTATTATCAACATTATTATCATTTTCGTTTTTAAAAGTGTTATCTTTCTCGAGAATAAAATTTTCATGGTACTAGAAAACTTACCAAGGGCATCTTAAATGAATAATCGCTTACTTTCTTTTTTAAACTAAGATAACTTATTTCTTAATTTACCTGTATAACGACGGTAATAATAAAGTTCATCATCTGAGCTGATTTCGTCTCTAATTGTGTTCATTTCATTCTCATTTTCGTCTCTCAAACTATCGTCTTTTTGTTGATGCATTGAAACACATCGCAACAGAAAACTGAAGATCCTGGAAATAAATAAAGGAAGAAGGCCTCATTAAGGAAGCTGCAGAGGAAGAAATTGTAAACGAGTGAATTATACGTGTACAGAGCACATTAAAAATGTAAAAAAATGAATTATATTCTTTTATCTATAATTGATAAAAACATGATTTATTCTGTAAAACTTATGTTTATTCCAATTCAAGTATTCATGGTTTTCTTAATATTATTCATCGTGTTAAAGAGAAAATATAGACAAAAGAGGATACGTACTCGTTGAATGACATAGAAGCTCCCTTTCTTCTCGATTTTGCCATTTTCAGATTTTTTTCTCGCTTATAAACTCTTCGAATAAAATAAAAATATATCTCTATAGAAAACACGACCGGGCGCTACAAAATACAATAGCAGAATGCCATTGGCAACTAAACGACGTCAAACCGTGGGCGGATATTACGTAAGTCAAATGACGTTACAACGTCCGATTCAAAGAGAGACGTTAACGCGAGTTGAACGCAACTCCAAGATTGAAAGTGGGTTTCAAAGTTTGTACTATACAATTGATTTTTCGAGGGTTTAGTGTATTCTAGTGATATTAGAATTAATTTAAATGGCAAAATCAGGTCTCTGTATACATTTTCTTTGGAATAATTGAATAATAGTCGCGCGACTTTCGGTCATATAAATGGGACTTTTTAAGAATCCGGTAATGGTTTACTGGAAGACCAAGGTGTCGTTACCAGAACATCTTAAAGTCGGTGTATCTACAATGTTTCAACTACCCACGGGTGAACTGAATGATTTAGTATAAATGTCGGAGATAAACACAGTATATGCAAAAACTAGTATCTTAAAAGGTCGATACGACTGCGAGTGACAGTAATACTTTGTCAACTAATCGTGTGTGTGCGTCGTTCTTATTCAATCAAGTGAATTGGTTCTCGGGTTTTGAATTGAAGAGACAAAAAATATTTTATTTTCATTAAGGTATGAATCGTATAACACCTAAAGGCAAAAAGAAGTTTGGGGAGTATTATATAAAAATTTTATTTTTGTGTTAATAAAACGTTGATGAGCAACCAAATTTTAAACTGTAACTTTGACATTTTGTCAGCCCTAACGGCGATATTTCACTTTTCTTATAAGTTGACTTCGAATGGTTTTAACCGCCCTACAGTAGTGAACGAGTTTAGTAGCAAACAAAATGGATGTCATTTAACCCATAATACATTTAGTTTGGTAAGGCCTTAAAATTAAAAGTTTTCATTTTGGTTGCTAAATTGCTTGCTCGATTGCGACATTAGCAGTATCAATGGTAGGAATTTTGGTACCAGGCGAAGTCAAGCATAATAAATGTTTATGGTTACACTCCTGTTTTTAATTCGGCCTATTTAGATATATGATGAAAATGGCACATTTTGACAGTCTGTATCTCCCCAAAAAATCTTATATGGGTTGTAAGAAAGCGTTAGGAAAGCGTTATGTTTTCTTTAAGACCATGTCCAGAAACTAGTACCATGCGGGATACATTTTCACAATTCTTCACTGCGCACAGCTGCCCCCAAACTTCTCTTTATACGAAAGTGTATGTCGACTTGGGTTCCGCCATGAAAGGTCAGGCTCTAGAAAATAGTTCCCACCTGAATTCTTTTAATCCTAGGCATGAGATGAAGCAGAGGTCTGGCACTTCGCTAATTTCATTTTAAGCTCTCTACTATTATTTAAACATTAAAACAGTGTGGTAAAAGGGGGCTTATTATTTTTCTAACCGGACTATTTGAGGGTACAACGACTTCGGAAGTCATTCATGACCGGAGCCTATCCGTATGGTAGATTTCACGGAGTGTCTAGAATTGCGGTCCCGTAAGATCCAGGTCACCTAGCCAAGTTTATCCGGGGTCGTAGGGTGCTGCTGAAATAGTCCCTACAAAAGTTTACCCCGTTTTCAAGGGTGTATGTTTCCATATTAAGAAAGTTTTCTTGCTTCTTTATGTTTAGATCTTTGACATATAATGACTTTGCAGGAAAGTAAACCAAGATTTGTGTGTATTGTCCAGGACTATTTCTTGCGTTTAGTTGGTTGGAGTACTCCAAGGGGTTGTAAATTGAACCGACTGATTTGTGTTGGAATTTATACGGTATGTGTATTTGTCATGAAATCCAATGCGTCATGGTCTGGTTTATCACGCATGTTTCAAGGGACCTAGGAATAGGTCTTTCAGTACTTTGATGAATCTCCAGCCAAAAACTACCGGAAAAAAGTTGAAAGTGGGTTTTGATAGAATCGGAAAATATCGATTTCGAACTCAATGTATTAGTCCTCAGTGAATCTTTGTCAAAACATCGTCGCTACAGCCCACCTTTCTCTCTAGAAAGACCCTTTAAATAAAGTCGCTCCAGGCCTCGAGTTTGGTATTGTCATTTTTTACGGCCGCAATTCTATTTCCTGCTCCTGGTATGTCTACACCCCTCCCGTCCCTGGATATATTGCTGTAACCGATTGTTCTTGGTGGTTATTCGCTTATCTTGTCGGTCTTTTTGAATTTCTCGAGAGTAGGGCGTATTAGATCATTTTTTTCCCATATCGCGGCATTGATCTCAAGAATTATAATTCGGCACTTTCAGTCCTTTGATTATGGACTGTTAGCCAAACTCGTGGCAAACATTCAGGATAACAAGGCGCTCACAAATACTTCAATATTGAAACATGCATTAGAATAGCTTCTCGGAGTAAAACAGGGAACCATTCGTTAAGCGTTCAGGCGCGTTCTGTTATCCTGAAAGCAGCGTGAGTCTCCGCAAACACTACTTTTGCTATTCTCGTGCCTAGTTCTAACAAAGGCCGATATGAACCTTAATGCTTATCATTGGATGACAAAGCTCTAATGAATAGATCAAACCGAATTGAGGGACCACTGGCTACTCCTACTAACCCCTGACAGGGAAGTTTGTCAAAGATATAAAACGACAAATGTATGCAAAAACTATCACTAGGTACAAAAACAAAAATCGAAGCATTTAGGGGGCGACCTGAACGCCGTAACTACAGTTTGTCTACGGCTTTTAAGTCACCCACTTTCGGAGATGTTTTGAAATATAAAGGAGAATATGAGAGGTTCACAGTGGAATTCTTGAATTAAAGAATGATTTGATTGGTCAATCGACCCGTTAATTGACAGCAGCTACCCGTCACATAGGAGATTATAGTTCAGCCTTGTGGGATCATTCCTGTTTGTTCTTTTTGTATATCGTCTATCCTAGGTTTTTATGAAAGGAGCTCTTTACTCATCAAACACTTTTGGGTCGTCTCTACGGAACTGATCGCTTAATTGAGATTTACTGATCGTGAATTAAATGACAAGCAATTTCTCCTTTTTGTCACGCTGTTTTCAAACTATAGATCACTGACTGCTGCCCAACTTCAGAATTCTACAATTGAGGGGTTAAGGTAAAACGTTCTTTGCTAAATGTCTACAATGATGAACAACACAGATAATAAAAAGCAATGTTTTATATACGTTATTTCTCTTTTTTCCGTCATTAATAAATCATAAACAAAATGATTATAAACAAAAACAATAATATTGATCCGACAAATATAAAAAAGTTAAGTTCTCTGAATATTATCTTCATTGATCGTTAGCATCATTATCATCATCAAGGTCGTTCATAGCGAAGGGGTTTAGTGAATCTGGGTAGTCTGAAACTGAAATCGTGCATCTCATTTCGTCATCATCATCATCATCATCATCATCATCATCCAGGAAAGGGTTAAGGGAATCTGGGTAGTCATCTATACAATTCTCTGCAATAGAAGAGTTCGAATTCATTATTAACATCTTATTTTGTTTCTTTCCCACACAATAAGCTAAACAGTTAACTTATCTGTAGAAATTAAATTATGAATTTATTTAAACACGAATAATCATATCCAAAAATGAACGTTCTGATATAAATATTCATATCTAAATGAACACAATTTTCATCACCCAGCTATTCTGCATGCTTGTGCGAAAAGTGGTATAAGAGCTGTCCTAAAATAGCAAGTCATTTACCATTTTTTGCGATGGTATTTTTTATACAAGAAATTGAAGAAAATATCATTTTAATTTCATAGTGGTATGAAACTGAAAATATGTTAATACTGTATGAATACTCGATGTGACATCGCTTATACAAACAGTGAAAGTGTGTTTTGTACCTCCAGACTTCAATGATTAAATTTTAGTTGTGTTCATATAGATTGGTACATTCTAATTGGCTGAAAAATTGGATTCGTAACTCCGTTGTTCAGCCCTCCGCGGGAAGAAGTCTCATAACAAATACGTTATGTGGATATATCCTTTCCTTTTTGTATCTTGATATTGAATTATTGAGTTATGAATAGAGTAATTATATTTTATTTTAAGGAGATATAAAATTAAAATCCTTATTACACTCAAGTATGAATCCCTTTCGCGTATTCACAGTGTGATAAGGATTTTAGTTTCATAACTCCATGGACTAAAAACAATATTTTTTTTCATTTCTTGAATAAGTTAAAAAGATATTCTCTTCATCTCTTCAGAGAAACATTTGGAGAGTACCGTGTATTTTCTATTTTACAGATTACTTAAATGTTATGCGATTTGCCTGTTAAGATTGCACTGTCATATCAATCGGCGATGAAATCATAACATCTATAATCCAAACATTTGAAAGAAGTTTTCTTGGATGTATGGAACTATAAACTATCCATACTATATGGAACCTTGAATTCTACAATATTTGGAATTTACAATAAAACAACAACAACAACAACAACCGATGTTCAATGAGCAAATATTTCACGCGTTTCAGATAAAGCTTACGAATAAGGATAATTTACCTTGTTTGTCCTGTATGACATAGTCGTCGGTTTCTCTCCTAAATGGATTTAATTGCTCTGGATACCGAAATGGATTCAGGTGTTCTGGATATATTCTTTGGTCTAAAAGGAATGAATCAACATTACAAGTACTTGCTATTAAATAAACTTATTTCAAAACCCTCTTAGTGACACCCTAGTAAATTAATTGAGTCCCTCCGATATATTATTATTATTATTATTATCATTATTATTATTATTATTATCATCATTATTATTATTATTATTATTATTATTATTATCAACATTATTATCATTTTCGTTTTTAAAAGTGTTATCTTTCTCGAGAATAAAATTTTCATGGTACTAGAAAACTTACCAAGGGCATCTTAAATGAATAATCGCTTACTTTCTTTTTTAAACTAAGATAACTTATTTCTTAATTTACCTGTATAACGACGGTAATAATAAAGTTCATCATTTGAGCTGATTTCGTCTCTAATTGTGTTCATTTCATTCTCATTTTCGTCTCTCAAACTATCGTCTTTTTGTTGATGCATTGAAACACATCGCAACAGAAAACTGAAGATCCTGGAAATAAATAAAGGAAGAAGGCCTCATTAAGGAAGCTGCAGAGGAAGAAATTGTAAACGAGTGAATTATACGTGTACAGAGCACATTAAAAATGTAAAAAAATGAATTATATTCTTTTATCTATAATTGATAAAAACATGATTTATTCTGTAAAACTTATGTTTATTCCAATTCAAGTATTCATGGTTTTCTTAATATTATTCATCGTGTTAAAGAGAAAATATAGGCAAAAGAGGATACGTACTCGTTGAATGACATAGAAGCTCCCTTTCTTCTCGATTTTGCCATTTTCAGATTTTTTTCTCGCTTATAAACTCTTCGAATAAAATAAAAATATATCTCTATAGAAAACACGACCGGGCGCTACAAAATACAATAGCAGAATGCCATTGGCAACTAAACGACGTCAAACCGTGGGCGGATATTACGTAAGTCAAATGACGTTACAACGTCCGATTCAAAGAGAGACGTTAACGCGAGTTGAACGCAACTCCAAGATTGAAAGTGGGTTTCAAAGTTTGTACTATACAATTGATTTTTCGAGGGTTTAGTGTATTCTAGTGATATTAGAATTAATTTAAATGGCAAAATCAGGTCTCTGTATACATTTTCTTTGGAATAATTGAATAATAGTCGCGCGACTTTCGGTCATATAAATGGGACTTTTTAAGAATCCGGTAATGGTTTACTGGAAGACCAAGGTGTCGTTACCAGAACATCTTAAAGTCGGTGTATCTACAATGTTTCAACTACCCACGGGTGAACTGAATGATTTAGTATAAATGTCGGAGATAAACACAGTATATGCAAAAACTAGTATCTTAAAAGGTCGATACGACTGCGAGTGACAGTAATACTTTGTCAACTAATCGTGTGTGTGCGTCGTTCTTATTCAATCAAGTGAATTGGTTCTCGGGTTTTGAATTGAAGAGACAAAAAATATTTTATTTTCATTAAGGTATGAATCGTATAACACCTAAAGGCAAAAAGAAGTTTGGGGAGTATTATATAAAAATTTTATTTTTGTATTAATAAAACGTTGATGAGCAACCAAATTTTAAACTGTAACTTTGACATTTTGTCAGCCCTAACGGCGATATTTCACTTTTCTTATAAGTTGACTTCGAATGGTTTTAACCGCCCTACAGTAGTGAACGAGTTTAGTAGCAAACAAAATGGATGTCATTTAACCCATAATACATTTAGTTTGGTAAGGCCTTAAAATTAAAAGTTTTCATTTTGGTTGCTAAATTGCTTGCTCGATTGCGACATTAGCAGTATCAATGGTAGGAATTTTGGTACCAGGCGAAGTCAAGCATAATAAATGTTTATGGTTACACTCCTGTTTTTAATTCGGCCTATTTAGATATATGATGAAAATGGCACATTTTGACAGTCTGTATCTCCCCAAAAAATCTTATATGGGTTGTAAGAAAGCGTTAGGAAAGCGTTATGTTTTCTTTAAGACCATGTCCAGAAACTAGTACCATGCGGGCTACATTTTCACAATTCTTCACTGCGCACAGCTGCCCCCAAACTTCTCTTTATACGAAAGTGTATGTCGACTTGGGTTCCGCCATCAAAGGTCAGGCTCTAGAAAATAGTTCCCACCTGAATTCTTTTAATCCTAGGCATGAGATGAAGCAGAGGTCTGGCACTTCGCTAATTTCATTTTAAGCTCTCTACTATTATTTAAACATTAAAACAGTGTGGTAAAAGGGGGCTTATTATTTTTCTAACCGGACTATTTGAGGGTACAACGACTTCGGAAGTCATTCATGACCGGAGCCTATCCGTATGGTAGATTTCACGGAGTGTCTAGAATTGTGGTCCCGTAAGATCCAGGTCACCTAGCCAAGTTTATCCGGGGTCGTAGGGTGCTGCTGAAATAGTCCCTACAAAAGTTTACCCCGTTTTCAAGGGTGTATGTTTCCATATTAAGAAAGTTTTCTTGCTTCTTTATGTTTAGATCTTTGACATATAATGACTTTGCAGGAAAGTAAACCAAGATTTTTGTGTATTGTCCAGGACTATTTCTTGCGTTTAGTTGGTTGGAGTACTCCAAGGGGTTGTAAATTGAACCGACTGATTTGTGTTGGAATTTATACGGTATGTGTATTTGTCATGAAATCCAATGCGTCATGGTCTGGTTTATCACGCATGTTTCAAGGGACCTAGGAATAGGTCTTTCAGTACTTTGATGAATCTCCAGCCAAAAACTACCGGAAAAAAGTTGAAAGTGGGTTTTGATAGAATCGGAAAATATCGATTTCGAACTCAATGTATTAGTCCTCAGTGAATCTTTGTCAAAACATCGTCGCTACAGCCCACCTTTCTCTCTAGAAAGACCCTTTAAATAAAGTCGCTCCAGGCCTCGAGTTTGGTATTGTCATTTTTTACGGCCGCAATTCTATTTCCTGCTCCTGGTATGTCTACACCCCTCCCGTCCCTGGATATATTGCTGTAACCGATTGTTCTTGGTGGTTATTCGCTTATCTTGTCGGTCTTTTTGAATTTCTCGAGAGTAGGGCGTATTAAATCATTTTTTTCCCATATCGCGGCATTGATCTCAAGAATTATAATTCGGCACTTTCAGTCCTTTGATTATGGACTGTTAGCCAAACTCGTGGCAAACATTCAGGATAACAAGGCGCTCACAAATACTTCAATATTGAAACATGCATTAGAATAGCTTCTCGGAGTAAAACAGGGAACCATTCGTTAAGCGTTCAGGCGCGTTCTGTTATCCTGAAAGCAGCGTGAGTCTCCGCAAACACTACTTTTGCTATTCTCGTGCCTAGTTCTAACAAAGGCCGATATGAACCTTAATGCTTATCATTGGATGACAAAGCTCTAATGAATAGATCAAACCGAATTGAGGGACCACTGGCTACTCCTACTAACCCCTGACAGGGAAGTTTGTCAAAGATATAAAACGACAAATGTATGCAAAAACTATCACTAGGTACAAAAACAAAAATCGAAGCATTTAGGGGGCGACCTGAACGCCGTAACTACAGTTTGTCTACGGCTTTTAAGTCACCCACTTTCGGAGATGTTTTGAAATATAAAGGAGAATATGAGAGGTTCACAGTGGAATTCTTGAATTAAAGAATGATTTGATTGGTCAATCGACCCGTTAATTGACAGCAGCTACCCGTCACATAGGAGATTATAGTTCAGCCTTGTGGGATCATTCCTGTTTGTTCTTTTTGTATATCGTCTATCCTAGGTTTTTATGAAAGGAGCTCTTTACTCATCAAACACTTTTGGGTCGTCTCTACGGAACTGATCGCTTAATTGAGATTTACTGATCGTGAATTAAATGACAAGCAATTTCTCCTTTTTGTCACGCTGTTTTCAAACTATAGATCACTGACTGCTGCCCAACTTCAGAATTCTACAATTGAGGGGTTAAGGTAAAACGTTCTTTGCTAAATGTCTACAATGATGAACAACACAGATAATAAAAAGCAATGTTTTATATACGTTATTTCTCTTTTTTCCGTCATTAATAAATCATGAACAAAATGATTATAAACAAAAACAATTATATTGATCCGACAAATATAAAAAAGTTAAGTTCTCTGAATATTATCTTCATTGATCGTTAGCATCATTATCATCATCAAAGTCGTTCATAGCGAAGGGGTTTAGTGAATCTGGGTAGTCTGAAACTGAAATCGTGCATCTCATTTCGTCATCATCATCATCATCATCATCATCATCATCCAGGAAAGGGTTAAGGGAATCTGGGTAGTCATCTATACAATTCTCTGCAATAGAAGAGTTCGAATTCATTATTAACATCTTATTTTGTTTCTTTCCCACACAATAAGCTAAACAGTTAACTTATCTGTAGAAATTAAATTATGAATTTATTTAAACACGAATAATCATATCCAAAAATGAACGTTCTGATATAAATATTCATATCTAAATGAACACAATTTTCATCACCCAGCTATTCTGCATGCTTGTGCGAAAAGTGGTATAAGAGCTGTCCTAAAATAGCAAGTCATTTACCATTTTTTGCGATGGTATTTTTTATACAAGAAATTGAAGAAAATATCATTTTAATTTCATAGTGGTATGAAACTGAAAATATGTTAATACTGTATGAATACTCGATGTGACATCGCTTATACAAACAGTGAAAGTGTGTTTTGTACCTCCAGACTTCAATGATTAAATTTTAGTTGTGTTCATATAGATTGGTACATTCTAATTGGCTGAAAAATTGGATTCGTAACTCCGTTGTTCAGCCCTCCGCGGGAAGAAGTCTCATAACAAATACGTTATGTGGATATATCCTTTCCTTTTTGTATCTTGATATTGAATTATTGAGTTATGAATAGAGTAATTATATTTTATTTTAAGGAGATATAAAATTAAAATCCTTATTACACTCAAGTATGAATCCCTTTCGCGTATTCACAGTGTGATAAGGATTTTAGTTTCATAACTCCATGGACTAAAAACAATATTTTTTTTCATTTCTTGAATAAGTTAAAAAGATATTCTCTTCATCTCTTCAGAGAAACATTTGGAGAGTACCGTGTATTTTCTATTTTACAGATTACTTAAATGTTATGCGATTTGCCTGTTAAGATTGCACTGTCATATCAATCGGCGATGAAATCATAACATCTATAATTCAAACATTTGAAAGAAGTTTTCTTGGATGTATGGAACTATAAACTATCCATACTATATGGAACCTTGAATTCTACAATATTTGGAATTTACAATAAAACAACAACAACAACAACAACCGATGTTCAATGAGCAAATATTTCACGCGTTTCAGATAAAGCTTACGAATAAGGATAATTTACCTTGTTTGTCCTGTATGACATAGTCGTCGGTTTCTCTCCTAAATGGATTTAATTGCTCTGGATACCGAAATGGATTCAGGTGTTCTGGATATATTCTTTGGTCTAAAAGGAATGAATCAACATTACAAGTACTTGCTATTTAATAAACTTATTTCAAAACCCTCTTAGTGACACCCTAGTAAATTAATTGAGTCCCTCCGATATATTATTATTATTATTATTATTATTATCATTATTATTATTATTATCATCATTATTATTATTATTATTATTATTATTATTATCAACATTATTATCATTTTCGTTTTTAAAAGTGTTATCTTTCTCGAGAATAAAATTTTCATGGTACTAGAAAACTTACCAAGGGCATCTTAAATGAATAATCGCTTACTTTCTTTTTTAAACTAAGATAACTTATTTCTTAATTTACCTGTATAACGACGGTAATAATAAAGTTCATCATTTGAGCTGATTTCGTCTCTAATTGTGTTCATTTCATTCTCATTTTCGTCTCTCAAACTATCGTCTTTTTGTTGATGCATTGAAACACATCGCAACAGAAAACTGAAGATCCTGGAAATAAATAAAGGAAGAAGGCCTCATTAAGGAAGCTGCAGAGGAAGAAATTGTAAACGAGTGAATTATACGTGTACAGAGCACATTAAAAATGTAAAAAAATGAATTATATTCTTTTATCTATAATTGATAAAAACATGATTTATTCTGTAAAACTTATGTTTATTCCAATTCAAGTATTCATGGTTTTCTTAATATTATTCATCGTGTTAAAGAGAAAATATAGGCAAAAGAGGATACGTACTCGTTGAATGACATAGAAGCTCCCTTTCTTCTCGATTTTGCCATTTTCAGATTTTTTTCTCGCTTATAAACTCTTCGAATAAAATAAAAATATATCTCTATAGAAAACACGACCGGGCGCTACAAAATACAATAGCAGAATGCCATTGGCAACTAAACGACGTCAAACCGTGGGCGGATATTACGTAAGTCAAATGACGTTACAACGTCCGATTCAAAGAGAGACGTTAACGCGAGTTGAACGCAACTCCAAGATTGAAAGTGGGTTTCAAAGTTTGTACTATACAATTGATTTTTCGAGGGTTTAGTGTATTCTAGTGATATTAGAATTAATTTAAATGGCAAAATCAGGTCTCTGTATACATTTTCTTTGGAATAATTGAATAATAGTCGCGCGACTTTCGGTCATATAAATGGGACTTTTTAAGAATCCGGTAATGGTTTACTGGAAGACCAAGGTGTCGTTACCAGAACATCTTAAAGTCGGTGTATCTACAATGTTTCAACTACCCACGGGTGAACTGAATGATTTAGTATAAATGTCGGAGATAAACACAGTATATGCAAAAACTAGTATCTTAAAAGGTCGATACGACTGCGAGTGACAGTAATACTTTGTCAACTAATCGTGTGTGTGCGTCGTTCTTATTCAATCAAGTGAATTGGTTCTCGGGTTTTGAATTGAAGAGACAAAAAATATTTTATTTTCATTAAGGTATGAATCGTATAACACCTAAAGGCAAAAAGAAGTTTGGGGAGTATTATATAAAAATTTTATTTTTGTATTAATAAAACGTTGATGAGCAACCAAATTTTAAACTGTAACTTTGACATTTTGTCAGCCCTAACGGCGATATTTCACTTTTCTTATAAGTTGACTTCGAATGGTTTTAACCGCCCTACAGTAGTGAACGAGTTTAGTAGCAAACAAAATGGATGTCATTTAACCCATAATACATTTAGTTTGGTAAGGCCTTAAAATTAAAAGTTTTCATTTTGGTTGCTAAATTGCTTGCTCGATTGCGACATTAGCAGTATCAATGGTAGGAATTTTGGTACCAGGCGAAGTCAAGCATAATAAATGTTTATGGTTACACTCCTGTTTTTAATTCGGCCTATTTAGATATATGATGAAAATGGCACATTTTGACAGTCTGTATCTCCCCAAAAAATCTTATATGGGTTGTAAGAAAGCGTTAGGAAAGCGTTATGTTTTCTTTAAGACCATGTCCAGAAACTAGTACCATGCGGGATACATTTTCACAATTCTTCACTGCGCACAGCTGCCCCCAAACTTCTCTTTATACGAAAGTGTATGTCGACTTGGGTTCCGCCATCAAAGGTCAGGCTCTAGAAAATAGTTCCCACCTGAATTCTTTTAATCCTAGGCATGAGATGAAGCAGAGGTCTGGCACTTCGCTAATTTCATTTTAAGCTCTCTACTATTATTTAAACATTAAAACAGTGTGGTAAAAGGGGGCTTATTATTTTTCTAACCGGACTATTTGAGGGTACAACGACTTCGGAAGTCATTCATGACCGGAGCCTATCCGTATGGTAGATTTCACGGAGTGTCTAGAATTGCGGTCCCGTAAGATCCAGGTCACCTAGCCAAGTTTATCCGGGGTCGTAGGGTGCTGCTGAAATAGTCCCTACAAAAGTTTACCCCGTTTTCAAGGGTGTATGTTTCCATATTAAGAAAGTTTTCTTGCTTCTTTATGTTTAGATCTTTGACATATAATGACTTTGCAGGAAAGTAAACCAAGATTTTTGTGTATTGTCCAGGACTATTTCTTGCGTTTAGTTGGTTGGAGTACTCCAAGGGGTTGTAAATTGAACCGACTGATTTGTGTTGGAATTTATACGGTATGTGTATTTGTCATGAAATCCAATGCGTCATGGTCTGGTTTATCACGCATGTTTCAAGGGACCTAGGAATAGGTCTTTCAGTACTTTGATGAATCTCCAGCCAAAAACTACCGGAAAAAAGTTGAAAGTGGGTTTTGATAGAATCGGAAAATATCGATTTCGAACTCAATGTATTAGTCCTCAGTGAATCTTTGTCAAAACATCGTCGCTACAGCCCACCTTTCTCTCTAGAAAGACCCTTTAAATAAAGTCGCTCCAGGCCTCGAGTTTGGTATTGTCATTTTTTACGGCCGCAATTCTATTTCCTGCTCCTGGTATGTCTACACCCCTCCCGTCCCTGGATATATTGCTGTAACCGATTGTTCTTGGTGGTTATTCGCTTATCTTGTCGGTCTTTTTGAATTTCTCGAGAGTAGGGCGTATTAAATCATTTTTTTCCCATATCGCGGCATTGATCTCAAGAATTATAATTCGGCACTTTCAGTCCTTTGATTATGGACTGTTAGCCAAACTCGTGGCAAACATTCAGGATAACAAGGCGCTCACAAATACTTCAATATTGAAACATGCATTAGAATAGCTTCTCGGAGTAAAACAGGGAACCATTCGTTAAGCGTTCAGGCGCGTTCTGTTATCCTGAAAGCAGCGTGAGTCTCCGCAAACACTACTTTTGCTATTCTCGTGCCTAGTTCTAACAAAGGCCGATATGAACCTTAATGCTTATCATTGGATGACAAAGCTCTAATGAATAGATCAAACCGAATTGAGGGACCACTGGCTACTCCTACTAACCCCTGACAGGGAAGTTTGTCAAAGATATAAAACGACAAATGTATGCAAAAACTATCACTAGGTACAAAAACAAAAATCGAAGCATTTAGGGGGCGACCTGAACGCCGTAACTACAGTTTGTCTACGGCTTTTAAGTCACCCACTTTCGGAGATGTTTTGAAATATAAAGGAGAATATGAGAGGTTCACAGTGGAATTCTTGAATTAAAGAATGATTTGATTGGTCAATCGACCCGTTAATTGACAGCAGCTACCCGTCACATAGGAGATTATAGTTCAGCCTTGTGGGATCATTCCTGTTTGTTCTTTTTGTATATCGTCTATCCTAGGTTTTTATGAAAGGAGCTCTTTACTCATCAAACACTTTTGGGTCGTCTCTACGGAACTGATCGCTTAATTGAGATTTACTGATCGTGAATTAAATGACAAGCAATTTCTCCTTTTTGTCACGCTGTTTTCAAACTATAGATCACTGACTGCTGCCCAACTTCAGAATTCTACAATTGAGGGGTTAAGGTAAAACGTTCTTTGCTAAATGTCTACAATGATGAACAACACAGATAATAAAAAGCAATGTTTTATATACGTTATTTCTCTTTTTTCCGTCATTAATAAATCATGAACAAAATGATTATAAACAAAAACAATTATATTGATCCGACAAATATAAAAAAGTTAAGTTCTCTGAATATTATCTTCATTGATCGTTAGCATCATTATCATCATCAAAGTCGTTCATAGCGAAGGGGTTTAGTGAATCTGGGTAGTCTGAAACTGAAATCGTGCATCTCATTTCGTCATCATCATCATCATCATCATCATCATCATCCAGGAAAGGGTTAAGGGAATCTGGGTAGTCATCTATACAATTCTCTGCAATAGAAGAGTTCGAATTCATTATTAACATCTTATTTTGTTTCTTTCCCACACAATAAGCTAAACAGTTAACTTATCTGTAGAAATTAAATTATGAATTTATTTAAACACGAATAATCATATCCAAAAATGAACGTTCTGATATAAATATTCATATCTAAATGAACACAATTTTCATCACCCAGCTATTCTGCATGCTTGTGCGAAAAGTGGTATAAGAGCTGTCCTAAAATAGCAAGTCATTTACCATTTTTTGCGATGGTATTTTTTATACAAGAAATTGAAGAAAATATCATTTTAATTTCATAGTGGTATGAAACTGAAAATATGTTAATACTGTATGAATACTCGATGTGACATCGCTTATACAAACAGTGAAAGTGTGTTTTGTACCTCCAGACTTCAATGATTAAATTTTAGTTGTGTTCATATAGATTGGTACATTCTAATTGGCTGAAAAATTGGATTCGTAACTCCGTTGTTCAGCCCTCCGCGGGAAGAAGTCTCATAACAAATACGTTATGTGGATATATCCTTTCCTTTTTGTATCTTGATATTGAATTATTGAGTTATGAATAGAGTAATTATATTTTATTTTAAGGAGATATAAAATTAAAATCCTTATTACACTCAAGTATGAATCCCTTTCGCGTATTCACAGTGTGATAAGGATTTTAGTTTCATAACTCCATGGACTAAAAACAATATTTTTTTTCATTTCTTGAATAAGTTAAAAAGATATTCTCTTCATCTCTTCAGAGAAACATTTGGAGAGTACCGTGTATTTTCTATTTTACAGATTACTTAAATGTTATGCGATTTGCCTGTTAAGATTGCACTGTCATATCAATCGGCGATGAAATCATAACATCTATAATTCAAACATTTGAAAGAAGTTTTCTTGGATGTATGGAACTATAAACTATCCATACTATATGGAACCTTGAATTCTACAATATTTGGAATTTACAATAAAACAACAACAACAACAACAACCGATGTTCAATGAGCAAATATTTCACGCGTTTCAGATAAAGCTTACGAATAAGGATAATTTACCTTGTTTGTCCTGTATGACATAGTCGTCGGTTTCTCTCCTAAATGGATTTAATTGCTCTGGATACCGAAATGGATTCAGGTGTTCTGGATATATTCTTTGGTCTAAAAGGAATGAATCAACATTACAAGTACTTGCTATTTAATAAACTTATTTCAAAACCCTCTTAGTGACACCCTAGTAAATTAATTGAGTCCCTCCGATATATTATTATTATTATTATTATTATTATCATTATTATTATTATTATCATCATTATTATTATTATTATTATTATTATTATTATTATCAACATTATTATCATTTTCGTTTTTAAAAGTGTTATCTTTCTCGAGAATAAAATTTTCATGGTACTAGAAAACTTACCAAGGGCATCTTAAATGAATAATCGCTTACTTTCTTTTTTAAACTAAGATAACTTATTTCTTAATTTACCTGTATAACGACGGTAATAATAAAGTTCATCATTTGAGCTGATTTCGTCTCTAATTGTGTTCATTTCATTCTCATTTTCGTCTCTCAAACTATCGTCTTTTTGTTGATGCATTGAAACACATCGCAACAGAAAACTGAAGATCCTGGAAATAAATAAAGGAAGAAGGCCTCATTAAGGAAGCTGCAGAGGAAGAAATTGTAAACGAGTGAATTATACGTGTACAGAGCACATTAAAAATGTAAAAAAATGAATTATATTCTTTTATCTATAATTGATAAAAACATGATTTATTCTGTAAAACTTATGTTTATTCCAATTCAAGTATTCATGGTTTTCTTAATATTATTCATCGTGTTAAAGAGAAAATATAGGCAAAAGAGGATACGTACTCGTTGAATGACATAGAAGCTCCCTTTCTTCTCGATTTTGCCATTTTCAGATTTTTTTCTCGCTTATAAACTCTTCGAATAAAATAAAAATATATCTCTATAGAAAACACGACCGGGCGCTACAAAATACAATAGCAGAATGCCATTGGCAACTAAACGACGTCAAACCGTGGGCGGATATTACGTAAGTCAAATGACGTTACAACGTCCGATTCAAAGAGAGACGTTAACGCGAGTTGAACGCAACTCCAAGATTGAAAGTGGGTTTCAAAGTTTGTACTATACAATTGATTTTTCGAGGGTTTAGTGTATTCTAGTGATATTAGAATTAATTTAAATGGCAAAATCAGGTCTCTGTATACATTTTCTTTGGAATAATTGAATAATAGTCGCGCGACTTTCGGTCATATAAATGGGACTTTTTAAGAATCCGGTAATGGTTTACTGGAAGACCAAGGTGTCGTTACCAGAACATCTTAAAGTCGGTGTATCTACAATGTTTCAACTACCCACGGGTGAACTGAATGATTTAGTATAAATGTCGGAGATAAACACAGTATATGCAAAAACTAGTATCTTAAAAGGTCGATACGACTGCGAGTGACAGTAATACTTTGTCAACTAATCGTGTGTGTGCGTCGTTCTTATTCAATCAAGTGAATTGGTTCTCGGGTTTTGAATTGAAGAGACAAAAAATATTTTATTTTCATTAAGGTATGAATCGTATAACACCTAAAGGCAAAAAGAAGTTTGGGGAGTATTATATAAAAATTTTATTTTTGTATTAATAAAACGTTGATGAGCAACCAAATTTTAAACTGTAACTTTGACATTTTGTCAGCCCTAACGGCGATATTTCACTTTTCTTATAAGTTGACTTCGAATGGTTTTAACCGCCCTACAGTAGTGAACGAGTTTAGTAGCAAACAAAATGGATGTCATTTAACCCATAATACATTTAGTTTGGTAAGGCCTTAAAATTAAAAGTTTTCATTTTGGTTGCTAAATTGCTTGCTCGATTGCGACATTAGCAGTATCAATGGTAGGAATTTTGGTACCAGGCGAAGTCAAGCATAATAAATGTTTATGGTTACACTCCTGTTTTTAATTCGGCCTATTTAGATATATGATGAAAATGGCACATTTTGACAGTCTGTATCTCCCCAAAAAATCTTATATGGGTTGTAAGAAAGCGTTAGGAAAGCGTTATGTTTTCTTTAAGACCATGTCCAGAAACTAGTACCATGCGGGATACATTTTCACAATTCTTCACTGCGCACAGCTGCCCCCAAACTTCTCTTTATACGAAAGTGTATGTCGACTTGGGTTCCGCCATCAAAGGTCAGGCTCTAGAAAATAGTTCCCACCTGAATTCTTTTAATCCTAGGCATGAGATGAAGCAGAGGTCTGGCACTTCGCTAATTTCATTTTAAGCTCTCTACTATTATTTAAACATTAAAACAGTGTGGTAAAAGGGGGCTTATTATTTTTCTAACCGGACTATTTGAGGGTACAACGACTTCGGAAGTCATTCATGACCGGAGCCTATCCGTATGGTAGATTTCACGGAGTGTCTAGAATTGCGGTCCCGTAAGATCCAGGTCACCTAGCCAAGTTTATCCGGGGTCGTAGGGTGCTGCTGAAATAGTCCCTACAAAAGTTTACCCCGTTTTCAAGGGTGTATGTTTCCATATTAAGAAAGTTTTCTTGCTTCTTTATGTTTAGATCTTTGACATATAATGACTTTGCAGGAAAGTAAACCAAGATTTTTGTGTATTGTCCAGGACTATTTCTTGCGTTTAGTTGGTTGGAGTACTCCAAGGGGTTGTAAATTGAACCGACTGATTTGTGTTGGAATTTATACGGTATGTGTATTTGTCATGAAATCCAATGCGTCATGGTCTGGTTTATCATGCATGTTTCAAGGGACCTAGGAATAGGTCTTTCAGTACTTTGATGAATCTCCAGCCAAAAACTACCGGAAAAAAGTTGAAAGTGGGTTTTGATAGAATCGGAAAATATCGATTTCGAACTCAATGTATTAGTCCTCAGTGAATCTTTGTCAAAACATCGTCGCTACAGCCCACCTTTCTCTCTAGAAAGACCCTTTAAATAAAGTCGCTCCAGGCCTCGAGTTTGGTATTGTCATTTTTTACGGCCGCAATTCTATTTCCTGCTCCTGGTATGTCTACACCCCTCCCGTCCCTGGATATATTGCTGTAACCGATTGTTCTTGGTGGTTATTCGCTTATCTTGTCGGTCTTTTTGAATTTCTCGAGAGTAGGGCGTATTAAATCATTTTTTCCCATATCGCGGCATTGATCTCAAGAATTATAATTCGGCACTTTCAGTCCTTTGATTATGGACTGTTAGCCAAACTCGTGGCAAACATTCAGGATAACAAGGCGCTCACAAATACTTCAATATTGAAACATGCATTAGAATAGCTTCTCGGAGTAAAACAGGGAACCATTCGTTAAGCGTTCAGGCGCGTTCTGTTATCCTGAAAGCAGCGTGAGTCTCCGCAAACACTACTTTTGCTATTCTCGTGCCTAGTTCTAACAAAGGCCGATATGAACCTTAATGCTTATCATTGGATGACAAAGCTCTAATGAATAGATCAAACCGAATTGAGGGACCACTGGCTACTCCTACTAACCCCTGACAGGGAAGTTTGTCAAAGATATAAAACGACAAATGTATGCAAAAACTATCACTAGGTACAAAAACAAAAATCGAAGCATTTAGGGGGCGACCTGAACGCCGTAACTACAGTTTGTCTACGGCTTTTAAGTCACCCACTTTCGGAGATGTTTTGAAATATAAAGGAGAATATGAGAGGTTCACAGTGGAATTCTTGAATTAAAGAATGATTTGATTGGTCAATCGACCCGTTAATTGACAGCAGCTACCCGTCACATAGGAGATTATAGTTCAGCCTTGTGGGATCATTCCTGTTTGTTCTTTTTGTATATCGTCTATCCTAGGTTTTTATGAAAGGAGCTCTTTACTCATCAAACACTTTTGGGTCGTCTCTACGGAACTGATCGCTTAATTGAGATTTACTGATCGTGAATTAAATGACAAGCAATTTCTCCTTTTTGTCACGCTGTTTTCAAACTATAGATCACTGACTGCTGCCCAACTTCAGAATTCTACAATTGAGGGGTTAAGGTAAAACGTTCTTTGCTAAATGTCTACAATGATGAACAACACAGATAATAAAAAGCAATGTTTTATATACGTTATTTCTCTTTTTTCCGTCATTAATAAATCATAAACAAAATGATTATAAACAAAAACAATTATATTGATCCGACAAATATAAAAAAGTTAAGTTCTCTGAATATTATCTTCATTGATCGTTAGCATCATTATCATCATCAAGGTCGTTCATAGCGAAGGGGTTTAGTGAATCTGGGTAGTCTGAAACTGAAATCGTGCATCTCATTTCGTCATCATCATCATCATCATCATCATCCAGGAAAGGGTTAAGGGAATCTGGGTAGTCATCTATACAGATCTCTGCAATAGAAGAGTTCGAATTCATTATTAACATCTTATTTTGTTTCTTTCCCACACAATAAGCTAAACAGTTAACTTATCTGTAGAAATTAAATTATGAATTTATTTAAACACGAATAATCATATCCAAAAATGAACGTTCTGATATAAATATTCATATCTAAATGAACACAATTTTCATCACCCAGCTATTCTGCATGCTTGTGCGAAAAGTGGTATAAGAGCTGTCCTAAAATAGCAAGTCATTTACCATTTTTTGCTATGGTATTTTTTATACAAGAAATTGAAGAAAATATCATTTTAATTTCATAGTGGTATGAAACTGAAAATATGTTAATACTGTATGAATACTCGATGTGACATCGCTTATACAAACAGTGAAAGTGTGTTTTGTACCTCCAGACTTCAATGATTAAATTTTAGTTGTGTTCATATAGATTGGTACATTCTAATTGGCTGAAAAATTGGATTCGTAACTCCGTTGTTCAGCCCTCCGCGGGAAGAAGTCTCATAACAAATACGTTATGTGGATATATCCTTTCCTTTTTGTATCTTGATATTGAATTATTGAGTTATGAATAGAGTAATTATATTTTTTTTATGGAGATATAAAATTAAAATCCTTATTACACTCAAGTATGAATCCCTTTCGCGTATTCACAGTGTGATAAGGATTTTAGTTTCATAACTCCATGGACTAAAAACAATATTTTTTTTCATTTCTTGAATAAGTTAAAAAGATATTCTCTTCATCTCTTCAGAGAAACATTTGGAGAGTACCGTGTATTTTCTATTTTACAGATTACTTAAATGTTATGCGATTTGCCTGTTAAGATTGCACTGTCATATCAATCGGCGATGAAATCATAACATCTATAATCCAAACATTTGAAAGAAGTTTTCTTGGATGTATGGAACTATAAACTATCCATACTATATGGAACCTTGAATTCTACAATATTTGGAATTTACAATAAAACAACAACAACAACAACCGATGTTCAATGAGCAAATATTTCACGCGTTTCAGATAAAGCTTACGAATAAGGATAATTTACCTTGTTTGTCCTGTATGACATAGTCGTCGGTTTCTCTCCTAAATGGATTTAATTGCTCTGGATACCGAAATGGATTCAGGTGTTCTGGATATATTCTTTGGTCTAAAAGGAATGAATCAACATTACAAGTACTTGCTATTAAATAAAGTTATTTCAAAACCATCTTAGTGACACCCTAGTAAATTAATTGAGTCCTTCCGATATATTATTATTATTATTATTATTATTATTATTATCATTATTATTATTATTATTATTATTATTATTATTATTATTATTATTATTATTATTATTATTATTATTATCAACATTATTATCATTTTCGTTTTTAAAAGTGTTATCTTTCTCGAGAATAAAATTTTCATGGTACTAGAAAACTTACCAAGGGCATCTTAAATGAATAATCGCTTACTTTCTTTTTTAAACTAAGATAACTTATTTCTTAATTTACCTGTATAACGACGGTAATAATAAAGTTCATCATTTGAGCTGATTTCGTCTCTAATTGTGTTCATTTCATTCTCATTTTCGTCTCTCAAACTATCGTCTTTTTGTTGATGCATTGAAACACATCGCAACAGAAAACTGAAGATCCTGGAAATAAATAAAGGAAGAAGGCCTCATTAAGGAAGCTGCAGAGGAAGAAATTGTAAACGAGTGAATTATACGTGTACAGAGCACATTAAAAATGTAAAAAAATGAATTATATTCTTTTATCTATAATTGATAAAAACATGATTTATTCTGTAAAACTTATGTTTATTCCAATTCAAGTATTCATGGTTTTCTTAATATTATTCATCGTGTTAAAGAGAAAATATAGGCAAAAGAGGATACGTACTCGTTGAATGACATAGAAGCTCCCTTTCTTCTCGATTTTGCCATTTTCAGATTTTTTTCTCGCTTATAAACTCTTCGAATAAAATAAAAATATATCTCTATAGAAAACACGACCGGGCGCTACAAAATACAATAGCAGAATGCCATTGGCGACTAAACGACGTCAAACCGTGGGCGGATATTACGTAAGTCAAATGACGTTACAACGTCCGATTCAAAGAGAGACGTTAACGCGAGTTGAACGCAACTCCAAGATTGAAAATGGGTTTCAAAGTTTGTACTATACAATTGATTTTTCGAGGGTTTAGTGTATTCTAGTGATATTAGAATTAATTTAAATGGCAAAATCAGGTCTCTGTATACATTTTCTTTGGAATAATTGAATAATAGTCGCGCGACTTTCGGTCATATAAATGGGACTTTTTAAGAATCCGGTAATGGTTTACTGGAAGACCAAGGTGTCGTTACCAGAACATCTTAAAGTCGGTGTATCTACAATGTTTCAACTACCCACGGGTGAACTGAATGATTTAGTATAAATGTCGGAGATAAACACAGTATATGCAAAAACTAGTATCTTAAAAGGTCGATACGACTGCGAGTGACAGTAATACTTTGTCAACTAATCGTGTGTGTGCGTCGTTCTTATTCAATCAAGTGAATTGGTTCTCGGGTTTTGAATTGAAGAGACAAAAAATATTTTATTTTCATTAAGGTATGAATCGTATAACACCTAAAGGCAAAAAGAAGTTTGGGGAGTATTATATAAAAATTTTATTTTTGTATTAATAAAACGTTGATGAGCAACCAAATTTTAAACTGTAACTTTGACATTTTGTCAGCCCTAACGGCGATATTTCACTTTTCTTATAAGTTGACTTCGAATGGTTTTAACCGCCCTACAGTAGTGAACGAGTTTAGTAGCAAACAAAATGGATGTCATTTAACCCATAATACATTTAGTTTGGTAAGGCCTTAAAATCAAAAGTTTTCATTTTGGTTGCTAAATTGCTTGCTCGATTGCGACATTAGCAGTATCAATGGTAGGAATTTTGGTACCAGGCGAAGTCAAGCATAATAAATGTTTATGGTTACACTCCTGTTTTTAATTCGGCCTATTTAGATATATGATGAAAATGGCACATTTTGACAGTCTGTATCTCCCCAAAAAATCTTATATGGGCTGTAAGAAAGCGTTAGAAAGCGTTATGTTTTCTTTAAGACCATGTCCAGAAACTAGTACCATGCGGGATACATTTTCACAATTCTTCACTGCGCACAGCTGCCCCCAAACTTCTCTTAATACGAAAGTGTATGTCGACTTGGGTTCCGCCATCAAAGGTCAGGCTCTAAAAAATAGTTCCCACCTGAATTCTTTTAATCCTAGGCATGAGATGAAGCAGAGGTCTGGCACTTCGCTAATTTCATTTCAAGCTCTCTACTATTATTTAAACATTAAAACAGTGTGGTAAAAGGGGGCTTATTATTTTTCTAACCGGACTATTTGAGGGTACAACGACTTCGGAAGTCATTCATGACCGGAGCCTATCCGTATGGTAGATTTCACGGAGTGTCTAGAATTGCGGTCCCGTAAGATCCAGGTCACCTAGCCAAGTTTATCCGGGGTCGTAGGGTGCTGCTGAAATAGTCCCTACAAAAGTTTACCCCGTTTTCAAGGGTGTATGTTTCCATATTAAGAAAGTTTTCTTGCTTCTTTATGTTTAGATCTTTGACATATAATGACTTTGCAGGAAAGTAAACCAAGATTTTTGTGTATTGTCCAGGACTATTTCTTGCGTTTAGTTGGTTGGAGTACTCCAAGGGGTTGTAAATTGAACCGACTGATTTGTGTTGGAATTTATACGGTATGTGTATTTGTCATGAAATCCAATGCGTCATGGTCTGGTTTATCATGCATGTTTCAAGGGACCTAGGAATAGGTCTTTCAGTACTTTGATGAACGACAATCTCCAGCCAAAAACTACCGGAAAAAAGTTGAAAGTGGGTTTTGATAGAATCGGAAAATATCGATTTCGAACTCAATGAATTAGTCCTCAGTGAAAGTTTGTCAAAACATCGTCGCTACAGCCCACCTTTCTCTCTAGAAAGACCCTTTAAATAAAGTCGCTCCAGGCCTCGAGTTTGGTATTGTCTTTTTTTACGGCCGCAATTCTATTTCCTGCTCCTGGTATGTCTACACCCCTCCCGTCCCTGGATATATTGCTGTAACCGATTGTTCTTGGTGGTTATTCGCTTATCTTGTCGGTCTTTTTGAATTTCTCGAGAGTAGGGCGTATTAAATCATTTTTTCCCATATCGCGGCATTGATCTCAAGAATTATAATTCGGCACTTTCAGTCCTTTGATTATGGACTGTTAGCCAAACTCGTGGCAAACATTCAGGATAACAAGGCGCTCACAAATACTTCAATATTGAAACATGCATTAGAATAGCTTCTCGGAGTAAAACAGGGAACCATTCGTTAAGCGTTCAGGCGCGTTCTGTTATCCTGAAAGCAGCGTGAGTCTCCGCAAACACTACTTTTGCTATTCTCGTGCCTAGTTCTAACAAAGGCCGATATGAACCTTAATGCTTATCATTGGATGACAAAGCTCTAATGAATAGATCAAACCGAATTGAGGGACCACTGGCTAC
The DNA here is from genome assembly GCA_948146395.1 of Fragum whitleyi. Classification (NCBI taxonomy): domain Eukaryota; kingdom Metazoa; phylum Mollusca; class Bivalvia; order Cardiida; family Cardiidae; genus Fragum; species Fragum whitleyi. Next base: position 22,798,708 of record OX411556.1, read on the forward strand.
TCCTACTAACCCCTGACAGGGAAGTTTGTCAAAGATATAAAACGACAAATGTATGCAAAAACTATCATTAGGTACAAAAACAAAAATCGAAGCATTTAGGGGGCGACCTGAACGCCGTAACTACAGTTTGTCTACGGCTTTTAAGTCATCCAATTTCGGAGATGTTTTGAAATATAAAGGAGAATATGAGAGGTTCACAGTGGAATTCTTGAATTAAAGAATGATTTGATTGGTCAATCGACCCGTTAATTGACAGCAGCTACCCGTCACATAGGAGATTATAGTTCAGCCTTGTGGGATCATTCCTGTTTGTTCTTTTTGTATATCGTCTATCCTAGGTTTTTATGAAAGGAGCTCTTTACTCATCAAACACTTTTGGGTCTTCTCTACGGAACTGATCGCTTAATTGAGATTTACTGATCGTGAGTTAAATGACAAGCAATTTCTCCTTTTTGTCACGCTGTTTTCAAACTATAGATCACTGACTGCTGCCCAACTTCAGAATTCTACAATTGAGGGGTTAAGGTAAAACGTTCTTTGCTAAATGTCTACAATGATGAACAACACAGATAATAAAAAGCAATGTTTTATATACGTTATTTCTCTTTTTTCCGTCATTAATAAATCATTAACAAAATGATTATAAACAAAAACAATTATATTGATCCGACAAATATAAAAAAGTTAAGTTCTCTGAATATTATCTTCATTGATCGTTAGCATCATTATCATCATCAAAGTCGTTCATAGCGAAGGGGTTTAGTGAATCTGGGTAGTCTGAAACTGAAATCGTGCATCTCATTTCGTCATCATCATCATCATCATCATCATCATCATCATCATCCAGGAAAGGGTTAAGGGAATCTGGGTAGTCATCTATACAGATCTCTGCAATAGGAGAGTTCGAATTCATTATTAACATCTTATTTTGTTTCTTTCCCACACAATAAGCTAAACAGTTAACTTATCTGTAGGAATTGAATTATGAATTTATTTAAACACGAATAATCATATCCAAAAATGAACGTTCTGATATAAATATTCATATCTAAATGAGCACAATTTTCATCCCCCAGCTATTCTGCATGCTTGTGCGAAAAGTGGTAAGATATAAGAACTGTCCTAGAAAAGCAAGTTATTTACCATTTTTGCGATGGTATTTTAATGCAAGAAATCGAGGAAAATATCATTTTAATTTCATAGTGGTATGAAACTAGAAATATGTTAATACTGTATGAATACTCGATGTGACATCGCTTTTACAAACAGTGAAAGTGTGTTTTTTACCTCCAGACTTCAATGATTAAATTTTAGTTGTGTTCATATAGATTGGTACATTCTAATTGGCTGAAAAATTGGATTCATAACTCCGTTGTTCAGCCTTCCGCGGGAAGAAGTCTCATAACAAATACGTTATTGCGGATATATCCTTTCCTTTTTGTATCTTGATATTGAATTATTGAGTTATGAATAGAGTAATTTTATTTTATTTTATGGAGATATAAAATTAAAATCCTTATTACACTCAAGTATGAATCCCTTTCGCGTATTCACAGTGTGATAAGGATTTTAGTTTCATAACTCCATGGACTAAAAACAATACTTTTTTTCATTTCTTGAATAAGATAGAAAGATATTCTCTTCATCTCTTCAGAGAAACATTTGGAGAGTACCATGTATTTTCTATATTACAGATTACTTAAATGTTATGCGATTTGCCTGTTAAGATTGCACTGTCATATCGATCGGCGATGAAATCATAACATCTATAATCCAAACATTTGAAAGAAGTTTTCTTGAATGTATGGAACTATTAACTATCCATACTATATGGAACCTTGAATTCTACAATATTTGGAATTTACAATAAAACAACAACAACAACAACAACAACCGATGTTCAATGAGTAAATATTTTACGCGTTTCAGATGAAGCTGACGAGTAAGGTTAATTTACCTTGTTTGTCCTTCATGACATAGTCGTCGGTTTCGCTCCTGAATGGATTTAATTGTTCTGGATACCGAAATGGATTCAGGTGTTCTGGATATGTTCTTTGGTCTAAAAGGAATGAATCAACATTACAAGTACTTGTTATTAAATAAAGTTATTTTAAACCCCTCTTAGTGGCACCCTAGTAAATTAATTGAGTCTGTCCGATATATTGTTATTATTATTTTCATAATATTATCATCATTGTTATCATTTTCTTTTTTTAAAAGTGTTATCTTTCTCGGCAATAAAATTTTCATGGTACTAGAAAACTTACCCAGGGCATCTTAAATGAATCATCGCTTACTTTCTTTTCTTAAATAAGATAACTTATTTCTTAATTTACCTGTATAACGACGGTAAAAATAAAGTTCATCATTTGAGCTGATTTCGTCTCTTATTGTGTTCATTTCATTCTCATTTTCGTCTCTCAAACTATCGTCTTTTTGTTGATGCATTGAAACACATCGCAACAGAAAACTGAAGATCCTGGAAATAAATAAAGGAAGAAGGTCCTTTTAAGAGAGATGCAGAAGAAATTGTAAACGAGTAAATTATACGTGTACAGAGCACATTAAAAACATAAAAAATGAATTAGATTCTTTCATCAATAATTGATGAAAACATGATTTATTCTGTAAAACTTATGTTTATTCCAATTCAAGTATTCATGGTTTTCTTAATATTATTTATCATTTTAAAGAAAAAATGTATGCAATAGAGGATACGTACTCGTTGAATGACATAGAAGCTCCCTTTCTTCTCGATTTTGCCATTTTCAGATTTTTTCTCGCTTATAAACTCTTCGAATAAAATAAAAATATATCTCTATAGATAACACGACCGGGCGCTACAAAATACAATAGCAGAATGCCATTGGCAACTAAACGACGTCAAACCGTGGGCGGATATTACGTAAGTCAAATGACGTTACAACGTCCGATTCAAAGAGAGACGTTAACGTGAGTTGAACGCAACCCCAGATTGAAAGTGGGTTTCAAAGTTTGTACTATACAATTGATTTATCTAGGAATTAGTGTATTCTAGTGATATTAAAATTAATTTAAATGGCAAAATCAGGTCGCTGTATTCATTTTCTTTGGAATAATTGAATAATAGTCGCGCGACTTTCGGTCATATCAATGGGAATTTTTAAGAATCCGGCAATGGTTTACTGGAAGACCAAGGTGTCGTTACCAGAACATCTTAAAGTCGGTGTATCTACAATGTTTCAACTACCCACAGGTGAACTGAATGATTTAGTATAAATGTCGGAGATAAACACAGTACATGCAAACAAAAGTAGTATCTTAAAAGGTCGATACGACTGCGAGTGACAGTAATACTTCGTCAACTAATCGTGTGTGTGCGTCGTTATATTCAATCAATTGCATTGGTTCTCGAGGTTGGAATTGAAGAGACAAAAAATATTTTTATTTTCATTAAGGAATGAATCGGATAACACCTAAAGGCAAAAAGAAGTTTGGGGAGTATTATATACAATTTTTATTTTTGTATTAATAAAACGTTGATGAGCTACCAAATTTTAAACTGTAACTTGGAAATTTTGTCAGCCCTAACGGCGATATTTCCCTTTCCTTATACGTTGACTTCGAATGGTTTTAACCGCCCTACAGAAGTGTCCAATTTGAACGAGTTTAGTAGCAAACAAAATGGATGTCATTTAACCAATACTAAATTTAGGTTGGTAAGGCCTTAAAATTAAAAGTGTTCAAACTGGTAGCTAAATTGCTTGCTCGATTGCGACATTAGCAGTATCAATGGTAGGAATTTTGGTACCAGGCGAAGTCGACCATAATAAATGTTTATGGTTACACTCCTGTTTTTGTTTCAGCCTAGTTAGATATATGATGAAAATGGCACATTTTGACAGTCTGTATCTCCCCAAAAAGACTTACATGGGTTGTAAGAAAGCGTTAGAAAGCGTTATGTTTTCTTTAAGACCATCTCCAGAAACTAATACCATGCGGGATACATTTTCACAATTCTTCACTGCGCACAGCTGCCCTCAAACTTCTCTTGGTACGAAAGTGTATGTCGACTTGGGTTCCGCCATCGAAGGTCAGGCTCTAAAAAATAGTTCCCACCCGAATTCATTTAATCCTAGGCATGAGATGAAGCAGAGGTCTGGCACTTCGCTAATTTCATTTCAAGCTCTCTACTGTTATTTAAACATTAAAACCGTGTGGTAAAAGGGGGCTTATCATTTTTCTAACCGGACTATTTGAGGGTACAACGACTCCGGAAGTCATTAATGACTGGAGCCTATCCGTATGGTAGATTTCACGGAGTGTCTGGAATTACGGTCCCGTAAGATGTAAGGTCACCTAGCCAAGTATATCCGGGGTCGTAGGGTGCTGCTGAAACAGTCCCTACAAAACTTAACCCCGTTTTCAAGGGTGTATGTTTCCATATTAAGAAAATTTTGTTGCTCTTTTATGATTAGATCTTTGACATATAATGACTTTGCAGGAAAGTAAACCAAGATTTTTGTGTATTGTCCAGGACTATTTCTTGCGTTTAGTTGGTTGGTGTACTCCAAGGGATGTAAATTGAACCGACTGATTTGTGTTGGAATTTATACGGTATGTGTATTTGTCTTGAAATCTAATGCGTCATGGTCTGGTTTATCATGCATGTTTCAAGAGACCTAGGAACAGGCCTTTCAGTACTTTGATGAACGACCATCTCCAGCCACCAACTACCGGGAAAAAAAAAGGTTGGAGTTGGTGTTGATAGAATCAGAAAATATCGATTTCGAACTCTATGTATTAGTCCTCAGAGTGAAAGTTTGTCAAAACATCGTCGCTACAGCCCACCGTTCTCTCTAGAAAGACCCTTAAATAAAGTCGCACCAGGCCGCGAGTTTGGTATTGTCATTTTTTTACGGTCGCAATTCGATTTTCTGCTCCTGTTATGTCTACACCCCTCCCGTCTCTCGATATATTGCTGTAACCGATTGTTCTTGGTGGTTATTCACTAATCTTGTCGGTCTTTATGAAATTCTCTAGATTAGGGCGTATTGAATATTTTTTCCTATAATTCTTTCTCAAGAATTATAATTCGGCACTTTCAGTCCTTTGATTATGGTTAAACTCGTGTCAATTGTTCTTGGTGGTTATTTGCTTATCTTGTCGGTCTTTATGAATTTCTCGAGATTAGGGCGTATTGAATAATTTTCTTCCATATTTTTTCCCCAAGAATTATAATTCGGCACTTTCAGTCCTTTAATTATGGCCAAACTCGTGTCAAACGTTTTAAGTCCTTTGGTGATGGAGTGCTAGCCAAACTCTATTTATGCATTAAGAATATCAAAGCGCTCACAAATGATTCAATAATGAAGTACGCATTAGATTAGCTGCATTGATAAAACTGAGAAGCACTCCTCAAGCGTTCAGGTGCGCTCCGGTATTATGAACGCTATGTAACTCTGAACAACGACCAATAGTTGCTTCTGGTACTGCCCAATATATGGCAAGAACTGATCGTGCTCGGCGGCCATTCACCTGCCTTGGTGTTTTTTTATATATGTAAAATTTCGCGATTTTTGGCGGCCCGAAAAAAACAAAAAACAAAACAAGTTCCTTATCGCATTTTCTTTATCTTAAAAACAGTACTTCAGAACTTTAAGTCGTTTGATTAGAGAATGCAAATCAAACTCTGGTTGCGCGTTCAGGATAACAAAGCGCTCACAAACGCTCCACTTTAGAAGTAAGCATTAGTTAAGCTGCATTGACTATAACAGGGAACCATTCATTAAGCGTTTAGGTACGCTTCGTTACTTAGAACGCCGTGTGAGTCTTGATAACTAATATTTGCTTCTGGTTCTGCCAAATATATGGTAAGAACTGATAGCGCTCGTCGGCCATTCGCCAGTCTTGGTGTTTTATTTCTATGTTAAATTTCTCGAGTTTAGGGCGGAACGAATACATTTAGTTCCAAATCGCGTTTTCTTTATCTTAGAAAATGTACTTCTGGGCTTTCAGTCCTTTGATTATCGACTGTTAGCCAAACTCCAGTCATACTATCAAGATAACAAATCTCTTGCAAACGGTCTAAAATTGAAGCACACATTAGATAAGCTGTATTGAGTAAAAGAGGGAACTATTCTTTAAGCGTTCATGTGCGCTTCGATATTCTGAACGTCCTTTTAGTCTCAACTAACACCAATATTTTCTTCTGATTCTGCCCGATATATGGCAAGAACCGATCGTCCTCGGCGACCATTCGCCTGTCTTGGTGGTCTTTATAAAAGTTCTCGAGTTTAGGGCGGGACCGAATAAATTTAGTTCCATATCGCGTTTTCTTTATCCAAATATGTACTTCAGCACTTTCAGTCCTTTGATTATCGACTGCTAGCCAAACTCTAAGCAAACATTCAGGATAACAAGGCGCTCATAAATACTTCAATATTGAAACATGCATTAGTATAGCTTCTCAGAGTAAATTAGTGAACCATTCGTTAAGCGTTCATGCGCGTTCCGTTATCCTGAAAGCAGCGTCAGACTCCGCAAACACTACTTTTGCTATTCTCGTGCCTAGTTCTAACAAAGGCCGATATGAACCTTAATGCTTTTCATTGGATGACAAAGCTCTAATGAATAGATCAAACCGAATTGAGGGACCACTGGCTGCACCAACTAACCTCCGACAGGGAAGTTTGTCTAAGATATAAAACGACAAATGTATGCAAAAACTTTCACTAGGTACAAAAACAAAATTCGAAGCATTTAGGGGGCGACCTGAACGCCGTAACTACAGTTTAGACAAACTGTAGTTACGGCGTTAAAGTCACCCACTTTCTGAGATGTTTTGAAATATAAAGGAGAATATGACAGGTTCACAGTGGAATTCTTGAATTAAAGAATGATTTGATTGGTCAATCGATCCGTTAATTAACAGCAGCTACCCGTCACCGACTGCTAGCCAACTTCAGAATTCTACAATTGAGGGGTTAAGGTAAAACGTTCTTTACTAAATGTCTACAATGATGAAAACACAGATAATAAAAAGCAATGTTTTATATACGTTATTTCTCTTTTTTCCGTCATTAAGTAATCATAAACAAAATGATTATAAACAAAAACAATTATATTGATCTGACAAATCTAAAAAGTTATATTCTGTGAATATTATCTTCATTGACCGTTAGCATCATCACCATCATCATAGTCGTTCATAGCGAAGGGGTTTAGTGAATCTGGGTAGTCTGAAACTGAAATCGTGCATCTCATTTCGTTATCATCATCATCATCATCATCATCATCATCATCATCCAGGAAAGGGTTAAGGGAATCTGGGTAGTCATCTATACAGATCTCTGCAATAGAAGAGTTCGAATTCATTATTAACATCTTATTTTGTTTCTTTCCCACACAATAAGTAAAAAGTTAACTTATCTGTAGGAATTAAATTATGAATTTATTTCTACACGAATAATCATATCTAAAAATGAACGTTCTGATATAAATATTCATATCTAAATGAACACAACTTTCATCCCACAGCTATTCTGCTTGCTTGCGCGAAAAGTGGTAAGATATAAGAACTGTCCTAGAAAAGCAAGTTATTTACCATTTTTTCCGATGGTATTTTAATACAAGAAATCGAGGAAAATATCATTTTAATTTCATAGTGGTATGAAACTGAAAATATGTTAATACTGTATGAATACTCGATGTGACATCGCTTATACAAACAGTGAAAGTGTGTTTTTACCTCCAGACTTCAATGATTATATTTTAGTTGTGTTCATATAGATTGGTACATTCTGATTGGCTGAAAAATTGGATTCGTAACTCCGTTGTTCAACCTTCCGCGGAGAGAAGTCTCATAACAAATACGTTATTGTGGATATATCCTTTCCTTTTTGTATCTTGATATTGAATTATTGAGTTATGAATAGAGTAATTTTATTTTATTTTATGGAGATAAAAAATTAAAATCCTTATTACACTCAAGTATGAATCCCTTTCGCGTATTCTTAGTGTGATAAGGATTTTAGTTTTATAACTCCATGGACTAAAAACAATACCTTTTTTCATTTCTTGAATAAGATAAAAAGATATTCTCTTCATCTCTTCAGAGAACCATTTGGAGAGTACCATGTATTTTCTATTTTACAGATTACTTAAATGTTATGCGATTTGCCTGTTAAGATTGCACTGTCATATCAATCGGTGATGAATTGAATTCTACAATATTTGGAATTTACAATACATAAACAACAACAACAACAACAACAACCGATGTTCAATGAGCAAATATTTTACGCGTTTCAGATAAAGCTGACGAATAAGGATAATTTACCTTGTTTGTCCTTTATGACATAGTCGTCGGTTTCGCTCCTAAATGGATTTAATTGTTCCGGATACCGAAATGGATTCAGGTATTCTGGATATGTTCTTTGGTCTAAAAGGAATGAATCAACATTACAAGTACTTGCTATTAAATAAAGTTATTTTAAACCCCTCTTAGTGGCACCCTAATAAATTGATTGAGTCTCCCCGATAATTTTATTATTATTATTTTCATTATATTATCATCATTGTTATAATTTTCGTTTTTTTAAAAGTGTTATCTTTCTCGAGAATAAAATTTTCATGGTACTAGAAAACTTACCAAGGGCATCTTAAATGAATTATCGCTTACTTTCTTTTCTTAAATAAGATAACTTATTTCTTAATTTACCTGTATAATGACGGTAATAATAAATTTCATCATTTGAGCTGATTTCGTCTCTAATTGTGTTTATTTCATTCTCATTTTCGTCTCTCAAACTATCGTCTTTTTGTTGATGCATTGTAACACATCGCAACAGAAAACTGAAGATCCTGGAAATAAATAAAGGAAGAAGGCCTCATTAAGAGAGATGCAGAAGAAGAAATTGTAAACGAGTAAATTCTACGTGTACAGAGCACATTAAAAACATAAAAAATGAATTATATTCTTTTATCATTAATTGATGAAAACATATTTATTCTGTAAAACTTATGTTTATTCCAATTCATGTATTCATGGTTTTCTTATTATTATTCATCGTGTTAAAGAGAAAATATAGGCTAAAGAGGATACGTACTCGTTGAATGACATAGAAGCTCCCTTTCTTCTCGATTTTGCCATTTTCAGATTTTTTCTCGCTTATAAACTCTTCGAATAAAATAAAAATATATCTCTATAGAAAACACGACCGTGCGCTACAAAATACAATAGCAGAGTGCCATTGGCAACTAAACGACGTCAAACCGTGGGCGGATATTACGTAAGTCAAATGACGTTACAACGTCCGATTCAAAGAGAGACGTTAACGTGAGTTGAACGCAACCCCAGATTGAAATTGGGTTTCAAAGTTTGTACTATACAATTGATTTTTCGAGGGTTTAGTGTATTCTAGTGATATTAAAATTAATTTAAATGGCAAAATCAGGTCGCTGTATACATTTTCTTTGGAATAATTGAATAATAGTCGCGCGACTTTCGGTCATATAAATTAGACTTTTTAAGAATCCCGTAATGGTTAAATGGAAGACCAAGGTGTCGTTACCAGAACATTTTAAAGTCGGTGTATCTACAATGTTTCAACTACCCACAGGTGAACTGAATGATTTAGTATAAATGTCGGAGATAAACACAGTACATGCAAACAAAAGTAGTATCTTAAAAGGTATATACGACTGCGAGTGACAGTAATACTTCGTCAACTAATCGTGTGTGTGCGTCGTTTTTTTATTCAATCAATTACATTGGTTCTCGGGTTTTTAATTGAAGAGACAAAAAATATTTTTATTTTCACTAAGGAATGAATCGGATAACACCTAAAGGCAAAAAGAAGTTTGGGGAGTATTATATACAATTTTTACTTTTGTATTAATAAACCGTTGATGAGCGACCAAATTTTAAACTGTAACTTTGACATTTTGTCAGCCCTAACGGCGATATTTCACTTTTCGTATAAGTTGACTCCGAATGGTTTTAACCGCCTTACAGTAGTGTCCAATTTGAAAGAGTTTGGTAGCAAACAAAATGGATGTCATTTAACCCATAATACATTTAGTTTGGTAAGGCCTTAAAATTGAAAGTTTTCATTTTGGTAGCTAAATTGCTTGCTCGATTGCGACATTAGCAGTATCAATGGTAGGAATTTGGTACCAGGCGAAGTCGACAATAATAATTGTTTATGGTTACACTCCTGTTTTCGTTTCGGCCTAGTTAGATATATGATGAAAATGACACATTTGACAGTCTGTTTCTCTCCAAAAAGACTTATATGGGTTGTAAGAAGGCGTTAGAAAGCGTTATGTTTTCATTAAGACCATTTCCAGAAACTAGTACCATGCGGGATACATTTTCACAATTCTTCACTGCGCACAGCTGCCCTCAAACTTCTCTTGGTACGAAAGTGTATGTCGACTTGGGTTCCGCTATCAAAGGTTTGGCTCTAAAAAATAGTTCCCACCTGAATTCCTTTAATCCTAGGCATGAGATGAAGCAGAGGTCTGGCACTTCGCTAATTTCATTTCAAGCTCTCTACTATTATTTTAGCATTAAAACAGTGTGGTAAAAGGGGGCTTATCATTTTTCTAACCGGACTATTTGAGGGTACAACGACTCCGGAAGTCATTAATGACTGGAGCCTATCCGTATGGTAGATTTCACGGAGTGTCTGGAATTACGGTCCCGTAAGATGTAAGGTCACCTAGCCAAGTATATCCGGGGTCGTAGGGTGCTGAAACAGTCCCTACAAAACTTAACCCCGTTTTCAAGGGTGTATGTTTCCATATTAAGAAAATTTTGTTGCTCTTTTATGATTAGATCTTTGACATATAATGACTTTGCAGGAAAGTAAACCAAGATTTTTGTGTATTGTCCAGGACTATTTCTTGCGTTTAGTTGGTTGGTGTACTCCAAGGGATGTAAATTGAACCGACTGATTTGTGTTGGAATTTATACGGTATGTGTATTTGTCTTGAAATCTAATGCGTCATGGTCTGGTTTATCATGCATGTTTCAAGAGACCTAGGAACAGGCCTTTCAGTACTTTGATGAACGACCATCTCCAGCCACCAACTACCGGGAAAAAAAAGGTTGGAGTTGGTGTTGATAGAATCAGAAAATATCGATTTCGAACTCTATGTATTAGTCCTCAGAGTGAAAGTTTGTCAAAACATCGTCGCTACAGCCCACCGTTCTCTCTAGAAAGACCCTTAAATAAAGTCGCACCAGGCCGCGAGTTTGGTATTGTCATTTTTTTACGGTCGCAATTCGATTTTCTGCTCCTGTTATGTCTACACCCCTCCCGTCTCTCGATATATTGCTGTAACCGATTGTTCTTGGTGGTTATTCACTAATCTTGTCGGTCTTTATGAAATTCTCTAGATTAGGGCGTATTGAATATTTTTTCCTATAATTCTTTCTCAAGAATTATAATTCGGCACTTTCAGTCCTTTGATTATGGTTAAACTCGTGTCAATTGTTCTTGGTGGTTATTTGCTTATCTTGTCGGTCTTTATGAATTTCTCGAGATTAGGGCGTATTGAATAATTTTCTTCCATATTTTTTCCCCAAGAATTATAATTCGGCACTTTCAGTCCTTTAATTATGGCCAAACTCGTGTCAAACGTTTTAAGTCCTTTGGTGATGGAGTGCTAGCCAAACTCTATTTATGCATTAAGAATATCAAAGCGCTCACAAATGATTCAATAATGAAGTACGCATTAGATTAGCTGCATTGATAAAACTGAGAAGCACTCCTCAAGCGTTCAGGTGCGCTCCGGTATTATGAACGCTATGTAACTCTGAACAACGACCAATAGTTGCTTCTGGTACTGCCCAATATATGGCAAGAACTGATCGTGCTCGGCGGCCATTCACCTGCCTTGGTGTTTTTTTATATATGTAAAATTTCGCGATTTTTGGCGGCCCGAAAAAAACAAAAAACAAAACAAGTTCCTTATCGCATTTTCTTTATCTTAAAAACAGTACTTCAGAACTTTAAGTCGTTTGATTAGAGAATGCAAATCAAACTCTGGTTGCGCGTTCAGGATAACAAAGCGCTCACAAACGCTCCACTTTAGAAGTAAGCATTAGTTAAGCTGCATTGACTATAACAGGGAACCATTCATTAAGCGTTTAGGTACGCTTCGTTACTTAGAACGCCGTGTGAGTCTTGATAACTAATATTTGCTTCTGGTTCTGCCAAATATATGGTAAGAACTGATAGCGCTCGTCGGCCATTCGCCAGTCTTGGTGTTTTATTTCTATGTTAAATTTCTCGAGTTTAGGGCGGAACGAATACATTTAGTTCCAAATCGCGTTTTCTTTATGTTAGAAAATGTACTTCTGGGCTTTCAGTCCTTTGATTATCGACTGTTAGCCAAACTCCAGTCATACTATCAAGATAACAAATCTCTTGCAAACGGTCTAAAATTGAAGCACACATTAGATAAGCTGTATTGAGTAAAAGAGGGAACTATTCTTTAAGCGTTCATGTGCGCTTCGATATTCTGAACGTCCTTTTAGTCTCAACTAACACCAATATTTTCTTCTGATTCTGCCCGATATATGGCAAGAACCGATCGTCCTCGGCGACCATTCGCCTGTCTTGGTGGTCTTTATAAAAGTTCTCGAGTTTAGGGCGGGACCGAATAAATTTAGTTCCATATCGCGTTTTCTTTATCCAAATATGTACTTCAGCACTTTCAGTCCTTTGATTATCGACTGCTAGCCAAACTCTAAGCAAACATTCAGGATAACAAGGCGCTCATAAATACTTCAATATTGAAACATGCATTAGTATAGCTTCTCAGAGTAAATTAGTGAACCATTCGTTAAGCGTTCATGCGCGTTCCGTTATCCTGAAAGCAGCGTCAGACTCCGCAAACACTACTTTTGCTATTCTCGTGCCTAGTTCTAACAAAGGCCGATATGAACCTTAATGCTTTTCATTGGATGACAAAGCTCTAATGAATAGATCAAACCGAATTGAGGGACCACTGGCTGCACCAACTAACCTCCGACAGGGAAGTTTGTCTAAGATATAAAACGACAAATGTATGCAAAAACTTTCACTAGGTACAAAAACAAAATTCGAAGCATTTAGGGGGCGACCTGAACGCCGTAACTACAGTTTAGACAAACTGTAGTTACGGCGTTAAAGTCACCCACTTTCTGAGATGTTTTGAAATATAAAGGAGAATATGACAGGTTCACAGTGGAATTCTTGAATTAAAGAATGATTTGATTGGTCAATCGATCCGTTAATTAACAGCAGCTACCCGTCACCGACTGCTAGCCAACTTCAGAATTCTACAATTGAGGGGTTAAGGTAAAACGTTCTTTACTAAATGTCTACAATGATGAAAACACAGATAATAAAAAGCAATGTTTTATATACGTTATTTCTCTTTTTTCCGTCATTAAGTAATCATAAACAAAATGATTATAAACAAAAACAATTATATTGATCTGACAAATCTAAAAAGTTATATTCTGTGAATATTATCTTCATTGACCGTTAGCATCATCACCATCATCATAGTCGTTCATAGCGAAGGGGTTTAGTGAATCTGGGTAGTCTGAAACTGAAATCGTGCATCTCATTTCGTTATCATCATCATCATCATCATCATCATCATCATCATCCAGGAAAGGGTTAAGGGAATCTGGGTAGTCATCTATACAGATCTCTGCAATAGAAGAGTTCGAATTCATTATTAACATCTTATTTTGTTTCTTTCCCACACAATAAGTAAAAAGTTAACTTATCTGTAGGAATTAAATTATGAATTTATTTCTACACGAATAATCATATCTAAAAATGAACGTTCTGATATAAATATTCATATCTAAATGAACACAACTTTCATCCCACAGCTATTCTGCTTGCTTGCGCGAAAAGTGGTAAGATATAAGAACTGTCCTAGAAAAGCAAGTTATTTACCATTTTTTCCGATGGTATTTTAATACAAGAAATCGAGGAAAATATCATTTTAATTTCATAGTGGTATGAAACTGAAAATATGTTAATACTGTATGAATACTCGATGTGACATCGCTTATACAAACAGTGAAAGTGTGTTTTTACCTCCAGACTTCAATGATTATATTTTAGTTGTGTTCATATAGATTGGTACATTCTGATTGGCTGAAAAATTGGATTCGTAACTCCGTTGTTCAACCTTCCGCGGAGAGAAGTCTCATAACAAATACGTTATTGTGGATATATCCTTTCCTTTTTGTATCTTGATATTGAATTATTGAGTTATGAATAGAGTAATTTTATTTTATTTTATGGAGATAAAAAATTAAAATCCTTATTACACTCAAGTATGAATCCCTTTCGCGTATTCTTAGTGTGATAAGGATTTTAGTTTTATAACTCCATGGACTAAAAACAATACCTTTTTTCATTTCTTGAATAAGATAAAAAGATATTCTCTTCATCTCTTCAGAGAACCATTTGGAGAGTACCATGTATTTTCTATTTTACAGATTACTTAAATGTTATGCGATTTGCCTGTTAAGATTGCACTGTCATATCAATCGGTGATGAATTGAATTCTACAATATTTGGAATTTACAATACATAAACAACAACAACAACAACAACAACCGATGTTCAATGAGCAAATATTTTACGCGTTTCAGATAAAGCTGACGAATAAGGATAATTTACCTTGTTTGTCCTTTATGACATAGTCGTCGGTTTCGCTCCTAAATGGATTTAATTGTTCCGGATACCGAAATGGATTCAGGTATTCTGGATATGTTCTTTGGTCTAAAAGGAATGAATCAACATTACAAGTACTTGCTATTAAATAAAGTTATTTTAAACCCCTCTTAGTGGCACCCTAATAAATTGATTGAGTCTCCCCGATAATTTTATTATTATTATTTTCATTATATTATCATCATTGTTATAATTTTCGTTTTTTTAAAAGTGTTATCTTTCTCGAGAATAAAATTTTCATGGTACTAGAAAACTTACCAAGGGCATCTTAAATGAATTATCGCTTACTTTCTTTTCTTAAATAAGATAACTTATTTCTTAATTTACCTGTATAATGACGGTAATAATAAATTTCATCATTTGAGCTGATTTCGTCTCTAATTGTGTTTATTTCATTCTCATTTTCGTCTCTCAAACTATCGTCTTTTTGTTGATGCATTGTAACACATCGCAACAGAAAACTGAAGATCCTGGAAATAAATAAAGGAAGAAGGCCTCATTAAGAGAGATGCAGAAGAAGAAATTGTAAACGAGTAAATTCTACGTGTACAGAGCACATTAAAAACATAAAAAATGAATTATATTCTTTTATCATTAATTGATGAAAACATATTTATTCTGTAAAACTTATGTTTATTCCAATTCATGTATTCATGGTTTTCTTATTATTATTCATCGTGTTAAAGAGAAAATATAGGCTAAAGAGGATACGTACTCGTTGAATGACATAGAAGCTCCCTTTCTTCTCGATTTTGCCATTTTCAGATTTTTTCTCGCTTATAAACTCTTCGAATAAAATAAAAATATATCTCTATAGAAAACACGACCGTGCGCTACAAAATACAATAGCAGAGTGCCATTGGCAACTAAACGACGTCAAACCGTGGGCGGATATTACGTAAGTCAAATGACGTTACAACGTCCGATTCAAAGAGAGACGTTAACGTGAGTTGAACGCAACCCCAGATTGAAATTGGGTTTCAAAGTTTGTACTATACAATTGATTTTTCGAGGGTTTAGTGTATTCTAGTGATATTAAAATTAATTTAAATGGCAAAATCAGGTCGCTGTATACATTTTCTTTGGAATAATTGAATAATAGACGCGCGACTTTCGGTCATATAAATTAGACTTTTTAAGAATCCCGTAATGGTTAAATGGAAGACCAAGGTGTCGTTACCAGAACATTTTAAAGTCGGTGTATCTACAATGTTTCAACTACCCACAGGTGAACTGAATGATTTAGTATAAATGTCGGAGATAAACACAGTACATGCAAACAAAAGTAGTATCTTAAAAGGTATATACGACTGCGAGTGACAGTAATACTTCGTCAACTAATCGTGTGTGTGCGTCGTTTTTTTATTCAATCAATTACATTGGTTCTCGGGTTTTTAATTGAAGAGACAAAAAATATTTTTATTTTCACTAAGGAATGAATCGGATAACACCTAAAGGCAAAAAGAAGTTTGGGGAGTATTATATACAATTTTTACTTTTGTATTAATAAACCGTTGATGAGCGACCAAATTTTAAACTGTAACTTTGACATTTTGTCAGCCCTAACGGCGATATTTCACTTTTCGTATAAGTTGACTCCGAATGGTTTTAACCGCCTTACAGTAGTGTCCAATTTGAAAGAGTTTGGTAGCAAACAAAATGGATGTCATTTAACCCATAATACATTTAGTTTGGTAAGGCCTTAAAATTGAAAGTTTTCATTTTGGTAGCTAAATTGCTTGCTCGATTGCGACATTAGCAGTATCAATGGTAGGAATTTGGTACCAGGCGAAGTCGACAATAATAATTGTTTATGGTTACACTCCTGTTTTCGTATCGGCCTAGTTAGATATATGATGAAAATGGCACATTTGACAGTCTGTTTCTCTCCAAAAAGACTTATATGGGTTGTAAGAAGGCGTTAGAAAGCGTTATGTTTTCATTAAGACCATTTCCAGAAACTAGTACCATGCGGGATACATTTTCACAATTCTTCACTGCGCACAGCTGCCCTCAAACTTCTCTTGGTACGAAAGTGTATGTCGACTTGGGTTCCGCTATCAAAGGTTTGGCTCTAAAAAATAGTTCCCACCTGAATTCCTTTAATCCTAGGCATGAGATGAAGCAGAGGTCTGGCACTTCGCTAATTTCATTTCAAGCTCTCTACTATTATTTTAGCATTAAAACAGTGTGGTAAAAGGGGGCTTATCATTTTTCTAACCGGACTATTTGAGGGTACAACGACTCCGGAAGTCATTAATGACTGGAGCCTATCCGTATGGTAGATTTCACGGAGTGTCTGGAATTACGGTCCCGTAAGATGTAAGGTCACCTAGCCAAGTATATCCGGGGTCGTAGGGTGCTGAAACAGTCCCTACAAAACTTAACCCCGTTTTCAAGGGTGTATGTTTCCATATTAAGAAAATTTTGTTGCTCTTTTATGATTAGATCTTTGACATATAATGACTTTGCAGGAAAGTAAACCAAGATTTTTGTGTATTGTCCAGGACTATTTCTTGCGTTTAGTTGGTTGGTGTACTCCAAGGGATGTAAATTGAACCGACTGATTTGTGTTGGAATTTATACGGTATGTGTATTTGTCTTGAAATCTAATGCGTCATGGTCTGGTTTATCATGCATGTTTCAAGAGACCTAGGAACAGGCCTTTCAGTACTTTGATGAACGACCATCTCCAGCCACCAACTACCGGGAAAAAAAAGGTTGGAGTTGGTGTTGATAGAATCAGAAAATATCGATTTCGAACTCTATGTATTAGTCCTCAGAGTGAAAGTTTGTCAAAACATCGTCGCTACAGCCCACCGTTCTCTCTAGAAAGACCCTTAAATAAAGTCGCACCAGGCCGCGAGTTTGGTATTGTCATTTTTTTACGGTCGCAATTCGATTTTCTGCTCCTGTTATGTCTACACCCCTCCCGTCTCTCGATATATTGCTGTAACCGATTGTTCTTGGTGGTTATTCACTAATCTTGTCGGTCTTTATGAAATTCTCTAGATTAGGGCGTATTGAATATTTTTTCCTATAATTCTTTCTCAAGAATTATAATTCGGCACTTTCAGTCCTTTGATTATGGTTAAACTCGTGTCAATTGTTCTTGGTGGTTATTTGCTTATCTTGTCGGTCTTTATGAATTTCTCGAGATTAGGGCGTATTGAATAATTTTCTTCCATATTTTTTCCCCAAGAATTATAATTCGGCACTTTCAGTCCTTTAATTATGGCCAAACTCGTGTCAAACGTTTTAAGTCCTTTGGTGATGGAGTGCTAGCCAAACTCTATTTATGCATTAAGAATATCAAAGCGCTCACAAATGATTCAATAATGAAGTACGCATTAGATTAGCTGCATTGATAAAACTGAGAAGCACTCCTCAAGCGTTCAGGTGCGCTCCGGTATTATGAACGCTATGTAACTCTGAACAACGACCAATAGTTGCTTCTGGTACTGCCCAATATATGGCAAGAACTGATCGTGCTCGGCGGCCATTCACCTGCCTTGGTGTTTTTTTATATATGTAAAATTTCGCGATTTTTGGCGGCCCGAAAAAAACAAAAAACAAAACAAGTTCCTTATCGCATTTTCTTTATCTTAAAAACAGTACTTCAGAACTTTAAGTCGTTTGATTAGAGAATGCAAATCAAACTCTGGTTGCGCGTTCAGGATAACAAAGCGCTCACAAACGCTCCACTTTAGAAGTAAGCATTAGTTAAGCTGCATTGACTATAACAGGGAACCATTCATTAAGCGTTTAGGTACGCTTCGTTACTTAGAACGCCGTGTGAGTCTTGATAACTAATATTTGCTTCTGGTTCTGCCAAATATATGGTAAGAACTGATAGCGCTCGTCGGCCATTCGCCAGTCTTGGTGTTTTATTTCTATGTTAAATTTCTCGAGTTTAGGGCGGAACGAATACATTTAGTTCCAAATCGCGTTTTCTTTATGTTAGAAAATGTACTTCTGGGCTTTCAGTCCTTTGATTATCGACTGTTAGCCAAACTCCAGTCATACTATCAAGATAACAAATCTCTTGCAAACGGTCTAAAATTGAAGCACACATTAGATAAGCTGTATTGAGTAAAAGAGGGAACTATTCTTTAAGCGTTCATGTGCGCTTCGATATTCTGAACGTCCTTTTAGTCTCAACTAACACCAATATTTTCTTCTGATTCTGCCCGATATATGGCAAGAACCGATCGTCCTCGGCGACCATTCGCCTGTCTTGGTGGTCTTTATAAAAGTTCTCGAGTTTAGGGCGGGACCGAATAAATTTAGTTCCATATCGCGTTTTCTTTATCCAAATATGTACTTCAGCACTTTCAGTCCTTTGATTATCGACTGCTAGCCAAACTCTAAGCAAACATTCAGGATAACAAGGCGCTCATAAATACTTCAATATTGAAACATGCATTAGTATAGCTTCTCAGAGTAAATTAGTGAACCATTCGTTAAGCGTTCATGCGCGTTCCGTTATCCTGAAAGCAGCGTCAGACTCCGCAAACACTACTTTTGCTATTCTCGTGCCTAGTTCTAACAAAGGCCGATATGAACCTTAATGCTTTTCATTGGATGACAAAGCTCTAATGAATAGATCAAACCGAATTGAGGGACCACTGGCTGCACCAACTAACCTCCGACAGGGAAGTTTGTCTAAGATATAAAACGACAAATGTATGCAAAAACTTTCACTAGGTACAAAAACAAAATTCGAAGCATTTAGGGGGCGACCTGAACGCCGTAACTACAGTTTAGACAAACTGTAGTTACGGCGTTAAAGTCACCCACTTTCTGAGATGTTTTGAAATATAAAGGAGAATATGACAGGTTCACAGTGGAATTCTTGAATTAAAGAATGATTTGATTGGTCAATCGATCCGTTAATTAACAGCAGCTACCCGTCACCGACTGCTAGCCAACTTCAGAATTCTACAATTGAGGGGTTAAGGTAAAACGTTCTTTACTAAATGTCTACAATGATGAAAACACAGATAATAAAAAGCAATGTTTTATATACGTTATTTCTCTTTTTTCCGTCATTAAGTAATCATAAACAAAATGATTATAAACAAAAACAATTATATTGATCTGACAAATCTAAAAAGTTATATTCTGTGAATATTATCTTCATTGACCGTTAGCATCATCACCATCATCATAGTCGTTCATAGCGAAGGGGTTTAGTGAATCTGGGTAGTCTGAAACTGAAATCGTGCATCTCATTTCGTTATCATCATCATCATCATCATCATCATCATCATCATCCAGGAAAGGGTTAAGGGAATCTGGGTAGTCATCTATACAGATCTCTGCAATAGAAGAGTTCGAATTCATTATTAACATCTTATTTTGTTTCTTTCCCACACAATAAGTAAAAAGTTAACTTATCTGTAGGAATTAAATTATGAATTTATTTCTACACGAATAATCATATCTAAAAATGAACGTTCTGATATAAATATTCATATCTAAATGAACACAACTTTCATCCCACAGCTATTCTGCTTGCTTGCGCGAAAAGTGGTAAGATATAAGAACTGTCCTAGAAAAGCAAGTTATTTACCATTTTTTCCGATGGTATTTTAATACAAGAAATCGAGGAAAATATCATTTTAATTTCATAGTGGTATGAAACTGAAAATATGTTAATACTGTATGAATACTCGATGTGACATCGCTTATACAAACAGTGAAAGTGTGTTTTTACCTCCAGACTTCAATGATTATATTTTAGTTGTGTTCATATAGATTGGTACATTCTGATTGGCTGAAAAATTGGATTCGTAACTCCGTTGTTCAACCTTCCGCGGAGAGAAGTCTCATAACAAATACGTTATTGTGGATATATCCTTTCCTTTTTGTATCTTGATATTGAATTATTGAGTTATGAATAGAGTAATTTTATTTTATTTTATGGAGATAAAAAATTAAAATCCTTATTACACTCAAGTATGAATCCCTTTCGCGTATTCTTAGTGTGATAAGGATTTTAGTTTTATAACTCCATGGACTAAAAACAATACCTTTTTTCATTTCTTGAATAAGATAAAAAGATATTCTCTTCATCTCTTCAGAGAACCATTTGGAGAGTACCATGTATTTTCTATTTTACAGATTACTTAAATGTTATGCGATTTGCCTGTTAAGATTGCACTGTCATATCAATCGGTGATGAATTGAATTCTACAATATTTGGAATTTACAATACATAAACAACAACAACAACAACAACAACCGATGTTCAATGAGCAAATATTTTACGCGTTTCAGATAAAGCTGACGAATAAGGATAATTTACCTTGTTTGTCCTTTATGACATAGTCGTCGGTTTCGCTCCTAAATGGATTTAATTGTTCCGGATACCGAAATGGATTCAGGTATTCTGGATATGTTCTTTGGTCTAAAAGGAATGAATCAACATTACAAGTACTTGCTATTAAATAAAGTTATTTTAAACCCCTCTTAGTGGCACCCTAATAAATTGATTGAGTCTCCCCGATAATTTTATTATTATTATTTTCATTATATTATCATCATTGTTATAATTTTCGTTTTTTTAAAAGTGTTATCTTTCTCGAGAATAAAATTTTCATGGTACTAGAAAACTTACCAAGGGCATCTTAAATGAATTATCGCTTACTTTCTTTTCTTAAATAAGATAACTTATTTCTTAATTTACCTGTATAATGACGGTAATAATAAATTTCATCATTTGAGCTGATTTCGTCTCTAATTGTGTTTATTTCATTCTCATTTTCGTCTCTCAAACTATCGTCTTTTTGTTGATGCATTGTAACACATCGCAACAGAAAACTGAAGATCCTGGAAATAAATAAAGGAAGAAGGCCTCATTAAGAGAGATGCAGAAGAAGAAATTGTAAACGAGTAAATTCTACGTGTACAGAGCACATTAAAAACATAAAAAATGAATTATATTCTTTTATCATTAATTGATGAAAACATATTTATTCTGTAAAACTTATGTTTATTCCAATTCATGTATTCATGGTTTTCTTATTATTATTCATCGTGTTAAAGAGAAAATATAGGCTAAAGAGGATACGTACTCGTTGAATGACATAGAAGCTCCCTTTCTTCTCGATTTTGCCATTTTCAGATTTTTTCTCGCTTATAAACTCTTCGAATAAAATAAAAATATATCTCTATAGAAAACACGACCGTGCGCTACAAAATACAATAGCAGAGTGCCATTGGCAACTAAACGACGTCAAACCGTGGGCGGATATTACGTAAGTCAAATGACGTTACAACGTCCGATTCAAAGAGAGACGTTAACGTGAGTTGAACGCAACCCCAGATTGAAATTGGGTTTCAAAGTTTGTACTATACAATTGATTTTTCGAGGGTTTAGTGTATTCTAGTGATATTAAAATTAATTTAAATGGCAAAATCAGGTCGCTGTATACATTTTCTTTGGAATAATTGAATAATAGTCGCGCGACTTTCGGTCATATAAATTAGACTTTTTAAGAATCCCGTAATGGTTAAATGGAAGACCAAGGTGTCGTTACCAGAACATTTTAAAGTCGGTGTATCTACAATGTTTCAACTACCCACAGGTGAACTGAATGATTTAGTATAAATGTCGGAGATAAACACAGTACATGCAAACAAAAGTAGTATCTTAAAAGGTATATACGACTGCGAGTGACAGTAATACTTCGTCAACTAATCGTGTGTGTGCGTCGTTTTTTTATTCAATCAATTACATTGGTTCTCGGGTTTTTAATTGAAGAGACAAAAAATATTTTTATTTTCACTAAGGAATGAATCGGATAACACCTAAAGGCAAAAAGAAGTTTGGGGAGTATTATATACAATTTTTACTTTTGTATTAATAAACCGTTGATGAGCGACCAAATTTTAAACTGTAACTTTGACATTTTGTCAGCCCTAACGGCGATATTTCACTTTTCGTATAAGTTGACTCCGAATGGTTTTAACCGCCTTACAGTAGTGTCCAATTTGAAAGAGTTTGGTAGCAAACAAAATGGATGTCATTTAACCCATAATACATTTAGTTTGGTAAGGCCTTAAAATTGAAAGTTTTCATTTTGGTAGCTAAATTGCTTGCTCGATTGCGACATTAGCAGTATCAATGGTAGGAATTTGGTACCAGGCGAAGTCGACAATAATAATTGTTTATGGTTACACTCCTGTTTTCGTATCGGCCTAGTTAGATATATGATGAAAATGGCACATTTGACAGTCTGTTTCTCTCCAAAAAGACTTATATGGGTTGTAAGAAGGCGTTAGAAAGCGTTATGTTTTCATTAAGACCATTTCCAGAAACTAGTACCATGCGGGATACATTTTCACAATTCTTCACTGCGCACAGCTGCCCTCAAACTTCTCTTGGTACGAAAGTGTATGTCGACTTGGGTTCCGCTATCAAAGGTTTGGCTCTAAAAAATAGTTCCCACCTGAATTCCTTTAATCCTAGGCATGAGATGAAGCAGAGGTCTGGCACTTCGCTAATTTCATTTCAAGCTCTCTACTATTATTTTAGCATTAAAACAGTGTGGTAAAAGGGGGCTTATCATTTTTCTAACCGGACTATTTGAGGGTACAACGACTCCGGAAGTCATTAATGACTGGAGCCTATCCGTATGGTAGATTTCACGGAGTGTCTGGAATTACGGTCCCGTAAGATGTAAGGTCACCTAGCCAAGTATATCCGGGGTCGTAGGGTGCTGAAACAGTCCCTACAAAACTTAACCCCGTTTTCAAGGGTGTATGTTTCCATATTAAGAAAATTTTGTTGCTCTTTTATGATTAGATCTTTGACATATAATGACTTTGCAGGAAAGTAAACCAAGATTTTTGTGTATTGTCCAGGACTATTTCTTGCGTTTAGTTGGTTGGTGTACTCCAAGGGATGTAAATTGAACCGACTGATTTGTGTTGGAATTTATACGGTATGTGTATTTGTCTTGAAATCTAATGCGTCATGGTCTGGTTTATCATGCATGTTTCAAGAGACCTAGGAACAGGCCTTTCAGTACTTTGATGAACGACCATCTCCAGCCACCAACTACCGGGAAAAAAAAGGTTGGAGTTGGTGTTGATAGAATCAGAAAATATCGATTTCGAACTCTATGTATTAGTCCTCAGAGTGAAAGTTTGTCAAAACATCGTCGCTACAGCCCACCGTTCTCTCTAGAAAGACCCTTAAATAAAGTCGCACCAGGCCGCGAGTTTGGTATTGTCATTTTTTTACGGTCGCAATTCGATTTTCTGCTCCTGTTATGTCTACACCCCTCCCGTCTCTCGATATATTGCTGTAACCGATTGTTCTTGGTGGTTATTCACTAATCTTGTCGGTCTTTATGAAATTCTCTAGATTAGGGCGTATTGAATATTTTTTCCTATAATTCTTTCTCAAGAATTATAATTCGGCACTTTCAGTCCTTTGATTATGGTTAAACTCGTGTCAATTGTTCTTGGTGGTTATTTGCTTATCTTGTCGGTCTTTATGAATTTCTCGAGATTAGGGCGTATTGAATAATTTTCTTCCATATTTTTTCCCCAAGAATTATAATTCGGCACTTTCAGTCCTTTAATTATGGCCAAACTCGTGTCAAACGTTTTAAGTCCTTTGGTGATGGAGTGCTAGCCAAACTCTATTTATGCATTAAGAATATCAAAGCGCTCACAAATGATTCAATAATGAAGTACGCATTAGATTAGCTGCATTGATAAAACTGAGAAGCACTCCTCAAGCGTTCAGGTGCGCTCCGGTATTATGAACGCTATGTAACTCTGAACAACGACCAATAGTTGCTTCTGGTACTGCCCAATATATGGCAAGAACTGATCGTGCTCGGCGGCCATTCACCTGCCTTGGTGTTTTTTTATATATGTAAAATTTCGCGATTTTTGGCGGCCCGAAAAAAACAAAAAACAAAACAAGTTCCTTATCGCATTTTCTTTATCTTAAAAACAGTACTTCAGAACTTTAAGTCGTTTGATTAGAGAATGCAAATCAAACTCTGGTTGCGCGTTCAGGATAACAAAGCGCTCACAAACGCTCCACTTTAGAAGTAAGCATTAGTTAAGCTGCATTGACTATAACAGGGAACCATTCATTAAGCGTTTAGGTACGCTTCGTTACTTAGAACGCCGTGTGAGTCTTGATAACTAATATTTGCTTCTGGTTCTGCCAAATATATGGTAAGAACTGATAGCGCTCGTCGGCCATTCGCCAGTCTTGGTGTTTTATTTCTATGTTAAATTTCTCGAGTTTAGGGCGGAACGAATACATTTAGTTCCAAATCGCGTTTTCTTTATGTTAGAAAATGTACTTCTGGGCTTTCAGTCCTTTGATTATCGACTGTTAGCCAAACTCCAGTCATACTATCAAGATAACAAATCTCTTGCAAACGGTCTAAAATTGAAGCACACATTAGATAAGCTGTATTGAGTAAAAGAGGGAACTATTCTTTAAGCGTTCATGTGCGCTTCGATATTCTGAACGTCCTTTTAGTCTCAACTAACACCAATATTTTCTTCTGATTCTGCCCGATATATGGCAAGAACCGATCGTCCTCGGCGACCATTCGCCTGTCTTGGTGGTCTTTATAAAAGTTCTCGAGTTTAGGGCGGGACCGAATAAATTTAGTTCCATATCGCGTTTTCTTTATCCAAATATGTACTTCAGCACTTTCAGTCCTTTGATTATCGACTGCTAGCCAAACTCTAAGCAAACATTCAGGATAACAAGGCGCTCATAAATACTTCAATATTGAAACATGCATTAGTATAGCTTCTCAGAGTAAATTAGTGAACCATTCGTTAAGCGTTCATGCGCGTTCCGTTATCCTGAAAGCAGCGTCAGACTCCGCAAACACTACTTTTGCTATTCTCGTGCCTAGTTCTAACAAAGGCCGATATGAACCTTAATGCTTTTCATTGGATGACAAAGCTCTAATGAATAGATCAAACCGAATTGAGGGACCACTGGCTGCACCAACTAACCTCCGACAGGGAAGTTTGTCTAAGATATAAAACGACAAATGTATGCAAAAACTTTCACTAGGTACAAAAACAAAATTCGAAGCATTTAGGGGGCGACCTGAACGCCGTAACTACAGTTTAGACAAACTGTAGTTACGGCGTTAAAGTCACCCACTTTCTGAGATGTTTTGAAATATAAAGGAGAATATGACAGGTTCACAGTGGAATTCTTGAATTAAAGAATGATTTGATTGGTCAATCGATCCGTTAATTAACAGCAGCTACCCGTCACCGACTGCTAGCCAACTTCAGAATTCTACAATTGAGGGGTTAAGGTAAAACGTTCTTTACTAAATGTCTACAATGATGAAAACACAGATAATAAAAAGCAATGTTTTATATACGTTATTTCTCTTTTTTCCGTCATTAAGTAATCATAAACAAAATGATTATAAACAAAAACAATTATATTGATCTGACAAATCTAAAAAGTTATATTCTGTGAATATTATCTTCATTGACCGTTAGCATCATCACCATCATCATAGTCGTTCATAGCGAAGGGGTTTAGTGAATCTGGGTAGTCTGAAACTGAAATCGTGCATCTCATTTCGTTATCATCATCATCATCATCATCATCATCATCATCATCCAGGAAAGGGTTAAGGGAATCTGGGTAGTCATCTATACAGATCTCTGCAATAGAAGAGTTCGAATTCATTATTAACATCTTATTTTGTTTCTTTCCCACACAATAAGTAAAAAGTTAACTTATCTGTAGGAATTAAATTATGAATTTATTTCTACACGAATAATCATATCTAAAAATGAACGTTCTGATATAAATATTCATATCTAAATGAACACAACTTTCATCCCACAGCTATTCTGCTTGCTTGCGCGAAAAGTGGTAAGATATAAGAACTGTCCTAGAAAAGCAAGTTATTTACCATTTTTTCCGATGGTATTTTAATACAAGAAATCGAGGAAAATATCATTTTAATTTCATAGTGGTATGAAACTGAAAATATGTTAATACTGTATGAATACTCGATGTGACATCGCTTATACAAACAGTGAAAGTGTGTTTTTACCTCCAGACTTCAATGATTATATTTTAGTTGTGTTCATATAGATTGGTACATTCTGATTGGCTGAAAAATTGGATTCGTAACTCCGTTGTTCAACCTTCCGCGGAGAGAAGTCTCATAACAAATACGTTATTGTGGATATATCCTTTCCTTTTTGTATCTTGATATTGAATTATTGAGTTATGAATAGAGTAATTTTATTTTATTTTATGGAGATAAAAAATTAAAATCCTTATTACACTCAAGTATGAATCCCTTTCGCGTATTCTTAGTGTGATAAGGATTTTAGTTTTATAACTCCATGGACTAAAAACAATACCTTTTTTCATTTCTTGAATAAGATAAAAAGATATTCTCTTCATCTCTTCAGAGAACCATTTGGAGAGTACCATGTATTTTCTATTTTACAGATTACTTAAATGTTATGCGATTTGCCTGTTAAGATTGCACTGTCATATCAATCGGTGATGAATTGAATTCTACAATATTTGGAATTTACAATACATAAACAACAACAACAACAACAACCGATGTTCAATGAGCAAATATTTTACGCGTTTCAGATAAAGCTGACGAATAAGGATAATTTACCTTGTTTGTCCTTTATGACATAGTCGTCGGTTTCGCTCCTAAATGGATTTAATTGTTCCGGATACCGAAATGGATTCAGGTATTCTGGATATGTTCTTTGGTCTAAAAGGAATGAATCAACATTACAAGTACTTGCTATTAAATAAAGTTATTTTAAACCCCTCTTAGTGGCACCCTAATAAATTGATTGAGTCTCCCCGATAATTTTATTATTATTATTTTCATTATATTATCATCATTGTTATAATTTTCGTTTTTTTAAAAGTGTTATCTTTCTCGAGAATAAAATTTTCATGGTACTAGAAAACTTACCAAGGGCATCTTAAATGAATTATCGCTTACTTTCTTTTCTTAAATAAGATAACTTATTTCTTAATTTACCTGTATAATGACGGTAATAATAAATTTCATCATTTGAGCTGATTTCGTCTCTAATTGTGTTTATTTCATTCTCATTTTCGTCTCTCAAACTATCGTCTTTTTGTTGATGCATTGTAACACATCGCAACAGAAAACTGAAGATCCTGGAAATAAATAAAGGAAGAAGGCCTCATTAAGAGAGATGCAGAAGAAGAAATTGTAAACGAGTAAATTCTACGTGTACAGAGCACATTAAAAACATAAAAAATGAATTATATTCTTTTATCATTAATTGATGAAAACATATTTATTCTGTAAAACTTATGTTTATTCCAATTCATGTATTCATGGTTTTCTTATTATTATTCATCGTGTTAAAGAGAAAATATAGGCTAAAGAGGATACGTACTCGTTGAATGACATAGAAGCTCCCTTTCTTCTCGATTTTGCCATTTTCAGATTTTTTCTCGCTTATAAACTCTTCGAATAAAATAAAAATATATCTCTATAGAAAACACGACCGTGCGCTACAAAATACAATAGCAGAGTGCCATTGGCAACTAAACGACGTCAAACCGTGGGCGGATATTACGTAAGTCAAATGACGTTACAACGTCCGATTCAAAGAGAGACGTTAACGTGAGTTGAACGCAACCCCAGATTGAAATTGGGTTTCAAAGTTTGTACTATACAATTGATTTTTCGAGGGTTTAGTGTATTCTAGTGATATTAAAATTAATTTAAATGGCAAAATCAGGTCGCTGTATACATTTTCTTTGGAATAATTGAATAATAGTCGCGCGACTTTCGGTCATATAAATTAGACTTTTTAAGAATCCCGTAATGGTTAAATGGAAGACCAAGGTGTCGTTACCAGAACATTTTAAAGTCGGTGTATCTACAATGTTTCAACTACCCACAGGTGAACTGAATGATTTAGTATAAATGTCGGAGATAAACACAGTACATGCAAACAAAAGTAGTATCTTAAAAGGTATATACGACTGCGAGTGACAGTAATACTTCGTCAACTAATCGTGTGTGTGCGTCGTTTTTTTATTCAATCAATTACATTGGTTCTCGGGTTTTTAATTGAAGAGACAAAAAATATTTTTATTTTCACTAAGGAATGAATCGGATAACACCTAAAGGCAAAAAGAAGTTTGGGGAGTATTATATACAATTTTTACTTTTGTATTAATAAACCGTTGATGAGCGACCAAATTTTAAACTGTAACTTTGACATTTTGTCAGCCCTAACGGCGATATTTCACTTTTCGTATAAGTTGACTCCGAATGGTTTTAACCGCCTTACAGTAGTGTCCAATTTGAAAGAGTTTGGTAGCAAACAAAATGGATGTCATTTAACCCATAATACATTTAGTTTGGTAAGGCCTTAAAATTGAAAGTTTTCATTTTGGTAGCTAAATTGCTTGCTCGATTGCGACATTAGCAGTATCAATGGTAGGAATTTGGTACCAGGCGAAGTCGACAATAATAATTGTTTATGGTTACACTCCTGTTTTCGTTTCGGCCTAGTTAGATATATGATGAAAATGGCACATTTGACAGTCTGTTTCTCTCCAAAAAGACTTATATGGGTTGTAAGAAGGCGTTAGAAAGCGTTATGTTTTCATTAAGACCATTTCCAGAAACTAGTACCATGCGGGATACATTTTCACAATTCTTCACTGCGCACAGCTGCCCTCAAACTTCTCTTGGTACGAAAGTGTATGTCGACTTGGGTTCCGCTATCAAAGGTTTGGCTCTAAAAAATAGTTCCCACCTGAATTCCTTTAATCCTAGGCATGAGATGAAGCAGAGGTCTGGCACTTCGCTAATTTCATTTCAAGCTCTCTACTATTATTTTAGCATTAAAACAGTGTGGTAAAAGGGGGCTTATCATTTTTCTAACCGGACTATTTGAGGGTACAACGACTCCGGAAGTCATTCATAACCGGAGCCTTTCTGTATGGTACATTTCACGGAGTGTCTAGAATTATGGTCCCGTAAGATGTAAGGTCACCCAGCCAAGTATATCCGGGGTCGTAGGGTGCTGCTGAAATAGTCCCTACAAAACTTTACCCCGCTTTAAAGGGTGTATGTTTCCTTATTAAGAAAGTTTTGTTGCTTCTTTATGATTAGACCTTTGACATATAATGACTTTGCAGGAAAGTAAACCAAGATTTCTGTGAATTGTCCAGGACTATTTCTTGCGTTTAGTTGGTTGGTGTACTCCAAGGGATTGTAAATTGAACCGACTGATTTGTGTTGGAATTTATACGGTATGTGTATTTGTCTTGAAATCCAATGCGTCATGGTCTGGTTTATCATGCATGTTTCAAGAGACCTAGGAACAGGCCTTTCAGTACTTTGATGAACGACAATCTCCAGCCAAAAACTACCGGAAAAAAGTTGAAAGTGGGTTTTGATAGAATCGGAAAATATCGATTTCGAACTCTGGTGCTCAGAGTGAAAGTTTGTCAAAATATCGTCGCTACAGCCCACCGTTCTCTCTAAAAAGACCCTTTAAATAAAGTCACACCAGGCCGCGAGTTTGGTTTTGTCTTTTTTTTATACGGCCGCAATTCTATTTTCTGCTCATTGTATGTCTACACCCCTCCCGTCCCTCGATATATTCCTGTAAACGATTGTTCTTGGTGGTTATTCGCTTATCTTGTCGGTCTTAATGAATTTCTCGAGATTAGGGCGTATTGAAAATTTTTCCCATATCGCGGCATTGATCTCAAGAATTATAATTCGGCACTTTCAGTCCTTTGATTATGGCCAAACTCGTGTCAATTGTTCTTGGTGGTTATTCGCTTATCATGTCGGTCTTTATGAATTTCTCGAGATTAGGGCGTATTGAATAATTTTTTTCCCATATCGCGGCATTGATCTCAAGAATTATAATTCGGCACTTTCAGTCCTTTGATTATTGACTGTGAGCCAAACTCGTTTCAAACATTAAAAGTCCTTTGAATATGGAGTGCTAGCCAAACTCTATTTATGCGTTAAGAATAACAAAGCGCTCACAAATGATTCAATAATGAAGTATGAATTTGTTTAGCTGCATTGATAAAAGTGAACGTTCAGATGCACTCCGGTATTATGAACGCTATGTAACTCTTAACAACAACCAATAGTTGCTTCTTATACTGCCCAATATATGACAAGAGTTGATCGTGCTCGGCGGCCATTCACCTGCCTTGGTGTTTTTTTTTTCTTTTTTTTTTTTAAAATGTTAAATATCTCGATTTTTGGGCGGCCCGAAAAAAACAACAAAACAAAACAAAAAAAAAAAAAAAAAAAAAGTTCCTTCTTTATCTTAAAAAAGTTTTCTTTTCTTCATCTTTAAAAAGTACTTCAGAACTTTTAGTCGTTTGATTAGCGAGTAATGCGTTCAGGATAACAAAGCGCTTACAAACGCTCCAATTTAGAAGTACGCATTAGTTAAGTTTCATTGACTATAACAGGGAACCATTCCTTAAGCGTTCAGGTACGCTTCGTTACTTAGAACGCCGTGAGAGTCTTAAGAACATAATTTTGCTTCTTGTTCTGCACAATATATTGTAAGAACTGATAGTGCTCGTCGGCAAATCGCCTACCTTGGTGTTTTATTTTTATGTTAAATTGCTCGAGTTTAGGGCGGAGCGAATACATTAAGTCTCCAATCGTGTTTTCTTTATCTAAGAAAATGTACTTCGGAACTTTCAGTCCTTTGATTATCGACTGTAAGCAAATCTCCAGTCAAACAAAGCTCTTACAAACGCTCTAAAATTGAAGCACACATTAGATGAGCTGTATTGAGTAAAAGAGGGAACCATTCTTTAAGCGTTCATGTGCGCTTCGATATTCTGAACGTCCTTTTAGTCACAACAAACACCAATATTTTCTTCTGATTCTGCCCGATATATGGCAAGAACCGATCGTCCTCGGCGACCATTCGCCTGTCTTGGCGGTCTTTATAAAAGTTCTCAAGTTTAGGGCAGACCGAATAAATTTAGTTCCATATCGCGTTTTCTTTATCCAAATATGTACTTCAATACTTTCAGTCCTTTGATCATCGACTGCTAGCCGAACTCTAAGCACACATTCAGGATAACAAGGCGCTCACAAATACTTCAATATTGAAACATGCATTAGTATAGCTTCTCAGAGTAAATTAGGGAACCATTCGTTAAGCGTACATGCGCGTTCCGTTATCCTGAAAGCAGCGTGAGTCTCCGCAAACACTACTTTTGCTATTCTCGTGCCTAGTTCTAACAAAGGCCGATATGAACCTTAATGATTATCATTGGATGACAATGCTCTAATGAATAGATCAAACCGAATTGAGGGATCGCTTGCTACTCCTACTAACCTCCGACAGGGAAGTTTGTCTAAGATATAAATCGACAAATGTATGCAAAAACTTTCACTAGGTACAAAAACAAAAATGGAAGCATTTAGGGGGCGACCTGAACGCCGTAACTACAGTTTAGACAAACTGTAGTTGCGGCGTTAAAGTCACCCACTTTCTGAGATGTTTTGAAATATAAAGGAGAATATGACAGGTTCACAGTGGAATTCTTGAATTAAAGAAGGATTTGATTGGTCAATCGATCCGTTAATTGACAGCAGCTACCCGTCACTGACTGCTGCCCAGCTTCAGAATTCTACAATTGAGGGGTTAAGGTAAAACGTTCTTTACTAAATGTCTACAATGATGAATAACACAGATAATAAAAGGCAATGTTTTATATACGTTATTTCTCTTTTTTCCGTCATTAAGTAATCATAAACAAAATGATTATAAACAAAAAGAATTATATTGATCCGACAAATCTAAAAAGTTATATTCTATGAATATTATCTTCATTGACCGTTAGCATCATCACCATCATCATAGTCGTTCATAGCGAAGGGGTTTAGTGAATCTGGGTAGTCTGAAACAGAAACCGTGCATCTCATTTCGTTATCATCATCATCATCATCATCATCATCATCATCATCCAGGAAAGGGTTAAGGGAATCTGGGTAGTCATCTATACAGATCTCTGCAATAGAAGAGTTCGAATTCATTATTAACATCTTATTTTGTTTCTTTCCCACACAATAAGTAAAAAGTTAACTTATCTGTAGGAATTAAATTATGAATTTATTTAAACATGAATAATCATATCCAAAAATGAACGTTCTGATATAAATATTCATATCTTAATGAACACAATTTTCACCCCCTAGCTATTCTGCATGCTTGTGCGAAAAGTGGTAAGATATAAGAACTGTCCTAGAAAAGCAAGTTATTTACCATTTTTTGCGATGGTATTTTAATACAAGAAATTGAATAAAATATCATTCTAATTTCATAGTGGTGTGAAACTGAAAATATGATAACAATGAATGAATACTCGATGTGACATCGCTTATACAAACAATGAAAGTGTATTTTAACCTCCAGACTTCAATGATTAAATTTTAGTTGTGTTCATATAGATTGGCACATTCTGATTGGCTGAAAAATTGGATTCGTACCTCCGTTGTTCAGCCTTCCGCGGAAAGAAGTCTCATCGTTGAAATACGTTATTGTGGATATATCCTTTCCTTTTTGTACCTTGATATTGAATTATTGAGTTATGAATACAGTAATTTTATTTATTTAATGGAGATATAAATTAAAATCCTTATTACACTCAAGTATGAATCCCTTTCGCATATTCACAATGTGATAAGGATTTTAGTTTCATTATTCCATGGACTAAAACAATACTTTTTTTCATTTCT
Source organism: Fragum whitleyi (assembly GCA_948146395.1). Lineage (NCBI taxonomy): Eukaryota > Metazoa > Mollusca > Bivalvia > Cardiida > Cardiidae > Fragum > Fragum whitleyi. Next base: position 22,832,243 of record OX411556.1, read on the forward strand.
TGAATAAATTAAAAAGATATTCTCTTCATCTCTCAAGAGAAACATTTGGAGAGTACCGTGTATTTTCTATTTTACAGATTACTTAAATGTTATGCGATTTGCCTGTTAAGATTGAACTGTCATATCAATCGGCGATGAAATCATAACATCTATAATCCAAACATTTGAAAGAAGTTTTCTTGAATGTATGGAACTATAAACTATCCATACTATATGGAACCTTGAATTGTACAATATTTGGAATTTACAAATAAACAACAACGACCGATGTTTAATGAGCAAATATTTTACGCGTTTCAGATAAAGCTTATGAATAAGGATAATTTACCTTGTTTGTCCTTTATGACATAGTCGTCGGTTTCGCTCCTAAATGGATTTAATTGTTCTGGATACCAAAATGGTTTCAGGTGTTCTGGATAATTTCTTTGGTCTAAAAGGAATGAATCAACATTACAAGTACTTGCTATTGAATGAAGTTATTTTAAAACCCTCTTAGTGACACCCTAGTATATTAATTGAGTCTCTCCGATAATTTTATTATTATTATTTTAATTATATTATCATCATCGTTATCATGATTATAAACAAAAAGAATTATATTGATCCGACAAATATAAAAAAGTTAAGTTCTCTGAATATTATCTTCATTGACCGTTAGCATCATCACCATCATCATAGTCGTTCATAGCGAAGGGGTTTAGTGAATCTGGGTAGTCTGAAACTGAAATCGTGCATCTCATTTCATCATCATCATCATCATCATCATCATCATCATCATCATCATCATCCAGGAAAGGGTTAAGGGAATCTGGGTAGTCATCTATACAGATCTCTGCAATAGAAGAGTTCGAATTCATTATTAACATCTTATTTTGTTTCTTTCCCACACAATAAGTAAAAAGTTAACTTATCTGTAGGAATTAAATTATGAATTTATTTAAACATGAATAATCATATCCAAAAATGAACGTTCTGATATAAATATTCATATCTTAATGAACACAATTTTCACCCCCTAGCTATTCTGCATGCTTGTGCGAAAAGTGGTAAGATATAAGAACTGTCCTAAAAAAGCAAGTTATTTACCATTTTTTGCGATGGTATTTTAATACAAGAAATTGAATAAAATAATCTAATTTCCTAGTGGTGTGAAACTGAAAATATGATAACAATGAATGAATACTCGATGTGACATCGCTTATACAAACAATGAAAGTGTATTTTAACCTCCAGACTTCAATGATTAAATTTTAGTTGTGTTCATATAGATTGGCACATTCTGATTGGCTGAAAAATTGGATTCGTACCTCCGTTGTTCAGCCTTCCGCGGAAAGAAGTCTAATCGTTGAAATACGTTATTGTGGATATATCCTTTCCTTGTTGTACCTTGATATTGAATTATTGAGTTGTGAATACAGTAATTTTATTTATTTAATGGAGATATAAATTAAAATCCTTATTACACTCAAGTATGAATCCCTTTCGCATATTCACAATGTGATAAGGATTTTAGTTTCATTATTCCATGGACTAAAACAATACTTTTTTTCATTTCTTGAATAAATTAAAAAGATATTCTCTTCATCTCTCAAGAGAAACATTTGGAGAGTACCGTGTATTTTCTATTTTACAGATTACTTAAATGTTATGCGATTTGCCTGTTAAGATTGAACTGTCATATCAATCGGCGATGAAATCATAACATCTATAATCCAAACATTTGAAAGAAGTTTTCTTGAATGTATGGAACTATAAACTATCCATACTATATGGAACCTTGAATTGTACAATATTTGGAAATTACAAATAAACAACAACAACCGATGTTTAATGAGCAAATATTTTACGCGTTTCAGATAAAGCTTATGAATAAGGATAATTTACCTTGTTTGTCCTTTATGACATAGTCGTCGGTTTCGCTCCTAAATGGATTTAATTGTTCTGGATACCAAAATGGTTTCAGGTGTTCTGGATAATTTCTTTGGTCTAAAAGGAATGAATCAACATTACAAGTACTTGCTATTGAATGAAGTTATTTTAAAACCCTCTTCATTAGTGACACCCTAGTATATTAATTGAGTCTCTCCGATAATTTTATTATTATTATTTTAATTATATTATCATCATCGTTATCATGATTATAAACAAAAAGAATTATATTGATCCGACAAATCTAAAAAGTTATATTCTATGAATATTTTCTTCATTGACCGTTAGCATCATCACCATCATCATAGTCGTTCATAGCGAAGGGGTTTAGTGAATCTGGGTAGTCTGAAACTGAAATCGTGCATCTCATTTCATCATCATCATCATCATCATCATCATCATCATCATCCAGGAAAGGGTTAAGGGAATCTGGGTAGTCATCTATACAGATCTCTGCAATAGAAGAGTTCGAATTCATTATTAACATCTTATTTTGTTTCTTTCCCACACAATAAGTAAAAAGTTAACTTATCTGTAGGAATTAAATTATGAATTTATTTAAACATGAATAATCATATCCAAAAATGAACGTTCTGATATAAATATTCATATCTTTATGAACACAATTTTCACCCCCTAGCTATTCTGCATGCTTGTGCGAAAAGTGGTAAGATATAAGAACTGTCCTAAAATAGCAAGTTATTTACCATTTTTTGCGATGGTATTTTAATACAAGAAATTGAATAAAATAATCTAATTTCCTAGTGGTGTGAAACTGAAAATATGATAACAATGAATGAATACTCGATGTGACATCGCTTATACAAACAATGAAAGTGTATTTTAACCTCCAGACTTCAATGATTAAATTTTAGTTGTGTTCATATAGATTGGCACATTCTGATTGGCTGAAAAATTGGATTCGTACCTCCGTTGTTCAGCCTTCCGCGGAAAGAAGTCTCATCGTTGAAATACGTTATTGTGGATATATCCTTTCCTTTTTGTACCTTGATATTGAATTATTGAGTTATGAATACAGTAATTTTATTTATTTAATGGAGATATAAATTAAAATCCTTATTACACTCAAGTATGAATCCCTTTCGCATATTCACAATGTGATAAGGATTTTAGTTTCATTATTCCATGGACTAAAACAATACTTTTTTTCATTTCTTGAATAAATTAAAAAGATATTCTCTTCATCTCTCAAGAGAAACATTTGGAGAGTACCGTGTATTTTCTATTTTACAGATTACTTAAATGTTATGCGATTTGCCTGTTAAGATTGAACTGTCATATCAATCGGCGATGAAATCATAACATCTATAATCCAAACATTTGAAAGAAGTTTTCTTGAATGTATGGAACTATAAACTATCCATACTATATGGAACCTTGAATTGTACAATATTTGGAATTTACAAATAAACAACAACAACCGATGTTTAATGAGCAAATATTTTACGCGTTTCAGATAAAGCTTATGAATAAGGATAATTTACCTTGTTTGTCCTTTATGACATAGTCGTCGGTTTCGCTCCTAAATGGATTTAATTGTTCTGGATACCAAAATGGTTTCAGGTGTTCTGGATAATTTCTTTGGTCTAAAAGGAATGAATCAACATTACAAGTACTTGCTATTGAATGAAGTTATTTTAAAACCCTCTTAGTGACAACCTAGTATATTAATTGAGTCTCTCCGATAATTTTATTATTATTATTTTAATTATATTATCATCATCGTTATCATTTTCGTTTTTTAAAGTGTTATCTTTCTCGAGAATTAAATTTTCATGGTACTAGAAAACTGACCAAGGACATCTTAAATGAATTATCGCTTACTTTCTTTTCTTAACTAAGATAACTTATTTCTTAATTTACCTGTATAACGACGGTAATAATAAAGTTCATCATTTGAGCTGATTTCGTCTCTAATTGTGTTCATTTCATTCTCATTTTCGTCTCTCAAACTATCGTCTTTTTGTTGATGCATTGAAACACATCGCAACAGAAAACTGAAGATCCTGGAAATAAATAAAGGAAGAAGGCCTCATTAAGGTAGATGCAGAAGAAGAAATTGTAAACGAGTAAATTATACGTGTACAGAGCACATTAAAAACATAAATAATGAATTATGTTCTTTTATCAATAATTGATGAAAGCATGATTTATTCTGTAAAACTTATGTTTATTCCAATTCAAGTATTCATGGTTTTCTTAATAGCATTTATCATTTTAAAGAGAAAATGTAGGCAATAGAGGATACGTACTCGTTGAATGACATAAAAGCTCCCTTTCTTCTCGACTTTGCCATTTTCAGATTTTTTCTCGCTTATAAACTCTTCGAATAAAATAAAAATATATCTCTATAGAAAACACGACCGGGCGCTACAAAATACAAAAGCAGAATGCCATTGGCAACTAAACGACGAGTTGAACGCAACCCCAGATTGAAATGGGGTTTCAAAGTTTGTACTATACAATTGACTTTTCGAGGGTTTAGTGTATTCTAGTGATATTAAAATTAATTTAAATGGCAAAATCAGGTCGCTGTATATATTTTCTTTGGGATGATTGAATAATATTCGGGCGACTTTCGGTCATTTAAATGGGACTTTTTAAGAATCTGGCAATGGTTTACTGGAGGACCAAGGTGTCGTTACCAGAACATCTTAAAGTCGGTGTATCTACAACGTTTCAACTACCCACAGGTGAACTGAATGATTTAGTATAAATGTCGGAGATAAATACAGTACATGCAAACAAAAGTAGTATCTTAAAAGGTCGATACGACTGCGAGTGACAGTAATACTTCGTCAACTAATCGTGTGTGGCGCCGTTTTTATTCAATCAATTGCATTGGTTCTCGAGTTTGGAATTGAAGAGACAAAGAATATTTTATTTTCATTAAGGAATGAATCGGATAACACCTAATGGCAAAAAGAAGTTTGGGGAGTATTATATACAATTTTTATTTTTGTATTAATAAAACGTTGATGAGCCACCAAATTTTAAACTGTAACTTTGACATTTTGTCAGCCCTTACGGCGATATTTCACTTTTCTTATACGTTGACTTCGAATGGTTTTAACCGCCCTACAGTAGTGTCCAATTTGAACGAGTTTAGTAGCAAACAAAATGGATGTCATTTAACCCATAATACATTTAGTTTAGTAAGGCCTTAAAATTAAAAGTTTTCATTTTGGTAGCTAAATTGCTTGCTCGATTGCGACATTAGCAGTATCAATGGTAGGAATTTTGGTACCAGGCGAAGTCGACCATAATAAATGTTTATGGTTACACTCCTGTTTTTTGTTTCGGCCTAGTTAGATATATGAAGAAAATGGCACATTTTGACAGTCTGTACCTCCCCAAAAAGACTTATATGTGTTGTAAGAAAGCGTTAAAAAGCGTTATGTTTTCTTTAAGTCCATCTCCAGAAACTAGTACCATGCGGGATACATTGTCACAATTCTTCACTGCACACAGCTGCCCTCAAACTTCTCTTGGTACGAAAGTGTATGTCGACTTGGGTTCCGCCATCACAGGTCAGGCTCTAAAAATAGTTCCCATCTATATTCATTTAATCCTAGGCATGAGATGAAGCAGAGGTCTGGCACTTCGCTAATTTCATTTCAACATCTCTACTGTTATTTAAACATTCGAACAGTGTGGTAAAAGGGGGTATCATTTTTCTAACCGGACTTTTTGAGGGTACAACGACTTCGGAAGTCATTCATGACCGGAGCCTATCCGTATGGTAGATTTCACGGAGTGTCTAGAATTACGGTCCCGTAAGATTCAAGGTCACCTAGCCAAGTATATCCGGGGTCGTAGGGTGCAGCTGAAATAGTCCCTACAAAACTTTACCCCGTTTTCAAGGGTGTATGTTTCCATATTAAGAAAGTTTTGTTGCTCTTTTATGATTAGATCATTGACATATAATGACTTTACAGGAAAGTAAACCAAGATTTTTGTGTATTGTCCATGACTATTTCTTGCGTTTAGTTGGTTGGTGTACTCCAAGGGATTGTAAATTGAACCGACTGATTTGTGTTGGAATTTATACGGTATGTGTATTTGTCTTGAAATCCAATGCGCCATGGTCTGCTTTATCACGCATGTTTCAAGAGACTTAGGAACAGGTCTTTCAGTACTTTGATGAACGATCATCTCTACCGGAAAAAAAGGTTGAAAGTGGGTGTTCATAGAATCGGAAAACATCGATTTCGAACTCTATGTATTAGTCCTCAGAGTGAAAGTTTGTCAAAACATCGTCGCTACAGCCCACCGTTCTCTCTAGAAAGACCTTTTAAATAAAGTCGCGCCCGGTCGCGAGTTTGGTACAGTCATTTTCTTTTCAGGCCGCAATTCTATTTTCTGTTCCTGGTACGTCTACACCCCCACCCGTCCCTCGATATATTGCTGTAACCGATCGTCCTCGGTGGTTATTCGCTTCTCTTGTCGGTCTTAATGAATTTCTCGAGATTAGGGCGAAGTGAATAAATGTGTTCTCATATCGCGGCATTGTTCTCAATAATTATTATTCGGCACTTTCAGTCCTTTGATTATCGACTGTTAGCCAAACTCGTGTCGAACGTTCAACATAACAAAGAGCAATCAAACGCTCCAATATTGAAGCACGCATTGGATAAGCTACATTGAGTAAAACAGTGAACTATTCCTTAAGCGTTCAGGTACGCTTCGCTAGTCTAAACGCCATGTAAGTCCTAACAAACACCAATATTTGCTTCTGGTACTGTCAATTATAAGGCATTTATTAAATATATGGTAATGTGTATTTTTCACAGAATTTAACAGATGGATATCAACCAGATTTAAGTGGAATGATCACGAAAATCAGATGGAAAATATGTCTTTTATGGGCGGAGGTCATTTCTCTATGTTTTCTATGAGGAAATTTTGAAAATCCTTTTCTGAGAATATAACAGATGGATATCAACCAGATTTCACCTTTATAAATGTACTAAAATGTTGTGATCAGATGAAAATATGCCTTTAATGGCCGATGGTCAATTTTCAATATGTTACACAGTGTAAACTTTGCAAATCATTTTTTCAAAATCTATTCGATGGATATCAATCAAATGTAATTTAGGTGATCCTTGGGTTAATCTTTATGAGACTACAAAATCAGACTGCACAAAATTATTGTAATTGGATGGAAAATTTGAAAATATGTATTTAACAGGCGGAAGTCAACCATTCATTCACTTAAATTCTTGTCTTATCATTTCAGTAAATTCAGGCATGGGGGAGCGAATAAGCTGCTCAAGCAGCTCTAGTTTCTTCAATGTTAACCTATAGATGATGACCTATGGACATCCAAATGTTCATTAAGCACAATGTTTTAACTGCAAACAGGCGAAATAATTTAGTAAAGATGTCGGGGACAAACATGACAGTGGCGGATCCAGAGGGTCCAAACCAACGAACGAACCCCCTCTGTATCCAAATTGCTTCATTGACGTGGGAAAATTCGGTCAAAATTTTGCAACACACGAAAAGCGATCCCCAGGAACCTGAAATTCTACCAATAAAAAAATCTGATGTTTGAGCAACAAGTTCCATGATATCTCTATCTATAAAGATAAGGTCACTATGGGACTAATTACCCGAATTTTCTAGGTCAACATCGAACCCTCTTGTTAGAAACCCTAGATCCGCCGTTGCTTAATGAAACTGCAAGCGAAACTAGTAATTAGAATGGCCGATCAGACTGCGTCTTCGCAAGCCAAGGGTTCTAACTCCACTATGTTCCTTACGAAGGAATATAGTGGAGTTAGAACCCTTGGCTTGCGAAGATGATCAAACTACGAGTGACAGTGATTCTTCATCAATTCAATGTGTTTTTGCATTGATTTATTCAACTAATTATATTGGTTCTCGAGTTTGATATATAATACGTATTTAGTGTTTTGAATGAAAAAAATATCTGGCGAGGTTGGGGAATTGTCGAGACAATTATCAATCCCAAAACCGAGTTACATCTTTTTTTTTTATACAATACACTAAGTGCGTATAGTATTTAACTTGTAACACCTTTTGCCTTCTTCGAAGTTTCTAACAGAAATGCGCATTTGTTAAAAATAACCGCATTACGTCATTTTTCTAAAATTATTCACGAGATATCATAGAATGTCATACGGGATTTATCACACGGATAGTTGTAAGATCACAAAGAGATTAAAAGAATCAATTTTATTTTTCGTTTAAGAATGAATCGAAAAACATAATATCACGGGGTGCGTTTAAGTGAGTTAGTTTCCTTCCCTACAAATTTGTTCTTTGGTGTTTGAAAAGTACCGGTCTATCTTTAGACCCAAAGGAGGTAGCATTAGGTAATCCTAGCTAGGAAATGTCATTTGAATCAACCAAACGCATTTTTCCTTGCAGATTATTTTTAGACAACTACAACGGCCTTGGTTTGCACGCGGTTGCTGAAAATAGAAAATATAGCCCCTTTCAAAATCTGATTGGCGAAATGATGTGAGTGTTTGTATCCCCTACGACTAATGTGATTATTTTTATGAATTAATTAAAAAAAAAGACTCATGTGGTATTCACTTAATAAAAGTCTACTTTGATTGGAATTCATGGTTCTACTATAGTAGGCCTAACGTTCATTGAAATTGCCTTCAAGCGCGTATAGTAGCAACCAAAATGAAGTCATCTTACTTATACCAATCTTACGCATATTGAGAGTTTGGTAAGGCCTGTTCAAATTAGCGATGAATAGAGTATTTTTTTAATTTCATCGATGTATGAGACTAAAAACCTAATCGCACTGTATGAATGCGCGAAGCAAATTGAAACAAGTTCTGCATAATTAAAAGGATTTTCTTAAGGGAATACTTTGTGCGCAAGCTTAAAAAATAGCTGCGTACTCAAAATTGATTTCATTGGGGAATAAAACCAATTTTTCAGCCAACCAGAAGACGCGACATTGTAAACCAAAAATATCAGATATTTGTCGGTTAAACAGTGTCGATTCAGTAGCTAAAATACTTTATCGATTTGGGGCATTAGTAAAGAGATTACACCTCAGACATGCTAGTACAATATCCAAATACAGTCCAAACATCGTGAATTGACTCTTATTCCGACCAAAATTATTCTAAATCATTCTCTCAGTACCCCATTCATTAATTCCAAACACTCACTCAAATCCACCGAAAACGCTCAAAAATCATTTGAAAACATTACAAAATCGTCCAAGTCGATCCACATTTTATCCAAATCGATCTTATCAGTCTACGATTTTATTGACTGGTGTGGATGTTAAAGTGTGTGTTTGGTCCATTAAGAAACACAGACAGAAAAGTACTTATATCTAATCAAAGGGAGGTAATTAATATCGCTTATTTTGTTCATCTTGAACAAAATCAGCGATTTTAGATTTCCTCCCTTCAATTTCACTCAAAACTCGCTCAACACACACATATAATTGCATTCCAAAATAATTAATGATTACTCATTTTGGCAATTTCAAAATGTTATTAACTGTTCTACCCAGGTCTGTCGTACCGGATTCAAAAATAACGGAAAAACGATTTATCATTTAAACCATCCAATCATACCAGGGTGACTGTTAACTTTCGTCATTTTCCATCACTTACAGTTAGAAATATCGTGAAATTGGCAAGTTGGATGCTTTTGGAATGGAGTTAAAATTACATTGAATGAGTGTGTGAAGTGAAATGAAATTTAAGGGAGCTAAATCAAGCTTGCAAATTTCGTTCAAGTTTGACGCAATTGGAAATTTTTATTACTCCCCCTTAATAGATTCTATTTACTTTCAAATCATTGTGTCTTCACGAACCAAGCAGACACTTTAATATCCACATTATCCAAAAAGAAGCGTAAAATAATTAGATTAATTTCAATAAAATATTGATTTTTTATCGACTTCAAATTGGGTTTTTTTACGATTTCGGAGCATAATTGAGTGATTTGATTGAGTGTTTGGAATGAATAAATGGAGTACTTAGTGATCGATTTAGAAAGATTTCGTCGAGGTGAATATCAACTTTCAGATGTAACAAACTGTTACTGCAAACATTTACGTGGATGGTCGACTTAAGCGTCACAACTGGAGCTAGAATAAGCTGTAGTTACGACTATTAGGTCGCTCAATCGCCAACGATTTGCTGTTACATATGCTCACGATTTTTGCCGACAAATACTTTTTAATATCTGATATAGTCTGTCAGATGGTTCATTTTCAGCAGTGACGTTGTATTACGTTGATGACATCACATATGGGATCGCACTATACACAAGAGGACCAGAATGACCCTTAGCCACTCACCTGTATATTAATAGTCCAGTTGATGTCACCCAAGGTACATTTAAATGTGCCCAGTTGTTTGGCAGGAAATGTCATTCAAAGTTTTTTAAAAGTAGAAAAAAATAAAATCAAAAAAATGCCAAGCCTGTCACTCACTTGTTTAAGGGCCAATCAGAATTTGGCGAAGAATTCATAAAAAGGGTCACACAAGGAACATTTGGGGAAAGTTTCATTAAAATATGCCCGGTGATATAGAAGATGTTCATGAAGGTATTCAAATGGAAAAATTGCGCCGCCCTACAATGCCCATATTTATAGGTCAATCTGAAATTCGCGACATTCTTTTGAAAAGGGGTCACCCAAAAATCATTCTGGCAAAGTTTCAATAGAATTGGCTCTGTGGATAAGTAGGGCTATCATTCAAAGAATTTTAAAGAAAAGGGCACCACGCCCTGCCACTGAGAATTCTCTTTGCACAGTTTCGCAAGCCAAGTTTGAAAGTGGCCAACCAAGGAACATTCTGTCAAATTTTCGTTCAAATTGGCATGGTGGTTAAGGAGAAGAAGTATTTTCTAATTTGTTAATGACGGATAACGCAAGACGGGAGACGGAATCAAATTTGGCAGGTGTAAGGCTAATTAATGTTACCTATCGCCCGAAAAAGGGTCATATTTGAACACTGCAAATTAAACATTTAAAAAAAGAACATTCAATCGAGGTCAACTATTGATAGTATTTTAAAAGTGGTTATATAGGGAGGTAAAGTTATAATTCTAGATTCAGAAAAGTTTTTTAAAGCGAAAGGTTTTGACCCTGATTAGCCTGCACAGCTAGCGAATCTTCAAAATGCCCTCCCCTTTACCGGAAACATTTTCGCAGAATGGGTCGCAAAAGTTTACTTTATCTAGTAACAAAACGGTCAATTCGTCCAGCCCTGCGTTCAGGATGACAAAACTGTGCCAACTGATTGCCAATTATACCCCGCTTTGCACGCAGGTGCACATGCAAATAGTTTGCAACGTTGTGACATCCTCTACGCAGGGCTAATTTGTACTAAAAATCTGTTGTCAGTGGTTAATTTTCAGCTCTCATTTACTACTCCCCCCTGCATAGCAAAAGCGTTACCTTAGAATTGAAAAAAATATAGATACGATACAATGGTCGACAATATACATGTATAACAAAAATATATTTCCCGTCAAGCGAAAAGAGACTTTCTTGGAGGACAGAAAGCGGGCAATTCTTCGTTCGTTTTTATCGACGTTATGGCACAAGGAAAGCTTTTATATCTCCAAAATTACACCTTTGTTAAAAAATGAACATACTTGTTTATAACATTTAATTACAAACGAAAAGCAATGAAAGGGAAGATCAGCATTAAACGAGACTTTTAATGATATCTCGATATGATTTTGAATGTTAGATGTGAGCTTTTGTTTTTTTGTTTTTTGTTTTTTTTAAATCAGGGAAATCAATCAATTGGTGGTTGGTGATTCACTCCAACTTGACACACCACAAGGTTACAATAGGTTATCAAGCACGAAAATAAATTAACTTTTATTGATACGCAAAGACTGAAAAGGTTTCTGGTGATGCGTCACTTTTAAAAGTTCTCTCATTTCAATACTCGTCATCTCCGACATCATCAACGTCGACATCGGCCGAGTCTATTCCAACTTCTTCATAGTCTTTTTCTAGCACAGCTAGATCCTCTCGGGCTTCAGCGAACTCTCCCTCTTCCATACCTTCCCCTACATACCAATGGACAAAAGCTCTCTTGGCGTACATCAAATCGAATTTATGGTCCAGACGAGCCCAGGCTTCAGCGATGGCTGTGGTGTTGCTCAACATACAAACGGCTCTCTGGACCTTGGCTAAATCCCCACCTGGTACTACGGTTGGTGGTTGGTAGTTGATGCCAATTTTGAAGCCAGTTGGACACCAATCTACGAACTGTATTGATCGCTTTGTTTTGATTTTTGCAATTGCAGCATTGACGTCTTTCGGCACGACGTCACCCCTAAATAGCATGCAGCAAGCCATGTATTTACCGGCCCGAGGATCGCACTTTACCATCTGGTTAGTGGTCTCGAAACATTCGTTAGCGATCTGAGCCACCGACAACTGCTCGCTGTACGCTTTCTCGGCTGATATTATGGGAGCGTATGTTGTAAGAGGGAAATGAATTCTTGGGAATGGTACCAAATTGGTTTGGAATTCCGTAAGGTCGACATTCAAAGCCCCGTCAAACCTTAGCGACGCCGTAATGGAGCTGACGACTTGACCAATTAACCTGTTTAAGTTCTGGTAAGACGGACGCTCTACATCCAATCGTTTACGACAGATGTCGAATGTAGCCTCATTATCCACCATGAACGCACAGTCTGTGTGTTCGAGCGTGGTGTGGGTTGTCAAAATGGCATTGTACGGTTCCACCACGGCAGTGGCGACTTGTGGTGCGGGATAAATGGCAAACTCCAGCTTACACTTCTTTCCGTAATCAACACTCAGGCGTTCCAAAAGAAGAGAAGCGAAACCAGACCCGGTACCACCACCGAAGCTATGGAAGACCAGAAATCCCTGTAGTCCGGTACACTGGTCCGACATTTTACGGATTCTGTCGATGACCTCGTCTATCAGTTCCTTGCCGACAGTAAAATGTCCACGGGCGTAATTATTGGCTGCATCTTCCTTGCCGGTAATTAGCTGCTCTGGATGATAGAGCTGTCTATATTGACCCATTCGAACCTCATCTGTAAAACAACATAAATTGTATCAGCAAGACTATATTGAAGATTTTTAATAATACATGTATTTAACACCGAAAATATGTCATAATTGAAAAGTCCAATTCTTTGTAAGTCTTTGGCAATAAAACCTTAACCACCATCCTGTCAACTCGCTATTTGAAATCGTAAAATTATGGACATTAACATAAAGTATTTGGTCTTTTGGTAAAAGTTTCTTTCATCTCTCCAATAAAACATATAAATGTATGATTGCACGTTGGAATATATTAGTAGGTATTTAAGAAAAATCGCCTAAGATTTGTACACGTGTGAAAATTCAATCAATTTTACTTCGACGAGAACTAGAGACCGGGGTCAGTATGCGTACATTGTATATTGTAAATGCAGGGGTGTTAAATGCTTATTATTCGTTAATTTTTCTATGAAAATGTCATGTTCAAATTGAGCTCTTAATTAAGTTCATTTGGTAATTGCTTACCTACTACGGTGGGTTCAAGATCTACAAACAGAGATCTCGGCACAAACTTTCCAGTACCAGTCTCGTTGAAAAATGTGCTAAAGGATTCGTCCCCCTTGGTAGCGCTCTCCGCACCGGATGTCAGCCTGCCGTCCGACTGGATCCCGTGTTCAAGACAATATAGTTCCCAACAGGCGTTGCCCATCTGGACACCAGCCTGGCCAACATGGATACTGATTACTTCGCGCTGTGAAGAAAAAAAAAAGTCTGTGAACACGAAGATATTCCAGGGGGAAATATTTGTTTTGTTACCTCCTGGAAAATGTGGTTTATCTCATCCGAATACATAATTATAGTATATTGAATTCAATCATCGTCTAAACCATTGTCAGTTCCTTTCGTCAACTTGCTACGAGAGAATAGGAAGGTTCACGTCTCTATATCACGCTTTAAAGTAAATAATGCTTAAACTAAAAGAAATAGATCTACCAGGGACAACACAAGCTTCCATTTACTTTCTAGTCGAATCTTAATTCTACGGAATGAAAATTCTTTCAATACAAAGAAATATTAGAACAACATTACACCCGACAAAAAATGTATGGATATTTAGTCAACTTCTAGAAAAAATGGTCTCTCATCCGAATATATATATATATATATATGAAATTTCTTCCAATACTAGGAAAACTTAGTTGCATTCGATAAGAAAACGTATGACTGGAGATCTGGAGATAAAGTCATAGTTCTTGCCCTTTTTTCTAATGTGTCGACGTCTATAGGATCTGTATATATGTAAACCGGACTACAACTATAGATCCGTTGGTTTATATGAGTAAGGAGAAACTGTTTTCGCCTATCACTTTTAATGTTAAAATGATCTTTGACGCCTCACTCTTAATTGTTTATCTATAAAACATACCAGGTGATCTACAAGTAGTACATGTATATGTAATGTACAGAATGTTGAAGGTAAATTATGTGTTGAAGAAAATGATTTCACGGCTATTATAATAAAATAAATATATAATACATACTTCGTGTATCGTATGAAAAAAAATATCTTACGAAGCTGGGAGAATTGATAATTGGCGAGGCTCTGCCGAGACAATTACCAATTCTCACAGCCAAGTAAGATAATTTTTTTCCATACAATACACTTAGTACGTATCATATTTATCTTATAACCTCTATTTGTCTTGTTTCGTCTATGTTTCTAACTGAAATGCAAGTTTCTAAAAATAACCGCATTATATTATTGTTCTAAAAATAACAATGTGATATCATAAAAAATATCATACGGGATGTTATCACACGGATATTTGTATAGTTATAAGATAAAATATAATCATAGTTACCATTTTCACTAGAGAATAAAGATGATGATCACTAGAATGACAATTGTCAAATAAAAATCACTGAATGATGATCTCCTCACGACCGACTTGATGCGTCTCTAGTGAGCTGCACTTTGACTGAAACGCCCCCATCTATATCGCAAATATATATAGGTGAACGGGGCTCTGTGTAAAGGTATCTTAGTGGTAGTTTATTCGTGACATTTCTAGGTCAGTCGAAAGTGAATTTTAATAATTTCTTGTTTTACTGAATAAGAGGGTTTTATTTCTTCCCAGCTGTTAAAAAGCGTGGAAATTTGTGCTGATCCCATTTGCACAGACAGCAAAAATAGACATAACGTTAATGAGTGACCAAAATGTCGTATCTACAACTTGAATAAAGCTGGTCTTGCGACATTTTGCTCCTCCATTTGTCGTGAAAGTATTGAGACCCTTTTTCTTAGAGCAATGTTTGAACATCTATAGATAGCTTTAGATAAATGGGCATGGCTTTAGTTATCAAATCATTAGTATTCAATTACCACAAAGTTGTGCCACTACTCATTTGAATCGGCTCATTGATGAGACCTATTTGAATACCCACATCACAGGGGTTGTCCCAGAGATAGAATATCTCGATAGCAGTCACTCCACGTTTCTAGAGCCCTGGTTTGTATGTACATATAGCCTCCTGCTATCTATCTCTGCATTGACATACTTAACCCTTACACCAAGCAACTTCGTTGCTATATATCTCAATAGCTTAATCGTCATGTTTTTTTTCATTATTCTATTTCACTTATTTGGTCCGTGAAATTGTTTCCGAAGTTGTTTAAAATTGTAAAATAATTTTCATTTTGAATCAAAATTTATAGTTGATCTTTTTTCTTCGCTTGTTGCTAATGAAGCGCAAAATATAGGCGAAACCGTTATGGAGTAATTAGCTATAATTTAGTTTTTGTCTTAGAGGAACACCCTCTCTCTCTCTCTCTGACTAGTATCATATCCATTCTTAAGATTCTTAAGAAACTTATTAGGATTTTTCACATGTAGCGTTTCTTTTTAGATTAAGAGTTAACAACAATCGAAAGATATCTTAGGCAACGAAGATGGTTTTGCATTGGCTTAAACGAGTAGCCTTGAAGACGTCGAATGTTTTTACTTAAAATATAGAAAATCGTTTCTAATGACGTCTTGACAATCTTATTTAGCGGGATTTTTCATCTTGCTGTAGAAAACGCACCTTTTGTAAAATAACTGTTGCTGCAAAAGAAACACTAAGTTGTGTGTTAGTGGTAATTTTTTAAATAAATCGTCTCAACGAGTAGTTTGTAATGATTACCGAGAGCATACAATGATATGAGAATCATTATATCTCTCCTTATCGTTTATAACTTTAGATAAAATCGATTCTTTTTTTATTTCTAGCAAAGGGTTTTCAAATTCTTTTGGATGTCACTGTGAATACAAATATAACTGGTAGCTTTGGCAGCTATGTCGACGTCAACATTTGTTAAATGTAAAGTTCGGGTAAACATTAAACAGTAGTATAATTAAGAGGAATGGTCTATTTTGTCCCAATTAGATTACAATACTCGTTATCTAGAACGCTAGTTTACCTGTAAAATGACGTTATCACTTTAATATACCTGTAGAGATGCGGTTACTGAGAGATGTAGGGTGGGCGCGGTAGGAGAAAATGGAACTTCACCGATTTACATAGGCTAGTCAAATATACAGAGGGGCCAAATATTTAGGTAGTGGACCCGTAATAGTTCTGCAACATTTCGGACCTAATCAACTTTCACAATGTTGACCGAGGTTTCCTAATGAAAATCATTATGAAAGCTTGGCTAACACTGTTAAAGTTCTTTACTTTCGAAACAATGCAGAACTATTACTGATCCACTACCTGAAGATTGCCATTTTCCTAATTCTAATTTTTTTCTTTTTTTCAAATTGTCAGTATGTTTTCAAAACAATTTAGTTTTATGCATGTCAAACTTTGCTTGATTTTTTTGTGAGTGTAACCATAAATTATAAATCAAAAATAAAGATCTAAGATATTAAACATAGATTGTTATTTCTAGAATATTTAGTTTTTAAGTTGTAGGGGTTGTTTTTTTTTTTTTTTTTTTTTTTTTTTTTTTTTTTGCTTGAATACCCTTAAATCAAGACTTATAATAAAACACGTATTTGTAGAATTCGCCATTTCGGTCTCACAATGATTTCATGTCTGAATTTAGTTTTGCTAGTTCAGCTATGTAAACCGTTTTACAAAATTAGTAAAATCATGAAATTGGCATTTATCTGTATTAAGGTAGAGGAACCGCAATAGTTCCGCAACATTTCGGCACTCCTGAACTTTCACAATGTTAAATGAGGTTTCCCAATGAGAATCATTAGGAAACCTCGGTTAACACTGTTAAAGGTAACTACTTCCGAAACGTTTCGGAACTATTACGGGTCCACTACTTTAATACCATTCTAAACTGCTCCATTCAAATATACACACTCGAATCACCAAAACGTTCAGGAATCGTTCAATAAGCTTCGAAATCGTTCAAACCGTTCAATATTTCATTCAAATTGATTGAATCATTCCACGGTTTCATTGGTCGGTGTGTATTTTTAAAACGGGATATTGTTCTGTTCTATTCTGTTCTGTACTTTCAAAGTGTTTGATTGGTCTGTAAAGACTCTTTTAACAGAAAAGTATGTAGATTTTATTAAAGGGAGGGAATAAAATATCGCCAACTTCGTTCAATTCACGAAATTAGCGATATAGTATTACCTTCCCCCGATTTCATTCAAAACTTGACCCTCCCATCCGTTCAAAAATCATTTTAAAGTCATTCATATTGTCAATTTCACGATGGTATCAACTTATAAAGCGTGACTGATTTACCCTTGCCACCATTACTACTACTACTATCGCCTTCTAGTTCATGTCTATAAATACAACGGATAGCATGTTCATGTCACAAATAGTTTAGTCATGAATATAACTAGATAATACCGGTGGTTTCTGTACTTCTTTCATGCGAAAAGGGTCCTCCTTGGAAGCGCGAAAAATATCGACCCTTGTCAGACTATAATGATCGAACTGGCGGACCGATGTGGAAACTTTTCGCTCTTTGTAGGTTATTTTAAACACGAATCATTCATTCTACCTTATTTAATGCAAGTAAAGCCCCGTAAACTAAAAGCTGTTGAACTATAACCATTTTCGGTTGTATCTGCAGTGTGTGTGCGTGCATTCGTCCGTCCGTTAACCAGTACGTAAATATGTTCTTAGAAATATTTCCTTCTGACGCTTATGGTCAAATCTCAATCAAACTTCACAGTCTTGGGTGTTCTTCAAATGAACGACTTTCAAATCTCTTAGAAAATAATAATTTTCGTATTGTTGTCGTCATCAAAATTCGTGCATTCTGATTGGCTGAAAAATTTATTCATTTGCCAATGAAAAGAAATTTGAGTACAGAGCTTTTTCGTAAGCTTCTGCGACAAGTAGTCCCTTTTAAAAGTTTATCTCATTATGGACACATCTTAACTTTTTGACTTCATGAAATTAAATTATGAAGAGAATATTTATTGATTTCGAGATGGTATAAAGCAAAAAACCTAGTCACACTCATGTGTGAATTCGCTTCGCGTATTCATACAGTGTGATTAGGTTTTTAGTTTCATACCTCAATTAAATCTTAAAACAGTCTCTTCACATAATATATTTTTGTTGAAGATGACTACTCTATCTTTAACCATAGGTGTCCGAAATTAACCCCCCCCCCCCTTACCACCATATAGACCAATAATACAAACGTTTATATTACTGGTCTATATGGGGGGTTAATTTCGTACTCCTTTGTCTTTTACAGGAGACTTCTTTTAGGCAGTTGCTTCTCTTTTCTCCGATTCTTGCCTTGAGTACCGACGAAAGAAGCCTTCGAAAATAGATTTCGAATTTGCTTTTCCCCAAATATCAAACAATCAATCTGTTTAACTGACGTTCTCCAAAATAGACAGATCACTGTTGTAGATGAGCGACTTCATTGTTCACGGTAACTACAACCGAAGTTTGAATTAGCTTAGTATGTTAAGTCGTCTATCCACTGCTTTGTTTTTTGTTTCGAGATGTTGTCTACGGCCGTTCATTCTGCAGAAAAAAAACATTTCAAGACTGACTCAACCTGTCATGTCTGGGAGGTCTAAGTAGTCCAAATATTTTGACTGCCGATACACACGTTTTCATGGGTCGACACCAACACCAGTCCTCTGAACCGAGACCTGTGGATTTTGGGGAGGACCTGTGCAAGCTTGCCTGTTGCAGGTGCCCCAAGCCTGAAGTCATTTTACCAATATTGTTCCTATGCTATGCACATTTGAAAAATTTCGCCTTTCCAATAGTCAGATGTTAATCACTCAATATGGTAAAAGAATAATTTCAAGCTTGTCTCAAGCAAATGCGTGTTTTCTCGCACTGTTTATTCCTTCTTAAAGATCCATGATTTATTTTTCGACAATGAAGAAGGATTTCATGGAAGGGCTGTGGTATTGCGGGATGACTTGAAACTTTCAATCGGATTCTGCAGGCTGGTGGTAAAACATAGTAAGTGTCAAAATCTGCGTTTTATATTTGGAAAATTTTATTCATTGTTATTTCATGTACATGCGACATACACGATCAAAGTCAAAAATGTAAATTATTATTTGCTTCGGTACTTATCATGAATTGGGACTAGACGGGCCCCTAACGCCATTCCGGGAAGATCACTCGGCCATTTCCATAAACTGCAACAGACCTCGGATGTATATATGTAAGGCGGATGGGTATGTAACAAAATCGTGCATTTTGTTAGGCGGAAACAGTGTAAGAAAAACTAGCACTGTAGATTCAAAATTTTTACTGTAAATAATGGCCGCGTGAAAAATTTTATTTTTTGAGAATGACGAATCATTCTAAAAAAAAAAAAAAAAAAAAAATCAGCCGATTTTTAAGAATCTAAAGATATTAATATTAGGATTCGATGAATTCACTTGAGTGACAAACGAATAGCGTTTGCGACGTCGAATGTTTTCACTCACAGTTTCGAGGGCTAACGCCATTTTAACTGACGTCATCGAGGTTTTCCCGTAATTTTTAAAAATAGTCCGTCTATGTACATCCGAGGTTGATCGTGAGATTGGCCTAGTGGTGTTCCGAATGCCCTAACGCGTGACGAGACTGAAAAGAACCGGACATTGTTCATCATCGGAATAAACAAACATCGTACTTTCACGATTTGAAACAAATGACTTAGAATGATTTAACACTACATAGTATCGATATACTAACGTTTTCTTTCTTTAAAATCTTACTCAAGGTACTTCCATTGCAAAATCCACGATTTTTAAAAGCTGGAAAGGCAAAACAGCTTGCCGGAAAAATATTTCAAAAGTCATTCTCAAAATTTGACGATTGTGGTCCTTCAAGAAATGAAGAGAAGGGAACTTACTCCGCACATACATCAAACCATAGATAATTAAGTTATATCCCTTGCTGTATCGTCCGCGATATTGGTCTCGGCTTCTAATGCCTGCTACGTTTGTGTCGAGTGTTTTCCTAATCATTCGTTTGTTTCAACTTCGGCTAAATCGCTAAAATTACTGGATCACATATTTAACCTGGTCAACTATTAATAAATAGCAAAATCACAAAATAATGCAATGTTTCTTTCAGTTAAATTATTTAAATTGTCTTCACATTTGTGCCTTACCAATGAGGGCTATAAATTCGTATTTTGTCCACGAATAACAGTCCTGCGTTCGAGATGAAAACGTTCGCAAACGTGTTTGCTCTCTCTCTCTCTCTCTCTCTCTCTCTCTCTCTCTCCCGTTTTGCTAGTGAATTTGCGTGAAAAGTCATTTTAAACGTTCGCGAAATCTTCATCTTGAACATGTGCAAATCAGAGACTGCGGGGAAAATTCTATGTGTAAAAAGAGAGTTGACGTAAAGGCCCTGACGTAGCGTGCGTTGCTCCTTTACCAACGTTACATTCAGTCACGCCAAAATTTTATGCATTATCAACAAAATGTTGGATTTTTCTGGTTTAAACCTATTTATTTACATCGATTGGGAAACTAGTTCTTACAACTAAGATTAATCCCTCTCGATTTGTTCTAATGAATAAGAAGTTAACTAATGATCGTTGGAAGGATTCATTTGCTAGCTAGGCCTTCTTTACGTCATTTTCTACTTTTTAAGTTTAAGTCGCTGTCGATGTAATTCCTAAACCTCGTAACTACAGCTTCAAAGAAGAGGTTTTAGTATTTCAACGACGATGTACTGGTAATAATTATTTACAAATAAATATCCAGCTCCATTAATCTCAAACAAGCCATATTGCAGTCTCAGATATGATCAAATGACATTGACAAGGTGAATAGAAAACTGGTCGAAGACAAGATAAAAGGAATAGTTACGGGTAATCCGGCAAAATTCCTAAGTTTTAAAAGTCTTCAATTACCACGTCCATATCAAAAAATCTCGAAAACGAACCATCATAAATGTCTGAGATCACCAATATTGGTTCTGGTCCATATTGATTTTTTGAAAAACCAATCGATTACTTTGATTGGTATCGATGATCACTTTACTTTCCACATCAATATTCCGTATCTTTTAATATTGCAATTTGAATTGTAACTGCAGAACTATTAAATTGCCTTTAAGTACACGTATAAGGCACTTTAAATCGTGACAATTGTTTGTTTGTTTGTTTGTTTGTTTGTTTGTTTGTCTGTTTGTTTGTTTGAGTGGGTTTTTACGCCGCTTTCATCAATCCTTCGGGGGTTAATATCGCGGCGGGCGGAGCATCTAGAATTGGATTTCCTTTATTTCTTACGCCAGTACTACCATTACTTTCCTTTCTACGCTTTAGCTGCTATTCCACATGGGTCAACGAACATCAACCCATTGGTTGAAGACAAATAGTCGGAAATGATGAGTGCCGCCGTCGGGAATCGAAGCTGGGACCTTTTGAACGCGGATAGTCCGACGCGCCGTTACCACTGCGCTATGACGGTGGCGTGTGATGCATTTGTACCATCCACTCTGGGCATTTCGTTAATAACAATCGCATTGGGAACAAATGAACTCCATCTCCCACTCAGTGCATGAATTACGAGCATTAATTATCTGCTATGGATTTTCCGTGTAGATTTCACTTCATTGTCAACATCAAAGATCTAGAACTTTGAGCGATGTCGATCAATACGCACCTTTAGTATCTGTCTTTAACATTTTATCAGACGACAAAACTTTAGACCGGTCCAATTTCAAAGAAGTTACAGACGTCATTTTTAAATTGATTGAATGTTTCAGTACCTTTCAGTTCCTTTCGGGGAAAAAAGTAGATTATGAAGAAATTGTTTGTATCAAGAAATTTCTTCATTTCACTACAGTGTTTTGTTTTTTTTGTTGTTGTTGTTTTTTAATCATAATTCAATGGCGTTTTATCATTCGATGTAGTGGAACCGTAAAAGTTCCCCTCAAGATTTCCGAACGCATGATCTTTCACAATGTTAAACGAGGTTTCCTAATGAATTCATTAGGAAACCTCGTTTAATTTTGTTAAAGTTCATTACTTATGAATTATGCTTATTACTCTTTATTTATAGAATTATAGACTCGGGCATATTTAAAGAAGTTACTGACGTTAATTCAAGAGCGGATCCATACTTTTCTACGAATTTGGGCCACGGTCTCGCACCCAAAATGTCCGCGTAGTTCATTCATAAGTGACCAAAATGTTGTTACTGCAGCTTTATTATCCCCCGCCGAAAAAGTTTTTCGGGTGGATATTGTTTTTGCCATGTCCGTCCGTCCTTCCGTCCGTCCTTCCGTCCGTCCGACATTCGTTTCCGCGCTATTTCTTGAAAACTATTGACCGGATTTCAATGAAACTTGGCATACAGCTTCACTACAATGAGGACATGCGCATATCGTCGGGGTTACCCGGTTCGACCGTCGAATTAAGAGTTACTGCCCCTGAATGTTTAAGCAATATACATACATAGTGATATTCGTTTCCGCGCTATTTCTTGAAAACTGTAGACCGGATTTCATGGAACTTGGCACACAGCTTCACTACAAAGAGGAAATGCGCATATCGTCGGGGTTACCTGGTTCGACCGCCGAATGTAGAGTTACTGCCCCTGACTGTTTCAGCCATATACATTCAGAGAGATATTCGTTTCCGCGCTATTTCTTGAAAACTATAGACCGGATTTCAATGAAACTTGGCACACAGCTTCACTACAAAGAGGACATGCCCATATCGTCAGGGTTACTCGGTTTGATCACCGAATTTAGAGTAACTGCCCCTGACTGTTTAAGCCATATACATATAGAGTGATATTCGTTTCCGCGCTATTTCTTGAAAACTATAGACCGGATTTCAATGAAACTTGGCACACAGCTTCACTACAAAGAGGACATGTGCGTATCGTCGGGGTTACCCGGTTCGATCGTCGAATTTAGAGTTACTGCCCCTGACTGTTTAAGCCATATACATTCAGAGTGATATTCGTTTCCGATATTAACTCCATTGACAATGAAAATATGTTCGGCGGGGGATATCAATTCAACGAATTTGCTTGTTTAAATTGTAGTTGAAGTAACGATGTTTTAGTATAAAAATTTTTTGGTAAAAAAGGTATTTCTCCTCTTGAATACACATGCAAATTGTTGTGATAGCATGGACATAGAAATAGGCAGCTTATCAAAGTACCTTTTAAGAAAAATGCACTTGTGATATCGGGGAAAAAAATATGACTGAGCCTGTGCGTGATACTTCCAACAATTTGAAATGTTCTTGAGGTGCATACACTGAGCGGCGTAGACTCCCGCAAATTGTAAATATAAAGTTACCTAATTGTCTTCAGACACTTTGAGATCTTATCTATCTACAAAGTGCAAAGGAAAGACTCTGGTCAGACTGTGCGGATGCACAGGCTAGCCAGAGTCTTTAATTTGCGCATATTTAAATTGTTGGAAATCTCACGCACAGGCTTATGTACAAGTGATAAACGCGGCATTTTTTTTATTTTCCCTAAAATACTTGCTCTCCAAAGCAAGGAAATTCTAAAACGTATGTGGAATCGGATTAAACTAAGTAGATGGCAGTGTATTATGATATAAACCTGCTATAATCCAAGACTTGTTGTTTCGTGTAACCGTTTTAATTAATCAAATTTCCTCAGATTATCCGCTGTCAATGAAACAGCTTAAATGTCTTTATCTAGATAACACTTCCTTTACGGCTGTGATTCGGAAAATGTCGTATTATAGATTTTAGTACAATACAATAACCTTATTTTGCCGAAACTTCAAAGGAGTTACTGGCCAAAGATCTCGTGTTCGGGTCTGCGCATGAAAAAGGGCTTGAAATTGGAATATTGTAAAAGGGTGGATAAGATATGTAGAACACACACAATATGGGACTGTTAACTGTTTAAAATATAGTTGCAATGTTTTAATCTCCCGACAGTGACGAAGAATCGCAAGCCGAAATAAAATATAAACTATCGATCTTTATATAAGCGAAAAGCGGTCAAGATCGCCATTAATTTTAGCTTTTTATAAGAGCAAAGCTACAAATTAAGACCTTTTCATTCAAATTTCAAGTACAATGTCATTCCTCTGTCAGACTGTCAACGGTTATACCCCCAGGCTGAGGCTACAAACTTTGTTCCGTTTCTGGGGGTTATAATTCTTCCTTGCAAGCCGAACGTCGACTTCGATGGAATTCACGTTGGTTCAAACTACTTTAAAGTATACCACTGCATATAGATTTCAGGTCTTATAGTTTCGAGTTTTGCTTCCTCTCTGGTCAGGAAAGGAAACAAGCTCTCAAATACTTCTGTTTTTTACCTAATTTGTGGATTTTATTTCCCTCGGTTCTGACTCAAGTAGACGGGTCATGGCAGCGGCAGATCCAAGATTCCTGTAAAAATGTTTCGAACATTATACCAAAAGAGGGTTTGTTTTTCCTAATACAGTCAAATCTGTCCTAAGCAAGAACCCAAGGGACAATTAAAAAGTGCTAGTTTAAGGCAGGTGCTTGCTTAATACAGGTCGGTTTCAGTGTAATTGGTTTATTTGGCCGCTTGCTTAAGACAGATTGCTTGCTGAATACAGGTGGTCGACAGGCTTGACTGTATGTTACAATTTTTAACTCATCCTGCTGAATTTAGTTTTTGTTTTAACAACCCAGTGCTTTATGATAAGAAAAAAAAGTCGTTGATTTTGAAGATACCATTTAAACGAATGCTCGTTCAAAAAATTTCTAGGGTAAACGTTCACAATATTAATATCGTCGATTTTCTGCTAAAACCTCGTAACTACAGCTTAATACAAGCTGTAGTTACGAGTTTTTAGCAGAATACTGACGATGTGTTACTTTAATAGGAAGTGGTGGATCCAGGATTTCTATAAAGGGGTATGAACTTAAAAAAAGGGGTTCGTTTTCCTAGCAATACACAATTTTACCCCTTATCCTGATTAATCTGAATTGTGCTTACATAAATAACCTTTCTTAGATATATCAGAAAGTCTACACAAAAATCATGACTAAACCGTTTTGAGTATATTCTCCACAGGAGTGGGCATAAAAAAAAAAAAAAAAAAAAACATTTATTTGTTTGGTGATACAGCTTTCGTACTTAATCGGCAGCTAATGTAAGCTCCCCAAAATGTGTTGTCAAACTTCTTTAGGCCGCCACTCACATGGACAACAACCCCGACCCCTCTTTCCCCCTTTCCGAGCATACACAGGGTTTGTTTGTCGAGGATCTAGATTGTAACTAGATTCTTGTAAATACCGTCTTTTTTATTCCAAAACCTCGTAAATACCGCTTGATTAAAACTGTAGTTACGAGGTTTTATAGTCAAACCGAGGATATTCGTTTATAAAATGAGTGTAATGTCGGTTCTTCTCATGCCAATATTCAGTGTTAAAAAGGCGTAACTCGGATTGAAATATATACGCACTCAGAAGATGACCACCACAGAACATAAAAAAAAAAGTTTAGGCGACAAGTAGACTGTGACAAAAGATGAATGCCACCCGCCTGAGCGTTCATGAATAATCTAAAAATCGTAACTACAGCTTGAAACTGAATGCTATAATTCATCAACGATATTTTTCGAAAGAGGGTTTATCTAATATAAATGTTCGGTATGGTTATTACACCCTTGTTAAGGGAGAAAATATAAGCTGCCACAAACAAATCCAATGACACTTGTTTGTTTACTAGCAACGGAAACATAAATTATATTAATGTGTATCTGGGGGCTCTTTTATCGCTGACCGCCTGTTGGAATGTGTATTGGCGGGCTAATCATTGAATCATCAACGGCCAATCAAACCCGTCGATTCAACTCAACATAAACCTACTGACCAATCAGATAACCGGGTTTTTCATTAATCCAACAGGTGCCCTATGGTCTGGTATAGAAACCCGGCGCCGATCCCGCCATCACATAGCTGCTCAACGCGACTGTTTACGCTGCACTGAGCCTAAATCTTTTCGTTTTTCCTCGAAAAACTGAACAAAACTAACAAACTACAATGGTAAGTTACATTTTTTTTAAAACTCTTTTTACTTTTTCTTTCTAGATCGAACTTCACGCTTCCTACCGCTCTATATATTCGTTGATTTACTGAGCATCTCAAATCAATTCAATTGCCACTGGTGTTGTTTATGCTAATAAATGCGACATGGCTGTTATGAGTAATTTCTGACGTGGATAAATATCAGTCACACTCTTTTGGTATGTGAAGCAATCAACAATTGGTGACCGCACAGGAAAGGTGTGAAAGCATTGCGCCTGTAAAAGTGCCTGTATAATCATCCATTACCAGACGACAGAAAATAAGACTGGTTACAGACTTCTTAATTGAAAGTACAAGGGAAAAATCTCTATGTGATGATAGCAGGAGATTAATGAAGAAATCAAGGGCGTAACTCCCATTACGCAGTTTACGCAAGTGTGTAAAAGAAAAAAAAATCACTATTGAAAAATATTGTGGATAAATGATCATAACATCGAAACTACAGCTTATTCAAGCTGTAGTTACGATGTTTTGATTGTCTACCAACGCTCAAACCATGAAAAGGAAGAGGGGACATGGCATTCATATTTTGTCACAGTTCTCAAATTGCCTTTATCCTATACATATATATTCTTTAGTTGTTGCCTTCTGAGTGTGTATAAATATCCCAAAGGTCCTACGCCTATGATAATTGCTTGTTCTAGAAGTTTCTGAAGGGGATGTTCTCATTCTGTTATTTTTATAAGCTTTTGCTGATCCAGGATTCTGTAAAGGGGGTTCAAATTTGCAGAGAGGGGGTTTGTTCTTGCATAGAGGGGGTTCGTTTGAACCTTATCCTGATTAATCTATGTTGTGCTTATATAAATTTCCTTTGTGTAGACATATTAAACAGTCTACCTAAAGATTTTTTTTTTTTGTATTTTTAAATTTCATAATAAACTGTATGTTTAAAAAAAATTTAGTAAAACATGTCCCTGTGCCCCCCCAAACAATAAGAAATGTGTTGCTTCATGTAGGGAAATCTGAATCTGCAATTGAATTGATTAGGATAAGAACTGTTTATATGTTGCTCTTTGAGCAATGCGAAGTTGAAAATAATGGCTGGATTCTAAATGTCATTCACAGGCTTAAATTTTTGTTTGAAAACAAAACCACTCCAGTTTAATCTTTGACACTGCATGTAAATGCATTTCATATAATGAACAAATCATTCTTTTTCAGCGTGAATGTATTTCCATCCATGTTGGACAAGCTGGTGTCCAGATCGGTAATGCCTGCTGGGAGCTGTACTGTCTTGAACACGGGATCCAGCCTGATGGTCAGATGCCTAGTGACAAAACTATTGGAGGGGGAGATGACTCTTTCAACACCTTCTTTAGTGAGACCGGGGCTGGGAAACACGTGCCCAGGGCTGTCTTTGTGGACCTAGAACCCACTGTTGTTGGTAAGGAAACCATTCAAATAGTTAATTTGTCACAAAAATTGGTGATTTCCAAAATTTTTTATGCAAGCATAACCAATCCTTCCCAAAGATGGACTTGATTTTTTTTTACATGTACAAATTTGACTGCATGCCTTTAGGTCAAGGTCACATCACCTTAAGATGTGATAAAGTATTATTTAGAATATCTACTCAGACTAGAGAGAACAATTTTTGGATTGATTATAAAAAAGACATTGCTTTTTCTGTCTGGAGATGCATGGTTTTCAAAGAAATCTAAGGTCAAGCTACAAGATCAAATTGTAAAATTCATAACATTCAATTGATTTCAAAGTTAAGCACAGCATATAATATATAAAGGGTGACTTTTCTCCTAGATCCAAGTACTGTTCCAAGATTTGCTCTGGTAATTAGTTATCCACGGACAAGTGGCCTAGAAAAATATACTTGCCCACAGGTGGAAAAGCCCATGTCGGACAAGTTTGGCATGGGATTTCCACACCCCTGAGAAGCAATCAACTTGTTCACATGGACAATGAATACTGATTTCTGCAGAAAGTACCAGTTCAATGTTGTACTTATACACATAAATTTTACTTTTCTATAGATCTAATTTTGTCAAATATCTGTCAGATAATTCTTTATTGATTTGTTCAATAATTAAGCCAGACATTTGATTATTTTAATGAAACATCAATTTCGAAATGAAATATGTATAAAAATTGGAGGAATGTACATTGTAAATTTCCAAATAGATTATAAATATTGGAAGAAATGCAATTAATATCTCTTCCATTGTGTTTACAGATGAGGTTCGAACTGGTACCTACCGCCAACTGTTCCACCCCGAACAGCTGATCACCGGCAAGGAAGATGCCGCAAACAACTACGCTCGTGGTCACTATACCATTGGTAAGGAGATCGTTGACCTCGTCTTGGACAGAATCAGGAAGCTCGCTGACCAGTGTACCGGGCTCCAGGGATTCTTGATCTTCCACTCATTCGGTGGTGGTACCGGATCTGGCTTCACCTCCCTCCTTATGGAACGTTTAAGCGTTGACTATGGCAAGAAATCCAAGCTGGAGTTCTCTATCTATCCAGCACCTCAGGTTGCTACTGCTGTTGTTGAGCCTTACAACTCTATTTTGACCACCCATACAACTCTGGAACACTCAGACTGCGCTTTCATGGTCGACAATGAGGCTATCTACGATATCTGTAGACGTAACTTAGACATCGAGAGACCAACATATACCAACTTGAATCGTCTGATTGGTCAGATTGTATCCTCCATTACTGCTTCTCTCCGATTTGATGGAGCCCTCAATGTCGACTTGACAGAGTTCCAGACCAACTTGGTACCCTACCCACGTATCCACTTCCCTCTCGCTACATACGCTCCAGTCATCTCTGCTGAGAAGGCTTATCATGAACAACTTTCTGTAGCAGAGATCACCAACGCCTGTTTTGAACCAGCCAACCAGATGGTAAAATGTGATCCACGTCACGGGAAGTACATGGCTTGTTGTATGTTGTACAGAGGTGATGTGGTACCCAAGGATGTTAACGCCGCCATTGCTACAATCAAGACCAAGAGAACCATACAGTTTGTAGACTGGTGTCCTACAGGATTTAAGGTCGGCATCAACTATCAACCACCAACTGTGGTACCAGGTGGGGATCTAGCCAAGGTCCAGAGAGCCGTATGTATGTTGAGTAACACCACCGCCATCGCTGAAGCCTGGGCTCGTCTTGATCATAAATTCGATTTAATGTACGCCAAAAGAGCTTTTGTCCACTGGTATGTAGGAGAGGGTATGGAAGAGGGAGAATTCTCCGAGGCCCGTGAAGATTTGGCTGCCCTCGAGAAAGATTACGAAGAAGTTGGAGTCGACTCTGTTGAGGGAGAAGGCGAAGAGGAAGGGGACGAGTATTAACTTACCTAACGGGGGACCAATCATAACGCAACACATTGAGCTTGAATTATTGATAGATGTTGAACATTAACCTATTTTCAAGTGCTATTAAAACAAGATTTTTACTATCATTTGAACAAATCTTTGAATCTCAAGGTTATAATTCAATAATTTGATGGTTCAGCGCAAAACAGTTGTAACTGCCTATAAACATATAGGGAGTTGCAACTGTTTAACGCTGAGCCATCGAATTGTCAAATACTTGGACTGAAATTTAACCACTTAGCTTAACATTTTAATCTTGCAAAACTTAACTGTTGACATGCATTTCAAAATTTTAAGTATTTTGTCTTTGTGTATTTGAACTTTGTGCAATTTCTGCTTTATGATAATTTACATATTTGGTTGCTAGAATCTTTTTGGATTCATGTTATTTTCATGCCTAATTTACAAAGGTATTTTGACCAATTAAATGTGTTGCATGGAAAAATGATTTGTCAGTTTCAATCTTATCAACATGGTTTTTAGGGATGTAGATTTTGCACATCTGAGGTGCAAAATTAAGTAGCCAGGACCCTCAAAACTAAGTGTAGCAATAGCGCAGTTGGTAGCGCGTCGGACTTCTAATCCAGGAGTCTATATTCGTACTGGTTCGATCCCCGGCCGCGGCACTTATCCTTTCCGACATTTGTCTTCCACCAATGGGTAGATAATCGTAAACCTATGTGGAATAGCAACTGGAGGCTAGGAAAGGGATGTGGTGGTAGTACTGGTGTGAGAAATACCAGGAATCCATCGTTATGTGCTCCAGTCGTCGCGATATAACTGAGAGATTGTTGAAAGCGACGTAAAACCCCAATTCAAATCAAATCAAAACTAAGTGATGTTAGTCCCATACACTCTAGAGCTCAACTTAAGAAAAGAATTGAAGACTGCTGACAGACTTCAATTCTTTCTTGAAGTTGACCCCCATATTTTAATATACTTCTATCAATTTCTTCACACCTTTAACCAGAGAATAGTTCTAAATCAAAAAGTGCCGCAGTCATAGCCTAGTTGGTAGCATGTTGGACTGTCATTCTAGAGGTCCCAGGTTAGATCCCTGATGGCAGCACTCATTGTTTCTGGCTGTTTGTCTCTCACCAATGGGTTGATAATCATAGACCTATGTAAGATATCAGCTGGAGGGTAGGAAAGGATTGTGGAGGTTGTACTGGTGAGAAAAATACCAGGAAACCATTGTTAGGTGCTCCAGCCACGGCGATATAACTGAATAAATGTTCAAAGCGGGGTTTAACTCCATTCAATAAATCTAAATCTAAAACATACAAGATAAATACCCTGAAAGAAATAGTCTTTACCTAAAGCAGGGACTCTCAAAATTTAAGAAAGGACCCGATAAATCCCAATGATCGAGTCTTTTGGACCCTATTTTGCGGATGTCAGACTAAAACCCTGATTCAAACCTGAAGCTTGAATGGGTTACAGGTATTTGTGATTATTCGTGGCATTCGTAGTATATAGGCAATTGCTTGACATTTCAAACAATTCCAAATATGCGCAAAGCAAAGACTCTGACAAGCCTGTGCATCTGCACAGTCTAACCAGAGTCTTCACTGTGCGTTTAGGAGATAGATAAGGTCTCAAGATATCTGTATACAATTGGGTAACTTTATATTAACAGTTTTTGGCTGTCTAAGCTTCTTTATGTTTACATGTCACAAACATTTCAAACTGTTGGAAATATCAAGCACAGGCTCATATACTGTTGGTGTTTTATGAATCTGTAATTGCAATACAATTCAATCAAGAGTTATGATTGATTTAAATCACATATCTTTGTGAAATCCATTGCACTTTATTAGCTCCACTAGCCGAAGGCCAGCAAGCTATTGTCATGGCAGTGTGTCCGTCCTGCCTGCGTCAGTCCGTCCATCAGTCCGTCTGTGCATAAACTTTTTCTTTAAACATCATCTCCCAAACCAATGGGCTGATTGTAACAAAACTTAGTAGAAATGTTCCTTGGGTGACCCTCTGCTAAAATTGTTTAAGAAATTTGGATTGACCCTCTAATATGGGCATGGCAGTTTTACACTTGAAAATCTTTAAAAATCGTCTCCAAAACCATTGAGCCGATTTCAATGAAACTTGGGATGAATGTTCCTTGGGTGACCCTTTACTAATATTGGTAAAGAAATTTTGATTGACCCCAAAATATGGGCGTGGCAATTTTGCTCTTGAAAATTTTCAAAAATCTTCTCACAAAACAATGGACCAATTTTAGTGAAACATGGCATGGATGTTCCTGTGGTGACCCTTTACTTTAATTTTTAAAGAAATTTGGATTGACCCCCCAAATATGGGCAGGCTTATTTTCACAAAAAGCATTTTTAAAAATCTTCTTAACAATTGGACTGATTTCAATGAAACTTGGCATGGATGTTCCTTGAGTAACCCTTTACTTAAATTGTTAAAGAAATTTTTGATTGACCCAAAAATATGGGCGTGGCAGGGTGGGGCTTATTTTCTTCTAAAAAAAATCTTCTCTCCCCAAACTGTTCGGCTGATTTCAATGAAACTTGGCATGGATGTTCCTCGGGTGACCCGTACCTAAATTGTTAAAGAAATGTGGGTTGACCACCTAATATTGGTGTAGCAGGGGTAGGGGTTTGAGATGGGGGCTATTATAAATTTTCAATATAAAGTTTATAAAATCTCCTTCCAAAGCATTTGGCAGATTTTAACAAAACTTTACATGAATGTTCCTTGTTTAATTCTTTACTTTAATTGATCAAGATATTTTTATTGCAACCTTTATATGGACTAGACAGGGTGGGGCTTTTTTTAATTTTTTAACTCACCTGAGCACGAAGTGCTCAGGTGAGCTATTGGGATCGTAGAATGTGTGTCGTCCGTCGTCCACAATTTCTTTAAACATCTTCTCCTCCTAAACCAGTGGGCCAATCTTGATGAAACTTGGCAGGGATGTTCCTTGGGTCAAGCTCTACCAAAGTTGTTCAAATAAATGAAATCCACCCTTAACTTTCCTTTTACCCTTAACAAAAAGGGTGAAAATATGAAAATCTTTAAAAATCTTCTTTTCTGAAACCAGAAGGTAGACAGCTTTCATATTTGGTATGTAGCAACTTCTAGTGGACCTCTACCAAG
The DNA here is from genome assembly GCA_948146395.1 of Fragum whitleyi. Classification (NCBI taxonomy): domain Eukaryota; kingdom Metazoa; phylum Mollusca; class Bivalvia; order Cardiida; family Cardiidae; genus Fragum; species Fragum whitleyi. The sequence continues at coordinate 22,865,155 of OX411556.1, forward strand.
TTTGTTCATATCAAGACCCTGGGGTCATATTTGGGTTTGCCCGGGCGCGACCCTTTTTACATAGAATCAAAGAGCGAAAATCTTTTAAAATCTTCTTCTCTGAAACCAGAAGGCAGACAGCTTTTATATTTGGTGTGTAGCATCACCTTGTGGGCCTCTACCAAGTTTGTTCATATCAAGACCCTTGGGACATATTTGGGCTTTGCAAGGGTGCATCCCTTTATCTCTTATGAGCACGAAGGGTAAAAAACGAAAATCTTCAAAAATCTTCTTCTATGAAACCGGATGGCAGACAGCTTTCATATTTGGTATGTAGCATCATCTAGTTGACCTCTACCAAATTTGTTCATATCAAGATCCTAGGATCATATTTGGGCTCCACCCGGGAACAACCGTTTTAACATTGAATTAACGAGCGAAAATCTTTTAAAATCTTCTTTAATCAAAACCAGAGGACACACTGCCTTCATTTTTGGTATGTAGCATCATCTAGTGGGCCCCTACCAAGTTTGTTCATATCAAGACCCTTGGGTCATATTTGGGCTCCAACCGGGCGCATCCCTTTCAGCTCATCTGAGCACAATGGGTGAAAATAGGAAAAACTTCAAAAATCTTCTTCTCTGAAACCAGAAGGCAGACAGCTTTCATATTTAGTATGTAGCATCATCTTATGGGCCTCTTTCAAGTTTGTTCATATCAAGACCCTGGGGTCACATTTGGGGTCCACCTGGGTGCATCCCTTTTTACATCGAATCAAAGAGCAAAAAGGCATATCTGTCTTGCTCTTCGCTGAAAACGTTCCATGGTATTGATCTTAGGCAATTATCTTCTTTTTGACATCTGCCTATCTAATTAATGTGATGTCCCAGGGGTCAAAGAGACTCAGGTGAGCGATCTAGGACCATCTTGGTCCTCTTGTTTAAATTCTAGGAATGTTTAAGCCAGTGGAGTGATACAGGCCCTTTTGGGCCTCTTGTTTCTGTATATAGTGTGATTGGTAATTTTGGAAAACCCCCAAACATTGATCTGCAAATCCAGTGTATAGGCACTTGAATCCCTCCTTCCCCTTTTATTACCCTTCATCGCTATTTAATAAGTTGAAAACCAAAATATTTGCAAAAGAACTTGATTAGAAGTATACAGTTCTGATCCTTAGCAAGTTGACAGAGATCATCAGGCATGATTTTATCCCCTGCTGTTTTCGGCAAGGGGATATAGTCATGATTTCGGTCTGTCATTCTGTCACTAAACTTGTCCAGAGCATATCTCCTAAAGAATAAAAGCTATCACCTTGAAACTTAATGCGTGGATTGATCTAATAGAGGAGAAGTGTAGTGAACAAAAAGTACAACTCTTGGGTTCATATTTTTTGAGAAATTGCCCTTTGTTATTTTAAATACTTATATTTTGTCCCGAGTATATCCCTTAAAGTATAAAAGCTATCAACTTGAAACTTTATAGGTGGGCGTGGATAGATCTTTTAGAGGAGAAGTGTAGTGAACAAGAAGTACAACTCTTGCTTGCATAATTTTGGGAGTTATTGCCCTTTCTTATTTTAAAAACTATGATTTTGTCCGGATCATATCTCTGAAATTTAAAAGCTATCAACTTGAAACTTCAAATAAATCTCATTGAAGAGAAGTGCAGTGCACAAGAACCATAACTCTTGTTTGCATTATTTTCCAATTATTGCTCTTTTTCATTTTAAAGACGCATTTTGTAGGGAGCATTTCTCTTAAAGTACCAAAGAATCCTTAATCTATTAGGGCTCGGGTTACTATCAAGCTTCAATGGTAGGGGATGGCCATTTATCTTATAACTATACACATATCTGTGTGATAACATCCCATATGATATTTTTTTATGATATCACAGTTATTTTTAGAACAATGATATAATGCGGTTATTTTTAGAAACTTGCATTTCAGTTAGAAACATCGATGAAAACAAGACAAATAGAGGTTATAAGATAAATACTAGAGCTTGTCACTGAATGTGACTAAATACCCCCGCAAGTGCTTTCAGAGAATGAGATACTTTGACAGAAGAAGCAAAAAATGCTTCAAATATAAAGATAACTCTTGGATTTGAGACCTCTAAATTGCGTCTTGCAAAACTTAAACATGTGATAAATGTTTTCAAGCTATTGAAGGAAAACTGAAGGAGGAGTTTGGGAAACAAAATTACAAGTATACGTGTTCAAAAAGAAAAATTGTCTTAAGTTCAAGGGGAGATAATTCATAAACCTGTGGGAGTTGACACTTGAAATTTGTGTCTTGCAAAACTTCAACATGTGATAAATAATTGTATACTGTTTCATTACTATTGAATGGAAATTGCAGGAGGAGTTTGCGACACAAAATGATAAGTACATGGTAACAAATAGGAAAAATTGTCTAAGTTCAAGGGGAGATAACACATGAACCTAGGGGAGTTGACACTTGCAATTTGCGTCTTGCAAAACTTCAACTTGTGATGAATGTTTGTATAATATTTCATAACTATTGAATGAAAATTGGAGGAGGAGTTTGCGACACAAAATTATATGTACATGGTAACAAATAGAAAAATTGTCTTAAGTTCAAGGGGAAATAATTCATGAACCTGGGAGAGTTGACACTTGCAATTTGCGTCTTGCAAAACTTCATTATGTGATGAATGTTTGTATAACATTTCATAACTATTGAATGAAAATTGAAGGAGGAGTTTGCGACACAAAATGATAAGTACATGGTAACAAATAGGAAAAAATGTCTAAGTTCAAGGGGAAATAATTCATGAACCAGGGGAAGTTGGGACCTAAAAATTGCGTCTTGCAAAACTTCAATATGTGATGAATGTTTCTGTAAAGTTTCAAGGCTTTTGAAGGAAAACTGAAGGAGGGGTTTGCGACACAAATACTACTATATGTGTCCACAGACTAGGAAAAAATGTTTAAGTTCAAAGGGAGATAATTCATGAACCAGGGGAAGTTAGGACCTAAAAATTGCGTCTTGCAAAACTTCAACATGTGATGAATGTTTCTATAAAGTTTTAAGGCTTTTGAAGGAAAACTGAAGGAGGAGTTCGCAACACAAATTTACTACTATATGTGTCCACAGACTAGGAAAAAATGTATAAGTTCAAGGGGAGATAATTCATGAACCAGGGGAAGTTGGGACCTAAAAATTGCGTCTTGCAAAACTTCAACATGTGATGAATGTTTCTATAAAGTTTCAAGGCTTTTGAAGGAAAACTGAAGGAGGAGTTCGCGACACAAATTTACTACTATATGTGTCCACAGACTAGGGAAAAATGTCTAAGTTCAAGGGGAGATAATTCATGAACCAGGGGAAGTTGGGACCTAAAAATTGTGTCTTGCAAAACTTCAACAAGTGATGAATGTTTCTATAAAGTTTCAAGGCTTTTGAAGGAAAACTGAAGGAGGAGTTCGCGACACAAATTTACTACTATATGTGTCCACAGATGGACAGACAGACAGACGCACGGACAGACGGACAGACAGACAGGCTGATTCCAGTATACCCCCGAAAACATTTGTTTTGCGGGGGTATAATAATACATACTTAGTGTATTGTATGAAAAAAATATCTAACTTGGTTGTGAGAATAATTGTCTCGGCACAGCCTCAACAAGGGTCAAAGTTCAAAGTTGACATCTTGTTGTGTCAGATTTGTTAAACTTTATGCTAGCAAACTCTGATAGCAAGATAACAATACATGTTTAATATGATATCTAAAATAGATCTTATGTATTGAACTATATATACACACAAAAAGTAGACTTTAACCTTCTATTTTTTGGAGTATTTTAATTGTTTCTTACATGTAGATCTGAAGGATTGCAATTACAAGAGCCAAGTGTATTTTTCACTGCTTTTATTGGAGTATAAAGTGCAATTGCCTTATCACATGGATTTAACATAACACCCTATGGACATTATTTGCCATGCTATGGCAATTGCCCTTTATACTCTAATAAACCAAGTGAAAAATGCATTCATTCGTGTAATGATTATAAACATTATTACACAAAGGAATTACTGACAAGAAAGCCTTGACATGAACCCTTACCATTCCAAAACTTGTGTCTCCAGTGTTGGCAGTACTTGGAATTGAATTTTTCTTGGCTAACTTGAGCACAATATGTTCAAGGTGAGCTCATGTGATCACCTTTTGTCTGGTGTGCATGAAAATTCTGCAACAATTCTTTAAACATATTCTCATCCGTAACCAATATGCAGATTTCAGCCAAACTTGGCAGAAATGTTACTTGGGTGACCCTTCTCAAAACTTGTTCTTGCAATCTTGATTGACCCAAAAATATGGGTTTGACAGGATGTGGCTTATTTTGACCCGAACTCTTTAAACACCTCCTCAATTACCAATTCGGGGATTTCAACCAAACTTGGCAGAAATGTCCCTGAGGTGACCCTTTGTCTCAAAACTTGCTTGCATAATTTTGATTGACTTATAAAAGAGGCGTGGCAGGACGGGGCTTATTTTGACACCAAATACTTGAAGCATCTTCACCTTACTCAATGGGCAGATTTCAACCAAACTTGGTAGAAATATTCCCTTGGGTGACCCTTCACAAAACTTGTTCTTGCAATCTTGATTGACCCAAAAATATGGGTTTGACAGGATGGGGCTTATTTTGACCCGAACTCTTTAAACACCTCCTCAATTACCAATTCGGGGATTTCAACCAAACTTGGCAGAAATATCCCTTGGGTGACCCTTCTCAAAACTTGCTTGCAGAATTGTCCCATATATGGGTGTGGCAGGACGGGGCTTATTTAAACCCAAAAATACTTGCCTCCTGGCTTTTCTTTTCTAAACTAGAGGATAGTAGTCCTCACTGCCTTATCATTTAGAGAAAATTTGAGTCACACAGAGTGAAATGTCCGAAAGTTAACCCTTGTAATGCTGAAAAAATACCTTAGCAAAATTCCATGAAAAATAAAGTGCTGAGGGCATGGGATGCACTTACTATTGGTCTATATTTATTCTGAAAACATAATTTTGAAACTTTCATGTTTAGAAAAGAAAAGCCAGGAGGTATAGACTGAGATCAGACTGCACATATGTGCAGGCTGATATTTGTCTATACCTCCTTCCAAAAGAGGATTATTCCGGGTTCAGCATAACAAAGAGTTAACAATTTGTTATAGCAGTCCAAATATTTTAAGTCTAAGGTGTTTTTGACAAAACACATATAAGAATTTATTGAAGACAAGAACACGTTTGAACTTTAGATACATTTTTAAAGAATCCCTTGAGGTGATTATCTCTAAGCCAGACAAACACTCTTAAAACTCTCAATTGTTGAGATTTCTTTTCAAGTGTAATCCATCAAAAGCTTATGTGCTTATGGTTATCTATAAAAGGAAGTTTTTATCATGCTTCATCTAGTATTCTGAAAGGTCCGTGCCAAACAAGTGTGAATGTCTTTAAAAATATAGGCACTTACAAAAGTTTTGCTCTGATCAATCAAATTTAGTCCTGATTGATGAAATAAAATATATAAGACCTGTAATGAAAAAAAAAACTTTAACCCTTGTCATGTTGAATAATTTCATTTTGGCTAAAATTTGCATCAAAATCAAAGGGCACAAAAAACACTGGAAGTACCTACTATTGGTCAATTTTTATTTGAAAATCACATATGTGCAGACTGATTTTTGTCTATGAAGCTCCTGACAAAGCAGGAATATTCCAGGTTCAACATGACAAGGGTTAAGACTGATATATGTGGGAGATGGGATGTCCAAAAAGTATCATCCATACAATCTGACCAAACAAATGAAAGTGTCTTTTAAACAGGAACACTGAATACTGTTGCCTACACTTGGCTGTTAATTAAGTGATTGCTGGTGAATAAAAATAAAAAGGCATTATTTGCACAAAATGCTTCTAGATACCACTTTTCAACTGTTAGTGTCTTTAGCTGAAAAAAAGCATAAACAATAGTTTTGCTCTGATTTGACATACTTGGTCCTGAATGATAAAAGTAATTATATATGACCTTTCAGCAAAAAAAAGACCATCTGGGAAGTCATCTTCACGAGTCAAGGGGTATCAAATCGATTGCATCTTCTTGAATACCCCTTGACTGAATGAATAGGTAAATTCTGTACGATTTATTTTTAGCCGACCAATCAAAAGGTCAAACGCGATTTCTGTAACTGCCAATCAGAGAGCTCCTTACAAACAGCATCTGTACCATTTAATCTCTATGGCAACCTTTTGTATAACGACGACTGTGTAGATAATCCCTTCGTTCCTGGTTTAAAGAAAATGCGTCACATTCATTTTGTATGTTTTTATTTGGTGACTGGTTGATTTTTAAAATCAACAAAATTTGATCCAATTCCTTTTATCATGATTTATTCGAATGCTAAGCTTTTGTTTTTCATTATTATTGAACATTGTTTTTTTCTTATGATATTTCTTTGTAAACTAATATTACTCTATTTGCAATATATGAAAATGAAAGTATTGTTATTACACCCTGTCCTTAATGTCATGCATCATTATTTTCCGTAAAGCCTTCGGCTTTCACATGTAGAAGACAGCATATCGTTCCGAACATTATTCGACTATCGCGCTTTAAAGGTTAAATCGAATACACCCCCACGTGACAACCGGAAATAAGAAACACATGTTTTCATATTCGTTCGGGCGTTCGACTAGTGAAGACGTCTTTCTCTTTATGCGCTTTTTCGCTATTTTGCGCGGCGAGGTAAGTTGTGGAACCCAACGAGTCACTGCTTCTGTGGACGTAGTCCCAGCTTAGGACATTATAAACTAGTGACATGGCTTCAAGTGAACACGACGCAGTCGTGAGTGTTGACGACTCGGCAGCCAGCAGTTTTTCTGGGTTCAGTTCAGTTCCAGAGTCAGACGACAATGCTGGTTCTAAAAAGTCTTCAAAGCCTAAACGGTCGGTGAAACAGTCCACTAAGAAAGACGCTCCGAAGGAGAAAGTCTCTAAAGAGAAGTCAAAAAGGACTAAAAAGACTTCGAGCAAAACCAACTCTGCTTCAACTAGTAAAGATGGCGCCGGGAACGCAGTTCCGAGCTTTGACATTTCTAAGTTGTCTCAAACAGACATTCAAAATTTGAAAAGCCTTTTAGGCATGGACTTAAACAGAGATGAAAGTAGTCTTGAAGATGCGGACCTGCATGAAATGAGTGGAACTCCACTTTCTCAGTTACCTAGACTGACAGTTGAGGTTGATAGCGCAGACATCTCAGGGGGAGAGTCCCCTATAAAAACAAAGAGTACGAGAGTGCTTAGTGACATGACAAATGCCCTATTTGAAGAGGGAGAAATTGTTGATGACAACGAATGGGATTTACCCCGTCTTAAAACTCCAATCAAAGGGAAACCAGTGACACAGTCTCTGGCAGCCATGATAAACATTGCGTGTACCACTCAGTGTGAAACAGAATCCCTTCTTACTAAATTCAAAGTTCCTGAGAACTGTGATAAAGCTTGTGCTCCATTGGTAAATTCGGAGATTTGGAAAGTCATGGACAAGCGCAGTCAGACTTCTGACAGAAGCATAGCAGATATTCAAAATCTTGTTGTGACTGGTATGGTGCCTATTATCAAGTTGGCTGATATTTTAAAGTCTCAGATTTCTAGCAACCCAGAAGCTAAATCATTATTGGCAGATGCTCTTACTCTGATGGGTCAAGTACAGTATAATTTATCAATAAGAAGACGTTATATGATAAGACCAACCTTGAAAAGGAAACATCATTCACTCTGCAATGTGTCAATGCCAATTACATCATACCTTTTTGGTGATGAAGTGTCCAAAGACATTAAAGCTTGTGATTCCCTAGTGGGCATTGGGAAAGATAGTTTCAATTACAGAGGCTCTTTTCGTGGTAGGAGCAACCAAAGATTTCAAAGACGGGGAAACTATGGTTATAATAACAGCTCAGCATCTGGTGGTTATAACAGATTCCAACCATACCCTGCCAATAGAGGTCAAAATAGGGGTTTAAAAAACTACAAGATCCCCAAGAAAACACCCTCCGCAACAGTAACTTCCCCAAACGAATAAATGTAAGTACTGTTTCTTCTAAGGTTGGTAAACTTCAATATTTCACAGAGAAATGGCATCAATTAACAAATGATCCTTGGATTTTGGATGCCGTCTCGGGCTACAAGATAGATTTTGATAGTACTCCATTTCAAAATGAAATTCCTAACGAGATTCTGTTTAATGACGAACAGTGGGAAATTGTTGACAATGAGGTCAAAGAATTATTAAGTAAGGGAGCAATAGTTCCTTCAGTACATGAAGAAGGGGAATTTATTTCCACCTTATTCATTGTTCCTAAGAAAAACGGCAAGTTTCGTCCAGTCATTAATCTTAGATATTTGAATAAATTTGTACATTATGATCACTTTAAACAGGAGACTTTTAATGTTGTTCTCGATCTTATTCAGAAAAATGACTATTTCACTTCCATTGATTTAAGTGATGCCTATTTCTCTGTTCCTATTCATGAAGATTTTCAAAAATATCTAAAGTTCTCTTGGAGAAATCAGTTGCTGAAGTTCAGAGTTCTACCTTTTGGGATAAAATCAGCCCCATTTTGTTCACTAAATTACTGAAACCAGTCTACGCATGGTTTCGACAGCAAAATATTCGTTGTAGTTACTACATTGACGACTCTATCAATATGAATTCATTGAGACAATATTGTAAAGACAAGATGTGTTTGTGAAACACAAATGCCCCCGTAACGGCATTTTTTTTCAAAGTTTGACCTTGACAGATGACCTTGACCTTGTCACATGACCTTGACTTTGGTACCAGCAGATGCGGATCATTGAGATCTATCATCATGCCAAATATTAGCTTTGTATCTTGAATAGGCTTGAAGATATTGGCAAGGTTAAGTTTTCGGGTTAAAGTTTGACCTTGACGGATGACCTTGACCTTGTCACATGACCTTGACTTTGGTACCAGTGGATGCAGATCATTGAGATCTATCATCATGCCAAATATTAGCTTTGTATCTTGAATAGGCTTGAAGATATTGGCAAGGTTAAGTTTTCGGGTTAAGTTTTCGGACGTTTGACCTTGACAGATGACCTTGACCTTGTCACATGACCTTGACTTTGGTACCAGTGGATGCGGATCATTGAGATCTATCATCATGCCAAATATTAGCTTTGTATCTTGAATAGGCTTGAAGATATTGGCAAGGTTAAGTTTTCGGACAGACGGACGGACAGACGGACAGACGGACAGACAGACGGACAGACGGACAGACAGACAGACGGACACGAGTAAAACAATATGCCCCCGATCTATCGATGCGGGGGCATAAAAATACAGATGTAATGATAGATACACTACAGAGTCTTGGCTATGATATTAATTACAAGAAATCAGTACTCATACCAACTCAAAGAATTACATTTTTTGGCTTTATTGTAGATTCTGTGGCCTTTATGGTTTATTTACCAGATGATAAAATGGAAAAAATCATAACTAAAGCTGAAAAGTTGCTTTCACAGGGCTTAGTAATTGTTAGGGATCTAGCTTCTTTTATTGGCCTTGTGGTCAGTGCCTTCCATGCTATACTTGAGGCACCACTTCATTATAGGGCTTTGGAGAGGAACAAAATCTATGGTTTAGGCCCGAGCCTCAATTTTGACAGTCGGGTTGAGTTGACACTAGAAAGTGTTGAGGAATTGACTTGGTGGAAACAGAATACAAGGTCAAAAAATGGAAAGAGAATAAGAATACAGGAAGTTGATTTTAAATGTAGAACTGACGCCAGTGGTTCTGGCTGGGGTTCAATTGAGCTAGGTTCAGGTAATGTTGCTCAAGGTCGTTGGAACTCGATTGAGTCTGGGAAGAATATAAACTACCTAGAGTTATTGGCTGTTTTTCATGCAATTCAGTCTTTTTATTCAAACATTAAACATTCTCACATTGAAATTCAGTCAGATAATGTTAGTGCAGTTACTTACATCAATGACATGGGTGGAATGGCTTCTTTATCGTTAGACCATCTAGCCAAGGAAATATGGGATTGGTGTTTGTCTAGAGCAAATGTCATATCTGCAATTTTCATTCCTGGCCGGGATAATACAGCTGATTATTTTTCCCGTAATTTCTCAGATTCTACAGAATGGATGTTAAAACAAGATATATTTTGTAGAGTATGCAACCATTTCTTCACCCCTGACATTGATTTATTTGCATCACGACTTAATGCTCGACTGGATAATTTCGTTACATGGTTCCCAGAACCTGGCGCTGCTCACTGCAATGCATTTACAATGAGCTGGTCAGGCCTAAAGCCATACATATTCCCACCTTTTGGCCTTGTTGGGAAAGTTGTAAATAAAATAATAAGAGATGAAGTTGACAATGCAATATTGGTCTTTCCATTTTGGAAAGCCCAGTCATGGTTTCCTCTTATCTTAGAGAACCTTTCTTCGTTTCCTGTCAGGCTACCGAGACACAAGGACCTCCTGACGTTGGCTCACGACAATCGATATCATCCACTCAACAACTCTCTACAACTGATCGTTGCCACACTATCAGGGAAACCCTCTGTAAAGCAGGCCTTCAGAATGAAATTGCTGAAATCATCACAGGCTCCTGGAGCAAAGGAACCCGGAAGCAGTACAACCTGGCATGGCGCAAATGGTATCTTTGGAATCATCTCAGGTCAGGAGATCCTTTTCAATCGTCTGAGTGTGAAGTGATTCAGTTTCTGTTTTTCCTTTTTAAAATGGGAAAGTCATACTCGTGTATAAATACCCATAAAGCTATGTTATTACAAACTTTACCCTTTTTGGGCAATGTTTGGTGTGGCAATTGCAAATTGATTTCAAGGTTTATGAAAGGAATCTTTTATCAGAAACCACCTTTACCTAAGTACCACTTCACATGGGACGTTTCTATTGTTCTCAAGTACTTATCAGGACTTTTCCCATTACAGAAACTTTCTCTAAAACTGATCACGTTTAAGTTAGTAGCCTTGCTTGCCCTTTCAGCTGCTCCTAGAGCTCAGACATTAGCAAATCTACATTTAGACTATATGTTAAAAGAGGCAAATGTGTTGACTTTCACTTTTCCACAACTCTTGAAAACTTCACGATATGGACATTCTTTTGTGTTTAAAGTAGAGCATTTCAGCAATGAATGTCTTTGTGCCTTTCATACTTTATTGTACTATATTAAGATTACAAAAAATCTTAGACAAAGTAGGTTGTTATTAGTGTCATATCAGACTTATAAGTCCATTTCTACAAGTACAATAGCAAGATGGCTTAGATGTGTTCTAGAATTATCAGGAATAGACATTTCCATTTTTAAGGCACACTCCTTCAGAGGTGCATCAGCCTCAGCAGCGTTGAGTAAAGGTTGTTCTCTGAGTAAAATATTATCAACAGCTGATTGGTCATCCAATAAGAACTTTAAGAGATACTACCATAAACAAGTGCTGAATGATAAACAGTTATCTTTTGCAAAAGCAGTGCTTAAGTAGGTTCATAGGGTGATTTAGCACATTTAACTGGAACATAGACAGGCTCAGAGCCTTTTGTTTACTTGTTTTTTCAGTTGTTATTTACATGCAAATACATGTTCGAAGTTCTTGTTATATTACAGTTCCTTCCTTGCATGAGTTTGTTTTGTTGCTCTTTAAAAATGCTGTCTTCTACATGTGAAAGCCGAAGGCTTTACGGAAAATAATGGCCCCCCATCCAAGCCTTGGTGATGGATGGAGGGCATTATTGGAGTAAAGCCGGAGGCTGAGCATGTAGAAACCCTCCTCTTTCAGTTATTGCATGCAGATTACATTTGTATACATTCCATTCTGAAAGATTCCAAGAGTAAGTGAAACTTGGGAGATACAGTGAGTACAATGTGTATTACCCCCCCTTTTTTCTTAGATAAGCAACAAACAAACTGTTTCTTTAAATTATGAAAACATGTGTTTCTTATTTCCGGTTGTCACGTGGGGGTGTATTCGATTTAACCTTTAAAGCGCGATAGTCGAATAATGTTCGGAACGATATGCTGTCTTCTACATGCTCAGCCTCCGGCTTTACTCCAATAATGCCCTCCATCCATCACCAAGGCTTGGATGGGGGGCCATTATCAAAACTTAAATAAAACATGTGCGCTTCCAACGGTCAAGTTAAGGCACTACTAGATGACAAAATCTTAGACTGTTTCAATTTTAAACACATTCTAATTTAAAAAGAAAAGAAGACAAAAAATTTTAGGTGATGTTTTTTAATCCCTATACTATTTTTGTCGACTTAAAAATAACATGAAATGGTTTTGAGTTAATCTATTTCACCACCACCACATACACACTAACACTCCACCGCGTCTTAAATCAAATTCCGTATTATATTTTGGAGTAAGAAAACGAAAAAAAAATCATTACGACATTTGAATAAGTAACAAGTAACAATTTTCAGCAGTATAAAAAAATCTGAAAATTGCTCAAAAGAAGAAAAGTTTTAACACCCCCCCCCCCTTTAAAAAAAAGTTAACTACATAAAGATATGAGGAAAAACTGGCCAGTTTGTTATTTTTTGTTTTATATTGAAAGCAAATAAATTCCAACAATATATAGAATATAGTCAACGGGCGACAAAAACTACTTAATCATAACTTGAATAAGCTGTAGCCATGAGATTTTTGACTCCCGTAATACACAAATATTTCAAATATATAAGAAATGGAAATCAAATAATCCCCCTTTTTAGAAAAAAATATGTAATTCCATTTTTATTGAACGTTGCACGGTATTGCTTCGTTTAAAACGTCGCGAATAGATTGTTTCATAGCAAGTTTAAATTTCAAATTTATCTCAACCTTGTGACTACCTACAACACAGGTATCTTTCAAATTAAAATAAATACATATACAAAAAATTCTATTTATTTCTCTTAGGTCATCTTATGTGATTAAAGAAAAGGCTGATGGAAAAGACGAGGGAAAATTTCTGAAATAAAGAATTAATATTAAAGTTCAACTTAATAAACATTTCTATAAATCATTTGTTTAAGACGGCTTAATTATTGAATTAATTTAAATTTCCAAAATTTCGCGCACTTCAACATAGAAACATTCTGCTTTATTGGAGTTTCCCTTCAATGAGGTTTAAAAACAGTGCAAACTTAAACCGGTATTGATGGATTAAATAACTTAAAATTTCAAATAAACATTGAACTAGAAAGCCATGAATGGCTTGTGTCGCTCCACAGGCTTGAATTTCTTGTAATAGCAAATCTAAGTTTTGACTAGATTTTTAGATATTTTGGCTTCTACTGATGTTGAAAAGATTTTCAAAGTTTGACTATTATAACATATAGAGAAATGACCTCCACCCATAAAATACATATTTTTCTTAATATCACAAAAATTTTTGGCTGAATGATAATGGATCACCAGAGGATCGTACTAGTGAAGTTTGATTGATATCCATCAGTAAAATTCTGAGAAAATGATTTTCAAAGTTTGCACTATATAACATATAGAGAAATGACCTCCGCCAATAAAGTACATATTTTTTAACCGATCACAATAATTTTTTGTAGACTGTTAAAGGGTCACCCAAGGATCATTCATGTAAAATTTGGTTGATATCTATCAATTAGATTCTGAGAAAATGATTTTCAAAGTTTCCACTATATAACATATAGAGAAATGACCTCCGCCAATAAAGTACATATTTTTTAACCGATCACAATAATTTTTTGTAGACTGTTAAAGGGTCACCCAAGGATCATTCATGTAAAATTTGGTTGATATCTATCAGTTACATTCTGAGAAAATGATTTTCAAAGTTTCCACTATATAACATATAGAGAAATGACCTCCGCCAATAAAGTACATATTTTTTAACCGATCACAATAATTTTTTGTAGACTGTTAAAGGGTCACCCAAGGATCCTTCATGTAAAATTTGGTTGATATCTATCAATTAGATTCTGAGAAAATGATTTTCAAAGTTTCCACTATATAACATATAGAGAAATGACCTCCGCCCATAAAATACATATTTTTCATCCGATTACAATAATTTTTTGTATACTGATAAAGGGTCACCCAAGGATCATTCATGTAAAATTTGGTTGATATCCAACAGTTAGAACCTGAGAAAAGTCACTTTTTACCATATTTGGAAATTAGCCACGCCCATTAAATCCATGTTTTTCATTGGATCAAAATTTCTTGAACAACTTTGAAAGAGGGTCACCCAAGGATCATTCCTGTGAAGTTTGGTTGAAATCCATCCAGTAGTTTCTGAGGAGAAGATTTTTAAAGTAAAAGTTTACGACCGGACGCACGGACGCACGACGGACACAACGCCATGACAATAGCCCCAGTGGCTTTCAGCCAGTGGAGCTAAAAACCGTAATACATCGTGGGCAAAAAAGCTGAATTTGATAACCTTTCAATGTACCATCAAATTATTAAAAAGATATATTGTCACACTAGTTATCATTTGAAAAGTTATAGGAATTTTGCACAGCCTTTTTGTGTATTTCAGTCTTGCTAAGTGTCGTTAAAACTGAAGGGGTTAAGCACAATTCTAAGGGTTTAATTCACATCTGGCATATAGCTTCGGGGCATATTGACCTAACATACCTCTCACTTTTGGACCTTTTTGTAAGAAGTTTACTGATTGGTCCGTCGCGTTTTTCGTTCTGTGACGTCACGCGTATAGAAATTACCCATTCAATCAGCCAAGGGTAAGATAAGTAAAACGTTCGTAACCCTTGGCTCGACAAGATGCTGGGAAGTGGGTAAAGTGCCTACCTTTGTCAGTCTGCGCGGATTGCTCGGACAGACTAGGGTTGAAACTTTTCGCACTATACTTATTTGCTGAATTTAGAATAATAAATCTATCTTACTATGATAGAATTTAATATGAGACCTCTGGTTGGCCTGTACTAGAACCAATCTCTTTTTCAAATATCTATTTTACAAAATTCCCAGATTGTCCCTTTTGGCCTGAAGGGTCACATACATGACATGTTGCCCAAGAGAGAGACTAGGTGTAGTAAAACGAGCCTGTCCCAAAGCTGACTATAATAACCCCCCCCCCCCCCCTTCAAGTGCTTGTCAATAATGAAATACCATTTTCAATCAAAGGGTCCTAACTCTGTCAAAAATCAATTGATCATAACCAAAACATCACTTGCACATCTGTGCTTGATACTGATCACATCTGAAAGGTTTGTACAAAATTCACCCATTAGTTACTGAGAAATGGAGCGGACATGAAAAAACTACAGATGGACAGCCATATGCCCACCAACAAGCAGACTCCAATAAATATAGTTAAGGGGGGTATAAACAAGAGCACCGCCTACGGGTGCCTAGGATCGGCTGTCGAGTGCTGGATGGTGGGAAAAAATCTAAGTCGAACAAGGGGAATAATTTGCACATAATGCATCTAGAGTTATCCCCCTTAAAAGTATAGGTTGCTCTTTTGATGGTGAACATGTGTGTCAAGTTTCAAGTGAATGCCTTCAGTAGAACCAGAGATATAACAAAATGTCAAAGTTTTCGAACAAAGACGACAACGACACAGAGGCTATAGCAATTCCTCGGTTTTCTCCAAAAAACAGCCGAGCTAAAAATGGTATGTACTTGTACATGTAGATTGTATAGATACATATAAGTAGAATTCGCTATATTGACTCGTCGATTGCATACAAATATATTGTAATCACAAGTCACAATACCCTATTCGAGTTATACTGTTTTTTTGCACTAAGCCCTCAAATTATGTGAGAGATTATTATTTCTTTGGCAAATGCATTTATATGAACTTGGTACCTACAGAGAGATCTTGTCCCAAGCAATGGTCAAGTGAAATATGACAGCCATTGTCTTACCATTCAAAAGTTTTAACCAAGGTTAATTTTTTTAAAGAAATTTGACCTTGAAAAATGGCCTTGACCTTTACTAACTTGGAACCTACAGAAAGGCCTTGTCCCAAGCAATGATCATGTGAAATATTAAGGCTCTATGACTGACCATTCAAAAGTAATGACCAAGGTTAAATCTTTTAAAGAAATTTGACCTTGAAAAATGACCTTGACCTTGAACTTGGACCTACAGAAAGGTCTTGTCCCAAGCAATGATCATGTGAAATATCAAGGCTCTACAACTGACCATTCAAAAGTTATGACCAAGGTTAAATTTTTAAAAGAAATTTGACCTAGAAAATGACCGTGACCTTGGAACCTACAGAAAGGACTTGTCCCAAGCAATAATTGTTTGAAATATGAAGGCTCTATGACCTACCATTCAAATGTAATGACCTAGATTATATTTTTTAAAGAAATTTGACCTTAAAAAATGAATTTCACCTTGACTGATAACCTTGAATTTGGTACCTACAGAAAGGACTTGTCCCAAGCAATGATCATGTGAAATATTAGGGCTCTACCATCCAAAATTTATGAGCAAAGTTTAAGTTTTTCACGCAAACGACAACACGAATGAAGCCAAGGTGATCATCATACCTCAGGTTTTCTTTGAAAACAGCCAAGCTAAAAAGTACATGTATAATCTGTGCAGACTGATCATGAATGATACTTTTCAAACATCCAATCTTCAGGACATATGTAAGAGACGAAGAGAGTAATTGTTAAATTCCTTGAGGTATGAAATTAACCAGCTCCCCTAGGGCCCACACCTTCTGATGATCACAAGAGAATAAAAGAAATATTCAATCTTATCACAAGAACTTTTTGTAGCATGATAAAGGGTCAGCAAAGGGTTAGTCAAATGATATTGACAGGCTGTCGACCAGGTCTTCTAAAAAATATAGGAGTTTTAATAAGAATATTTTTCTTTAAAAAATAGGAGTTTTTAGCTCATTTACAGTAAAGATATAGGAGTTTTTCCAGTGAAAATTATTTATCCTACGCTCTTATACTAACAATCCTTACCTCCACTCTTGCTTTTTCTATGTTAATTAATGTCTAGATAAAGTAACCTTTCAGTTCCATAGCATCACAGTCCAGACAGGAGGCTGCTGTAGAGCATCATCATGATCATCATCACCTGAATTGGCACCTTAAAGGCTGGTGTCCTATTCAACTGCCTTGTAGGTGACCAAACAGGTGACGAGGAACAGATGAAGTCCACAAAAGCATTAAACAGGATGGTGATGCTATGGAAGACATAGAGATTCTCTCACCTGAAGAATAAAGAAGCAAAGAGCAGTATCAAAGCAATATTTGCTATCTGATCATATATCGGCAATACATTTTCCTAAAAATATAGGAAATATTTTCAAAATATAGGAGTTTTATAGGAATATAGGAGGTGCTTAAAAATATAGGATTTGGACCCAAAATATAGGAGTTTAATAGGAATATAGGAATCGGAAGACAGCCTGTATTGAGTTAATATCCATCAATTAGGTCCTGAGACAAGAGCTGTCAGAGGACAGCGAAGATCGACTATTCCTAGTGCTGGATAGTAACAGCAAATCAATATCAACATCTGAAATGTCTAGAAGCTGTCTAGAGGCTGATATTATGGTCACAGAAGCATGTGCACAGTTTCAAAGCAATAGCTTAAGTAGAAACAAAAACAACTACAGTTGCACGTAAAAACATAACCAAGATTTCCAAGTATAAAAAGGGTTAAAATTCCACTAAAATCAATATCAGTGGACAGCATTTTTGTCTAGAGGCTTACTTCATGGTCACAGGAGCATATGCAAAGTTTCCAAGCAATAGCTTAAGAAAAAATAGAGATATAACTGATATACTATATTTGCACGTAAAAACTTTACCAGGAATTTCTAAGTCCGAAAACTGTTAAAATTCCACTAAATGTAATATCAGAGTAATGAATCTTTTTCTGTGGGCTAATATTATGGTTACAGAAGCATGTGTGAAGTTTCCAGGCATAAGCTTAGGTAGAAATAGAATTATAACTGTAAACTATATACAACATTTGCACGTAAAAACTTATCCAGGAATTTCGTAGTCCGAAAAGGTTTAAAATTCCATTAAATTCAATATCAGAGTATTGAACCTTTGTCTAGAGGCTGATATTTTGGTCACAGAAACATGAGCAAAGTTTCCAAGCAATAGCTAGGGTAGAAATAGAAATATTAAAGATAAACAACATTTGCAAGTAAAAACTTTACCAAGATTTTTAAGTCCGAAAAGGGCTGAAATTCCACTAAATTCAATATCAGGCAAAGGAATCTTTGTCTAGAGGCTGACATTATTGTCACAGAAGTATGTGCAAAGTTTCAAAACAATACCGTTAGCTATAGTAGAAACAGAGATATACAACATTTGCATGTAAAAACTTAACCAAAACATTACGCCTACGCCCACACTGACGCCGACACCCGGGTGACTGGAATAGCCCCCCTATTCTATGACTAGTTGAGCTAAAAATGACTTTCAAATTTTCCACTTAATAAAATGTACTTAACTAAAGAAGTGACCTCATCCCATAAAACAAATTTTCAAGATCTTTCAAGAGAAATTTCGGTTGATGTCAATCAATAAGGTTCTAAGATATGTCACTTTTTAACCATAAATGGAAATTAACCAGCTATTTAATACAATGATTGACACCTGTGTCAGGGAAGATCTTCTTTGGCTCAGTGGTTAGCACATTGGACTTGTAAACCAATAATCTTAATATTACTTGTCCGCATGGGTTCAACACCGGCTCACATCGGATATTTTTCATCTATGCTTTGGTTGAGGACAGTTCGTGCATAACATGGGGCTTGTCAGCATTGCACCAACTTGGTTAGTTCGGAAAGCACATTACTTCCTAGATAAGCTTATTGTCATCAATATATGATGACTCTTAAGGAGGAGTGTTTCATGGGAGACCACCCTCTCCACTGTCCTGCATAGCTTCTTTGGTTATAGTACAATGTCTGACACCTTTGTCAGGGAAGATCTTCTTTGACTCAGTGGTTAGCACATTGGAGTTGTAAACCAAAACTTTAAATATTACTTGTCCGTGTGGGTTCGACACCAGCTCACGTCGGATATTTTTCAGCTTTGCTTTTGTTGAGGACAGTTCGTATGTAACACTAACATTGGGTCAAAATTTCTTGAACAACTTTGAAAGAGGGTCACCCACGGACCATTACCATGAATGTTGGTCCAAAAGTTTCAAGTAGTTTCTGATTTAAAGTTTTTAAAGAAAAAAGTTTACCACCGATCACACAGATGGACACAGCATCTTGACAAAAGCCCCAGTTGATTTGGCCAGTGGAGCTTAAAACATTATCACACTATTTGCAAACGCATA
Organism: Fragum whitleyi; assembly: GCA_948146395.1. Classification (NCBI taxonomy): domain Eukaryota; kingdom Metazoa; phylum Mollusca; class Bivalvia; order Cardiida; family Cardiidae; genus Fragum; species Fragum whitleyi. The sequence continues at coordinate 22,884,482 of OX411556.1, forward strand.
AATCAACAAAGAAAAAAAGTTTTCTTTAACTTATTTCCTTTAATAAAAATAAACTAGGATAACAAAAGTCGTTTTTTTCTTTAGGAAAAAAATGTGGATAGAATCTTGTGAGGATTCTGTGACAACTATTTTAAGTGCTGATATGAACATATCAGGCAATAACAAATAGTTTTGCCAGCACATTGATATGTCTGAACACACGTATATAATAATGGTATGTGTCGTGGACAACAGGACAATCTTGGATATTTTAACAGCATTTAGACATTTCTAGGGACAGGCAAAAAAATATTGCATGTTGATGGTTCAGCGCAAAACAGTTGTAACTCCCCATATGTTTATAGGGAGTTACAACTGTTTTTTGCGCTGAACCATCAATATAGCCACTACCAATTAGTTTTTGCCTGACCCCTGGCCTCAATTTTCAGCAACTTCTCTTATTTATTCTAAATTGTAAAATAACTTGCAAACATTGATTTTTAGTTTTATTACTTCTCCACGGCTTATTGGCACCTGTTAAAGTAAACCCCTGTAACAGAAACAATTAACCCTTGTCATGCTGAATAAATTTTGGCTAAAAATTTGCATCAAAATCAAAGAGCAACAAGATGTGTTGTGAAACACAATGCCCCCGTTACAGTTTTTTTTTTTTTTCAAAATGTTGACCTTGACAGATGACCTTAACCTTTAAGCATGACCTTGAACTTGATACCTATAGATGAACATCACTGAGATCTTTCATCATGCCAACTATGAGACAGGGTATCTATAATAAGCTTGAATAAACTGAACAATGAAAGTTTTTTTGGTAATGATTTTAAGAAGTTTGACCTTGAGAGATGACCTTGACCTTGTCACATGACCTCGATTTTAGAACCAGCAGATGCGGATCATTAAGATATATCACCATGCCAAATATTAGCCTTGTATCTTGAAAAGGCTTGAAATATTGGCAATAGTAAGTTCTTTGGTTAAGGTTTTTGGTTATTTTACCTCGACAGATGACCTTGACATTGTCAAATAACCTCTTCTATGGTATCAGCAGATGCGGATCAATGAGATCTATCATCAACTCAATTATGAGCCTTGTATCTTGAATAGGCTTGAAGTTATTGGCAATGTTAAGTTTTTTTGAGTTATTTGACCTTGACAGATGACATTGACCCTGTCACATGACCTGAACTTTGGTTTCGGCAGATTTGGATCATTGAAATCTATCATCATGCCAAATATTAGCCTTGTATCTTGAATAGGCTTGAAATATTGGCAATGTTAAGTTCTTTGGTTAAGGTTTTTGGTTATTTTACCTTGACAGATGACCTTGACATTGTCACATAACCTTGACTTTGGTATCAGCAGATTCGGATCATTGAAATCTATCATCATGCCAAATATTAGCCTTGTATCTTGAATAGGCTTGAAAACATTGGTAATTTTAAATTTTTCAGTTAACATTTTGAGTTATTTGACCTTGAGAGATGACCTTGAAACTGACACATGGCCTTGACTTTGGAATCAGCAGATCCGGATCATTGAGATCTATCATCATACCAAATATTAGCCTTATATCTTGAATAGGCTTGAAAACATTGGTAATGTTAAGTTTTTCGGTTAACTTTTTGAGTTATTTGACCTTGAGAGATGACCTTGACCTTGTCACATGACCTTGACTTTGGTATCAGCAGATGCGGATCATTGAGATATATCATCATGCCAAATTAGCCTTGTTTCTTGAATAGGCTTGAAATATTGGCAATGTTAAGTTATGGTTAACTTTTGCAGACAGACAGACAGACCTTCAGAAGTACAGACGGACTGAGGTAAAACAATATGCCCCAGATTATTCGATATGGGGGCATAAAAAGTACTGAAAGTACCAAATGTAGGTCAATTTTTATTTGAAAAACTTAATCTATTGACAATTCTGGTTTGAAAATGAGAGCCAGGTGGTGTAGACTAACATCAGACTGCACACATGTGCAGGTTGATGTTTGTCTATAGCTCCTGCCAAGGCAGGAATATTCCGGGTTCAGCATGACAAGGGTTAAGTGTAGACATATAGACCCTTGAAACCTGCACATTATGTGCAGTCTGATCTTAGTCTTGACCCGAGTTAACATTTCAAAGCACAAATGTTTAGAAATAATATTTAGAAAACCAAAGCTGTCCCTTAATAAAGTGGTGTGAAATTCCTATGCCTGACTTGTCCAGCACAGACTATTTTTATGTGGGGACAAGTACATTTTATTAGGCCACTTGTCCATAGACAGTAAATTGCAGCCACAATTGTAAAATGGTAGTAAATAGATTTAGCCTAGTGTTTGAATCATTAGGTTAGGAACTTTGTTTTGGATGAAGAAAATCCTCAGCTTCAGCATTTTTTTCATTGAACCCTTTCCTGTTTTACAAAATTTTAGACATGTCCAAATTCAAAGGTTTTGCAGACGAAAATTTAAAGTGGATTTAATTTGAAAAGTAGGCATTCAGTAGGGTAGAAAATAGTGTTTAAAAAGAAGAAATTGCTTGTCAGAAGCAATTTCTTCTTTTTTTCACCATGTTTTTTCAATCATAAAATCACAGGCACGTAAAAAGCAGGGATTAAACAGCAAAGGGTTAAGTCAATGTTCTCTCCATATTCATGTAATCTGCAGCCACGTTCATTAATCTTTCACTTGTCCAGAGACAAGTATAGAAAATCTGTATTTCCACACCCCTGCTTAAATTTTGTCACAAGTGCATATCCAGCATGGCAAGGGTTTAAATTGTTAATGTCGACTCATTTCTATAGATCTCTGTTTAGACATCGATGGCTGACAAAATTTGGTCAATTCTTTAAAAGCTTTTTTTTGACACCTTCAAAAAAAATTATTCGACCCTTAGATAATCACAAAGTATTACATTTGAATTAAATACATGCTGCTGCTGTTTAAATAGAAAATATAGACTAGGATTAGCCTGCAAATGAGCAAATCTTGAAATTGTCCACAAAAATGGCAATTTTTTTAAACAGTATTTGAGCCTGCCCGTCATATTTCCAACAATTCCAATGTGCACAAAGCATAGCTCCTGGCCAGCCTGTGCAGCCAAACAGTTCGACAAGAATCTTCACTATGTGCTACATAGATAGATAAGGTCTTAATCCATCTTCATGCGGTCTGCATATATTATCATTGCATTTTGTTGTTGTTATCGCTAGTGTTGTCATCTAGCTAGCGATGACAACAAAATGCAATACTAATGTACCTCACACTAGTAATGGGCAGATTAATTGATTATAATTGATAATCAGTTGGTTTGGGCGTCCGATTGTGATAATCAACTAAGAAATTTCATAATCGATTAATCAAATCCTAACACATAAATGAAAGCTGTTATATTTTGTTTACAAACTGACATCCGTTTGATGGCTCAGCATGAAACAATTGTTACTGCCTATATATTTATAGGCAATTACAAATGTTAAATGCTGAGTAATGGAGTTGGTAGAAAAATCTGCAGGATCGTCGCAAGGATGAGTCTTCAGGTCATGATTTTTTGCTAAACTTTCATGTTCCATTCTTCAAAGGAATAATACTAGGAGTGCTGTATCAATTTCTAAGAAAAAGGATTGTAGTATCGAACATTAGTTAATTTACACTTACAACTAAAAAGCAATTATCGATTGTGATTTGAAACTGACTTCCAAACACTACCTTGCGCACATGAAATTGTTGGAAATGTCACACACTGGCTCATTTAAATTCAACTGGATAAGGGGCAAAGTCTGGGACAATCAATGCTTCAGAATTCATTTTGTCACAAATTTTTGATAAGATCCAGGATCTCATTTCCTGAAGACCATACTAAAATTTTAGCTTTTAAATTGAGATCAGTTTCTTCACCCTCTAGACATCCTGTCTTTTTTAGTTTCTTCCAGAGGGAATAATTCTGGCGCGCACAAACATAATCATCTTTATTCAATTTCAAGGCAGGGCACAAGTCATTAGTTCCGTCACCGACATATATTATCTTCTTGTAGCTAACTCCGTTGCCTTTCTTTTTCACATGTTCCTCAAGAATATGGCCTTTACATAAGTTCTGAGTACTTAAATCACACCAATCTTGCGTATGATAGAACTCTATTTGCAAACAACCATTATCATCAAATTGTGCAGGGTTCGTATAGACCTCATTTACAACATGATCCAGTTGAGCATGTTTAAGACTATATTCAATAAACTTTGAATTGGAGTCAGAGATGACAATAACATCATATTCTTCTTTGTCAAGATGCTTCAGTAAATCTAACATTCCATCAGTAAACGGTAGACCTTCAATATTTTCCTTAATTTTCTTCTCTGTCACTCCATTTTTGAACAGATGTTGGAAAATTGCCCGCATATAATGAGTCCAACATTTATCACTATACAAGTCCTTGATATCCTGCGGCACATCGCCCTCGGGACATAATGTTGTTATGTGGATGTCACTGTTTCCGTCTATTATTGTGTGATCAAAATCAAACGCAACCAGAACTTTACTCTTCATATCCTTGTTATGCTGCATCTGGAATAAATATATAAAAAAGTTTTATTAGGGATGGTAAGGAGTACCAATTTTACTAATCGATTACTTGTTCACCTTTCCGATCGAGTACTCGAGTACTCTGATAGAAATTAGGAAATTCATTTATTCTGTGTCTTCAAACGTAAAGATATATGGTATTTGCTGCATATTTTCAGTCGAAGAGTCAGAAATGTCATATGATTGCTAATTTATTTTAAGAAATGGAAAATTGTAAAGTGCATGCTTAGAGAGTGTCATTTCTCGGTAATATTTCCAGGCGATATTCATCGGTTATATATATATAATTTTTGGTTGAGAAAGACCAAGTAACTACAACATCGATAAGATTGCATTACAAGGTTTTGGAACGATGCTGCAACATTCTGTTGATCCGAAGATCCAAGTAAATCTTACCGTCCCTGATCAGGGTGCCAAAAGCTGAAGGTGCGAAAAAGTATAAAATGACGTGTATTGATTGACAGCAAGAACAATGACATTTGGCACTTGATTGCAATTTTGGAAAAATATCAATGGATAAGACAATCGGCAGGCGCCCAGGTGTTGCATACATTATCTTTAGCTGAACAGCATTTCATATGAAAGATTGATATTTTGAGAAAATATGAAACAAGAGGCCCAAGAGGGCCTGTATCGCTCCACTGGCTTAAAAATCTCAAGATTTGAAAGAATGATATTGAAAATAGAAGGTAATGAAAGTGAACAACATTCAGAAGGAATTCAGACTTTTTCTAGGTTGAAACATACCCATGAAGGAATGAACTTAATTAACTCATAAGAAAGTAAATTATTTAGCTGTAGATTGAATTTGGGGGTCAATCCAAATTTCTTGAACAACTTTAGAAGAGGGTCACCCAAGGAACATTCTGGTAAAGTTTCATTGAAATTGGCCCAATGGTTAAGGAGGAGATGTCGTTCAAAGATTTCGGGGTCAAAATAAGCCCCGCCCTGCCACACCCATATTTGGGGATCAATCCAAATTTCTTGAGCAACTCTAGAAGAGGGTCACCCAAGGAACATTCTGGTAAAGTTTCATTGAAATTGGCCCAATGGTTTGGGAGGAGATGTCGTTCAAAGATTTCGGGGTCAAAATAAGCCCCGCCCTGCCATGCCCATATTTGGGGGTCAATCCAAATTTTTTGAACAACTTTAGAAGAGGGTCACCCAAGGAACATTCTGGTAAAGTTTCATTGAAATTGGCCCTATGGTTTAGGAGGAGATGTCATTCAAAGATTTCGGGGTCAAAATAAGCCCCGCCCTGCCACGCCCATATTTGGGGGTCAATCCAAATTTCTTGAACAACTTTAGAAGAGGGTCACCCAAGGAACATTCTGGTAAAGTTTCATTGAAATTGGCCCAATGGTTTAGGAGGAGATGTCATTCAAAGATTTCGGGGTCAAAATAAGCCCCGCCCTGCCACGCCCATATTTGGGGGTCAATCCAAATTTCTTGAACAACTTTAGAAGAGGGTCACCCAAGGAACATTCTGGTAAAGTTTCATTGAAATTGGCCCAATGGTTAAGGAGGAGATGTCGTTCAAAGATTTTGGGGTCAAAATAAGCCCCGCCCTGCCACGCCCATATTTGGGGGTCAATCCAAATTTCTTGAACAACTTTAGAAGAGGGTCACCCAAGGAACATTCTGGTAAAGTTTCATTGAAATTGGCCCAATGGTTTGGGAGGAGATGTCGTTCAAAGATTTCGGGGTCAAAATTAGCCCCACCCTGCCACGCCCATATTTGGGGGTCAATCCAAATTTCTTGAACAACTTTCAAAGAGGGTCACCCAAGGAACATTCTGGTAAAGTTTCATTGAAATTGGCCCAATGGTTTAGGAGGAGATGTTGTTCAAAGATTTCGGGGTCAAAATAAGCCCCGCCCTGCCACGCCCATATTTGGGGGTCAATCCAAATTTCTTGAACAACTTTAAAAGAGGGTCACCCAAGGAACATTCTGGCCAAGTTTCGTCAAAATCCACCCATTGGTTTAGGAGGAGAAGATGTTTAAAGAAAAGTTTACGCACGCACGCACGCACGGACGCACGGACGCACGGACGCACGACGGACACCTCGCCATGACAATAGCTCGCTGGCCTTCGGCCAGTGGAGCTAAAAATGATATTGGAAACGAATTTGCTATTATTTCATTTTTTTACCGATTAATCGATTAGTGAAATTGGTAATCGATAATCGGACGTTCGATCGAGTACTCGATTAATCGAATACTCGTTCCCATCCCTAAGTTTTATACTCTTGTCTTGCGGAACCCAGAATATTCCTGCCTTGGCTGGAGCTATAGACAAACATCAGTCTGCACATATGTGCAATCTGATCTTTGTCTATAACACCTGCTATTTCTTTTTTGAAACCAGAAAAACTAGAAAATTGAATTTCCAAAATGATCCTAATTACATTTAGTGCATCCAGAGCTTTGAGCACTTTGATATTGTTGCCATTTTGCCAAGAATTTTTATTTAGTATAACATGTATTTATAGATGTAGATGTAAACTTGTAGTTTAAGTGAGTGACCAAAACTCAATTTTCTAAGAACAGGTATAGAGAGAATTGAAAATTGAGCCCTCACTTTCACCATAGCCTTTGATGGCGCAGCCAACTTCAAGAGGTGTATTTTGCACATTGAACATGCAATTTACAAAATACTACCAGTCCCACTTACATGACAGGTAAAAGTCATACTTGTCTGATTAATGCACATGGATACAGTAACTACTGACCCGCAAATACTAGAAACATACACAATGTGTTTCTCTATTCTGTCCAGGACTTTTTCTGCTATCTCCCAGTAGCCCTTAAAGGCCCCATTCCAAATTGTAGAAGGCCCAAATTTTTTCGCAATTTCGAAGAAAAATCCCCCAATACAAGTGGTTTAATCAGTTATGTAAATGTTACTGGGTGAATAAAAAGATTTTTTTAAATTTTTACATGATTTGTAATCCAATCATAAGAAATTGAAACTTTTTCACAATCAAAACTGTAGGAAATGATTTTGAAGACATAGAGAAGGAATGACCAAAATAAAAATAGTTGAAATTCCCCAAAATGATCAATTTGTGGACAGTTTTCTCCAAATGATTGCCAGGGTCCTTTTACCAAAGAACTTCCAAAAATCCATGCTGTTTAGCAGAATTCTGATTGGTCTGGTAGGAAATTTCAAGTTTACCCTACGAAATACCCTGTAAAGATTTGGGTATTTTGCTAAGTCAAATACCATGTTCAATATGCTAGATTCATCTGATGGAGGACACTATGCCATCATAAAAAACTAGTCTCATGAATTGATTAATTCAGAGCCTGTGCTAGTGTTTTAAGCTTGGGAGTCATTGACCCCTTGACCATAAAATTCTGGGGATCTAGACTGGTTTTGAAGGAGTTAAAAAAAGGTAAAATATGAAAACTTATCAGTCTTTATTCTTTAACTAGAAAGCCATGAATGGCTTGAGTCGCTCCACAGGCTTGAATATCTTGTAATAGCAAATCTAAGTTTTGAATCACAATAATTTTTGGCAAACTGATAAAGGGTCACCCAAGAATCATTCCAGTGAAATTTGGTTGATATTCATCAGTTATATTCTGAGAAAATGATTTTCAAAGTTTCCAATATATAACATATAGAGAAATGACCTCCGCCCATAAAATACATATTTTTCATCCAATCACAATACTTTTTGGTACACTGATAAAGGGTCACCCAAAGATCATTCATGTAAAATTTAATTAGTATCCATCAATTAGAATCTGAGAAAACTCACTTTTTACCATATCTGGAAATTAGCCACGCCCCTTAAATCCATGTTTTTCATTGGATCAAAATTTCTTGAACAACTTTGAAAGAGGGTCACCCAAGGATCATTCCTGTAAATTTTGGTTGAAATCCCTCCAGTAGTTTCTGAGGAGAAGATTTTTAAAGAAAAAGTTTACGACCCGACGCACAGACGCACGGAGGGACACACGACGGACACAACGCCATGACAATAGCGCCAGTGGCTTTCAGCCAGTGGAGCTAAAAAGAGATCTATACAACTGAAACAACATAAACAATTAAAGTGTAAACACACTTCAATTTTTATGTTGTTTCATTTATATAATTCTTTTGTAATAGTATGAAGAAAACAATCAATCTATACAATCTTTGATTTAGAAAGCATTGGTTGCACCACTGGAAATTCAGTGGGGACTATGTGCCTAGCATTTCCTACCACTATTTTGATAGTAGTTTCTTTTTTTTTCAAAAAATCAAGAAAATTATGTTTTATTATTGTATTTTATCATTTTAATAAAAAAAAATGTTTGAATATGATATAGATGATAGTGTGACGGAAAGGCCGGGTTGACCAACCGAAAGTTTCCAGTCTAGTAAGTCTCTAGTCTAAGAAATCAGAAATGATCATCGTTTGTGAAAAACGGGATTTTCTAGACTTGATTGTGAAGAGACTTTTGGCTTTCCTCCTTTATTTATACCCTTATTTGATTTGTCCTAGATGAAATTACCTAAACCTATCGTTTTACCCTTCTTCATTCGATTTCTATTGAGGAATCAGCTTTTATGCGGTAATTATCGGCATAATCCCGGGAACTCCCCACCGGGATTTTTGCATTTATTTTTTTCAAGAAACACGCAAATTCATGTAAATCCTCGATCTTGATCACCCAGGCGCTTGATTTTATGTAAATGAGGCTGAGTTTAGCTTACTTATCAGCTGCAGGTTCATGAAAAGTAGTTCGAAATAGAAACTTCGTGCTAAATTAAGCCAACTTTATTAAATCAATTATTACCTTTTATGAAGTCAATTTTACTGACTGAATGACTCGAAAGATACTGCGTTCGGTCCCCATCGGAAAAATTCGATTCTGTAATTACTTGATTGAAGAGCGGTTTGTAAAATGTATCTGGGTTGACAATCTCGAATAGCAGAAACCGATGAGTTGAAAATTACGGAATGAATGTTAATATTTGAATCTTGTAGTTCATTCCGTGAATTCTACTGTTTAAAATGATTGGTGGGGACTTGTCGGTAGTATATATATACTACCGGCAAGTCCCCACCGAGAAGTGCCATACCGTACAATAAACATTTTCACCTTATTTTCCCCCAAAAAAGCCAAGCCCCATTTTCTCTTTTTTAAGATTCTCTCCCCCAAAGAAACCCTTTTCCCGGGAATATCTTCCCTTGCAGACAACAATAAAAAAACACTTTTCTAAAACATCGTCGCTATATACAGTGGTCTCGCGTTACCTCGAGAGGGCGAAAACTCGAAATCATGCGAAAGCTCGAGCTCGCCCTCCGGTCCCGACGCGCCTTACTCTATTTTCATGTTTGTTTTTACTGCACTTACTCGAATGCGCGTTTGCTCGATCGCTCGAGCAGCAATCTCAGTCCCGTGGTCAAATTTTACTGCATTCACTCGAGCAAAGGGGTTCGCACCTTTCTGACATCCATTGTTTTGCATCAAGATTAACATTTTGTTATTTCGGCCCATCGTCAAGAATACCTTTAGGCCTTTTTCACGAGGTTTCGACAAGTCAGACAGCTTGTTTTCACACCTCTTTGTATGCCACACTTATTCAATTTTAGGGTATAAATGACGGGAATGTAATGATCAGAAAATAATTTTGAGACTTTGAAACAACAATAAAACACATAGGCATTTTTTGTCGAATTAATGCTCATCATCAATTTGAAAGTCATTCGAAAATCGTCCTCGTAATTAATTCAGCAAATTATTCACCTTTATAACGAGAGATATTGAAGATAACCCACCAGAACATCATAACTACACTTTTCAGCTGTAGTTTCAATGTTTCTGTCATCCGTCGCTTGTGTTCGGCACAAAAACGTTGTTTAAGAAAATAGCATTGATTTTTAATTGTCTTGATGGAACTTAGCTCCAAAGAAAATATTGTGAGAAAAGAAGGAATTGCTTGCAGCCTCGTCTATCTTCTGACTGATAAAACGTGTAAAATGCTGTTATTAAGAAACGATAGCTACGAAAATATTGTAAGGAAGAAAAAATATGCATGATATAATGCCTCTCATTAAAATTGCTAAATGTACAGAAAACAGACACTTCGAATAATGACGCCGACGCCTTAATCGACATTTTTTTTCTGTTTTCAACGCTGACAATTCGACCAAATTAACAAATCGTTTTATATGATAAAATAATTTGGTACTTCATAAAACTATTCCTCTATGAGTACTTTACATAGGTACTGCATGTGTTGAAGGCAAAATATGCAAAGGTAAGTTTAAAACGCAAAAAAGATGACAATTTTGCGTACTGGCATTAACTCGAATCATGCGATGACTCGAGCAAATTGGTCGGTCCCGTGTGTGTTCGAGGTATCGCAAGACCACTGTATATACTACCGGTATCTCCCCACCGATTTAGGCATCCGTGGGGAGATACCGGTAGTATATATATAGCGGCGATATTTTAGAAAAGTGTTTAAATTATTGCATTGCAAGGGAAGATATTCCCGGGAAAAGGGTTTCTTTGGGGGAGAGAATCTTAAATAAGAGAAAACGGGGCTTGGCTTTTTTGGGGGTTGAAAATTACGGAATGAATGTCAGTATTTGAAATATAACACTTCATTCCGTGAATTCTACTTTTTAAAATGATTGGTGGGGACTTGCCGGTAGTATATATATACTACCGGCAAGTCCCCACCGAGAAGTGCTATACCGTACAATAAACATTTTTCACCTTGTTTTCCCCCAAAAAAGCCAAGCCCCGTTTTCTCTTTTTTAAGATTCTATCCCCCAAAGAAACCCTTTTCCCGGGAATATCTTCCCTTCCAGACAACAATAAAAAAACACTTTTCTAAAACATCGTCGCTATATATATACTACCGGTATCTCCCCACCGATTTAGGCATCCGTGGGGAGATACCGGTAGTATATATATATAGCGGCGATATTTTAGAAAAGTGTTTAAATTATTGCATTGCAAGGGAAGATATTCCCGGGAAAAGGGTTTCTTTGGGGGAGAGAATCTTAAATAAGAGAAAACGGGGCTTGGCTTTTTTGGGGGTTGAAAATTACGGAATGAATGTCAGTATTTGAAATATAACACTTCATTCCGTGAATTCTACTGTTTAAAATGATTGGTGGGGACTTGCCGGTAGTATATATATACTACCGGCAAGTCCCCACCGAGAAGTGCTATACCGTACAATAAACATTTTTCACCTTGTTTTCCCCCCAAAAAAGCCAAGCCCCGTTTTGTCTTTTCTAAGATTCTCTCCCCCAAAGAAACCCTTTTCCCGGGAATATCTTCCCTTGCAGACAACAATAAAAAAAAACACTTTTCTAAAACATCGTCGCTATATATATACTACCGGTATCTCCCCACCGATTTAGGCATCCGTGGGGAGATACCGGTAGTATATATATATAGCGGCGATATTTTAGAAAAGTGTTTAAATTATTGCATTGCAAGGGAAGATATTCCCGGGAAAAGGGTTTCTTTGGGGGAGAGAATCTTAAATAAGAGAAAACGGGGCTTGGCTTTTTTGGGGGTTGAAAATTACGGAATGAATGTCAGTATTTGAAATATAACACTTCATTCCGTGAATTCTACTGTTTAAAATGATTGGTGGGGACTTGCCGGTAGTATATATATACTACCGGCAAGTCCCCACCGAGAAGTGCTATACCGTACAATAAACATTTTTCACCTTGTTTTCCCCCAAAAAAGCCAAGCCCCGTTTTCTCTTTTTTAAGATTCTCTCCCCCAAAGAAACCCTTTTCCCGGGAATATCTTCCCTTGCAGACAACAATAAAAAAAAACACTTTTCTAAAACATCGTCGCTATATATATACTACCGGTATCTCCCCACCGATTTAGGCATCCGTGGGGAGATACCGGTAGTATATATATAGCGGCGATATTTTAGAAAAGTGTTTAAATTATTGCATTGCAAGGGAAGATATTCCTGGGAAAAGGGTTTCTTTGGGGGAGAGAATCTTAAATAAGAGAAAACGGGGCTTGGCTTTTTTGGGGGTTGAAAATTACGGAATGAACTGCAATATTTCAAATACTGACATTCATTCCGTAATTTTCAACCCCCCAAAAAGCCAAGCCCCGTTTTCTCTTATTTAAGATTCTCTCCCTCAAAGAAACCCTTTTCCCGGGAATATCTTCCCTTGCAGAAAACATTTAAAACACTTTTCTAAAACATCGCCGCTATATATAGACTACCAGTATCTCCCCACCGATAATAATTAGCTAGCAAAACGTTAGCTTAATAACTGAAATTGAGGAAATCGTCGCTATATATATACTACCGGTAACTCCCCACGGCATGATTGAAAATTTATCTTTGAAGGCAAAGTCATTCAATCATTTTTATTCTTCGGTATGAATGAAGTATTGCTTGGACTGAATTCGACATGAAACTTTCTCACGCCGTATTGTTGAAAAATGTATATGGTTCTACTTTTAATTACTAGGCATTACATTGGACCTCGGCTATTGATATATATTTGTATTCTAACTGACAAGTTTTCCAGGTAGTAAGTTTAAATTAAAAGATCTCGTAATATGCGTACGAGTAGTTTATAGCAGGTGTATATATCGGTGAGCGACATTCGCTTGCTTATTACTATTCCTTGTCTGGCGCTTAATGAATAAGAATGGCTGCATGGCGTAGTGGATATGGTCATCGCTTGTAGTGTAAAAGGTTCTTGGTTCGAATCCCGCTCAAGACCAAATTTTATAGACGGGCAAATTTTTCAATAATATGTGTATCGTGTTACGATATTAAAATGTAATTGGTTTGAGTAAAATTGAACGAATTGTTAAAAGTTCAGTTTCAGTGTACTATATGACCTATGCAAGCAGAAAAAATCAAGCGTCTCTGTGATCATGATCAACAAAATCGGTAAACCCCCACGTGGGGATTTCCCGGGATTATGCCTAATTATCATCTAGACGTTTGCATTGTTCTTTGTGTGTAGACGCTCATCAAAGTACGTTAAAGTTACGTTTAACGAACGGCACCGAGGACCACAGATTGGTTTCTTGCACGTGACTATTTTCGGGTATAAAAGAAGGTGTATCACCGGATTTTATCAGTTCGTGCTTGGTCTTCGCATCGAGCACTTGGAACTCAAACAGCTAGCGACTGTTCTTATTTGGGAATACGCTGGTGGACATAATTTGCTGACCCTCAGAGTTGCAGCGGACGCTCAGAGTTGTTGGGTTGAACAGTAGCCAAGCTTATATATTGCCTTGTACAAGGTCGTTGGTATAATACAAGGTATTGTCCCCGTCCTGTACTAACCCCGTTTTATACCGGTTTAATACAACGTGGGTTGGTTGATACAATACTGGTCTAGTATAAGGCTATCCCGTCTTATACTTAGCCCAGTGTTGTTATTGATAGGCAGTTTAAGACTTGATTTTAGTATAAGACAAGTTCGTCTTGTACTTGGTTCTGTACCCTTTGGTTCAGTACAGAACTGACTGGGCATAACCCAGGATTGACGTGCTTAACAAAATATATATCCGCTCGGTGCACGTCACAAAATTTGGTGGCAGCTTTGGGATAATTAGATAGCCGACAAACTATCTCTTACCCACTACCTGTTCAGACTTTGAACAAACCATGTCGTTTCAAAGCACTGAAGGCATGGATGGACTCAATGACAAATTGTCAGAGATGGGAGGGTCAAATGAACGCAGTTTTGCCCGTTCAGAACAAGCGCTCCTTAGGCAGATGCAAGACCTACAACGTGAAAACTTAGGTCTAAGGACTCGTGTGGAGGAGTTTGAGCAAAAGCAGGCTTCTTCTAGGTTCTATACGTCCACACCAGGGAATGTAGACACTAGACAGAAGAGAACACTCCCCCATCTGCCAGAGACACCTCCTCCATCGGCGTTTCAGCCTGTACCGTCCGAAACTGCTCAAGGTAAAATGCAATTAGACCTTGAGCACAGGCCTAGCCCAGTTTTGGAAACAGGTAGTGTACCAAACTATGAGTATGTCACTAGACGTAAACCACAGGGGAGGAAAGTGTATAGCCCTAGTGGTGACATTGGTTTGGACACAAAGTTGTCTAGAACTGGTCTGCACATGAAACCAGATAAGTACGATGGTTCTGGCTCATGGCTTGACTACATAGCCCATTTTGAAGTATGTGCAACAATAAATGGGTGGTCAGAATATGACAAAGGCTTGTACCTTGCCGCATCCCTGCAAGGTCAAGCACGCAACTTAGCCGTCTCATTTGATGGCCCACTGCATGATTTCAACGGTTTGAAAGCTATATTACAAGACCGTTTTGCACCGCCCAATCAAACTGAGCTGCATCGAACGCAACTCAAAGAAAGGCGGCAGAGAGCATCTGAGTCTTTGTCAGAACTTGCACAAGACATCCGCAATTTAACGGGCATGGCTTACCCAAGTGCTCCGCAGGATGTCAAGGAGACTCTTGCTAAAGAGCAGTTCATTGACTCTTTAGTGAGTTCTGACATGAGGCTTCGAATAAAACAGGCTAGACCAACCTGTTTGAACGATGCCGTTAGACACGCTGTCGAGTTAGAGGCCTTTAATAGGGCTGAGCTGAAACTTGCAGAAAGGCAGGGTTATACTCGTCATGTAGACAGCCTTGAAAAATCAGATGACTCTTGTAGGCGGGATATTGGCAACTTACAGAAGGCTGTTGCAGAACTTTGTGATAAGTTCAGGACATGGGAAAAGTTGCAATCGACTGAGCCAAAACTTCCTACTGGTAGGAAGCAACAGGGTTATATGAGCAAACCCAATGACAAACGACCTGGTCAGCAAAAACGTCGTTGCTACGAGTGTGGCTCAGACATGCATTTGAGACCTAGTTGTCCTAAATTGCAGGAGTCAAAACCCAGTTGTTCATCCGGATATGTATGCACTGTGGGAAGCGACCAATACGACATGATGAATACATACGGAAAACAAATTGAAAGTCTTCAAAACACTGTGACTGAACTGTGTCAGGCTTTCACGACAATGAGTCAAATGGTAACGAGTTGTATCTCAGTGTCTCGGGTACCGTATGTAAAGAGAGGTAATAAGCCGGAAGCAAAGAAGAATGCCACAAAGCGTTACTGCTATGAATGTGGCGATTCATCTCACCTTAGACCATCTTGTCCGAGGTTAAAGAAAAGTTTGAAGTCTGATTGTTCAAGACCCAATCATGTTGCCTCATCAGGTTTTGTAGGTACGGCTTTGGTAAAAGTACCAACACACAGGTCGTCTAAGGTTCCAACAAAATTCAAGAAGTCAAGACACGTACCAAAACGTACTGGGTTTTCCGTAATGAATGATGGGGTTATGTTGAAGCCTCGTATTGACCATTGTGAGGATGGTGCTCAGTATGCAAAATGTGAAGACGGTACTAGCTCAGATGATTGTGTTGATAATTGTATGGGAAACAATGTACAATCATCTAGCTCTGGTCCTGTAGCTGAGTTATCAAGGCGCTTTGTAAAGTCAGCAAAGCCTTGCAACAGTTATGTTTGTGTCTGTTGTGGGAAATCTTATGTGAAGAAGAAGTATCTCACAAGACATATGAAGAGGACAAAACATCTTGGTAGCGGCCGAGCTCAAAAGACAGGATTGTCCTTGAATAACCATATGGGTTTTAAATCTGGTGTACCACGTGAGGACGCTTTAGTCGGAGCCGTGGGTAGTGTGACGGAAAGGCCGGGTTGACCAACCGAAAGTTTCCAGTCTAGTAAGTCTCTAGTCTAAGAAATCAGAAATGATCATCGTTTGTGAAAAACGGGATTTTCTAGACTTGATTGTGAAGAGACTTTTGGCTTTCCTCCTTTATTTATACCCTTATTTGATTTGTCCTAGATGAAATTACCTAAACCTATCGTTTTACCCTTCTTCATTCGATTTCTATTGAGGAATCAGCTTTTATGCGGTAATTATCATCTAGACGTTTGCATTGTTCTTTGTGTGTAGACGCTCATCAAAGTATGTTAAAGTTACGTTTAACGAACGGCACCGAGGACCACAGATTGGTTTCTTGCACGTGACTATTTTCGGGTATAAAAGAAGGTGTATCACCGGATTTTATCAGTTCGTGCTTGGTCTTCGCATCGAGCACTTGGAACTCAAATAGCTAGCGACTGTTCTTATTTGGGAATACGCTGGTGGACATAATTTGCTGACCCTCAGAGTTGCAGCGGACGCTCAGAGTTGTTGGGTCACATAATTGTCCACAATTTCTCCCGGTTTGAACAGTAGCCAAGCTTATATATTGCCTTGTACAAGGTCGTTGGTATAATACAAGGTATTGTCCCCGTCCTGTACTAACCCCGTTTTATACCGGTTTAATACAACGTGGGTTGGTTGATACAATACTGGTCTAGTATAAGGCTATCCCGTCTTATACTTAGCCCAGTGTTGTTATTGATAGGCAGTTTAAGACTTGATTTTAGTATAAGACAAGTTCGTCTTGTACTTGGTTCTGTACCCTTTGGTTCAGTACAGAACTGACTGGGCATAACCCAGGATTGACGTGCTTAACAAAATATATATCCGCTCGGTGCACGTCACAAAATTTGGTGGCAGCTTTGGGATAATTAGATAGCCGACAAACTATCTCTTACCCACTACCTGTTCAGACTTTGAACAAACCATGTCGTTTCAAAGCACTGAAGGCATGGATGGACTCAATGACAAATTGTCAGAGATGGGAGGGTCAAATGAACGCAGTTTTGCCCGTTCAGAACAAGCGCTCCTTAGGCAGATGCAAGACCTACAACGTGAAAACTTAGGTCTAAGGACTCGTGTGGAGGAGTTTGAGCAAAAGCAGGCTTCTTCTAGGTTCTATACGTCCACACCAGGGAATGTAGACACTAGACAGAAGAGAACACTCCCCCATCTGCCAGAGACACCTCCTCCATCGGCGTTTCAGCCTGTACCGTCCGAAACTGCTCAAGGTAAAATGCAATTAGACCTTGAGCACAGGCCTAGCCCAGTTTTGGAAACAGGTAGTGTACCAAACTATGAGTATGTCACTAGACGTAAACCACAGGGGAGGAAAGTGTATAGCCCTAGTGGTGACATTGGTTTGGACACAAAGTTGTCTAGAACTGGTCTGCACATGAAACCAGATAAGTACGATGGTTCTGGCTCATGGCTTGACTACATAGCCCATTTTGAAGTATGTGCAACAATAAATGGGTGGTCAGAATATGACAAAGGCTTGTACCTTGCCGCATCCCTGCAAGGTCAAGCACGCAACTTAGCCGTCTCATTTGATGGCCCACTGCATGATTTCAACGGTTTGAAAGCTATATTACAAGACCGTTTTGCACCGCCCAATCAAACTGAGCTGTATCGAACGCAACTCAAAGAAAGGCGGCAGAGAGCATCTGAGTCTTTGTCAGAACTTGCACAAGACATCCGCAATTTAACGGGCATGGCTTACCCAAGTGCTCCGCAGGATGTCAAGGAGACTCTTGCTAAAGAGCAGTTCATTGACTCTTTAGTGAGTTCTGACATGAGGCTTCGAATAAAACAGGCTAGACCAACCTGTTTGAACGATGCCGTTAGACACGCTGTCGAGTTAGAGGCCTTTAATAGGGCTGAGCTGAAACTTGCAGAAAGGCAGGGTTATACTCGTCATGTAGACAGCCTTGAAAAATCAGATGACTCTTGTAGGCGGGATATTGGCAACTTACAGAAGGCTGTTGCAGAACTTTGTGATAAGTTCAGGACATGGGAAAAGTTGCAATCGACTGAGCCAAAACTTCCTACTGGTAGGAAGCAACAGGGTTATATGAGCAAACCCAATGACAAACGACCTGGTCAGCAAAAACGTCGTTGCTACGAGTGTGGCTCAGACATGCATTTGAGACCTAGTTGTCCTAAATTGCAGGAGTCAAAACCCAGTTGTTCATCCGGATATGTATGCACTGTGGGAAGCGACCAATACGACATGATGAATACATACGGAAAACAAATTGAAAGTCTTCAAAACACTGTGACTGAACTGTGTCAGGCTTTCACGACAATGAGTCAAATGGTAACGAGTTGTATCTCAGTGTCTCGGGTACCGTATGTAAAGAGAGGTAATAAGCCGGAAGCAAAGAAGAATGCCACAAAGCGTTACTGCTATGAATGTGGCGATTCATCTCACCTTAGACCATCTTGTCCGAGGTTAAAGAAAAGTTTGAAGTCTGATTGTTCAAGACCCAATCATGTTGCCTCATCAGGTTTTGTAGGTACGGCTTTGGTAAAAGTACCAACACACAGGTCGTCTAAGGTTCCAACAAAATTCAAGAAGTCAAGACACGTACCAAAACGTACTGGGTTTTCCGTAATGAATGATGGGGTTATGTTGAAGCCTCGTATTGACCATTGTGAGGATGGTGCTCAGTATGCAAAATGTGAAGACGGTACTAGCTCAGATGATTGTGTTGATAATTGTATGGGAAACAATGTACAATCATCTAGCTCTGGTCCTGTAGCTGAGTTATCAAGGCGCTTTGTAAAGTCAGCAAAGCCTTGCAACAGTTATGTTTGTGTCTGTTGTGGGAAATCTTATGTGAAGAAGAAGTATCTCACAAGACATATGAAGAGGACAAAACATCTTGGTAGCGGCCGAGCTCAAAAGACAGGATTGTCCTTGAATAACCATATGGGTTTTAAATCTGGTGTACCACGCGAGGACGCTTTAGTCGGAGCCGTGGGTAGTGTGACGGAAAGGCCGGGTTGACCAACCGAAAGTTTCCAGTCTAGTAAGTCTCTAGTCTAAGAAATCAGAAATGATCATCGTTTGTGAAAAACGGGATTTTCTAGACTTGATTGTGAAGAGACTTTTGGCTTTCCTCCTTTATTTATACCCTTATTTGATTTGTCCTAGATGAAATTACCTAAACCTATCGTTTTACCCTTCTTCATTCGATTTCTATTGAGGAATCAGCTTTTATGCGGTAATTATCATCTAGACGTTTGCATTGTTCTTTGTGTGTAGACGCTCATCAAAGTATGTTAAAGTTACGTTTAACGAACGGCACCGAGGACCACAGATTGGTTTCTTGCACGTGACTATTTTCGGGTATAAAAGAAGGTGTATCACCGGATTTTATCAGTTCGTGCTTGGTCTTCGCATCGAGCACTTGGAACTCAAATAGCTAGCGACTGTTCTTATTTGGGAATACGCTGGTGGACATAATTTGCTGACCCTCAGAGTTGCAGCGGACGCTCAGAGTTGTTGGGTCACATAATTGTCCACAATTTCTCCCGGTTTGAACAGTAGCCAAGCTTATATATTGCCTTGTACAAGGTCGTTGGTATAATACAAGGTATTGTCCCCGTCCTGTACTAACCCCGTTTTATACCGGTTTAATACAACGTGGGTTGGTTGATACAATACTGGTCTAGTATAAGGCTATCCCGTCTTATACTTAGCCCAGTGTTGTTATTGATAGGCAGTTTAAGACTTGATTTTAGTATAAGACAAGTTCGTCTTGTACTTGGTTCTGTACCCTTTGGTTCAGTACAGAACTGACTGGGCATAACCCAGGATTGACGTGCTTAACAAAATATATATCCGCTCGGTGCACGTCACAATAGATAGACAAATGGATCAAGTATCCCAACACTCCTAACCATGAGAACTGATTTACATATTCAGGTATACATGAAAATACCAAAGTTAACTTTAATTAATTAATTCTTAACAAAATATTATATTTATCTATCTATATTTACTGCCTAACTCCCCCTTTTGGGTATTATTGGCAGATGAATTTACTTGAGGACTTTTGCATGGAAAATTGTGGTAATTAAATTCAGTATAGTGAGGAGATATATATTCAAATGATATTCCATGTGTATTGGTCAATATATTTATCAAACCAATGTTGAAACATTAAAAAATATTATTCATACATTTTTCACTTTTAATAATGACATCAGAGACACTGAATATAGGAGCATGTATTTATCTTTAGGGTCCATGATGCTATGTAATATTTCAATAATCAATACCCTTTCTTATTCCTTTGATTTAATTCAGTCTAGCAATCATTAGACAGAGATGCCCTCTTAATGAATTTAAGGGCAAATTGCAGACTTGTTTTGTAGTAATAAAACTTGTGATCAATTAAGTAATCAGCAATCCCTCAAAATTTCGCACAACATTAAGATCGAAAGCACCTCAATCAACTTCTGTAATACTTGTTTGCATACTCTGCGCTAACATACCAATTATCTTCACAGTATATGACATGGTATGAAATATCAAGTCATATGGTACGTAAAGACAAACATATGGTGTTATAAACATATGGTGTATAGATAACCACTGTATGGTACGAAATCTCCAAAGAAATTATGGTGCAAAATAGTTATGGAACAAAATGTCTGTATACCTCCCCCATCTTTTCCACCCTTATTTACTGTAGGGGTGTCAGAACTTAAGTAAATAAAGACCACTGGTATCCACATTTTTGGAGTGATATGAGACCGACTTCAACTGGTTAAAAGGAGTGATGTGTAGTGAACGACAGCGTGTAGTCTCTACCAGCTGCACTCTAAACTAATTTGGTGGAGCCTTGTGCTTGTGTTCCGGATGTGTCCCATATCAGGCACATCTTTTCCCCCTTATTTACTTCATATCACAATTGACCAATATATTTTTTATTTTAACAAAAATTTAAGAAGGTTTGCCTTTTCCTCAAAGATTTCATAATAGTACGAGTTTTCTTGAGCAAGTTACAAGGTGGCTAAAAGAAATTATCATCGAAAATTCTTACGTCGTCTTTGAAACAGAATTATGCAATTTTTTTAAGATTCCGATGACTAAGCCAGACCTGTAGTTGTTCAAAAAAGGGGAAAATTGACTTCTATCTAGATAGTTTATTTACAAAAGGGTAAAGGTCATTCAAAATGCGGTGGACCGTAAGATTAAACATCTATAACAAATATTATTAGACTGGCTTTACGAAATTTCTTCAAAACCTCTAGTCTATATATCGACCCGGAAATGACGTTTTCAATAGCTACAAATTGTTGTTCTTGACGACAGGCAGCCATAACTGTCAATGTCTTCCTGAGTTTAGCCACAAAAATACACCAAAATGGCAACTGTAATGCACGGAAGACGAAAGGGTCAAACAAGAAGTAGGTATCCATCGGTTACAATGAATTTACTGCATTTTAAAGATTCGAAAATTGACACACACCCTTTCTATCTCGTGAATATTTAGGTCAGAATATTATCCAAAACTATGCTGCCACTACTGTGCCAGAAAGCTAGCTTCATAATTTGGATGTTGAATGTATTGAGCCTGGGTAGTTCAGCAGTAAACATTTAGCTGTCATTCCTCGGATCGTCTCTGAGTTTGAACCGTTGCTCAGCCATCTTTCTTCAGGGCTTTGACAAGGTTACCAGTCAAATTGGCCCATCGTATAACTCGTCCTGAGGTGCGTTCGTTAGAGCAAGACAAAAATCCCGCTGAATGAGATTTTTAAGAAATCATAATGAACGATTTTCGATAATTTGAGTGAAAATATTGGACGTTGTCAATTGTCATGCAGACTTCCCGAAATTTCAAAAAAAGTGTCAGACATCCGGTCTGACAGGGTCTTAAAATCTGTCAGACCGAAAGAAAATCTGTCGGACCGAATCAAGTTAAAAGAACTGAAGAAAAAATATAACAGTAACACCAGTTTTATGTCAATTTGTGATTATATACAAATTAAAACAAAATACTGACTAGAAGACACTTTAGTTAAATTCTTATAATACTTAATAGAAATTAATTCCTCTCTGGCAAACATGATCAGCTTTTCAAAATTAAAGACTTCATCTTGAAAGTCAAAGTTTTCCTAGGGAATTTGAGTGACAATTTTTCAGAACCAATGGTCGCAATTTATATCTTCGTTTTCTATTGATACAGAAAAAAATGAGTCTTTTTTTGAGACTCCAGTGTTGCCTACAATTTCAAAATAAACAAATAACAAACATGTCAAATATTTAACTATTTAAATAATTACTAAACACATATTTATTTTTGAGATAAAATATTCCTTTTTTCAAGATAAAGATTTTGATCGACAGATTAAAGGAATCACTTTTTTTTTCACAGAAAAAGCTGCATTTACCATCTTTTTGAGGTTGGAATTTGGGATGAGACTAAGTTTAACTTTGACCAAATAAATAAATTATACTGAAGATGCCCAAATGCATCGGATATTGACCAATAATACTGGCTCCTGACTCACTTTGCATTTTTTTTTGCAATTGCAGAAAAAGGATCTCTCAGAGTGAATTTGGGCAGACCCAACTTAAAATGATAAATTGATCAAAAATTCAAAATCTCCATTTGACGCTAACAAACTATTAATTAAGATTGGGAAAAAAATCTTACTAGAAACAAATTGATTTTAAGTCCGTGAATAATTATTCTGTTGCATAAAAACATCAGTGACTGTGTGTGAAATCTATCTGTGTAAAACAACTGGTAATTTGTGTCGGCGGCTTGCCTCTGATCTCGGTCAACTGTTCCCGGGTAGAGAGGTGACTCAAGTACATCATAACTCAGTACATGTACACTGGGGTTAAGTGATGGCATAAATATTTGGAATGGGAACAATTTGGCTTCAGAAAGATTGGTCCTTAATTTGTTTTATTATTATTCATACTGCAAGGTAAACACATTTTATCATTGCTTTTCCTACTGATTGCGCTCTGACTGGCAGTTTTCGCAATATTCAGGTTTTAGAGTTTTAATTTTTTGTTTGTCCTAACGCACTGGAGCCAGAATCTGTGCATCATCTTTTTGAAAGTTTGCGGGATTGTAGCAGGCCCACCGTTAATCTGAAGCTCTGTAACTAGATTGAGCACCTTGATAAAATTTGAAAGTCGCCATTTTAGACGAAACATTCCGATTGCGTTTGGCATATTGGACTAAAACCCGGAAAAAGTGCCGGACAGTCGGACCGATCTAGCCCCAAAAATTGTCGGTCCTTGTCAAAATTTGCCGGACATGTCCGTCGGACCGACGAATTTCGGGAAGTCTGGTCATGACTACTCGTTTTAAGCAAGTGCAAAACCATCTACGTTTCCTCATTGAGATATCCTAAGATTCTTATTGAGCCGCTTAAAAATCTTGCTCTACCAAACGCTTTATCTTAAAAATCCTAATAAGAATCTTAAGAATCTCTTTCTAACGAACGCACCTCAGGTCAACTCGTCCCAAATTTATAGTCAATAGTAACATAGATTGATTTTCATAAAATATGTTCAAGTTTTGTACAAAGATGCTTCTATACCTTACTACATCAGATTATCAAAGGCAGGATACGTTATTGTATCTACTTTCATATCTTTCTCAGCAATCTCTTATTTTGAAAAAAACGTGGTTGATTCTAGTTAAGTCCATTGACCATATTTTTCTATGATTAGACAAAATGATCCTGTGCGTGAGATTTCCAACAATTTCAAATATGGGCACAGCAAAGATTCTGGCCAGTCTGTGCATACGCACAGTCTGACCAGAGTCTTTACTCTGCGTTTTGTAGATAGATAAGGTCTTAAAGTATCTGTAGACTTTCAGGTAACTTTATTTTTAGAGTTTATGGCTGTCTATGCCTCTCAATGTTTGAAACTCGTTAACATTTCAAATTGTTGGAAATGTCACACGCAGGCTCAAATGTATTCATATGACAATGTGTGACTTCCTTTACAGTGACCCCAGAATTGCCTCCCCCTCAGGAGGGTATGGCTCCAACAGATCTTCGTCAGGTCACCATTTTGTCAAAAGCAGACTGGGAAAGGATCCAACAACAACTTCACAGAAAACAGATTGAAGAAGAAAGATTGAGAAAAATTAGAGAAGAAAAAGAGGAAAGGAAGAACAAGTCAAAGGAAATAGTGAAGAATTGGGGAAACACCATTGCTGTAAGAGTACTAATGATGATTTACTGTGACCAAGTAGCCACATAATTTCATATTTTGACAAGCAGTATTTTCACATTTTTATGCACTGAAATGAAATGGCTATAATGTTTAATGAAAAAATAGACCTTACTTTAGAAAAAAAAATAAAATTGTATTTCATACATTACAATGAAACGGTCTTCTAAATGGCCACCTTGTATTTGCCACATTTTAACATATTTGTAGTAATCTAAATAACTTTCTCTCCTACAGAGTGTTGGATATATATATACATTCTGGCCAGTTAACACAATATAGCGTGTTAATATTTTCAAAAATAGATTGACTTCATTGGCTGAATAATTAGGTTGAACACTAATTCTTAAATAACACAGTCTACATTGTAATGTAATCCTTACTATTTTAGGGTCAAAGACAAAGGAAGCTAGAAGCGCGTAAGCTGCGTGAAAAGAAGGATGAAGAGGAGAAAAAACAGATGGACATCGAGGAGGCGATGTATCAGGCGCAGCAGAGAAAAGAAGCCATCGATAAAGCCAAAACACAACAGTATTACCAGACTGACAGGGTCAAGGGATTCCATGTGAGTTGCATTAACCCTTTGCTGTTTAATCCCTGCTTTTTACGTGCATGTGATTTTATGATTGAGAAAACATTGTGAAAAAAGAAGAAATTGCTCCTGACAAGCAATTTCTTCTTTTTCCACACTATTTTCTACCCTACTGAATGGTTATTTTTCAAATTAAATCCAATTTAAATTTTCGTCTGCAAAACCTTTGAATTTGGACAGGTCCAAAATTTTGAAAAACAGGAAAGGGTTAAATTGAGAAAATATTATCATAGAAATATTGCAACTAGTAAAATTTAAACATTCACGTGTACACATAATCTATGAAACCAAAATTTGATGTAACTTAATGGTCATACTTTAAGGTAGTGGAACCGTAATAGTCGGCAACATTTTGGAACACATGATCTTGAACAATGTTAACCGAGGTTTCCTAATGAAATTCATTAGGAAACCTCGGTTTACACTGTTAAAGTGATTACTTCCGAAACATTGCAGATCTATTACCTGTCCACTACCTTAATGGAAAAATGCATGTAGAGTTATAAAGCCTTAATTCAAGGTTGTTGACATCTAGAGGGAAAAATGGGACTAAAAGTATTATGACTAGACTACTTTGCAGACTTTGTAGATAATACTTTTAACTATAACAACGTATAAAGTAAATGGCTTTATTTTGCTGGTGTTCTTGTTTTGCTTTTTTTTTTTTTAGCTCACCTGAGCACAACATGCTTAAGGTGGGATTTTGTGATCATTGAATATATGTTGTCCATTGTCTGTCAAGCAAGGTCAACAATTAAATGGTTTACACTCTAGAGACCACAAATATGGCACAATCTTCATGAAACTTGGTTAGAAAATTTTTTAGACTGCAATGATAAATCCTATTGAGAATGGGAAGGATACATATGCTATGATGGGAAAAGGGGCATTAATGGCAATTTCCTTGTTTACACTCTTGAGGTCACAAATATAGACCAATCTTAATGAAACTTGGTCAGAATGTTTGTCAGGTCACAAGGGTTAGAACCCTATTGAAAATGGGAAGGTCATCCAGTTGATATTACAGAAAAAGGGGCTTTAGAGAGATGAAGGTGAGCAATATAGGTCCACCATGGTCCTCTTGTTTACATATATTGACAGCAATAATTTTGGCTATCTTAATTTATTTTTCTACTAAGGAAAGCCTGTCTAGCATTGATAGCATTAGATATTACTATAGCAGCTAAAAGTTTACAGTATTTATTTAGAGTTTGACAGAAAATAAAAAAAAATGCATTGAACTTGAAAAATCTGTATCTGATCTTTCAAAGATGTACAAAAAAATATTTTATCAATAATGTAACACTTAATGATTTTGCCTTTCAGAGTGCATTAATGCTGACTGAAGTTTTGAAGGAGAGGGAGGCTCAGTTAGAGTTGAAGCGTCTGAAGGACCAGGCGGGCAAAGGACAAGACAAAGAATGGCTGGAACATGCTCAGCGTGAACATGAGGAGGCTATTCGCACTGACCAGACCCGGGCTGCTGAGAGAATCTTGGCCTCAAAACAGAACCAGCATTTCCTGAAAGCTCAGTATGTGGACTAAGTCAAAATTTTCACCTCTAATTGTTGAGGTATGAAACCAAAAACATAATCACAATGTATGAATACACGAAGTGGTTTCATACATGAGTGTGATCAGGTTTTTAGTTTCATACCTCCATGAAATACGCAAATACTCTCTTCATATCTTATAATTTAATACCTTGAAGCAAAAATGAAATGATTTCTCGAAAATGACAAAAATTCCCACAGAACTTCTTTATGCAGATTCTTTCAAAACAACTGCATACACAATTTATTTTTATACCCCCGTATCCAGAGATCGGGGGCATATTGTTTTACTCATGTCCGTCTGTCTGTCTGTCCGTCCGTCTGTCTGTCAGTCCGTCTGTCCGAAAACTTTACCGGAGAACTTAACCTTGTCAATATCTTCAAGCCTATTCAAGATACAAAGCTAATATTTGGCATGATGATAGATCTCAATGATCCGCATCCGCTTGTACCAAAGTCAAGGTCATGTGACAAGGTCAAGGTCATCTGTCAAGGTCAAACTTTGAAAAAACTAAACCCAAAAACTTAACCTTGCCAATATCTTCAAGCCTATTCAAGATACAAAGCTAATATTTGGCATGATGAAAGATCTCAATGATTTGCATCCACTGGTACCAAAGTCAAGGTCATGTGACAAGGTCAAGGTCATCTGTCAAGGTCAAACTTTGAGAAAAAAATGCCGTTACGGGGGCATTTGTGTTTCACAAACACATCTTGTTTATTTGGGGAATAAAATATTTTTTAGCGAATCAGAAATCATGACTTTTTAGCAAATCGGAAAGCATGATATTGATGATCACAATTAAAATTGAATTATTTAAGCTTGTAGAGTTTTTTTTTTAAGACTATTGGTGGTGTCAATGGTCTTGAGGTAGAGTGTCGGCCTTGAGGTCCCAGAGTTCAATTCCAGGGAGAGGCTACAGATGTTGGTTCTTTCATTTGCCCGTAAATTGGCGCAAGTACTGATGAATTTTCCAGAATAAGAGCTTGTTTCCCAATCAATGTAAATAGGTTTAAACCAATATTTTTATATCATTGTGTGGCGATTATATCCTCTACTTACTGCTGTGACTAAGTAACTGTATATTATTTATCTTATGCAAGCAAGACTTTTTAGTAGCCCATTAATCACATTTCTCGTATAAAACAGAATTATGGATCATCATAAACTAAAAGAGAAGGCTCAGATGGAAGACATGGTAGAAGGGGAGGAGTTACAGAAACTTGCATTACAGAACAAGATGGAAAAGGAACGGCTCGAATCTATCCGTAAAGACGAAAAGAGACAATTAATGGAAGACAATCAGCGACAGATCGAGGAGAGAATTGCCCTGAAAAAACTACAAGAAAATCAAGAAGATGTAAGTATATTTGTAAATTGGATACTTGTTTTAAACTTTGGTAAATTAATTTGGTATATCTGCAATGTGCATGAAATTCGCCATTCGTTTGGACAAGATATAGTAGTCCTTAGGGAAGTTGACCAGTAATAGTTCTGCAACATTTCGGAAGTAATGAACTTTAACAGTGTTTACCGAGGTTTCCTAATGATTTTCATTAGGAAACCTCGATCAACATTGTTAAAGTTCATCAGTTATTCATTAATGTAGAAACTAGGCTATGCCCATTTTTTTAAATCAACTTGTAATGTAATGTTCATTCAAAGTCTTTATGCATCGAGATTGCTTAATATGACCTTTTAAGACGTTGCTATGACAAAATCATCACATCATTAATTTCTGTAGTAGCAATTCCGTGGGTTTTTGGAATAATAAGAAGCAAGTCAATCAATCCCTATGTCAGGCATTACACTGCCTCAAACTTACTTAAAGGATTAATCTCTTAAATTTGTTACTCATTAAAGTTTGCTACATGTATTATACAGTATAGTTGCATGATCATAAGCATGACTGGTTATTTAATTTAGAATTCTGTTAGATAAAAGATTGTCAGTTTAACTCTGTGTTTTATTTTGAAACAAATGTTTGACTGAAATGAAAAATTGATACAAAATCTTAAGTAAATAGCTAGCAATGTAAGGATGCAGCGGAAAACAAAAATTGATACAAAATCTTAAGTAAATAACCATCAATATAAGGATGCACTGATCCAGGAGTTTGGACCTGGAACCTCTAACCCATATAAATCTTAAGCAAAGCTCTGTTTTTCAAGTTAGAAAATCTAAATGATTCAAAGTATCATTTGGACAGAGGATAAATAAAATGTAGAACCTATAACTTTGTTCAAGCTACAGTTACAATATTTTATTTGTCATATGGCAGATATTATAAAGCAAGAGCCTTTTTGTACCCTCCCCCCTCCCTTTTACCACCACCCCTGAAAGAAATTATAATGGATTGGCACATAGCATTAGGACTAGGAAATCATTGCAATACATGTATATAAATTCTCTGATATATCTTTTATGCCCTACTCTTATTTGTATTTGTTGTAATATTACTAGGAAGAAGATGAAGAATGTCGTGTATTTGCTGCCGCCAAAAGAAAAATGATGAAATTACGAGCTGAAAAAGAGAAACAATTACATAAGTAAGTTCAGCGCTTCTCATGCTATTTACAACATATTCCTGCTGTAATCAAAGTTTTGGTAGAAAGTTTAGACTGACATGAGCTTAACAGACCTGGGACTTGTTTTACTAAACATCTTACGGAAAATTTTAATCTTAAGTGAAAACACTAATCGTACACTGTGTTTTCATTCATTGATGGATTCTGCCTTGCAATATCTCATTGAAATTGTCTTTAAGAGACAATTCCAATGAGATGATGCATGGCGCAATTTCATATTCAGTTACTACTGTAGGAGCAACTTTTATTAATGACTTGTGCAAAAACTTATCGTAAGATGTTTAGTAAGGAGGGGCCCTGTAGTCTAATTTCAGCCTAACTGCCGGCTCTTGACTTAGCTATTGTTGGAAAAATGCTTGTTCATGATTGGTTGAAATGTCCCATTAGTTGGAAACAATTGATGATGGTTTGAAACAGGTTTTTAATTCAGCACGAAAAGGGCTAAACTGATTAGTCTATTGTGCAATACAAAGATTCAAAGATGTTTCTGTCTTGATGCATTACTCTGATTTTCATTCAATGTCGCCATTGACTTGCTGTTACAAATATACAAATGTAAAAATGTACTATCCATTATAAAGAGTAGTTGAGGTTTGCTGTACTCCGTCAGCTCTTGTTTCATTAAAAAATGAGAAATTCTCATCTCTGGGAAATTTCGATATTAGAAAAGATAAGAGCCATCCTTTTATAACAAGCTTTGATGATAAAGAAATTAAGAATTAAGCGCGTAATATTTGGTCTTAAATTGTGTTTCTTATTCACCCTAACTTTCCTTTAGACTTTGTAATGAAAAAAGAATCAGATCAAATCATTTCCAAATCCAGGGGTCAGTGCACAACTACTGTTCATGCCTTTAATAGGCAATTTCAATAGTTTTGCACTCACCCAACATATTTCAAATTGATTCCTATGCCTCTCAGTTGATTTTATTTCTTTGTCCGTCACTTTAAAATTCCTCTCGATGTTTTATTTTATTTCGTATTTCAGTGAGAAACAACAACAGTTAGAGCAGATCAGAGAGAAGCTTGCTGCTCAGCTCAAACAGAAGATGGACGATGAGGATGAGCGAATCCGAGCAGCCGTTCATGAGGCCGAGGATAAGAGAGCCAAGGAGGAATCAGAGAAAGAGGAAAAGACGAAGAAAGTGATCCAGTCACAGGCGGAACATAGGAATAAACAGGTAGGGGATGTTAGACCATTATCAGTTGACATATTTTTTGGTTGGCCTGAATTGAAAGAGGTTGAAGAAATCATTTCAAGGCACTGCAGGGGTTGACACTAACTCCTGAGATTAAGTAGTCAGTGAACTCCCACCACATGAAATCAAGGACTCCAAGCTCAAATTTAGCAGTCCTAATTTTCAAAATGAGAGAACAGTGTGGAAAAGAAGAAATTGCTTGTTATAAGCAATTTCCTCTTTTCCACAATGTTCTTCCAAAGAGGGTTTTTTTTCTCAAAATAGTACAAGATGCCATCAAATGTTTTCTTCAGCAACTTTTGCAATGAAAGATCTACAAGTTTTGCACGTGTTAGAAAGGGCACTGCTCTGTTTTTCAAATTATTCTCATATGACCCCTGGAGTCCACCGGACTCCTTATTTGCAAATGGAAGGAGTCCCAAATGATAAACAAGGAGTCTCGGACCTTGACAGGGATTTGACACATGATGATTTAGTCCTGAAAATGTTTTTGAAAAAATAATGTTTAAATATACTTAAATTAATATAATATTTGTACCTCGGCTGTTTTTGGAGAAAACCCGTGGTATTGCTATAGCCTTCATGTCGTTGTCGTCATCGTCGTCGTCGTCATGCAAAAACTTTGACATTTTGTTATATCTCTGGTTCTACTGAAAGCATTTACTTGAATCTTGGCACACATGTTCACCATCAAAAGAGCAACCTCTACTATCAAGGGGGATAACTCTTGATGCATTTTGAACAAATTATGCCCCGTTTTTCGACTTAGATTTTTTCCCACCATCCAGCACTCAACAGCCGAGCGTAAGCACCCGTAGGCGGTTCTCTTGCTTCGGGATTAACCATCATGTGTTGAATCCTTTAGATTTAAGGGAGAGGCAAAATTATGTACAATTTTGAAATCAGTTCAACATCATGATTTTTGGGTAACTTTGTAACCTTCCAAAACAATTGGAATTAACTAGCAGAAATAAATAACATAGCAATGTCTGAAAAAGAATTATATAGTTATCTTGGGGCTGCAACATCATTAGGGACAATTCCACATTTGGGCTGATTGAAAATTTTTGGGGTACACAGTTTCTACCTTGAATTGTGAAATGAAATGTTGTTAGAATAGCATAAAAAACATCGTGAGAAAAGAAGAAACTATTAATTTTAAAGATGTTAGATTCTGAGTTGATGTGTTATCAATCAAATCTTAAAAATTAGGCAATATATATATATTTTTAAAGCTATGACCAATTTGCTCCAATTCAAATGATTACTTTAATTTATGTCAGACATAATGAACATGTCTGAAAAAAAAATGGAATGAACACTTTTCATAGACTTTTAGAAAATCATATTTAATTCCAATACCTTTTTAGTCAAGTTGATAATACATTTATCAATATGTCAATGCTCAAAATAAAGTCCATTCACTAAGCTAACATTTTTTTTCGAAGCAAAGGTAGGTTTTATAATGCATTCCATTTTTTTTTTTTTTTGAAATTCCAAACTTGGGATGGAAAACCATTACATATCAATAAATAGCCACATGTGAGGAGTCTGTGACGGATTTTCTCCACTCTCTCTGTAGCTATTTATGGATTTGCTTTTTAACATTAACTTTTGACATTCAGCATTCATGATAAAAATTAGAACCATGATGGGTTAACATCACATTGAATGGTGACAGTTATCCATTAGATCCCTGACTGTTTATTAAATAGAGGGTATTAAATGAGTGGTCATGGAATACTGAATTTATGAAACGAGTCATCTATAAACAGATAAAAACGAGGCTACGCCGAGTTTTTATCTGTTCATATATGACGAGTTTAATAAATTCTGTATTTCATTAGCACAAATTTTACTCTCTATATATAATATGAGCCGAATTTTTGCAAAAAATTGTCAAAAATTTTGAAATTCAAAATTTCTTTTTTCTGTGAAACTTATTACGCCTTTTAAAACTGACATTACAATATACACATTATGATGTCATTTTTTGCGGTACAAAATAGCCTTGCTAATTGCTCTGAGCTCATTTGCATAGTTATACCACTAGTGTAGTAACACCCGTGCAATATCAAAAATATTAAACGGGTTTGTTTCACTCCCGCGATGTAGATCATATTATAAAGATATTTACTTGGTATGTATATTTGTAGATGCTGGAGACTGAACAGAAGCGTAAAGAAGAGAGACGTCAGGAACTCGAGACTATCCGCATCCGTCAGGCGGCTGATGAGATCTTCCGTCGTAATGAAGAAGAAAAACAGAATAGAAAGTATGAGGCAAACAGAGATTTGGCCAGGTTCCATCTTACACAAGCAGTAAGTATGACATATGTGTTTATTGTATAATGTTAATTTTGTCTTTCAAATAAGTTAATTCCAAGAGGTCCTAAGTTTAAATCCAGGGAGAGGCTATCCATCTTGGTTCTTTCGTTGCCCCACATGTTTGGCGCTCGTACTTGCAAATTTTCCAGGGAGCAGATTAAAAAAAGGATAGATCTTAGTTGAATCAATGTGAAATAATTAGATTTAACTCTACCATTATTTCTTGAGACATTTCTTTCCCTAATGGCTACCCTAGATTTCTATAGTAAAAAGATATCAGTGATATTGTTTTCAAAATGTGTAGGATCTCATTCTAAATGGCATCAAAACAACATCACCAAAGAACATTTTTTAGGTATTTTTATAATCTCTGCATTCCTAAGTGGCTTATAACATACAAAACTGGTATTTATGGGAGATAAATAATCTGTTACTGATTATGTTTGAGACAAGCTGATCTTAACCTAGTCTGCAGTAGAAAGGTTATTGAGCTCACAATGGCTCTCTTGGTAACATTTCTATTCTAGTTATGATCAGCTTGTCTCAAACAAAATCTCATAAGAGATATTCTATATTTCTTTTTATTGGATGAACAACAAAAGCTTTGTTTTCAATGGAAAAAAATATTCACACAATAAAAGATTCTTGATCTTACCTGTAATAAACAAACAATTATTCTTTTTCTTTAATGCAAATATACTTGTTTGGTGGTCATATGACCAAGTTTTCATCTACCTTTATTTAAAATAAACCATCAAAAATCATTTAAGAAATTTGACACAAACCTGTTACTTCTACTAATTTAGGATCAGAGGAAGACCAAAGAGGTGGATGAGAAGCAACAAAACTTTGCCCTGGATAAAGCCAACATGGATCTGCTGGCTATTGAGGAGCAGCAGTTCCAAGAGTATGCCAGTAAAGTCATTGATCATTGTGAGAAGGGAGGCAGAAATGTCTACCCACTCAGAAAGGCTGCTAAAGGGGGACATGGAGGCGGGGCTGGGCCTGTGTTTGATGGGAAGGGCGGGATTAGACCTAGTTATATGGTTATGGATAAGTCTGGAAAACAAATGCCTCATTACCAGCGTGACTCTACCGAGGAAACCAAACAAAATATCTATGATGTTCAAACTAAGAAGAGGCTAGGGTTTGTGTGGTAATCAATATGAATGAATGAACAAACTTATTTTTGAAATGTTAATGTATAAATTTGTTTTGTTAAAAATCTTATGTTTCGTCTCTATTCAATGAGTGCCTGTTATGTTTATTACACAGTTTAATAATAAGAAAAATGAATAATTAGAAGTTTTGGATGTTGTTAGTCTATATTATGGCATTACTTTACAAAGAAAATTGTAAGTTGACAGCTTACAAATTTTACAATGTCAGCTGATGTTTAAGATCGATTTATCTACCATTAGATAATAGATAATTACATTAGATAATAACAAGAGCTGTGTTAGATTTTCACAAGAGGCATATCCATCCTTGAAAATCTCTAGTTTTTGATGTTCACAAATTGAATGACAACTTAATCTATGCAAGGAAGCAATTATCTCATTATTTTAGTGCAAAATCATGACGAATTGCGGAGGTTGTGGGCTGGAATGATGTCATAGAGGATAATTGTTTGAATGTAATATCAATTCATTTTCATTGAGTGAACAACAAAAGCTAAATTTGAACAAGTGGCAAAGTAAGAAGTTAAAAGTATAGCTTTTGTTGTTCACAAAATGGGAGAGTAATCTATTCTACATGAAATGCAAATAGTTATTTATTTCCTTAATGCAAATATGAGACAAATGTGATAATTTTAGGACAAATTTTCATAAAGCACATATTGCATGTGATTATAAATACAAGGAAATGTTGTGGTTTTACATCGCCCCAATTAGATAACCTTTAATAGAGTGAAGTGAAGAAGAATTTATTTAACACATTCCTGTTTTACAAAATTTTTGACCTGTCCAAATTCAAAGGTTTTGAAGACGAAAATTTAAAGTGGATTTAATTTGAAAAATAACCATTCTGTAGGGTAGAAAATACAATGTAGTGTGGAAAAAGAAGAAATTGCTTGTCAGAAGCAATTTCTTCTTTTCCACAATGTTTTCTCAATCATAAAATCACAGGCACTTAAAAAGCGAGGATTAAACAGCAAAGGGTTAATGCTTTTTGGTGGTTTATCGAGAAATAATAGTAATTTATCACTTGATAACCTCACCGCAAAAACAGTGAAATTGTAAAAATTTTATACCCTGCTTTTGTGCATTTCACCCTATCTGATGTCATCTATGCAGGCCGAAATAAGTGACGTCACAATGAACGTTGCATAGCAATCATGTGCGAAATGACGCGCTTTAGACAAATATGTCCTAGAAATTTTATATTTTGTCTAATTTTTGCAATAAAGAAAAAGAATAATCCCGTTTGTTTTTCGAGTATGATTGATTAATATTTCATTTTGTGTTGAACAAAAGCTATATTTTCACTCGTGGCTCTGCCACTTTTGAAAATATAGCTTTTTTTATTCACTCAATGAAATGTAAATTCATCTTACACTGATACAAACGATTATCCTCTATTTATTTATTTGGTATTTCGCTGGTTTGGCAGTTTGATTAACAAGTGATTATCTATCAATGTTTCATGATTATACACCAAAAAGCATTAAAAAGATGTTATCTTTCCTGTAAAAGTGTTGTATAGATCTACATATAGATTTACAGAATGGTCACTATTGCTTTTAAGGGATTGTGAGAATATACATTTTTTATTTTATGGAGGAAAATAATTAAATGAAAATCTTAACCACATTGTGTGAATTTGCTAAGTGAATTCATATCTCGATGGCTCGGCGCGAAAGGGTTGTAACTAGGATTTTTTGCAAAATCCATTTTTTTGCAAAAAACACATCCATTATTGCCGATACATTATCTGTAAAAAAGGCAAGTCTGAAAGATTTCTAAAAAAAAAATTATTTGAATATTTGTCCTAAAGTTGTAACTCAAAATGCACATTGACATTAGTGTGAAACGGTTGTAACTCAAGTTACAACCCTTTCGCACTGAACATTTTTCTCACTTGATCCTGAAAAAATCAATATCTCCTTGGTAGTTCTTAGAAATGATTTAAATTCATATGTTATGTGTACTATTATTGAAGTTTAAGTGTATGAACTTCAATATTGATGTGTATTTAAGCATTCCCGAAAAAAAATATTATTAGTTTTAATGAACCGAAATATACCCTAGTAGAAGAAACAGAAATATTTAACACAGAATAAACTGTATCAAAAGGTAAGTCCAAGTTTTTTTCAATATTTTTTATTTCTTTTGGTACAAATAAAATCTTTTCCCAACTTTATTATTATTTTTTTTTTCAAATCTATTGAAATACAATCACTTTTGTTACAGACAAAAATGACCTTATTGAAATGAAGCTTTCTCATGAAATTTTTATCTGCATCCTCTTAAAAATGTACAAAAATTAAAAAAAAAAATCTGAAAAAATGAAAACAATTTTGAGCATGCAGCTATATTTTGCTTTAACACAATAGTTTGTTATAATGTCTCATACTTATAATATTAAACTATTT
This sequence comes from Fragum whitleyi, assembly GCA_948146395.1. Lineage (NCBI taxonomy): Eukaryota > Metazoa > Mollusca > Bivalvia > Cardiida > Cardiidae > Fragum > Fragum whitleyi. Next base: position 22,920,843 of record OX411556.1, read on the forward strand.
GTTTATAGTGCTCCATGTCATTAAATCATAATGAAAGGAGATTGATTTTTTTTATTCATGAAGGTATGAAACTATAAATTTAATCCTACTTATGTATGAATCTGCTTTGTGCGTTCATAGAGATAAGATTTTAATTTTCATACCTCAATGAATTAAAGAATTATCATTTTTTATCTTTTTCTAAGAAGTATTTGATATTCATATACTTTTCTGTAGAACAAAAAGGTCATTTATATTGAGATCAGGGCCTGAGGTTATAAAACTTTTCTCAGGCTCATCTGAGAAATTTCTCAAATTTTGAATTTAAATAAATGTATTAATATTACAGATAATATTAATAAGTTGTTATTTATAACAACTTATTGATATCATCTTTAATGTTCATACATTTATATTAGTATTACAACAGTGTTACAGCTTTAGTTTTAAGTTGAAATTTGAGAAAATTTTGATAGAGAATGAGAAAATTTTTATAACTTAGGGTCCAGAATAAATAGATAAAGCGGTAGTTGTGAGACAGTTCAATAGACACTTAAACAATGAAATATATTACCCTCATCTAGATTATATCTTTATTGTCCACCAATCTACCAACACAAAAAATTTGTTGAAGCACTAAGCTTGCTGTTTTCATTATTCTATTTTCAATTTTATATACGCCTGTTGGATGATAGGACAAATTACCACTATGTTAACACACCTGGCATCTGGGCCACTTCTCTGTTTAAAGCATAACTCTGTCAACTTGACTGAAACATGGCGGTAATGTTCCTCTCATGATTACAGAGTGAAGTTCACAATCAACAACCGTAAATCTCCCTAGCCTAAGTATTGGGTTATTTCCCTTTGTTGATTTTCATAAAAGGAAATCCAGCAGTATGACAGGTGTATCTTGTGACAATTTGCCACCTACTTTATCAAGATATATACCAACAATTTTTTTTTTCGCAAACTTAAACCTTACATGTCTTTTTCCTTTTTTTCCTCAGGTTAAAAATGATTATCCAAGCATCAGCTCACCAGGGATATAAACAATTTAAGGGCTCAGGACGACAGTGTGTTGCAAATGCTGTCCATGCAATTATCCATTCCATTAAAGTGCCACCAAGGCTGTGGAACACAAAACATCTGGATTCAATATTAAGTTCTGGTGATCAGCTTTACATGACCCTGGCAAATCAACATAACTTGGAATACCTTACATATCAAGATCTACCAAATCACATTGCTGCCATTCATCCAAGTTTTAGTGGTATGGTTGATGGAAAGACTGAAGGCCTTTCATACTCATTGTATGATGCTCTTGATAGTCTATTTAAACAAGACCACAACTCATGCTTGTTTACAATGGGAAGATGTGAACCATTTTATACAACTGCTATTATCAAATCTGATGAAGAGTTTTACATATTTGATTCTCACAGCAGAGATTGCAAAGGGTTATCATCTCCTGATGGGAAGGCTTGTTTAACCAGTCACAGTGATTTAAACTCATTATGCTACTTTGTGAAAGAGCTAGCAAAGTCACTTCAGTTGGAAAATGCCTGCATCTTTGAAGCAACACCGTTCCAGCCAATCTTGCAGACAGATTCTTCCTCTGACAGTGAATCAGAATCAGGGTCAGCTTTCTCTGGATTTGACTCAATGTCTGAGGGAGAATATGCATGTAGAATGGTAGCAGCTGATGAATTATTATTTGAAATTATGAATAAATCTCCTTCTTCTTCAGAAGTTTCATCTAATTTTGATCTGGAAGTGTTGAGCGACTTAGATAGTTCAGCAATAGAAAATGGTATTGAAGAAGCTGAAAATAGTTTTTCTTTTTTGCACAATGTAGATGAAAATCTATTTGATCAAATTAAGGATTCAGTTCAAGGCCCTAACAATAAAGAGGTGTCTGATTTCGAAAATGATGAAGGGGATGTTGTTGAGAGTGATAATGCTTATGATCCAGATTATCACCCTGACCAATATTCCAGTTCTGATTCAGATAGTGACAATGTACCACTAGCCCAGTACATTAGACAATATAATGCTAAATCCCCACTAGTAGAAATTTCTAATCAAAGTGAAAACATTGCAAAGCAAATACCTGTTAATGTTAGCTCTGAGATTGATATGTCTACAGATGAGCCTACAAGGAGTCGCAAGAGGAAAAGAAATTTTGATAAATGGAAAAGATCAGTTTCTAAAAAAAGATGCAACTTAGGTCTTGACTATATTAATAAGTTTGGCAAGGAGAGGCCATCTCGTAAAATAAGAAAAGCATGTGGACCTTCATGCAGGTACAAATGCTCTTCTAATTTTACAGAGGCAGAAAGAGAACAAATATTTCATTATTTCTGGCAACTCGGAGAAATAAACAAACAACGGCAATTTCTCCGCATGTATGCTAATAGGAGAAACAAAAAGCAAAAATTAGCAGAAAATAGTAGAAGGCAATTTTCAATTAATTGGTCTCTACCTCTAAAGCTAAATACTGGCAATCAAACAACTATAAAAGTATGTAAAACTTTTTTCTTGAATACTTTGGGCATATCTGATAAGATGGTGTCAACAACTTTTAAGAAAACAATGTTTGGAGTTTGTGAAGATGACCAAAGGGGTTTGTACAAAGAAAGGCCTAACAAAACTCCCGAAAATCAATTGAAAATTGTTCGAGAGCATATAACGTCATTAGAGAAAGTCAGCAGCCATTATTGTCGTAAGGACACAAAAAAGCAATATCTGCCATCAGATTTGAATCAGGCAAAGTTATATAAATTATATTGTGAGTTTTGCATAAGGTACAATACTTTACCCGTCAGTAAATATGTGTATTCAAGCATATTTAATAACGAGTTCAATCTTGCTTTTCATAAGCCTTTGAAAGACCAATGTGATGTCTGTGTATCATTTGCTAATTCAACTGAGGAAGGTAAGAATTCAATGAGAGAATCATTTGAAAATCATCTAAGGAATAAAGAGCTAGCCCGCTCAAGCAAATCTCAAGATAAAGAAACGGCTAAGAGAATGATTGATTCTGATCTATTGGTATGTTGTTTTGACCTGGAGGAAGTTTTACTCACTCCACATTCATTTGAATCTTGCTTGTACTACTCCAGGAGACTAAATACATTTAATTTTACAATATTTGAAATGGGTTCTTCTGACGGCCATTGCTTTGTTTGGAATGAAGCAATGGCCGGCAGAGGTGCATGTGAAATTGCTACATGTCTTTTCATCTTCTTTAAGGAAATGTCAAGGAAGGGAAAAAAAGAATTCATATGTTACTCTGATAACTGCTCCTCGCAAAATAAAAATAGGTTTTTTGTAACAATGCTGTGGTATTGCTTACAAAAGTTCAACATCAAAAGCATTACTCAAAAATATATGGAAAAAGGTCATACCCAAAATGAAGGAGATGCTATTCATGCCAGAATAGAGAACTCTTCAAAAAATGTGAAAGTTTACACAACTTCACAGTGGGCATCAGTAATAAGATCAGCAAGACCTAAAAGGCCTTATATTGTGCATGAATTAAGTCATGCTGATTTCTTTGATTTTAAAAACTTAGCTAAATTAATTAAAAACTTTGACAATAACACAGAAAACTCTAAAGTATATTGGCAAAAAATTAGAGTGTTGTCTTTGACAGCTGAACAGCCTAACCAATTCCAATATCAAACTGAATATGATGGTCAGGTATTTGTTGTTAACCTTTTTGAGAAGCTTCGTCTTAGAGATATACCTTTGCCTTTAAGAGTAAACCTTAAACCACTCTATGAAAGAGAAAGTCACTGTATTTCAAAAGATAAATACTTTGATTTACTCAAACTATGTCAGAAGCAGATAATTCCTAGAATTCACCACAGTTTTTATCTCTTACTGCCACATGAATAAGCAATCAAGTTTCTGAATAAAAGTGCACCTTCAGAAAAAGGTTCCATGAGTTTTTCAATTAATGTTGTTACAGTTTAGTATGGTTACAGTTTTTTAATGTTGGTTGATGGCCTAAAGTTTTTTACTATTACTTTAGCAACAATATGTGGGGCTTACTTGTCTTTCAAAAATAGCCAAAATTTAACAACTCCCCTATTCTTTAGGACTAAAACTGGTCTTTGTATTGTTTAAAGTTTCTTTTCATTCCAGTTATCTTTTTATATCAATGTTATCAGTTTAGATCAAATTCATTAATCACAGTCACCCCAATGATTATGACTGTATGGATAATTGTGTATTATATCTTACATCATTTTTATTGAATTCATTATTTCTTTTTTACCACCAGAATTGTTTATGTTTTGTATTCTAAGATTAATTTCAATAAATAATGTGAAATAATGAAATAGATTATTTTCAAAGTACTTGTACTAGAAAAAGAAGGTATTCTGATGCATAGAGGGTGATCGTCATGCAAAAAGAGCATGACTCGATAATTTTTACCATGCAATCATTTAATATTTTGATTTCAAAATTTTAGAATTTCAATGTGTCCATTTTGTCCATTTAATATTGTTTTACTCTTAAAATCTGGCAAGGTTAAATCTTTAAGTGAAAAAAGAGAAACTCTTTTTCTAACTCATTGTGAGTTAACTTTAGAGGAAGTTTTCTATTACCTAGAAGAAAACATTAAAACACAGACTTCTTTTAAAGAGATTTCACATCATTGAAAAAAATTCTTGAGCAATTACCCTTATCATGCTGATCTCAGAATATTCCTGGTTTGCAGGGGGCAAAGACCAAGATTAGCCTGCACATATGTGCAGTCTAATCTTAGTCCATACCACCTGATTTGTTTCCTTTTAAACTAAACAAGTTTAGAAACTATTGTTTCAAAATAATGACTGACTCACTTTTATTGCATTCAGAGCTCTCAGCACTTTGATTTTAATGCAGCTTTGTCAAGTTTTTATTCAGCATGACAAGGGTTAAACCACTTATCAAAATATGTGATTGTTTATCAAAGGGATACATCAAACAACAAGCAGTTTATGTAGACATAGATCAGACTGCTCATCTGAGTTTTCTGATTGCTCTCTTTAACTAAGAAAAAATGCAGTCTGTAATGTCAAAAAGTATAAATTATGATAATTATGGCCTCAAAATTGCAAAAATATTAGTATATTTGAAATGAAATGTTATATAATTAAAATCAAAATTATTATCTGCATTTTCATTTAAATTCCAGTGTCTTTAGAATGAAAGTTAGAATTATTTTTCAGCGTGAAACGGTTGTAACTTTAGTTACAACTGTTTCACACTGAAATTATTTTAACAAAAGTCCATTTTTGAGAGGGAATAAGGTTGTAACTCAGACTTTTTTTAAAAAAATAATTCTGAAACTACTTATTTCAAATTAACTCATATGCTATTATTTATTAACTGTTAATGAATGTGTCATGTAATTTTTAGCTAATAAATTTGAATGATCTAGAAAATATTCAGTTTTTTGTTTCTCCTGTAAAATTTTGCCAAACCTAGTTACAACCCTTTCGCGCTGAGCCATCGATCTGTGATTAGATTTCCTTTGGGACTACTTTCTGCACAACAGGATAAAAAAAGCTATATATTTAAATATTTTTTCATTGAAAATTACCAGTTTTCAGCCAATCAGAATGCATAAATCCTGATCAATAGTACTTTAATTCAATTGTTCTAAAATGATTATTGTTAGTGAATATACATGTACAGCCTGTGATAAAAATCAATATTTTATATGTTTTATCTTGAATTATACTCACTGAGTAAATTAACAACTATTGCTTTGATTTTGATTTTATCAGCCATTGTCTGGAGCAGCTTTGATCTTGACTTTTGAAAGGTAGGTCATTTTATTGCTTGAAACAAGAATTTTCTACTTTTTTTAGCTCATCTGAGCACAAAGTGCTCAAGGTGAGCTATTGTGATCATAAAATGTCCTTCGGGCGTCATCAGTCATGTGTCGTGCGTTGTGCTGCGTCAGTCGTCCGGCGTTCACAATTTCTTTAAACATCTTCTCCTCCTAAACCAGTGGACCAATCTTGATGAAACTTGACAGGGATGTTCCTTGGGTCAAGCTCTACCAAAATTGTTCATATAAATGAAATCCACCCTTAACTTTCCCTTTACCCTTCACAAAAAGGGTGAAAATATGAATTTTTTCAAAAATCTTCTTCTCTGAAACCAGAAGTCAGACAGCTTTCATATTTGGTATGTAGCATGATCAGATGGACCTCTACCAAGTTTGTTCATATCAAGACCCTTGGGTCATATTTGGGCTTTGCCCAGGCGCAACCCTTTTTACAAAGAATAAAACAGCGAAAATCTTTAAAAATCTTCTGCTCTGAAACCAGAAGGCAGACAGCTTTCATATTTGGTATGTAACATCATCTAGTGGGCCTCTACCAAGTTTGTTCATATCAAGACCCTCGGGTCACATTTGGGCTTTGCCCAGGTGTATCCCTTTTAGCTCTTCTGAGCGCGAAGGATAAAAAAAGAAAAATCTTCAAAAATCTTCTTCTCTTAAACCAGTGGACCAATCTTGTTGAAACTTGACAGGGATGTTCCTTGGGTCAAGCTCTACCAAAATTGTTCATATAAATGAAATCCACCCTTAACTTTCCCTTTACCCTTCACAAAAAGGGTGAAAATATGAATTTTTTTTAAAGTCTTCTTCTCTGAAACCAGAAGTCAGACAGCTTTCATATTTGGTATGTAGCATGATCAGATGGACCTCTACCAAGTTTGTTCATATCAAGACCCTTGGGTCATATTTGGGCTTTGCCCGGGCGCAACCCTTTTTACAAAGAATCAAACAGCGAAAATCTTTAAAAATCTTCTGCTCTGAAACCAGAAGGCAGACAGCTTTCATATTTGGTATGTAGCATCATCTAGTGGGCCTCTACCAAGTTTGTTCATATCAAGACCCTCGGGTCACATTTGGGCTTTGCCCAGGCGTATCCCTTTTAGCTCTTCTGAGCGCGAAGGGTAAAAAAAAGAAAAATCTTCAAAAATCTTCTTCTCTTAAACCAGAAAGCAAATAGCTTTCATATATTGTATGTAGCATAATCTAGTGGAATTCTACCAAGTTTGTTCATATCAAGACCATGGGATCATATTTGGGCTCCATCTGGGTGCAACCCTTTTTACATAGAGTGAAAATCTTTAAAAATCTGAAACCAGAGGGCACTCAGCTTTTATATTTGGTATGTAGCATTATCTAGTGGGCCCCTACCAAGTCTCTTCATATCAAGACCCTGGGGTCATATTTGGGCTCCATGCGGGGCATCCCTTTAAGCACATCTGAGCATGATGGGTGAATCCCTTTTTACAAAGAATCAAAGAGTGAAAAGACACATCCTTCTTGCTCTTTGCTGAAAATATTCCATGTTATCGATCCTATGTAGAAATGATCTCCTTTTTGACATCTACCTATTTAATAAATGTGATGTCCCAGGGTCAAAGAGACTCAGGTGAGCGATCTAGGACCATCATGGTCCTCTTGTTTAGATTTAACTTTCCAGTCAAGGTCATACGTATTTCAAAGCTTAATGCATGCAAAAAGATAATGTGATATAAGCCAAATCTTTAAAGACCGAGTGTCAAATGTTGAATGTTATTTATTTGCCAATGATAGCAGACTGTTCTTCATCGTCCATAAATAGCAATGTGCCGGCAAATATGCTGTGGTCATCTCCATGGATACCGTGGTCAGGATCGTTAATGCTGCGGATAGTGACGTCATCACCGACGTCAAGATGGACAATGATGGTCTGGCTAGTTTCATCCCATTGGTTCTCTTTGCCATTCAAAACAAACCACGTTTCTTGCTTCTGGTTGATGTATATAGCAAAATGTCCCCAATCATATGAGTATGTGGTCAGAGAGGTCGTGATCAGATATACGCCTGCTACAGGAACTCTAAACAACCCAAGATTGCTATCATAGGCATTGCCGATGTTGGTTACCACGTTGTCAAAAACGACGATTTGACCGACGCCTAGGTGAAGGGAAGCACTGGTCTTCTTGGCGAAGAAAGCCACTCTTGGTTTTGGTACCTGCCTACGTACACCTTGAATATACGAGTAATATGTGGCCAATCACGTGAAAATAGACCATTTTGGAAATCCGTAAAGTAAGTATTTGGAAAATAGATTTGATCTAGAAGAAGTCAAACAGAGGTTACATTTCCACCAAAAATTAAAGACAGAATGATCATTCTAGATTAAGAAAATCAGAAATTGCGAAGAGTCTCGATCCTGGTTAGCCTGCGCACACCGTTTGGATACTTTTACACATCCAGATGGTCCCTTTTCGCCTGTTTGGCAATATATATCGACCTTTATAACACGATGGCGTAAAACGAGTATATGAAATAAGAAGAATTGCATAAAAATTATTTGCAAAAAATTCATATGTCATACTGTATAAACAGAAAGCACCGCCCATTTATGACGGTCATAAGTCACCTCTAACTGAAATCTTTATGCTCTTGACGTCATATAAGTTATAACCTATGTCACGGCTTAATGACGCACTTCGTTTTCTTTGAAATTCTCCCAACGTTTATATCCTTTTAAACTTCTTTTTAATTTCACACCCAGAAAAATGTAATTTTACATCCAGAAAATGGTTATAGATCTAATTTCTGAATCATGATCATGTCATTTATTTTCCTTTTCGCGTTGATGTGTCCATTCATAATGTCTGTGGGGGGGGGGGGGGGGGGGTTATATACAAAGAAAAATCCCCGGGCTTCGAGGAATATACATGTAACTCCTACTCAATCAGACTTTATTCATGGACACATCATCGTGAAAATGAATTTATTTTATTTATTTCATGTACATTTTTTTCAATTCCTAATATGCTAATTAACCTCTTTAATAGAATTTGAAAAAAAATCTACCTTGGTAGTAACAGTTAGGGAATGTGCTTTGTTTTAAGGGTACGATCAATATTCGTGTATTGTTCATAGGGTAAACAACTAAAGTTGTATTTGCCATGAAAAGAATATAGCATTTGGTGTTTACAAATTGAATGATTTGTCGATCTTTCATGCAACAAACACATTTATTCTTTACTTCCTTATACAAAAATAATTTAATTCTAATTGATTTTGATTAACAGCTATTTTGTAAGCTTTCGCAAAAAGCAGCCCCTTAAAGACCTGGTTTAAGGAATGTTGTTTATTCAGGACCCCTACTGATAAGCTAATTGTTAATCCCTCTGGATCACCCTAGGGGGTCAATCACCCTTTATATTCTATACATGACATTGACCATTATTGGTCATCATTATTTCATTAATTGATTTGAAAAATGTTAAAAATGGAATATAATATTTTATTTTAATAGAAAATTAATGATTTTTTTAAAGTGTTTAAAGTTATATTTATTTATGACTTAAAACACTGTGATTATATTAAATCTAAAAATTAGGAAATTACAAAAAGTAATAAAATGAACAAGATCAATTGAAGGTAGGAATTTATAAACATAAAAAAGATTGAACTTGCAGCAATGTTAAGAAAAGGTTTACTCAAAAAAAGTTTTGGGTTTTTTTTTGTAAAAACTACATTTATCTCCTTCCAAATATGTTATTACCCATGAAATCTTGCTACAGAATTGAAACATTGCTGTAAAAGGAGGACATTATTTATCGCTTTTCAATCATTCCATGCAATTTTATTAAATAGTTTTCTAAATAGCATAGCTACAGCTACTTTGTGCTTTAGGAATTATTTTTCTTAAAGCAAAATTGTTTCATCTTTTATCAGTTATTTTTTTAACAAAGGTCAAAAGTTAAAGATGCATCATAAACACTTTTCTTTTCGGTGGCAAGTTTAAAAATTGTGAAAAGAAAATATCTTCATGAAACGATAAATGAGATATTTAGAAATTTAAAATAATTCAACCAATAACTAACAAAATAATTTTCTCAATAAGTAAAAATCAATATATGCCTGACAGCCTCTGTATGTGTATCTCTTCATAGAGTATACAAGGTGATTAAGTGATTAAGATAAGGACCATAAAACCATTAAGATAACAATGGGTGGTTAATTGTATATCTCGTTGGGGGGGGGTCAAATAAAGAAGGATTAAACCAGGTCTTTAAGAAACCTGCTTCATTGTTGACAAAATTTTACATTTTATGCTTCATGATATCAAATTATAAGATGTGAAGATAATATTTGTTGATTTCATAGAGTTATGAAACAAAAAAGTTTATGCATGAATCCGCTTTTAGGTTTTTAGTTTCATACCCCAATGAATTCAACAAATATCTTCTCCATCTCTTAAATTAGGCAAAATTGATGACAACGTGATGAACGTTGTCGGTAAAATTAGGCCAGCTTAGGTAGTGGAACTGTAATAGTTCCTCAACATTTCGGAACTCATGAACTTAAACAATGTTGACCGAGGTTTCCTAATGAAAATCATTAGGAAACTTCGGTCAACACTGTTAAAGTTCCTTACTTCCTTAACGCCGTAGAACTATTACGGGTCCACTACCTTAAATCACGTCAAATTATGTGAAATGAATGCAATCAGTTTAATTTTTTGGTAATTTCACGGTTCGTCGGTGAAATAATCAAGTAATAATCTACCAAACAAGGGAAAACATAATGCCTCTTCGACTATACAATGTCGTGCTTACCGTGTATAGGCATTTGTCGTACGACATTCTGTCTTTTTGTATCAATTTCATATGTGCTGCAGTTGTAGGTAGATGACGGACCATTAATATGACTTCGTCTGTTAGGAAAAGATATTTACGATACAACAGTTATGAACATTCAAGTATTTGTGGTGGGTGTTGATTTTGCTCAAAACATTCAATGATTATGACAGATCGACTCTTACATGTTATAACATGAATCCCTGCACAACACAACTTCATCGGTCGGTGGCTTATGCTTTTTGAAGCGGGTTCTTTTTCTATAAATTGCGACAAATTATATATTAATATCGATATTCTTTTGATCAATTTATTTAAACTATGAAATACTTTGATGTGTTGGCAAATTTGTAATTGGATGTATAGCTATTCCAAAATATAAACCGAAATATGAAAGTCACGTAAAAAGAATATTAAAGTTCAAATCTCGGTCCCAACATCGTTCGGGGAATTGCTTAATCGAAAAACTTGCGCATTTTGCAGTTTCTTCCTTTAACAAGAGTGAACGATTTCACGAACAGTAATTCCCGTCACACTGTCAAGATAACAAAACCAAGCCTAACACAAATTTCAAAATAGCAAAACTAGAATAACAGTTTCAGATGAGAATCAGTTACACCTATAGAAGTACGAAATATCATCAATAATTTAGACAGTAATAAATCAACTGGACTCGATGGAATTGGGCCAAAAATCCTGAAAATATGTAAAGATTTTATTTCAAAACCCTTTGCATGTATCATCAATAATTGTATTTCTAAAGGTGTTTTTCCAAAAGATTTTAAAATGGCTAGTGTTAAAGCCCTTTTTAAAGGAGGTGAAAAGAACGATCCTAATAACTATCGACCCATTTCAATTTTACCTACTTTATCAAAGGTCTTTGAGCGACACATCGCTAATCAGCTAAAGACCTATCTAAAACAAACAGATATATTGTTTTCACAGCAATCTGGTTTCAGAGAGAACCATTCGTGCCAACCTGCCCTTATTCGATTAGTTGATACGTGGTTATCAGAGTTAGATCAATGTAATATGGTGGGGTCTGTGTTCCTTGATTTTAGAAAGGCGTTCGACCTTGTTGATCATGATATTCTCTTATATAAACTACAGCTACATCATTTCACATACAATACATGTAACTTATTTCGTTCATATCTAAGTGAACGACGTCAAGTGGTTAAAAATGACACTGTTCAATCTGATATGAAACTAATTACATCAGGCGTTCCTCAGGGATCGATACTTGGACCTATTCTGTTTTTGATTTACGTCAATGATCTTTCTTTTACTTTAACATCAAACTTGGACATGTATGCTGATGATACAACACTACATAAATGTGGTTCTTCCGTACCGCTGATCACTAAATATTTGCAAGATGATCTTACAAGAATTGAACGATGGTGCAGACAAAACAACATGATTCTAAATCCCACTAAAACTAAATGCATGCTTATAGGGTCTAAACATAAAATTAAAAATAGTTCTGCATTAAACTTAAGTATAAGCGGTATGCAAATCGAAAATGTTTCCTCTCAAAAGCTTTTAGGTATACATATTGATAACACGTTAGGCTGGGAAGTTCATGTTGATCAATTGTGTAGGAAATTAGCATCACAGTTATACTTACTGAAAAGAATATGTAACTTTCTCACAATCGACACGAAACAAATGTTTTATAATTCTTACATCACTCCGTATTTTGACTATGGGTGTATTCTTTGGAGCCATTGTAAATCCTCATCTATTCAAAGAGTTAACAAGATTCAAAAAAGAGCTGCGAGAATTATTCTCTGTCAGCCAAAACGGTCTAATTCTGAGAAAAATTTCTTTTCTTTGAAATGGTTAACGTTTGAAAACAGACGTAAATATTTCACGATTCTAATGGTTTACAAAACAATTCATGGGTAAGCTCCCTCCTATATGTCGAAATTTGTATCACTTAGTCATAACCAATTTTATGAATTACGATCAGAATCCTGCAACCAAATATCTCATAAATGTGCCCCTAAAACAGATTTTTTTTAAGAAATCATTCTCATATACAGGAATGGAATTTTGGAATTCTATTCCTCATAACCTACGAATGATTGAAAATGTATCTTGCTTTAAAAGATATTTGAAAACCTATTTGATGGAAAATAACGGGATTTAACCAGAACGGTTCCTTTTATTCATTGTGTATGTCTTATAAATAATTGATATCCTTATCATTTCTGATCATTGTTATAATCACCATAATTATCATCATCATTATCATCATCATCATCATCATCATCATCATCATCACACCCAATTATAACACTTTCAAATGCATGAATATATATGATGATCAATACCTCATATTGTTATAGAAGGCCTCATTGTAAATAAGTTCTTCATTGTATTGTTTGTATGATGACGGCTTAATGAGCTACATTCTTTAAATAAAGATTTTATTATTATTATTATTATTATTATTATTATTATTATTATTATTATTATTATTATTATTATTATTATTATTATTATTTACTGTCTCAAAAATCACTCGCTTCAACGTTCACGGAACACCGTAAAAGTGGCTCAGAAAAGCACAATTATACCATTTTAATTCCTATCATTCTCAAGAATAAGTACTCTATGGGCATGTGCGTGTCATTTCTAAAAAAATGATATGTGCGTGAGACCCAAAACTTTAGCAGCCTAGGCCGTCTCAAAATACATTAAGGAGCTTACCTGGCAGCTTAGATACACTGTCTTTGAGACATTATCTATCTACAAAGAGCACAGCAAAGACTTTTGTCAGACCGTGCGGACGCACGGGGTGACCGGAGTCTTTGCTTTGTGCTTTGCTTTGTGCACATTTAAATCGTTGAAAATGTCATGCTCAGGTTCATACATGTATATAAATGTCGTATTCTTTAGCAGTATACGAGTCGTCAAAATAATTTTGTATTCGACTTAAGACAAAATAATTTTGTATTCGACTTAAATTAAGTTAAATCTTAAAAAAATGTAGTCTTCAACATTTCAGACTTGCCACAACATGTGCTCCATAATTTTGCGGCTTTATAAATTTTGTTTTACCCCGCCAAGGGTTAGCTTAAAATCAAGAAAAAAGAGTGTCATTCTTGCTAGCGACGAAGTTTGGTATCATCATGACCTTTCATCAGATACTTCGATTAGAAATTGGAATTCCGTTCTCACTTGTGATTGATAACGCCAAAATAATTACTTTTGGAGCCCTTTCCATCACTAGCAATAACGTCAATCTCGTTACCTTATAGATTTGTTATTATTATAGATTTGTCTTCAAATGTGAGATCTCATATAGCAAAGGCTGTTCTTTACTGGCGTAGCTTGTTCTTATATCGGAATCTTCCACCTTCAAAGCAGTTGTTTCATCTCGCACAGACTGGACTGTCCTTGATTCTTGTTCGTGGCTAGCCCGCATGCTGGAGATCTCCGCCTTCAAAGAAGTGATCTCGTCTCTTAAAGAATCTAAACACTTCAAATCCTTGACATGGCAATCACGCATGTCGACAATTTCTGTCTTTAAAGCTGTAATTTCATCTCGAAAAATCTGTATTTTCTTTAATACCTATTCGTGATTAATCCGCACGTTGGAGTTCTCCGCCTTCAAAGCAGCGAGTTCATTCCGTAAGGGTTTTACTACCTGATCCACTATGCTTAGTACAGTCTGTCACCATCTAACATAGACAAAACATCTTCAGGTGACAAACCTCGGGATCTATCACTTTTCGAAAAGCAACAATTATCTAAAAACAACGTAAGGAAAAGAAGATAAACGAAAGCTTTTATTTTATAACCCATCTTTATCAAATAAAAATTTGCCCTGTAAGCAAAAAGCCGCAAATACGTATACTTAAAATCATTTCTTTAAGATAAGAGAGGATCAACACTGTTATCAAAATATGCACTCCATCGTATGACGGCCAAAAAGTCATACATTTCTAAATAGTTCAAGTCGATCCAGATTTTATTCCAATCGATCAAATTATTCTACGACTTTATTGAATGGTGTGGATTTTAAAGGGTCTGTTTGGTCCATGAAAACACACAAACAGAAAAGTACGCATATTTTAATAGAGGGAGGTAATCAATAAAGCTAATTTTGTTCATCTTGATAATTCTCTGAATAAGAGGACATTCTTAACGAAAAATGTTTTTTGTTGAATCTTATGTTGTTGGAACCCATTAGAATCGTCTCAATAAGACGATTCTAGTGGGTTCGAATATCATAAGATTCAGTACGACTTGACCGACAATCTATAAATGCTATCAAACTTACTATCACATTTATCATAGTACTTCGTATCAAGCGACCATTTCCATAAACGACCGCTTTTTGGTGGTCCCTTAAGTGGTAGCTTAAAACAAGTTTACTGTATAACCATAATATTTTAACTGCTGCTCAACACATAAAAAGAAGCGTACACACAATCCGTTTTGGTCAAATGTTAAAAAAAAGGCAAAATGTCAGAAGATACGCCCGCTACACTGCTGGATGCCCTAGGCAAAGTTCTTCTGCACTTGCTCCCTGTAATCAAGAGAGGAAGATAACTGCCAAGTTTCAAGTCCATTAGAAATTTATAAAGGTGCCAGAGTATTCTCTGGAAAAACAATAGGTCAGCGCCACACCGTCCCCCCCCCCCCCTCTCCCCCCGCCGGTTACCGGACGCCCAGACGTCAGGACGCTGAATTCCACGGGTGTATAAAATGTTAATCAATATGTATGTGAAAACTGGCTTCAAGTCGGAAATCTAACATATAACTCCAATGATTAACAGCCCAGGATTCGTTACAATGAAATTGGTAATAAAAAATAATAAGAAAACTATACTTCAACGTAGTTGTTTAGGACGGCGACCACAGCAAGGGTTGGCGAAGTTTGCGTTTCCGCTTAGGTTCAAATTCCCTCTCGTTTTCGACGAAACAAACCGAGCTCAGCATTTGAAAAAGAATCAGTGTTAGCAAAGGTCACCCAGAAAAGGTAAATTCTGAAAATTAGCAATTGATGAATTCACAGAATATCGCTTTTGAAACTTGACAAGTTCCGCCAAATAACACAGAAGTGGTGATATCATCAATTTCTCGACAGAGCTAATTCCCTTGCTAAAAAAACCACACATAACGATTCCCTTCAAAAAAAAAAAATGAATCTGGACAGTTCAACTCCATAACTCAGGATTGATAGATGGATTGATGGATGGATGGATGGATGGATGGATGGATGGATGGATGGATAGATAGATAGATAGATAGATAGATAGATAGATAGATAGATAGATAGATAGATAGATAGATAGATAGATAGATAGATAGATAGATAGATAGATAGATAGATAGATAGATAGATAGATAGATAGATAGATAGATAGATAGATAGATAGATAGATAGATAGATAGATAGATAGATAGATAGATAGATAGATAGATAGATAGATAGATAGATAGATAGATAGATAGATAGATAGATAGATAGATAGATAGATAGATAGATAGATAGATAGATAGATAGATAGATAGATAGATAGATAGATAGATAGATAGATAGATAGATAGATAGATAGATAGATAGATAGATAGATAGATAGATAAGATAGATAGATAGATAGAAAGATAGATAGATAGAAAGATAGAAAGATAGATAGATAGATAGATAGATAGATAGATAGATAGATAGATAGATAGATAGATAGATAGATAGATAGTCACGATATGTTATCATTCGCAGTTTCCAGCGATTATCGACGTTGAATAGCGTTCAAACAAACGATCTTCTTGTTGCGTACGTTCAACGATAAAGGGCGATACTAACGTTTCCTCAAACATAGGCCAAAACGCTTTTGTATAACGGCGTCAAAAGCAAAATATTCATTTTGTAATGTCCGTTATAAAATGAAAATATCAACAGTGACAGAAGTCAAACATTTTTTTCCTATCTTATTCGACACAGCATAATTACATGACTGACTTTGAATCTTTGAATTCATTTGCCTATGAAAGCAGACTGATCTGCAAAAAGCAGTGAACCCGCAAATATGCTGTGGTTATCCCCGTTGATACCATGGTCAACCTCCATTTCACTACGAACAGTGACGTCATCGCCTGCGTTGAGATGAACAATGATGGTCTGACTCGATTCGTCCCATTCATTCTCCTTACCATTCAGAAAGAACAAAGTCTCCTGTCTCTGATTAATGAATATAGCAAAATGTCCGTAATCACGCGAATAAGTGGTGATGGAGGTCGTGATCAGATATACGCCTGATACCGGTGCCTTGAACACCCCGATGCTGCTGTCGTAGGCGTTGCCAACGTTGGTTACGACGTTTTCAAATACGACGTGTTGACCGATTCCGAGGTGATGCGTTGTACTCGATTTCTTGGCGAAGAATGCCACTTTCAAATTGGATGTTCGCCTCTGTTTACCTGAAACAATGCGATACAAAAAAGAAATACTCGGGACAAACGAAATTCACCAAAATCAGATTTTCATAAAAATTCCGATATAAAGGGTAGATTTTTTTCCGTCTAAAATGATTAGAGGGTTTATATCATCCAGTAAGCATATATTTTTCACCAAATTACCTTAAAAGCCTCGGAAATAGACGAAGGGAAATTTAGATTATTTTCGAGACGGGTCAAATGGAATATCAAAATAGCCTGTGCAACGTTAAGTAAATTGTATAGAGGATAATCGTTTGTTCAAGTGTAAGATCGATTTATATTTCATTGAGTGAACAACAATAGCTATATTTTCACGAGTGGCAGAGCCACGAGTGAAAATATAGCTTTTGTTTTTCACGAAATGAAATATTAATCGATCTTACTCGAAAAACAAACGATTATTCTATTTCTTTAATGCAAAAATGAGACAAAATGTGAAATTTCTAGGACATATTTTCGTAAAGCGCGTCATTTTGCGCGTGATTGCTATGCAACGTTCATTGTGACGTCACTTATTTCGCCCCGCATAGATGACGTCAGATAGGATGAAATGCACAAAAGCAGGGTATAAGTTTTTAATAATTTCACTGCTTTTGCGGTGAGTTTATCAAGTGATAATCTACCGTTATTTCTCGATAAACCACCGAAAAGCATTAAAGAAAAAGTATTAATTTGAGCAAGATAATTCTGTGTGCATTTGGTTATATCTTGAAGGGTTTTAAATCAGCGACGGATCCAGAAGGGGTTCGGTGGTTTTCAACGAACCCCCTCTGTATTCAAAGTACTTCATGGCAGCGGATAAATTAAATGAAAAAAAAAATCAATTCAAGAAAAATAACTCCTTACAAAGTGTTCTAATCACACAAATTTTAAATTCTACAAATATGTACAAAGTTAGAGCAAGTTTTAGCAATAAGTCCCATAGTATCCCTATCTATAAAGATAGGGATACTATGAACTAATTGCTCGACTGATTCTTTGCCGACATCGAACCTCTATAAAGAAATCCTCAGTTGTTTTTTACTATGATTATGAACATAGAGGATATTGAATGAGTGGTCATAGAATACGAAATTTATTAAACGAGTCATCTATACACAGATAAAAACGAGGTTGCGCCGTGTTTTTATCTGTTTTAGATTACGAGTTTAATGAATTTTGTATTTTATGATCACAAATTTTATATTCTTTTTATAATATAACCCGAATTTTTGCGAAAAATCGTCAAAATTCTTGAAATTCAACACTTCAATTTTCCACGAAACTTAAAACGCCGTTTAAAACAGACGTCACATAACATAGATTATGACGTCATTTTCGCGGTTACATTACAGCGTTGCTATTCCCTCAGAGCTTATTTGCATAGTTATTCCACAAGTGTAATAACACCCGTGTAATATCAAAAATATTCAACGGGGTTATTTCACTCCCGCGACGTAGGTCATATTATAGTTATATTTATCCCACCATAATCTATGGGTACGCCTAATAATTGTGACCCATCGCACGAAAAATAACAATCTAGGAAATCAGTTAAATAGATAGATATGACAGAGATAGGTCCAGCATAGATCCAGGTCGACTTTCAAAATTCCTTTACAAGAAAAAATCCCCGGTGGCGGCAAATATCCTTTCCGACGTTTGTCTCTCACCAATGGGTAGATAATCGTAAACCTATATGAGATAGCAGTCGGAGGCTAGGAAAGGGTATAATGGTAGTACAGGTGAAAGAAATACCAGGAATCCATTGTTAGGTGCTCCGACCGCCGCGATATAACTGCGAAATTGTTGAAAGCGGCGTAAAACCCATTCAAACAATACAAACAAATACAAGAAAAAATGAACGGTCATTCTAGATTATTCAGACATTTAGCCAAAGCTAACATTTTCGACCGTATTCATCGCGTTTAGCCCGCGTAGTCTAAGATCGACACTTTTCGCACTACATAGTGGTCCTTTTTGGAATGAAGGGGTGATATACATTTTTCATTATTGTCGCGACGCCAATCGTTATTAATGACGTCTTGAGGAAAGATAAATTGGGCTTCCTAGCACCCACGGCCTGGTCCGGTTAGCCCAGTCGGTACTTGTCGGGCTGTCACAATCGTGGGAGCATGAGTTCAATCTCCGTCCCGACCATTTTTAGTCCTTCAAATTTATGAAAGCAAATGGTTGGTGCAAAAGCCTCAGGAATACACTACGGCGTGTCTCCTTGTTACTTAACCCTTTCCTGTTTTACAAAATTTTGGACCTGTCCAAATTCAAAGGTTTTGCAGACGAAAATTAAAAGTGGATTTAATTTGAAAAATAACGATTCAGTAGGGTAGAAAATAGTGTGGAAAAGGAAGAAATTGCTTGTCAGAAGCAATTTCTTCTTTTTTCACAATGTTTTCTCAGTCATAAATTCACAGACACGTAAAAAGCAGGGATTAAACAGCAAAGGGTTAAGTTCTGTTGAAGTTGTATTTAGCTCCAAACTAGCTAACAAACATTTCTTCTTTATGAGTTGCTTGACTAACCTCTCATTTTGACTCTTTCGAAACAATGGCTCCAGCATTAAACTTACCATTTGATAGCCTTGATATCTTTACATCATCTTGTTTGCTGTCAAACTCATATTCTTTTCCAGTTTGTTTTCTTGAAAAATCTGTAACATTCCTGAATGAAATGGGTTAAGAGAATGTAAAAAAAGATTATTTGATGACTCAAGGCGAAAAAAAACAAACGTAACTGCTTATATCTTTATGGGCAGTTATAGGCCATAATAGGCTGTTTCTCGCTTTGCCATCAAATTAACCATGAAAAATTAAAAACTAATATTTAAGGGGTTAAATTTAAAGTTAAGCTAAACATTGGGCTTTTTAGCTCGGCTGTTTATTGGAACAAAACGTCCAGTTTTATCAACTTAAAACATGTCATGTGTGTTCACCATCACACTAGCTATCCAGATAATCAAGGGAGATAACTCTTGAAGATTATTTTGTAAGAATTATTTTCCTTTTACGACTAAGATGCATGTGTGTGCAATATCAATTATCAATAGCCGAGCATGGGCAGCCGCATAAATTGCTCTTGTTTAACACTAAACAGTTTTTTTTTTATTTTGGCCATATTGTAAATCAGCTTGAAAATTGATCCTAGAATTGGTCTTGAAACATGAGATTTTTGAAAGACCTCAGATGAAAAAAGTACCATGCCTTGAGGAAGACAACTCATTAACTAGCCCCCCCCCCCCCTTTAAATAATCTGCATGCCACATCGGAGTAGCATTTCTTAGACTTGAGCAAATTTTTTGTCATACCGAAAGCAGGACTGATTTAATGAGACTGTAAATAGAGAATTATTGTTTACTATATAATGAGATCGATTATGTTTCATGAGTGCCAATCCTGAAATTATAGCTTTTGTTGTTTTCGAATGAAAGGTATATCGATCTTTAAAAAATGATAACAACAAAAACAACAACACGAATATTCTATTTCTGTGTAACAATGAGTAAAATGTTAAAATGTTAAAATACGCATAAATTGGAAGCGCGTCGGACTGTCAATCTATAGGTGCTCAAGCCGCCGCAATGTAACAAAGATTACAACCAGTTTAACACCCAATTCAAACAAACAAAACTGACAGTGCGCCATTTCGAACGTAGTTATATAGGTTGAAATCAGAATGAACATTTGTTCATGCTGATCTTTGTCTTTACTTGCTGACATAGTAGGAATATTCCGGGTTCAGCATGAAAATCACAGCTTGTATTCTCATATACACCTTATCAACAAACATAATCGTACCTTCCAATACCATTTCCAGATACGTTTTTCGGTTTCTCGGACTTATCCTCGCTATTTCTTAGGCACTTCTCTTCAAGCTTAAACAGCTTAGACTCGAACTCCGACCGCATATTCTGGACCTCAGTGGCGTGGCCATCTCGCATTTCAGAGATTTCCGACTTCAGGTTGCTGATTTCATCTCGTAAAGGTTTCACCGCCTGGTCCATTAGATGTATTATCGCCTTGGTCAACACTTCGTCTCCAAGAAACGAGAGACCTTGTAAAGGCAAGTCACTCTGAAAATCGGCTTTGGAAATGCAACACTTATTTAAAAAGACGAAAGTGAAAAGAAGAAAATTGAACGTTTTTAGTTTATAGATCATTGTAACTTATTGCGGTTTACAGCTTACCGCAAAAGTATGCCTTGTGACAGAATGCCCCGTTAAGTAGGCTAATTCTTGAAGATAAGAAAAACACGCTCATTCCAAATCTGCAAATCCTGTTGATTTCTTTCACACAATCGCATAAACCTTTTCCGTTACAACCAGGGGTCTTCACAATCCTAAGTGGACTATATCTAGCGACAGAAATTTGAACACAGTACCTTCTACCTTTGGCTTATGCGTCCAACGCATTTGCTGAGCCTAGCAGCCACTCAACTCATCTTGTCACAGATATTATCAAGTTACTTGAACACGGGTGTCTCAGAGATCGAACCTTGAAACCTGTTATCAGAATCCCAGCGCACAATCATATGCGCTGTGACGACAGTGGAATTATCTGGTACTGGTTCTTTCGAATGCAATGTGAAGTTGGCCCCATTCAAATGCTTATTTTAAAAGTTAATTGACAAACATATGTGAACTGAATGTCAAAAGTTTGCCTTTTAAATTTTGAGAGTTTCATATTAGGCGTTAAGAAAGTTTAAATTGAAATTTTTTTAACAGGTAAATCACACCAATGACTCAGGAAACAGGTTTTGTTTGTCATTTGACGAGATTCGAAAAAAAATCATAAAAAATAACGTGTTATATTGAAGAATGGCATAGGAATGAATTGGAAATAAAGTGCTGGAATTAACAATTCTTTGGAAGTTTTGATTTTTATTTAAAACAAGACCAAAATTTTTCACCAAGTGAATGTTCACATACAATTTATATCGAATTATTAAAATGACAGACTATGTGAGGAATAAATATTAATTTAGAATGAAGTTGTCTAAGTACATCATGCAGATCGAGTACAAACGCCCCTTATATCGCGAGGTATAAGATTTGAAATGGGTAAAAAAAATGATTTTATTAAAAACAAGTTAAGGAAACCGCAATCTTAGTTTTAAATTGACTTGATCAGGGGCTAATAAATTAAACATGAATCAAGAAATAATTGAACAGGTTTGTGAATTTGACCCACTAGCCAATTTGCGTAGTATATTTCCACAAGATGAAAAAGGAGAGTTTTTTTAAATTTTTGAAAAATATCAAGGACCCTAACCTTAACAATGCTCGATTATCTACCAGCTTTGTTTATAAAGTTAAATTAATTTTAAAGTAGGCTGTAGGTTAGAAAAGGATGTAATGGTGGTACTGGTATGAGATAACCAGGAGTCCATTGTAAAATGCTGCTGACTTCGCGATATAATTGAAAGATTATTGAAGACGGCGTAAACCCCCAAACAAACAAACAAAACTTGAAATAACTTGTCTTGATATGAATGAAAAAATGTTAATTAGGTGTTGTAAGAAACCATTTCCAATTTCTACCGTATTATTCTTTGATTTTAATTAATGTAAAAAAAAAAGAGGGATAATTATGAAAACTTTAAAATTTTAATCAAAAATCATGTACTTAGAGAACCCGGAGAACAATTTGGGTTATACGTTATCAGAATGCCATCCGGGACACATTTACATGTAGTATCATTTTTTAAGCTTCAGTGGGTTAAAGTTTAAGACATATTATTACGAATATAAGTTTGTACAACCGAAAACTTTTGATTTTTAATGTATCTGAAATTACAACAAATTTTCTATGAAATTTGATTGTAATGCAGCTGTGGTAGCCACCTTTTAGGTTGTCAAATGACCAGGGTTTCAGTGTCGTATCATACTTTTGCAAAGCCTCTTTTAAAGTTTAAGGTAAGGCAATCTCAGGTTTTTAAAAGCTTCTATGTGTTATTGTTATACTGAAATAAAAAGGAAATGAAGCACTAGGTTTGTGACATATATACCTTCATTTTGAATTGTTTGGAATTGAAGTTTCAGAAAATTATTCTTCGACAGACAGATCACAGGCAATTTATTATCCGATTTTCGTCAAATACACAAATGTGCGTTATCATATAAGACAAGGTGTCAAACTAGTCCAGTACCTCATCTACTTTCACCATTTCGTCATATTTTACACAATCTGGTAACAATGAAAATGAAAATTATCAAGAAAAAATAAGCTGATGACAATGATGTCAAAATAATTATTAGACTAAGGAATCATCAAAGTTAAATTCAGTGACTACTGAATGAGTTTACATGAACAGATGAGGGATACATGGTCTTTTGTCATGAAATAATGCCTGTGGGATAGGCAGATATAAAAAAAGATCAATCCAATAAAACAATATTGTTTTGAACTTGTTGATTAGGGTGAATATGAAAATGTTTCAATACCAGAAGCTATTTTTCTATCCATTCTTATGTTAAATCAAGTGGGTGGGGTAAGATAAATTTGAATTTGTTTTTTTATGTTTAAAATGCCATACATTTTACTCAAACCATTTATAAAATTATATTACACAATATTCTCATTAAATTGGTTGTACTACAGGCATTACTAGTGGGTATCAAAATGCATTGAAAAATCAAAATACGTATCTTCCGATTTTGTCCTACTTATAGTATGTCATCTAGGGAGGATCAAGCTACTCAAAAACCCCAAGAAAGCTTTTGTTGCAATTTGTTTTGGGTTTAGGCCATATTTCGCTATTTTGACTGGACTACTTACCAATCAAAAGTTATGGCATATGTTTTGTGGGATTAAGAACACCGGACAATTTAGACAAAAGGCTCGTCTGATTATCAAAGCGAGGCATAAAATTATATATCAACGAATGTGAAAGGAGCCCAAAACAATTCTATAAATGAAGGGTGAAATTTCTAATAAAGTTGGTCAAATGCAAGACCTTGGGATTGAAATATTTCATTATCACTAATGTTTCAAAATACAGACAGAGCGATCTCTTACCTTGCTCCATTTAATGGATTTCGTCTTGTTGTTCTTCCCTGTAGCCAGCCTAATGCTAAAAGGGTAAAGATTTCCAGTATTTACACAATGCCACATGCCAAGCCATTTTTTACCGCTAAAGGTTCTAAATTCTAATATCTAAGTTATAAGTTCTAACTCGTAAGTCATAAGTTCTAATGGCGAAGTAAAAATGGCAGTAATAGGCCGTAATAGACAGTTGTTGTCTTTGATAAGAAATGAGGATTAATTTCAAAAGAGGCTAAAAAAATACGTCACAAAAAGAAACAATTCGATGTTTCCATACTTCAAAAATGTTACCACGTATATAGCATACGACAGAATAACTGCTCATTATTCCACAACCAATCCAACTCAATGAGTTCAGACGTGTAGTGATATTAAATAATTATAGATCTCTTCTGTCAATCAAAATATCGATTGACCAATATAAACAATCATTTATAATAAGATGACTTTTACACTCCGACATTTCTTCTATATTCATTCAAGGTCACTTTAACGTCGTAACTACAGCTCATTGAAGCTGTAGTTACGACTTTTAAGAAGCCCTTCCACGATTTACTCTTTGTTTTATCTACATTACGTTATATTTTTACAAATAGCCCGACGGCGGCACTCATCCTTCCCGACCATGTGTCTACCACAAATGGATTGATTATCGTAGACCTATGTAGGATAGCAGCTGGAGGCTAGGAAAGGATGTGATGACAGTTCTGGTGTGAGAAATACCAGGTATCCATAGTTAGGTGTTCCAGCCGCCGCGATATGACAGAAATAGTGTTAAATGTAAAAATCCCATTCAAAAAAACAAATCAATCAAATAGATAGCGTTTAAATATTTGAGGGGTGTGATGCCGGAGTTCAAAGGATCGATGCTAACAAACCCATTCGGAACATCGCTCGGACTTTTCCGTAAACTGAAAAGTACCTCAGACGTAAGTGTAGTATTTTTAGGTCATTTTTAAGGGAATTCGGCTCCTTGTGGTACTTCGGTTAATACGCTGGAAGAAAATTACATTTTGTCAATTCTTTCCAAGCGTCTTTCGAGATCGTTTGGTTATATTATAATTTGATGACAAAACGCTGTAAGGCACTGTGTTTTTGTAATCAAATTATAATATATTAAGCTCACGCGATAACCGCGATATTGTATATAAACACTGGATCAATCCATGGAAAACAGTGTTCATGTCAATTGGCTGTCTTTATCATACTGAAAAAACATGCATTAGTTTATCGGAGTGGCGTAGTCGAGTGGATAAGGACGACAGAATTTTGACCAAGCGGACCGAGTTCGATTCTGCATTGAGACATAACAAATAACTTTTTCAATTTATACATTTAATGGCATATTTTTTTTAAAAAAAAATCATGTTAAATATTGTGCTAATTTTGAAAATACTTCAAAGGCTATTTGTAATCTTTGGATTGAAAAGATATATACTATATTTACTTCACCGTGGGGATGAATATAAAGGCCAGCTTAGATAGAGCCTGAAACTGCGATTTGACTATTCGAAGATTCAAAATTTAAAAGATTTCACGCTGATAAATGGAATGCAATAGCCAAAACAATTGTAGACCAAAGGCGATTGCTTCATGATTCGATATTTTGTCGCATAGAATCGATAAAGCTTTCTCCGAACGGTATAATCCTGTGTATTTAATCCTATGATACATATCTAAAAAATAAAGAAACACATAGAAAAGATATTTTATCTGCGTGTATTTGATGATGTAAAAACTTAATTCTCTCTCTCGAAAAAAAAAAAAAAAAACAACAACAATAACAAAATCTGGCGATGACAGGATACGAACCGGGAGCGTTTTGGTAACAATCAGTCGATAGTCTAGCATGCATATCCACTGAGCCAACGCAGTCATTTACATACGTCACGGTATTTTAAATATATTATATCAGGTTCTTTTCAGGAAGTTAACATATTCCATAAGTAACCTGCACTACCTAAAGAAAATATCGATTCAACCGTCTAAATGTTAACATTATCGCGTGCAATTTATACCCCTTTTATTCTTTCGTTAATTTTGTTTTATGCAACGTCATCCTAAACGGGATCGTTGATGTTTGTGACGTTATCTAAACCCACGTGCGAAATGACGCGCTTTTATGGCTGCGCCCGTTTCATTCCCGAGGTCTATTCCGTAGAATCGCCGAGGGTTCCCGATTGCTAGCGATCCGTCAACTGTGCTCATCATTGCAGATTCGTCTCCGTCTATGCTGTCCTGCCCTGCGTTCAGGATCACAAAACGGTTCAAACAGTTTTCCAATTATATCCCGCTTTGGACGTGCGCTTGCGCGCGAAGCGAAGAATAATTAGATTATAATGTCTGTGCGAATTTACCAAGTGATACTTTTTGCCTGAGGAGTCTTAAAATAATTAGATGAAGTGAAGAAAATTTATTGTCCGTACAACCATTTAGGATACATATCTTATTTTAAGACCAGTTAACATGACATACATTTTTGGTCAGGTATGTCCTAAATGATTTGAAGAGATTGAGCGATAAGATGAATTGTTTTACTTATTTTTAAACAAAACTTTTTTTCTATTATTTTTAGACAAACACGTAGTTTTTTAACGTATTTTAATGAAAGCATACAAAGAAGTTAGATGCACACAATTAGTTTTATCGAAGCATTAGTTAAGGTTCATGTAAAGTGTTTGAGACCCAATTTTAAGGGCATTCATTTGCCAAGAAAAAGCAGTACGTCCAGGAATATTATATATCAAAATGAAGCTATTTATGAGCACAAACAGTTGAAAAACATAAGACTGTTATAACTATAGCGGTATAGCCAAAACATTGTGAAAAAGGGTCATTTTGTACAGAACAAGAAACTGCGTGACTGTTGGATAAAATTGTCTCGTATTTTAACAAAGTCTAGCCTGAAGTACCATCCAGGTAGTGCTACAACCATTTGTATAAAACTCAGCCCCAAAACGTAGTTATGCAAGCAATTCATTTTGACTTATTTTATAAACACATATGTCATATATGTCATTCTAATTTTGTAAACGTGTAGATCTTTTTAGGGTATGGTGTGTTATCACAACATAGATAGACATTAATTGTTTATATACCTGTGAGGTTGTTTAGACATATATATCAATTTCTATTTCACAGAATGATAAATATATAGTAATAATGTAGATCATTGAATTAAAAAAATATATAATTTGAAATAAATCGCAGAAAATAATTCACAATATTATGGTGTGATGTTGCACCATACCTTACATCTATTCTGAAAACAGACCAAACCGGTTTGACATGTATGTTGACAAAATAAATGGAAATTGATTGTTTCAAAAGAGCCTTTTGAGACTGAGTTTTATGTCTAAGGTTGTAGCACTACCCGGATGGTACTTCAGACTGTACTTTGTTAAAACATGGGGCAATTTTATGCAACCGTCATGCAGTTGCTTTTTCTGTACAAAATGACCCTTTTCCACAATGTTTTGGCTATACCGCTATAGCTATGGCGGTCTTATGTTGCCTAACTGCTTGTGCTCACGAATAGCTTCATTTTGATATATAATATACCTGGACATACTGCTTTTTCTTGGCTAATGAAGTGCCCTAAATATTGGGTCTCAAACACTTTACATGAACCTTAAGTTTATCAGTTACGTATTAGACGAAAGTTAAATAAGCTATAAATAGAATAAATCAGACAGTCATACAAAAAAGAAAATTTATTTTTTTGAATCCTGTGTTGGTGAAAATTGATAAGACCGAGCTTTGTTTTGACATACATATATCACAGAGAGTAAAAGGTTATCACAGTTTAAAAAATAAACATAATTATTCACTTTAAAGAAAGCTGTTGTTAAGAAAAAAGTTTTGTAAATTACAAATGGCTATGATGATACACTTACTACAAGCATTACACAAACAAAGAATCGGTATCTAACTTCAATCACGGTGGGAGTATGAACATAAACATATATATAATACGTACTTAGTGTTTTGTATGAAAAAAAATATCTAACGAGGTGTGGGGGAATTGATAAAAGTCGAGGCTCTCCCGAGTAAGATTTTTTTTTCATTTATATGCTTTCCTAAATTGATCTTAACCTCGTCTAATTTAGAAAAGTTATTAAGCTCACCAAGGCTCGCTTAGAAATATTTTTAGTTTAGTCCCGATTAAGATCATGTTGTCTCAAAAGAAAATCTCATTATAGATCCCATATTTATTTTGACAAATATATAGAGGATATTGAATGAGTGGTCATTGAATACTGAATTTATTAAACGAGTCATCTATAAACCGATAAAAACGAGGCTTCGCCGAGTTTTTATCTGTTTATAGGTGACTCGTTTAATAAATTCTGTGTTTTATGAGTACAAATTTTATATTCTATTTATAATATAACCCGAGTTTGCGAAAAATCGTCAGAATTCATGAAATTCAACATTTCAATTTTCCGCGAAACCTATAACGCCGCTTGAAACTGACGTCATAATATATACATTATGACGTCATTTTCGCGGTTACAAAATAGCGTTGCTATTCGCTCTGAACTCATTTGCATAGTTATTCCACTAGTGTAATAACACCCGTGTAATATCAAAAATATTCAACGGGGTTATTTCACTTCCGCGACGTAGGTCATATTTTAAATTTCGTCATAGTGTTTCGTCAGTCAGTAAAACAAATCGGTGATCTTATTTTTTTCACCATTAGAAAGAAAGGTTGACACGTGTCCGAGTTTTAAGGTCAGATTCACTTGATATAATGGACAAACATCATTAAAATGTATCAATTTCGAAAACGTGGCGATAAAACACTTTTTTAATTACGTTGTCATCTCAAATTTGAGAATTTAATTGGCAAATAAAACCACCCAAATAAAATGCCATTGACCATTCTAAGGTTACTAGGTACAAGGATCATATTCTGCCCGCTTAAGATGTTACATGTTCTGAAAATCGCCTTAAAACTTCAACAATCGAAAGCAGGCATTACCATATTTGTGTCCTATCACAAACATATGGACTATCTGAGAATGAGTACATTGTAATTGGAAAAAAGGTCAAACATTTTTTTCAGAATTCCTTGACAGGAAGTTGATATATCATTTGAAATGTTTCGACTCTTTTCAGCATGCGCGACTCCCCCCCCCCCTTCCCTAGTCTGACTAGGTTCGACTCTGCACACTACCCAGAAGGTCCACAGTATTTTTTTTTATCATTCTTTAATGTTTTTCGGAGGATTCTCGAGAAAGTAAGATAAATTATCATTTATCAAACTCACCCTCTTACCAGTTTATTTATTCAAAAACTTTTACACTGTTTTTGTTTATTTCACCATATCGGACGTTATCTTAGCGGAGCCCAAAAAAGTGACGTAATCATTGGTGTTGCACTAGAAATCGCGTGAAAAATGACACACTTTAAGAAAATTTGTCCCTAAATATTCAAATTTTGCCTCATTAAAGAAACAGAACAATAGTTTATTTTTCGAGCTAGATCAATTGATAGTTCATTTCGCTAGAAGATGCCACTCGTGAAAATAAGGTTTTTACTGTTCACTAAATGAAATATAAATCGATCTTGAAATGAAACACACGATTATCCTGACGTTCACGACAGCACCGACGAACATGCAAAAGATATGTTCATAATTCAAGCTTAAGGAAAACCGACCGACTAGTGGTTATGAATTTTAATCGGATAAAAATAACCTATTTTTCAGAATCAAATCACTGGAATTCCAGAATAAGATACCTTTTGGTTTAGATTTTGGAATGTTTTTTTCTTATTTCAAATCATTTGATACTTAAATGTCGACACTGTCAGTTTTAAAATTATTCAACTATCAAATAAACATAGTCTTATACATCTTTATCTAAAAAGTTCTATCGAGATTGGTATTTTTTAACAAGATTTCTTGTTGTAGGTAACTAGATTTTCTTGTTAAACTGCAAAGAAAATTCTAGCATTTTCATTGGTTAATGCTGAACTGACAAACAGTGAAATCTACGGCCGCTCCCTTGTAACGTATAACGTTTCCTTAAGGGCCCTTGCCGTGAACATGGCCAAAAAATCGAAACGGTAATGGCAGCCATGATTCTCTCGCTGCGCTGATAACACGACCCGAGTAGTAAACACATTAGGCTACAGTCTAAAAGCATGCCAGTTAATAATGTACAAATAAAAAATGATAGAGATGTCAATCAATACCTTCACATTTTACAAATCTGTCCATTTAAAGTGCCAACTATATCGCAGGTTTAGCCAAGAACCGCGCTCATATCACAACTTCGCGGACGTTATCTTCCGATAGGTGGCATTTTTCAAAAACTTTCGGAGAATGTGACATGCGCAGACATCGCATCGCGGAGTGTGGTAGTGTGACGTCAAAACTATATATGACGTCACTTTGTATATGTTTACTTTTTACAGGGGCGCATTAAGGGATATTGGTGGTTTAGAAGAATTGGGTTTATACCAAGGCCTAAAATAGGAAAAAGACGGATATTTAGCCATAAAACTTTGAAATGTAATAAATTTGTAATACGGTTTCTTGTCAGGGTATATGACGATTTATTCCCGGCAGTAAAAATGATGTCAACCCTCGTCTGCGGCTCGGGTGACATCATTTTTTCCAGCCGGGAATAAATCGTCATATACCCCGGCAAGAAACCGTATAACTAATAATATTATTCTTTGCGGTCATTACCATTTTTTTTCATACAAACTATTCACGCTTGTCCTTGTGAGCACAAAAACCGCAAGATCAAAGTGTTACGATTACTTTACATCTGCCGCGGGGATTCCGTCATTCAAATCATTGTAATAAAATAATAGACAAATTGCAAAAAATAAAAGGATATTTTTAGTAACACGTACCCAGTTCGCTTAAAATTGAATTCATTATGTTTTATCAAGTGCTCATCCTCAGTGCCATATATATATATTTTCATGTATAAGACCCTTCACGCGAAAAGTGACTATCTTGGTAGTGCGTAAAGTGTCCGCGCAGACTGACTAGGATCGAAGCCTTTTCGACCAGGCTTATTTTCTGAATCTAGAATGATCAATCTACCTTCCAGTGCAAGAATTTTTGAAATGCGACTTCTGGTTGACCTAGGCTGAATCAAATCCCTTTTTTCAATTAATTAGTTTACAGAGTCCCCAGATGGTCCCTTTTTGCGTGACAGGTCACACACACACACATATATATATATTTAAATGTCACTGAGGATTTGCATTTAATGGATTCAATTTCAAGCAAAGTGGGTACTTAGTACTATTATATATAATAATATATATGTCTTAGCAGTGCTGACGAGAGATATACCAGGAAGCCATGGCTATGTGCTCCACCGGCCGCCATAAGAACTGTAAAATTGTGAAAAGCGGCGTTAGACCCCATTTATTCAAATAAATAAACCAATTTTGACCATATTATGGGTCGTAAATCTACTGGATTGTTTCAGAAAGGTCAAATTACGATGTAGGTCACTGTCATCTTTAGAAACGATCGATGAGTTATCAGTCACCCATGTATATCTTGATGGTTAGAATTTCTGCCAAGTCAGAGCTGTGATGACAGTCTTATTCAACACGTGACCTTTACGCTATAAAAGCCCTGCGATGACCACCACGAGGGATCACTTTGCGGTACTACAGGTTCGAAACAGAGCAACTTTCTTAGCTAGCAGCTGTCATAACTGAATGAAGATGACACAAATTCACATGAAGGAAAAAGCTGCCATTGATTTGTCCGAAGTCAAAATGGTAGGCCTTTTATATTGATTTGTTTCTATTGTCTTTTAAAAATTTCTTCTTGTTTCCCTTTTCTTGAATGCATTCGTGTTTTTATCAATAGGGATTTAGCTTCGTATATAAAAAATGTTTTATTTATTTCATGTAATTGTATGGAGCAAATCCTTTTTCTAATTATTAGATTTCATAGTTTTGTGCTGTAATTGAGCCGAATCTTCATCTTTCTAATCATCAGTTGATCATGTCGTGAAATTAACAATCATGTCGATCAAAACGAATCAAAATCAATCGATCAGCGCTCCAATCATTCATTCCAAACAATCACTCTAATCACTCAAAAACGATCATATAAAATGTTCAAAAACGCTTCTAAATCGTTCACAATAATCTACATTTTAATCAAATCGATCAAATAATTCCACTATTTTAGCGGCCGGTGATGATTTTTAATCCTCTGATTTTTCCTTGAAGACAAGAGAATAGGAAAGTACGTAGATTTGTTAACCCTTTCCTGTTCTACAAAATTTAGACCTGTCCAAATTCAAAGGTTTTGCAGACGAAAA
Organism: Fragum whitleyi; assembly: GCA_948146395.1. NCBI lineage: Eukaryota > Metazoa > Mollusca > Bivalvia > Cardiida > Cardiidae > Fragum > Fragum whitleyi. The sequence goes on from OX411556.1 coordinate 22,953,295, forward strand.
TTTAAAGTGCAAGTAATTTGAAAAACAACCATTCAGTAGGGTAGAAAATAGTGTGGAAAAAGAAGAAATTGCTTGTCAGAAGCAATTTCTTCTTTTTTCACAATGTTTTCTCAATCATAAAATCACAGGCACGTAAAAAGCAGGGATTAAACAGCAAAGGGTTAAAAAGAGAGGTGAAATGTTATCGTTAGCTTCGTCTAATTGGACGAAACTATCGATCATGTTTTATCTCCCTTGAAAATCATTCAAAACTACTCCTCCCATTCATTCAATTTCCTTCTGTGATCATTTCAAAATCATTCACAAATGAAGAGATTATTCATTCATTTTTTGGAAGACTGAATTTAAAAAACCAAATCACTATGTATGGTTACGCGAAGCGTATTCATACATGAGTGTAATTAGATTTTTAGTTTCATACCATAAATAAACAAATAATTTATTTTATCTTATAATTCATTACGATGATGCTTAAATGTAACGATTACTCCCTCATTAAACAATTTTCTTACGAGACTTCGTTGCGCGGAAGCTTTCAAAATATGTGTGTATTCAAGATACAATTGGATAAAAATGTGAAAACATTGTGTTCAGTGCAGAAATTGCTTTTCTTCATTTTCCACAATGTTTTATATTCCATAACAGGACCAATATTTTCAAATATTCACAAACTTAATTTGTCGTCTGCAATTTCTGTGAATTTGGACCAGTCTAAAATCATGACGTCTGCTGAACTGTTTAAAGGGATGTCAGCATGTTCAGCTGAGGGCGTCTACCGCTCAATACATCTAAGTTCGACCAAAGCAGCAGCCTTGCGGTTAGAGTAACGAAGGGTTTGCAAGCGCCATAGAAGTGATTACATACTACATACCCAATCGGGTGGGTGCTCTAGGAGTGAAGTGCGAAATATTCTTTACCTCGAATGTTGAGTAGATTTTGACCGCTAGTAACAAATGGGCATGTGCGTGACATTTCCAACAATCTTAATTGTGTGCTAAGCAAGGAAACTAGCTAGCCTGTGCATCCGTAGATTCGTAAAGGCTAGAATCTTTACTTCGAACTTTTTAAATAGATTAGGTCTCAGAGTATCTTTACACATCAAGGCAATCTTCTAATTGCATCGTGTGGCTGTCTAGATTGTTCAATAATATCAACTCACGACGTGTCAAATTGTTAAAAATGCCAGATACAGGCTCAAATGCTGAAAAACAATATATACATATGTGACCCGTCACGCAAAAAGGGACCATATCGGTAGTGCGTAAAGTGTCGACCCTGGTCAGACTGCGCGGTTTGCGCAGACTGACTAAGATCGAAACTTTTCGCAGTGTGCTTATTTTCTGAATCTAGAATGCTCAATCTACCTCCCAGTGAAAGAATTTTTGAAATGCGATCTCCTTTTCAAATGGTCATTATACAGAGTCCCCAGATGTTCCCTTTTTGCATGATTGGTCACATATATCTACGTTTTTAGACTGAAGTTAATGGGAAAAGAAGGTGGTTCTTGGTCGGTATGCTGGGGTTGGTCGTAGCCGCATTGGTTATTGGCGCAACAACTGTTGGTATTTTTGTAGGAAGAAGCATGACTAGAGATATATATGGGGTTTGTATTTTCTGTAAAAACAAACCTCTGTTGATCAAGACAAACTATCACTATTGGTAGATTTTGCGCGGTGAGCCGTGAAATCAACTTTTTACCGTTAGATTCTCGTGACATTTGTTCGAAATAGATAAACCAGGTTAAAATAATGCATTTAGAAAGTTTAAAATTTACATTTTAAACCAATGTTATTGCATGTCTAACAACATAAGGTTCACCCAAACATGTACTTTCACAATTTCAGTGAAGGGACCAGGTTTAACTCCTGTCTTTTGCTTTCAATTATACCTGATTTACCTATGGTAACAGACTCGGTTCCTACGTCAGAGCTCAGTTTTGAAAATACACCTTTAATGAGTTTATGAGTACTCTTCTTTTCAATTCCTCTTCTTATTTTTATTTATTTATTCCTTTCTTTCTTTTTTTCAAGATTACTTTCACCTCTTGTTGATAGGCAGTCTGGTCGAATTTCTGATGGTTGGATTTTTTTAGCAAGCTTTATTTAAAAAATGTTAAACGTAAGTGGTTCCTTTTTAACCGAATATACACCAATTGCTCTACGTAACAGGATATTTTAACTATGTTAAAATCACGTAAAACCAACCATATCATGTTTCAACACTTTGCTGTTTTATCTCTGCTTTTTACGTGCCTGTGATTTTATGATTGGGAAAATATTGTGAAAAAAAGAAGAAATTCCTTCTGACAAGCAATTTCTTCTTTTTCCACACTATTTTTCACCCTACTGAATGGTTATTTTTCAAATTAAATCCACTTTAAATTTTCGTCTGCAAAACCTTTGAATTTGGACTGGTCCAAAATTTTGTAAAACAGGAAAGTGTTAACCGAATATACACCAATTGCTTTACGTAACAGGATATTTTAACTGGGCTAAAATCACGTAAAACCAACCATTTTATGTAACTTTTTTGTCTTTTTTAGCGTGTTTGAGTGTGAGGTTTTCTGTTTTTGACGGCTTTTGTAAACCCCTTCATGTCACCTTTTTTGTCAATCTTTATTATCCATAGGAAGCCTGGGCGACATTCCACAACACAGCGACGGGCACAACTAAAAAACAGAGATTCGTTGTAGACGGACAAGAAGTAGCAATTATTAAACCAGGGGAGTTAACTGTGATCTTGGACTACGACAAGGTAGTTTCTTCACTATTCAATTATTTATTCATTCAAATATTTAATACACAATAAAGTCACCGAAACAACTATTAAACGGAAATCCGTCGTTGATGGACATAAAATAGCAATTTTATTAAGATAGGCAAGTTACCTGTAATTCTTGACTTTGAAAAGGTAAGTTATGGTTAACCTTTCTTCCTTTCTCTCATTTGAGCTCACCTGAGCATAAAGTCGTAATAATTGTGAAATAAGTGTGACCCGTCAGGCGAAAAGGGATCATCTGGGAACTCTGTAAAATGAATATTTGAAAAAAGAGCTTGGATCCAGCATAAGTCAACCAGAGATTGCACTTCAAAAGTTCTTACGATGGAAGGTAGATTGATCCTTCTAGATTCAGAAATTAAGCAAATCCCGGAAGGTTTCGAACCTAGTCACTCTGCGCAATCCGCACAGTCTGACTAGGGTCGACACTTTACACACTATCCAGATGGTCCCTTTTCGCGTGACGGGTCACAATAGTAAACTGGCGCAGCATTGCATCCGAAATATCCGAAAATGGTCCCACTCGTGATTCTGTTTAGCTTTCAAAAGCAGTTTAATCAAAGACTCTGGTAAATTCGATTTAATTCTTAATTTTACATATTTGTTAATGTAATCACCTTTTCCAGAACCACGTAGTAATGCAGGTCGACGAAATGCCTTCATATCCAACGAACGGCTGCCTATGCTTCGTCAATGATTTTGATTCTACTCTCTCAATGAATTTTGAAGAACTGGTGAAAACTCTACAAACAGGAAATGTGGGTATACAATATAGCCTAGAAAGTTTATCTCGACCTTGTTAAGTGACCTTTACCTTGATACTCATAAATGTGTATTGATGATTATGCAGTTGAACTTGTATTAAGCGACCACTAACGGGACCACGAAAAAGCGGTCGTTAAAGAAAACGATCGCTAAATGCACATTCGTTTCCAAAAAGAAACATACTTTTTTGATTGAATATGCTTGTAATCGTGAAAATCTTAGTAATCCTATATTGTAAAAACTCAAAAGAATCGTCTCATTGAGACGGTTCTGGTGAGTCTCAACAACATAGGATTCATCTTCAAAAATAAATTAGACCAACACCTACTTTTTCAAGATAGTTTGATTTAAAGAAGGGAACTTTGAAAACGGTCGCTTCATAAAAAATGGTCGCTTAATAAACGTGGTCGCTTGAGCAATTAAGACTGTATATGGATCTTTTTATTATACTGCAAAGAAAATTCTAGCATTTTCATTGGTTAATGCTGACCTGACAAACATTGATAGCTACGGCCGCTCCGGTATTACCTCTAATGTTTCCTTAAGGCGCCTCGACATGAACATAGACAATAAATCGAAACGGTAGTGGCAGCCATTTTTTCTCTCGCTTCGCTGATAACACGACCCGAATATACACACTAGGATACAGTTGAAAAGGATGTCAGTTAATAATGTGCAAATAAAAATGATAAAGATGTCAATAAATACCTTAAATGTGTACAAATCTATCCATTTAAAGTGCGAAGTTTCTCACAGTTTCAGCCAACAAACGCTTCCATATCACAATAGCGCTGATGTAGTAGTGTGACGTCACAACTACATGTATATATGACGTCACTTTGTACATGTTTACTTGTCATAGGGGCGCATTAAGGGATATTGGTGGTTTAAAAGAAATCGGTTTATACGAACGCCTAAAAAAGGCAAAAGACAGATATTTAGCCCTAAAACTTTGAAGTATAATAAATTCGTAATACGGTTTCTTGCCTGGGTATATGACGATTTATTCCCGGCAGTAAAAATGATGTCAACCCTCGCCTACGGCTCGGGTGACATCATTTTTCAGCCGGGAATAAATCGTCATATACCCCGGCAAGAAACCGTATAACTAATAATGTTTCTGGATTGGGACAAAGTTACAGTTAATCACGTTGTGAAATTGACACTTATCTTGATCAAAACTATTCGGACACACTTGCTCAGCGCTCCAATCATTCATTCCAAACAATCTTTCCGATCACTCAAAAACGCTCCGATATTGTCCAAAAATGCTTCTAAATTGTTCTGATTTTATTAAAGGGATGTAAAACGCTAATTTTACGATAATATCGATGGTGTTTTATCTCCCTTGAAAATGATTCAAAACTCGATCCTCCCACTCATTCAATTTCCTTCTGAGGTCATTCCAAAATTATTCTCCTTGCCAATTTCACGATGTTGTTAATTGTATGGTCATTTTTCTCTTACCACAGTTGAGAATCTACCCGGTCTTAACTTGCACGTTAAATCATAATTTGAAAACATCCTAAAATCAAGTAATGTATCTTAATTTTGATAGATAACACTACACGATTTGCTGCTGTGCATCTGTCAAGATTTAAAGTAGTGGACCCGTTATAATTCCGCAACATTTCGGGAGTAATGATCTTTAACAGTTTTAACCGAAGTTTCCTAATGATTTCATTTAGGGACCCTCGGTTTACATTGTGAAAAATCATGAGTTTCGAAATGTATCGGAACAATTACGGGTTCACTACCTTAAGTTGATATGAACCATAAGTAAAGGGTTTGGCGTCTGTTCCCACATTGAAAGACATTTCCCAAATATGTGGGGCAGAAATTAAAATTTTTATCCTACCTCGTTTTGCATAAACTTCCATGTCAATTTCAGATAAACCAAACAGACAAACAAGCGATCAAAAACTTGGCACATGTTGATGGATCAGCGCGAAACAGTTCTAATTGCCTATACTGTTTCGCTCTGAGCCATAGTGAGCCATAGATTTGCTGAAATTTATTTTTTCTAAGATACCCTGTAGATTCAAATTACGGCGATTTCATTTTTTTTTTTTTTTTTTTACTCAACTTTTTGAAAAATTAGTATTTTCCGACTCAACTTTTCTTACATATAGTGGCGTTACAATGATGTTTTCGTCCATGTGTATCTTTAGACGTTCATGACATTGTTTTTATACAGAACAACAAAAATAACGCATCGCTTCATTTTTAAGATTTTACTTTTTTCATAAAGTGTGAAGGAATGGTTATATCAAAATAAACGTTGATCAATCATTGATATGTGTCAAAAAGGTCGACAACGTATACATCCACACTGAAGAGTTACGCACTCATAAAGGTGACATCCCCAAAAAATGAAAAAAAAATAAAATTAGAGAAAGTTTCCATTGCTCAGTAAAAGCCACTAGCGCGTGAAACCATGGGCAACATTGCACTCAAAGAATGTCTGACACGTGAATTTCCACTGTGCGTGCTGCCTCAATCTTACTCAAAACCTTGGGTTTTCGTGCTCTCTTTTGACTCTCATTGCAAGTTCGTATTTAACGTGCTTGATCTTGAGATAAGTCCAGTCGGTGAAAGCTAAGACATTGGAATCACTTTAACAAATGTGTTCGCGAAGAAAACCTATCATTGCATGAGCTGAATGGACCATAACATTTACTTGCTAATGGGGTGTTACATATGGCTATAGCTACTGAAGGCTTAGATACTCGGCTTAGATTCATAATTGTTGTGTTTCACTGTCATCAATAGTCCACTAAAACCTGAAAAACTGTGACATAGAGAGTAAGAATTTCCGGTCATATCACCTTATAATGCAGTCTCCACATCGTGTCAGCATCCAAAGTATGGCAATGAGAGTTGTTAAAATCAATGTTTTAACCCTACAAAAGGCCAGTTATTGTCCCTCAGAGCAGTTGCAAGTGTCTTTGATTTAATGAATCAATTCAATATGACTATGCGCGATGGTATTCCGAAATTCATTTTTTCGCTACCGCCAAACTCGAAAAATTTGCTTGATCTGATATATTTCTACACTGTTTTTCATTACCACCTTTATATGCTGTAATGCTCGACCAACTTAATAATCGTTAGATGCATTCGATCTGTTGCACAGAAAACGTGTCTATCACATTCAAGTGTATTTACTCAACTGAGTATGAGTTTAGGGATAAATTTCATCACAATTATGTTATTTTTATTACGAATATGCGTATTGCATGAGTGATTGTGATCGCGCCCTAAATAGTTTACAGGTTGAGGAAAAGGAAGCTTTCCGAAAAACAGTCAATACTCGATATATCCGAACAATATCATTGATATTGTTTTTATTACGAATATAAAGTATTTTACATTATTATAGATCCACAACTTTAAATGGGTGATCAAAGTTCAATGTTGTCTATACTTGTATAGAAAAAATTGACCTTTGATCACTCACTCTAAATTGTGGAACTAAAGTAGTGATAACGCCTTTCATATTTTTTAGGTTCAGGAAGAAGGAAGTTTCCCTGTTAAACAGTCAGCACTCGATATATCCGAACAACAGCTTACCTTATCAAATCTGTCAAAGAGATCCGTAGAGATGTGTGACGGATGTATAATACTCCAAGGTTCTATGGGAGATGCGAAAGGTAAAAACTATCTTATAAAGTTAGCCGCCGTTATATGCAGTTGGTACCGCGTCGGACTATCAATCTAGAGGTCCCGGGTTCGATCCCCAAAGGCGGCATTCATTCTTTCCGACTATTTGTTTCTCACCAATGGGTTGATAATCGTAGACCTATGTGAGATAGTAGCTGGAGGCTAGGAAAGGGTGTGATGGTTGCACTGGTGCGAGAAATGCCGAATATCCATTGTTAGGTGCTCCAGCCGCCGCAATATAATTGCAAAAATGTTGAAAGCGGCGTTAAACTCCATTCAATAAATCAATTCTCAATAAAGTTCTCGATATATACGGACAACTGTTTAAACTATTAGTTTAACTGCCTCGGGAGTTGTTTCTATGGGAGATGCGAAAGGTAAAAACTTCTTTATAAAGTATGGGCAAGAAACTTAATGGTCACTGCCTCAGTCCACCAAGCTGTAAATGGTTAGCAGTGGATGAAAACCCTTCAAAAAAGGGGATTTAACTGCCTCTCGAATTTCTTACGCAAAATTGAAAACATCCAGGATGGGTTAACTGTACCTCGTACAAACCCCCGACTATAAATAAAAATTATTATATATTATATATTAAAAAATAAAAAAAGAAAAAAAAAAATAGCAGCAACATTTGTTGAGATGTGTGACTAGTGTACATGACTTGTTTGAGAGAGACTTATGTTACTTTATACTCGACATATCCGGCAAATTTTAGAAACTAACTAGCTGTTTGAACAATGATAAAGAATTCTCTTGAAGAGTTTAAATATATAAGTTTTTGATACAAATTCTCGATAAATGCGGACAACTTTTAGATATATTCGAGTCACCAAATAGAGCTGTAAGGATGTGTAATGGTTCTACAATACTGCAAGCTTCAATGAGAGAGAAAAAAGGTCTATATGTTTTTGTAATGCTCTCGATGTATTTGGACAAAACTTAATTGCATATTTGAAACCTGTCGCGCAAATAACGGCTATTTCGGGAACTCCGTAAGATGGATATTTAAAAAAGAGTAGATGTCAAAAGTAGATCTAATTTCCAAAAATTCATATGCAGAAGGTATAATGATTACATAGATTCGAAAATATAAGAAAGTGAAGAAAAAAATCGACCCTAGTCAGTCTGCGCAGTCCGCGCAGTCTGACTAGAGACGACACTTCACACATTACCCATATAGTCCGTATAACAGGCCCATAGGCGTATCTAGGACTTTGAAATTTATACGCACTCAGAAGACAACAACTAAAGAATATATAAGATAAAGGCGATTTGAGATTTGTGACAAAAGATGAATGCCCTCCGTCCACTCCCCTTTAAAGATTTGAGCGTTGTTGAATAATCGAAACATTGTGACTACAGCTTGAATAAGCTGTAGTTTCGATGTTATGATCATTCATCAACGATAATTTTCAACAGAAGATCATTTCTTTTACGCATTTGCGTAAATTGAGTGATGGGAGTTACGCCCTTGGGGTTACAATTACTTTTTTTACAGATGCTGGGGAATTTGAAACTCGACAACGACGTTCGGCCACGTCACGCTCTTACTCGTACGCCATGATGGATCCTACTGGTGACGGCGTTGATAGGTTTATAAGTATCGAGTTCTTTGGTCCAGATTCAACTGTAAACCCATATACAAAATGTGTTGCCTTAACGGAGACCTTGGGGTTTCCAGGTGGTTTCCGATATTGTAAACAGTGTGCTAGGGGCTACTGGGCATGTAATCTACACCGGGCGTTGCTGTGCTGTGAAAATGAACACCAGGGAAAATAAATTTTGACTTCATTGATTTTCTGACGTTTATACCAAACATTTCTTTTTTGCGTTGACGTCTAAAACGCAAACGATATTGATTTATAGCATATTTAAGCTATTGTTACCACGTATTTATCGCTTTATAACAAGTTGCTATTTCTTTATGTTCACGACCATTTCCTCATCGGTTCCAGGATTCTCGTCAATTTCTATACTAGCCGCCACCATAGCGCAGTTGGTTAGGCATAAGACTTCCAATCTGGAAGTCATGGGTTCAATCCCTGAGGGAGGCAAATATCCTTTCCGACGTTTGTCTCTCACCAATGGGTATATAATCGTAAACCTATGTGAGATAGCAGTCGGAGGCTAGGAAAGGATGTAATGGTAGTACAGGTGAGAGAAATACCAGGAATCCATTGTTAGGTGCTCCGGCCGCCGCGATATAACTGAAATAATGTTGAAAGCGGCGTTAAACTCCATTCAATCAATTCAATCAATTTCTATACTTTTTTAAAGGCTGTGGCACACGACTCGTGTAGTGCTTATCTGAATTTGCTGCAAAAGTTACAAAAGGACAAATGAAGTTTTTTTTCTTTGTCGTGATTTAATCAAAATCAATAGTAGTCCCTATTTTTCTCTAAAATTTGATCATTCATAAACAACTCATCTGACAAAATAACGTCAACCCTTTTAGTCAAAGATAATGACAACAACAAAAAATTAGTGGATCAATAATGCATTCACTGACTTGTGAAATAAATTACAAAGAGAGATACTTTCCTCATTCTATCTAAAGAACAATCATGCAGAAAGTCTCGAAATTCATGGAAATAGCCAAATTTGAAGTTGACAATCCTATTTATTATTTGACGAGGAATTTTTAACCAGTCGGGGGACTTTCGGCTGGCCGTAACAAATTTTGTGACGGACTCCCATCGATTTGTAAAATTTATGATAAGGTGATTCTCATTTTGTATTCACCACCAGGTGGCACTTCAGTCCCAAAATGGGGAGGGTTTATTTTTTCTTGATATGACGGCTATCCATCATTGTGAAATTCGTTACGACTATCCGTAACGAATCTCCAATGATGGATAACCGTGAGGTCATGGATGTGACGGTTACCCTCTATTATTCAAACAAATTTTTGTCTGTAATTTGATAAAACAATGGTTATAACAGTTCAATATGTTCAATTTTTGAGATCGTTTTTCGTGACCTTTAATTTTAATAAGCCATCGGAGAGGGTCGTATATTTGTATCATAATCTTTGGCTGTCCGTCTGTCCTGATATCAGAGCGTCCGTCCGTCCGTCCGTACGTTAAAATCTTGAACGCATCTTCTCCTTCAATTTTTGGCCTATTTTGATGAAACTTTCACAAAATAATCCAAGTCACCTGACAAAGCGCATATTTTAAAATGGTTCCGGTCCATTGTCAAGTTTTTTAGGCGAATACGGATGCTGGACTAAGAAAAGTACTGGGGAATTTCAGTTTTTCGGACTTTTTTCTATACACTTGGAGATATTGAGCTAATCTTTGGTGTGTGAGCCCGCATCAATGAGTTACAGAAAAAGTTTGATTCCGGTCCATTGGTTTTTCAGAAAGATACGGATGCTGGTTCTAGAAAGTTCAGTTTTTCGGACTTTCTTTTCTATACTTTTAAGATATTGAGCTATTTTTTGGTGTGTGAGCCTGTATCAATAAATTACAGAAAAAGTTCGAGTTTGGATCCGGTCCATTGATGATTTTTTGGTGTGCTGGTCTTAGAAAATTTCCAGGAAATCTAAGTTTTCCGGATTTTTCCTTCATACCTGGAGATATTGAGTAAATTGATGGTGTGAGAGCCCACATCAAGAGTTACAAAATAAGGTGGAGTTTGGTTCCGGTCCATTGATTTTTTAGGAAGATTAGGATGCAGGACTTTGAACTTTTCCAGGAAATTCAAGTTTTCTGGAATTTTTCTAAATCTTTGGAGATATGTGAGCCCACACCAATGAGTTATAGAACAAGTTCGAGGTTGGTTCCAGTCCATTGAACACTTTCAGATAAACAATAATTTGCTAATTTGGAATGTGACTTACAGCAATGAACATTATAGGTGTGTAACGACCTTTCCTCAATAAAGTTTCAAGATACATCAACTGATTCAAAATTCCATTAATTAAATGTATAATTTCGGTAAGTCAACTAAACAGCGTATTTGCAGCTTTAATAAGGAGTTTAGATATCCATCTACGATTTGCACAACTGTTAGTCAAGATACCTCCTACACTGTAAAGGACGATGGAGTTAAGTAGATTTAAACAACGCGTATTATATGCAAATATTGGTTCAGGTACAACATCGTGAAATTGACAGGGTGAATGATTTTGGAATAAAATTGAATGAGTGTGTGGAGCGAGCTTTGAGTGAATTTAATGGGAGGTAATCCTTTATCGCAAATTTTGTTCAGGATGAACACAATTAGCGATATTGATTACCTACCTTTAATTAAATATGCATACAAGTTCTATACATAGCTTCCTATTTCTTCAAAAACCTATGAGAAGCTAACAATTTGAATAATGTTAGTGATATCGCGATATTTCTGTTTCAAAATTTTATTAAATGACGTTGTTGATTATATATATTTTTCAATGGGTTTGAACGTTTCTGAATGGTTTGAGTGAGTGTTTGGAATAAATGAATGGAGCGCTGAGCGAGCGATTTTAAAATGATTTTGATTGATGTGAATGTCAATTTCACGATGTAACTAACTGTAGGTCCCCACTGCCGATCACATCGAGTACTGATCGAGCACTGTCGGCATGTGTGATCGGAAGTGCTCAGAAAATCGAACTTGATCGGCATTGCTATGGATTCCCTTTCTATGTTTTTTTGACATGTAAAAAAATTCCTGGGAAGCAATCGTGCATCCGACCGGGTTAAAATCTTACTGGTCGTGCATCGGTCATGTAAAGATTGGATGTGATCAGGTTGCTACCAGGTCATTCAAAAAATAATGCAATCTTTCTGATACCTATCCGACCTACTTCAAAAAGGGCATGTATTTTAGCAATTTCTGAGTAGCTTCTCATGATTAGACCTAAACTGACGGCAGAGCAAGTCAGATCATATGATGTAACATAAGTTGCCATGATCGCAGGCACGATTACATACAAGATGCAAGGTAACATTGCGATTGAAATAATTACTAAGCAACCAGACATCGATGGACCTTGGTTATGGTTTTAAGGTTTTTGGTCCCTCCATTCTCTGGTCATATGTGGGTTATATAGCAAATATCCTTGAAAATTTGTGTTTCGTTTGGGATTCGAAACACGGACCTTTGGTTGTATCTTCCCGGTCGATTAGTAAACAATAACGCCTGCCGGGCACCACCTGTTGCAAGACAAAATATTTATTTTGCAGTCACTTTAAACCTGGTCGACGTGACGATGTCTTATTTCTTTGTCCAGTGATGATACAGAAATCGTGGTCGTGAAGAGGTCTAAGATTTGTATCAGCCGTAGCTGGCAATTAGTCTTCGATACAGTATAGTCATCCACAAATCTAAAAGACGTAGCAGATTTCTTTTGAAGATAATACACACAATTGAATCGGCCGATCCACCGATCAGACAAGTCGTCGATTTTGTTACGCCGGCGACGCATTTGTCGACGTATTTCGGAACGTCTAAATCACATTAGCTTTACTGGTGCCAAAGTGCGCTTCAGGTGATGAATAATGCGGAAAAATCTAAATCAGAAGGATGGCACAATTCTTACAGAAACGCTTTCACAGTAATCGCCCTTGATAACATGGAAAGCTCTTGTGTTGATGAACACACACACAAAGTTTCAAAACGATATCTTTGATTAAACAGAGGTTAGGCTTGTCACTCCAACGTCTACCAAAGGTACTGCGGACAGATAACATTGTCGAATTTTCGACTTTCTTAAATGCGGGCATAAGCTTACACTCAATGAAAAGATCCGAAGCTCGTCCATTTAATGTTGTGACGTCTTTAAGGGGCCAACCCCTTTTCGACCCGCCAAAGTCAGTATTTAGAAATATATTCTGGATTAATCGGCCGATTTTTACGAAAAAAAATCATTTAGAAAGTCCAAGAATGCCCGAGCTAGTCGTTTAATTTCTGTGCACATTCAAATAGAAAAACGGGTCTGAAACGCTATCTTTCTCGCTTTTTTTTTAAAGATTTTACGTTCCAGTTTTCATTTCATTTTTTTGTAAATTAATAGGAATTTCTTAAAATTTTGTCCGGTGAAGTTTTGTCATAAATGAGGTCAAGAGGTCAGGTCTAAGACAGTAAACTCAGGTAAGCGATTTAGGGGCACTATGGCCCTCTTATTCATCAACCTTAAACAAATGTTGTTCAGATGTTTTTGTGTGGAAATTCGTGAGACAGTGAAAACAGTTTTGTAGATCTTCTGTAGAACGTACGACTTCAATCGTCTCCTTGCAGTGACCTCGAGAGAACCTTTGGATGAGACAGGAAAATATGGTCGCAATGCGATAGCCGTGAGAGTTAACAGCGCCATAGGCTCCACATGCCACTTAAAAGTAGCCTTATAATATTGATAAACTAGTAACCAAAATTAAAGCCTAGTTTGCTTTTCGTCCGAGTCGATCGATCGAAAGATATGTTTTTAAAATATGATTTTAACATCGTACGATGTAATTTCCCATGGCGGATGTGTTGATTAAATCGTGTGGTCTCAGAAACGTTTCAAAAAAAGCATTGTGACCATTGTACGTCAATCGCAAGGTGATTTTACGGTTTCCGTACTAGAAATTTTAGATTATTCTACTAGATCTGGTTTAGAAAGTGCGGCCGTTCCGGCATGGGAAATGTAGGATTGCGATTTAGAAGCATATCATCACGGGATCACCGTACAAACACGGTACTGTTCGATGAGGTGTTTGTGCGGTTTATTGTCCAGGGCCTTAAACCTAGCCAACTTTCTTGAAACAAAAATACATTACAAATACAAAAATCTCCAACCCATAGTCAGTGATTACGTCGTCAAACATTGCATTGTAAAAGCACGGATATTTCACTGTAACTTTTATGACTTTTCCCCCTTTATCATACAGTCTCCTTGTGATCACCACAGGGGAAATTCAATCAGCAGATTTTTGGTTAATTCATAAAACGTGCCGTTTTGCGCGTAAATTGGCCGATAATCGCCAGTTTAAGTGAGGTCATTACCTTTAAAAATATACAAATGTTTATAAAATATTAAAATCGAGCTTATGTAATTAATTCTTAAACTTCAAAGTTTTTAGAAAACTTAAACGCACACTTTAGAACTTAAAACCCGTAGATTCGATGCACAGCGTCGCGTTAAAAACGTGTACTAGGCATGTTTAGAGCGTTCTGTACCAAAAACTATAGAATATATCGCGAAACCAAAGCCGATATGAAATCGAAAAATTGTCAATAACTAACAATCGAATCGAGGTTTCGTTAAATTCAGAAGAAGTGTTTTGAAGGGTGTAATCTACCTCTAACGAGGAGCATTGGCTATGTCTAATGATTTCGCTTAAATTTGAGGGTTAGTGCTATATTATCTGACGTCATCCGGTTTTCTCGAAATCTTCAAAATAGTTCGTCTTTGTACTTCCGAGGTAAAATTGTTAAATTGGGGTTCCGGTTAATTATTCCCGAGGTCTATTCCATAGAATCGCCGAGATCTCCCGATTGACGGTAGGGCTTCAAGAAAAGTTGTGAATGATCGTGTTTGGTTGTGACGAGACATCGTGCCTTTCGGTTGAGTTCGAACGGATAGAGAAGATTAGCGGAGAGGGCCCAGCATAAATCATTTAACACAAAATGTTTGCCTTATGTACTTATTTCTCCTCACGCTTGAAACGAATTAAGTTCTTACGAGTTTTTAAGATGGCAGATTTCAAGCACTGTATGATCTCTGTAGGATCTCCATGAGTCTTTACTTTCATAAAGCTTAATTTGTACTCGCATAGAGCGTGAGATCGTGACAAACACGAACTCGGCTTTGGTAATAAAAGAGCATGGTCGAAATCGCAAATAAACGTGAGGGAAATTCGCAGGAAAAACAGTAGAAAGCAGTCTGTTGGCTACCCAAAAGTGTCTAACTTAAGAACCATGTGACTTAGAATAATGAAACTTCATTCAAATGCTGCTTATGACCCAAGAACGTGTCCTATTGATTTTACGTCACATAGGTCAAACGTCAAGGTCACGGTCACCTTTTGTTCAATTTTCGTTTCCGGACTCTTAACTCGACAACAAATCGACCTAGAATCATTAAATTTCGTGCCAATACTACTTATGACCCAAGAAAAGAATAGGCATATCAATCACCAATTGCCTATCCATCATAGGTATAGGCATACAGTTAGTTACGTCGTCAAATTAACAGTCATTCCGATCAAAAGCATTCAAAATCGCTCACTCAGCGCTTCATTTACTCATTCCATGCACTCACCCAAACCATTTAAAAACACTCCGAACTCACTTAAATGATGTGATCAAATACTTAATTCAAAATAAATATAGCAAGAAAAAAAATCGCGATTTCACAAAAATAATTGAAATTGCACGCGTCTGATTTGTTCTTGAAGAAATAGGAAGATATTTATAGAACTTGTAAAGGGGAGGGGGGTAAAATCGCTTAATTTGTTCATCTTGAAAAAAATAAGGATATTGGATAACCCTTCTTTAATTTCCTTAAAAACTCGCTCCACATGCTCATTCCATTCCATTTAAAAATCTTCCAAAATCATTAATCATGTCAATACACCATGTTCTTAACTGTACATATAGTACATGCCAAATCGTAGACAACAGATGAAGCTTAGACTTTTATCAAAAGTCGCATGAAAATTGGCCGAGACGGGATTCAAACTCACGGCCCCAATTATATTTAGCTAACAGGGCACGTCGCGGAAATATAAAAGGATTATTTAACCCATCACGTCAAAATTTCTTAAAGCATCAGAAACGGATATAGCGGATCTTTTAAAGAAGATTTGAAAAAAAAAGGATGTAGAGGACTGGTTCGTTTCAATGTGTCGTATCAAAACAATGGTTCATAAGTGCAAATAATAGATTGGTGGATATATGTTCAAAATCAAGACAAATATTGAGATGTTTCATTAAGCAGTAAAGATAAACCCAATATTACAAATCGTTCTTATATAATGGTTCGTTATCCAGGAAAGCCAGCCTTAAGACGTCAGTAACTGTTGGTTATTTCAGTTGTCTTACAAAGATAATAGAAAACTGGATTTTTAGACACCTTGTAAACTCAGAAAGAGATTGAATTAAAGAGACTGACAAAACAAGCAATTTCTCCTTTTCCTCAATGTTTTCCTTTTTTATTTCCCCCCAAATGCATTAAAAGTCCAGTTTGTAAGAAAATGTTGAAATAAATGGTTAAATAAACCAGTACAAAGCATCTCATACCTTATGAAAAAAGCATACCGTATTCTTGTTTTATGAATAATATATTTCAAAAAAACCCTGTTCCGGGTTGGATTCGATCCCGGGACCTTTCCATACCAAAGTTATCGTCGTGACCACTAGGCTACGGTCTCCGTGTAAAAGCACATGTGTCCAGTGACACTGGTGCGTTATGGATACTCGTATACAAAAATAAAATGACTGCTCCCGTAATATGATGCGTGACGGCAAACCATAACTTATAGGCGTTATGGTAAGCCGTAACAAATGTGATTTTTCTGTGACGGTTGACCGTAACGTATATGTTTTAAAATGCAAACCCTTGCAACAGATTTTGCCGCGAACACGGTAGTAAAACCCGCGAACACCAGCCTTTTATGGATTTACATTAAAGGTGAAACATTTGTCTAGACATCTGTCGAGCTGGATTTTTAAAATTTGAATTTAAATGATGTTTAATTCAGGATTGAAAACGTACATTTTCCCTCGGTTTTTGACACATTTCTGTCTTTTTATTTGCCTAAAATGCCCCGAGTTGTATGTTCATGGGACAAGAAAGCTTTAAAATAGAAATGTAATTGACATTCTAAGCAGTCAGAAACAATCTAGTTTAAATTGACTGAGAAAAAGGCATTTTTTGTGAAAGTAGGTCAACTTTATGCATGTTACGGGTATCCATAACAGAATCGCGTTATGGATAGCCGAAAGTCCCCAGACTGTTAACGGAAATTCGCCCTGAAAGAAGTTTGGTATCTATATGAAAGGAATGTTCCTTATGATTAGTGTGTTTTTCTGAAAGAAAGTTGACACCAGCATTTTTTATTAATAGCCTACGGCTTGTACAGAAATTTTTGCTAAGATCGGCAAATTTACTAGAATAAAGGAATTTTTAAACAGGCGTGATTCATTTTAAGGAAGTGGACCCGTAATAGTTGCGCAATATTTCAGAACTCATAAACTTTCACATCGTTGACCGAGGTTTCCTAATGAAAATCATTAGGAACCCTCAGTTAACACTGTTAAAGTTTATTACGTCCTAAACATTGCGGAACTAGTACGGATCCACTACCCTAAGACGACGGTTATTGCCGTGGATCAGTGGTGTTGCAAGTGATCGTTTAATTATCATTCCCTCGTTCAAAATTACAAAACGGTTCTGGAATTTGCACCCTAATTTACAGGGAATTAAAGGTTCAGACATTCGAAGTACCTTTCGTGAAAGTTTTCGTCTTGAACACTGTACATGTTGTAGTATGGCATTTATTTTCAGAACTAACTTTAATATAATAAAACTGAGGCTACTTGTTTGTAAATAGAAAAATATGATCTGAAGGCAAACTGTTTTTGTTACCAATTACTCCCATCAAGGAATCCTTGTTTTATATAGCGAACAGCCATCACAGATTTTAGGATCTTATACGACATTTAAATCTAATCTTAACCCTTTGCTGTTTAATCCCTGCTTTTTACGTGCCTGTGATTTAATGATTGAGAAAAAATTGTGGAAAAACAAGAAATTGCTTCTGACAAGCAATTTCTTCTTTTTCCACACTATTTTCTACCCTACTGAATGGTTATTTTTCAAATTAAATCCACTTGAAATTTTCGTCTGCAAAACCTTTGAATTTGGACAGGTCCAAAATTTTGTAAAACAGGAAAGTGTTAACAGAGTCTAAAATATAGAGGACATTGAATGAGTGGTCATCGAATACCGAATTTATTACACGAGTCATCTATAAACAAATAAAAACGAGGCTGTGCCGAGTTTTTATCTGTTTTAGATGACGAGTTTAAGAAAAAACGGTATTTTATGAGCACAAATTTGATATTCTATCTATAACTTGACCCGGATTTTCGCGAAAAACCGTCATAATTCTTGAAATTCGACATTCCAATTTTCCGCGAAACTTATAACGCCGTTTAAAACTGACGTCACAATATAACAATATATAATCTACTTAGTTGTAACTGCCTTTATTTTTATAGGCAGTTACATCAATTTCGCACTGAGGTATCGAATCGTTCTCATCAAGGAATCCTTATTTTATACAGCGAACAACCGTCATCACAGATTTAAGGATCTATAACGAAATTTAAATCTAATCTTAATCGAGTCTAAAATATAGAGGATATTGAATGAGTGGTCATTGAATACCGAATTTATTACATGAGTCATCTGTAAACAGATACAAACGAGGCTGCGCCGAGTTTTTATCTGTTTTAGATGACTATTTTAAGAAATTCGGTATTTTATTAGCACAAATTTGATATTCTATTTATAATATGACCCTGATATCCCCGAAACACGGTCAAAATTCTTGAAATTCGACATTTCAATTTTCCGCGAAACTTATAACGCCGCTTAAAACTGACGTCACAATATATACATTATGACGTCATTTCCGCAGTTACAAAGTAGCGTTACTTATCGCTCTGAGCTCATTTGCATAGTTACCACCGTGTATCAACGTACACCGGATATAGCGATTAGTGAGTCGAGGGAAATGTCACGGGGTGCTGTACAAGGTGAGCTTTTTTCTCTCTTTTTTTTTTGTTAAATCACGTAAAACTTTCCTGTAAGCATACAAGACAGGCGTTACTGATATTACTGATATAATAATGTAGCTATCACCCCGTATCAAATGATTGGTTAGCATCCATAAGCGGCTACAATTAAACCCCCCCCCCCCCCCCTAATCACCGATGATTTCCGTTTGTCCATCGCGAAAATACTGTTTTGACTGAATTTTTAGAGTTTCTCATACTAAAACCCATGATAAATTGCCTAACATAACACAGAAAATCACTAGAAACACTCCTGCCTTTTGTATGAAGTGAATATACCGATAAATTCGCATGTTGTTTCTTCTCCCGGTGTACGGCCTATAGGGAGATGGTGTACGTCGTATAGCAAATCTCCCGTTAATAGTGTACGGCCTTTAGCAAGAAAAAATATTTCTTAAATGGATTGTCTAGCGCTAAATTAAAACGTGTTTGATGGATAAAGTTATCTTTTTGTCTTTTGTACATTCGATGGAGCCTTTTTTCCTTACCAATGCAGTTGTCATGACTAATTTAATCTTTACCACAAATGAATACCTGTTTCAGTATAATGTGATAGTCAAACCTTGGTAATTGTGTGCTTTTAAACAGGCTTTTGACAAGTATGATATGTATAAATTGGGATCAGCGAGATCCTCGCTGTCATTTTCTCTGTCTCGACTTAAAGATCAAAGAAACTCAGCATTACTGGCATCTCTTTCATCCTTTCCAAATTTTGGATATCAAGATCAGACGAGTCGTACTGTTACTGCTCTTTTATCCCTTACTCAGTTTGAAGATATGATTTTAATTTCAATTGTAAATAGTGACCATTCTTTCGGTGAGAATCATTTGAGTTTTATTTTGAATGCCCCTATAGCTTTTATCAGTATAAACATGACCAAGCTTCATGCATTGTCCATTTGTTGTCGGCACCGTAGTTGTAGTCATCGTATGATTAGATAACAAAATTAAAATACGATTTTTTAATCAATTTAATCACGGCCGTGCTTCATGGGTATATCCGAAACATAGACATTGTCCAATTGTTGTCAGCATCGATGTTGTCGTTAGGTTCACTAGCCGCCGCGGTAAGACTTTTAAAGTAAGCCCCATTCAAACATATATTAACAAATTTTTAACATGGGTTTTAACGCCGCATTTCGAGGGTTCAGCGCAAAACTGTATTAAGTGTCTATACAATATATAGACACTAAGTATAGTCTTGCGCTGAACCCTCGAATTATATATATTTCAGTCACGCGGCGGCGACTGGAGTACTCAACAAAAGAGTCCTGTTATTTCTATCATCAGTATTACCATTGCATACTTTCCTAGTCTCCAGCTGCTATCCGACTGAGATATACAATTATCCTCCCGTTTGTCTAGATAATTAATTTATTCAAGAACATTCAACGTAGATTCCTGATGTTTGTAATGATTATAGATATCAATAGTACGGATCTGCAGATAACAAATTTAATGTCATGAAACAAGGTAATTAATTGTCATCTGCCCAGTTCAAACCTCTGCAAAACTTAACCCAAAACAGTTATGAACATCGTGTAATTGACACTCAATCGGATCAAAATCATTCTTAATCGCTCATTCAGCACCCCATAATTAATTCCAAACACTTAGTCAGAAAATTAAACAACACCCAAAAGTCATAAAAATTTAAACTCTTCATTCAAATCGTTAGAAAAAATTCCACGATATCACTGACTTACTTTAATTTTTAAGCGTATGATTGGTTCCTTAAGACATTACAATTATAGAACTGATATGTATATTTAAATAAAGAGAGTAAATAAATATGGCTAGTTTCGTTGAGCTTGAACAAAATAAGCGATATTGTAATAACCCCATGAATTTCATCCATACGATTCCCGACGGCGGCATTCATTCTTTCCGACTATTTGTCTCTCACCAATGGGTTGATAATAGTAAACCTATGTGAGAAAGCAGTCGGAGACAGGAAAGAATGTAATGGTAGTACTGGTGTGAGAAATACCAGGGATCCATTGTTAGGTGCTCCAGCCGCCGCGATACAACTGCAACTAGAACTGTCGCAGAGCGGACTAATACCCCCCACAAGCGCTTTGTCAGAATGCAAGTGCTATTAGTGCAGGGTGTGTTTGTAACTAATATTGGATCATATGTAGCATTTGCATGAAGTTTCACGATTCTAGGTCGCTTGGTTTTTGAGTTAAGAGTCCAGAAATGAAAATTGAACAAAAATTGACTATGACCTTGACCTTTGACCTATATGACCCAAAAACAATAGGGCACTTCTTTGGATCATAAGCAACATTTGCATAAAGTTTCATGCTTGTAGGTCACTTGGTTCAAGAGTTAGAGTCCGGAAACAAAAATTGAACAAAAATTTACTGTGACCTTGACCTCTGACCTATGTAACCCAAAAACAATAGGGCACTTCCTTGGGTCATAAGGAACATTTGTATAAAGTTTCATGATTGTAGGCCACTTGGTTCTTGAGTTAGAGTCCGGAAACGAAAATTGAACAAAGGCTGACTGTGACCTTGACCTTTGACCTACATGACCCAAAACAATAGGGCACTTCCTTGGGTCATAAGGAACATTTGTATCATGATTCATGATTTTAGGTCATTTGGTTCTTGAGTTAGAGTCCGGAAACGAAAAGGTCTACGGACGGACGGACGGACGGACGGATGGACGAATGGACAGATGGACAGACATGGTGAAACCAATATACCCCCCTCTACTTCGTAGATGGGGGGTATTATAATGTTGAAAGCGGCGTTAAACCCCATTCAGTCAGTCAGTCGATTTTAATTACGTAACCATACCCCCCCCCTACACACACACAACAACAAATTATTAGTCCCCCACCAGTTACCGGTTATAGGTTTGCTCGATTCCGTCTGTCCGTCCGTCCGTCTGTCCATCACACTTTTGTCCGGGCTATATCTTCTAAACCTTATGTGCTAGCAACTTCAAACTTGGTACACTTATAGATCTCATTGAGGAGAAGTGCCATGTTTAAGAACCGTTACTCTGCCACGCCCACTTTTTGAGTTATTGCCCTTTGTTGTTTTAGCCTTACATTCTTGTCCGGAACATATCTCCTAAACTATGTGTGCTAGCAACTTCAAACTTTGTACACTAATAGATCTCATTTAGGAGAAGGGTCATCTTTAAGATCCAAACTCTGCCACACCCACTTTTTGAGTTATTGCCCTTTGTTGTTTTTAGCCTTACATTCTTGTCCGGATCATATCTCCTAAACTATAAGTGCTAGCAACTTAAAGCTTGGTACACTTATAGATCTCATTGAGGACAGGTGTCATGTTCAAGAACCATAATTCTGCCACACCCACTTTTTGAGTAATTGCCCTTTGTTGTTTTTACCCTTACATTCTTGTCCGGAACATATCTCCTAAACTATAAGTGCTAGCAACTTCAAACTTTGTACACTGATAGATCCTATCAAGGACAAGTGTCATGTACAAGAACTGTTACTCTGCCATGTCCACTTGTTGAGTTATTGCCCTTTGTTGTTTTTAGTCTTACATTCTTGTCCGGATCATATCTCCTAAACTATAAGTGCTAGTAACTTTAAACTTTGTACACGTATAGATCTCATTGAGGACAAGTGTCATGTACAAGAACTGTTACTCTGCCACACGCACTTTTTGAGTTATTGTCCTTTCTTGTTTTTACCTATACATTTTTGTCCGGAACATATATTCTAAACCATAAGTGCTAGAAACTTCAAACTTGCTACACTTATAGATATCATTTAGGACAAGTGTCATTTAAAAGAACTGTCACTCTGCCATGTCCACTTTTTGAGTTATTGCCCTTTGTTGTTTCTATCCTTACATTTTTGTCCCGTACTTATGTCCTAAACCATAAGCCCTAGCAACTTCAAACTTTGTACACTGGTAGATCTCATTGAGAAGAAGTGTAATGCACAAGAACTGTTACTCTGCCACATCCACTTTTTAGTTATTGTCCGTTGTTGTTTTTTTATCCTGACATTTTTGTCTGGACCATATCTCCTGAGCCATCAGTGCTAGCAACTTCAAACTTGGTACACTTATAGATCTCATTGAGGACAAGTGGCATGTACAAGAATCATTCTTCTCTGCCCACTTTTGGAGTTTTTGCCATTGGTTGTTTTTACTCTTATATTTTTGTTTGGGACATTTTGTTCAAAACCTAATGTGCTAGCAACTTCAAATTTTGTATACAGTTATAGATCTAGTAAGTAGACGATATATTATAAGAAAGGATTTTTTGTTATCCGTAGGGGGACTACTGTATTGCATCGCAATACGACATGCACTTGTTACATAAATTATACCCCTATAAATTATACGTAATAGTTATAGGTCATTTCTGACAATTTACGCGTTATAACCTAAGCGGAGCGTTAGCGGAGCGCAAGGTTATACGCGTAAATTGTCAGAATATGAACTATAACTGTTTTACTGATCGATTTATTTTTTCATCAAATAACGCCAGGTCAAATGAGCTGCGCGTCAATCAATGATGTCAGTCATTTTGTTGCGTCATACATTCTTCAATCAAATCGAGGTAAACAAAAAGTGGGAGGTGCGAATTTAATATCCATCGGGTTTATGTAATTATTTTGTCATTTGGCGAGACAAAGTCAGTTGAAAACGTCCGGGAAACAAAACCTCGTGGTTAATGCTAGTGGATTTTGTATTCTTTCATGTTAATTTTTTGTGGACATTGTGTCTCCATTTTGGGATTTTGTATCGTATATTCAGCCACGCAGAGGTAGCAAGTTCGACTATTATTTAAAAGGTCCCGGGTTACATCCCCGACGGCGGCACTCATCCTTTCCGACTATTTGTCTCCCACCCATGGATCGATAATCGTAGACCTATGTGGGAAAGCAGCTGGAGGCTAGGAAATGAATGGAAGTACTGGTTTGGGAAATACCAGGAATTCATCGTTAGCTGCTCTTGCCTCAGAGATACAACTGATTGATTGTTGAAATCAGTGTTAAACCCCATACAAAAATAAACAAACAAACAAAAAGCAAACACCAAACCACGGCATATTCATTGTCAATAATATAAAGTTTTCAACAAGACGTAACTAGAAAACATTCATAGTGTATTGAAAAGCTGTAATTACCAAGTTTTGGTTTCCCCACCGATACGTCACGGTTAAACGGGTCACGTTGGCTTTGGATATTGGTCAGCTATCATAGGCCTAACATGCTTCGAATCACTCTTTATGCAAATATTTGTATCTCTAAAATCCTTGAAGTAGATGTAGGCATTTTATATTTTTTCTACAATTATTTTGCAAACATGTACCTTTCATAGGAACATTTGATTGCATTTTGTTTTGATTGGGACCTTTAGAACTACTAAATTTAAATGTCGTTCAAAAGATCCAGAGTACTTTTTAAAAAGGAAGTGAGATTTTATATCGTGTCAACCCTGTTGTCTTTTCTTTCAATGTCAATGTGAAAAAATGGAGAGCAGAAAGGCTTGGTTCGAGCAAACTCGTCGATCTCATTCATACTGCTGTATTCCATGTAGATTAATATCTATTATCAGAATCATTGATTTCTCAGCTAGATTTTCTTTTGATTAACATACAGAAAAAAATATTTAAGAATTTTCTCCTTTTTAAGTGAGTAATTAATTGTGTATAAGCATTATTAATTCAAAAGAAAATTCATAAAACTTTTTTTAATTAATACCTTATTACAATTTAAGGGTCTTTCGGGACATTTTATCAGACAAGATTATGACGTCACTGTCTAGTTTTGAATGTAGTCCCCGCCCTTTATGAACTAAAGTCACGTAGCTCACTTATTTGAGCAGATCGCCAGGTTATGGGATATATTTTTTGAATTTCAAACGAAATAGCGGCCTTTCATTGGAGGAAAAAATAGGACGATCGGTAAGTATTCTTACCCTGTAAATTTTCTTAACACGCGCATGTATTGTTATGTTAATGGTCTTTTACAATTTAAATGCTCAGGGTGTTTGAGACGCACAGCAAAGTCTCTATCGATCGCCTTTGCTTTTTAGCCAATGAAACTTAACTATTCAAAAAGTATATCCATCCCACTTTCTGCTTAACCAAGTGAAGTCTAGAGTAATTGGGTCATAGGGGGCAATGACTGTGAAATCCAGACAGTGACGTCATATCGAGTCTGGTGAACTGTCCGCAACGAGGGTCTATTTTACCCTTAATTCGGCGATATATTTTTCGAATGCGATGGTGATAATTTCGGCAAATCTTTATGCACAAAATAATCTTCACTCTGGGAAAGGTCAGTTCTACAAATTTAAACGTTGATGAAAGGTTATCTAGGGCATTGTATTGGGTTTCGATTTAAGTTAAGAATATTACAGCATCGGCTTGATTATTATCACATAGCCTATTGCTTAAACGTGTCTCTACAAGGTACGGACGCATACGGAATCCTATTCCCGCCGGCCTATTTTCGACCTAGCTACAGGTAGAAAAATCGAGATTAGTTCCACTGATTTCGTTTTTTCTAGCTAAAATATTACCTCGAAAAGTCGCCGTTTTTCACCTGACAATTGTCAAAGAAACGGCGAGTTTTCGACCTAAAACTTACTTAGAAAATTCGAGATTAGGGCCACTAATTTCGTTTTTTCTAACTAAAATATAACCTCGCAAAGTCGAAAAGTCGCCGTCTTTCACTTGACAATTGTCAAAGAAACGACGAGTTTTCGACCTAAAACTTACCTAGAAAATTCGAGATTAGTGCAACTAATCTCGTTTTTTCCAGGTAAAACATTCTCACGAAAAGTCGACGTTTTTCACCTGACATTTGTCAGAGAAACGGCGACTTTTCGACCTTAAACTAACCTAGAAAAATCGAGATTAGGGCCACTAATTTCGTTTTTTCTAGGTAGTATATATTTTCGGTAGGACTACTTGTACGGTACCTTTTAATCGCGAATATATTTTACACTAACACCGTTAAAATGTGGTCTGACTATTTACCCGGGAACCCCAGGAAAACCCGGGAACTCGGAGAATACCCCGGGAAACATAATTATTAATAAACGATGCATATTTATGTCGTATATAATGCGTTTTTTTTATTATTATTTTGCGGAATACAAATAAAGATATCTCTTTTGATTGAGAAAAAAAAATGAATTGCACTTATTGATTGCCAGAATATGCCATAAAAACGCCCAAGATTTTCTCATTAGATAAGTGTTTCATTCATAGAGAAGATTCCCGTCACGGGTAAGTTCAGACGATTTTAATGATGCTAAAATAACCCCTGTTCCCATAAAGTTAGTGTTTACATAATAGAGAAAATCACGGGTTAAGTTCATGGCGATTCAAATGATACTAGAATTACCCCAGGTCCAATTAAGTTTGTACTTCCACAATAGATTATATTCCCCGGGTATCGTTCATTGATATTTTAATATTGTTATTATTCACCTGGATCTCGGAAACTTAGAATTTCGATCATAGAAAATCTTTCCGTTTTATAATTTAATAACGTTTTCCGTGTTGAAAGAATTACCACGGGTCCCGCTTTGAAACGTTGGAAGAACAGGAGAAAAATAAACTGACCTCAGTCGTTTTTTAGCTCCACTGGCCGAAAGGCCAGCGGGCTATTGTCATGGCGGGGTGTCCGTCGTCCGTGCGTGCGTCCGTCCGTCCGTAAACTTTTACTTATAAAATCTTCTCCTCATAAAGTAGTACTGGATGGATTCCAATCAAATTTTACAGGAATATTCCTTTGGTGACCCTCTATCAGATTCCCGCAAAGATTTTTAATCGGTTTAAAATCATGGCTGTAGTGGGCGTGGCTAATTTCCATATGTGGTAATAGGTGGATTTTCTCAGAAACTAATTGATGGATAAATACTTCACAGAATTGGAATTGTTGCAGAACTTTGGTCGCAATGGCATCAGACTTTAACAATATTGCTCACCTGAATGATATTAAATGAATCAGAAGTAACTAGCTATTGAAAAGACGAACATTTGCCAAAGAGTTTGGGAGGAGAGTGACGTTTAATAGTTTCAAATTCAAAAGATACCCTTGCCTGCCACCGGCATATTTTGGCGCCTATCATAGTTTGATGAACAAATATCAAAAAGGGTCATCTACCGAACATTCAGGTCGACCATTCAGGCCGATCATTCTAATCAATTTGGTTAAAAATGGCTGACTGGTTTGTGCGGCAGTGATGGTTTATGTTTCAGGGTCAAAAACTGTCACACCCATACTATAATATTTGGCATTTAATTCCTAGATGATTATTGAAACTTGAAAACTTAATTGCATTTACAGTTTTATGCTAAGATTTAATCTATTTATAAGCATATATCACCAATTTCAATAGAATGCCCTCTTTTCTAAGACATCGAATGATATTTCCAAGCAGCTTTAATATGCCTATAGCCATATGATGAGCAACATTTTATTTAAGTTTCGTGTAAATCTGTCATTACATGTTGTGAAAAAAATAATTCTTGCATCACAAAGTCCCTTTTTCCTTGACGGTTTAAAGAGCATGTCCTAAGGAACATTCTTGTGCAGTTTGGGTAAAGTCTGACCAAAATTTTTGACCAATTCTGACCAATAGTCAGAGAAGAAGGTTTTTGGCCAGGTTAAGCAGGCCATAGGAAACAACCCTGTATCCTGGAAATTGCCTCGGATAAAGATAATCGAGTAAAAAACCGAACAACGTATGTACTACGTAGCCTTTTTGTGCCCATACGCGCCCAAAAATAGGTTTAGTATACGTCATCAACTTTTGTTCGACACGAAGTAATTTGTGTGTTCAACGCAGTGCTTGCATATCACTACGCTTAAATCAAAGTACTGATAGCACTGAATGCGAGGGAACTGAATAGGCGAAACAACACGTGGTCAATTTTCTGAAATATAACTTTGATCATTCACCATGTCCTTGTCCTGTTAACCAGATATTTTCTTACTTATCACTGCCAAAACTCACTGATGTGTTAAAGATACATAGCTTTTAAATTTGATCTTGATGACCTTGATAATAGGGAAAAGAAGAAAATGCTGCTAACCAACACTTTCTCCTTTCTTCCTAATATTATCAACCTGTTCTGCTACAAATATTACTAATTTGCCCACATATTGTATGTAGCCTGCAACCCTTTATTATTTGGATCTGTCTAAACATTTGTTGTCTTGTAATGAATTAATCTAATAGATGTCCCATCTTTAAACGCTTCAACAGACGATGAAATTTTAGACTGGGCCAACCTGGAACAGGTTGAAGACAATAAATCAACATGGTTGTAATTTGATATATATCTAGGGTAGAAATTAAAAAATGATGGGGTATGAGTATAAGGTGGACCATATTGTGGTAAAGGGAGGAATTGACCCTATCAATTTCTTGTGTTCCCACAGTGAAATACAACTACTTTATGGAATTCAATTAGATGTAAAAGAAAGAGCCGACGAGCTTGTGCTCCTAGAAAAAACAGCATTACTACGATTGTAAGACGGAATGATCGAATGGATAAATTGACTGACTAGTAGCAAATCAATCTACTCAAATAAAATTATGAAAACGCTAGTTGCACCTGGCTACAAAGCGGTATCGGGCGTAGTTATCTTTACCATGGGATTTATTTTTTTTTCGGACTGGGTGCTATATAGTGAGCATACCGTTCGACATTTTCACTTTGCAGTGAGTTATGAATGTGGCTTACGATCCCTATAGGTAAATGGAACCCTTGGTTTCCCTCGCCTTAAAAAGCCTTGCTAAAAAGATAAAAAAATTGGAGTGCATGCCTTCAAATGTCACCTTGTCTCGTTATAAACCAGGCATTCAGCGCTTTTAGCGCTTTGATTTCATATCTCATCATAATGTACAATTTTTCCGCGACAGGACAGTCAGTAGAGTCCATGTCATCAGCCCTATTAGGAATTAAAGATATCAAAGATATCTAAAATAGCATGTCCTAAGCATCATTCCTGTGAAAATTCATCGATTTTGAGTAGTTTAAGAGAAGGAGTTTTTAGATATTTCATCATAAGGGACCATTTTTCAGAGATGGCAGTAGAGCTGATGCCTTATAACCCGATCAGAATTTAACGAAGACATCTGAAAGAACATGTCCAGAGCATAATTCTGGTTAAGTTTGGATGAACTCTGATCAATAATTTCATAGAAGAGAAATCATATATTTTACCATAAGGGGCCATTTTTGGATGACATAAACTGCTAATAGCACCCAATGTATCAACCCTATCAGGATTCAGTAAACGAATCTGAAAGAGCATGTATCAAGGATCATTTCTGTGAAGTTTGGTAAAAAGCTGCCAAGGAGATTAAGAGAAGAATGTTGTTTATATATTTCACCACGTAGCGCCTTTTTCAGATGATGCGATAGCGCGTAGCACCTAAGTAAACAACTCGATGATGAAATAATCTGAAAGAGCATGTCCAAGCATCATTCCTGTGAAAATTGGTTAAAATCTGTCCATTAGCTTGGATTATAGAATGAGAGATGATAAATAGAGAAATGAAGAGAAGAATGAATCGAAATTTGTTCGATTCCTTCGGAACGGAATGTTCTACACCGATAAAACATACGATTTTGCCGGATATAGCCGCGATTTGAGGGCAGAAAAATCTAAACGATAAAGTTTGATAAAAGTTACAGAATCGTGTAGAGGAGCTCTCCGTCTAGGTCTACAGCTAGTTTGTATGTCTGGGAAAATTCGCGTTGAAAAGAAATTACGTCCAAAGGCGTGTCTCTCTCGTCTAAGCAAGAAATTATACATATGACGTCATTATCGACGTTGCCATGCAATCGCGTGCGAAATGACGCGCTTTTAAGAAACAATCTCACAATTTCCGCATTTCGTGACATTTTAGCATTAAAAGAATAAGATAACCGTTTTTAATTTTCGTGTAAGGTTAATAAATCCTTGATTTATTGAAAACCAAACGCTATATAAAGCTCTAATACTCGTTAAAATACTTTTTTGTTCATTCAATTTAACATAAAGCCTAACGAAAATAATCCCTGTAACGTTTTTTCCCCATTTTCGTTTCCCCCTTTTTCGAGAACGATTACGAACAAGATCAGCCGTTATTTGCACATTTAATTACACTTTTCTTCATTCCTCTTCTGCGAAACCCTTGAGGTGTCGCCCACCTAGTAGATAAACGTTCTATTTATAGAAACGCTCTATTTAAAGAACGAAAGATTTAACACGGCTAAAGTTTGCTAGTTTGCCGGATATAGCCGCGATTTGATAACAGCCAAAACTCAATGTACGATTTTGATGAAACTTTCAGAACTACGGAAGCCCATCGGGGCCCTTTTGTCTTAGCTCTTAGGTCTTATGTCTTACGTCTAAGCTCTTAGCTCTTATGTCTTAGCTCTTAGCTCTTATCTCTTAGCTGTAATAATGTTTGGAAATGGAAACAACGTGGATTATTTTGGTGAGGAAGATAATTGAAAATCGTTGCATTAAAGGTATTTACTTTTCTCATTTTAATTATCAAAAATATAATTAATTCGATTATTGCATGAGGTTAAATAACACTACCTTCAACTGTACTTCAAATAGTTATTATATATCGTGACGGCCAATGTATTATGTAATATAAATCTCTGTACATAAACAGCCAGAAGGTTTCTTAGGAACAAATCAAGCTCATCCTATTTATTTTTTATTTTTAAAATTCTCAGATTTATGTTGCCCTATTTTTTTAGCTCACCTGAGCACGAAGTCAGTCGTTCGTCGTCACCATTTACCTTGTATGCAATCTAGAGTCCAATTTTTGGCCGATCAACCTGAAAATTGGTCAGCATAATTGTCTCAATGAAATCTCGGTCGAGTTCGAAACTGGATCAACTGGGATTAAAAACACGGCACGGGGGTCAAATCTTAGAAAAAGCTTGTATGCACTCTAGAGGCCACATTGTTTGCCCGATCAACTTGAAATTGGCCAGAATGAATGTTTTTCCTTAATTTGAGAAAACATACGAATATGGGCCGACTGGGGTGAAAAAAACTAAGTCACATGGTCAGAATGGTTGTCTTATTCAAATCTTGGACAAGGATCGAATTTGGTAAAATTGGATAAAAAAAAAATTGGTCACATGATCAACAATTGGAAAACCTTGTAGGCACTCTAGAGGCCACATTTTTTGCCCGTTCAACCTGATGATTAGTCAAAGTGATTGTTTACCTAAATCTCAGACAGGTTCGAAATTTGGTTAACTGGGGTCCAAAATTAAGTCAATGGGTCAAATCTTTGAAAACCCTTATGCACTATAGAGGCTACAATTTTTGCCCTATTATCCTAAAAATTGGTCAGAATTGTTGTCTAAATCAAAACTTGGACTTGTTTCCACACAGATAAAATTAGGCTAAAATTTGGTCAAGCAGTCAACATGTGAAAAACCTTGTATGCACTCTATAGATCTAACTGAAAATCGGCCAGAATAATTGTTTTTGTAAAAAGTCGGTTAAGTTTGAAATAGGGTCAACTGGGATCAAAACTAGGTCACTTGGTCAAATTCTCGAGACACCTTGTATGAACTCTAGATGTCATTGTTTGCTTGAATACGGAAGCCCAATTGGACTCTTTGTCTAAGCTCGTATGTCTTCCGTCTTATCTGTTAGCTCTGAGCTCTTATCTGTTATCTCTATGCTCTGTGCTCTTAGCTCTTATCTGTTATCTCTTATCTCTTAGCTGTTATCTCCTATCTCTTAGCTCTTATTTGTTATCTCTTAGCTGTTAGCTCTTAGCTGTTATCTCTTAGCTCTTAGCTCTTATACAAGAAGAAATCTCTTGCGAATTAGTCTGACATTTCTATCTAAGTAGCCGGAAACCTGCACTTTAATTTTAAATGACAATTTATTCATCCGTGGTGATTTTCATTCAAGTTTATTTATCCTGCGTGATTCCCCAATCTAACGAATGTATAATTGCACTATTTCTTATCCGCGCTTGTTCGTCAGTTATATGTATTTTTCCTGGTATGCATTTTGATCTTTCACTTGTATTTCTTCTTTTTCCCAGATACCCACTATAATGAAGACTCATCTACTGATGGTATGGTTCTGCACATTATTCGTGTTCCGGGTGTTGGAAGTGACGCCTCCAAATTTTCCTATCGGTGGTGACACAACAAGACTGGAGTTAATCAAAACATACTTGGAGTGCGGATGTACCTATACTGAAATTGTTTTACTACTATTTGTTATGAACAAGATGACCATCTCTATCCGACAGCGAAAGAGGATCCTCCGTAAGAACAACTTAAGACGGCGAATGGAATACGCACCAGATGCGACGCTTATCGAGTACATAACAAAAGAGATTGAACTAGTGGGCAGTGTATAGGTTACCGTTCTATGTGGAGACGTTTGACAAATTGGCATAAGCTGAAAGTACCAAGAAACAAAGTTCTGGCATTTATGAGACCAATTGTACGAATTGAAGCCGCATCGTTTAAAAGGGTGCAAGTATATAGCTAAAGGTCCAAATTACGTTTGGCACGTTGACGGACATGATAAGCTTAAACCTTATGGATTTTGTATCCATGGAGCGAGTGACGGTTAATGTGCAGGCGGATGATTAGAAGTATCACAAAGTAACAACAACCCAGCTTTGTTTTAAGCGGTAATGATTTTGGAAAATAAATAGACCAGAAAGACGTAAGACTTTGCCAAGAAATGTATGGTTTACGTAGACCAATTTTCTGTCAAGAATGTGAGGAACTAACCATGCTACTTAAGCCTGATCTTCAAATACCCTGGCTGTGCAATGTGCAATTCGATTATACAATGAAGTGTTGGAGCTTAACAAAGAAAATTAATTGTTTATAAAAAGAATCTCCGGTTGATATATTAATAATATGTTTCTCTTGTATACTAAATCTGAATGCAAAAATGTTCTTGTACGTGTGTGTTCGTGCGTTTATGTACTCTTGTGAATTTAAAATTGAATGCTGGTACTCATTAGAAATGTTTCGTTTTCATTGTATCCAAAGCTAAATGCATTTACTCTCAAACAAAATGTAGCAGAGCTCAACCTCTTAAGGTAGGTGCACCGATCCTTGCGATATACGTGTTATATAGAGAAAGATTATCTTAAAATATTAGTGTTATCAGGTATAGGTTGGGAAAATTCATCTGACTATTTCTCACAGCCGAGACCAGATAATGTTGATAATTTAAGACACCAACATGTTGTTTTATTTAAATGAATTTTTAAAGGTTCTATAATATATAATATACAGAGAAATGGCCTCCGCCCAAAAAAGATAATTTTTTGATCTGATCACAAAAAATTTGGTAGCCTAAGGGATATCTAATGATCAGTCATGTACAGTTTGATTATCATCAATTAGGTCCGAGAAAAAGTCATATTTTACCATATTTGGTAATTAGCCACGCCCATTAAAGCCATGTTTATTCATTGGGTCTAAATTTCTTGAACAACTTTGAAAGAGGGTCATCCTAGCATGTTTCCTGTGAAGTTTGATTGACGTGCATCCTGTTCTGAGTTTTTCTAAGAAAAAGTGTACAATTGGACGTACGCGCTGCCAGACAGACGCACGACGGACACAGCGCCATGGCAATAGGGTGACCTGACAATAGCCACATTGGCCTTCGACCAGTGAAGCTAAAAATCTTGCAAAGTTAAATTCAAATTTGCCTACTGGTTTGAGAGCGGAAAAAGATTAAAAGAATTCAAATTCAAAAACACCCTAGCCCTCCAACGCCCATTTTTGAGAATGAATACGTTTCAAAAGAAAAGTAACTGCATAGTTGAATTGAAATTGGTTCAGAAGAGAAAGACATTAAAAGCTTTCATAGTCAAAAATTACCCTGCCAATATTTGGGTGTCATATTTACTATCACAAATAAATTCAAGGACCACCTAAGGAACATTTTACCTAGTTCGGTGGAAATTTGCCAAGTGGTTACTGGCTTAAGAATTCAATGTTAGAAAAAACTCAGCTCGGTCGCGCCCATAGTGGGGAGTCAATCCAAATTTCTCGAACAACCTTTGAAGAGGTCCAACCAAAGAAAATTTGGCAAGGTTTCATTAAAATGGGACTACCGTCAGTCAAAGATTCCAAAGTTACAAAAGGCACGGCCATATTTAAAGAAGAAAATTTTCTCATATTTCACAATATGGGCCCATTATCCGACCGGTCGACATCCTGTTACACCAATCTTATCAGCCTTGTAAGAATTAAAGAAATTGTCCAAACGATCATTACTGTGAAATTTGGTTAAAAACTGCAAAGTAGTTTCAGAGAATAAGATGTTTAAAGTAACAGTTAACTTACAGACACACGCCGGACACCAGGCCATGACAATAGCTCTTCCAAACTAAGTCCCGTTGAGCTAATTCAATAAGAATAACCCAGGATAGAGTGCACTGAAAGAAAACAGACTTGAATATGTTCTGTTCTGATAAAGCACCATAGCAATGCAGAGAGACCATAGAAGTGCAGAGAGATAAAGGGAAGGTTTTAAACAGACACTTAAGCTGCAATACAGTGCAGAACATGTGGGTGTACACAGTGACAGCCAAATAAATAAAATAAAAAGTTCATTTGGCAAAGTTTTATTGTTTATATTCATGGAACTAACTATCGACAATTTATTTAAAATAAATCATGCACTATTAAACAAGAAATATAGGGCCCATTTATTCTCTCCATACTCCCGAAGGTGTTTTCTGTTTACTTTTCACACAAATTACTCCTTAGAAACAGATAATCAATCTGTGAAAGTAACTGGTAAATCTCATTATATTTGTGGAGTGTATTGTGTACTCGAGAATATTTTTTGCAACAATGCCCAAGGCCCTTTTACCCGTGTTTTCAAAAAGATCACCCCCATTTTCCAAAGGAAAATTTTTAAGAGAAACTTCCTTAGATCTACAGAATCTTTTATTGAAAGTTTCAAGGAAATCTGATATTTGTGGACTTCATCGCAAAAAAATGTGTTTTTTGAAACACGAATGCGCCCAAAATGGCAAATCTTTTTTTTAATTTTTGTCCATGACAGACGACCTTGTCAAAGAACCTTGACATCTGTAGATCTTCATTATCCAGCTCTATCACCATACCAAATATGAGCATTTTATCTTGAATAGCCTTGATGTAATTAGTAATATTGGGTATTTTGGTTAATTAAGTTTTGCAGACAGACTGACAAAAAGACAATGGTAAAACGATATGCCCTAGATCTTTCGATGCGAGGGCATAAACATACAGGCCTCCTAGTGAACATTTGGAAAAAAATAGGATTTTTTTATAGGTGCGTTTTACCAAAAATATAGGTTCTTTTACAGGTTTTCACCTAAAATATAGGTTCTTTTAGTGTCCGTTTTACTTGCTTCAAAAACAATTTTAGCATCTTCCTTCCAAATAGTGGAGCTTCCTAAAGATGAATTTATATTTCAACCAAAAAAAATGATAATAACTGTCAGCAGCATAGACTAATTCCTAATATACATCTGAAAAATCAAAGAAAAGTAAGATATGCACAAACAGCTGTTAAACAACACATCTTCAAAACATTTACAAGCAACAGAAAACAAACACTTGTCTTAAAATTTTTCATCAGGCCTCGTGTGCAAAAATTTTGTAGAAAAATATAGGTAATTTACAGGTTTTTAGCCATTTTTGAGGCAAAATAAAGTTTTTATAGGTTTAAACTCTATCTAAAGCAAAATAAAAGGTTTTTAAAGGTTTTATGAGTTTCGCTAGGAGGCCTTAAACATAGTTTACGGTCAGACGGGTGGGAAACATTCGATTGCTTTAGCTCTTCAGACCTTTGGCCAGGAGAGCTAAAAGCGGGGCCATCAAATTGTTGAGAGAAACTCTACTGAAGCTGAAACAGTATAAGATCCCGTACTTTCTTACAATTGTACATAATCCTGATGCATAAGATAAAAAGAACAAGCCTTCAAATTTGGACAATGTGAAAATTTAAGGTCATACTCTCGTAAAAATGACAGTTTGAATGAAATTTTACAAACAGGCAATGAAAACGCACCACCTGAATATTTTCTCGTTTATTTATTGAATGTGCCCAAACTTCACATTAATATTACCAATCTAAATAAATTTGTAATGGATCATTAACTTCACAATAATGTTGGGGTAATTTCAGAAACGGTCGAAAGTATTTGAACCTTTGACTTAAGAAAAGGGGTAAAAGACATTGGTTTAAACCTATTTATTTCTTAAAACTTAGATAATCCCTCTCGATTCTACTTCCTGGAAAATAAACCAGTACTCGAGCTGAATGTGTAGGCCAATGAAAGAACCAAGACCGATAGCCGCTCCCGGGAATCGTACTCAGGACCTTTGGGTTAAGAGGCAGACGCTCTACCTCTAGACCACGGACACCACACAGATAGTAAAAATCTTTAGTCTTATATCTGCAAAGTAGGTTTGCAAACCCTTTCTGTAGTTCGATTTTTGGTATCATAACCTCTTGACTCAGTGCAAATTGATGGCTACCGATCTATTGAACGGTTGCCATAGTCTTGACGATTGATTCATGCAATGGCTAACGCTCATTAATTTCTAGATCTACTCCGTACCTTCGGTTTCCCTGATGGATCTACACATGTCGTTTGGAGATCAAAGCACTCGATAACAGGAGTATAAAGCTTATTTACGATTCTTTGATTTTAATAAAATAAAACCTTTCCTACTCTTAGTTAATCCCATGCCATTCAAAAGTTGAGATCACGTTACTACTTATTTCTTAAAATGTGAAATCTAATGATGTAGTTTTGTTCTGTGAAAACGTTTTATTTTTCATTATGCAATTTTAAACTTGTTTCTTAAATACAATCACATGAGTAAGCCAAAAGGGGCTTTTTAATGACCATCAAACAAACAGGAATGTCTTATGTTTGATGTTAAAACATGTTCTTTTATAGTTTAAAAGGTGATAAAAAGACTAGGGTCGAAACTTTTTGCAAAGAATTTTTGAAATGGGACCTCTGTTTGCCCGAAGCTGGACCCTATTTCTTTTTCAAATAGTCATTTTATAGAGTTCCTAGATGGTCCCTTTTTGCTTTACGGGTCATATTGAAAAATATATATAACAAAAATATATATAAAACAAGAGGACCATAATGGTCCTCGATCGCTCACCTGAGTCTCTTTGGCCCCTGGGACATCATATCAATTAAATAGGCAGATGTCAACAAGGAGACAATTATAACAAAAGATCAATACCACGGGACGGTTTCAGCCAAGAGCAAGAAGGATATGCCTTTTCGCTCTTTGATTCTATGTAAAAAGGGGTGCACCTGGTTGGAGCCAAAATGTGACCCCCAGAGTCTTGACATAAATAAACTTGGTAGAGTTCAACTAAATGATGCTGCATACTTAATATGAAAGCTATCTGCCCTCTGGTTTCAGAGAAGAAGCTTTTTCAAGATTTTCCTATGCTCAGATGGGTTAAAAGGGGTGCTTCTATTTTGTCCTACATTCTGTTTCTAATTCACTTATCTATTTCCACTTTAGTCCGTTATTTCTTAAGTCTTTGCTCATACTCTTCTCCAAGTTTATTCGGTCTTTTCTCTGTAGACGTAAAAAAATCTGGTCATTTTGTCTTACGTCTTGTCTTTTACGTCTTATCTCTTACTTCTGCTCTATGATATAGTCTTTACTTCTTGTCTTTTTTGTCTTATCTCTTCTCTCCTTCGCCGTATCTCATCTTTCTTACGTCTTATCTTTACTCTCTTACCTCTTCTCTATTTCAAATTGTATCTTACGTCTTCTCTCTTGGGTGTTATCTCTTTGGTCTTACCTCTGATCTCTTTAGTCTTACCTCTTCTGTCCTTTTTTACGTCAACTCGCTTTCGCTTACTTCTAATCTCTACTCTATTACTTGTAATCTCTTCTCTCTTACGTCTTCTCTTTTACGTCGGTTCTCTTACGTCTGAGCTCTCTTCCGTCTTATATCATCTCTCTTACATCTTCTCTCTTACGTCTTATCTCTTCTCTCATGCGTCTTCCCTCTTACATTTTATCTCTTATCTCCTACTCTCAACTATTATATTAAACATGCGTTTTCATTGTGTCCTCTCTCTTACAGAATCTGATAAAAGGTGATCTTTGTAATTTTATTCTGCATTTCGTTTTGAGAAAATCCCTTTAACATTTTAAAGTACCACCACAGATAGACGTACATTAATGTCGCCTCTGTCTGTCCGCCTGTAAGTCTGTGTCCTTATGTCAATACTTCCATTTCCTGTTAACACAACTCTTCTTGCAGTTATGGATTGATTTGTATTTAACTTTTCTCATCATGTGACAACGATTATATCGTCGTGAATAGTACTATGTTGCGTGACTGAAAATAGACTTTCGGTTTTCGACTTTTGAGTGACGGCTGATATTGTTACCCAGCGCTCTGTTTGTTATGGGCACGTACACTACTGACTCTACTGGCATTTGGCTTTGGAAGCATTACTGACGGAGTATGAACAAGATGACACTTAGGCATTGTCATCTAAAATTTGTGCGAATTGTTTAAAGAAAACAATAGGAAAAATGCCTATTGTTTAAGGACCCCTGACCAAAGTGACGTCCACGTTTATGATATACTTATCAATGAACTCTTAACACAATTTCCTTGCTTGTTCTTGGTGTAACGCAATTTAAAAGATTACCTCGCGCAATGAACCCTGTACTGACTGAAACACCTGTCTGATAACATGATATGGTATCAGACAGGTCAATTTATTCTTTAGAAACAATTTGCATATTCATATGACCTTTACCTGAACTTATTTTCTGCTACCGGTACCAAAATGTTTAAAATGCAAATGGTTTAGACTCAATTACGTGAAAAACAATTATCTGCTTCGTGAACACTTAATTGGCCTAAATATAGATTATTTGAAAAAGAAACCAATATACCATAATTTCAGAAATGACGTCATTGTTCCTAGAAGTCGTCATTATTTCCAATAAGTTGTTTAAATATGGCCGTGTTGACATGAACATTTTTTACATCTCTTGACATTTGTTAACTGTTTGCTTTATGTTTTCGCGTTGAACGAAAATGTTATGCTAAAAGTTACTCTGAGAAATAGGTGAACAGGCAGTAAAGATATTCGATTAGTGTACAAAGAACAATTGTGTCGAGAAAGAAGGATAATCCTGCTGGTCTGTGACAAAATGTGTTTTCTGCAAGATAACGGATTTCTTGTCATAAATTCATGCAAAGAATGTGCTTTTTAAAAAGTTTTGAACAGTCTATTTTTCTAACGATCACATATTCCATCGTTCCTTTATGTTTAAAGGGTGTAGTTTTAATTTCAAGCGCCATCTCAGGCCGAGAAAAACATATGAACCCTTGGCGTGTGTTTAAAAGTAGGCCTACAATATAGGCTTGATGCTAGTTTTAAGCGAGGTATGATCTAGAGACATTTAACTATTGCTACAACAATATTCATGTTAATATTGAGAATTTCAAATTTAGGGAAATGAAACATATTCAGTATTGACAATAAAATTCCAGAAATCCATCAAAAAAAGATCGAACTACTCACGCTGATGCTTTTATGTTTTGATTCTAAGAACCGTGGTTATCAGCATTTCGCTTACATGAATTCTAAATCTTTCCAACGAATATCGTTTCTTTCAAAGTTTTTATAGTTTTAAGCCCCGCAAGATAATTGCATGATAAATAAAATAACGTATTAGTTTCTTAAAATATCAATGTTAACTAGTATCGGCTGTGAGAAATTATCATGACTCTGCAAAGCCTAGTCATGATAAATTCTCCCAGCCTTGACCAGATGACATTGATAATATTAGACACTTATATGTTATTCTCTATATAACACGTTAATCGCGAGGACTGGTTCACTTACGTTAGCAGGTTGAGCTTTGCTACATTTTGTTTCGGAGTAAATGCCGTAAGCTTTAGGATTCAATGAAAACGAAACATTTCTAATGACTACCAGCATTCCATTTACATTCAAATTGAAATTCACAAGAGTACACAACGCACTAACAAATATGAACAATTATACATTCAGAACTAGCATTCAAGAAACCTATTATTAATAATATATAAAACGAGACATGGTAAGTCATTCTGTAAACAATTAATTTCCTTCGATAAGTTCAAAAAGTTCATTATATAACCGAATTGCACTTTGCACATCCAGGGGTATTTGAAGATCAGGCTGAAGTAGCATGACCAGTTCCTTGAATTCTTGACAGCAAATCTGTCTACGTAAACTATACATTTCATGGCAAAGTTTCAAGTCTTTCTGATCGATTTTCTTTCCAAAATCATGACCTCCAAAAGCTTCGGGGATAAAATACATTAAATCGGGTTTGCCATTTGGAATATCGGCGTTTTTTGTGCACGTATTGTATGTAGGTTCTAATGCGCAGCTATTCTATCAAGTTCTGTCTGGATACGTCGTGTGAAACAGAACTTTAAACATTCTACGTGTAGCGGATTAAGTTCATCGAATTCATTGCCGTCTTTAAGGTCTTTAAAGAACAAACCCACCAATGAATTCCCTGGTTTTTTAGCGATATCCACCAAGCCTCGATTCTTTGATTAGAAACACTTCTTCCGTATCTAAAGCTCTTAAGTCCTGCCATACTGTCTGTATCATTGAATCGAAAGAAAGGTTGAAGTAGTGCTAGAGTTGTCCGTGCCTTTGTCTAAGCGGACATTTCTTGGGACAACACCAAGTTGTTTGACAGTTTCAAGATAGTATGAGGCGATCACAGCTGGGTTGTTGTTACTCTGTGATACTTCTAACCATAATATCCGTCTGCTATAACCGTCAATCGCTCCATGAATACAAAATCCATAAGCTTTAAGTTTATCATATCCGTCAACGTGCCAAACGTACTTTGAACCTTTAACTATATATATAACTGCGCATTTTAAACGATGCAACTTTCGTAATGCAATGCCCACAGGATCAATTTGTCTCATAAATATCAGAACTTTGTTTCTTGGTACTTTCAGCTTATGCCAATTTGTCAAACGTCTCCACATAGAACGGTAACCTATACATTGCCCACTAGTTCAATCTCTTTTGTTATGTACTCGATAAGCGTCGCATCTGGTGCGTATTCCATTCGCCGTCTTAAGTTGTTCTTACGGACGATCCTTTTTCGCTGTCGGATAGAGATGGTAATCTTGTTCATAAATCAAAGCACTGAAAGTACTGATGGTGAACGAATCTGTTGGCATTCTAAAGTGATAAATTGAATTCGTTGAGAAAAGAGAAATTATAAATATAAACAAGAGGACCAAGATGGTCCTAGATCGCTCACCTGAGTCTCTATGACCCCTGGGACATCACATTAATTAGATAGGCAGATGTCAAAAAGAAGATAATTGCCTAAGATCAATACCATGGAACGTTTCCAGTGAAGAGCAAGACAGATATGCCTTTTTGCTCTTTGATTCTATCTAAAAAGAGATGCACCCAGGTGGACCCCAAAAGTGACCCCAGGGTCTTGTTATGAACAAACTTAGAAGAGGTCCATAAGATGATATTACATTCTAAATATGAAAGCTGTCTGCCTTCTGGTTTCAGAGAAGAAGATCTTTGAAGATTTTCATTTTTTTACCCTTCATGCTAAGATTAGCTGAAAGGGTTGCGCCCAGGTGGAGCCCAAATATGATCCTAGAGTCTTGATATGAACAAACTTGGTAGAGGTCCACTAGATGATTCTACATACCAAATATGAAAGCTGTCTGCCTTCTGGTTTCATAGAAGATGATTTTTGAAGATTTTCCTTTTTTTACCCTTCGTGCTCATAAGAGATAAAGGGATGCACCTGTGCAAAGCCCAAATATGACCCAAGGGTCTTGATATTCACAATCTTGGTAGAGGCCCACTAGGTGATGCTACACACCAAATATTAAAGCTGTCTGCCATCTGGTTACAGAGAAGAAGATTTTTAAAGATTTTCACTCTTTGATTCTAAGTAAAAAGGGTTGGGCCCGGGCAAAGCCCAAACATGACCCAAGGGTCTTGATATGAACAAACTTGCTAGAGGTCCACTAGATGATGCTACATACCAAATATGAAAGCTGTCTGCCTTCTGGTTTCAGAGAAGAAGATTTTTGAAGATTTTCATATTTTCACCCTTTTTGTTAAGGGTAAAGGGTGGATTTCATTTATTTGAACAACTTTGGTAGAGCTTGATCCAAGGAACATCCTTGCCAAGTTTCATCAAGATTGGCCCACTGGTTTAGGAGGAGAAGATGTTTAAAGAAATTGTGGACGACGCACGACGGACGACGGACGACGCACGACTGACGACGGACGACGGACATTCTATGATCCCAATAGCTCACCTTGAGCACTTCGTGCCCAGGTGAGCTAAAAATAATCAAGGGAAAGTGTCTCGTCAAAATTCTAAATTCAAAGAATGAGAAAGAGAGGAAAAGAAAGGTAGAGAGTGTGACAGACAGAGACAGACCGATAGACAGAGAGCGATAAGTCTAGAGAAAAGAAAACAGGCAACTATAGTGTCTAGACTAATGATTCTTTTCTTAACTCAAAAAATAGCAGTTAGAAAGGTAATTCAATTTCCACATGCTGAACCCATATTTTAGCAGAATAAACAGCAGTCTTTCTGCATTTTGACTTTTAAGCGTTATCCGCTATGGCTCTGGTACGACCTGAATGCCCCCCCTCCCATCCTCCGAATCAAAAGACCGCTGTTTCGTAATTGTAATTACAGGGTTTTGGTCTCTTTCGGTAATATTCAGTCTTGTGAAAGAAGAATCATCTGATGCCATTGCGTAAAAATGAATTAAAAAAAAAAAAAAAAAAAAAAAAAAAAACAATTCGATCATGAAATCTATGTAGGAAGGTATTTTGTACAGCTAATGAATTGTCCAAATATAGTCGTTGTTTAAATTCTACTGCTCCTACCAAACGGCAGATAATCGTAAACCTAAGAGGGTAGAAGATGGCAGCTACGTACGGATGTATGCTCATCATAGTTCTGGTGCGAGAAATACCAATTTCCATATTAAGGTAAAGATGCTCCAGTCCACAGGCGATTGATTCACAAACCAAGTTTCGTTTTCTGTAATATTTTACATACCTCCGGTAAAACAAATAGATGAATGATTGTATTGAGGAAATTCTAGAGCCATGCGAGGGATAGAAGCGCTACTATACAGTTGTAGTTACGATGTCAAGTACTTTGAAAAAAAAATCCATTCGATGTTAAAATTTGGAATTAGGTCTATCGTGATGGGATATTTGTTCATTTGATTCTTTTATTTATTTTTCTATTCACGACATTCATATATTAACAGTAAATCGTACCGAGATTGCTATATCCCCTGTTTTCCGGCCTTGTTTGAAACGAAAAAAAACATAAAACAAAAACAAAAAACAAAAAAACACAGGAAATTTGATTTTGGGTAATATGATACAAAAATACCCGTAACCGAAGATATTTACATTACACAAGTAGGCAACAACAAGCTTTAAGATAACTAGAAAGCCATGAATGGCTTGTGTCGCTCCACAGGCTTGAATTTCTTGTAATAGCAAATCTAAGTTTTGACTAGATTTTTTATATATTTCGGGTTTTACTGATGTTGAAATGATTTTCAAAGTTTCCACTATTATAACATATAGAGAAATGACTTCCGAATAATTTTTGGCTGCATGATAATGGATCACACAAGGATCATACTAATGAAGTTTGATTAGTATCCATTAGTTACATTCTGAGAAAATGATTTTCAAAGTTTCCACTATATAACATATAGTGGAAATGACCTCCGCCCATAAAATACATATTTTTCATCCGATCACAATAATCTTTGGTAGACTGATAAAGGGTCACCAAAGGATCATTCATGTAAAATTTGGTTGATATCTATCAGTTAGATTCTGAAAAAATGATTTTCAAAGTTTCCACTATATAAAATATAGTGGAAATGACCTCCGCCCATAAAATACAAATTTTTCATCCGATCACAATAATCTTTAGTAGACTGATAAAGGGTCACCAAAGGATCATTCATGTTAAATTTGGTTGATATCTATCAGTGAGATTCTGAGAAAATGATTTTCAAAGTTTCCACTATTATAACATATAGAGAAATGACCTCCGCCCATAAAATACATTTTTTTCATCCGATCACAATAATTTTTCGTAGACTGATAAAGGGTCACCAAAAGATCATTCATGTAAAATTTGGTTGATATCTGTCAGTTAGATTCTGAGAAAGTAATTTTCCAAAGTTTCCACTATATAACATATAGAGAAATGACCTCCGCCTATAAAATACATATTTTCCATCTGATCACAATAATTTTT
The DNA here is from genome assembly GCA_948146395.1 of Fragum whitleyi. Lineage (NCBI taxonomy): Eukaryota > Metazoa > Mollusca > Bivalvia > Cardiida > Cardiidae > Fragum > Fragum whitleyi. The sequence goes on from OX411556.1 coordinate 22,997,632, forward strand.
TGTAGACTGATAAACAGTCACCCAAGGATCATTCATGTAGAATTTTATTGGTATCCATCAATTAGAACCTGAGAAAAGTCACTTTTTACCATATTTGGAAATTAGCCACGCCCATTAAATCCATGTTTTCATTGGATCAAAATTTCTTGAACAACTCTGAAAGAGGATCACACAAGGATCATTCCTGTGAAGTTTGGTTGAAATCCATCCAGTAGTTGGTGAGGAGAAGATTTTTAAAGAAAAAGTTTACGACCACACGCACGGACGCACAGACGGACGGACGCACGACGGACACAACGCCATGACAATAGCCTCAGTGGCTTTCAGCCAGTGGAGCTAAAAACGGGATTTAAGCAAGAGGTGTAAATTCGGTAGTTGAGAACATAAGTTGTCTGGTAATGGTTTAAATTTTGTTTCATATCAAGGTTGGTCACGGTCAAGTGGTGCTTGTTTATGTTTCAATGAGAATTTAGACGCGCCCTACCTAATAAACGCGCTCCCCCATAAATACGATTCCCAGGCCCTTGACTATACGATCAACAGCATCCAACCGTCCATGGTCCGTGGTGAAAAATCCGGTCTCGAATTTAAATTCAAAAGCTGCTACTCCACGACTTAATGTTCATTAGATTATGGGTTAACTATCTTAAATTCCTATCAGGATAAGGCTGGTTGCGTCATTAAAAGATCGTTCAACATCTGAAAAACAAGCGCGTCCTAAATTGCGCAGTCTTCCGGAAGTGCGAAAGGTTGAAATTTATCACAAAATTAAAACTATTTCTCGTTATTCTTCATAAGTCACATGCGAACAAAATCCCCTTTCGTTGTTACGAAAATATTTCTGAAATCATTTCACCTTCTGCAAATATACAAAATATCCGAGTCAAATGATTAAATCCTAGTCACAATTCACACTGTTAAAATAGGAAAAACCCCGTAAAATCTCGTGTGTGACTTATTTCAAAAGCGACGTCGCCGCTTGCAAGAATCTGGGGACTTCAAAGGGTGCCGACACGCGGTGACCCAGCTAGCTCAAGACGTTTTGTGTTTTCACTACGAAACACTTTCATTTCATGTACCGGGTGCATTTACACATCACAAAATTTTAGGATTTAATACAGGATTATTTATTTCATACGTGAATAGGTAATGATTTATTAGACCGCTTTGTCCATCGGTAGCGGAACATTGAATATTGCATCGTATGGAACTTCCTACCTTGTACAAATAATAACAATAATAATAATCTCGGCTTCTGCTAACACAATCACTTGCTTTTGAAAGCTGCAATTAATTGTCGAGGGTGACCGTATTTCGATAGATGATTTAAAATGACAGAATTACAATTCATTAGCTAACATTTTATTTTATTTTTTAAATCTATAGCCTTAATAGATAAATAGAAAAGCGTATTGGGTAGCGTACGTATTTCAACCGATAATTACGAACATCTTAACAGTTTGCTTCTCTTAGGTACCAAAATACGTATTTTTTTAATTAAGTAAAAGAGTCTGAAATAATAGCGCCCCCACAACGTTTTGCATCGCGCTCGGGCGCGTTTAATAGGAGAAATACGGCTGGAACATTCCATTCGTTTGTAAACTTGACCTTTCATAACTTATAAGCAAAGACTTCATTCATAAGAAGGCAGGTTAAATCGTAGTAGGTCATCACGTGGGGTGTGGCCAATCAGGGGTGTGTAGAAGTTCAAGAGTTCACGACCTCAATAAACACACGTTTCCGGCAAATTACTACAAGTTGCAATAGCGAAGGTTTAAATCAAAAACATAGTATCTGTCTATACAGTGTACAGACACAACCTTTGTTTTTGCTCTCAACTCTCGACAATCTTACGCCGATCAAAAATTCGCCCGTATAGACATTCCAAGATATTTTTTTGTTTTTAAAGGGTAATTTTCATTATCTTCACTTGATGAAGAATGCTAGAATCATGCATTTCACGATACAAACAGTGATTTTGTAGAGAGAAGTATCTAGAGATACTAAATTGAATCTAAAGAGGTACTGCTTTATTTAAAACCTATTAAGATCCTACAGGATTTTCCATACACGGTATATAACACTGGTGAACGAAAATTTCGTTCACCAAAAATAGTAGTAAAACAATTTCAGTATAGGTACATCCGCACTCCACGTATGTTTTGATTAACTCCAGTCTTGTTGCGTCACCACCCATAGGAAAATTTGGAGGCGTCACTGCCAACACCCGGAACACGAATAATGTGCAGAACCATACCATCAGTAAATGAGACTTCATTATAGTGGGTATCTGGGAAAAAGAAGAAATACAAGTGAAAGATCAAAATGCATACCAGAACAAATACACATAACTGACGAACAGGCGTGGATAAGAAATAGTGCAATTATACATTCGTTAGATTGGGGAATCACGCAGGATAAATAAACTTGAATGAAAATCACCACGGATGAATAAATTGTCATTTAAAATTTAAGTGCAGGTTTCCGGCTACTAAGAAAGAAATGTCAGACTAATTTGCGAGAGATTTCTTCCTGTATAAGAGATAAGAGCTAACAGCTTAGAGATAACAGATAAGAGGTAAGAGATAAGAGATAACAGCTAAGAGATAACAAATAAGAGCTAAGAGATAACAGCTAAGAGATAAGAGGTAAGAGATAACAGCTAAGAGATAACAAATAAGAGATAAGAGATAACAGCTTAGAGATAACAGATAAGAGCTAAGAGCACAGAGCATAGAGATAACAGATAAGAGCTCAGAGCTAACAGATAAGACGGAAGACATACGAGCTTAGACAAAGAGTCCAATTGGGCTTCCATATTCAAGCAAACAATGACATCTACAGTTCATACAAGGTGTCTCGAGAATTTGACCAAGTGACCTAGTTTTGATCCCAATTGACCCTATTTCAAACTTAACCGACTTTTTTCAAAAACAATTATTCTGGCCGATTTTCAGTTAGATCGTACAAAAATGTGGCCTATAGAGTGCATACAAGTTTCTTTCCTATGTGACTACGTGACCAAATTTTGGCCTAATTTTATCTATGTGGAAACAAGTCCGAGTTTTGATTTAGACAACCATTCTGACCAATTTTCAGGATGATCGGGCAAAAATTGTGGCCTCTTTAGTGCATATAAGGGTTTTCTAAGATTTGACACATTGACTTAATTTTATACCCCAGCTGACCAAATTTCGAACCTGTCTCAGATTTAGGTAAACAATCACTTTGACTAATTATCAGCTTGTTCGGGAAAAAAAATGTGGCCTCTAGAGTGCATACAAGGTTTTCCTAAATGTTGATCATGTGACCAATTTTTTTTTTCCAATTTTACCAAATTCGATACTTGTCCAAAATTTGAATAAGACAACCATTCTGACCATGTGACTTAGTTTTTTTACCCAGTCGGCCAATTTTCGTATCTTGTCTCAGATTAAGGCAAAACATTCATTCTGGCCAATTTTCAGGTTGATCGGGCAAACAATGTGGCCTCTAGAGTGCATACAAGGGTTTTCTAAGATTTGACCCCGTGCCTTGATTTTGATCCTAGATGATCCAGTTTCGAACTCGACCAAGATTTCATTGAGACAATTATGCTGGCCAATTTTCAGGTTGATCGGCCAAAAAATGGACTCTAGATTGCATACAAGGTAAATGGTGACGACGAACGACTGACGAGGAACATCCATCTTTCCACAAAAGCCCATCTTGATCACTTCGTGCTCAGGTGAGATAAAAAATAGGGCAACATAAATCTGGGAATATCAAATAATTAAAAAATAAATAGGATGAGCTTGATTTGGTTCCTAAGAAACCTTCTGGCTGTTTATGTACTGCTATGAGTAAAGATTTAAATTACAGAATACATTGGCTGTCACAAAATTTAATATCTAGTTGAAGTACAGTTGAATGTAGCGTTATTTAACCTCATGCAATAATTGAATTAATGATATTTTAATAATAAAAATGAGAAAAGTAAATACCTTCAATGCAACGATTTTCAATTATCTTCCTCACCAAAATAATCCACGTTGTTTCCATTTCCAAACATTATTACAGCTAAGACGTAAGACATAAGAGCTAAGACGTAAGACCTAAGACCTAAGACCTAAGAGCTAAGACAAAAGGGCCCCAGTGGGCTTCCGTACAGAACCGCCAGAGAATACCTCCATCTACGTCCTTACAAAATCTCATACCCGGGAAAAATCTAATTATCGAAATATATGAGTTTAAAGTTTCACTCCAAGCTGTCGATAGAGATGATGACGTCATCGATCCACTACGTCACGCAAACATTTGTAATAGTGTCCGCCATTGTTGATTCAACTGTTCATGTGAGAAGTGTGTATATATGTTGTGCCCGTTCTTGGGAAAATGGCCATTCTCATTATTGAGCAACCGTTGTTTGCCCGTTCTTAAGAATGGTTGCTAAATCTTAAGATTGAGCAAATATATTTATAACCTTCGTTTACAATTGAAATACATAATCAAAACTGCTTTTATCATACGAACATAAATTAACAAGGAGAAATGTTTATTCGATTAACAAAAAAAGTTTAAATTAGCCACTTTGATAACGATAAAATGAACACTTTTCCCTGTGTTCCGTGAAATCAAGTTCGGCAACAAAAACGAAAAAAATGATACAGATCTATTATTCCAGGATCTTTCGTAAATGACATCACAGAGTATGTATTATCTAGTTTTGTTAATTATGAATCTCGGTCCGTCCGCCCCACATCCATTACGCCATAATTCCTGTTCGCCCCGGGTCGTTCGCCGAAAATCCCATTCGACCCCTCTTTTTAGTAAAATATAAATTGCTTAACGGTGTTTTGTTAATTCTTATGTTAATTATTTTCATAATAGAAAGGATATCAACAAGATCCTTGTTTCTCTGTTAAGAAATTCTCCACACATTTTTTAGGTTCAAGTAAAACTGAGGCAAGTCTTAGGATAATTCATTTGATAAATAGAAAAAACAAATTATTATCGGTATTCTTTATTAATTCAAAGCTGATTTTTTTTCTCTTTTTTTTTGGAGGGGGGGTGTGTGTGTGTGTGTTCATGTCATAAGAATGTACTCTCTGTTTTCTTAAGTTGATAAATAATAATAAAAATAATAATAAAACATATGTATTTAATATATTTAATCAAATAATAATTAATCCAACATACACAGATTGAATGAAGTAAAAAAATAATAAAATATTCAATTTCTTTTAAATTTTGACATTTGATAGCACATAGAAATGGCAAAATTAATCTATCAGATACAAGGTAAACAAGCAAAAACTACTAAGATGATGTTCATTTTGGTCACAATACTTCAAACATGTGGTCTGATAAATTCAATGGGTTGGGCAGAAACAAATAGAGGGAATCAATCGGTCTTAAAATTCATCCCGGGACGCACCAGGACACCCAGGACTTAATGAGGTATCCCGGAACACATCATATAATGAGATATGTCATTACACTGATAAAACGGCTTGTCCCGAGGTTTATTAAACACGCACAAAGGGTAATTTTACATGAGTCCCGGGATGGTTTGAATTCTTATTTTTATTTTACCAAGTGTACATTTATATAATCAATTTCATATTGCCTTATGATTTTAGTTAACTTATTTTTATGCCCCCGATAGGGAGGCATAATAAATTTGACTTGTCCGTCCGTCCGTCTGTCCGTCCGTCTGTCCGTCCGTCCGTCATTCCGTCCAAAAACTTTAACATTGGCCATAACTTCCTTATTACTATCAAAGCGGTGTCGGGGGCATTGTCATCTTACAGTGACAGCTCTTGTTTAGACATGAAATGTCCCGGGGTGGCCCGTTTGGTCCCGGGGTGATAATCAAGACCCAGAATCGCCTCACCTTTTGGTCAATCCATTTAATAAACCCAGGGCGAAACACAGTGTAAAGAGGGTAAATGAACCTTAATTTTCATGCATTTGAGGACCAGTATAACATGAAGAAGGCAACAACATTGCAGAGGCACCTTTTTTATGTGGTTTTTATGTGGTAAGTAGTCATTTATGTGATGGTGAGCGAGACATCAATTCAACATGTCTATATATAATCTCTTCTGAAGAGACAATCAAGCTCAGGAACCATAAGTTTGCGTACTACAACTTATTCAATAAGTACACCTCTGCCCTTTTTTAAGTCTTCTCATATTGGATATCATATGGAAAAAGGTGGTAAATAATCACAAAATACATCCTTTAAACTGTTGGATTTCCTTATATGAAAATCAACAAAGGAAAATAGCTCAGAATTGAAAAATATGTAGAGTTACAATTCTTATACACTACACTCCATAATCATGAGAGATAAAGCTATGTAAAGTTACGATTCTTGTGCACTTTACTCCGTAATCATGGAAAATAGAGGAAAATAACCGCTAAGTTACAAGTCAATTGGATATAGGTAGACAGAGATAAACTCTGGACAGATTAACAGACAACAGGCACTGGGATGCTGGGACATCATGGATGATCACATAATAATATGTCCTGTCTTCTGACAGCCTTATAAAAAGGAAGTTGCTAGCCCCATTGTTTTATAATACAAGACACGGTGGCTTAACAGTCCTCAATGGACAGACACTAGATTTCCAGGATTTTTCTTTTCTTCAAAAAATCAGAAACCACCATGACATCAAAAAGCAGTCATACAAATTTAAACATTCCGTCCACACATAAAATATTTTTCATTGGAAAGTTTCATATTAATCTAAATTTTGATCTCCATTTTTCATGCGACATTTGATTAAATTAATTTGTCTTCCACCAATAAAAAAAATTGGAAATAAGTGTGCCTGATTTGGATCATCAGCTGATATTTGTCTTTTGCAAATGGGTTGATAATCATATGCCTTTGTGGGATAGCAGCTGAAGGCAAGGAAAGGATGTTATGGAAGTAAGGGTAAGAGAAATACAAGGAATCCATTGATAGATGCTCCAGCCGCACACATTCTTTCTGACATGTATTTGTTCTTACAAATTGGATTGGTAGTCATTAACCTATGGGGGATACTGTAAAAGCTTTATAAGAACCTCAGGGTTCTATAAGAATCATTGTATTTCCATTAAAAGGGGATGGGCTTTTATTGGAGTCTACCCTGTATACTTTTCTATTACAACGGTGAAAAATTGCCAAAAATAAACATAATTTTCTCAAAATAGTAACATTTGATTGAGGGAAAGGCGCAAAACATCTGTTGAAATTTTAGTGACATTGATTTTGTGGACATGTGCTTTTGTTAGTTAGGCTTCAGTATTTTGAAAAATCACATAAAAAAGGTTGAATAACAATTTCAACCTCAGATGAGAAGAATGGGGGTTTATAAGAGCATGGGCTCTATTAGAATTTTTACGGTAAGAAGTTGAATTGTTAAATAGGATATCATGGTAGTTGCACTTGTGATCACTTGAGTTATTACAGGTCAAGGATAAAGCATAGAAAACAAGCTTAATGAGGTTATTATCAGTTTAAAGCAGATGCCTCTGCAACTTTTCAAAATGAAAGTTAAAATTCCAATTTATCATCTCAATAAAATTCAACATTTTTCTCTTTTTTTGCATCTTTTAGTGTTCATTTATTTGTCATTTACATGGGTTTGGGCACTTGTATTTATTGTGATGAATGTTGAGCCTATCTTTCTATATAGTACAACCATAAATATAAATATATATATGACCCGTCACACAAAAAGGGAACATCTGAGTTACGCGTAAAGTGTCGACCCTAGTCAGACCTCGCGGACTGCGCAGACTGACTATAGGGTCAAAACTTTTTGCACCATGCTTATTTTCTGAATCTAGAATATTGAATCTACCTTCCAGTGAAGGAATATTAGAAATGAGACTTCTGGTTGACCTATGCTGGATCAAAACTCTTTTTCAATAATTCATTTTAAAGAATTCCTGGATGGTCCCTTTTTGTGTGACGGGTCACATATATAACCCTAGCTTCCATTCAACTTGGGTAAAGAACTTGTGATTTAAACTTTTTTTTTTTTAGACTATGTACAATGTAGGGGGCCTACAAGACTTATTAAGTGCCATAAATACATTTTTGATAAGTTTCAGGTGAATAGTGCTTGAGTCACTTTAAACTTTAACCCTTTGCTGTTTAATCCCTGCTTTTTACGTGCCTGTGATTTTATGACTGTGAAAACATTGTAAAAAAAGAAGAAATTGCTTCTGACAAGCAATTTCTTCTTTTTCCACACTATTTTCTACCCTACAGAATTGTTATTTTTCAAATTAAATCCACTTTAAATTTTCGTCTGCAAAACCTTTGAATTTGGACAAGTCCAAAATTTTGTAAAACAGGAAAGGGTTAAAAACCCAGGATTGATAGCCTGCATAATTCACTTGAAAACAATTGAGCTAATTGTGCTTGAAACTGTTAAGATTCAATAAATTGCCATTTTTGCTAAAAAGTTTTTTATATAAAATATGATAAATGTCTATTAAAGATAATACAAGCGACAACAAACAATCAAAGCTGGCAATTGAATGGAAAAAATGATGATAGACTCAGAATAGACTTTCCAGTCTATAACAATAACAACAGCAACAACAACAACATCAACACTCTTCATGCAGACGTCGTTGACAAATTAGAACTACATGTACATAACATTCTAAATCAGTCATCAACAGTCAATATGTAGTAGACATGTACTAAAAATAGGTATAGAATTTAAAGGGCCTTGCAGAAAATACAGTCAATTAACCAGTTCAGGTCCACTTTCCCTTTGAAAGCTCTGCTTGACTCAATTTTCATGTATCATATTGTTCTTCAAAATAAGCAATAGTTAATTGCACTACAATAAGTATGATATAAATAAATTGCCTTAAATTAAGAGACAAAATTTAACCAATTCTGGTCCAATTCAACCAGTTTAGAATTTCTTACCATTTCTTACCATCCTAGACCTCGTAGGTAGGCAGTATCTGCCTTTCATGCATTTCGACATTGAAATCATTGATGATCACTTGTGGTATTGAAAATTTTTATGCCCCTGCATTGATAGATCGGGGGCATATTGTTTTACTCATGTCCGTCTGTCTGTCTGTCTGTCCATCTGTCTGTCCGTCCGTCCGTCTGTCCGAAAACTTAACCTTGCCAATATCTTCAAGCCTATTCAAGATACAAAGCTAATATTTGGCATGATGATAGATCTCAATAATTCGCATCCTCTGGTACCAAAGTCAAGGTCATGTGACAAGGTCAAGGTCATTTGTCAAGGTCAAACTTTGAAAAAAAATGCCGTTACGAGGGAATTCGTATTTCACAAACACATCTTGTTTTTAAAGTTAGAATAATTTTAATAATGATTTTTACTCGATTCCTCAGAACGATTGCATTTCAATATGAATAATATCAATTTTGAGAATATGAATGATACTTGCACAAGGATTGAGTTTTGAAACAAAATCATTTGAGAAATCTCTAGAGATACTTCTTCAATGAATTTTAGCCCATACTATGCTACAAATATCTCAAGTCTTCAAAAGTATTATTCCAAAGATGATTTTTGAATATTTCTTTTCCATTTTGAGACAACCCTCAAACAGGTGGACCAGAACTTGTTAACCCTTATGCTGAGCCCGGAATATTCCTGCTTTGGCAGGAGCTATAGACCAACATCAGCCTGCACATATGTGCCGTCTGATGTTAGTCTACACCACCTGTTTCTCACTTTCAAACCAGAATTGTCAATAGATTAGTTTTTCAAAATAAAAATTGACCAACAGTTGGTACTTTCAGTGCTTTTTGCCCTTTGATTTTGATGAAAATTTTTAGCCAAAATTTATTCAGCATGACAAGGGTAAAGTCATTGTCATGTTAGCACACTTGTGTCCAATTTTCTGAGTGCCTGCGAAAGATTGTTGGAACGAAACTAGCTGTTTTGTTTCCAGGTTTTTCTCATGTGATCAGTTCGGCGACGCCATGTTAGATTGTTCGGTTTCGTCACAACGTTTTTCAAAATTTGCAGCTTTCTTCCACCACCAGTGTATGTATGCAATAAAGACATGGCTTTTTAATTCACCATTTAAGATTATTTGCCATTTCGGAGGCTTTAAATACGCTTCCATGACCTGTTTGCAGCAATGATTTGCACAAGTTGTCTCTCTCCCTTGTCAGGCAAATTCTGTTTACTTTCACTTTTGCTTGAATGCATTGTAAGAACAATATTTCAGACTGTCATAGTAATTATTATCATTTTATTAATTAATGCCTTTTATGGCCTAAATTCACACTCAGTATTTTAGTTTTGACAATAATATGCAGCTTTTATAAAAGCAAAAGTAAAACATAAAGGTACTTGCAAGTCATGTAGAATTTGTCTCAAAATACAGTGTAGACCCTGATCAGTTTGCACATTTATTAGCATAGGCACACTGCAACCTTTGATATGTGTAATTAATCATGGTATATACTTCCTGGAATATTTCTCTTCAAAGAATAGTTTAGTAAGAATTTCCTTTGTGTATTTACAGCTTTTACCACACACTTCATAATGGTATAAAACTTCATGCAAGAAATTAAAGGTTGTTCTTAATTTGGAGGCATGACAGTAAAAGACTGCGAACAATCGAAGAAGAAGCTTATATAAATAGAAGAACTATGATGTCTGACACAGAGAAAATGCAGGTTAATGCAGATCAAAATAGTATTCAGGACTCTGCGTCTAAGTTAAGAAGATCAAAATTGACTTTGGCTTATGCGGAGAGAGAGATGGAATTGAAACAAAATAAGGCACTTTTGGCAGAAAATGAGACTATAATGAAGGCCAAATTAAGGAGGCAAAAAGTTGAGATAGAAAGCAAACTTGAACTTTCAAACAAACAGAAGGAAATAGAACTGTCAGAATTGGAACTTAATTTTGAGAATGATTTGTTAAATAGTTTTCCTCAAGCACCAGTGCCTGATAAATTCGAATCGAAATATTTCGCAACACCATACCATGAAAGACCAAACCGGTGCTACAACTAGACTTCAATTTTGACGTGCTGATTTGCAGAGGATTTGTCACTTACCACAAACTATTTGGAAAAGATAAGTTTCATCGGAGAAAACTAACCGATCGGGATTTTTAAACAGTTTACAATTCTCGATCGGTGAAAATATGAAACGAATAAGCGATTGACAAGCTATTTATAACTGATATCACCGATCGGTCAGTGATAAGCAACCAATTTACAAATATCTATAAGCGATGGGAAAAGATGAGGTTTTTTCCAGCCGGGTATCCATTCTTGATAGAACTTTCAGTCGCATATTAAGAAACCGAGCAAAGTTTCGGTACGCACTGATGTCACCCAGTCTGAGTTCGGCTAGGATTGTGCTGTATTGCCCAAACCGAAGTCTTCTTTCTGGCGTTAGCCATTGCTTCGTCCACCATCTTCTATGTCTCCTACGGCGGCGACCATTTCCGCCTCGGGGGCCCAAGGAAATGCCATGTCTGAGGTTTAAGAGAGATTGTTGTTGCAGCAATAGACCAAACTGCTAGAATGCCCTTCCAACATTCATTATATCATTCACTGACCTAAAGTTTATCGGTTTTCATCACTTATATATATCATTTTAATGAAAAAACCGACGGTAGCCTGCTGAACAAAGACTTACCAGCTATTCATCACCGACATCATGATCTTTGACCGGCGAACACATACGGATCACCGGTTGTATCCGATGGAAAGCGATAGGCCCCTGGTCGAATACCGATCAATTACCGACTGCCCGATTGACAACCGTTGTGACAGCGATGACAGCCGATAGATGATTAAGCAAATAAGTGATCATAACCAAGCAAGCTCCTACTGGCAAGCTATTTGTCGCTTACAGACAACCGATCTACTTTGTATTTCACCGATCAATAAGCTATTTGTCGCCGATACCCTGTTACACATAAAGTCTGAAATGCTGACACCGATGACAACCGATCATATGAGAGAAATAATTCACCGATTAAGGACCGATTTAAATCCCACCGCATGTGTAACTGCCCCATAAAGAGAGGGGTTTTTTAATATGGAAGTTTGAAACGGAAACAAATCATGTACAAATCTGCTTCACATATGCATACAGTGATAAGGTTTTTAGATTCATACCTCAATGAATTAAAAGAAAACTCCCTTCATCTATTACTAAAATCATTAAATAATAGAAATCAAAGCATGAAAAAGCAAGACATTTTGATCAATTTCACATACCTATAGGGCAGACATTACAAGGGTGAACCCTACATCTGGGCCCGCGGTAATAAAACTTTTCTCAAGCTCCACTGATAATTTTCTCAAATTTTGAATTAGAATAAATGTATGAAGTTATAAGATAATATCAATAAGTTGTTATTTAAAGCAACTAATTAATAGTAACCTTTCATGTTGATACATAAATATGAGGATTACAACATAATTACAGCTTTAATCTCAAATTGAAATTTGAGAAAATTAAGAATTGAGCCTGAGAAAATTTTTATAACCTTGGGCCCCAATCTTTGCTTTGAGAATGAATATACACTTGGTCTTTTGGAGTCATATTGTTGCCAGTTGAGCACATTATCCTTCGATTTGTGATATTCCCTAAATAGTTTTACTACATCCAAATCTGAGCCTCTAGCTTTGAAGTTTAACTCTTGTCATGCTAAATAAAAAACCTGGCAAAATTATATATGAATCAAAGTACTGAAAGCTCTGTAAATCCTACTTGTGAGTCAGAAATTGATTTTGAAAATACATTTTCTGAAACTTTTCTGGCTTAAAAAGGAAAAACAGGTGGTATAGACGAAGATCAGACTGCACATATGTTTGTCTATAGCTCCTGCCAAGGCAGAAATATTCCGGCTTCAGCATGACAAGGGTTAAAAAAAGGTGTTTAAAGCCACTTATAAAAAGTTAGATCATATCATGGGGCTGTTCACTGCTTCCTGGGTATCACATTATACTAGATTGGGCTCTTAATTTTATTTCCCAAGGATGTACATCAATATGTCCAGTAGTGCAGAACGAATTCCAACCAAAACCTTAAATTTTGATTGGATAGTCAAGTCCTCCATCTAAATCCCACAAATCAGCAGAAAAAAAGTTCCTACAGCTCATCATCCCGTTGATTATCAAATTGCGAAAGACACCTTATGTCAGTATGAATGGTCATATTTATGATCAAACCCATGACCATTTGATATGCAGTCCAGCCAGACATGTGATATCTCCCGATCTCGGCGTATTCTCCCGATATTTTACCCTTCCTCCCGCTCTCCCGATCGGGAGACCATTTCTCCCGACCTGAAGAAATTTGAGCCCGAAAAAAAATTAGGGAGCCAAAAAATGCAAAATCGCCGGACTGAATGCTCGAATGACGAGTGAGAAATCCAGTATCGGGTAAAGCGTTGTTTATCTGTCTAGAAGTGTCATCTTTTATCGTCGTTGAGTAGATCAACTATTGCCGACAAACGGGTGCTACTGTACCTTTCACCCTTTACACTGTATACGAAACGAATTATGACGATCAGCAATATTGACCTTTCTTAGAAACAGGATCCAAACCGGGTGCAACGTTGTTACTCAATATTACTTAAAAAATGTAGTGTATACAACTACAACCCTTGTATATTAAGAGTCCCCGATTCAAGTTAAGCTGTGATTTTTTCACCTATTTTGAAAATTTAAAATGGTTGTAAACACAGCTAGTAAATTTCCGCTGTAAGTTAATATCCTTTTCCAAAAAGCCGCGAAAAATTTCCACTCTACGCGATTAGCGTCATGAAGGAAAAGGTCGATTATAATATGCAGAGCGACGCGTCACAAGACCTTGGTAAAATTAGGCGGCATTGCAGAAAAACCCTCGTGTCGTAACGCATAATTAAGTAAAACAAGAATCGGTCATACTTTTATTTCGACGGAGTTACTTATTTAGCAGATCTACGCTTGTTTTATGGTCAAATGATCAAAGTTACAGAAAGTAAAAACTGTCTCATGCGTTCTCAAATTGTCATTCAAATTTAATTATTGATATTGAAATTAAAGAAACATCGGACATTTGCTTTTTAAATGCCACGGCAATTTCACCGGATCCTGCCATGGGGTCGTTTTCAGACTTTACACATAATTTATGAATCAGCAACCGGCCTTCTCGAAATTGAAATCGAGTGATTCGATCAAGTTATTTGTCAACACAAATGTTACAGATTAGAAAACATAAATTGTGGGCTGGCTCTTTACTGCTGACAAAGAGCTAATCAAAATGGATTAATTTGCAGAGGTAGCTCTTTCACTTTCCGTTTTCTACCGTGTTCGTCTTTAACGTCCGCGAACTCGGAATATGTTGTCCTTAATTTCAACGTTTATCGTCAATTTCCTATCAAAACCATTTATTTTTAGTGTAGTTCAGTAGTGCTAGTAAGTGCCAGTTACGATTAATTGGTCTGTCTCTTTGTCCGTCCATCCATGCATACATCCGTCAACAATCAGAAAAATCGCCTAATCAAGACATCGGATTGCATACACAATCTACACAAAAATTATCCTTATGACAAGGCCTTTTCATATTTCACAGAATATTGTAAATCATGAAGAACTCTGGTTGCCATGGCAACAGAGTGAAATAAAACGTATCCAATTTAAAGGCCTAGAATTTCACACTTTGCATAAAGCAGTATTGCATAAATGCAGTATTACATGTACTTAATTCTTCACTACCAAACCCCTTGAAAGTTCTCTCCATTAAAAATATGCCTTGTGTTTTGGGTTTCTAGATTACTCAAAGAAATAAAGAAAAAACTTTAACAGTATCCTCCTAAGTTGCAAGGCCTACATCTTTTAAATTTGAAAAGATATCTTTTCTACTGATGGTCTACAAAAAAAAAACCAAAACACCACCTATATTGTGGGATCCTGAAATTTGCATAGAACTAAAAAATGAATTTGTACCATCTATTTCTCTGAAATTATAAGACCAAATTCTCTAACATTACTATCCTCTATCAAAATAAATTAAATGATAACCTTCTTTTAGTAAAAAGGATAAAGAAAAGAAACTGAAGGAATGTATTATAGTCAGTTTATGGTGTAGACGTGCATTGTAAAAACCCCATTTTTAGCCAGAACGCACATTACGCAAAATCTCCCTATTTGAGACCCAATCTCCCTACGAAAAGGTCTTAATCTCCCTATGAGAGCCAATGGAAATATCACATGTATGTCCAGCCAACTGATTTTTCCTCAGTACTGGGCTCTCAAGTATTTTTAAGAGAGAAGATGTAATTAGTGCATTTGTGACGACTATTTAGCTTTAGAAGTTGTTGAAAATGTCACACATGAAGCATGGATTTGTACATGGGTGTTGATATTTTCTCACTTGTCCTTGGACAAGTTGGTAGCTGAATTGCACTCATCCAACTTGAAAATTGCTTGTTAAAGTTTTCTTTCTTTGAACTAAGGATACTTTATATGGGTTGAAAATATTACCATCTTATACCCCTGTCAAAGAAGGATAGTATTATGGGATCACCCGTGGTGTACGGCCATCCAGGAGCGGATTGTCACAATGTGCAGACTGACTAGGGTCAAAATTGTTGCAAAATTGTTGCACTTTTTTATTTTCCAATATAGAATGAACAATCTACCTTCCTGTAAAAGGATTTTTGAATTGCGACATGTGCTTGTGCTATTTATTTGACAGAGTTCCCAGATGGTCCCTTTTTGCATGACGGGTCACATGTTTAATTCCCAGGCTAAAAAACTAAGTATTTTTTAGGATGAAACTTCTGATAAACACGTACATGTAGGTTGAAAAAGCTTTTTTTGACTCGAGTATAAAACTCCATATTGTTTCTTATAGGCTTATATAATTAAATATGTGACCTGTCAGACGATGCGATATTCCAGATAGTGATTAAATTGTCGACACAAATCTAGCTGTGGACTTTATATGGAGAGGTGGGGATCACCTTTGGCTTCCACTGCTTAGTCCGCAGCATATTTCTGACACCGTATGTCGGATTGACTTGAAACTTTGAAGTTATGTTTCTTTTATGATAATGGATAGCAGAGCACAAGAACAACAACTCTACCTAGCTTAATGTTTTTTAGGTATTTCCCTTTGATGTTTTTCAAACTTGGACATCCAGCTGTGTAATTGGCTAATCTTGTGACAATTAGCCACCTTATTAGTACCCCACCGGTTACCGGTTGGGGGACTATAGGTTTGCTTGATTCCGTCTGTCCGTCCGTCCGTCTGTCTGTCTGTCCGTAACACTTTTGTCCGGGCTATATCCTCTAAACCATATATGCTAGCAACTTCAAACTTGGTAAACTTATAGATCTCATTGAGGAGAAGTGTCATGTTTAAGAACCTGTACTCTGCCATGCCCACTTTTTGAGTTATTGCCCTTTGTTGTTTTTACCCTTACATTCTTGTCCGGAACATATCTCCTAAACTATGTGTGCTAGCAACTTCAAACTTTGTACACTTATAGATCTCATTGAGGAGAAGTGTCATGCTCAAGAACTGTTATTCTGTAACGCCCACTTTTTGAGTTATTGCCCTTTGTTGTTTTTAGCCTTACATTCTTGTCCGGATCATATCTCCTAAACTATAAGTGCTAGCAACTTCAAGCTTGGTACACTTATAGACCTTATTGAGGATAAGTGTCATGTTCAAGAACTGTTATTCTGCCATGCCCACTTTTTGAGTAATTGCCCTTTGTTGTTTTTACCCTTACATTTTTGTTCGGATAATATCTCCTAAACCATAAGTGCTAGCAACTTCAAACTTTGTACACTGATAGATCTTATCAAGGACAAGTGTCATGTACAAGAACTGTCACTCTGCCATGTCCACTTTTTGAGTAATTGCCCTTTGTTGTTTCTTTCCTGACATTTTTGTCTCGTACTTATCTCCTAAACTATAAGCCCTAGCAACTTCAAAGTTTGTACACTGGTAGATCTCATTGAGAAGAAGTGTAATGCACAAGAACTGTTACCCTGCCACATCCACTTTTTTAGTTTTTGTCCGTTGTTGTTTTTTATCCTGACATTTTTGTCCGGACCATATCTCCTGAGCCATCAGTGCTAGCAACATAAAACTTGGTACACTTATAGATCTCATTGAGGACAAGTGGCAAGTAGGAGATATATTATAAGAAAGGATTTTTTTGTTATCCGGTGGGGGACTCCTGTATTGCATCGCAATACGACATGCACTTGTTTAATCTTGTATGGTCATTTTACTTCTCTGCAAATGCCCCTTAAAAGAAAGGATGTAATATTGGATGGGTTGTGGTGCCAATATCCAACTGGCGGGTGGATCTTTCTGTAACAGAAGTATAACTTTGTCCCCGTATGTCCGATTGACTTGAACCTGGGCAATTCATTCCTTTCATGATTAAAGGCCGATTTACACATTCACGATTTTTGGCTACGGTGCCCCTATGATTCGCAACAACTTGTAAAATTGTCATTTACCATGGTGATTTGTAGTACAACTGTGGTGACACTCAATGTTTTGTGATAATTCAGGAAATTCTATGTTGGTGCTACAGAAGTTTTAAACTGTTGTGGCGAATTGTGGTGGTTATTGGGCATGGCCTAATTTATAGCACAACCGTAGCGAAATCGTGCTGATTCATACTGACACTGAAGCTTTATTCGCGACAATTCATGAGAGATCATAGCCAGTCGTGGAATCCCACATTAGGAATTCTCACGATTTATCATGAAATGGGTACAGTTGTCGTACAAATCATCCAAGGTTATGCTGCGGAGCTTCATGATTGGCCATGACCATTGCCGCTTAGAATCAGACTTGTACCATTGAACCTTACAAGCACTGTGAGCATTCGTTGTGCCACTGCAGTCAATCCTCATTGACTGTAGCGTTGCTGTCAAGAATCGTCATTGATTCGTATAAATACTTTACAGACACCGTACTTATATTGTGTACATTCTTACTGGAAACATAGTGATACTGAATATTTCTACTTCTTGCCACGATTCAACCCGATCCATTCCAATTTTTCTGACCATGAGAAATCTTGGTGAATTGTGGTGAATCAGAGAGAAAATCGAGAAGGTGTAAAGAGGTCTTAAAAAGTGCAGTTGGCAAGAAAAGTAACTCTACCTTGCTTAATTTTTGAGTTATGTCCCTTTGTTGTTTTTAATACTTGGGCATCCAGCACAGATTGATTTTACAGAGTTCCAAGACGACCCCTTATTATGTGAGGGGTGAGGTGTATAGCTTAAAGTCCGTTTTGTAAAGCATTAGCTGCCCTATAGGCTTCTTTCATGACCACCATTGACAGGGGATTTTTTTTTCAAGTGCGTTTCATTTGCTGTCTGTTTTGAAAATAACTGGATATTTTGTTGGATAAAATTCGGAAGAGCCTGAACAGACCGGTAGAACATCTGATGCATTGTTCCAGATGTTTTCATTGGGATGAATTATCATTCAAAATAGTTATCCGGGTTGTACAGACTCTGACAGTTAACAATCTATTATATATCGTTTCCCGATGCTTCATGAATGTCCAGACAATCTTTAATTAATGTAGGTTTACAAACTGAAAATTATGCGAACAACAATTTAATTAATAACGATACGTCTCATATATTTAGATAAGGGGTCCGGGATATTCAACCGGAAGTAGGTCTGTCAGTTTGTCGAAAGTTGAGATCGAACAATAACATGAATTTATACTTTATATGTAGAATTAATCGAATAAACTTTATTTTGGAACCATAAAATGAATAAAATGGAATATTTAAATGCAAGAATCATACTTTTATGACATGTTGTGTTGATATAAACGTTGGTTTGACCATTCTTAAGAATGAGCAACGACCCCCTGTCATCACTTGCCCGTTCTTGAGATTAAGTATTCCCGAGATCGGGCACGACATTTATAGTGTAATGGTTTGTTATTCCATTAAGGTAAGCAAACGATGAATTTGAATAAAGAAGAAATATCGATTATGCCGATTTTGCGCAAGAAAGGCAGTTGATCCGGGGTGGGTCGACTCGAAAAATCTGAAAAGATTTCTCGAGTCGACCCACCTCGGATCAACTGCCTTTCGTCTCTAAAAAAAACCCTAGAATATCCACATTTCTCCTACTTTCTCCTTTTATATATTAAGTGGGCATTAAGGGAAATTGGCCCGATCTAGTGCGTTCAAGATTCAAAAACGTTTTCGAACGTTTGAAAACGGGATACCATTCTTCACTCAAAGTCGATGACACGCAGTATGGTTAAAAGCCCGTAATTTGCATTGTCTAGAATCAATTCACGTTCTAAATAGAAAACCTCAAGAGAAAATGTGAAAGTGCTTGCATCAAGTAATAATTTCAGATGGCTGAATATCCAATACTGACAAGTGATTGATTTTCAGAGTGAACTTGTGTAACCCGCAAATAGATATTCTACTCCGTCAGAAACGAACCCCGGACCTCTACATCCCAAAGCGAGTGCTCTACCACGTCGCTGCAAAAGCTAGCTTGTATGGCAAGGCAGTACAAACACCCGGTCCCCTTATAGTCAACCCTGGCTACATACAGCCCCTAAACAATTAAGATTCATCCAAAAATCTTCTCAATTCAACATCATCAACTACCTAATCACATAACCACCACCTTGTGTTGGTTATTTATGTCGGGTGCCAAACGCAACCCGCAATAAAATATTCGTCTCCGCAGGGATTGATTCTAACCCGGGACCTCTACATCCCAAAGCGAGTGCTCTACCACATCGCTATAAAAGCTAGCTTGTACGGCAAGGCAGTGCAAACACCTTTTGTAGTCAACCCGGCTACACTTGTACAAACTCAAAGCCTAATTTAATGCGAAAAGTTTCTATTTTTACAACACTGGTTTGGAGTTAGCAGCATCTAGACTACATGGATTTATAACATTTTTGAAAAAAAAAGATTGAAACTGTGCTAAAATAAGAAAACAACCCTCATTTTGAAGTTTGAAGCCTTATTTAAATAAATAAAAACAAAACTGGATCTGCCATTGATTTGAAGCAAATATGAAATCATTCAGAAAATGATTGGCCTATCAAATCCTTTTGTGGCCCTCCCCTCCCAAATTTACCAGCCAGACCGGCAGTTATTGAACATTTTGCCTGTTTGTTCATTTAAAGCGGGGGTTCGGGGGCGGCAGCCCCTGACATCCATCAAATTAAAAAAAAGCAGAAATGTCCAGAGAGCAGATGTCGCAACTCACCATAGCATACAGACAACTTATAATATTTTGGTCACAAACACGAAAACAGTTCTTGAAAGTTTGTAGGATTTTTTACTGAAGTGATTGAGTCATGGGAAACTGTTTGCATCAGTGCCCCTGTTGAAGGATCAGACTTCCTGAATTTTGAGTATGAAAGTGCTGGTAACCCATGAGAGATGATAAAAAGCTAAACATTCTATTTATCAATCTAATGATACAACACCGCTAAAGTTTGCTATAGCCAGATATAGCAAGGCTCATGCTAGTGTTTGAAACTAGGGATTGTTTGATCCCTTACTCATTGAACTCTGGGGGTCAAAACAGATTTAAAAGGCGTCAAAAGAGCAGAAAGAGTAAATTAAGAGTAGAATTTTGTAAGTTTAAGCGTCAATTGCCCTTTTCTTGTAACTTGGGAAGCAAGCAATTTATTTGTAAAATTTTAAATAGTCTATAGGATGCATCATAAAGTTTTGACTCTTAGATGATTCTCTTAAGGGGGTATCAATGACCCCCTTGGGAGAAATTTCTAAGGGCCAAAATAAGATATCGGATTTTTGAGGGACAAAACCCTTGTTTAAGCGTCAAATACGAGCCCTGATATAGCTGCAATTTGTCACCTTGCCTGATCCGGAATTTTCTAGTTTTCTTAAGTATGATGCCTCTAAGAAAGTGATGTTGTGCAAACTTTGTATTCAGTGTCAATATACAAACTCTTTCACAACCGGCTGCTCTATCATGAAGAAAGAATCAATCATGAAACACATAAGATGCAAAGGTAATAGTCGATATATAACTAAAACCTTGAATTTTAATGTGCGTAAGAACTTTGAAGGAAAAGAGAAAATGTGTATACATGCATTTTCTTATTTTCTCTCAATGTTTCCAAAATTTTTGAAGATAGTTAGTGTATTTCAAATTTGTTCATGTGCCTCAAGCAGAATGCAAAAATAAATACATGTAATAGATATGCAACATTCTATGGATACTTACGCTGTGTTAAGCTAAATAATGTTGTGATTGTGATTTTATGTGATCTGGATATTATTATATTGGATTATAGGATAACAAAGGATATAGATGTAGTGGAAGAGTATTTATTTAAGTTAGGACATGTAGGTAGTAAGGAGGAGATTGAGATGTTTTTAGGGTATGTAGATACTTTAGTTAAGACAGACAATAGGTCAGTAAGAAGTGCTAGGAATGTAGCTAGCTTAGCAATTAAGAAGTCTGATGTATACCCCACTGTATCTGAAGCTGCGGGTCGATTTTTAGTTGCTCCAGTCAGCACAGTTGACTGCGAGCGAGGCTTCAGCAGACAGAATCTTATTAAGACTTGTCTTAAGAATAGGATGTCTGTTGAAGCCTTAGATAGGCTTCTTAGAATATCCATTGATGGTCCAGATGTAGAAGCGTTTCCTTATGAGAAAGCTATGGAAAAGTGGGCAAATGTCAAAACCAGGCGTATTTTAAAATGAATCTAGAGTCTGATGAATCAAAAGTAAACATGTTGGGAAAAGAGACAATGATTGAGTCATCTCAAAGGCATTTCTCTTTTCCTAACAGAGTTTAAAATTTAAATGATGGATATTCTAAGATCCTTAACTTATACAAATTTGAAAAGAAATAATTTTAAGAGGTTGTATATAGCCAGGGTTCTCCCAAGAATTCTTGAATACAGCTGTAGTGACAAATTATTAAAGTACATGTATCATAGAACCTTACTTAAAATACAGTGTTCCTGCATAAAATTGTGATTAAAGACATAATGGGAAAAGAAGAAATTGCTCATTTTGAGCAAATTCTTCCTTTCACCATGATGTTTTTATGTAGTTTTATTGTACAAAATGCCTCAAATCATCAGTTTTTGACATGAATTACCTCAAATTCCTCTATTTTGGTGACAAATTTGAAGAAGTTAAGCTGTGTGGTGCTTTTTGAAGCTGTAGTGGCCTTACAATGATTTGGTAACTTAAGTTCATTCAATGTATATATTAATTAGATTATCTTCATGATTGTTTTTGACAATAAATATTTGAAACTTTATTTGTTTTTTCTTTATTCTTTATTCAACAGAGTCAGACAGATCAACATTGATGAATATGCTTGCAACATGGTTGCCTGAACAGCCACATGTGTACAAGCATATTCAACAATCTAATCATGGAATTATAGATATACATGCAATGAGTTAAGTCTAGGACAAACAAATTGGAACAAGGAGCAAATGATGGTTTCAACAATTCCTTTCTTTTGCCTCAATGTTTTCTTAATGCTTTCTGAAATATATATCATAAGGAAAACAGCTTATTAGGAAAAGAGTTGGGTGCAAAATGTCGAAAATTTTGTCTATTAGTACCGGCCCAGACACCCGAAATGTGGCCCCAATTTTCACCAGGTTGGCCCCAACTTTTTTTCATTTGGCGAAAGTGATGGCCCCAACTTTTTGAGAGCCAGAGTGAACCCTGGTGCTGACAGAAAAAACTTGTTTGAAAGGACAAATGAAAATAAATTTTGGTATGTAACAAAGCATATGAAGTTAAAAGGTCTGGTACTTTTTAAATAATGCATATGTTGTACATGTTGCATTTGTACTTTTTGCATTTTTGAAGTATATTTTAGACCTGGGTTACAATCATAAATTTCGTCACAGAATTTGTTTATTAACAAGGCCTGTTATTCAATGATATAACACATTGCATATTGGCTGCCAGGCATTTAGAATGGGTTTCTCCGGTGAATATATTTAGACTGGTCCATAGAGTTTTAGAGCTGGGACAGTATTGGTTCAATTTGGCTTGCACTACTGCATTTTAATCTGGATCTTCACTGTTCAAAGAATTCATTTATCAATATTGGACATTTTTTCATGCGCAGGAATAGCATTTTCTAGTTATTGTTTAAATAAGGCAATATTTCTCAAATTATGATTAATGATGTGAAAAGCTCAAAAGGCTCTGCTGATGTGAATTTTGGGTTCTATATTAGATCATAAACTAGAATAGTTATTATTGGACAATATTTCTATTTTTGTGCAGGGAAGATTGATGTTGGTCCTTTACCTCGTTAAATAGACCGATGTCCATTCAACACACAGTGTTGACCAAGAGTGGGCTGCACACTTCATACAGTCCGATCTTGATTTACATTGTTAGACTGTTCAACCGTGTGTGGGTCTATCCATCCGTCCTTCCGTAAACTTTTGCTTTAAAAATCTTTTCCTCTTAAAGTACTGGATGGATTCCAATCAAATTTTACAGGGATGTTTCTTGGGTGACCCTCTTTCAGATTCCTTCCAAGAATTATAATCGGTTGAAAATCATGACTGTAGTAGGCGTGGCTAATTTCCATATATGGTAATTGGTGGCTTTTCTCAAAAACTAATTGATGGATATAAAGCAAACTTCACATGAATTATACCATGTATCCGCCTATAAAAAAACCATTGTGATAGGATAAAAAATATGTCATGTATGGGCAGAGATCAATTCTATTTGTTATATAGTAGCAACTTTGAAAATGATTTTCTCAGGATCTTATCAATGTAAATCAACCAAATTTTACTTGAAAAATCAATGGGTGGCCCTTTATAGGCCTACAAAAAAATTATTGTGATAGGATGAAAAATTATTGACTTTTATGAGCATAGGTCAATTCGCTTTGTGTTATATATGTTGAAATTTGAGATTGATTTTCTCATGGACATCAACCAAATTTTACTGAAATGATCCTAGGGTAACAATATATCAGCCTACCCAAAATTAATGGGATTGGATTAAAAATATGACTTGTATGGGCAGAGGTCAATTCTCTATATGTTAAATAGTGAAAACTTTGAAATTCAGGGTATTCAGGCCTGTGGATCAAATCAGATGCTCAAGCGCCTCTAGTTCTATATGAAGCCTAAACTTGAGGGAGATCACAGTTGATTTTGATTGCATTATGATTCCAAAGTATGTCACAGGAAAAGGAGCCATGTAGATAATGCCCCTTTTACCATTCTAGAGGTAGTAATTTTGGCTTAATCTTTTTCAGACTTGCTAAGTATGTTTGTTTTGTCATAAGGAAGAACCATCTGTGTTTTGGATTCATTTAAAAAATAAGTAGCTTTATAGAATCTTTCTTTCATGTAATGCTATAGGTCACAAGTTTGGCCCAAATTTTCTCAAACTTGCTGAAAATTTTTATCTGGCACATATCCACTTTCAGACATAATTATGACTGCTACCAAAGTTTAACAAGAAGGCCATAGGGGCCCTAAATCGCTCACCTGAATTAACAATTTAAAAAAGTTTCTCTAAGATTTGACCTAGTTTTGACCTAACTTGACCCAATTTCTAATGTCAAAATTCTCATCAAATTATTCATTCTGTTGAATTTCAGGTTGATTGGGCTAGAAATATGGCCTCTAGAGTGCCCACAAGGTTTTTCTAAGATTTGACCCAGTATCCTAGTTTTTGACCCCACTTGACCCAATTTCGAACTTGTTCGAGATTTGATCAAGATAATCGTTCTGACCAATTTTCAGGTTGATTGGGCTTAAAATATGGCCTCTAGAGTGTCCACAAGGTTTTTCTAAGATTTGACCCCGTGACCTAGTTTTTGACCCCACTTGACCCAATTTAAAACTTGTCTGAGATTTTATCAAGATAAACATTCTAACCAATTTTCATGTTGATTGGACTAAAAATATGGCCTCTAGAGTGCCCACAAGGTTTTTCTAAGAATTTATCCCGTGACCTAGTTTTTGACCCCACTTGACCCAATTTCGAACTTGTCCGAGATGTGATCAAGATTTTCAGGTTGATTGGGCTAAAAATATGGCCTCTAGAGTGTCCACAAGGTTTTTCCATGATTTGACCCTGTGACCTAGTTTTTGACCTCACTTGACCCAATTTCGAACTTGTCAGAGATTTTATCAAGATAGTCATTCTGACAAATTTTCAGGTTTATTGGGCTAAAAATAAGGCCTCTAGAGTGTCCACAAGGTAAATGTTGACGACGCACGACTCACAACGCACAACGGACGGCGGACATCAAGTAACCCCAAAAGCTCACCTTGAGCACTTCGTGGAACAGTATCTAATGAGTCTTCAAATTTGTATATTTCAGGTTTTTTGTCCTTAGAACTTTTAAATTGTACTTTGTACAACGATCGTCTAGAACTCAATACAAGGGATACTACACAGTTGTTGTTAGTCTTCAATCTTGTTACAATGGCAATGGAATGATCCATGTCATATCACGGTACAAGGGGTCTTAATGATTATTTTCTCGTTTGAACTCTAAAAGCCACAAGTTTAGCCCAAACTTCATGAAACAAATGGTTTTTATGTAGAAATTACATCCTTTATGACATCTGCCTATTAAATGGTGTGATGTCCCAGGGGTCAAAGAGACTCAGGTGAGCGATCTAGGAACATCTTGGTCCTCTTGTTTTGTTTTACCTTTCAGATTATCAATTCATTCTGAATCTGTTTGGATTTATATCATTATGAGGGTCTTAGTGCCCCTTATTACTCAAAATCATGTATGGAGGTTCGATTCCTTCCCCAGACTGTACAAATTGCTGGTGCACAAAGGGACAAATTGTCTGGAGGTCCCACATGATTTTGTTGTGAAACATGATTATATGATAATAGAAAAAAAAAAACAAATCACTGTGTCAAAAAAAAAATACTTGCTTCCTAGTGACTGGTTAATTAGTTCAATTAACAGTACAATTAGTATAATAGTACAACATGCTTGGTAGTTATTATTATGAAATTTGGATAATTATATGGCGTGATTAGGTTTTTTAGCTCACCTGAGCACGAAGTGCTCAAGGAAGCTATTGTGATCGATCGCTGTCCGGCGTCCGTCTGTCCTTACGGCGTCAACTTTTTCTATAAACAACATCTCCTCCAAAACTTATTGGTCAAAATCAACCAAACTTGGCAGAAATATTCCTCGGGTGGTCCCTTATAAAAATTGCTCAAATGGAAAGGATCTGTGCCATATCACGGGAAAAGGGGCCTTAATGACAAATTTCTTGTTAACACTCTAGAAGCCACAAATATGGTCCAATCTTCATGAAACTTGGTCAAAATGTTTGTTAGGTCATAAGGATAAAGTTTTTTGAAAATGGGAAGGATCCATGCCATATCACAGAAAAAGGGGCCTTAATGACAATTTTGTCAACTATTTCTTTAAACGACATCTCCACCTTAACTTATGAGTCAAAATCAACCAAATTTGGCAGAAATATTCCTTGGGTGGTCCCTTGTAAAAATTGCTAAAATGGAAAGGATCCGTGCTTTATCACGGGAAAAGGGGCCTTAATGACAAATTTTTTTGTTTACACTCTAGAAGCCACAAATATGGTCCAATCATCATGAAACTTTGTCAGAATGTTTGTTAGGTCATGAGGATGAACTCTTTTGAAAATGGGAAGTATCCGTGCCATGTCACGGGAAAAGGGGCCTTAATGACAATTTTCTTTTAAGAGCTCCAAACGCCACAAATGTAGTCCAATCTTCAAGAAACTTGATCAAAATGTTTGCCAGGTCACAAGAATGAACTCTGTTGAAAATGGGAAGGTTCATGCCATATCATAGGAAATGGAGTCTTAATGACAATTTACTTGAAATATCAGGTGAGTGATTTAGGGCCCTCGGGGTCCTCTTGTTGTTTCATACCTCCACAAATTAAAAATACCTACCTGGACCTCAGCACTTATGGGCAGAATCTCTAGTTACAAAACTCCCCCCCCCCCACCTCTTCAGTTTTTAAAAAGTTTTCCTTTGATTAGCTCCACTGGCCAAATGCCAGTCAGCTATTGTCATGGCAGAGTGTCCGTTGTTCGGGCGTGCGTCCTTGTGTATGTAAACTTTTTATTTAAACATCTCCTCCCAAACCAATGGGTGGATTTTAACAAACCTTGGTAGAAATGATCCTTGGGTGACCCTCTTCTTACATTGTAATTGACCTCCAAATATGGGCGTGGCAGCGAGATATTTTTTATCTTTGATATCACCGGGCCAATTTTAATGAAACTTGGCATGGATATTCCTTGGGTGACCCTTTACTTAAATTGTCCAAGAAATTTAGATTGGCCCATAAATATGGGTGTGGAAGGGCGGGGCTTATTTTGAGGCTTAAATCTTTGATGGATATCTCCTCCTGAACCATTGGGCCAATTACAGTGAAACTTGGCATGAATGTTCCTTGGTTTACCCTTTACTTAAATTGTTTTAGAAATTTTGTTGTGCCCATACATATTGGTGTGGCAGGGCAGGGCTTATTTGAGCCCATAATCTTTGAAGGAAATCTCATTCTGGACCACTTGGCCACTTTCAATGAAAACTTTCCAGAATGTTTCTTGGGTGACCCTCTCCAAAAATTGTTTGTTAAATTTTGATTGGCCCATAAATATGGGCGTGGCAGAGCGAGGCTTAAATTTGGCCCGAAATCTTTGAAGGACATCTCCTCCTGAACCATGTGTGAGATTTCAATGAAACTTTACCAGAACGTTCCTTGGGTGACCCTTTCCAAAAATTGCTTATGAAATTTTGGTTGGCCCATTAATCATGGGCATGGCAGGGAGGAGCTTATTTTGAGCCCGAAATCTTTGAAAGACGTCTCCTCCTGAATCTAATGTTTTGATAAGACGGGTAAAGTAATGCAGGTTAATGGTGATTGAGTATTATCGTGCAATGCGGACCGGGCCCAGTTAATCATTATAAAATTAATATTTTAAGAGATTTCAAAGTGCTGTTTTCATTAAAAATAATCTTTATTTAAAGAAAGTCTAAAGATATTAAAGCCAGTGGAGCGACACGGGCCCTTTTGTGCTCTTTTGAATGTGACCACAACCATACAACGCCTATGCCGTTTAGGCCACAATCTTTAATAACACAGTATAATATCTGAAACTGACAAATTGTACTATTTTGAAATTATTTTGAAATGATATTGATTTGAGAAACGAGTTTTGAGTGAAACTTAAGGGAAGTATCTCTTATTTAATCCAACAGAAATTATCAATATTGTATAACCTCCAGTTGAAAAAAATACTACGTTATTTGCTCTTTCTTGTTAATGAGTCCATTCAAGTAATTACACTGTTGGTTATGGCCTACATTTAAAGAGCCGGGATATGTTGATTTTAAGCAATATCGATGGCTTAGAGCAAAATCAGTTCTAAGACCTTATGCATCATAAAGTGCCACTGAAGGTGTATCCGGTAAATTTCTATTTATCATCTCTCATTCTATCCCGCGAAACCCTTCAGGTGTCGCCACTCTAATAAGAAAAGTTTACGCACGGACAGACGGATGCCCGCGTGCACAACGGACAAAGGATTATTACCAAAGCCCGCTACATGCTGCGTCAAGAGGAGCTAAATTCTTTTCCTCTCAAACAGTTAGGCTAGGTGCTACTTATATTTTCTGCTTCAACTTTGATCTGTGTTTTCTACAAAATTGATTCGTGTTATGGCCCCGAAATCAAAATAAGCCTTTATTTATAAAACACCTTTGAATGAGAGTCACGCAAGGATCATTCCTGTGGAGTTTGGTCGAAATTCGTCCAGCAGATTCTGATAAGATTTTTTAAAAGGAAAGTTTTACTAGCTTCAATCTCATTAAAATCATCTCTACGAAACCACTACGCTATATCTCCGTTACGTAGATCTGAGGACGAACCCTATGAGGTCATCTTCAATGACCCCGGAATTTCCATGCCACTACAAAAGAGCGTATTAAAAAACCCGTCCAATCAACGAAGGCGTTATAAAAATAACTTTGACATCGATAAAAACAAATGGCGACACTCGATTTCTGTCACTTCGAAAATGAAAAGTTAGAAGTAGAGCATTAAAAATGTCAAGAATTTGAGAAAATTGGGATATTTGACTACAGTTCGACAAAGGTTTTCCTCCAGGTAAGACTAAGATGATCGATTATTCCTGGACTGGCTGATCAAGCCTCGGCTAGCTCCGGGTTAACTGTCAGAAATAAATATATTGCTGGTTTCAAAATCAAACCGGGTCGATACTTTCCTTTCAACCAATAAGGATGGTTCTATTTTTGAACCAGGGAATTCCCATTCTACATAGGCAGATCAAGAGGTGATAGGGCATGGCATCAAGAATCACAATAATTTTTTGTCAGAGATTCTTGAAGTTAGTCGGTAGGCGACTTAAAACATCTCAGCTACAACTGAATTCAAGCTGTAGCTGCAATGTCTATGCAGTCCATTGACAATAGATTGAGTTACACTTTTCAAATTGGGTAAAACTAATAAGGCTGTTGGCCACCTTTATTGTTTTTTTATAAAAAAACAACAACACATATTAAAATACCCATCAAAAGCAGTTCCAGTTTGGAAGCGAGATCGCCAACCCCCTCATCCCGAACTCAAAACCACACCCCTAAAAGTTATCTTGCTCAGAGAATGTGGAAATCAAAACATCACCTGGGCATATAAAATGTAATTACATTTTTCAAGCTTATGAACCTAAAGATCTATCATGAAACTGGAATGTTTTCTGTTGAACCCACACCCCCGTATTTCCATAAAGGGGGTTCGAACATACAAAAAGGGTTTGTTTTCCTAGTAGTACACAGTTTGTATCTGTCTCTGGCCTTCACCCTTTGACGAACCCATATCATGTAAACATGAAAAATTTTGCTTAAATAAATTTCCCTTTCTAGACATATTAAAAAGACTGCCTTCATATCTGTTTCCACAAAAATCAAGAAGACATACAGTGTATGATATGATCAGCACAGTGCAGGCTGATCTTTCTTTACTATCTGCCAAGAATTTGTTCACAACAAAAATATGTAATGAACATCAGTAGGGTTATTCTAAACTCTGCATGAAAATTAAATTATAAGGCTTCAGCGGGGGTGGGTTTCAACCCCCTGAGCTCCCTCTGAATCTGCCATTGGTATGCTATATTTTGTCTTAAAATTTATCTTCTACATTGTAATGTGCAGAATGGCGCTCATTGAAAAATGTGTTTGTTTTAGTATCCATTTAGTTAAGTATAAACCTAAGTGAAATGATGTAATGATAGAACATGAACTTGTGCCAGATTATTAGATGCTAAAGTCACTATAATACGACTGTAAGATTTTTAAAAGCGATATAAACCTCATTCAAACAGACAAACAGTTGTACTCAGTAATCTTCAATTTCTGTACATAGCTCTGACATTGTTGTCAATCATTATTTTAGAAATTTGCTATGATTTGACACTCTTCTGTTATTCTCTTGAAATTTTGAAAATTCTTTTAATGAAGGAATGGTGTAACTGGCTTGAGAGATCTGTATTCTGACCTTATTTGGTGAATTGTATATTTCTTAAGTTGTAGAGAAAAGGGTTTATTAGATCTATATTGAATGTGTTAAACAACAACAACAATATACATGCATAAAAATCAAATAAAGTGTGTACCTAGAGTGGGGAATTATGCAAAGTGATTTAATAAAGTTTGAGTTGAGTTTAAATGTACATGAATAAAAAGTTCTCTTCTTTGAGATAAGTACTTTTAATGATATTGATATATTGTTACACTAGCTTTTTGCGGCACAGCTGCCTTCATCTGGTGAATCCTGCAAATTGAATTGTTATGTCTAAATGTACATATAAATATGTACTCTTTTGTGATGGGCAGCAGGGAGACCGTCTTGTGCTCAAGATTACAAAATTGCTGGTCTCATGCTCAGCTTTTCACAAGCAGTAAATGATTTCTAGTCAAATGCCTCATGAATTCCATGAGTACATGTATCAACTTCAGAATTTGTCAAGATGGTTGATATTAAAGAAACAAAAGCCACAACATGTATATGTATTTGTTTGTAACTGCACTTGGTATGTAGAAAGTACATAATAACAAGCATAAGAGCAAACATGCATTTTTTTATTTTTTCAAACTTATTCTGTTCTCTTTAAAATGTAGCTTTTGCCTAGTCCTGAAAAAAATATTGTTTTTATTTTCAGGGAATAAATGGAGATGATGAAAATAAATTTTAGACAAGCACAGAAAGCACATGATTGTGGTGTATATATGGCTTTATTATTTCACAATATATCTGCTAGGAGCAACACAAGAGGATGTCCACAGCTACAGGTGCTTTATAGTGAAGTTGAAACGAAGAAAAATATTAACAATTCTTACAAAGTTACATTTAGAGTTATCCCTCTTGAAAGTATGGATTGCTCCCGTGAAAGTGAACACTCATTCACAGTGTTTATTCTAGAAACGGGGTGGGGGATTCACCCACATTTTTCATACTTTCTGGATTTGTGGGGGATTTTTTACTTTTATCCAAAGAGCATGAATTATCACATTTCTTAGTTGCATCAATTGCTGCACTGAAATCTCCAACATTTTTGAAATCCTAGAATAAACACTGCATACAACGGAAAGGATCTTGTAGAATTTGGATTCAAATACAAAGAGACAGGTGAAATTATGTGCTTTACCAATTTAATCAGAGACCTCTAATTAGAGATAGGAATAAGTCTATAAGACTTAAGCTGAGCATGAAAGTGACCCAGGTGAGCTATTGTGATAGATCATTGTCTGACATCTGTCTGTCCACAATCATAAAAACGTTTTTTTTCTATTTTTCAAATCAACCAAAGTTCAAAAGTATGACTCTTTAAAATACTTACAAGATTTGAATCAGGGCAAATATGGTATATAAAATGATGTCTACCATTTTAATTATATACAATATATAAAATGAGTTAATGTCTTCAATGAATAGAACTTATAGCCCTGCGTTGTAGGTTTACAACATAACCTTGTTAGTTTAGTAGCTCAGCTAAACTCACCCGATATTGTGGCATGTATCATTTGTTGTCCCCAACCAGTGGATGTGAATCTACTGGCTCTAATGAAATATTGTGGTTGGACTTGTACCACCATGGGCCATAGGTTGACCCCCACCACAATATAACTGCAGTGTTGTTGAAAGTGGTGTTACAATCAATTCAAATAAACTTAACACATGTTTCAAATATTACAGTTTAAAAAAATAAAATTAACTTTCAAAATAAATTAAGAAATAAGAATATGAAAAGAATGCTTTTACATTCATGGAGGTATAAAACTAAGACCTTATCACACTGATTTCAGATTCATATTTTAAGTGTGATAAGGTTTCTAGTTTCATACCCCTAAAATGTAGATTTGTGGTATTTTGAAAAAAAAAATTCCAGGAAATACTTTGAAGACAATCATGCTCAAAATCTTATTTGTTTATGCATGAAAAGTATTTCTCAGATGAGTTCGAAATTGGGTCAAAATTGTTAAGGAACATTGAAATAATCGAATAAGCACTCTAAAGAGTTATGGTACAGATTGAAAGGAGTATTAAATTGACTCCAAATTTTAAAAGAAGATCAATATGATAAAAAAAGTATTCTAAAGAATTATTTTACATATTGAAAGAAGTATTTTATGGACTCCAAATAGTTTAAGAACTTTGTAATAATAAAATTAGTTTTCTAAAGAGTGATGATACAGATTTAAAGAAGTATTTTAATGACTCTTGGTTGTAATAGAACATTGAAATAATCAATTTAGAATTCTAAAGAGTTACTAGTATGGACTAGATATAAAGAAGTATTTAATGGACTCCAAATTGTTAAAACACATTGAATTAATCAAATTAGTACTCTAAAGAGTGATCGTACAGATTAAAAGACCTTTTTAATGGACTCCAAATTATCAAAGAACATAACCTTATCTAATAAGCACTCTAAATGGTTATGGTAAAGATTGAAAGAGGTATTCAATCGACTCCGAATTGTTAAAACTCGTTGAATTTATCAAATAAGTACTCTAAATAATGATGGTACAGATCCAAATTGTTAAAGAACGTTAAACTAATCAAATAAGCACTCTAAAGAGTTATGGTAGAGATTGAAAGAAGAATAAAATTTACTCGAAATGGTAAAAAAAAAAATCATTATGATAAAAAAGTACTCTAAAGAGATATTTTACATATTGAAGAGTATTTTATGGACTCTAAATTTTTAAAGAATTTTGAAATAATAAAATAACTACTCTAAGGAGTAAAGACTGGACGAAGTTTTTAATGGACTCCAAATTGATTAAGATCATTGAAATTATCAAATTTGTACTCTCAAGAGTTTTGGTACTTATTCAAAGAAGAATTCAATCGACCTGTACTTGTAAAAGCACATTGAAATAATCAAATAAGCACTCTTAAGAGTTATGGTACAGTTTGAAAGAAATATTTCAAGGTCTCCAAATTGTTTTAGATCATTGAAATTATCAAAATTGTACTATAAAGAGTTACGATGCAGATTTTAAGAAGTATTTAATCGATTCCAAGTTATCAAAGAACATTGAAATAATCAAAAAAGCACTCAAAAGAGTTATGGTACAGATTGAAAGAAATATTTTACGGACTCCAAATTGTTAAAGAACATTGAAATAATCACATAAGAAAAAAAGATCAAATTAGTTTTCTAAAGAGTGATGGTACAGATTTAAAGAAGTATCTTAAGGACTCTTTTTTGTTGAAGAACATTGAAATAATCAATTTAGTACTCTAAGGAGTTATGGACCAGATATAAAGAAGTATTGAATGGACTCCAAATTCTTACAGAACATTTCATCGACTCCAAGTTATCAAAGAACATTGAAATAATCAAATAAGCAC
This sequence comes from Fragum whitleyi, assembly GCA_948146395.1. Classification (NCBI taxonomy): domain Eukaryota; kingdom Metazoa; phylum Mollusca; class Bivalvia; order Cardiida; family Cardiidae; genus Fragum; species Fragum whitleyi. Next base: position 23,031,560 of record OX411556.1, read on the forward strand.
TCAAAAGAATTATGTTACAGACTGAAAGAAATATTTTAAGGACTCTAAATTCTTTAAGAATATTGAAATAATCAAATTAATTTTCTAAAAAGTGATGAAACAGATTTAAAGAAGTATCTTAATGATTCTTATTTGTTGGAGAACATTGAAATAATCAATTTAGTACTCTAAAGAGTTATGACCCAGGTATAAAGAAGTATTGAATGAACCCCAAATACTTTAAAAAAAACATTCGATTGATCAAATTTGTACCCTTAATATGATAGTAGAGATTAAAAGAACTTTTTTATGGACTCCAAATTGTTAAAGAACGTAGAACATGATCCTATTAGCACTCTAAATGGTTATGGTACATATTGAAAGAAGTATTTTATGGACTCCAAGTTATGGCCCGTATTCGCGTTTCTCCGGCCACAGATGAGCTGGGAACGCCAAACTCGCCTCTCCCCGATTGTAGAGCCCGTCGAGACGAACACGTAGACTCCAAGATTGTTGGAGCAACAATAGCGTACCATGATCGACTCGATCGGCGCTTTGGCTCGGCCCAGAGACGATACCCAGCTACGGCCGTCATGCTCATGCGTGCCAGGGCCCGTATTCGCGTTTCTCCGGCCATAGATGAGCTGGGTCCGCCAAACTAGCCTCGATGGAAGAGATCGAGATCCTTAGGCGATCGACGTCTAACAATCCAGACCTAGCCACGTCACATTTCGGTCAGGGCGCCGAAAACACGATTTTCGCCTGTGGATGGGATGGAGGTGCGAATCTCTCCCTGATCGTATAACTCGTCGAGACGAACACGTAGACACCAAGATTATCCCGATCGGTCCACAGGGGGCCGAGCTTCGGCCGTAGCGCCTCTGAAAAGCGCCGGTCGGCCGGCACCCTAGTTACATTCCCGCGAATCACTCTAGAGCGGCCGCCAAAAGCCGCAGCCCCGCCAAACTCGCCACGATTGTAGTGCTCGAGGGGAGCAACAAGAGCGTACCACGATCGACTCGATCGACGCTTTGACTCGGCCTAGCGGTGTTACCCGGCAACGGCCACTCTGCTCACGCGCCCCAGGGCCCGTTTTCGCTTTTCTCCGGCCATAGATGAGCTGGAAACGCCAATCTCGCCTCGGTGGTAAAGTCTGAGCCCCAGCGGCGATCGACGTCGAGCAAATCCGACCCAGCCACTGCATTCCGCTCGGGGTGCCGAAAACACGATTTTCGCCTGTGGATGGGATGGAGGTGCGAAATTTTCCCCGATTGTAGAGCTCGTCGAGACAAACACGTAGACACCAATCTTGTCCCGATCGGACCACTGAGGGCCGAGCTTCGGCCCTAACGCCTCTTATAAGCGCCGCTCAGCCGGCACCCTAGCGACACGAGTGCGAATTGTTCTAAAGCGACAGCTTATAGCCGAAGCACCGCCAAACTCGCCACGATTGTAGTGCTTGAGTGGAGCAACAAGAGCGTACAATGCCGGATCGACTCGATCGGCGCTTTGGCTCGGCCAAGAGACGATAACCAGCGACGGCCACCATGCTCATGCGCCCCAAGGCCCGTATTCGCGTTCCTCCGGCCATAGATTAGCTGGGTCCGCCACACTCGCCTCGATGGAAGAGACCGAGATCTAGAGGCGATCGACGTCTAGCAATCCAGGCCCAGCCACTGCACATTTCGGTCGGGGCGCCGAAAACACGATTTTCGCCTGTGGATGGGATGGAGCCGCGAATCTCTCCCTGATCGTAGCGCTCGTCGAGACGAACACGTGAAACCAAGATTGTCCAGATCGGCCCACAGGAGGCCGAGCTTCGGCCGTTGCGCCTCTGAAAAGCGCCATTCGGCCGGCACCCTAGTGACATTCCCGCGAATCGCTCTAGAGCGGCCGCTAATAGCCGCAGCACCGCCAAACTCGTCACGATTGTAGTGCTTGAGGGGAGCAACAAGAGCAAACCACGATCGACTCGATCGGCGCCTTGACTCGGCCCAGCGGCGTTACCCGGCAACGGCCACTCTGCTCACGCGCCCCAGGGCCCGTTTTCATGTTTCTCCGGCCATAGATGAGCTCGAAACGCCAAACTCGCCTCGATGGTAAAGTCTGAGCCCCAGCGGCGATCGACGTCGAGCAATTGACCCAGCCACTGCATTCCTGTCGGGGCGCCGAAAACACGATTTTCGCCTGTGGATGGGATGGAGGTGCGAAACTCTCCCCGATTGTAGAGCTCGACGAGACAAACACGTAGACACAAATCTTGTCCCGATCGGACCACTGAGGGCCGAGCTTCGGCCGTAACGCCTCTTAAAAGCGCCGCTCAGCCGGCACCCTAGCGACATGAGTGCGTATCGTTCTAGAGCGACCGCTTATAGCTGCAGCCCCGCCAAACTCGACACGATTGTAGTGCTTGAGTGGAGCAACAAGAGCGTACAATGATCGACTCGATCGGCGCTTTGGCTCGGCACAGAGACGATACCCAGCGACGGCCACCATGCTCATGCGCCCCAGGGCCCGTATTGGCGTATCTCCGACCAAAGATGAGCTGGCTCCGCCAAACTCGCCTCGATGGAAGAGACCGAGATCCAGAGGCGATCGACGTCGAGCAATCCAGGCCCAGCCACTGCACATTTTGGTCGGGGCGCCGAAAACACGATTTTCGCCTGTGAATAGGATGGAGATGCGAAACTCTCCCTGATCGTATAGCTCGTCGAGATGAATGCGTAGACACCAAGATTGTCCCGATCGGCCCACTGGGGGCCGAGCTACGGCTGTAGCGCCTCTAAGAAATCCAGCTCGGCAGGCATCATCCAGCTCGGCAGGCATTAGTCCTAGCGACATCAGCGCGAATCGATCTAGAGCGGCCGCTGATAGCCCTACCAACTAGGCTTGCCTCGATTGTAGTGCTGGAGTGGAGCAACACTATCCTACCTACAAAGGGATCGGTGCATTAGTTAGAGCCCCGCATCGGGTGTCTCAGGCTCCCGTGAACATTTCGCCTAGCGACGGTTATGAGCCGTCCAAAATCGTCGCTCGAGGGCCCGAAACTTGCCTGGTGATCGACAGAGATGCGGAGCAAACCCGTTCTTGGTGCTGAAAGCAAAACTACGCTTCGAGAGCAGAGCTGCATTCACTGCGCCGCAAAAATCGCGGCGAGGCACGGCTCCAGCGCGAATCGCTCTAGCTCCGCTGCCGTAGGCCTACTGAGCAGCAGCCCAACCAAACTCGCCACGATCGTAGGGCTTGACTAGAGCAACACGATGGTACGTACAACATAGGGATCGGTGCATTGGTTCGAGCCCTGCACCGAGTGTCTCACTCCAGTGAAAATTTTGCCTCGGCGCGATCGGCCTACTGCCGGCCTAGCGACGGCTACTATGCCGTCCAAATCGCCGCTCGAGGGCCGGTAACCTTCCCCGCGATCGACAGAGATGCGGGCCGCGGCAAATTTTGGGTGCTCGGAGCAAAACGACGCTTCGAGAGCAGAGCTGCATTCCGGCTGCGCCACTAAATTGGCGACTCGACCGCGGCGAGGCGCGGCTCCAGCGCGAATCGCTCTAGCTCCGCTGCTTTAGCTGAGCGGCAGCTCAACCAAACTCACCACGATTGTAGGGCTTGCCGTGACTAGAGCAACACGAGGGTACCTACAACATAGGGATCGATGTATTGGTTCGAGCCCTGCACCGAGTGTCTCACCTCCGTGAACATTTCGCCTCGGTGCGATCGGCCCACTGCCGGCCTAGCAACGACTACTGAGCCGTCCAAAATCGCCGTTCGAGGGTTGGTAACCTGCCTAGCGATCGCCAGAGATGCGGGGCAAATTCTTGGCCATGGACGACATATGAAAATGACATAGATCGGTGAAAACCGGTACATTTTCGGCCGGAGCTACTTTAATACAAACTATTTAGAATTCTTACGACCAAAACGCTTTGGATTATTAGGTTTACGACGAAATTACCGGTGTGAAGAGAGTTTTTACTGTTACACCGCTTCAACCGGTGCTATGCACTAAACCCCGTCTAGATTGTCCTATCTAGAAAAAACGAAATTAATGGCCCTAATCTCGATTTTTCTAGGTAAGTTTAAGGTCGAAAAGTCGCCGTTTCTTTGACAATTGTCAGGTTAAAAACGTCGACTTTTCGACTTTTCGTGAGAATGTTTTACCTAAAAAAATCGAGATTAGTTGCACTAATCTCGAATTTCCTAGGTAAGTTTTAGGTCGAAAACTCGCCGTTTCTTTGACAATTGTCAAGTGAAAGACGGCGACTTTTCGACTTTTCGAGGTAATATTTTAGCTAGAAAAAACGAAATTAGTGGAACTAATCTCGATTTTTCTACCTGTAGCTAGGTCGAAAATAGGCCGGCGGGAATAGGATTCCGTAGACGCATTATACTTACTGGTAAATTGAGGATGTTAAACTTACGAAAATTGTTACATACGCTGAAAAGACGCCATGAATTTATTTTGTACCCGGTGCATAGGCTTTGCATACCCTCTTTACTTCGAGGGCCCACCTACTCAAATTTCGTCGGCTCAGAAAGTTTTGAGCGCTTTCTAAACCTTTGCTCTTCCGCCGTGTCCGTTTTGCACACCCCTTGTCCCTGTTTGGCAGTCAGACCAGCCCTGCGTTCAATTACCTAAACGCCTGTAATTTTCGAAAATGATACCGCGCTTTGCACGCAAATGCTTGTGTTGGGCAAAATTTGCAAATTTTTTCTCGAACGTTTTCATTCAGAAGGCAGGGCGGACCTCGAGGCCTGAGATTCGTAATTAAAATTTTACTAGTATCCTTGTATCATGACTTGTGATTACGATAAATTTGTATACACTAACTGGCCAAACCCTGTCATATGTTTACGATTAAAACGTTTGCAGAACATTAAAGCAACCGTACCATGCTAGTAGTAATGGACATGACCTTGGGTACCAGTACCCAGGGTCATGTCCTCAGGACATGACCCTGGGTACTGGTACCCAAGGTCATGTCCTCAGAAAAAATGTGAAGATATTACTCTGGGTACTGGTACCTAGGGTCATGTCCTCAGAAAAAATGTGAAGATGTTACTCTGGATACTGGTACCTAGGGAAAATGTGAGTTCTTCTTTCAGGTTGCGGTCGCACATATGCAATACTAGTTTATGTGCGACCGAAGAAGGAGGTTGTGAGATTTATAACAGTCAAGCCGTTCAAAGACAGCTAGATAGGACTGACTGGAAAATTGGATTTATGAGTGATATGTATGTGGACTTATTCGCTTTGATTGAATTGTGTGAGTGAGGGATTGCAAATGACTTTGACAATTTATGCGAAAGAAAATGAATTCTTTCTAGTTGTTTGGTGGTCCTGAAAAGGACCGTTTTGTTGGTGATGGTAGTTCTGCTTACCATCTTTCTACTTCTTTTTGGTCTTTGGTTTCTTGAAGTTGTCGATGTTCTTCCCGTAGCCACCCATCCCTGTAGCAGTTGGTATTACGTAGCCCCTTTCTTTTTCTGTACAATGTTTCTTAGCAGGTCGCTCACTTTCTGTCGAAGATGATGATGATGATCTTTTTGTTGATGAAGAGTGTGATGTTTGCTTCTTTTTCACCAAAGTCATTATACTATCTACGAGTTTGGAAAAGTTCGTTTCTTCAAAGTCGAATTCAACTGGAATCTTTAGCGGTGATGGTTTGAATGTGACTTGAGATGTTGATTGTTGACACAATTTTTGAACATTTTGGTGAAGAAGTTGTATCCTCTCAATCAATGTCTTGTAATCCATAAAAGATTTGTTGAAGGTGGTCAATTGAGAATTGATTTTCGTCGTGATAGTTTCTTGTCGCGAGTTCATGGTTTTCAATTCAGCGAGGATGTTTTGGAGAATAACATCATTGGTACTCACTGGTAGGAAATTCTGTTGAATTGTTGAAGAACTCTCCTGTGTTGGAAGTAACTGGCAAGTCTGTGGGCCAAATGTTGACTCCATAGCTGTTGCTAACAAATCGTTGTTCGTTATATTCGTCTGAGACATGATTTCTTGTAAATTGAAATCTGCATTCATTTTACGTGTGTTTGCTTTCAAGGTCGATAAGCAAATGATGGAGTAATGTTCAATTATCCTATGACGTAGGCTGCGCGCACCGAATACAATGAAATATTGATGACGTAATTTTCATTTTATTTGGCGCGCGCGTTCGTGGACTTAGATTTTTCACGAAAAATGCAGAGATTAGAACCTCTGTAAATGTACGGACTATGTCTTTTATAGTGATATTGATGTTCAATCACCCCCTATTTTGTCGTCCAAAGACAGATAGAAAGGGCCTGACTGGATCTACGGACTTGAAAGAAGAATGTGGGTTAGATTTAAGCGTGATATGTATGTGGACTTGCTTCTTTTTGAATGCATTGTTTGAGTGAGGGAGTGCAAAAGACTTTGACAATTTGTGCGAAAGAAAATGAATTCTTTCTAGTTGGTGGGTGGTCCTGAAAAGGACCGTTTTGTGTAAGAAGGATATTCTATTCAACCCCAGTATTTTTCCTCCCTGTAAATACCGGGAATGTTTGGATGGACTCTTTCTCTCTTTGGCTGCCCGATGGGTTCCAAGAACTCGTTCACTACCCAGTCATCTGCCATTTTTGGTGTCCAAATCCCGGCCTCCCATCTTGCTTTGTACCGGATTTGCTCAAGAAGCAAAACTTGGGATGGTGGTGGATGTTTAATGTAGATCACGGCAAATGATCTGACGTTACTTTCGGAGCTCATGGTTTCTATTGAGTTCGTAGAATGAATTCTTTTCGGGTTCAACGTCTGTTTTTATACCCAAAAGTGAGCGCGTACCCGGGAGGAAGCAGTTCCATTATCTCAGTGTACTTTGAGGAATATTCTTATTTTTATTTCTCTAAGTAGGTCAGTAGGTTAGTAGGTCATCCCAGGAGTATTTAAAGCAGTTCTCATTGTGTTTTTTCCCCATCTTGTAAGATGAGTTCTGTCTTTTTGTTCTTTCGACGGATTTTCAAGAAAATGAAGAAACAAACCAAAGTAGTTGATGAAATGGAAAGGAGAAACCAGGCTTTGTATGAGTTCATGTTGCGTCGTGGTTATGATCTATTTACGAAAAAGAAGATAGTGAAGATGGGGAACTTATATCCGGATCTTACAGACTTTGCGGCACCAACTGAGCATTTAGGTTGGAAAGAGAAAATGTTGCAGCTATATCCATCCATGCGTTCCTTTCATGTGAAAGATAGGAATATGTACCCTGATCTCTCAGAGTTCATGCCTCCTACTGAATGTAGTGAATGGAAGAAGGGAATGGTACAATTATATCCAAGTTTAACTTCTTTTCATTGAAAAGATATTTAACTTGGAGAAATCAAAAGGTCCTTTTTAGGACCATCCAATTGTCTTGAAAGTTTTAACTTTTCTGCAACAGGGATAAGGGTCGGGGACATAAATGATAAAACTAAAAAAATATATTTTCAAGAACTTTTATTCAAACATGAAATGAATAGAACATGAAACAGTAATATGACAATCAAAAATATCTATGTACATTAAAATGTCACTATTGAATAATGTCTTAAATCATTACATCAGTTCACATTTACAAATGTCTCGTAATACCTTAGTTTTGTCTTCTTTTCTTTTTTGGGATGTCAGATTCGGTCTTTGTTTTTCTCTTTCTTGATATCTTTGTTTCATCAATCACAAGTGTAGGGCATATTTCTTTTTGCGGATGATTGGTGCTCTCACAGAAGAAACAAGTTTGATTCTTGTCTTCCATTTTGTAAGTGTCCGTTTTGTTATTTTCCTTGTTTGACATCTCTTTATTTGTCACTTTTGGCTGAGAACGAGCCAACTCAATCTGGGTTTCGGTTATGTTTTTTTCAATGTCTTCTTTTTGAGTGGAATGTATCTGAGCGGGTGTTTCATCCGGTTGATCAGCAATGGTTTCACCCATAACTTCATCCTTGTTTTCAATTAAACATTTTTCATCGTTTGGTTCCACGTTCTCAGTTTGAGTTTCCACTGTACATTTGGTTTTTAGAGTACTTATTGGATTTAACTTCTGCACAGAGTTCTTTTTATCAGTTTGCAAACAGTACCTGTTATGATCATTACAGTGCGATAGAAATGCACCAACGTATTCCATATTGTCAAGATCTGGTGTTCGATCGTTTCGTCTTGAAATCATGATGTCGTGATTTATTGGGTTCACATACACGAAAGCATAGTAAGACTCCCTTATTTCCTTCACAGGGCAATTTTTTGCAAAGTGTCCACTTCCGTGACAAATGAAACAAAATCCTGGTCTTTTCATCCCCGGTGCATACATCTCATCGATAGTAAGTGTATCAAACACATTTTGTTTTGTAATCCGATATCCGTCGTTGCTGGACTGGTAAGACATGAACATCCCAACGTATGGACCAATATGTCGAATTTCATAGTTCGCTGGTACATTGGTTATTTCATATTCATGAGTGTATGGGTTGACATACACCTGCATACGTTGTCTGTTCTTAATCTTTTTCACAACTTCTGAAACAATGTCATAACAACTCATGCTCTTGGTTATTTCAGACATGTCTACTCTCTTTGAGGGTTTGAGTATGAATGATAAAAGAACGTGGAATCTATGCGATATTTATACAGAAATGAAATGGAGAGTCATCAGTTCCGCTATAAAAGCTGTAATTTGTTTCATTTTGACATCAGTTCTTTGTGAACAACCGAAAGAGAAAAAAAACATGTCGAAACGAAAAAGGGAAGATGACATTGATGATTGGATTCCACTTCATAAACGTAAGTGGAAAAGAATTAAACTTGTAGACCACAGTGACTCAGACGAAGAATCTAACAAAGGAGGTGAGTCGGAAAAAGATGTTCCGATGCAAGATGGTACTGATTCATCTGACGATGAATTTTGGATACCGAAAAAGAAAAGGCCAAAACCCATTGAATCGGATGATGAAGAAGAGCCATCTAGGCGTTTGAGAGAAAAGTACAAGCTGTCCAAAGTAATCAATAAGAAGTCCAGGTTATTTAGAACCGACTCACATGTTCTATCAGTGACATTTGAAGAATTTGATGAAATATCACCTCAACAACTTGGAATCCTGTTTGATGATATCACAGCACAAATCAGCGAGACACTTAATACTGACCCAGATGACAAAATTAGAGTTACCATTAACCATCAAGCTTTGGATATGGGGATACATATTCCGTTCATGGATGTTCGTGATTTAAACGGTGAAATATTCTTGAATGAGATTGAGAAAGTTATGCAGTCAAACACCGAATTCAAGGTAAATGATGGTGGGATAAAATTAGATGTTACCCACACGCGTTTACCCTTTGGTGGCGGATCCAAGAAATGGACCTCTGAACTAGATACTAAGGTGTTTGCGAGAAAAAAGCACTCAATTGTTGAAATAAAAAATGCAAAAGATAGTATGTGTTTTGCAAGAGCAGTTGTCGTTGGGGTTCATCATGTAAACAGAGATGAAAGTGATGAATGGAAAAGAAAATGGAACTTTATTAAGCGCTCAAACAAGACATTGCAGAAAAATGAAGCTGAGCATCTGCTGATCGAAGTTGGAATTTCTCCAAACAAAACATGCGGAGTTGACGAGTACAAGCTGATTCAAACATACCTGTATGATAAGAATTATGTTATCAAAGTGCACCAACAACACTCTAAAGTAGAAATGTCGTTTCAACATCCAGTAGTGAACCAGAATAGCAGAGTGATACATTTGTATTACCACCAAGGACATTATGACTGTATTACAAGTATTACAGGCTTTCTATCTTGTAATTATTATTGTGAATTTTGTGATGTTGCATTTGATCATAGAGAGTCACATTACTGTGAGTACATTTGTTCAGCTTGTTTCACATCCCCACCTTGTGATATTTATGACATAAAAACTCAATGTTCTGATTGTAAAAGAAACTTCTTTGGTAAATCTTGCTTCCATAAACATAAATCAACTGAAGGTAAAATAAAGAAATCAATTTGTGCTCTGGTCCAAATATGCAGTAAATGCGGTCAACAATACAATGTAAGAAAGAATAGCCATGTTTGCAAAGGTATGAAAAGATGTCGTTACTGCAAAAAAATTACCAATTTTGATCATCGTTGCCATATTCAACCTTACAAAAGTAAAATACAGAAAGGTGCCAATGGTAGAGAATTTAAAAAAGAAATGAAATGCAAGCCAGATCAAAGTGATGATGATGTAGATGATATAAAGAATAAACCATTGTTCATTTTCTATGATTTTGAATGCAGGCAAGATACCGGTCTACATATTCCAAATTATTGCATAGCACAGAGAGCTTGTGATGAATGCATAGATAAGTCACTTAATTATCACTGTTCAACATGCAGTGAGTTTGCCGAAGGAAGGGAGGTCATTTTCCAAGGTGAAAATACTCTCACTGATTTTTGTAAGTGGCTCTTCTCAAAAAAACATAAGGGGATGACTGCTATTGCTCACAATGCAAAAGGATACGATGCCCAATTTATCTTGAATGAAATAATTAGAATTGGTAATCAACCCCCATCTCTGATTATGAATGGTAACAGTATCATGAAATTGGAGTTGAATGGAGTTCGTTTGATTGACTCCTATAACTTCATGAACTTTCGTCTTGGTAAATTCCCTGATACGTTTGGTCTTGAAGAAATGAAAAAGGGGTTCTTTCCTCATCTTGCCAACACTGATCAGTTTTGGGATTATAATGGTCCATATCTTGATACCACCTATTACATGTGTGACTCTATGTCCCCAGAATTAAGAAAAGAGTTCATGGAATGGTATAATGACAAAGTTAGAAACAAAGACACTTTCAATTTTCGAAAAGAAATGGAGTCATACTGTCGATCAGATGTTGATATCCTTAGAAGAGGATGTGGTCATTTCAGAAAAGTGTTCATTGAGTATGGCGGTATTGACCCATTACTTGAAGCTATTACAATAGCTGATGCATGCAACAAGGTGTGGAGAAGTAGATATTTGCCTACAGGTCAAATTGCAATTATTTCAAGTAAGGACTCCTCCAGACGCCGTTTCTCCATGAAAGCTGTTCGTTGGATTCAAAGTATTGCAAATGAAAAGGGGATCTTTATCCAGCATGCTAGGAATATTGGTGAATTTGAAATTGAATCGTTCTCTGTTGATGGATTTCATACAAAATCAAACACAGTGTACAAATTTCTTGGTGATCTATGGCATGGTTGTCCAGTTTGCTACCCAAATCGTTTACAAACAAATCCAATAAATGGACTTACAATGCAAGCTTTGTATGACAATACAATGTCACGTCTGCAATTTCTAAGGAGGTTAGGGTATAAAGTTGAATACATTTGGGAACATGAATTCGATGCAAGAGTAAAGAAAGACAAAGACTATCGTGAAGTTATCAATGGTTTATTTTCATACTCTGACCCAATAGATCCAAGGGATGGGTTGTATGGTGGTCGTTGTAATGCAGTCAAGATTTCTTATGAGATTGATGAATCTAGCGAGAAAGAAATTAAGTATATTGACATTTGCTCCCTGTATCCATATGTATGCAAGTACAAATCCTACCCAGTTGGTCATCCAAAAGTGTTGACAAGTGAAAGTATTGACACTCAAAACATTAGGCAGTATGAGGGTCTTGTCAAATGTAAGGTATTACCACCAGATGATTTGCTTCATCCTGTATTACCTGTACATTGCAACAATAAAATGATGTTTCCACTATGTAGAACATGTGCAGATAACAGTTCACAGACTTGCTCTCACAATGAAAACCAGAGAGCTTTGATAGGAACATGGGTTACAGTTGAACTGTTCAAGGCTTTGGATTGTGGGTATAGATTACTTCATGTCTTTGAAGTTTGGCACTTTGAATCTATCTCCAATAATTTCTTTAGGGGATATGTTGACAACTTTTTGAAAATCAAACAAGAAGCCAGTGGTTATCCTGAATGGTGTAAAACCCAAGCTGACAAAGATACATTTATTCGGGAATATGAATCAGATGAAGGAATCAGTCTGGATCCTACAATGATTAAAAAGAACAAAGGAAGAAGGGCATTTGCAAAGATAATGTTAAATTGTCTATGGGGAAAACTTGCCCAAAGAGAGGTATTGACCCAATCAGAGTATATATCAAAACCATCAAAATACTTTGAATTGGTTAACAATCCTAACTACATTATTAAACATGTAGAAATATTCAATGAAGAATGTCCATTCATTCTGGTCAACTATGAATCAAAGCTGGATCATGTTGAGACCCATGGAACGGCCAATGTCATTGTCGGATCATATGTTACGGCCTATGCTAGACTTGAATTGTATAGCATCCTAGAAAAACTAAATGATAGAGTGTTGTACTTTGACACTGATAGTTGCATGTACATTCATGACCCACAGTTATGGAATCCACCTATTATCAATAGTAGATTGGGGAAATGGACCGATGAAGAACCCAACTCAAAAATTGTTAAGTTCAGAGGGCTGGGTCCTAAGAACTATGCATATCAATTGGTTACCAAAGATGGTGATATTGAAAGTAAATGTAAAGTCAAGGGCATAACCTTAGACTACAAAACTTGCAAGTTGGTCAATTTCGATGCATTCACAAAATGTATGCAGGATCGAAGTACTGAAATTAAGATAACCTATGACTGTAGAATCAGGAAACATAGAGATAGAAAAGTCACTAGTGAAGCACAAACAAAAACATTTAGATCAGTATATACAAAGAGAGTAATGGTCAATGATATAGACACTGTCCCATTTGGACATTCAAGCATAAGGAGTATAAATAGAGTGTAGAAATGTATGATAGATATCATTTCTTGTGAACAAGCTGAACACTGTACATTAAGATATTGATTCTGTCTCTTAGAAAACAATGTTTGTTTTAGTTCATTTGGTATTGTACTTAACATATGATTTTGTCAGACAAAAAATGATTAGGAATGAACTAGAAAAAGAGATTTCACGATTAATACATCTTATAGACATTTCTATCAATGAGAAAAATGATTAAAAAACTGTAAGATGATAACATTTCTGACATCTATTATTTACTTTTTATCTTCGGTAAATTTCAAAATGTTGCCTTATCAACTTCCACTACCAATTGAGTTACGTGAGAAGATCTACAAGATATTCATTGGTTATCATACATTGGATAAAGATATACAAGAAAGAATGAAAGTAGTTTGTATAACAATGTGGATTCGAAAGATGAAAAATGGAATCACGAGAGGACAGTCTTCAATAGAACTGTTTAAAATGAGAGCATACATACAGGACATGATAAGCGATACACAGTTCAACGACAGTGAAATAAAAGTGTTGACAAATGTCTTACTTAATAACTTCTACTTTTGGAGAGATAGAGATACATATCAGTGGACATTTAAAACACCAATGCTGAATGGGAAAACATGTAGTGAATTCATTGGGAAACTTGAAAGAAAAGCTAAGCAATTTAACTTTTACATGTTGTATAAAAAGACATGGGTTGATCATGTGAATTATCGAACTACTCCAACTACTGTTGAAGAAGTTGAAGCAATAGAAGGATTGATCATATTTGACAGAGATGTGTCTAAGGAAATAGTGTCCTCCACAGTTTCATCCTGTAGAGTGCTTCCTGTCAATGAAGTGAATTACAACCCGGATAGTAATACATTCTTCTTTCCATATGAATTAGGAAATCGCGAAGTAGGAAAGACAAGTATTATACTCTCCGAATCAATTTTGAATCATTATTGGTCATGGATAAGTGCACTTAAAGGTGGATTCGATTATAACTAAAGAACTGTTTAAAACTTGTTGTTGATTTTGTTTTTTTAAAAAAAAATTGAAAAAATATTTTCATAAAATATTTTTTCAAAAAAAATTTTGAAAAATATTTTCAATAAATGTTTTTTAGAAAATAAAAAAGTGAAATTGTAAATATGTTATTGGAAAAAATGTTGTAAAAGAATGTTTTATGATGTTTCAAAAATGTTAAAGAATAAAAGTTATAAAAATGAATATATCTTTGTCATTTTATTTCTATCCCTCGAATGGTAAGGACGTAAGAAATGGATGTAGATATTCTCTCCCTCTTGTTTAACCATCCTTGTAATATTTTCATTTCTGGGCCAAGTGGATGTGGTAAAACAGAATTCGTTCACAAACTGATTGATTATCGTGAAGACTTATTTGATATTGCACCAAAAAGAATTACTTGGTGTTATAAAGAATGGCAAAATGCATACAGTATCATGAAAGAAAAATTTGATTTCATTACTTTCATTGACGGAATAGCTGAAGATGAAAATGAAATTGTTAGTGATGCATCTATACCACATATGGTAATATTTGATGATATGTTAGGAGAAAAGGATGAAGAAAAAATCAAATTATGGTTTACTAGAAAAGGTCATCATCGTAATGCAAGTGTCATCTATATAACACAAAACATGTTTTCACAGTCGAAATCAAGTAGAACCATTAGTTTGAATTCAAGATACATGATACTTTTTCGCAATGAACGTGATAATAACCAAATAAAGACTCTAGCAAATCAAATGCAAGCCCCACACTTGATTCCTGCGTACAATGATGCAACATCCTTGCCTCATGGTTATTTGGTCATTGATTTTCATTCTCGAACTCAAAAAGTATTGAGATTAAGAACTGATATATTTCATAGATGGTATACAAAGAATGAAGATCAAGGTCCAATTATTTATTCACCTGTATAAATGGGTGAACTTGTGATCATTCAAGTCCAGTCTTTTGATCTAAGTCATTGAGTGAACATGGCCTTACCGAGATCATCTACATCAGTGATTCATGCTTTACAGAACTTAAGTAGACAGACAAACAAGTATGAAAGAGAGGCGCTATTGAATGCTGGTTTAAAGGAAATATTGAAATGGTTTTCTTTGGCAGCACAAAATATCATTGAAAATAGAATCAAGCTACCAAAGCAAACTGTTACATATATGAATAAACATAGAGATGATGTAGCTAAGCTTGCAGATCCAAACATTAATGAACAAGTAAAACGTAAAATCATATTGAAACCAGGTGGTGGTGGTTTTCTTGGTGGTGTAATAATAAGAAGTCTCCTTAGATGGGATGGAGAAAGAACTGCAAGAAAATTTGGTCATGATAAAAAATCTGTTAAAAGAAAATCTCCTAAGAAGAAAAATTCTGTTAAAAGAAAATCTCCAAAGAAAAAAGTTGTAAAAAGAAAATCTCCTAAGAAAAAAACTTTGAAAAGAAAATCTCCAAAGAAAAAAGTTGTGAAAAGAAAAAAGAAAAATTCTCCAAAGAAATCAAAAAACAAATTCTCAATTGATGAAAGGTTCATTACAATGAGAAGATCACATAGACCTTTTTCTAAAATGTCATCAACAAATGTAACACCAAATGTTTCCCCCATTTCATCAATTCATTCACCACAAACACCGATGCATATGTCTCCACCTTCATTCTTATCAAGTTCTATGTCTCCGAATTCATCTGCCCGTTTTTCAACTCCAATCTCAAGTTCAACCTCTGATTCAAGGTATGGCAGTGATTTCATTACACAACAACGTATACCAGAATCAAGTCAGCAGAAACTTAAAAAAAGAAAATATGGAATTGCACCCTTTTCACCCTTAACAACTTTGGATATGAGAACTGTATCTTCTCCAGCTAGAATAGCTCTTACAGCATTACGAGAAAAATTTTCTACCTAATAAATACTTTTGATATTTCACGTTCTTTATCATTTTTGATTTATCTGAAGAAGTGATAACATGGTGAAAAAAATAAGAAAAGTTCCTTTAATTAGGAAACATGGCCATATGGTTATGGCATTAATGAAATCTTCACCAAAGCTAAGAAAAAAATTAGTTAAAGAATTATCATCTCCAGTGATAAGATGTATATCAGAATGTTGTCACAATGTTTTAAAAGGCAATGTACACCTAACAGATGCTCAGAAGAAGAAGCTGTATTCAAACCGTCAACATCTTCGAAATCTTGCTTCAAAATCAGTGTCTGTAAAAAAGAAGAAACGCATTTTGAATCAGAAGGGTGGATTTCTCCCATTGCTAGGGTCTGCATTAATACCATTATTAGGTAAAGCTGTCATTGGAGGTATTGGTGGTGCAATAAAAGCCTTATAATCTTAGGATAAAAATGTCAGTAAGAAAAATGGTCATTGTTCCTTTTCAAGTGTTAAATGATCTAAAACAATGGAGAGATGAACAAAATCAAAAACCTCTTCTACCACAAAATCCACAAGTAACCAATGTTTCCCACCTTTATAAGGATATGAAAAATACATTAGAAAGAACTGATATCTCTGAAACAGATAAAGCACAAACGTATGGAGAAACATTGTTCAAACTACAAAATTCATTTGAAAAAGTGAAAAATCCAACATTACCCCAATCTTCAAAAAATCAAGAAGCGGATTCAAGAACAGAATCAATAAATGTTTCATTACATGATCGTATCTTAGAAAGTGTACCTAAAACCATGCAGAGAAAAGCTAAGCTTCTGTTAAATATTCTTAGAGATAATGATAACATATCATGGGATAATCAAGGTATGGTAACATATAAAGGAAAACCTATCCCAGGTTCAAATATCATTGATCTCATAAATGATTCATTACGTAAGAGAAAAGGAATTGAACCTAGAGGTTGGGAAGTATTCTCTAAAGCTTTACATGAAAGCAATGTTCCACAAGAAGTGGTTGGAAACATGTCAAGATGGCAATGGATGCAAAAATATCAGCCTGAAAGTGAATCTAGTGAATCAGAAATAAGTTTTAGTACACCCTTTAAAACCCCCGTCAGAAGTGTAGTAAGATCTCCAACCAAAATGAAAACCATAAAGAAGAGAACCTTAAGCCACTTAAGAAAAATGTCACCATATGCCACGACTCATGAAAAAGAAAAAAGAAAAGATCTTTACACTCAACAACTTTTAAGTCCTATAAAAAAAAATTCAATTTCTAAAAGTCTTCAGTCATGGGAGGCATACTGAAGCGTAAGTCCAAAGATGCACTGTTGAGAAAATTATATTATGGATTAAATAAAAATAAAGTTGCATATTCAAGCATAAAAGAATTATACAAAGCAGCGAAGTCCATTTTGAAAACCATATCATATCAAGATGTTACAAAATGGTTACAAGGGGAATCAACATACACTTTACATAAACCTATTCGAAGAAAATTTCAAAGACGTAAAACTATTGTTGCAGGAATCGATCACCAATGGCAAGCTGATTTAGCAGACATGCAACAATTTTCAAATCAAAATAATGGGTTTAGATATTTACTTTGTGTTATTGATGTCTTTTCAAAATTTGCATGGGTTGTACCTATCAAGAATAAGATGGGGAAAACATTGATAAATGCATTTCAGGCCATCCTTAAATCACGAAAACCTCTATCATTACAAACAGATAAAGGAAGTGAGTTCAAAAACCAAGACTTTCAAAAGTTTTTGAAAAAGAAAAAGATCCATTATTTCACTACAGATAATCCAGAGACTAAAGCAAGTATTGTGGAAAGATTTCAACGTACGTTGAAAACTAGAATGTGGAAATATTTTACTCATGAAAAAACACGAAGATATATCGATGTTCTTCAAAACTTTGTGAATAATTATAACAATACTTTTCACCGGAGCATAAAAGCAAATCCATCAGATGTTAATCATTCTAATGAAGCAAAAATTTCAGAGAACTTATATGCAAAAAGTGAAACAAATGTGATTAAGAAGATAAAAAAGAAACCAAAACTAAAGAAAGGTGATCGTGTTCGTATCAATAAAACAAAACATACATTTGAGAAAGGATATCTTCCAAATTGGACACAAGAATTATTTGAAATCACTCATGTAAATTCAAAAACATCTCCAATCACATATAAAATTAAAGATTTAGCTAATGAACCTATTCTTGGGTCATTTTATGAACAAGAATTACAACTTATAAAAGATGACGAAATTTATGAGATAGATTCAGTTCTTGATAAGCGAACAAGACGTGAAGGTAAAAAAATAATCAAAGAAATTAAAGTCAATTGGAAAGGTTATCCTAAAAAATTTCAGAGTTGGATACCAGAATCATATTTAACGTGATTTGAAAAAACTTATAAAAACATAAGTAATTATCATGCAATCTCAGTTGGAATCTGGAGGTGACAGTGTCAGTCAGTCAACTCCTTTCACATGTTTTGGAAATCGTGTCCCTAAAAATCAGTTCACTTATGTATCACAAATAATAGTCATTTATGCCATTATTGCTACATCTATAGTACATCTTAGTATTCAAAGTGATAATCGTGAATTGTGGTTAATTCTTCTCAGTAGTTCTTTAGGCTACATTTTACCATCACCCGGATTAAAATTCACAAAACAGAATAAACAATCAGCATTTGATTTCATTGATGGTAAAAAATGAATTCCTTCTACATAACTTTGCCTAGTGATAGTTCTTTGAACTATTTTCCTTCAAACACACAATGTTGTTTTAAAGTGAAATTACCTAAAACTGTTCATATTGATAAAGAAGATTGGGAAGTTGGACTTGCACAATTGATAACACCAAGTCAATTCCTAAATATCAGTGAAGAAGAAGCTAGGTTTGATATCATTACGACAGATGCTGGTATCTACAAAAAGATATTTGAAGAAAATAAGAGAAAACCCTCTCCATTAGAAATCACTGCCCTTAGAACTAATTCAACAGGCCATGATATGAAATGGGCAATCAAATTTCGTTTCACACCTGGATCTTACAATTCACCATCTCATGTGTTAGATGTAGTCAATGAATGCATTGATGATGAAATTGGAAAAGTGCTTCATGATAGTAGTGCAACTATTCATGTTGGATATTCTGAATCATCAAAACGTCCAAAGTTTGAATTCAGAAATATTAATAAAACTGGAATAAAATTCAATAAATCATTATTTCAAAAACTTGGTGGTGATCCTATTTTTGACGGTAAAACAATTTACAAGCGAAAGAGTGTTTTTGAAATGTTTAAATACTCACCAAACATTGATGCAGGATATAATCATTTATTTGTTTATTCAGACATTGTTGAATATTCCATTGTTGGTGATACATTAGTTCCAATACTTCGAGTTGTACCATTTAAAACATCTAATTCCATTGAAAATGATAATGGAAGTCAACATATCAATCATGAAATTGTAGCTCCACATTATTTCCCAGTTTCAAAATCAGATTTTGATTCCATTCACATTAATATAACAGGTGATTCTGGTCATCCTATTCAGTTTGTCATTGGCAAGACAATAGTAAAGTTGCATTTTCGTAAGCGCAAAGAAAATCAAAAATAAGAAAAAAACATGGTGCCTGTTTATAGAGGTGTTCAGCATCAATATGGTTTTGGCTTAGGGTCTTTGTTTAAATCTGCATTAAGATCAGTAACACCATTGATAAAACCTATAGTTAAATCAGGACTGCATGCAATAAAAGATGAAGGTATTAAACAAGGATTAGGAATAGCACAAGACATTTTAGTACATCGTAAAAAGCCAAAGAAAGTTCTAATGTCAAGAGGAAAACAATCCTTAAAACATTTGACTAACAAGTTGTTATCGAGTATAAATGAAAAGAAATCAAGCAAAGCACATCATTCTCATTCTCGATCTCGTCGTGGTAAGATCACGTCAAAGAAACATCGGATTCACCAAAAGTCAGCCAGACCATTAGACATTTTTGATTAGCATTTTTGTAAAAAGTCCATAAAAAAAGATGATGCAAAGTGGATCATGTGAGTGTAGTAAAACTGAGTTAGATGTATTATCAGTACCTCCTACCATGACAAGCATGCAGGAATCTCAGTGGGTTGAACATTTTCCTGTTGCATCAATTGCAAATGATTCACCAATAGAATTTATGATACCACCTCAAACAGAGTTTTGGACGGATTTATCACAGTCCTTTCTGTATGTGAAATTTAAAATTATCCAAGCAGCAGATGATTCAGCTTTAGCAAATGGTGCTAACATTGCACCAGTGAATAATTTCTTACATAGTATGTTCAGTAACATAGATCTATACCTTAATAACAAACTGATAACCAGTGGATCAAATAATTATCCATACAGAGCCTACATTGAAAACCTTTTGTCATATAGTCCAGAAAGTAAGATAACTCATTTGAGAGCAGGAGAACTCTGGATTAAAGACACAGCAGGACATATGACCGATGCTCAAACCGAGGGAAATAACGCAGGGGCTAAACAGCGAATAGCTGCTATTGCAGAAAGTAAGACAGTGGAATTATTTGGACGTCTTCATCTAGATGTTTTTCTCCAGGAAAAATATCTTCCCAATGGAGTGGAAATCAGACTAAGATTAAATAAGTCACGTCCAGAATTTTGCATAATGCAGCATACAGGTGAACCAAAAGTCAAAATTCTGTTTGAAACAGTAAGTTTCCATGTTAGAAATGTTGAATTGTCACCAGTAGTTGCAAATAATCTAAACCAACTCATTGCACAGAATAATATGAAAATCCCTATTCGTAGAGTAGAAGTCAAAACATTTTCAATCACTAACGGTACTCTATCAAAAGTGGAAGATCATTTGTTCCAAGGGCAGTTACCAAAACGTGTTTTTATTGGAATGGTAACAAATGGAGCCTTCAATGGATCTTATACATCAAACCCATTCAACTTTTCTCATTTCAACGTAAGAAAAATAGCCGTATCATGCAATGGACACAGTATTCATGGTAAACCATTTGAACCTGACTTCACAAATGGACTAACACTGAGATCATATCTGTCTTTGTTCAATGGCACAAAATCCATTGGTGCTGACAAATCATTTGGTATAACAAAAGAGGAATATGATGCTGGTTTCGCTCTTTGGGGTTTTGATCTCACACCAGATCAAGGCAGTGAAGAAGGGCAGTTGCATCCTATAAAAACTGGAGGCTTGAGAATAGAACTTCAGTTTGGATCTAACCTTACTAGAGTCATCAACGTTATTGTTTTCGCTGAATTCGATAATCAAATCGAAATCAACAGTCTTAGAGAAGTTATAACGGATTACTAAAAATCATGCTTGGATACCAGTACGCCATAAAACTTAGAGAAGAAGCAGAGAAAGTGAAATTTTCATCAAACATTGAAACAGTTCGTAAAAATGACATTCACAACAGTTTTCAAAAGTGTATGGTGGATCAACTGCAAGAACTTATCAATGAAGAAGTTCATAACAATTGTAACGGGTGTCAAATAGATCATCCGAGTCAGATAGAACACCCTGTTTGCTTATTCATGAGTAGAGAAGAACATACAGACTTGTTCATTGAGCAAGCAATGCTTAAAGTAAATCCATACAAAATAATGCAGGCATGGTATCCACAACTTGAAGAATTAAAACTAAACAAACAAGAATCAGTAGAAGCCTATCGACTTTGGCAAAGTATAAAAAAGAACATTTTGTGTGGATTCACAGATACATGGTTAGAACGTTGGAGTGAGAAAGTAAAACAGGTGTGGGATCAATAATGTACACTAGTGAAATTCAACATATCTTGAATCATGGAATGTGGATTAAAAAACTCAATGGAAGAGTGAGTGCAAAGGATTTACTACCAAAGCGAAAACCTTCACATGTGAAGGCTTATATCATCAATACAGCAGATTCACACAACTCGGGAGAACATTGGGTAGCAGTTATATTCTATGCGAATGGTAAAGCAATGTACTTTGACTCATATGGACTTCCACCACTTCATAGGGAAATATCACATTTTATCCAAAGTAATTCATGTTCATGGACTTATAATAACCAACCCATTCAAAGTATTCTTGGAAAAGTTTGTGGACATTATTGTATTTTTGCCTTGGATGGGATAGCAAGAGGATACAACTTAAAAAAACTTCTAAGAAAAACATTCAGCACAAGGAACTTACACAAAAATGACAGAGTAGTCGCATCGTGGTTCATACAGACATTTAGCAGAATTGTATAGACATTTTGTAATATAAAATTGATTGTAAATATGTTCATGATTTTTTTCATTTTTGTTCTTAGTTCACAGTTCATTGTTCAATAAAATATAGAAAATGTAAATATTTGTGTTTTGTTGTCATTAAATATTCCATCCTTCTCATGATTGTTCATGATAAAGGTAAAAGAATCGGATTCATGATAAAGAATAATGAGTAATATCGTATTTTCATGCTTGGAGAAAACACAAATTTCCATCTCGGCATCCATTTCTTCAATTCAAAGTAGAGGTGCTTTCGCCAAGGTCCGCGTCGTCAATATAAATACATTGTAGATTTCCCACTCTTTAACATTCTAGATCATGGAACCGATTCGTAGAGAACTCATCGACATAGCAAAGGAATTGTTGAACATTGCAGAGCGACTTTATCGCGTACAGGGACTGATTAGAGACACTCAAATCATTTCTCCACAGGAAAATGTCATTGAGCAGACACCAACTAATGACCTGCAAGATGTCATTTACTTGGATAGACCAGTCGTACAACAAAACCTTGGACTACCTGATATCATCTACATGGGTACTCAATTTAGGAGAAGAGTGGTATGGAATGGAGAATCATTGGTCATAAAGAAAAGAATGAGGAGACATTGTCCAATTTGCAATGCACGGTTTGGTTGCAGTCACTACTAAAATATGATAGTAGAACTACAATCACCAACAAAACGGTCCTTTTCAGGACCACCAAACAACTAGAAATAATTCATTTTCTTCCGCACAAATTGTCAAAGTCTTTTGCACTCCCTCACTCAAACAGTGCAATCAAACAAGTTAATTCCTTATACACAATAAGCCTGATTTAAATCTGAATGACAGTATGCCACTAACGGTACTGTTACGGACTTCTTCAATAGTCATTACACGACAACACCCAAATCTTACTCCGAATCCTAGGGTTGTTCCCCTCTTAGTCCATAACAACGACAGTAAGATGAAAATAATACATACTTTCAAATAGAGCACAACGAGATCTTTCCAACGATACCAAAATTATAAAAATCCATTCACTAGAACCGAAGTTATAAGATATCCAAAATCTCGAGAGACCTTCTCCTCTTCCTCTTCCTTCGGGTTGCGGTCGCACATATGCAATACTAGTAATACCTCGCCGAGGAAAGGAAGATCTCGAGATTTCTATTCCACATTTTTCCCGATGACACGATCCTAGGTACCAGTACCCAGAGTAATATCTTCACATTTTTTCTGTTATAAATCTCACAACCTCCTTCTTCGGTCGCACATAAACTAGTATTACATATGTGCGACCGCAACCTGAAAGAAGAACTCACATTTTCCCTAGGTACCAGTATACAGAGTAACATCTTCACATTTTTTCTGAGGACATGACCCTAGGTACCAGTACCCAGAGTAATATCTTCACATTTTTTCTGAGGACATGACCTTGGGTACCAGTACCCAGGGTCATGTCCTGAGGACATGACCCTGGGTACTGGTACCCAAGGTCATGTCCATTACTACTCATGCTAAATGGAAATCCCCATGTGGAGATCCGTTCTAAAACTAAGCTAACTTTTGTCACCAAGAACTTCTTACAGCAACAGCCTTCGACTGCAAGAGATTGTGTCTTGATTTTGTGTAGTAGGTTTACTATACTAATCTACAAATGAAATTGGATTGTAAAACAATTGTATGTGGCTTCGGCTAATCTATCAATTTCAAAACGGTAAAGAGACCAATCCGATTTACATTTATTATTGTATACCCCTACCTATCTGGGAACGTTTGCATGATGTAGGTAAACGGTATTTCAACCAGTCATGCGTTTCGAATATCAAATCGTTCCCAAGCGCTTCCATTTTGAATCACAATTGAGACAGGCTTGAAATGGATTTTGATGATGTCTTTTCTAACGTATTCGTTGGTTCTTATTTTTCGGGGATATTGGATATAGGAAATATATGTCAATTCAATATTTTTATCGGTCATATTGATGTGCGTGAATAAACATGGTTCGAAAATACGCGTTAATTATTACCATGTGAATATCTTAAATCTACTGAGGCCGCTCAAATGTTTTGGGTGGAATCGTGATTCTTTAACAACCTTGTTAAAAAATCAAATCTTTTTTTTCTCTATCTGTTAATATTTTGATGTAGAAAGGTAACTTGTAAAAATTAAAGACCCCATGGTTAAAACGCCGCGATTATTCAATGACATAGGACGATAGGGTAAACATTTAAATGATAGTATTCTGATATATTACAAGAAATCGACCTGCTATCCGATTCTGAAACAGTTCGTAAAACTAGTCTGACATTAACCTGACGCTTAATCTGTAGAAATGAGAAATTTTAGCTTATAAATTGAATTCAACGAAACAACTTGGTTTCACAGGAAGTTGATTCTGCAACGGGACTAGCCGTTGTCTAAGAAAACCATGCTAAAAATTGTTACGTGCCAATGTAACACGAACAAAGAAGCCAGCAACAAACTTTACAATTAACAATATTTATTGACAATAATACCAGAATTATTGACAATATGAAATTAATACAAAAACAATTTACAATACCTTGAATGTTTAAAGTTTTAATTTTAGATCCAATTTAATTAAGTTCCAGGTCCACAAATAATAAGTCCAATAATATCCGAATTTAAAATTAAACACGCTTTCAAACACACTTTTAAGATAACGAGAAATCCCCTTTTAGTTTAACACAGTACTACTAAATGAAACCATAAGTCTAAAACAAGTGAACCAAGAATGCTGTAGGAACCCCTTTATATAATACTATAGAACAATCTGGAATAGTATAGAACATAAGAATACTCTAGAGTCTGAATCACCTTCCAAAAGGCCTTTCTAGAAAGATCTACAATATTCTACATACATTTACCTATTAGGTAATTGGAAAATACCCAGACTAATTCTAAAAATAGACACGGTAAATACCATTAGGTTTATTTACAGTTTATATGTAACACTTTCCCCCTTGAAAGAAAAAAGAAAGGTTTATGAAATAAATCTTTCTTTTTGCATTATAATTAGCATATACAATGATAATATACATCACATAATTGATAATATCATTATTCGTTGCAACATTTCAGCACATCTAGCATGAAAATACAAACAATTTTCATCAAAAGAATTGAAAAAGAGTTATATATGCAAACATACATACATATATACAAAAAATTTAGTAAAATGTAACTGTTAAATTCAATGTTTTATTAAAGATAAGACAATTCAAAATTTTAGACTCTTGACAGAGCATCTGGTATAATGTTGTCTTTTCCTTTAATGTGTCTTACATCAAGATCAAATTCTTGAAGTGACAAACTCCACCTCAATAATCTTTGGTTCTTACTCTTACGTTTGTGAAGAAAACTTAAGGGATTGTGGTCACTGAATACAACTATAGGAGAAGTTGCAGATGTTAAATAAACTTCAAAATGTTGGATTGCCAAAATCAGAGCAAGACATTCCTTTCAATGGTGGAGTACTTTTTCTGATGTTTGTTTAATTTTTTAGAATAATAACAAACTGGATGATCTATACCATCATCGTCTTATTGCAAAAGAACAGCACCAATACCAACATCACTCGCATCAACAGCTAATTTGAAACATTTGTCAAAATCAGGTGCTGAAAGAACTGGTGTGCTCTTTAGTATGGCTTTCAGGCGATCAAAGGCAACTTGACAGTTATCATTCCATTTGAACTTAACATTTTTCTTTAATAAATTTGTTAAAGGTTCAGCTATTATAGAAAAATTCTTACAAAACTTTCTATAGTAGCCAGCCATACCAAGAAATCGCATCAGTTGCTTTTTAGTAGCAGGCACAGGAAACTCAGAGATAGCACTGACCTTAGATTCTAAAGGTTTAACTTGACCCTGTCCCACAAGATGTCCTAAGAAGGTAACAGTAGCATGACAAAATTCTGTTTTTCCCAGATTAACAGTCAATTTTGCATCACTGAGACGGTCGAAGAATTGTTTAATTCTTTGAAGGTGGTCACTCCATGTATCTGTATAGATGATGACATCATCAATGTATGCGTCACAGCCATCTAAGCCAGCTATAACCATATTTACAAGCCGCTGAAACGTCGCAGGAGAATTTTTCATCCCAAACGGCATAACTTTGTACTGGTACAGACGAGTTGGAGTATTAAATGCTGATACTTCTTTAGCCCTATCAGTGAGCGGAACTTGCCAGAATCCTTTGAGAAGGTCAAATTTGGTGACATATTTAGAATTACCGACTTTGTCAATACAGTCATCAATTCTTGGTATTGGAAAAGAGTCAGTTTTTGTCACTGAGTTCACTTTTCGATAGTCAGTACACATTCTGTATGTTCCATTTGGCTTTGGAACTAATATACATGGTGAACTGTAATTACTTTGGCTGGGTTCAATAAAATCATTCTCCAATAAGTAATTCACTTCATCTTGAAGGGCTTTTTGTTTCAGTGGATTCATTCTATAAGGATGTTGTTTTATTGGTTGAGAATTTTCCACAATGACATCATGATATATTTTATCAGTTCTTGTTGGGATGTCAGGAAACAAATGTTCATATTCATTAATCAACTGTTTCAGCTCTTCTCGTTGAGATGGCTCCAAATGTGAAAGTTTGTCGTCAAGATTCTTTAGTATTTCAGAGTTCTCAAGTTTAGGGGGACCAGGAACAGATTTTTCACTAAAGTCTGAATTAACTTCTGATTCAGTCACATTTGATTCTTGTGGGACAGTGTTTACAACTGTAATTGGTTTTGAAATAGAGCTATCTCTGTCAAAATACTTTTTTAACATATTCACACGACACAATTGTTTATTTTTACGCCTTCCGGGAGTATTGATAATATAATTCAAATCACTTGTTTTCTTATCAATAGTATACGGGCCATAATATCTTGCCTGTTAGGGTCGGCCAGGTATTGGCAAAAGAGCAAGGACTTTATCACCTGGTTCGAATTTCCTATCAAAACTATGCTTGTCATATCTTGCCTTCATTTTGCTCTGAGATGATTTAAGATTTGACCTTGCAACCTCACATGCCCTAGACAGTTTATTTCTGAAGTCAGAAACATACTGTAACAAGTTCAAGGGTGTTTCATCATCAGCAAGAAATTTCTCTTTTAAGAGTGTTAATGGCCCACGAACAGAATGACCAAAAACTAACTCAAAGGGGCTAAAGCCAAGAGATTCTTGAACAGATTCTCTGACTGCAAATAATAGCAAATGAATACCTTCATCCCAATTTTTATCAGTATCAAAACAATATGACCTTATCATATTATTTAGGGTCTGATGAAATCTTTCTAAAGCACCTTGACTTTCAGGGTGATAAGCAGATGACCGATATTGCTTGATACCTAATTCATGCATAACCTGTTGGAATATGCCTGACATGAAGTTTGATCCTTGATCAGATTGAACTGATTTTGGAAGGCCAACAAAAGTAAAGAACTTGACAAGAGCCTTAATGATTGACTTTGCCTTAATGTTTCTTAAAGGAATTGCTTCTGGGAAGCGGGTGGAAGCACACATAATTGTCAACAAATATTCAGAACCTGACTTGGTTTTTGGTAAAGGACCAACGCAGTCTATTATTATTCGACTGAAAGGTTCATCAAAAGCTGGAATGGGTTGTAACCTTGCTTTTGGAATAACTTGGTTAGGTTTCCCTACCATTTGACAAGTGTGGCAACTTTTACAATATTCGGAAACGTCCGATTTTAGTCCAGGCCAAAAGAAGTGAGTCATAATCTTGTGATAAGTCTTGTTTACACCTAAATGACCAGACATTGGACTTTCATGGGCTATACTAAGTATTTCACGGCGATATGACTTTGGAACAACAATTTGGTGATGAACAGCCCAATCATCATCAGCTGGGACATCAAATGGTCGCCATTTTCTCACCAGAATACCATTCTTTTTATAGTAACAAACAGGATTCTGAGATATTTCTTTTTCGGGTAATGCCCTATCAATTAACTTTGAAATCTCAGGATCATTTTGCTGTTCCTGGATTAACTTTGACTTTGAATGCGTTTCATGACCTTGGTCATTTGACCTTGGAGATGACTGACAAAATTTTGACGAGTCTGTCTCAGGCAGACTAAGATTAAAAGACTTTTTAATCTCGTCTTTGAAATATTGACCAACAAAAGTATCAGTTAAGTCAATATCATTTGAATTTTTCAAAGAAGCTTTTTTAGCCATACCCCGAGTTACTGCACATGAAGGGTACAAATCAGGTATTTCCTGCAAAATAGGATCATCTGTTTGACCTACATTAGGTGTGTCAGTTACAAGAGGATTAACAACAACCTTATCTCCAGCTAAGTCATTGCCTAGCAATAAATGTACACCTTTAAATGGTAAAGAATGTTTAACACCAACAACCACAGAACCAGTAACCAAATCTGAGGACAAATTAACCTTATGAAGAGGAACATTAATAACACCACACTCTACACCCTGAATAAGGACACTAGTACCAGACGAAGTCTTCTCAGAAAAAGGCAGAACATCTGCTAAAAAAAGAGATTGAGAAGCTCCTGTGTCTCTTAAAATTTTAATAGGGGTAGGTGGGCACATATCACCTGAAAGTGATACAAAACCATCCAACATGAACGGTTCAAAAATCTCCATACAGGAATCAGAATTTGTTTCTGCCTTTACAATTGAATTTAACTGAAAAGAAGGCTGTGATTTAGGCTGAAGGCTGGTGAGCCCTGTAGGTTTGGCTGCACTCAGTTCCTTCTTCCTTTTTAATCTAAAACATTCCGAAATAAGGTGACCTGGTTTTTTACAAAAAGTACAATGTACTCGAGATAAGGGATTTTGAGCATTGGTTTCACCAGTAGACTTTGGTTTAGGTGAATTCGATTGACTAGACATGCTAGATGAATCACCAGACATAGTTTTATTTTGGGGATGTGAGGAAGCAGGTTTTGCTTTATTAACAAAGGAATTTTTGTGTGTAAGGTAGTAATCATCAGCTAAGCGAGCTGCTTCATGTATAGTTTCAACATTTTTTTCATCTAAATGTGACTTAATGTCAGATTGAATGCAATTTTTGAATTGTTCAATTAATATAAGTTGTCTAAGATTATCATAATTTTGGTCTATTTTCTTAGAATAGCACCTCCTGTCAAATAGTTTTTCTTCATTTCTTGCAAATTCAACGTGAGTCTGGCCAGATTCTTTTCTACAACTTCTAAATTGTTGTCTGTATGCTTCTGGAACCAGCTCATAACCTTTGAGAATGAGTTCTTTTACAGTATCATAATCATTGCTTTGTTCTGTTCTAAGTTGCGAATAAATATTGCGAGCTTTTCCTACTAAGACACTTAGGAGAAGTAAGGTCCATTGCTCCTTTGGCCATTTCAAGTTATTTGCAACTTTTTCAAAATGTTCGAAATATGTATCAACTTCATTTTCTTGAAATTGAGGAACAAGCCTAAAATGTTTTGTTACATCAAAATGGTCATTATACATATATCTGGGCTGATTTGCTCTATCTTGAATTTCTAATTCTTTTAATCGTAATTGAAATTCTCGTTCTTTTTCTCGCTCTCTCTGCTCTCTCTTCTTCTCGTTCTCTTTCTTCTCTTTCTCGCTCTTCCTTTTCTCTTTGAAATTGCCTTTCTCTTTCTTTCTCTTCAATTTCTAATTGTGCTCTTTCTCTTTCAATTTCCAATTCCTTCTCCCTTTGTTGAAGTTTTAACAGTTCAAGCTCTCTTGAGCTTGCAACTGATGGAACATCAACAATGAGAGATTTCATCAAAAATGTCCTCATCAACAAAATATTGAATCAAAATATTTTATTTCATGCTTTCGCAATGAGGACTTGACTTCTTTTAATTCATAATGCTTGGCAAGATTGAGCAAATCAGGCTTTTTACCCAAATTCAATAACTCCATGGAAGGTTCATGCGTAAATTTTTCTAAGTCAAAAGACATGGTAGCTTGTTGCTGTATTCAAATAAGAGTGTAAATTTCGATAAATAATAGTGAAAGTGCACTCTAGATTTATCAAAATTGAAATATGAAATTAATTTCTTAAATAATTTTGAACAGCAGATTTAAATAAAGAATTTGTTTGATTTGTTTTGTTTTGTTTGTTTGTCTGATGTTCGAATCCCGGACGAGCCCCCAATTTGTTACGTGCCAATGTAACACGAACAAAGAAGCCAGCAACAAACTTTACAATTAACAATATTTATTGACAATAATACCAGAATTATTGACAATATGAAATTAATACAAAAACAATTTACAATACCTTGAATGTTTAATCCTAAAGTTTTAATTTTAGATCCAATTTAATTAAGTTCCTGGTCCACAAATAATAAGTCCAATGATATCCGAATTTAAAATTAAACACGCTTTCAAACACACTTTTAAGATAACGAGAAATCCCCTTTTAGTTTAACACAGTACTACTAAATGAAACCATAAGTTTAAAACAAGTGAACCAAGAATGCTGTAGGAACCCCTTTATATAATACTATAGAACAATCTGGAATAGTATAGAACATAAGAATACTCTAGAGTCTGAATCACCTTCCAAAAGGCTTTTCTAGAAAGATCTACAATATTCTACATACATTTACCTATTAGGTAATTAGAAAATACCCAGACTAATTCTAAAAATAGACACGGTAAATACCATTAGGTTTATTTATAGTTTATATGTAACAAAATATTTTTACAATCAATGTAATGAATAATTATGTCAAGAGGCTCATAAAGTTCTGTAAATGATTATCATCTATATTTTTTAATCAATATGATTAACGATTCCCCCGTTTTTCGCAAAAAACTAGAAAAAAATCCTAATCGAAAACGCCAAAATGTTACTACAGAGTCATGTAGGCGTTTTCATACATAATTTCTTATTTTGCGCTCGTTTAAGTAAGGATATTTTACCCTTCCCTTGAGCTATATTCGTACACTCCTTTTTCTATCGTTCGTACTCTGATTTGAAATTGTCTGCTATAGGCCGTACACCGGTAGATTTTTTCCTATCTAAATATTCCAAAAACAAAAAATAATCTCGCAGTAAAATTTAGTATGTAAAATCTTTGGACAACAAAGAAAGAATAGCAAAATAAATCGTGGGCCAGTTACGTAAAATATGAGCATTTTCATTCGATTTCGCAGAAGGCCAAGAAAATTGTCAGTGATTAGACGGTTTATTTTCCTTTATTCTATGACAGAAACAAATTATTTCATGTTTTCCAAAGAGACAAACATAACCGACTACCTCAGTGGTGTAAATTCGTCTTTCACTAGGTAAAATCACAACAAACAAAGAAGTAATAAAAGAAATACTAACCATGGATCCCACTTGGTAGATATTTCCCTCGTCTCACTAATCGCTATATCCGGTGTGCGTTGATACACGGTGGTTACTCCTAAGTGTAATAACACCCATGTAATTTCAAAAATATTCAGCGGGTTTATTTCACTTCCGCAACGTCGGTCATATTATAAAGAAATGTTATTAAGCGAGCCCATGGCGGGGTTAAAACCAACTTCTCACAAACGAAATCGATTATATAAGCTTTTGTCGCATTGATTGATATAATAGTATAATAAGTATTATGTGATTAAATGGCAGAAGCAATATATCGTCATCTAAATGCAGAAGTTGGTAAGTGCACTTTTGGGTGAAAACCGTTGTTGTTGTTCTTGTTGTTGTTGTAGTAGTAGTAGTAGTAGTTGTTGTTGTTGTTGTTGTCTTCTTACATTCATTATATTCCTTTACATCATGTGTAAAAGCTCACTACCATGGCTTTATCATAGTAAATAACATCGTGAAATTGACGCGGTGGGTGTTTTTGGAATTATTATAGGGATGAGTGTCTTTTTCACTGCGTTTATTGGGGTATAAAGTGCAATTGCCTTAGCACATGGCAAATAACGCCCGTAGGGCGTTATGTTTAAGCCATATGCTAAGGCAATTGCACTTTATACCCCTATAAACGCTGTGAAAAAGACACTCTGCCCTTATAATTGCAATCCTCTTGGTCTAAGAAACTATTGAAATACTCGGCTAAACATTAAAGTTTCGAGTCTTCTTACTGCTTGTATTACACAATCTATTTTTAGATCGTGTATTTTTTCTCGCTATCGAAGTTAAACGGCATAAAGTTAAACAAATGGTACACAAATAAACGACAATTTGACATTCGAAGAGGTAGGCTACTTATGATCTAAACATAATTTTGAAAAGTTATTCTGCATTTTTAACTGAAACTATCGTGATCAGGCTTAGCTGAGAGGGTTGCTTGGTGGTCTTCGTCGACTCGCTGTAAACATCGACTCAGAATCTGAACTGCATGCTTTTAATCATAAATTCTTTCGAAAACATTCTATTATATTAAATAGCAATATTACGATATGGAAGGGGAACGAGGGGTTTTCGAGTTCCTACAACACAGGACATGCAGATCGAAGGTCGGGGCCCGGGTTTCCCGATAGACCTATTGCATTTTATACAGAAATAAAGTGCAATGGATTTCCCCACGTGATGCGATTTAAACCAATCAAAATTCTTTATTTTATTAGATTGCAATTATATTCACATAAAGATTGTTCATGAAGGGGCTATATGCCACACGCCGTCTTCTTGAAGATTCCGTGAGAAAATAATAAGTTACAAATAGACCCTTGTATCCACTGTGATTCTTTAGGCAAAAAAGAAATAGGTTCTCTTGTGCCCTTCTTCCGGACAAATCAAAATATTTCTAAGATTAACTACTATTTCCTAACTATTTCATGTAAGAGAAAAACATATTCTGGGCATGTTCCGAAAATCTAAAGACACCCCCATCTGTTAAAACTATGACATTAAAAGATCTTTGAAAACTTTGTTTTCAAATAAGAAATTCAAGAAAAAAAAAAAAAACGATTTTCTCAAATGTTTGAAAAAAAAAAACCAAAAAAAAAACAAACAGTTAGCTCTTTCTTTTATATCAGGGGATGATATGTAGATCTGGATCTATAGTCCATTTAATGAAAAATTTTAAACTCAAATCTAAGGTATAGCATATGAGCCTTTGGTGACATTTCCAACAATTTGACATGTGCGTGAAGTAAAGACATCGAGCAGCCTAGACAGTCACGTGGTGCAATTAGGAGATAATCTGACTGTCTAAAGACACTTTGATCTCCTAGCTAACTAGAAAGCGCAGAGTGAAGACCATGGTCAGACTGTGCGGATGCACAGGCTGGCCAAAGTCTTTGCTTGACGCACTTTTGAAAAGGTTGAAAATCTCACGCACAGGCTCATGTGTGTTTTTGACAGTACAGAGCTTTCAAGACTAGACTAATGTGCCACCAAAATATGTTGACATCACCTTTAATATTAAAGTAGAATTATTTCCATTCAAGCCTTTTTATGTTAGCCACACATACTAATCTTTGTAAAAATACCTCTATTTGATATTTTCCGGTGGATTATCGAGAAAAATTAGTTAGATTATCACTTGATAATTTTACCGCAAGACCAATTAAAACGCCAGATGAAATCGAGGATCATTGTTTGCCTCGGTGTAAGATCGATTTAAATTTAATTTCGTGAACAACAAAAGCTATATTTTCACGAGAGTTAACAAAAGGAAGAATGCACATATATTGGGTAGTTCGTAGGTATCCGAAAGACGCGAAAGCAACATTTTTGTAGGGTCTTTCGGATACTCATAACATGTTCAACTACAGTGTCATTTCATCTAAAAAGATGTGCGTTTTAGAATGTAAATATCTCCATGTGTGAAAATCTTCTCTGTTTCTTTTCTATATCCTATAATAAGAGATGAAAGAAAAAGATTAAGCTAGACAAAAAATAAGCAGTTATCTTAATTTGAAAGCTTTTCCCACAATGTATTATGTAATAAATTCTATCTCCCTCCTTCATAAAATTTCATGTCATATGCAGATATCTAAATAAATCTAATATCTCGAAGAACAAAATAATGCCGAAAAGAACCACGTACCTTGCCAATGCATAAGAGAAACACGTGACTATCCGAGAATACCCGCCATCCGAGAATACCCGACACCGCTCTACCTTAATCACAATTAAAAGGGTTTGAAGTTCGTTCATTTGACGTCGTGACGTCTGGTCATGAAGGGACCAACCCCTTTTCGACCCGCCGAAATTAGTAATTGTAAATATTTTCTTAAATAACCGAACGATTTTAACGTAAAAAAAAGTTTCATTTAGAAAGTTCAAGAACGCCAGAGCTAGTCGTTTATTTCATTTACATATTTAAACAGAAAATGGGTCCGAAACGCTATATATTTCGCGATTTTTAAGATGTGACGTTCAATTTTTCAATTCATTTTTTTGAAAATAAATTTCTCAAATTTTGTCCGGTGACCTATACTGATTTTTTGTTATTTTGTAGCGAAATGAAAATGCTTCACATTTATCAAATAAAAATGATATGTCTAAGGGTTTAATTTTTCATAAATTTCGATTTTGTGAAGTTGTTGCATCATTTTCCGTCGAATTCGACGTCGCACCAAAACCATCGTTACTATGATTATTTGACACCAATCATCGTGCAATAACGTGTTTTGAAATAATTGAATTCAAGATTAATTGTAAAATATAGGCTTTAGAAGTATTAAATCTTAATGTGATTTAAGGAACAACAAACAAATCATCAATCAATTATTCATCCATTTCAAAAGACCGCTTTTGTGAACATTTGACGCGACATTGAAATATCCTTTGATTTGCGATATCTTCGAGGAAACGAATTTTACAAAAAATCTAACCCGAAAACACGTGGTTTTCATTCCAAAAATCTTCATTGGAATGGTTTGGCAGCAACATATCTAAATATCAGCATAGGTCACGGGACAAATTTTCGAGAAAAAGTCAATATTTTCAGTACTTGTACTCAAAAACAGAAATGCAGAAGGCATTTATATATAATTCATCACACCTTACACATATATCTTTATATCATTCAAAACGCAACCTCAGGCGTCTTTTACGAAGCAAATGGTGATTTCAGAATAAAAATCGGCTAATTATTTATAGAAAAATAGACAATTACTGAATTTGGTCTCTAAAAAAGAGGTCGACCTCTTGATAACGTCATGACGTCACTTCTACGTTGAGAAATCCCTCATGTCATGACTGATATATGAAAGCGGATATTTCTAAGTTCTTTTTTATCGCATTAGGCAAGATTTGCAGACTATTTAAAATGTGGACCTAAAATGACTCTCAATGTGTCCGCAGTTACCTTAACATAGAATGTGACGTTAACGTCGTTTTAGTAGATCTACGTTTAATTAAGCGACGTTTACGTCCTCACGCCTTTTTAGACATCAAATAATGTAATTTGAAATGCAAATCCTTTTATTGTGACAGAATTGTTGTTCCGTCTGTATTAGCTTTATCATTAAATCTTTATTTATAATTTTTTTGGCATTTAAAGTCACCCGCAAATACGTTGTACAGTAACTTGACTTCCTTTCATTGTTTTCCTCGCAGATCCAGTATGTCGTTTGCCTTATTAACAAACGTGTTTTAGCCAACAAGAAGAAACTTGAATTCCACAAAATAAATGAAGTGTTCGATAAAGGCCTTGGTAAAGACCTTAGATGGACCGCAGTAACCGATATATAAGTAAAAAGTCAAGTATACCTATCCTCTCAATCTTTGTATCTGACATCGCCGTATTTTTCATCTATGCACGTCAAATATGGATAATAGCTTTAAAATAAAGAAATTTATAGCGTTTAAGGTCGGTTCATCTCTTTGATTTTGAATAGATTTAAGAGGGTTTGGATTTCTAAATAAGACTTTCTGCGTCAAAGTCGACCTACTGATTCACTAAAATGCAATTACAAATTTTGGAGGGTTGAAAGGAACTGGCCTCTATTTGACATCACGATGCCAGCTGAACGTTCTTCAAACCCATGCCAATTCTCGTATTCCAAAAATGAATCTCGGCAGTTATTGTGTGATTTAAGAAACCCTCAATTCGACAAGTTCGTGTATCCGAATTTACCTGTATGTCTCAAGCGGAGGGCAATTTAATCTATGATTAAATATTTTGTCTTATCAATGGATCATATTTGCGATTTCTTACATCGAGCTTTTGATTGGACGTCACAAATAGTGGCACAATTAAATTCTGGACCTGGGCCCCGTTTTACTAAACGTCTTACGAAAAAAGTGATCGTAAGTCAACATCACAAATCGTGCCTGGTGTGTTTAATAATTGTTAGAGTCTGCCTTGCATTATCTCATTGGGATCGTCTTCTAAAGACGATTCCAATGTGATGATGCATGGCAGAATTCCAAATTCATTTACTTCTGTAGAAGCAACTTTAAATTTTGACTTACGAAAAAAATGATCGTAAGATATTTAGTAAAACGGGCCCCTGATGGTTGAAAGACCGACTCTACCATCTACACCATGAAAGAAATGACAATGTCATATGAATACTCATAACAAACTCACATAATTCGAGGTAGAGTATTGGTGCATTTTTTACGTAGCTTGACATTTTTTACCTGGTTAATATCTCACTAATCATTCAAAATGATTTAATATTGATTTAGTTACGTCTCGCATCAGAATCCCTGGTTAATATGGTAAATAGATATATAACTGCAATAACTCGTAAACTCTACAATGAATAATCGTATATTGCTCATGAGAGAGGAAACTATCCTTGTGCTTTTACGGGTATGCGTCCGTAAAATCAGGAGTAAACCCGCCTTAACTATGCACTATTATGAGTCGTATGACTAAGTCGAAAATTGTGGACAAGATACCAAGCGTTTTAGCTCAACTAGCGCTTTTTCAAGAGAAAAAAAGGCGGGTGTGCCTCGTGTATTCATTGCTTCGATTCGTGGAGATCAAATCAAGTTAGCCTTCTGTACAAAATAAAGAGTGAATATGTTTCGATACTGTACAACGTGTTTTAAGTGACTGTACAAGATCAGTTTTTCGACGACTAATTTTAAACGAATTCATAACTAAGATCACATAGATTTCTAATACCGAGTATTGACATGTTTGACTGAAATATGAGCAAAGAATCAGTTACTACCAACTTGCTCTTGTTTTTAAGGAATAAATTACAAACGATACCGAACGATGTATACATATTATGTACTTTGTAAATTGATCGAGTAAATAATTTATTGATATTTAGTTACTTTTCCCTATCATAAAAGACCAAGATCGGGGGCCATATTCACCAAGGCAATTTGCATCAGCAATTTGTATCATTAAATACACGTATTCATGACCGGGGTTAATGACCGGGATGTCGTATCTACGGCTTTATTCAAGTTGTGGGTACGATATTTCGATTTGCATATTAACAAAGTGAGAAAGCTGTATATTTACTATCCGAATCACACCATTCAATGTCCAAATTAAGCCGACCAAAATGCCGATTCAAGGCACCGAAAGATGCAAAAGAAAATCTGAGACGATATCATAGCATTAGTTCGAACATACTCAGCTTTAAAGCTGCAATTAGCCTACGATGAGACAGGACTTAGTTGGTGTTGTACAAATCAATGTCGAAAAGAAGTTAAGACTTGATAATGATAATTATATTCCTTGTTTCAACAATGTTTATCACAGAACCAAGAAACTTCATGTCATATTTCTTTCCAAAGGCTTGAATAGACTACTTCTTTACGCTCTCATCTTACACATTTAAACGTTTCCAGGCCTTCAGTACTATCAGTACTTTGATTATTTAAAATCTGGATGAAGAATGAGGTAGGAACCCTGTTGACATCGTTGCAAAGTTTGTGTTAAATTTAGTTGCTGTGTGTGGTTTTTTTTTTTTTTTTTTTTTTCGAAAAATGTACGAATGTGATCATTTGTTAGCAAGGAGGGAATTTAAGAGTGAAGGACAGAAACTAAATGGTTGCTATTTTTTTGCGCCTCGACAAAGTTTGGGAACCATTCTACTAAGTCTGTGTTCGCTTAGGTGCTATACAACCCGTTCTAAATTGAGACTATTCTAAATACGCACTTTAGTTCATTCTTGGGAAAGTCAAGACTTGGAAATTTAGCCTAGACTAAATTCTAAAATCTAGAGTAGGTTGTTGAATACGACCCCGGGTCAAATTAACCAAACCATTTCAACCCAAAATGCACGTTTTATCTAGCGCACGTGTCCAGACTTTCTATGTCAAACATCCTTGATATAATAGTCAAACTATCATTTAGATGTATCAATTTCGGAAAACAATCGGATTTCGGATGCATAAATCAGACAGTCAGACTAAAATTGAGAACTTAATTGGTCAATGAAACCGTATTAAGATCTTCGCCTCTTTCAACTGTAATATGGACTGGTCCTAGAATTACACTGTTTTCGGTTAAAGTATGTAATCAAATATATTTGTGACCCGTCACGCAAAAATGGGTAATTTCGGAAGTACTACAAGTGTCGGACTGCGCCATCTGTCAAGGTCGAAATGTTTTAACAAACAGTGCCTTTTTAATCAGACATGATTATTTCATCTGATCATCTTATAATATGACTTACGTTGCGGGAGTGAAATAAACCCGTTGAATATTTTTGATATTATACAGATGTTATAACAAGTGGAATAACTATGCAAATAAGCTCAGAGCGAATAGTGACGCTATTTTGTTACCGCGAAAATGACGTCATAATGTTCATATTGTGACGTCAGTTTTAAACGGCGTTATAAGGTTCGTGGCAAATTGAAACTTTAAATATCAAAATTTTTGACGATTTTCTTTTGCAAAAATTCGGGTCATATTATAAAAAGAATATAAAATGTGTGCTCATAAATTACAGAATTTATTAAGCTCGTCTTCTATTAACAAATAAAAACTCGGCGCAGCCGCGTTTTTATCTGTTTATAGATGACTCGTTTAATAAATTCGGTATTCCATGACCACACATTCAATATCCTCTATTTCCTAGGTAATTCTTTCCAAAATACGACCTCTGGTTTACCTATGTTTACCTTTGTTTCGTCTCGAGGAATGGGAACATCGGGCAATTTTGTGAAATAAATGTGACCCGTCACGCGAAAAGGGACAATCTTGGAACTCCGTAGCAGGTGTTTGAATAAAAACAGACCCGTCAACAGTCGAAGGCATATCGAAAGATGTTATATCAATAGCTAAACGGTGCAAGGTGTTTGCGAACTATACCCCGCATTGCACGAAACAGCACTTGAAAAGCGGGGTATAATTTGCAAACAATATGCACCGTAGTGTCATTTTTGAACACAGGGCTGGATACTCGGTAAGCCAGTCATCTCTGCGGAGCCTGACATGGATCCGTACTTGTCTAAGTAAAGCCACCTGCCGAAAATGCCCCGGGGCCGGACTAGCCCCTCTCTTCCCAACTGCTGAACTAAAGTTAAGGGCCATTGAAATAATCACATGTCATTTCTTGAAAATTTATTGCAACAATTTCAACTTTTTCATTAACTGAGTTCGAGGATATGACTTTTGATAAATGCAAAGTATTTGAAAGGAGAAGGAGTCCAGCCTAGATCAACCAGAGGTCGCATCTCAAAAATTTCATACAGGAAGGCAGCTTGATCCCTTTAGATTCAGAAAATGAGCAAGTGAGAAAAGTTTCGACCCTAGCCAGTCTGCTGCACAATCCGACAAGTATGAATGAAGTCGACACTTTACGCACATTAAAGACGATCTCTTTTCGCGTGACGGGTCACAAATATCTTAAAAAATATTGGTTACAGCAGAGAAGAAACAGAGAACCCGTCTCGAAAAGAATTGTAAGGGAAAGTAGTTTCATCATTGAAGATATAGGTAATCTGTGGAAAGCGAATACTTGTGACTCTTATCAGCAAGTGCAATTTGCCAGTATTTTTTGCACTCCTGAAATGGCCCTCTTAGGCGTGATGGCAAAATAAATAAGTATTGCATAGTCCCGATTTTAAGGTCCCATAAAAAAGTTCTTAAGTTAAATTCAGCATCAACTCGTCTGCTGTAAGATTTTCTTCTTCAATCACAAGGCTTCAAAGGCATAGCCACCATGGCATATTAGAGGCCTGATTCTCTTAGACATTTCAAAGGATAATTAATGTATAGTGCGAAAGGCTCATTTCGGAAATGAAGTATACCCGTCAGAAAAGATAAGTCCACAATCATATTTCAATTTCCTTGAAATAATGATTTCATTGGTCATAGGAAAGGAAGATCTCTCATATCTAATTTATCGCAGAAAATAAAGAAAGTGGACTTATGGAATTTCACTATAAACATTCTTGTTTATGTCAACATTTAGCATCCGATTCTTTCAACAAACGTTGAACGCGAATGCATTCATCTTGAACGCGGGTTTTTCTATATGAGGGTCATATACAGTAAAACGTGTAATAAGCAACCATGAACGGGACCACCAAAAAGCGGTCGTTTAAGAAAATGGTCGCCTAATAAACCTTTTTGTTTACAAATTGGATTAATTGAATTCGTATGTTATTTCGAAAATCTAAGTAATTCTATGCTGTAAAAACTCTATAGAATCGTCTCATTGAGACGATTTTTGTGAGTTTGAACAACATTTATATGATTCATTAACAATAATTATTATATCAAGGATATCTACTTTTTTCAGATATTTCGATTCAAAGGAGGGGATTTTGAAAACGGTCGCTTAATAAAAATGGTCGCTCAGTAAACGTGGTGGCTCGACTATTATAGACTATATACGTGTGTTTACTTCTAATCCATTAAGAGTGGACATACTCTTGAGGGCTTCGAGCTGAACTATTTATATGTAAGGCTTAATGAAAAGGAGTGGCTGAAACTGCAAACTATCCTTTACGGGATGAAGGTGGTATTTTTCATGTCATGGAGATGTGAAAATAAATACATACACTGTATGAATACACTCAGAGAATAAATTACTAAGTATAAGTTTTTCGTT
This sequence comes from Fragum whitleyi, assembly GCA_948146395.1. Classification (NCBI taxonomy): domain Eukaryota; kingdom Metazoa; phylum Mollusca; class Bivalvia; order Cardiida; family Cardiidae; genus Fragum; species Fragum whitleyi. The sequence continues at coordinate 23,072,534 of OX411556.1, forward strand.
TTATAATATACTGAGTTCCATAAGAAAGTGTGAACTTTCACTTTTTGCATTTCTCTTGATTTTTAAAAGTTTGGGGAAATAATGGTGAAAATTTGATACCATACTTTAGTCAAGACCTTTTGAAATTAAAAAAAAAAAATAAATCAGTTTTGGATAAAGTATCGCATGCTGCATACGCGCAGGCAGAACATAAAATGTTGAGATTTTACCTCCTCACAACTTTTTCTTTTGAAAGAGCTATGTGTTGATGTTGCATTAAAGAGTTTTAGACGTTATTCAAAGCCATTTCGAAACAAAAGTTTTAATTTCTATGCAGACGTTACGTGTAAGTCAGCGTTAGACATTTCTACGTTTTTATGCCAGTAACCTGTCATTGAATGGTGCTATGGCGTTCTATGATATCTTGATATGCTTATTAAAGACCGTAAAAAATGATGACCACAATTTCTATTGGAACATGATTGCTCAATCAATTTTAATGGCGTTCTGAATCTGACAAAGTTCGATTTCTTTGAACGACGTTTATTGGTAGTCAAAGCACACTGTGGCATCATGCATAATTGTATTGAATATGTGATTTTATGCTTAGGAAAGTCGCATAGATTCAACTAATTGCGCTTTCAGACCAATTATTCGCCTAACGCGTGATAGCAGAAAGTATCTGCTCATCGCGAGTTTTTTGTTTTCAAATATTGTTTGCACATATTCTAATTGATAGTCATACGACGTTTCATGTTGATATATTGTGTAATTTCAGAGATATTCAAAATAAAAAAGTGCACACTTTCTTTTGGAACTAAGTATATAACCAATAGTTAAAAATATTCTCTTCATATCTATAAAATTGATATCGTGAAGCTATTTAAATGCAACTATCGTTGCCATATCTAGATAGGTTTCTTTTGAGTTTCCTTCGTTTGTAGGTTTATGTACAAAATAGATGCGTACTCGAAGGTTTTTTTTTTTTTTTTTTATTTAAAAAGATTTTTCAGCCAATCAGAATGCTTAAAGCTCAGCAAACAAGCAAGTTCTCATTTTTTCTCAATGTTTCCCTATTAATTAACGTTACTTTCAGTGTATGAAAAATTCGGTTTGTGGAAAATGGTAACACAAAAAGGTCTAAACATTTATGAGCCTTTGCGTGATATTTCCAACGATTTGAAATGTTCGTGAGTGGCAAATATTGTGTAGCATAGACAGCCACACACTGTAAATATAAAGTTTCCCGATTACTACAGCTACTTTGAGATATTATTTATATAATAAATGCATAGTAAAGACCCTGGTCAGACTGTGCGGATGAACAGGCTGATCAGAGGCTTTGCTTTGCGCATATTTGAAATTTTTGGAAATCTCAGACACAGGCTCAATTTTATTTCTTTTTGTAAAACAACATTTATTTCCTGTTTACAAATAACAAACATACAATATTTTTGTCTTTAAATTGTCAATTTTATTGTCATTTAGGCAGATTTTCCTTGAGAACGGATATTTTTTTCAGACTACTGGACCATTCAAGATCAAGTAAAACTACAACAAACGTCACCCGTGATCAAACAAAAGTACATTCAGCATCGTCTTAGGAGATTAAAGAAATCAGTGACCCATTTAAAGAGAGCTGGCTAGAATTTCTGCTGAATCAGGCCTAAGACCACGATCTAGTCTAGAACGTGAGTTTTGGACTGTGCTTCACGCTATAAAGTCTAGCACAAAATCCTTAGAAGTCAGTTCTCCTCTAGACTGCTGTTTCGGAAGACTCTAAGCAATTCCTAACTAAAGTCTGTCAGAGATTGAAAATGACACAGATCAGCGTGAAGGAGAAAACAGCCATCGATATGTCCGAGCGGAAATCTGTAAGTCTTAATTTATCTATTTTTTATTTTTTTTTTAATTCTTTTATTTATTTGTTTATTTATTATCATTTTTTTTTCTTCTTTTTTTCATTTTTTTCTTATTTACTTATTTCAATAGAAAAAGTCATAATCTTTTTTTCATTTACATGCTTATTTCTTAATACACTCTTAATTTATTATTATTATTATTATTATGCTTTGACCCATCATGCGAAAAGAGACTGCCTGTGAAATAAATTTTACGATAATTATTTTGTCTATCGAAATCCTCATAACTATAGCTGGAATAGTTTATCCTTTCTATCGCTTACATTTGTTCATCACCGCCCTTTTCTATCTGTGCTTTTTCTACGAGAACAATCTTTAACTATTTTCATGAAAACAAAGCTGCCACCATAGCGCAGTTGGTAAGGCATAAGACTTCCAATCTTAAAGTCGTGGGTTCGATTCCCGGTGGCGGCAAATATCCTTTCAGACGTTTGTCTCTCACCAATGGGTAGATAATCGTAAACCTATGTGATAGCAGTCGCCAGTCGGAGGCTAGGAAAGGGTGTAATGGTAGTACAGGTATAAGAAATACCAGGAATCTATTGTTAGGTGCTCCGGCCGTTGCGATATAACTGCGAAATTGTTGAAAGCGGCGTAAAACCCATTCAAACAAACAAACAAACATGAAAACAAAAATGAAACCTAAACGCTGACTATCACAAATTAATGTTCCCTTATGATTTTAAATCGGATATCACTGTGGAGATATGTAGAATATATGCAGCAGAGAGTCAGGCGAAATTGGCCACTAAATCAGGCTTAATTTTAAGATTTGCTTGGTTATACAAAGTCGGTGGGCAATTCAATCAGCTCTTGCGTTCGTTTTTATTCAGTGGCGAATTTGAGAAAAAAAGGTTACACGGGTAGGCACAGAGCTATTAAACAATAAATTCGGCTTCCCTTTATTTCAACTTATTTCTCTATTTTTATACCCAAACGGTGGACATACATTGATACCATATTCTCCGTATGAAAGTCTGCTATGTCAACTATCAATATAGCTTTTTTGAAGTCGACGATGGAAGGGCTTAACTACCATTACGCACGTGCGTAATAGAAATAAATCTTCTTTCCAAACAAGTCGTTTGTGAATGATCATAACATCGAAACTACAGCTTATTCAAGCTGTAGATACGATGTTTTGATTATTCACCAACGCTCAAATAATAAAAATGGGGAGCGGACGAAGGACATTCATCTTTTGCCACAGTCCACACATCGTCTTTATCCTATATTCTATGTTGGTCGAGTTATAAGCGCGTATAATTTTCCAAATCCTAGTTACGCCTTTGGATGGGACTAGTCTAGTCTGTCTGTCTAATCGTCCTTTTCTTAATAACACATTTCCTTCTACATTAATGCGCAAGTTCGGACGTAACTATCACAAGGGGTCTCAGTATATGGTCTCTTGGATTTTGTCATGGTTAATTGTCAATATGTTTGGTCACAGAAGAAAGGAATTTGTATGAAATATTTCTTATACATCCCCTCATAAAATAAGTGTTGTATTGATTAGAGTGAAACTTTCACAGATATTTCCATGTCGTGTACCTAGAATATTCGGTGCAGTCATAGTTAATCGTGTAATAACATTCGTTTTTAAAACATGTCATTTGTATGACGGACATTATATGATTGAAATGGCTGAAATTGGAATAAAAGCTTGTTTTCTCGGCTCAATTAAGGTACATGTAATAAGAATCCATAGAAATATTTTATTGCGTCTTTAATGCTCCAAGTAACTAAAGTACTATGTTGAGAGCCATTTCATTGAAATTCGGACAATGCAATACTATTTTCTTTGTGTATAGTTTGTCAACATAATTCTTTTCACTTACTGGCGGTCACATTTATTGATGAAGCGGTATTTGTTCTGTGAGTTCCCACAGAAAAAAAAACAACAACGGGCCCCTTTTGGGCCAGAAATAAGTTGGTCCTATAGTTTATCATATTTCTTTAATGCTTTTCGGTGGTTTATCGAGGAATAACGGTAGATTATCACTTGATAATCTCACGGCAAAAGCAGTGAAATTATCAAAATTTTATACCCTGCTTTGATGAATTTCACACTATCTGACGTCATCTATGCGGGGCGAAATAAGTGACGTCACAATGAACGTTGCAAAGCAATCACGTGCAAAATGACGCGCTTTACGAAAATATGTCCTAGAAATATCTTGTTTTGTTCATTTTTGCATTAAAGAAATAGAATAATCGTTTGTTTTTCGAGTAAGATCGATTAATATTTCATTTCGTGAACAACAAAAGATATATTTTCACTCGTGGCTCTGCCACTCGTGAAAATTTAGCTTTTGTTGTTCACTCAATGAAATATAAATCGATCTTACACTTAAACAAACGATTATCCTCTATATCCATCACGTGACCCATCAACAGTATGAACTGTTTCAGCCACTCGCAGTAAGCACCGAACTGCTACCCGCTTGCGAAAATACTTTTGAAACATATTTTGTATGATAAAACAAATTAACACAAGAGCGATCAGGTAATAAAAAAAGTTATTATATGGTGTTTCGTGTAAGTGAAAAACTATTTCCCTCGGTGTAGGGTATGCCTTTATGAACCGTTGACCTTTGCCATCGGAATCGGGCAACAGTCAAGACTCTTGTCAGACTGTGCGGATGCGTAGGCTGGTCCGAGTCTTTGCTTGATGCACATGTGCATTTGTTAGAAATATCACACCCTGACTCACATTATGTTTTGATAAATGGATTCAAAGACTTTCTCATACAAGGAATCCACCCCACACACAAAGAAAGGGGATATGAATCCAAGTATCCAAGAATAAAGTTTTGAATATTTGAAACTATTAAATTTTATGCAATTTCGAATTCATGTCATTTTTGTTTTGATTTTTTCCAGATTCAAGCTATTACGAGAAGAAGTTGGATCCCTGTCGGTATGCTGGGGTTAGTCGTAGTCGCATTGGTCGTTGGCGCAACAATTGCTGGCATTTTTGTGGGAAGAAACATGACTAGCGATATATATGGGGTTTGTATTTACATTTCTTATGTTAATAAACACGGATTTATATGAAAAAAATCAGTAGCAGCTTAGACTTGTAATTCATTCGTTAGGAACTTTTTTGTTTTTCTCTTTCCATTCGTAAATCATAATAGATGCTCTTTTCATTCGTAAATCATAAGAAATGCTCTTGTATCTGATAAAGAAACAAAAATAAAGTAATCGCAAAATCTAACTCGTTCTTAAGTCTCATTTCGTTTTTGTTGAATGTGCAAAATAAGCCAAAGACAGAAGATAATACTTGCTGTTCATAAAATGATGTAGAAGATGATAAATTACAAAAACAAACGTTTTCCTTAAATTGCTTTTCTATTTGAGTTATCCTTTGAGCCTTTGCGTTACAATTCCATAAATTTAACAAATAATATATTAAACTAAGAAATATATATTTGAAAAGATCAGGTAAACCACTATTCTTCCTTATAAACGTTTGTCAAAACGACAAGTTATAGCGTTGATAGGCAACACAAACCGCACAGTCTGCCAAAGAAAAAGATGGTTAGACCTCCTTTGAAAATGTAGATATACAATTCAACCTTGAATTTCTGTTCCATTTTCACAAGAGCTACAGATACTGTTAAGAAACATATCTCAAAAGGCATTTCTTTATGAACTGTATTCCTTTGTCGACTAAAACATTTCGCATTTTATAACACCTTCTGGTGAGCGTAGACACTCAAATACGGTCCTCTTATTCGATCTGAGACCTCTTTATATCACTTAACTAACATTTCAGGAAGCCTGGGCGACATTTCACAATAAAGACACGGATACAACTATGAAACAGAGATTTATCGTCGACGGTCAGGAAGTAGCTATCGTAAAACCAGGAGAGTTAACCGCGATCTTGGACTACGAAAAGGTGAATTATAAATTCTCTATCTGAACCCCCTTCTTAATAAATATTTTTAAACACGCCATGTTCTTTTTTTCGTTGTTGAATATTTTCAAAATTAGATTCGATAACGAATGGGAAAAAATTAAAGATATATTTCCAAAACCTTCCGGTCTCAAATATATAGAATTTTAAACATTATTAGTATCTTGTGTTCGCATTTATCAATTCGCAGATTCAAATACAGAAATGGTTTTGTTGCTGTTGATCACAACGACGGTTTTATATTATGATTTGCAACAGATTACGATCATCCTTAAATACGGAGTGCTAAAACCAAAACTTATACGTGGCGTTAAACCATAATACTAAGCACTTTAAAAGCATTTCGGAATGACATATTGTGTTATTTTGTCCTCTTATAGAATCACGTAGTAATGCAGGTCGACGGAATGCGTTTACATCCAACAAACGACTGTCTGTGTTTCGTTTACAATTTTGATACTACTACACTGATGGATTTGGAAGAGGTAGCTGAAACTCTACATTCCGGAAATGTAAGTATTTACAGTGTCCATGCTGTTCGCAGCATATCTCTAGGGAAAAATCTGGCCCGGAATTGCATGTGCAAAAATATCTCATTTAGCTAAATCTAATGAGAAATTAAGATTTTTTAGTGAGATATTCACTAGCAAATCAATGGCTCAGTACAAAACAGTTGTAACTGCCCATATAATGATATAGGCAGTTACAACTGGTTTTTAACTGATCGAACAAAATCCTTCACTAAAATCAATTTTACTTTGAGATTTTTCTCTCATTAAGCAAGTTTCAATGAGAATTCTGGCAGAAAAATGAGAGATTATCTCAATATCTCGTCCAAAAATGATCCCTGATGTACACAAAACTTTGGCAGAAAGTATAGACCAAGATCAGCCTTCACTAGAGCCAACTTAATCATACTGAAAGGAATCTTGAGTCTAGTTAATTGAAATGTCCAATAAACTGATGTGCGGTTTTAAAGCAAGATGAAATATCCCGCTAAATAAGATTATTAAGACGTTAAAAGAAATGATTTTCAGCATTTTGAGTGAAAACATTCGACGTCGTCAAGGCTACTCGTTTAAGCCAATGCAAAACCATCTTCGTTTCCTCATGACTTTTGACACTTTCTGCATTGTTTCGTATGAATTTGTTGCTAAATATGACGGAAAAAATGGTCCACATTTTCACTTGGTTGAAATGAAAGGTCATTCTTTGTTGTTGTTGTACGCCCGAAGAGTCATATTATGTTATGGCCCCGGTCGTCCGTCCGTCCGTCCGTCCGTTTGTCTGTCTGTCCGTTAGCATTTTAATGTGTGCGCAACTCCTCCTAAACTATCAATGGGAATGAGCTGAAACTTTGCACAATTTCTCTTTATCATGCTTTGTCGTGAATAAGACCTTTGAAATTCAAATCGCTCCAGTCATTCCTGAGAAATCTTTAATTATCTGCCCTTGAATTTAACGAAAATCTCTATTTTTGTGTACACAACACCTCCTAAACTATCAATGGGAATGAGCTGAAACTTTGCACAATTTCTCTCTATCATGCTTTGTTGTGCATAAGACTTTTGAAATTCAAATCGCTCCAGATATTCCTGAGAAATCTTGAATTACCTGCCCTTGAATAAAACAATAACTCTTTTTTTTTGTTTTTTTTTTGTGTGAAACTCGTCCTTTACTATCAATTGAAATGAGCTGAAACTAGACACAATTACTCTCTATGATGTCTAGTTGTGCATAAGACTTTTCAATTCAAGTCCAGTCATTCTTGAGTTATCTTGAATTATCTGCCTTGATTTGATGAAAACAAAATTTCTTGTCAGCTCATTTCCTCCTGCATTTTGGATGGGAATAAAAGGAAACTTGCCACAATGACTCTGTAGGTTGTCTATTTGTGCTTAGGACTAAATATATTTTCATATTTAAAGTAGTTCCTGATTTATCTGCCCTTTACTTCACAAAATACAAATGTAGTTTAAATTAACAGATTTAATTGGATTGAAAAGAATCTTGCCACAATGTAACCCTGATATTTGGTTGAGCATTAGACTTCAGAAATTCAAAAAGCTTGGGTCTTTCTTGTATTATCTGCCCTTGAATTGATTGAAATTCACTATATTTCTTTTGTGAGCATCTCGTCATACTTTGAATTAGAATGAACTGAAACTTGCAAAATGACTGCTTGGCGTAAAGTTGTGCATAAAATCATTTTCAATTTACACTCAAAAGTTCATACTATGTTATGGCTCCAGTCATCTGTCTGAGAAGCTCTTGTTATTGCTGTTGTTATTAATGACTCCGGTCTGTCAATTACTCTCAATCTTCTATTGCCAAGGTTGAAGCAGAAGGAAGCTTTCCAGTCAAAAAGTCACAACTGCATGTATCTGGAAATCTGATAAATCTATCAAGTTTGTCAAAAAGATCTGTAGAGCTGTGTGACGGGTGCACGATACTTCAGGCTTCAACGGAGGAGTCGAAAGGTAAACTTCCCCATCACATAGACAAATATTCTGAGAGAAAAAAAAAGAAAACTTGACACTCCGAAATTCTCCGAATAAATTGTTCTTACTTATTCTTTAGTATGTAGTAAAATACATGTAGTTATAACTCGGTTTATCCAGAGATATACCAAATATATTCAGTCTAACTCTTTCTAAATGCGATAGATTTAGATGTGTTACAAATATCCTTGAATACTAGAAGCTCTTGAGCGCCGAAATCGCTCAACAAACCCGAATGAAATAATTCTACAAAAAATAAGAATATATTTAACCGACTAAGACCAATTTCACCATTTTAGTAGATAGCAGACAGAAAGAGCTTAAGATCAGACAGCATGAAAAGGGTAAATAACTCTTCTATACTTAACCCAATTAAGATCAGTGTGTCTCAAAAAGAAATCTCGCCACAATTGCCATATAACTCCCGTAAACATGTGTATCCAATGAGCTTGTGCGTGACATTTCCAACAATTTGAAATGTGCGATTGAGATGAATACATTGAGCAGCATAGAAAGCCTCATACTATAAATATAGAAATACCTAATGGTCTAGATATACATTAAGGCCTTTAATATCTACAAAACGCATAGTAAAGATCCTGTGCAGATCACAGGCGTATCTAGGACTTTGAAATTTATACGCACTCTGAATGCGACAACTAAAGAATATGGGATAAAGACATGTGTGGACTGTGAAAAAAGATGAACGCCCTCCGTCCGCTCCCCTTTTCTTTGATTTGAGTGTTGGTGAATAATCAAACCATCGTAACTACAGCTTCAATAAGCTGTTGTTTCGATGTTACGAACATTCATCAACAATATTTTTCAACAGAAGATCATTTCTTTTACACACTTGCGTAAATTGCGTAATGGGAGTTACGCCCTTGCAGATGCACATGCTGGTCAGAGTCTTTGCTTTGAAATTGTTGGAAATCTCGCACACAGGCTCAAATTATTTCCATCTTACAGGTGCTAAGGGCTTGGAAAGGCGGAAACGACGAAATGTTGTATGTCCATCTGGTATATCTATGTTCGCCCTAACGGGTGTTATAGAGATAAAACAACAAGACGATGGTCGAGTAGATGCATTTGGCGCTAGTAAAAACGACGGAACTGGGATAGCGATAGAAACATCTTGGCCAACAAATTTTGAATTTGAATTCGAAACATTTTCGTTTACAGTAGAAGACACTCTTTCGTCCGACGGTGTTATTCTTTGGGACAATCCATTTCTACAAGACCATAACGAATGCAATACGCATGATTTCATAGGCATTGAAATAACACTGTAAATAAAACCATAATATCGATTTAGACGTTAAATATGCATATCAACTAACCTTATATGAAATGGCGACTTATATCGCTTATTTCGGAGATTTTCAAACAGATAATCTGGCGATAGATAATCTTATCATGAATAGAATCTTTTCAACGATTGTGTTAAGAAACATTCGGTCAAACACACTATTGGAGCACAAATTATCCTTGCGTCGCAGTCGCGGGAGTGAAGTAACACAGTTGAATAAACATGTAGTTGAAATAAGGCTTCTTTTTCGTTTCGTTATCCCATCACTAGCAACAAATACATAAATACATTATAGCTTAATTATGGCACTTGATCACGTGACTAGCTGCTTAAACTTCTCTGGCGGCTATAAGATTGTTTTTCTTAAAAACAAGAGGATCATGATGGTCCTTTATCGCTCATCTGAGTAAGTCAACTCATAACTTGCCGACCATTTTAAAGGTACCAGATATTGTTTGATGTACATTTAGGGTGGTCTTGAAAGAAACATACCTTAATTTCGTCCTACTGCAATTTGATTTTATTTTTTAATTTTTGCAATTATTTAACCTTTCTCTTACCTTAGCAACCAAAGTTATAGAAAAAATTGAATTCTTTTAACATCTTTACTAGACTTACACCTTAAGAACACCCTTGAACAGTTTAAAATTGATTGGCCCAATGTTTAAGAGATGAATTGGTTCCAAGATTTTCGGCAATTTTTGGCCTTTTCATGGAAACTAGAGTTTTTGATAGAATTAAAATATTTAAACAACTTGGGTAGAGCTTTATCACTGGAACATCCTCGCCAAGTCTCAGCTTGATTGGCCCAGTAGTTTAGGAAAAGAAGATTTTTCTGTGATTTTGGGCAATTTTCAATCTTTCTATTACCAGGGAAAAGAAATTTTGACAGAATTACTTTTTTTAACGACTTTGATAGAGCTTCACTAAAGGATCCTCCATGCCAAGATTCACATTAATTGACCAAGTAGTTTAGGACGTGAATATTCTTTTCTAAGATATTAGAAATTTTAGGCGGTTCTGTTACCATGGCAACCAAAGGTTTTGATAGAATTAAATTCTTTTAACAACTTTTGAAGAGCTTTACCCAAGGAACATCCCTGCCAAGTTGAGGATGATAAGATATTAAAAGAAATTGTTGACGGACGGTCAGACGAACGGACGGCGAGTGATCACAATAGCTCACCATGATCACTATGTGCTCAGGTGAGCTAAAACAAGAGGACCATGATGGTCCTAGATCGCTCACCTGAGTCTCTTGACCCCTACAACACTTTAATTAAATAGACAGATGTCAACAAGGAGATAACTTCTACATAAGACCAATACCATGGAATGTTTTCAGCCAAGAACAAGAAGGACATGTCTTTTCGCTCTTTGATTTTATGTAAAAACAGATGCACCTGGGTGGAGCCCAAATGAGACCCCAGGATCTTGATATGAACAAACTTGGTAGAGGTCCACTAGATGATGTTACATAATAAATATGGAAGCTATCTGCCTTCTGGTTTCAAAAAAGAAGATTTTTGAAGATTTTCATTTTTTACCCTTTATTCACGCATGCTGCTCAGATGAGCTAAAATGGATGCGTCTGGACAAAGCCCAAGTATGACACCAGGGTCTTGATATAAACAAAGTTGGTAGAGGCCCAATAGATGATTCTACATACCAAATATGAAAGTTGTCTGCCTTCTGGTTTCAGAGAAGATTTTTGAAGATTTTCATTTTTTTACCCTTCATGCTCAGAAGAGCTTAAAGAGATGCGCCCAGGCAAAGCCCAAATATGACCCCAGGATCTTGGTATGAACAAATTTGGTAGAGGTCCACTAGATGATGCTACATACTAAATATGAAGTCTGTCTTACATCTGGTTTCAGAGAAGAAGATTTATTAACATTTTCACTCTTTGATTTATATAGTTGCGGCTGGAGCACCGAACAATGGACTCCTTGTAGAGACCGTGAGTTACATTGTAAGTTAAGTACTGTTCTGGTGAAAACAATGTATGGATGAAACTACTTTTAACGGACGCTGAAAGTAAATAGATTTTACAGCGAAGCGTATGCACATGATACAAAACAGATGTATTACGTCTTTTCAGCGGATGCAAAGATTTTAATACGTTTAACATCGTCAATGAATACGTCGGTGCATTGGGGCCGTGCCGTTTGGTATTAGTTTAGAGGGAAACCAAAGTATGGACATGATATGAGCAAATGTACTAAAGGGCCAATACTTTATGTTACTATCTAGTAAAGCCTTTAGAGAGAAATGATCTTTAATTATTTTATTTTCCCACTTTTTATTACTTTGGAAACGAGGATAGATTTGAGTTTTTGAACAACGTGGTTTTACCTGAGGTAGTTTTATCCAACGAACCTTCCAGACAACCTTTAGCAAATAAAGACCGGTTTAGTTGTGCAGTCTGAGCTTAGAATACACTGTCTGCATTTTCCTTGATTTGTCTTTTTTAGAAAATACTTGAGGCAACTTTTTGATATGTCCAAAAATAGAAAATTTGTTTAAACAAAATTTAAATTCAACATGTTAATGGTTTGAATTGTATTAAGATAGGAAAACGAACCGCCTTTTCGTACGTTCGATCTCCTGTAGCCGCCTTCATAGAGCAGCCTGTGGAGCGTCGGACTATCAATCTAGAGGTCCAGGGTTCGATCCACGACGGCGGCACTCATCCTCTCTGACTATTTGTCTCTCACCAATGGGTTGATAATCGTAGACCTGTGTGAGATAGCAGCTGGAGGCTAGGAAAGGATGTGATGGTTGTACTGGTGAAATACCAGGAGTCCATTGTTAGGTGCTCCAGTCGCCGCGATATAACTGAACTAGAAAGCCATGAATGGCTTGAGTCACTCCACAGGCTTGAAATTCTTGAAAAAGCAAATCTAAAGTTTGCCTAGACTTTAAGATATTTTGGGTTCTACGGATATTGAAATGAATTTCAAAGTTTCCACTTTATAACATATAGAAAATTGACTCTGCCCATAAAAGACATATTTTTCATCTAATGACATTTATTTTTTGCTGCATGATAAAGGTTCACTCAAGGATCATTCCAGTGAAATTTGGTTGATATCAATCAATTACATTCTGAGAAAATGGTTTTTAAAGTTTCCACTATATATCATAAAGAGAAATGACCTCCGCCTATAAAATACATATTTTTCATCCAATCACAATAATTTTTGGTACACTGTTAAAGGGTCACCAAAGGATCATTTCAGTGAAATTTGGTTGATATCCATCGATTACACTCTGAGGAATTGATTTTGAAAGTTTCCACTAAATATTTATAGAGAAATGATCTCCGCCCATAAAATACATATTTTTCATCCGATCACAATAATTTTTGGTAGGCTGATAAGGGGTCACCAAAGGACCATTTATCTAAAATTAAATTGGTATTCATCAATTAGAATCTGAGAAAACTCACTTTTAACCATATTTGGAAATTAGCCACGCCCATTAAATCCATGTTTTTCATAGGATCAAAATTTCTTGAACAACTTTGAAAGAGGGTCACCCAAGGATCATTCCTGTGAAGTTTGGTTGAAATTTATCCAGTAGTTTCTGAGGAGAAGATTTTTAAAGAAAAAGATTACGACCGGACGGACGACCGCATGACGGACACAACGCCATGACAATAGCCCCAGTGGCTTTCAGCCAGTGGAGCTAAAAATGTTGAAAGTGATGTAAAACTCCATTCAATCAATCGATCCTCTGTAACAGACATCCTGGATCTGCTACTGACGGTATGGCCATTAGGCAACCACAATAGCTCACAGTGTTCAGTGGAGCTATGAAAGAGCACCGCCTATGTGTTCCTACACCTAGCTGCTAGGTGCTGGATAGAGAATAAAACAATAGCCCCAGTGGCTTTCAGCCAGTGGAGCTAACAAGAGGCCTTTGAGGGCCACTATCGCCCCACTGGCACTTTATGTCTAACAGATTTATGAAAATTAATAAATAACTTAACTTAGCTAAGCAATAATCTCATTGTAAGCAAATAATCATCTAAAGGCAAAATTACCCTAATCATGAAATGAAAGAAAAACTTATGTTAACAAATAAAATTACATGAAATTCCCTTCAATGACACAGAATAACATTTCAAAGAGGTTAAATGTATGCATAGTCACACAGTAAGTAACATTTTATGAAAGTTTCTTGAAATCTATCAATAAATGTACAAAGTAAAAGTTGTGGTTACAAGAAATAATGCATCACAAAGGCCCCTGTTTCCATGACACAGAATTACCAAGAAAAATATCAGAGAGAGGTATATCAAAACTAGAGGCGCTTGAGCGCCTGATTCGCTCCACAGGCCTGAATATCCTGATAATGATTACTAGAGGATGATAAGGCTGTATAAAACAAGAATCATTCCAGTGAAATTCGTTTGAAATCCAAAAATAAAAAATTCAACACTAACAGAATGTTACACAATATACTGGTACTCTCTCCACAAAATTTTGATTGTAGATCTTTCCGCTACATTAAACACCGCTATAAAGGTGTTACTTCACAATAATTGTTTGTCATCAAAACAAAATTCTAACTAATGATAATTAGTAGTAAAATATTAAATCCAATATGTTTTTTCTGCCACATGCCTTAGAGTGAAATTTGATTGAAATCCATCCAGTGCTTTAAGAGGAGAAGATTTTTAAAGTAAAAGTTTACAGACGGACACACACACAGACGACAGAGAAGTTTCAGAGAAGAAGAATTTTTATATTGTACCATATAGGGCCATTTTTTGGTGAATTGGCAGCCTGTAGCACCCAATTTATTGGCCCAATCAGGATAAAAGGAAGGAATCTGAAAGTGCATGTCCCAAGCGTCATTCCTGTGCAGTTTTGTTGAAGTCTGACAGGTTGGGTAAACAAGAGCTTCGCAGAGCGGCGCATATACGCCCGATGGGGCTTGTCAGTAACCTTGGCTTGTCAGTAACGTGAGCTTGAATGATAGCTAAAAATATTTCAAACAGACAGACAAACAATTGGTGCCATAACATAGTATGACCTTTTGAGTGTAAATTGAGAATGATTTTTTGCACAACTATATGCCAAACAGTTATTTTGCAAGTTTTAGTTCATTCCAATTCAAAGTGTGACGACTTGGTCACAAAAGAAATATAGTTAATTTCAATCAATTCAAGGGCAGATAATACAAGAAAGACCCAAGCTTTTTGAATTTCTGAAGTCTTATACTTAACCAAATACAATGTATCAGGGTTACATTATGACAAGATCCATTTAAATCCGATTAAATTTGTAGGAGTTGTGCACACACGCGCACAAAAATATCTGTAAATTTAAACTATTTTGTGAAGTAAAGGGCAGATAAATCAGGAACTACTTTAAATTTGAAAATATATTTAGTCCTAAGCACAAATAGACAACCTACAGAGTCATTATTGCAAGTTTCCTTTCATTCCAATCCAAAATGTAGGAGAAAATGAGCTGACAAGAAATTTTGTTTTTCATCAACTCAAGGGCAGATAATCCAAGATAACTCAAAAATGACTGGAGCATTTGAATTGAAAAGTCTTATGCAAAACTAAACATCATAGAGATTAATCGTGTCTAGTATCAGCTCATTTCAATTGATAGTTAAGGAGGAGTTGCACACAAAATACAGTGATTTTCGTTTAATTCAAGGGCAGATAATTCAAGATTTCTCAGAAATGACTCGAGCGATTCAAATTTCAAAAGTCTTATGCACAACTAGACATCATAGAGAGTAATTGTGTGTAGTTTCAGCTCATTCCCATTGATAGTTTAGGAGGAGTTGCGCACACAAAAAATAGTGATTTTCCTTAAATTCAAGGGCAGATAATTCAAGATTTCTCAGGAATGACTAAAGCAATATGAATTTCAAAGGTCTTATGTACAATAAGACATCATAGAGAGTAATTGTATGTAGTTTCAGCTCATTCCCATTGATAGTTTTGGAGGTGTTGCGCACACAAAAACTAGAAAGCCATGAATGGCTTGTGTCGCTCCACAGGCTTGAATTTCTTGTAATAGCAAATCCAAGTTTTGACTAAATTTTAGATATTTGGGTTTCACTGATGTTGAAATGGTTTTTAAAGTTTCCACTATTAATTCATATAGAGAAATGACCTCCGTCCATAAAAGACTTATTCTTCATCAAATCACAATAATTTTTGGCTGCATGATTAAAGATCACCCAAGGATCATACTAATGAAGTATGATTGATATCCATCAGTTACATTCTGAGAAAATGATTTTCAAAGTTTCCACTATATAACATATACGGAAATGACCTCCGTCCATAAAATACATATTTTTCATCCGATTACAATAATTTTTGGTAGACTGATAAAAGGTCACCCTAGGATCATACATGTAAAATTTGGTTGATCTCTATCTCTTGGATTCTGAGAAAATGATTTTCAAAGTTTCCACTATATAACATATAGAGAAATGACCTCCGCCCATACAATACATATTTTCCATCCGATCACAATAATTCTTTGCAGACTGATAGAGGGTCAGCCAAGGATCATTCATGTAAAATTTGGTTGATATCTATCAGTTAGATTCTGAGAAAATGACTTTCAAAGTTTCCACTATATTACATATAGAGAAATGACCTCCGCCCATAAAATACATATTTTTCATCCGATCACAATAATTCTTTGCAGACTGATAAAGGGTCACCCAAGGATCATTTATGTAAAATTTAATTGGTATCCATCAATTAGAACCTGAGAAAAGTCACTTTTTACCATATTTGGAAATTAGCCACGCCCATTAAATCCATGTTTTTCATTGGATCAAAATTTCTTGAACTACTTTGAAAGAGGGTCACCCAAGGATCATTCCTGTGAAGTTTGGTTGAAATACATCCAGTAGTTTCTGAGGAAAAGATTTTTAAAGAAAAAGTTTACGACCGCACGCACGGACGCACGGACGGACACAACGCCATGACAATAGCCCCAGTGGCTTTCAGCCAGTGGAGCTAAAAACATTGATTTTGATTATATTCAAGGACAGATAATTCAAGATTTCTCAGAAATGACTGGAGCGATTTGGATTTCAAAGGTCTTATGCACAACTAGACATAGGGAGTAAGTGTGTGTAGTTTCAGCTCATTCCCATTGATAGTTTAGGAGGAGTTGCGCACATAAAAAACAGTGATTTTGGTTATATTCAAGGGCAGATAATTCAAGATTTCTCAGGAATGACAGGAGCGATTTGAATGTCATAGGTCTTATGCACAACTAGACATGAAAGGGAGTAATTGTGCCAAGTTTCAGCTCATTCCAATTGATAGTTTAGGAGGAGTTGCGCACACAAAAAATTGCTAACGGACAGACAGACCGACGGACGGACAGACGACCGAGGCCATAACATAATACGACCCTTCGGGCTTATAAAAAAAGAAGAAATTTTATATATTACCATATAAGGCCATTTTTTGGTGACATGGCAGCCTAAAGCACCCAATTTATTGGCCCAATCAGGATTAAAAGAAGGAATCTGAAAGGGCATGTCCCAAGCACCATTCATATGCAGTTTGGTTGAATTCTGACAGGTAGTTTCAGGGAAGAAGATTTGTTTTATTTCACTATAAGGGGCCCTTTTTTTGGTGACTTGACAGCCTGTAGAGCCCAAGTTATCAGCCTGATCAGGATTAAAAGAAGGAATCTGAAAGGGCATGTCCTAATCATCATTCCTGTGAAATAAGGTTAATTCTAACCAGTAACTTCAGAGAAGAAGATTTTTCATATTTCAACATAAGAGGCCCTTTTTTGGTGACGCGACAGCCATAGCACCCAAGTTATCTGCCTGATCAGGATGCTAAGAAGGAATGTGAAAGATTATGTCCTAAGCATCATTCCTGTGAAATTTGGTTGAATTTTGACCAGTTGTTTCAGAGAAAAAGTTAATCAAAAAAAAGTTTACGCACACAAACACAGATGAACAGACACATAACGGACAAGAGGCAATGGCAATAGTCTGCTGGACTTCGTCTAGTGGATCAAAATATAAGTTATCCCCCTAAATAGTTTATATCACTCTTTTGATAGTGAAGGTGTGTACCTAGTTTCAAAGGAAAGCCATAAGGATCACAGTGAGATTCACAAACAAGAGCACTGCCTACGGGTGCCTACGCTCGGCTGTCGAGTGCTGGATGGTGGGAAAAAATCTAAGTCGAAAAAGGGGCATAATTTGCACAAAATGCATCTAGAGTTATCCCCCTTGATAGTATAGGTTGGTCTTTTGATGGTAAACATGTGTGCCAAGTTTCAAGTGAATGCCTTCAGTAGAACCAGAGATATAACAAAATGTCAAAGTGTTCGCACCACGACGACAACGATGACGACAACGACACAGAGGCTATAGCAATACCTCGGGTTTTCTCTGAAAACAGACGAGCTAAAAAATGCTAAGGCTATAGCAATGCCCTGGGTTTTCTGCAAAAACAGCCGAGTTAAAATATGAATAAAGAAAATTTGGCGACACAGTTTATTCTTTTAACAATAGTTAATAAATTAACCTGAACAAAGAACTTTTTCCAATTGATACATCTGATTAATCAGAAATCACATAAACAATTCAAACCTTGTTATGCCACCACTGGCATTTCCTGCTTTTGCAGTAGATAGAGACAAAGACCAGCCTGAACACAAGTGTAGTCTGATACATATATAATACATTCCTAGTGTATTGTATAAAAAAAAATATCTAGCGAGGTTGGGAGAATTGATCATTGTCAAGGCTCTGCCGAGACAATTATCAATTCTCACAACCAAGTTAGATATTTTTTTCATACAATACACTACGTACGTATTATATTTATCTTACAACCTTTATTTGTCTTGTTTTCGTTGATGTTTCTAACTAAAATGCAAGTTTCTAAAAGTAACCGCATTATATCATTGTTCTATAAATAACTATGTGATATCATAAAAAAATATCATATGGGATATTATCACACGGATATTTGTATAGTTATACGATAAAATTCTTTGTCTTCTGTTCTTTATTTTCTTTTCAAACAACAACAATTTAAATCATACTGACTCACAGTAAGTGCATCTAGTGATTTCAGCACTGTGGTTTTTTTGATGGATCTTTGTCTTGTTTTTTTAAATCAGCATGACAAAGGTCAAAACACATACATCATTTTCCCTCCCTCTTTTACATAATTATTCTTTTCAATAATACAGCAAACCCAGATAAACGTAAATGTACAATTAAGAATATTGTGAAATTGACAAGCTGAATGAAACCAGAATGATTTTTGAATAATATTGGAGTGTGATGAGGGAGTTTTTAAGAAATTAAAGGAAGATAATCCATTATCGCTAATGTTTTCATCTTGAACAAAATTAGTGCTATCTATTACTTCCCTGTAATGAGAAATGCATACAGGTTCTATGAATATATTTCTATATCTTCACAAACCCATCTACACTTACAAATTGAGTCAGAAAAATTGTGGATTTTTTGTATCGATCTTTATTTTGAATATAGTTTTAGATCCCATCATTTTCAGTGATTTTTTAGCATTTTTGAATGGGTTTGACTGAGTTTATATTAATGAAATGAGTGCTAAGCAATTATGGAATGGTTTTGATTGGAACGACAGTCAATTTCACAATGTTCTTAACTGTATAATAGTTTTACATCAGAACTCAAAGTAACAATTCAATGTTCCTGGAACTCTACTGCCAATTAAAATGCATTTCATTTGAAGAATGACCTTGATAAATTACCTTAGTTTTGCCAAATTGATGGCTCAGCGTGAAAAAGTTGTAACTGCCTATAAGCATATAGGCAGTTTCAACTGTTTTGCGCTGATCCATGGAAATTATCTTTATTTTTTTAGATTTTACTGCACAGGTTAAAGGAACCTTCAAATCAAACAACCTTGTGTGTGACATTTCCAATAATTTCACATAAGTGAAATGCCAAGACTCAGATCAGTACAACTACAACAGACAGAGCAAAGCATGAGCGGAACTTTCCAATTTTCATTGTCAATTGACATATTCAATTTTTCATAAAGATAATTACGAATTAACCATAGATTTGTAAAATTTTTGATACAAAATAAGATATACTGTAGAAAAATTTTGAAGGATAAAACACCTGTTTGATCCTTTGAAATTTCTCTCAATGACCCCCTTGGAAGAAATTTCAAAGGATCAAATTAAGATATTTTCAGTTTCTTAGTGATTGGGAAAGAATTTTTTTCAAAAGGACAATATCCCTTCCTCTTAGAAAATCAATGTGACATTAAAAAAACTAATGTGACAGTTATAGAGTAGGATTGCTCTTATTCTAACTACAACAAAATTCATTATGACATTTGAGATTTCACTGTGACTAAGGCACATGGCACAGACCTTTCCAAATCACTTGAATCTGGGGAATAGAACACAGGTTTATTGGTCAAACACGAGCCCTGGGTACTCATTTGAATTGTCAAAACGAATAAAAAAAATACCCAAAAAATAGGGTTTGTGCAAGTATTGTTAACCCTTGTCATGCTATTCCTGCTTTGGCAGGAGCTATAGACAAACATCAGCCTGCACACATGTGCAGTCTGATGTTAGTCTACACCACCTGTTTCTCACTTTCGGACCAGAATTGTCAATAGATTTAGTTTTTCAAATAAAAATTGACCTACTGTTTGGACTTTCAGTGCTTTTTGCCCTTTGATTTTGATGAAAATTTTTAGCTAAAATTTATTCAGCATGACAAGGGTTAAAAATGATCTAAAATACCTCCTCTATCTGTAGCTCTAAAGACAAATAGACATTCAAGTTCATAAATGCCAGCTCATGAGGGTTGCGGGTACAGTGTATAGGTACCTACAACCTTAACCCTTGTCATGCTGAATAAAAAAATCTTTGCAAAATTGCAACAAAATCAAAGTCCTCGAAGCACTGGATGCATTACTTGTGGGTATGTTATCATTTTGAATATATAATTTTTCAGCTTTTATGGTTCAAAAAAAGAATAACAGGTGGTAAAGACAAAGATCAGACTGCACATCTGTGCAGGCTGATGTTTTTCTATAGCTCCTGCCAAGGCAGAAATATTCCAGATTCAGCATGACAAGGGTTAAGCTATAAGACATAAAAATGCTTAGAGAAAGTTTCTTTCAGTTCCATTCTTTAATACCTGCCAAGCACCAGTAACCTCCTTTGTATCAGGGCTTGTGCTAGCTTTTTGAATAAGGGAGTCATTGACCCCCTGGCCATAAAATTCTGGGGGTCAAATCTGGTTTTGATGGCGTCAAAAAAGAGCAAAACATGAAATTTTATCAGTCTTCACAGTAATCTTTTTATCTGAAACAACATAAACAATAAAGTGTAGACACACTTTATTGTTTATGTTGTTTCATTTATATAGATCTTTTATTTAGTAGTATGAAGAAAACAGTTGATCTATATAATCTTTTATGTTGCTTAGGTTGCACCACCAGAAATTCAGTGGGTCAAAATGACCCTCTGCAGGAAATTTTTGAGGGTCAAAATGGAATTTTGGGGGTCAAAACCCTGGTTTAAGGGTCAAAAACGAGCCCTGTTTTTATGTTTTTAGCAGTTATAAATGTTTTAAATTAAGTAAGTGTACCCATGTAGTTTCACAACATTTTAGCACTCATGAACTTTCACAATGTAGACAGAGGTTTAAAACAAAAATTATTTGGAAACCTCAGTTAACACTGTTAAAAGTCATTTCTTCCTAAATGTTGAGGAACTATAAGGGGTCCACTACCATAAGCTATTGTTTTATTAGCCTCATTTTCTAATTCTGTTTCACCAGGTCTACAATATGTTTTGAATGGTTTTATTTTTTGTGAGCAGGTGAACCTGCGACTTGTTCAAATCAATTCAATTGTGACCCTTCACATGAAAAGGGACCATCTTGGAGCTCCGTAAAATTATCATTTGAAAAAGAAATTGGTTCTTGCATAGACCAACAAGAGGTCGAATTCAAAAATTCTATCACAGGGAGGTCGATTGATTATTCTCCATTCAGAAACATAGTAGTGTGTGAGAAGTTTTGACCCAAGTCAGTCTGTGCAGTCCAAACAGTCTGACTAGGTAGACACTTTACGCATCACCCAATTGGTGACAGGCTACATGTCGTATGTGGGTGTCTCAATTCTCCATGACCACATTTTGGTTCTCATTGTATAGGCTCTGAAGACCTTACAGTACAGACTACATAAATGCTTAAAGCTGCTCTTGCACAGATTGGGAAAATGTGAATTTTAACATTTTTCGTAAAATCAATCGGAATAAACTACCCCACCATGTTGAAGCCTTTAAAATAACAAGATTCAATCTGGTAATGCATCGAAAGAAAGACCGATATACCCGAATTTAGGTTAGATTCATTCTAAAAAATAAAGTGACTACTAACGCTAAAAAAATTATTCTTCAATTTCAAGCCAGCTATTTTTGCTTGACATTCGGCATGTTTGTCTTATTCAATCAAAGATTAAGGTTAAAGTATTTGACAGCTAGAAACTTCATATCAATACAGGCAAAAAATGAAAGGTTATTCACGGAAAATAACGATTTTGTAATAAATAGACTAGAAATAAATAGACTGGATACCTTACTGAGCTTGCCACTTCGAAAAAATAAGTTACAAAATTATTGAAATATGTTGTTTCTAGTGCCAATGCTTTGGGCCATTCTTCATAGTCTAAAAATACACACATTTCCAAAACTTAGAACAAGTTTTGTATTTTTTCTATGAAAAACTGTGCAAGAGCAGCTTTAAGAAAGTTTCAATAAAGTCCCATTAATTTTGTAAGCCTTATTTTCTACTTGGATTCTGATGGTGGTTCAACTATTTCTACAATGTGAGTAGACGGGTCTTTATTCTGTGTGAGCAAGTTAAACTCGGACTCATCCACCTCAATATATTGTATCTGTGCATCTCCATTCTGGATGACCTCGTTCCCATCCTCGGACAAATACTGAACCGAAATGTTGTTACTATCCTTCTCGTAGATCTCTACTTCTTCGACTGTGGACCCTGGCTCTTCTTCGATCACGTTCAAAACCTGAAATATTGTTGCATTCAATAAGGATAAATGTCATCATAATCTGTTACAAAATGACAAAGTTTTAAACTGGTTACACTTCAAAGACATTGCTGACGACAACTTTTAGAAAATTAAGCAATGAAGAGAGTATTTGTTGATTTCATTGAGGTATGAAT
This sequence comes from Fragum whitleyi, assembly GCA_948146395.1. Taxonomy (NCBI): domain Eukaryota; kingdom Metazoa; phylum Mollusca; class Bivalvia; order Cardiida; family Cardiidae; genus Fragum; species Fragum whitleyi. The sequence goes on from OX411556.1 coordinate 23,095,415, forward strand.
ATGCAAAGAGGATTCTATATTAGTGTGGTTTTGTTATTAGTTTCATTCCTACATGCAATCAACAAATGGTCTCCTCACATCTTACAGCTTAATATCATGAAGGAAAAGCATAAAGATTCATCAATAAAGAAACAGATTTTTTATGGAACTACTTTCTTCTGAGGCTTTATACTCAAAATTCTTTTCATTAAGGATTAGAACTAATTTTTCAGCCAATCAGCATGCAGGAATATTGATGGAAACAATTGAAATTAAATTCATGTTTCAAAAAAATTGCCAATTTTTGTTACACATTTCTATCAATTTGGCCTTATTTTCACTTGATGATGACATACAAAAGTAGTCAATGCAGGCTATGATAAGTTCACATAACATGATAATGACTTGTGTAGGCTGATCTTAGCCTGTACTGCCTCCCTCTGCTTTACATGTGGTAGGAATATTTCGTTAATTCATTTTGGTGGTTTATCGAGAAATAACGGTAGATAATCACTTGATAATCTCACTGCAAAAGAAGTGAAATTATCAAAATTTTATACCCTGCTTTTTTGCATTTATCCCTATCTGACGTCAGCTGTGTGGGCAAAATAAGTGAGGTCACAATGAACGTTGCACAGCGATCATGTGCAAAATGACGCGCTTTACAAAAATATGTCCTAGAAATTTCATAATTTGTCTCATTTTTTGCATTAAAGAAATAGAATAATCTTTTTTTTCGAGTAAGATCGATTAATATTTCATTTCGTGAACAACAAAAGCTATATTTTCCTCGTGAAATACAGCTTTCGTTGTTCACTCAATGAAATATAAATCAATCTTACACTGAAACAAACGATTATCCTCTATATGGTGAACAGTGTGACAGATGTTCATTTTGTTTGTTAATTTGAACAGAGTTTAATGCAACTTTCAACAATCTTTCATTTATATTACGGAAGCTGGAGCACTTTACAATGGATTCCTTCTTTCTCACACCAGTGCCACCATAGCATCCTTTCCTCGCCTCCAGGTGCTATCCTTAGATTTATGATAATTTACTTACTTGTTACACACAATTGTTAGAAAGAGGGCTCATGCTAGTATTAAAAATTGAAGAGTCATTGACTCTTAAAACATGATATTCTGGTTGTCAAAACCCATTTTTAAGAGGTCAAAACAACATAGAAGCCAAATTTTAGAACGGACCTATTGCTGTAATAATATAAAGGGAAAATCCATCAGTATAATTCTAAATAGTATACAAGATATAGATCCGCAATTCAGACTGAGTGATCAAAGGTCAATTTTGTCTATACAGGTATAGACAAAATTGACCTTTGATCAATCACTTAAACTTGTAGATCTATACATGAATGAAAATTTGAGAGATAAAACCTAATTTTGACCTTTAGAATTATCTCTCGAGGGGGTCAAAATGGGAGTAATTTCTAAGGGTCAAAATAATATATTTTCAGATTGTTGAGGGTCAAAACCCTGACTTAAGGATCAAACAAGAATCCTGAGAAAGGATATGTGCTTCCACCAGGAAACAAACCAATGACACCATATTATTTAATAAATAGTGGAGTCTTTGACCTAGTTGTTAGAATAGTAGCTTTGGGGTTGAAAGGTCCTGGGTTCAAATCCAACCAAGCCACAGGAATTTTTTTACTCCATGTTGCTCTTCTTCACCCAGGTGTTTAAATGGGTACCTGTGAGATTTCTGAATATGTAAGTCAAAGCACTTTGGCAGCCAAAGGCACCATGAGTATACGCAGACAACCTGCATTTTATTGATGGGATGGGGTGGGTGGTTGGGGGTTAAATGTAAAGTCATGTGAACATGTATCATAAAACAAGACTATAAATAAACTTTAACTTTAAATACCTTTATAACACCATTTGGTAGAATCATCAGTTGGCACTGTTGCGAGTTCTCAGGAATTTCAATGATCTGCTCGACACTCTCCACTTCTTCATCGATTTTCAAGGTCACTGGAAGATTCTGGAATGGATCAGCGTCTTTTAACTTGCTACTTCTCACATTTTGAACCTTCACAACTTTCTGAACCATCCGAGTGTGCTGTTTTGGTTTTGTAGATGCTGGTTGATGACCCTCATGAATTTTACGTTCGTGAAGACGAGCTTTGTGTCTGGATGGAAATAACTCTCCGCAGTACTTGCATGGTTTGTCCTGACCTTCAGTGTGTCGTTCTACCACATGTATATCTAATCTAGCTTTGTGCTTGAATGCTGCCTGACAGTACTGGCATTTGAACTGTTTCTCTTCTACAAAATAATTTCAATTATAATATGATCTTCATTGCCGCAGTGAAAAACCCGTTGAATATTTTTGATATTACACAGGTGTTATTCTCATACTAGTGGAATGAATATCTTTTCAAATGAGCTAAGAAAAAGAATGTTATATTCTTGTTTGGAAAATGACGTCATAATGGATCTGCAGACACCATTTTGCAAACAGCGTTATTTGTTTCACGGAATAACATGAATCGATAAATATCGTAATTTTCTTGTTTTATCACCAATAATGGGTCATATTATAAAAAGAATATAAAACTTGTGCACATCAAATACCAAATTTGTTAAACTCTTCATTTATAAACAGATAAAAACTTGGCACATCCTTGTTTTAATCTGTTTATAGAAGATGAGTTTAATAAATTGGGTATTCAATGACCACTCATTAACTATCCTCTGAGTAAGAGATCAATATAAGTTACGTTGAAATAGATGATTTCTTCATCAGTGTTTTTAACAAGAAGGCTAAAATCTCAACTTATGACTTAATACATGTAGTTATTTGTAAAAAAAGGGATATAGTAAATTGATTTTTCCAAGTCAAAGATGAACATGTCCTATATAAGATAAATTTTGAGAAAACATTTTTTTTCATTAGGAAAATAGTAAACAATTTTTTCGACACTTTGTGCACTGGCTGTTGTAATAAACATTAGGATAATTTATCTCTAAGATCTATTGATTACCATATTAAGATCACCCTTGGCATTAACTTGTCCACAAACAAGTGGCCTAGAAAAAGTTGTGTTTGTGAAACACGAAAGCCCCTGAAACAGCAATTTTTTAAAGTGAACTTGACAGATGACATTGACCTTGTCGTAGGACCTTGACCTTGGTTAGCTGTAGATGTGCATTATTGAGAACTATCAGCCTGCTAACTATGAGCATTGTATTTTGAATAGCCTTGGAGTTACTGGCAATTTCAAGTGTTTTGGTTAAGTTTTGCAGACAGACAGACACAGATAAATGCATTCAGCAAGAAGAAAGACCGTTTCAACTAAATAAAATGCCCTGCCTTGTGTTCAGGATGACAAAATGGCACCAACTGTTTGCCAATATTGCACAAATTTGGCAAACAATTTGCACCATTTTGCCATCATGAACGCAGGGCAGGGCATGACTTCATTTTAGAACTACGCTGTTCTCACTAACATTGATTTACAACATTGATTTAAGAAAGAGAACCTGTAAATGTTCCTCAATGTATCTGAAGTGATAAACTTAAACAGTGTTTTAACTGAGCTCTTAATGATTTCATTAGGAAACCTTGGTTAACATTGCGAAAGATTATGATATCCAAAAAGTTAAAGAACTATTTCAGGTCCACTAAATTAACATGAAGTATGGGTCAAGAAGTTCAAGGTATTCTGTTATATTTGTTTGTTTGTAGTTTTAAAAAAGTTTCAACATTTTGCCGTTATATCTAAGAAGCTAGCACACCTATCAGAGAGTTCCTGTTGTATCTCACATCAGTATAACCACAACTAATCTGAGCCACCAGCTGCTTATCCTAATTTGGCATATTACTTATCATATGTGACCCGTCACGCGAAAAGGGACCAACTGGGTAGTGTGTACAGTGTTGACCCTAGTCAGGCTGCGCAGACTGACTAGGATCGAAACTTTTTGGCCAGTGCTTCATTTCTGAATGCAAAATGATCAATCTACCTTCCAGTGAAAGAATTTTCGAAATGTGTTTTCTTGTTGACCTATGCCAGATCAAAACTCTTTTTCAATAACTCAGTTTACAGAATTCCCAGATGGTCCCTTTTTGCATGACGGGTCACATATATGACCTTTGGTGGCAGATAAACGTCTTTTGTCACATGACTTTTTGCCAATGTCCGTCAAAGGTTCAAATATGAGTGGAAATGTTATAATATAAATTAACTTTTATTCTTTTAATTCAGGGCTTGTGCTAGTTGCTTTTAAACCAAGAAATTCTTGGGGTCGAAACTTATTTTAAATGGGTCAAAACAACAGAATGAATAGATCATAAGTAGTATTTTTCCAAGATTTAGATTTATGTGTCAAATTAACTTTTTTTCTATAAAGATATGAACTTAGCATTCATCATTGAAAATTTGAAGGGTTGATAAAAATTTTGACCCTTAGTAATTTCTCTCAAGGGGGTCAAAATTACACCTTGGGAGAAATTTCTAGTGGTCAAACCAAGATACATGTATTAATCAGATTTTGGGGGTCAAAACTCTAGTTTATGGGTAAAAACACGAACCCTGACTAAAATTGTCATTACTAGTTTATCTAAAGCTCTGTGAAAAGTAACAAACCTGAATGCGTTATCATGTGGATTCGCAGATAAAAATCTGTCGTGAAGCCCCGTCCACAAATTTTACAAATTTTGTCTTTCGGTCCATGAGTCTGTTTATGCTTTTCCAGGTATGACGTCCCTTTAAATGTGCGTCCACAAATATCACAGGTTGATGTTACATTTCCATGTGACTTTTTTATGTGATCTCGCACATACCTCTTGTTTGTAAAACGTTTATGACAAATTTCACATTCAAAATCTTTCGATGTGTTATGGCTAAGCATATGTCTAACTAATCGTTTAGACACAACTTCTTTTCCACAGATATCGCACTTACTAAACTCTGGCCGAGTTTTATTTTCATTTCTTGCTTTGTATTCTTCTCGTATTTTACTAGCTACCTCTTCTGAATAATACTTGTCAGAAGCAACCAGATGACAACCTTTATGAGCCCAAAGTCTTCTTCTGGTTGATAATTTAGTGTTACATATTTCACATTCAAAAGTCTCATCACTATGAACGCTGTCTTTATGTTCTTCAAGTCTATACAGCTTTGCAAATATTTTTTGACAAATGTCACATTTATGAACCTTCCTTCTGTGATTTGTTAGCTCATGTACTTTTAGTTCTTTTTTGTCATTGAATGTTGCTTCACATTTACGACAAGAAAATTCTATACTTGTATTTTCAGATGCTTTTTCCTGTTCATTATTACTTATGGTATCTACATTTCTATTGTCAGGAGCTTTCACCATATCGTTAACTTGATTGTAAGTATTTTCTTTTTCAACATTTTCAATTTTAATATCACTGACTTCTAATTCTTCAAATTCAACATTTTCTTCTTTCAGCAAATGTAATGTTCTATGTCTATTTGCATTTATCTTTGACCTGAGTATCCTACCACATGTTTTACATTTATAGCGTTTTGTATCGTTTGTTTTTCTCCTATGATTAATGGACTGTCTTGATGTCTGTTTTTGAGATGTTTTATTGGTGGAATATGATGCATTAGAAGTTGCTTTCTCCCTATTTTTCCTTTTCTCATTATTGCCACCCCATGATGGATCAGATTCCGGATCACTTGGTTCATCATTGTCAGATTCAGGACTACTGGGATCATAATCACTATCATCCTCTGCAGAATTCACTTCATCTGATTCTATTCCTAAATCAATGTCTTGAGTTCCATCTGGTTTAATATCATTCCCCTGAGCCTCAACTTTGTTTACATTCTTATTTGTTTCAGCCTCTCCTTCTTCTAATCTTTCTTCTCCTATATCGACATTAGTTTCAGCCTGGACTACATCTTGGTCACTTTCTTTAGCAACTCTATCAGTCTGATCTACTCCTTCCTGATCAACTTTCTTATCATTCAAAATTTTCTGTTTCTTTTTACTTTTTCCTTCTCCCTTTTTAGGAGATGTGTGGTCATTTAGTTTCAGGAAAGAGCTCCTTCTAGTTCCATAACCATGGGATACTGGATCAAAAAATGCTGAGTTTGCACGTTTAGCTCCAATAGTTTTCTCAAATTTTACTAATGACTTTTCATTTATTTCACTGTCACTTTCAACTTCTACCTTAATTGGAACATATTCAAAATATCTGCCATCACTCCAGTCTTCATCCAAACTTTCCTTCTTCCTTTTTCTTCCAGGTTTTTTTCCTGTTGTCTTCTTGGATTCCTTATTATCGTAACCCTCAACTATACTTGCAGTTTTGTCTTCTGTGTTATATTTATACCCTTTCACTTTTTCATCGTTAATCATGTGCTCATGTAGACTTGTGATATCTGGAAAGCCCTGTAGACAAACACCACATTTATATGACAAGTCCTTAATCCTCTCAGCTTCATTAGATGAAATCTCTTCCAGGACATTATTTCTCACATTATTTCTTTCAATACTGCCATTGACAACTTCAGAAGAATTTTGTGTTGCACCTATGACCTCCTCCTGATTCAAACTGTTCAAATCAATGAGTTTCACCATTTCTTTGTTTATAATCAAATCACTTGAAGCTGGTCTACTAGAGTTTGTCAATTGAACATCTAAATTGGTAGACTCCTTTAGGCTTTTTTCACTTGAAAAAATAATCTTGACATTGCTTGTGTCTAGGTTTTTCTCCATGTTTGTCACATCAGTTTATGGTATTGCAGATTCATCAGTAACTCTGTCCATTTTTGTTTTAATATAGAAATGTTGAGGGTCTTCTACAATCCTTTAACCTTAAATTAGAAAGTAAAATAAGTAATTGGCAGAATGGCTACTTAAATATACATTTTTTTTGCCTATTCCTATCTTATTTAACAAGAAGACCATGATGGTCCTAGATCGCTCACCTGAGTCTCTTCCACCCCCTGGGACATCACATCATTTAAATAGGCAGATGTCATAAAGGAGATAATTTCTACATCAAACCAAGTTTCAAGAAGTTCCGGCCAAAATTGTGGCCTCTTGAGTTTTTCTTTTAAGAAACTTGACCATGAAAATGAACTTGACCTTGACTGATGACCTTGAACTTGGTACTTACTGAAAGGTCTTGTCAAAGGCAATGATCATGTAATGAAGGCTCAAACACTGACCATAACCTTAACTGATGAACTTGAACTTGGTTCCTACAGAAAGTTCTTGTCCCTAGCTATGATCATGTGAAATATGAAGGCTCTATGACGTACCATTGAAAAGTTATGATCAAGTTTAATTTTTTTTAAGGAATTTGATCTTGAAAAATGACCATGACCTAGACTGATGACCTTGAACTTGGTACTTACTGAAAGGTCTTGTCCCAAGCAATGATCACATGAAATATGATGGCTCTTTCACTTACCTCTCAAAACTCTTGACCAAGGTTAGATTTTTTAAGGAATTTGGCCTTGAAAAATGACCATGACCTTGACTGATGACCTTGAACTTGGTACTTACTGAAAGGTCTTGTCCCAAGCAATGATCATGTGAAATATGAAGGCTCTATGACTTACACTTCAAAAGTTATGACCAAGGTTTTTTGGGGGGGGAATTTGATAATGAAAATGAACTTGACTAATGACCTTGAACTTGGTACCTACAGAAAGGTCTTGTCCCAAGCAATGATCATATGAAAATGAAGGCTCTATTACTAACCATTCAAAAGTTATGGCCAAGATTACATTTTTTAAAGAAACTTGACCTTAAAAATAACCTTGACCTTGACTGATGACCTTTAACTTGGTACCTATAGAAAAGTCTTGTCCCATGCAATTATCATGTGAAATATAAAGGCTCTATCACTTACCATTCAAAAGTTATGGCCAAGGATACTTTTTTTAAGGAATTTGACCTGAAAAATGACCTTGACCTAGACTGATGACATTGAACTTGGTTCCTACAGAAGGGTTTTATTCAAAGCAATGATCATGTGAAATATGAAGGCACTTTCACTTACCGTTCAAAAGTAATGACCAAGATTACATTATAAAGAAATTTGACCTTGAAAAATGACCTTGATTTTAACCGATGACCTTGAACTTAGTACCTACAGAAAGGTCTTATCCCAAGCAATGATCATGTGAAATATGAAGGCTCTATCACTCACCATTCAAGAGTTGTGACCAAGGTTAAAGATCCTCACGCCAACACCAACGCCAACAACAATGCGTACGACAACCCGAACTACGACAAGGTGATCAAAATACCTTGGGTTTTCTTTGAAAACAGCCGAGCTAACAAAGTAGCACAGATGCCATTTTCCAAGGGAACGGATGTTTTTACAAGCTGTTTGGGCCGCTACCATAGCACATTGGTTAGGCATAAGACTTCCAATCTGGAAGTTGTGGATTCGATCCCCGGTGGCTGCAAATATCCTTTCCAATGTTTGTCTCTCACCAATGGGTAGATAATCGTAAACCTATGTGAGATAGCAGTAGGAGGCTAAGAAAGGATGTAATGGTAGTACAGGTGAGAGAAATACCAGGAATCCATTGTTAGGTGCTCCGGACGCCGCGATATAACTGAAATAATTTTGAAAGCGGCCTTAAATTCCATTCAAACAATCAATCAAACATGCGGTTTGGTCCTCGCTTCTCAAAGTAAACTTGTCCTTTGACGGAAGCCAAAGATGCTAAAAAAAAAATACATTCTCGGAAACATGGCGACTGCACTACTTTGTGTATTATTCATAATAGTGAGATATGTGTAGTAATAAAATCTAAATATTAAAGTGCCTGTGGACATGAGTGTTTCAAACCTGTATAAGACTACCTGATTTCGGAAAAGTAAATATCGTTTGAAGTTTGATAACACAAAAACCTGATTACTTTGTGGTCAAAAGCATATTTACATCATACAAAATAATGACTTGGCTTGTAATCGAGCATTTCACTTCAAACATTTCTCTTAAAATGTGCTAGGGGGATTTGACAGGCCTTGGTGAAGTCAAAATCCCTTGTCTATATTCATACACCATTTTAGCTAAATCATATTGTGCCGGCTTTCTATGGTTGGAAATGTCAAAATCCTGCGCGACAATTGCTTACAAATCATCACAGGCGAGCGCGTAAAACTAGAAGATGGCATCACTCAAGAAGGAAATTTAACATTGATACATCGACGATATCAAAATGATAAATAATTCATCGATGTATTTGTACTCAAGACTTACAATTTGCGGCAGTGTAATGATAATCTATGACTTAACATTCTTTTAAGAACTCGGTAACTTTGGAATCCGCTGTTTAGCGAAAAAGGTTAAAATGGCGGATCATTCTCCAGAAGTAGACTGGAGACTTCATTTACCATAAATACGCAATTGGTTATCTTCACTGGTCGACAAAACCGCGTAAGCACAGTTTTAATAAATCTGCAGCCGATATTATTCACAAATAAAATAGATAAATATAATAGCTGATTAGATACACATTAAATCAATGAAATAAATAATAATGATGATATATAACTATTGCAATGGGACCAGATTCACTACATCCAAGAGTTCTCAAAGAACTAAGCCCAAGCATAGGAAAAATTCTAGCCCATTTATTTCAACAGTCCATCAACCTGGGAAAAGTTCCAGAGGACTGGAAGACAGCCAACATATGTCCATTATTCAAGAAAAATGACAAATCTATACCTAGTAATTACAGCCCAGTGTCATTAACATGTATATGTTGCAAATTACTTGAACATATAATATGCTCAAATCTGATGAAGCACTTCGAAACATACAGTGTCATTAACAACAGGCAACATGCTTTTCGGAAAAACCACAGCTGCGAAACGCAACTTACAACCGTCATAAACGATTGGGCCTACTCACTAGACTGTAAAAAACAAGTTGACATTTTCATCCTCGATTTGAAAAAAGCTTTTGACACAGTGCCGCATGAACTTCTAAAAACCAAATTACACAAATACGGTGTTCGTACTAACATTCTAAATTGGATCGACTCATTCCTAGTAAACAGAAGCCAACGGGTAGTGGTTGATGGAGTACAGTCTAACACATCAACAGTTCAATCTGGAGTTCCCCAAGGCAAAGTCCTCGGTCAAATATTATTCCTAGTTCATATAAATGACATCTCTCAAGATATCTCATCGAATATAAGACTCTTTGCTGATGACTGTGTATGCTACCGCGAAATCAACAGCATAGAAGACAGTTACAAACTTCAAGATGATATTAATAAATTAGGAAACTGGGCAGATAAGTGGGGAATGCGCTTCCAACCAGTGAAATGTAACACCATGTCCTTATCAAGAAAAAGGAACAGCATTAACTACAAGTATACACTGAAAAGCACACCACTTGAAGTGCTCACATCCATAAAATACCTCGGAGTTCATATAACAAACAATCTTAGCTGGAATAAGCATATTGATGAAACCTGCAAAAAGGCCTATAAAATACTAGGTCTTCTTAAAAGAAACCTCAATCAGTGCCCTCAAGATGTAAGGTTACAAGCTTATAAAGGACTCATACGTCCGGTCTTGGAATACGCCAGTGCAGTATGGGACCCATATCAACTTACGCTTCAGGACAAACTGGAAAAAATTCAAAAAAGATCTGCTCGCTTCATCTCATCAAATTACGATTACTCAGAAGGAAGCATGACCCAAACTCTAAAATCCCTAAAACTAGACAGTCTAGCAAAAAGAAGAAAACGCAATCGTCTGGTCTTATTGTGTAAAGGAATAAACAACAAAGCTTCTCTACCACTGGAAACACTACAGAGACCAAAAAGGACTTCAAAAAACAATCATTCTGAACATTTCAATACTATTTATGCACGAACCGAACTGTATAAAACTAGTTTCTTGCCCAAAACCATTCGTGATTGGAACTCACTACCAATGGACTTTATAAATTCTTACACCAATTCAAGTGAGCCTGTGAAAACTTTTATAAACTTGATAAAACAAGCCAACTAATACCAACACTTGACGCGGTGAAAAAATGTCGAAAGATGTATCACCGTATTGGATCAAGATCAAGATCAAGATCAAGAACTATTTCACAGTGAAGGCTGAAAGAATCACGATTTAAGCACCCGTAAGCCAGTTTGGAGTACTATCTGTCGGTCTTGGTGATCACCTAATTACGTTCTGCACTAGAAAAGTAGGTAAAAGAGTCACATCAGATTGTGAAAACAATGTTAAAAATGTGATCTACTAAGAATTAAAGTAAGGAGAAATTTTTGAATGAACTAAATAGTATTGAGTGGTCAGAATTGTACCTCTGCAGAGATGTAAATTGCCGCCTGGATCTTGTTCAAAAATAAACTTATATCGGTACTAAATGAAGTAGCCCCATATAGGGAGATACGATTAAAAAGTCGTACAGAACCCTGGATCACACCTGACATTCTTGAGTTCATCGGGGGGGAGGAAGGGACAACTTGTTGTCGAAATATAAGAAAACCAATAATAAAATTTATCATGAGAAATATTGTAAAGTAAGAAACAAAGTTAATTTAAAAAGCCAAAGAGCTATACTTTGAGAACAAAATCGAAGAGAACAAAAATAATCCCAAGAATCTCTGGAAACATTTCAAAGTTCTAGGATATAGCTCTAAACAAAAGGAAAATAACAAAACTGTTCTAACAGTAGATAATGAGGTGTGTCATGACCCCAAAAAGGTCGCTGATTATTTCAATATATTTTTTACAAGTGTAGCGGAAAATCTTGTTACAAAATTGCCAAGTGCTAAAAATTTGTATAGCTTTACTTCAAATATCTTTAAAACATTTTATAGAAAGATCTTTAATCTTAATTTGAAATTATAACTTTCACCAATAGGGGAAGACTTTGTTCTCAAGGAGCTCCAAAGCTTAAATATTACCAAGAGCACTGGACTAGATTGCATACCATCAAAATTTCTCAAAGACGGATCCCTTGCAATCAAAAGACCCATTACATATATCATTAACCTATCAATTTCAGATGGCATGAAAGAAGCAAGAGTATGTCCCATCTATAAAAAGAATAGCATGCTAGATGTAGGTAACTACAGGCCTGTCAGCATCCTTGTTATTATATCCAAAATCTTGGAAAGAGCTGTGTAAAATCAGCCTGAAACTTACTTAACTAAAACAATTTACTTTACGAACTTCAATCGGGCTTCCGTGGTAAATATTCAACAGACACTTGCCTGGTTCATTTATTAGACCATATAAGGTCACAGAATGCACTAGGACTCTACACTGGCATGATCATGCTTGACCTAAAGAAGGCATTTGACACTGTCGATCATCAGATTCTGTGTAATAAATTGTTTCAATCTTACCTAACAGGCCGAAGATAGTTGGTTAGTGCAAACAGTACAGAGTCATATTATCGATGTGCCAACTGTGGGGTCCCTCTGGGCAGTATACTGGGCCCACTGCTATTTTTATGTTATGTGAACGATATGTCATCCAGTGTGGGGTCCGATTGCAAACTACTGCTTTATGCAGATGACAGTGCAATCCTTTACTCACATAAGACCCAAAATCAATTTCAAACAAACTAAGAACTCCAGTCATGCAGTGACTGGCTAAATGACAACAAGTTGTCTCTCCACCTGGCGAAGACAGAGTGTATTCTTTTTGGATCGAAACATAAACTACGCAAAATTTCTAACTTTAGTATTACTTGCAATAATCATAATAAATTATCTCAATCTAGTGTAAAATACTTAGGTATTAATATTGACCACTTTTTCTCTGTTGACATGATAGTGAAGAGTATAATGCAGAAGGCAAATGCCAAATTGAAATTTTTATATAGATATGCTACCTGTCTGTCTGAAAATGCTAGAAAAACACTTAGCATGGCACTCATTCAGTGTCATTTCGATTACTCATGTTCATCTTGGTATTGTTCTATTAATAAATCGCTCAAGAAAGAGCTCCAGATAATGCAGAACAAGGTCATTAGATATAACAAAGGTAACAACTATAGGAAGCGAATAGATTTCCCAATCTTTAAAGAACTTGGCTTCTTAAATGTTGAACTTTGAGTAAAACAAATGCGCCTAAACCATGCACATGGCATATTTTATGGTAAACGCCCTATTATATGAAAACAATTTTTACAATAATGTGCGATATTCACACACATAATACCAGATCAAGTGAACTTAACTTTCACATTCCATCTGTCAACCAACATTCTGCATGTACCTTTTACTATAATGCGATCAGAGACTGGAACAGTTTTCCACCCGAATTAAGAAGAGTGAAAAATATCAATAATTTTAAGTCTGGTGTAAAAGAGCTTCTTTTGGTACAAATGAAAATTGAATATACCAATTATTTTGGTACTTTGTAATATATACCAAGGGACTGGAGCGGAGACATAGCAGGTGCCTTTACATTGTATAGACACATGCTGTGAATCTGCGACAGATCCTAGATAGTAAGCCTCATGATGACCCATGTCCTTAAACTTGATATGCAATAATTTCAATAACCTACTAGAAAAGTTGTAGATACTTCTTAGATTTATAACTGTAGAGCAATGGATAGAGTGAGAAAATGCCTGTTCCAGGCTGTTTCAACATTACTATCTATGAACGTATGAAACTTTACTATGAATAAAGTACATATTAATTGATCTTTGGTGTATTTGCCCGCCAAAGTTTTGTGCCGGCCAAGCTGATGCTTTTTAAACTATTAGTCTTTTACAATCAATCTGTCATTACCAGGACCCCATTGGAACTTGGCTTCAGAGCTTTCATGGGCTAACCTAGGTTAAATATCAACCTTTTAAATTGTTTAAAGACTAATTAAAAACTGTTTTTTTTAAAGCTTTGCTCAATTAAAATTTTGGCTTGCATTTTTATATGCATTTTATAAACCATAAACTTATTTGTGTAGATTGGTATTCATTTGTAAATGTTGATATTTGGTCTGAATGAATACTACTACTACTTCTACTACTACTACTACTACTAATACGACCCGTGGACACAAGGCAATCTCAGTCTAGCGTGTAATCAATAATTATTATGAATATTCATTGATATATCAATTTTAGATGGAGAATACTACCCATGGCCGGAAAGGATAAGTGCCGCGGCCGGGGATCGAACCCGTGCGAATATAGACCCCTGATTAGAAGTCCGACGCGCTACCAACTGCGCTATTGCCGCGGCTGGGATTTTGATGGAAACGGTGACGAAAGAAACGAAAATGATTGGGCAAAATACTAAAAACGTCCCCCCCCCCCGCACATACAAAATAAACCATGATCGTAAATTGGAATGGTAAGTAACACATAAGCGATAAAAAAACTAACTACTGCCAAGTTAAAAAAATAATTTAGCAATAAAAGATATATTCTGCTTAACCGGTCATTTGTCACTATTCTACTCTTTTTATTCTAAGCGTATTCCAATCAATCGAATGTCTTATTATGTAAAAAATGGAAAAATTAAATAACTCTTTCTTTCCTTATGAGAACACAACAAAAATAAGTTGCAATTAAAAACAAAGCCTGAAAAGGTCTTTGTTGAGCGAACCTGTGTGCGCAAGTAATGCATTTGGCCGGCTTAGCACTCCTTTCAAATGAACGATTTTTTTTGGGAACTTACGTATTTATTCTATGCAACTCTGCAGTCACTTAAACAAATATGCACAGAGCTTTGCCAAGGACTAATTAGGTACAGCTTAGGAAGAATCAGCCAGTTGACCGTATTGGATTTTTTTTGTTTTTACCCCGGTTCGGTTAAAGGAAAGCAAAACTTTATTCGACCAGATTTCGATATTTCATGCTCAAAACGGCTGTTCAAACGCTGAAGATTCCAAAGTGTAATTCCTATAATATACTCAGCAAAAAAGAAAGTATCCACTTTTCTTTTTATGCCCCCGATAGGGAGGCATCATAAATTTGACTTGTCCGTCCGTCCGTCTGTCCGTCTGTCCGTCTGTCCGTCCGTCTGTCCGTCCGTCCGTCCGTCATTCCGTCCAAAAACTTTAACATTGGCCATAACTTCTAAATCAAAGCGGTGTCGGGGGCATTGTCATCGTACAGTGACAGCTCTTGTTTTTTTATCTTTTAAATCTGAATGACCAAAAGATCAATAAAGGTATCAGTGTGTTTCCACTGCCATAAACACGGCAGTTTTCATTCAAACGGCATGCCATTTTTGGCCTTTTTTCAAGAAATGTCAAATTCTTTGTTTTCTACGGTCGAGGTACGTCAGTTGTTCGATCATGAGTTTCTTCTCAAATGAATTTAACT
Source organism: Fragum whitleyi (assembly GCA_948146395.1). Classification (NCBI taxonomy): domain Eukaryota; kingdom Metazoa; phylum Mollusca; class Bivalvia; order Cardiida; family Cardiidae; genus Fragum; species Fragum whitleyi. Next base: position 23,110,686 of record OX411556.1, read on the forward strand.
TTAAAGCTTTGTGGTTAAGAAAATCAAACAATAAATGTGTTCCGTACAACACAGTCTTTTAGCGAGACTAAGAAAAACTGGACCAAATACGTAATCAAAACTCGTCAAATGTTGAGTAAATTTTACAATAAAGACACGTGCTGACCAATTCCGATAGAGTAATATCGTTAATCCACATTTTAAGTCAAATGTGGTCGTTGGGAGGATGTCATGCCAAATATTCCCATTCACGTTGACGCAATTGCGCCCACGCTTCCTAACCACTATCTTAAAACGGAAGTCAAATAAATGTCTTAACCTTTAAAAACGTCAAACTTTAAAACCAAGCCAATTTTCATAAGTCTTAACGGGTGAAGGGCTAGCAATTTTCCCTGATATTCATACGAGCCTCTCAAATAAGCAAGATGAAATTTAAAAGTAACGTAGCTATGCAAATGTTGTTTTGTTGTCAGCTTAAGACTGAAATAGAGAACTTTGGGATTGAGTTTTTTTGACAAGGAACGTTCAGACAGAATTTGGTAAATTTGAGCTTTGATTCTATGTAAGATATTTTATGTCTTTTGTGTTGCTTTGACGTAACATTTGCAAGAACAGCAGGATTTAATAAGTTGTTTTATCAATCCAGGATATTTAATGCACTAATATTGTTTTTGGCAAGCATAAAAACTACCAGAAAAAATCAATTGAATATCAAATTTAGAGTCTTCGGTTTTTGAAAACCACCCCCTTGCTACGTTAACGCCCACAATTTGATAGGGGCTTCTTCAAATCAGACCAAAACTTTTTATTTTCAATTCAAAATGATCTGGGCGTAATTTGCAATAATTTCATAGAATTTCTATGTGTACTTTTAAAGAAATCCGAAGTTTTATTACGTGGATACTTTTTTTGCTCAGTATAGATCTGTTATTTACTGAAAATATATCGGAGGAAATTTCACCACTGCGTTTTTAATGTACCTAGTGTAATAATGATTGATAGAGGTTTTTCATGCAATTATCTCCTTTGCACACTCTTCAGTTAAAGGGACATAACAACGCAATCGAGGGGGCTCTCTTTTCTTCCACTTACTTCATTGAAATTTATCTGGGTAAATCGGTCAATTTTATTAGCTCCACTGGCTGAAAGCCACTGGTGCTATTGTCATGGCGTTGTGTCCGTCGTGCGTCCGTCCGTCCGTGCGTCAGTTCGTCCGGTCGTAAACTTTTTCTTTAAAAATCTTCTCCTCAGAAACTACTTAATGAATTTTTACCAAACTTCACAGGAATGATCCTTGGGTGACCCTCTTTCAAAGTTGTTCAAGAAAATTTGATCTAATGAAAAACATGGCTTAAATGGGCGTGGCTAATTTCCAAATATAGTAAATAGTGAGTTTTCTCATATTCTATTTGATGGATACCAATCAAATTTTACATGAATGATCCTTGGGTGACCCTTTAACAATCTACAGAAATTATTGTGATCGGATGGAAAATATTCTTTTTTATGGGCGGGGGTCATTTCTCTTTATGTTATATAGTGAAAACTTTTAAAATCATTTTCTCAAAATGTAAGTGATGGATATCAACCAAATTTCACTGGAATGATCCTTGAGTGACCCTTTATCAGTCTACCAAAAAAATTTTTTTCGTGATCGGATTGAAAACATGTTTTTTATGGGGAGGTCATTTCTCAATATGTTATATAGTAGAAACTGTGGAAATCATTTTCTCAGAATGTTAGTGATGGATATCATTCAAACATTTTTGGTATGATTTGGGGTGACCCATTATCGTTCAGCCAAAAATTATTTTTGATTGGATGAAAAATATGTCTTTTATGGGCGGAGGTTATTTCTCTATATGTTATATCGTTGAAACTTTGAAAACCATTTTCAACATGAGTAAAACCCAAAATGTCTAAAAATTTAGTCAAAACTATTATTTTCTTTTTACAAAAATTTCAAGCCTGTGGAGCGACTCAAACTTCATGGCTTTCTAGTCTTTTAAGGAAATAGATTATCAAACTTACTACAAAACAATACTTAAATGTCAATAGAAACTAATTTCGACCGACATTACGTAATTTAACTTAAATATTAAAATAAGCCACTTTTTTACGATTATGAATTTCTCCTTCTTGCTGAATTTTAAATTTTAGATCGAAACAGATAATTGTGCACTGAAAATCATTTAAAGCATCTTTTTGATAAAATACTTTGATATGTTTATTCATTTGGATTTCTTTCATTTTGAATATTCATTTTCATTGTTCTACAAAATAGTAAATTGTATTCGATTAACTAAACAAATAATAAAAAAAAGAATAAATAAAATAGACAACAAAAACGACAGAAGACCAAATGCAAATTCGACACAGATATAAACTTTTACTCTTATTAAACTTTTATTTAGTGAAAATAAAAGACGAAAACATAATGATAAATAGACACAATATCAAAAAGAGAACAAGAGGACCATGATGGTCCTAGATCGCTCACCTGAGTCTCTTTGACCCCTGGGCCATCACATTATTTAAATAGGCAGATGTCAACAAGGACATAATTTCTACATAAGATCAATACCATGGACGGTTTTCAGACGAGAGCAAGACTGAAAATATGCCCTTTCTCTCTTTAATTTAAAGTTTAACGCCGCTTTCAACATTATTTCAGTTATATCGCGGCCGCTGGAACACCTAAGAAATGGTTTCCTGGTATTTCTCTCGCCAGTACAACCATCACATTTTTTCCTAGCCTCCAGCTCCTATCTCACATAGGTCTACGATCATCAACTCATTGGTGAGAGACAAATAGTCGGAAACCCGGGGTCTTGACATGAAAAAAACTTGGTAGAGGTCCACTAGATGATGTTCCATAGTAAATATGAAAGATGTCTGCCTTCTGTTGAAGATTTTCACCGATAGTGTTTAGATGAGCTATAAAGGAAGTGCCCCGGAGGAGCCATAATATGAACAATCTTGGTAGAGTTCCCGTAGATGATGCTACATACCAAATATGAAAGCTGTCTGCCATCTGGTTTCAGAGAAGAAGATTTTTGAAGATTTGCCAATTTTCACCCATCATGCTCAGATGAGTTAAACGGGATGTGCCCGGTTGGAGCCCAAATATGATCCCAGGGTTTTGATATGAACAAACTGGGCAGAGGTCCACTGGATGATGCTACATACCAAATAAAAAAAGCTGTCTGCCATCTGGTTTAAGAGAAGAATATTTTTGAAGATTTTCCCTTTTTCACCCTTTGAGGTCAGAAGAGCTAATAGGGATGCGCCCGGGCGAAGCCAAAATATGACCCCAGGGTATTGATTTGATCAAATTAGCAGAGGTCCACTAGATGATGCTAACTGTCAAATATGAAAGTTGTTTGCCATCTGGTTTCAGAGAAGAAGATTTTAAAGGAGTTTTGCATTTAGATTCTATGTAAAAAGGGTTGCGCTCGGACAAAGCCCAAATATGACCCAAGGGTCTTGATATGAACGAACTTGGTAGAGGTCCACTAGATGCTGCTACATACCAAGTATGAAAGCTGTCTGCCTTTTTGTTTCAGAAATAAGACTATGGGTATGTCTGGATTTCATTCATGGAGAGGTGAGTTCGATCTCCGACTCGGCCTTCTTTCACCCCATATTTTACAAAAGTCATTGTGTCTAGAGATGGGTAAGTAATTCACCTAAGACAGGCGACTGATGGCCCAGATGAAATGTTCTGGCCGTGCCGTTAATAACGACAAGAAACTATGGATAGGTGCACCGACGAATTTTTAATCTAAAACTATTGAATGCGACGTTTAAACCAATAACAACAAACAAAAAATCGGCTATAACCACTAAATGTGTCGGTCGAGATGAGACAGGCCCCTTATGACGTCATGTGGACGCGTTGTTACCATCGCATATTTTCTCATTCATTTCACCAAAGGAAGAATAACTGCAGGACAATTATGGGTGCTTAGCTCAGCCATTTGTCACTTGTGATATTTGAACGATTGAAAGCTCAAAAACTTCAAGGACAGATACTCAAAAAACATCACCGATACACTTCTTTCATTTCTGTGATATCCGAAAACGACCCTTCGTCCTTTTACCTCAAATGAGACTCTCATTTAACCCACATCCTGTGTTAACCCTTCTCTAAACCAACGGATATTAATTCTCGTTTCATGTAATAGTAACCTTTTCATTCTATGTGGTTTCATAGCGACACTACAGCCCTCGGTAAGTCATGTAAGTTTTCTTTTTTGCTAAGTATAAAAAACACCAATGTCAGCTTAAGCTTTAGTTAATTTTTTTTTAAATTTTTTTACATGCTTCTAGTAGTTAAATTCATTAAGTTACATGAAATAGTTTTAACAATTTATGTTCGATTAATATCAGAAGTATATACTTTATAATTGGATAAAAAGATAATGGTATACTAAGTGAGATGTAAAACTGGTCATGTGTTGCTAAATATTACAATTTTCAAAGCTTGGTGTTCAACTTCTAGTCATACTGCTTTTCACACTATGTTTATTTACAATGCATTCAGACCCAAGTCTAGTGACATAGATCTCAAACATGTATGTTGGCCCATATGGCTGATGTAAACACATATAACTGGGAAGAAATTGACGCGTAAAACTTTCATTTCATATAAAACATCAAGAATTCGAAAAAATAGATACGAGATTAAATAAAGAAAGAAATAAAAAGACATTCAATGACAAAATTTCTCGAGTTTAAAGGATTAATTTGTCCTTTATGGGTCCATAATAGGCTTACCTTTCAGTTTATGGGCCTAAAAGATATTTTGACCCCAATCTGTCCGTATGAATACCAGATCCACGTGGAAAACAGACACATGGGTCCTATGTGGGCCCCGTGTTGGAAAATGTTTTAAAATGGGACCCGCATGGGACCCAAAACACCATTTTGATCAGATTCTGTCCATATGGGCCCCAAAATTCTATGCTTGCTGGGTATCATCTGGCGTTAGCAGTAATTTAGCAGAGAAAGGGGCTTAAGAGTGCTTGTATCGCTCCGCTGGCACTTTCAAGTTTAGGACAAAGTTTATAAGTGTATCTTATTTGATGGCAGATCATCAATAAACATCAAGGTTACGGCATGTTATCACTTAACTGCAATGGTGTGGATAAGGTAATTTAATGACAGCCAATCTGTAAAAGCTTAGTATAAATCTGACGTGAGAAATGTGATAAAAAGTATTTTAACACACATAACGAGATTGCATACCAACTATAATTTGTTTACGTAATCGAAGTAGCGTTGTAGCGTTGATGACGCCTCCGATAAATCTGAATATCATTGTCTGTCTTTGAAATCTCATTACTAAAAACCATTGTTTGACATCTTCGCCCTCATTTGTCCACAATCCATCATTGACGACCCCTTCGATGCTGTATTGGTAACGAGTCAAAATAGGCCCACGATGAGTTGTCCACGGTGTCCTTGTAGTGCCGTAGCCGTGGGTTGTGCAATCACGTAGAAATTACGTAAATGCCGTAACGGAATAATGTTATCCTGCCGAACAGACGTCAAACATGGCGTACCTAGACGAGACCTATTACTATAATACAAACTCTCCACCGGCCAAACCTGACTTACTAATCAAACGATAGTGGAGTGTGCAGCTTTGAAACGTCCTGCAACGAAATGTTTGGATTGGCCGCTTTCCAACATCTCAGATGCACAAGTGCAATCCTCGTTATTTAGAATTGGCATCTCTATACATTGTAGTCTCTCAAGTCAAGATGTATTTGTAAAAAATGATTTATATGTAAGTTCACTTTTTTTTCACCCAATACTTGGTAAAATTCTGAAAAATAAACATTCGTGTTTTACCGTTAATCCAAGTAAATTGATACTCGATAGTGCACATACAAAGCCGTCTAAAAACATGATTTAAAAGAATCACGTAAAATCCGATTAAATAGCGAACTCCACCCATGTTTTAGAAAGAGAACATGATAAAGTGAACGAATGGGGTTTCGTCTAGATTAGTTGAAAAGTTGTAAAAATGATGTTTTTCTGTGGTCAAAAATGTTTAACAAAAATATAAATTTCTTTGAGACGTTTTTCTTGGTGTTCGAGTACAGTTACACTGTTCTTGGCTCAAGTTCCGAACAGTACATGTTAGTCCACGCACGTCGCTTTTCTCGTATGCTGTTTTTAGTTACAATAGATGATCGAAATCGGCAAAAGGGCTTATTTGTCAGGAGTTTATGTTTTGCAACCGTATCTCTGAAACATATTGCCAACATTTCTTTGCGTTAGGCTTCATTTCTTTTAACCAGTTTCTTTCTCCAGTTGTTTTCCTGGCTTCTCTGACTTTGGCCTTGGGCTAAGCTCGTTTATATTCTCAGTTACTATCGTTATTAACTTCTTGATTACTACCTTAATTCTAATACATTGGTTGTTGGAAGCCCCCCCCCCCCCCCCCGGTGTCCTGTCAACTCGGCCTGTTAAAAGCTCGGCCCGCGTAAAACTCGGCCAGTGTAAAACTCTGCCAGTCAACTCGGCCTGTATATAACTTATATAAAAGTTGTTTAGCCTAGTAAACGGATATACAAGCACACCTATCAGATAGTTAATCGATGTGTGCAATGAACTTAAAGGAAGAGCAAATTCACAATTGATGACTAAAATTTTCGATCTTCATATAATACGCACTTGTCATCTTCTTTTGTGTTTAGAAAGAAAAAGTTTGAATTAAGTATTTCATTATGTCTATTTTATCTCATATTTATGCCATATAATAGTAAAATATTATTATTAGTATTACTAAAAACCTTTTGAACGAGTGATTATTAATCTAAAAAAATCACATAAGGTCCCCAAAATATTTACATTGCATCGTCATACATGTACCTATATAATATATAAACAGGCCGAGTTAAAGGGCCGAGTTGACGGGCCGAGTTATTCACAGGCCGAGTTGACTGTGACACCCCCCCCCCCCCCCCCCCCCTCATTACAGAATTTTGGATTTTGAAGGCGTGCGATATCACAAAGATTCCAGTCTATAAACTTCAACGGGGGGGTAGCTGCGCATTGAACTGAATCGGAGGGTGAGACTTTCAAAATGAGCACTAGTTTCTGAAAAACTCGTAGAAACACACATCGAAAAAGTTACATATTAGTTTTGTGGCTTTTTTATATAACACAAAAGAGTAAATGACTTCTAGACGAAAAGAATTATTTATAGTAACCTCCCTTTGATAAGCCCATAGCGACATTGCGTCATGATGTAAACAACATTTGGGATAGTTCGGATTTTTCTGTACCATGATAACTGTCAATTAGTGGTTTTCAATTAACCCTCAACTTTGTTGATCTAAACGCTATTCTGATTGACTTTTGACGAAATAGATCTCGACAATGGCCTGGAATTACACACAACAACCTGGTATGCAGCCTCATTACCAACAACATCACCCACAATATGTTCAACAAGCCCCTCAGGCACAGAGTCAATGCTATGGAAGTTATGGACAACACTATTCAGACAACATTTTTAAAATGAATGCATGGCAGGTAAACTCAACATAACGCAATTTAAATGGCTTTCAATTATGAGATGGAGGGTTCGGTCCCTTTAAGGCCACAGTCCTGTATCGTCTATCAGGGTTTTGAATAGAATATATATTTTAATTGTTTGGCTAAATCTCACTGTAGTGTTGCTTCTTCTGCCAACAATTACAGGACTTGTGTTAGTGTTTGATATTAGGTTGTCATTGACTCCCCACCTAAGAAATTCTGGGGGTCAAATCTGAATTTTAAGGGGTCAAAATGACAGAAAATTCAAAATCAAATCATTGGTTTGGTTTATCATAGTTAAGAGTCACTTTGACTGTTTCGTGTAATGATATGAAACAAGTAATTAATTTGTAGAACTTAAGATAGTAATATGTGAAAATCTGAGGTATAAAACCATGTTTTGACCCTTAGTAATTCCTCTCAAGGGGGTCAAAATGACCCCCTTGGTAGAAATTTCTAGATGTAAAATTAAGATATTTTCTTTTTTTTTGGGAGGGGGGGGGTCAAAACCCTAATTTAAGGGCCAAACACGAGCCCTGAATTATAAAACGGAAGATTTATATAAGAATCATGAATCATGGAAAGCACTTTATCTTTTTGTCAAATAATTGTGGTGAAATTGAAGAGATATGACATTAGCTCACAGTGTAAGAAAGGGAGCTTTTAGTATTTTGGATGTAATTTATATCAAAGATCCTATTTATTCAATACCTACATAAATACATTAAGTCTTCAGAAAAACGTCATTTTGTATTGGTTAGTCAATGGGCAAAATAACTACAGATTCAGGGTTATCATTCAGGTCTCGTTTTTGACCCAAGTTATCCAGGGTTTTGATCCTCAAAAATCTGTAAATATCCTACTTTGAGCCTTAGAAATATCTCTAAAGGGGGTAATTTGCCCCCCTTTAGAGAAAACTTTAAGAGTCAAAACAGGGTTTTATCACTCAAATTTTCAATGATGTATCTTGTATACTATTTAGAATCCTACTTAGTAACTTTCCCTTTATATTATTACAAGAAAGGGTACATTTACACTGAAACCTGTAAATTTTCTCTCACAATTTGCCTTTTCTGTTGTTTTGACTCCTTTAGATTGAGTTTTGACCCAAGGAATTTCTTGGTCTAGGAGTCAATGACCCCTTAATTTCAAACACTAGTACGAGCCCTGATCATCATGCAGACTCAGGATTATCATCTCCGGTCACTTTGGTCCTCTTGTTTCTACCCTTGTCATGTTGAGTGTAAATCATGGAATAATGCATTGATTCTAAGCGCTAAAAGCACTGGATGTACTAATCCTGAGTCAGTATCTTTTTAAATGATCACATGGGTGTGAAATTCCCATGCCCCATATCTCAGACACAGCCTTTTCTACCAGCAGACAAGTACATTTTTGAGACCACTAGTCTTGTGCATGAGCAAGTCAATACAAGGGCAAATCTTGGAATGATACTTAATAGATGGAAGAGGTTTATTAGTCTAATATTCGTATCAAAGGGTAGAAAACATTGCTTTAAACCCTTGTCATGCTGAATAAAAATTTTTGCAAAATAAATGTAAAATCAAAGTGCTAAAGGCACTGGAAGTTTCTAAATGTGAGTGAGTATTGATTTTGGAAATGCATTGTTTTACACCTTTCTCGTTTAAAAATGAAATTCAGGTGGTATTAACTAAGATCAGACAGCACATATGTGCAGCCTGATCTTTGTCTATACCACCTGTCAAAGCAGGAATATTCCGGGTTCAGCATTTTCTTGTTTAAAAACAATATTTTCTCAAAATGTATCTATTCTCTTTTCGCAGACAAGCTCATTTTGATCCTGGACAAATAGAAAAATATCTTACTTGTCAAGGGACAAGAGGAGAAAATGCATATTTCCACACCTCTGATAATCATTTCTAAACTTTCCTCATTGAAATAGGAAAATCAGGTGGTAAAGACTACGATCAGACTGCATGTATGTGCAGGCTGATATTTGTCTATGCCTCATGCCAAAGCAAAAATATTCCTGGTTCAGCACGACATAAAATAAATAAACTACCTTACTAGGATACATTTCTTTTCCTAGGCGTATAATATGTCAGCAGAGGATGAGTTGGCTAATCTGTATGGTAGATACGTTAGCAGTTCTGAAGCAAACACAGTAAGTTATCCATATTTCTAGTTGCAGTCATAACGCAGTTGGTAGCCCTTCAGTCTGTTATTCCAGAGGTCCCTGGTTTGATACCCTGGGTTGCACTTATATTTTCCGACTATTTGTCTCTCACTAATGGGTCTATAATCGTAGACCAATGTCGTATAGAAGCTGGAGGCTAGGAAAGGATTTGATGGTAGTACTGGTGTGAGAAATACCAGGAATCAATTGTTAGGTAAAGCCTCTGCATAAAACTGAAAAATGTTAAAAGCGGTGTAAAACCCCATTCAATCTCCATATTTCTTGGGATGCAGGCAATTAAGATTGACAACCCCTCTTCACTTGTGCAAGGAGCATATAATATCTTTCAACTTGAAATATTCATAATTCTGGAGTTATTTCCTTTTGTTGTTTTTTTAAACTTGAATTTTGTCTGGAGCATATCTCTGAAAGTATAGTAATCAGTGACATGATACTTCATGGTTGGATAAATCTCAATTAACACAGTTGCAGTGTACAAGAACCATTACTTCAGCATGCATAATTTTGGTATTATTGCCCTTTTTACAGACTTGTATTGTGTCCATATTTTAAAGCTGCTCTTGCACAGATTGGGAAAATGGGAATTTTAACATTTTTTGTAAAATAAATCGGAATTAACTAACTCATCATGTTGAAGCCTTTAAAATAATAAGATTCAGTCTGGTAATTCATGGAAAGAAAGACCGATATATCCGAATTTAGGTTAAATTCATTCTGAAAAATAAAGGTACTACTAACGCTAAAAAAATTATTCTTCAATTTTGAACCAACTATTTTCGCTTGACATTCGGCATGTTTGTCTTATTCATTCAAAGATTAAGGTTAAAGTATTTGATAGCTGGAAACTTCTTATCAATACAAGCAAAAATGAAAGATTATTCACGAAAAATAACGATTTTGTAATATATAGACTAGAAATAAATAGACTGGATCCCTTACTGATCTTGCCACTTCGAAAAAATAAGTAACAAAATTATTGAAATATGTTGTTTTTAGTGCCAATGCTTTTGGCCATTCTTAAAAGTCTAAAAATACACACATTTCCAAGTCTAAGAACAAGTTTTCTATTTTTCTATGAAAAACTGTGAAAGAGCAGCTTTAAAAGTACATGTATGATAGCTATTAACTTGAAAATGTTTGTGAGGGTAGATCTCCTTGAGGATAATTGCAGTAGATAAGAACAACAACTTTCTTGCTTAGTTTTGAAGTACTTTAAATGGTCTTATTGAACCCCAGGGTTTTACTAGAATCATCATATTTCCATTAGAAAGGGATTGGCCTTTATTAGAGGCTACGCTACATTTGGATAGGCAGTTACATCTGTTTCATGCTGAGCCATCGATATTTATAAAAACTGTGATATTAAGGCCAAAATTAAAACATAATCCGCACAAAATATTAACATTTGATTGGGGAAAAGTTGACCTAAACCTCTGTTGAATTTTTAGCGACGTTGATTTTGTGGGTATAGGCCTTTATTAGAGGCTTCAATTGTTTGTAAAATCCCATCAAAAATTGTGATTTCAACCTCCCAAAATGGAGGTTGGGTTTTTATTAGTGCATAGGGTCTATTAGATTTTTTAAGATGATTGCTTTCTGTTATAAAAGGGTCAGATTTGGCCTTTGAACTTAAAATACAAATGCCATGAGCTTCAAACTTCTTTTGTGGATTAAGATCTGTTAACCCTTGTCATGCTGAATAAATTTTGGCTAAAAATTATCATCAAAATCAAAGGGCAAAAAGCACTGAAAGTACCATTTGCAGGTCAATTTTTATTTGAAAAACTAAATCTATTGACAATTCCGGTTTGAAAGTGAGAAACAGGTGGTGTAGACTAACATCAGCCTGCACATATGTGCAGGCTGATGTTGGTCTTTAGCTCCTGCCAAAGCAGAAATATTCGGGGTTCAGCATGTCAAGGGTTAAAGTAGAGGTGTAGGGCAATTGAGCTACAACTCTCACTGGCTTAAGAGGTAAAATTCATTGAGAAGAAGCAAAGTTCACAAGAACCATATATCAAGCTTTTTATAGAGGATCGATGGCCATGTCTGATATGGCTCTTGTTATATTTTAGATGGCAAATGGTATACAGTCAGAAGATTTATGTAGAATTTTGAATGAGACACAGTCAATTAGGAATTACTATGGCAGTAAGTATTTTTTCAATTTTTCATCTATGAGGATGAAATGATAAATATATAATACATACTCAGTGTTTTGTATGAGAAAAAATATCTAACGAGGTTGGGAGAATTGATAATTGTCGAGGCTCTGCCTAGACAAGTATCAATTCTCACAACCAAGTTAGATATTTTTTCATACAATACACTAAGTACGTATTATATTTATCTTATGACCTCTATTTGTCTTGTTTATGTCGATGTTTCTAACGGAAATGCAAGTTTCTAGAAATAACTGCATTATATCATTGTTCTAAAAATAACTATGCGATATCATAAAAAATATCATACAGGATGTTATCATACGGGTATTTGTATAGTTATAAGATAAAGAGGCATTCCCTTATTTCCATCATGGTCCTAAGGCATATATCAGATCTACAGTGTTCAACACTAAGGGGAGTCAGGGACTCATTCCTTTTGCAAAGAAGGAGTCTGATAGACTCAAAGGGTCATATGAGAAAATTTTGGAGAACAATTTAAATGCACATAGCGGTGCCCTTTCTAACACTTGCCAAACTTGTAGATCTTTTCACTGCAAAAGTTGTTGAAGAAAACATTTGCTTGCATCCTGTAGTATTTTGAGGTAAAAAAGATACAAAAACAAACTCTTCTATTGAAGAACATTGTGGAAAAGAAGAAATTGCTAATAACAAGCAATTTCTTCTTTTCAACAATGTTCTCCCATTATGAAAATTCAGACTCCTTACTTTGAGCTTGGACTCCTTGATGTCATGTGTTAGGAGTCCAAATGACTCCTTAATCTCAGGAGTTAGTGTCATCCCCTGATCTTATCATTCTCTGGAGAGAGAGGCTGAACAGATTTTGACCACTGCTACCCACTTTTACAGCTGGGTGCACAAGGGCTGTGTCTGTAAAGTGTCCTCCCCAATGACACAACCGTCTCTGGTGAGACTTGAACTCGCAACTATCCGATTAGGAGTCGACCACCCTTACCACTCGGCCAACAAGCCAAAAACTGCTATTTCTCCCTTGTCATGCTGAATAAAAACAATTGTGAAAATGCATTTAAATCAAAGTGATGAAACCATTTGATGCACTAATTGTGTTGTCAGTATTTATTTTGAAAAAGTAATGTTTTAACTTTCCTGGTTTGAAAATGTAAATCAGGAGGTACAGAATAAGATCAGACTGCACATAACTATGTGCAGACTGATCTTAGTCTTAACCTTATGCTATTAGGCTGGAATAGTCTTGGTTCAGCATGACAACGGTTAACTAAAAATTTAATCATATAAAGTCACTAAGTTGTTACGGGAGATAGTGTATGGATGAAATTCATACGATAACGTATCCCTCCTTTGATAATCTGATATGGGAGCCTGGACCGGCAGCAATTCAAAGAGAGGGGTACATTATTGCAGCTAGGATGAAACTACTGCTGAGATCCGCCATGGTTTTCTAATATGCTTGAAGTAAAGCATGTACTTGTCTGTACACTTAAGTCACATTTGAAAATGTTATTTTTAGATTCAATGTTTCGATGTGTACAATTTCTCCATTTTTCTTTTAGCCTAAGTTTCTAGAGAGACATGTGTTTTCTTTAGCACCTGTGAATAAAAGGTGGGATGGATTGAATTATTAAATTTCTCACATTGTAATAACATTGCAATTGTTGATGTAATACCCTAAACAGTACTTGTGATTGACACGTCATGGAGACAGGTTTTTTCAACTAGTAGTGTTTGAAGTTATCATATGGGCAAAAATGTTTCATGAGACTTTAAGTATTGATTTCTTTTTTTCCACAATATTTATATGAAAAAGAAGTTTTAAATTTCCAAATTGAGGAATTTTATGGCAGTGGGTTGGAAACCTTAAGATTTCCACCATTTATACATTAAACGATGATACTTTTCCAAAAAGATTTACAGGTTAATTCTTGTTTTGTGGTCAGTTTATGCATGACATATTTCCAACAATTCCAAAAGTACCTGAATGGAAAAAAAAATAAATTATTATGACAGCTGTTTAGTTGTTTAGTGTAATTTTGCTGCTCAAAAAAAAAAAAAAGAAAAAAAAAAGAACCATTAAGCTATTAATAGCAGATATACAGATAAGAGGGGTAATATGCCATTCTAAAATATTTATTTCTTAAATGAAGCCCTATATTGTGGGTACTCATTTGAAAAGCAGGGGCGTAGCAACGATTTTAGGATTGGTACGGCTAATAACAAGTAGTCAGAAAGAGGGAGGGGGGGTAACACCCGTGTAGAGGGTCAGTAGAGCTCTGATGCATTAGAAAGATTTCAAATACTTTATGAAACCTTTATATCGAGTTTCTAAGTTTCAAATTTTGACTCATTGCTTTGGCTGTGGGGCCTATAAATTGTTTAATTGATATCTAGAAAATCGCAACTTCTTTACAGCTCTGTCATATTCCTTTACGAGTAGCCTAATTTAAGCTTTTAAATACTCCATTTCCTTTCCACTCATTGGCTTGATAGACAAGGATCATGAATACTTAATATGGTAAAACCTTACTACCATCAGTGAAAGTAAATGTTGAAGTCCACATTTGGGTTTTCCTCAGAAAAAAAATCAGAAATCCATTTTCTCTTCGTCTAGGAGTCCATCGTAAATGAACACCGCCTTTCCATTTCAAGTATGCATTCTACAGAATTATTTGTAGAAAGTTTCTTTGTCTGTGCAATTCTGACTGATTCAGATGGGAATTTTGAGAAATGCGAAAGTTTTCTGCCTGTCCAATTTCAGCTGCTGCACCGACCATAGTGATTTAGTGCTGAACCGTAACACGTAGATGTAGCCTATGTTTCGAGTTTCCTCGAAAATGTGCTCATTCATGGTCTTATTCCCGCAATTTTAGAACCACTTTTCATGAGACCGGGGCACATGCACCCGCAAGTTTGTTACATCGGTGAAAACTCGAACTTTTTTTGAGAAACAAAACAGACTCACTTGGTGTGAATATATTTACCCAACGATTTTGCGTAGAAAAACATAGAAAAGAAATAAAATTACAGCAATAACCAAAAATGTTACGCCACATAAATGAAAACAGGACCTGTCCACTTGGCATGCTTTGAAGCGTTGCGATCAATCTATCTCTAACAATTTGCACGCTTTGATGAAGTTTTCATCCTTACTCCCATCAGAGATGAGAATAGCATTTCGTCGTTTCATGTCATGTTGCATGATGAATATTTGACGGCGCACCCACTCGCTATACTTAGTAACGTTACGTTAATGTCGGGCTTTTGAAAATCTGGTAATTCTTTGCGTAGATAAAACTTTTAATCGATGTAAAGCTTCAAATGACTTATACTTGTATACCATTTAAAGCTTTTATATAGCTCTATCTTAAAGTCACTAAATTCTTATAACCATGACTGTCAAAAGATATAGCATCAAGTAATACCTTTTCTGCCTGATTGTCATTTTACTAACAAAAAAGGAGAGCATGGCGTGTCTTAAATGCGGCTCATTATACATTTTTTACAAACCAAACCTATGATAAGCAAATGAACCAGATACATGTAATACCAAATTATTTGCACCCCTGATTACATATAGCTTGTGACTACAATGTGACCGATATGAGATTCGATCTTTACCCCAATGAAGCTGCATACTTGGATTAAAATCACCGAAAGCCGTTGCAAACCGGAATAAATCGGACAACCTTTTAATTTACACTAAAACATTCTCATCTGTAAAGCTACAGTGAGGTTGCAGTCCTATTGCATCTTTGGCAAAAGGTCAGTAACTAGTGGGCTATTTAGTTGCAAAACCATTTAAAGAAACCACAGAATGGTCATACAACTATGAATTCTGTCAAAACAATTTCACAGCTAGATTTATAAAGTTTTTTCTAAGTTGGTTTCTATTTCTGGGTTTTACCAGAGCCTAACTGGAACCCATTTCTCTTTATAGCATAGCTCAAATTTCATCCCTTTGGTATCAATCTAACACATTTTATACAGAATTATTAGATGACATTATATGTAATTTTTTTAAACACCTAAGCCTTTTAGTTGATAACATGAAGAATGTTAAAGAATATTTATTTTTAATAGTTCCATTACTAAGGTGTTGGATGGAATTAAATTCTTTTTATAATTTTTAGTACAGCCTACTGCGAAGCTAGATATTCTAGCCCTCGATTTTCTGTAAGATTATTCTGATAGATAATAACAATTATAGCGTACATTGCGGCGTCAGTGATGTCAGGTGACAAAATAATGTGTATTACGCATGATTTTTGAAAACAACATAAGAAATTTGTGTGTTTAAACTGAATGATGCCTCAGTATTATCAGGTGAGGTTGCTATCCCATTCGGTTATCTTATATTCGTGTTCCCATGATCTCCAAATAGTGCGGCCGCGGTGGTAGTTTAATACTAGAAATTTGGTCAAGATGCTAAGTCTGCTTTTATATTTGCCGAACATGCCATCGAAACGATTTCTTAATTTTCTAAGTTTGTAACATATTTTTGTCCAAGAGATTAGATACATTTTTTCATAAAATCTATGGTGCTCCCTCAGTTTAAATAAAGCTTATCAAACAAATCTTTGATGAAACAGTTCGTCCTTTACACAACAATCGCCATGGCATGATGATTTGAATATGGATGTACGGGGATGAGATTTTTTTATCATTATTGTTTTTTATTAGATTTACTAATTGTAACCGTTCGACCGGGCGCGCAGTCCCCGCAGGATGTTGAGCCGTGAGGCCTTTCAAGACGGACCGTGACTTTTTGACCGTTGCAAAGGAATGTTGTTCCTGTTTTTATTGCATGGACACGGTATTCTGCCACAGCGCGATGCTGGAGTTTAACGCTCTGGCAGCTATACCCAGGCTGAATGGAAGCCTCTGCTTTTACTTTGGTATTCCGGGTAGTAGTAAACAAGCACTTGATTTTCATCTCATAGAGCGATTATTTTAACAAAAAATGGAATTCAGTAGATCTACTCTATGAAGGACAAAAGTTGAATAGATCTATTTCATTATCTGAAGTCTGGTATTTATTTCGGCTGCAGTCATTTTCAGAAAAATTATTGGTGCGGCGAATGCCGTACCGGCCGTACTGCTAACTACGCCCATGAAAAGTATCAACAGTACGATTCAAATGTCAGTTCCCATAATATAGGATTTGCACAAGTATTGTTGAAACATTTTAACCCTTGTTATGCTGAATAAATTTTGGCTAAAAATTGTCATCAAAATCAATTAGGGCAAAAAGCACTGAAAGTACCAACTGTATGTCATTTTTCTTAATCGAAAAACTAAATCTATTGACAATTCTGGTTGGAAAGTGAGAAACAGGTGGTGTAGATTAACATCAGACTGCACATTTGTGCAGGATGATGTTTATCTATAGCTCCTGCTAAATCAGGAATATTCTGGGTTCAGCATGACAAGGGTTAATTTGAAATAAAAAATACTCCCCCTTTCTGTAGCTCTGTTATTAGAGCATATAATTATATAGAGAGGCCTTTGATCAGATTGTGGGTACACACAGACTAATCTGAGTTTGAACTTTATGTTTAAGCGACATGTAAGAATGTAGGAAATGTCAATTTGAAGATTTTCTTTTATCCTTTCAGTTAACTGGAGCAGGGAACTTTGCAGGTATGTTGTTTATTATTGAGCCTTTGTGCTGTTGGAAAGACATATTTGTCGCAATGACTTCTCAGTGAGGGTGGGAATAGTGTGCCCACCAGTCTTTCTTTCAGTCAGTTTGATTTTGTCAAGAGAATTGCTCCTAGATTTATGGATGGATTTTATAATATCTAATGGCACAATTATTCTCCAAATTGAGAAGATTTGTGCAATTTGAAAAAAATATTCTGAAAGCTCCAAGTTCAAGATCACAATCAAGGTCAAATTAAAATTCCATCTTGTCTGGAGCATACCTCTTATATTTGTTGAAAGATTTCAAAATATTTGGCACAATTATTTTCCAGCATGAGAAGAAATTTTCAGATAGTTCCAAGGTCACAGGTCAAGGTCAAATGTTAAAATTTAGCATTGTCCTGAGCATAGCACCAACATTTATGAAGGAACTTAAAACTAACTAATTGGCACATTTGTCTTTATTCATGAGAAGATGTGCTATTTGATAAAAAAGTAATCAGATAGTTCCAAGGTCACAGGTCAAGGTCAAATATTAAAATTTGGCTTGTCCAGGTCTCAGGTCAAGGTCAAATATGACAATTTTGCCTGTCCAGGTCTCAGGTCAAGGTCAAATATTACAATTTTGCCTGTCCAAGTCTTAACTTTTACATTAATGGATGGATTTAAAGATGGAGTGGCACAATTGTTTTCGAGCACGAGTAGATGACATACTATCCAAAGAATTTTCAGAGACATCAAGGTCAAGTTCACACCTCAAGGTCTTATCGTGAGCTATGGTCAAATTGTATAGACAATAGAAACTGTTGTCCTCTGATGACCACTAGTTAAAAAGATAATTTCTAGGGCATATTGTTGTCTGCAGTGTTTGTTCATCTATCTGCCCTTGCCAGCGCAGTTAACTTAAGCAGGGATGTGGAAATACGCATTTTCTCTACTTGTCCATGGACAAGTCAAAGATGATTTTTTACTTGTCCAGGATCAACATGAACTTGTCCACAAAAGAGAAGAGAATAGATATATTTTGAGAAACATTGTTTTTAAAGAAGAAAATGCTGAATAGCAGCATTTTCTTCATTAAAAACAATGTTTTTTACCTTATGATATAAATATTGGGCTGATTATAATCCTGGATCTATCAAGTGCCATTCCCAGATTTGCCCTGGTAATTTCCTGTCCTCTGACAAGTAGCCTTGGAAAATGAACTTGTCCGCAGGTTGAAAAGCCCATGTCGGACAAGTCGGGCATGGGAATTCCACACCCCTGACTTAAGGAAAAAAAAAAAACCAAAAAAACCCCAAATGTTAAATTTTAATATAAACATAGTACGATTTTAGATTATTCTGATATTCGGAGAATAGAAAAGTTTTATGTGTATTGATCATTCTGCTAAGCCTGATTGCTTGCCCTGCCCTTTGACTTCCTTAATGGCTCACCACCTCAACAAGGGCGTAACTACCATTAAGCACATTATGCAAGTGGGTAATAGAAATAAATCCTCTTTCGAAAAATGTCGCTGTTGAATGATCAGAACATCTAAACTACAGTTTATTTAAGCTGTAGCTATGATGTTTTGATTATTCACCAAAGCTCAAATTATAGAAAAAGGGAGCGGACGGAGGACATTCATTTTTTGTCACAGTGCACATATCACCTTTAGGATTATCCTATATATTCTATGTTGGTTGCCTTCTGAGTGCTTATAAATTTTGCCGCCGCCACCATAGCGCAGTTGGTTAGGCATAAGACTTCCAATCTGGAAGTCGTGGGTTCGATCCCCGGTGGCGGCAAATATCCTTTCCGACGTTTGTCTCTCACCAATGGGTAGATAATCGTAAACCTATGTGAGATAGCAGTCGGAGGCTAGGAAAGGATGTAATGGTAGTACAGGTGAAAGAAATACCAGGAATCCATTGTTAGGTGCTCCGGCCGCCGCGATATAACTGAAATAATGTTGAAAGCGGCGTTAAACTCCATTCAATCAATCAATAAAAAAGCTTATAAATTTCAAAATACTAGACTAGTTGTTATGACTGTGCTCAAAATAAAACCTCATTTATTTGTGAAATATAATGGTCACAGACATGAGACAAAAACCAAATCAACAGTATTGTGACCTAAACATAATAACTATAGTTTCCGACAATTTAGTTGTCCATTTATGTGATTGTTTAAAATGTATCAAATGGCAGAAAATAACAGTGATACCCTGTCTAAATGAGTGTTGCTTTTTTCATGTGCGTGTTCTTCATGTGCACTCATAATCTGTCAAATTATGCAGTTTTGCATGGTCATGCTTTTCAAATCTAAATATTCCTTGTATTTAGGTTTAGAAATAATTTTTGGGTTTATTTGCAGTAGCTAATTGTTTGAAATTTGAAAATAAAAAGAAGAAAAAATAAAGATTTTTTTTTATTATTCTTATTTTTCAGTGTGCTGATGGCAATGTTGGATGTATCCTTTTTAGCTTGGCTCAACCCTTGCCATGCTGAACACGGAATATTAAGATCAGTGTACATATGTTCAGTCTGATCTTAGTCTCTACCCCCTGATTTTTCTCTTTAAACAAGAAAAGTTGAAAACTCTTACTTTAAAAAAAAAATGTACATATATGATAAGAGAATTTTATTCAAAATTAGAAAGTCATTGACCTATGAAGTACAAAACATACATAAATACAAATACAGAATGTACATGTATAATACGAGGGTTCGGTGCAAGACTGTAGTAAGTGTAAATACATTGTATATACACTTACTACAGTCTTGCACCAAACCCAAGAATTTTTATTATACTGATTCAAAAATTTAGTGCATTCAGTGCTTTGATCTCAGCTCTTAGATTTCAATGCAATTGGTTGATGTTATGGAAATGGTTAAGATATTAAAATTTTCATATATCATGAATTAAAAAAAGGAAGATGGGTTCCAAAGTTACTTGACACAAAAATTTGTCTTGATGAAAATTGCTAATTTGCTAAATTGCTAAAAGGGGTAAATAGAAGTAAGCTTATCAGTTGGTTGATTTGTCCTTCTGCTGGTCCATTGATCGATCTGTCTGTCTGTAGCTTTTTTGTTTCTGACCAATTTCTCAGCAATCAAAGGACACATTTTATTTTAATTTCATAGATATTATCAGTATAGGGTAGATTAAAAATCTTGTCAACTGCTCAAATTTCTGGCAAATAATGAATGGATTTGATTCTATTTATATCATTTATTATCAATTTATATTATAATTTTATAGAAAGACTTGGATGAAATGTTTTGGTAGTACTGGCGTTAGAAATGACAGGAAACCATGATAACACAATTTTTTGTTTAAAACTTACGATTTTTTCACTTTTAAGCATTTGCAGGTGAGTAAGGAATGCGCCTGCCATGATCTTGTTAAGCACCCAATGCTTCAGTCATCCTTAACACTTTTTAAGCGGAACCCTGATGGTTTTATGCAGTGGGCAGAGTTTATGGAGCTTCAGCGATGTTTGTTAGCGTGGCATACCATGTTTAAGCAGTACGATCAAGACCAATCCAACTTTATTGAAGCAAATGAGATTGTCAATGTCATAAAGGCTTTTGGTATGTAATTATTCACGCCTTCACATTGATAAGAGAGGTAGATATTGTATTTTATCTTATAACTATACAAATATCCATGTGATAACATCCCGTATGATATTTTTTTATGATATTGCATAGTTATTTTTAGAACAATGATATAATGCGGTTATTTTTTGAAACTTGCATTTCAGTTAGAAATATCGACGAAAATAAGACAAACAGAGGTTATAAGATAAATATAATACATACTTAATGTATTGTATGAAAAAAATATCTAACTCGGTTGTGAAAATTGATAATTGTCTCGGCAGAGCCTCGACAATGATCAATTCTCCCAACCTTGTTAGATATTTTTCTCATACAAAACACTTAGTATTTATTATATATATAATACAGGTGTCTATCTGTCTCAAGTCTCTTTTCAAAGCTCTAACTAAAAATTTAACATTGCATTTATCTTTGAGCCTTATAATTAAAAACTACACACTGTTCATATTTGGCATGATGATAGATCTCATTTATATGTACCATCAGATACCAAGGTCAATGTCATCTGACAGGATCAAGGTCATTATTAGCAAAACTTACCTCCTTTTTAAGCTCGGATGTTTTTTACATGTGTGTTCACCATCACAAGAGCTATCCAGAATATCAAGGGGGATAACTCTGAAAGATGTTTTTAAGAGTAAAGGCATCAAAAGGCATACACAGACCCCAAGATCAAGGTCAATAATCCGAGTTCAAGTTATCTATCAAGTCAAAATAAGCAAAACTTATGAAAAATTATAATGATTTCAAATTACTTCAAGTGTTTGCAAGTTTTTACAATTTCATATTTGATACGCATGAGCAGACATTTAGGTCAAGGTCACCTATCAATGTCAACTTAGTAAACCTCAACACTCAGCTTTTTGAAATATGGATTGAAAAGTAAGGTACATTGATGAAGGTTTAATTCAGCTTCAACTCTAATTATTACTGCTTTTATTAGCTCACCTGAGCACGAAGTGCTCAAGGTGAGCTATAGTGATCGTACAATGTTCAGCGTCCGGCGTCAGTCATCCGTTGTACGGCATCCGTCGTCCACAATTTCTTTAAACATCTTCTCCTCCTAAACCGGTGGGCCAATCTTGATGAAACTTGGCAGGGATGTTCCTTGGGTCAAGCTCTACCAAAGTTGTTCAAATAAATGAAATCCACCCTTCAATTTCCCTTTACTCTTAACAAAAAGGGTGAAAATAGGAAAATCTTCACAAATCTTCTCTGAAACCAGATAGCTTTCATATTTGGTATGTAGCATCATCTTGTGGACCTCTACCAAGATTGTTCATATCAAGACCCTTGGGTCATATTTGGGCTTTGCCCAGGTGCAACCCTTTTTACATAGAATCAAAGAGCAAAATTTTTTAAAAATCTTCTTCTCTGAAACCAGAGGGCACACAGCTTTCATATTTATTATGTGGCATTATCTAGTGAACCTCTATCAAGTTTTTTCCAATCAAGACCATGGGGTCATATTTGGGTTTTGCTGGGCGCATCCCTTTAAGCTCTTCTGAGCAGGAAGGGTAAAAATAGAAAAATCTTCAAAAATCTTTTTCTCTAAAACCAGATGACAGACAGCTTTCGTATTTGGTATGTAGCATCATCTAGTGGACCTCTACCAAGTTTTTTCATATCAACCATGGGATCTTATTTTGGCTCAAACAGGGCACATCCTGCTTAGCTCATCTGAGCATAATGGGTGAAATTATTAGGAAAATCTTCAAAAATTTTCTTCTTTGAAACCAGATGGCAGAAAGCTTCATATTTAGTATGTAGCATCATCTAGTGGACCCTCCAATTTTGTTCTTATTAAGACCCTTGGGTCATATTTGGGCTCCACCATGGTGCATCCTTTTTTATATTGATTCAAAGAGCGAAAAGGCATATTTTTCTTGCTCTTGGCTGAAAACATTGCATGGTATTTATCTTATGTAGAAATTATCTTCATGTTGACATCTGCCTTTTTAAATTAATGTGATGTCCCAGGGGTCAAAGAGACTCAGGTGAGCAACCTAGGACCATCAAAGTCCTCTTGTTTTCTTCATTTACAGGGTTTAGAATTTCACCCAATGTTGTCACAACTCTTCTGAAGCGCTACTCACGAGCTCATTCGGTGAATGGACAGATAAAAACATTGATAGCTTTTGATGACTTTGTGTCTCTTTGTGTTCGACTCAGGGCTTATACAGGTTAGTACTGTAGAATCCAGTTAATCGCAACTCATATTAAAATTTTGTCAAACGCTTTATAACTGTCAACCAAAATTTTCTATCAAAGTACCTGTTTGTTCTTTAATTCTATTGTTTGTGCACAAAGTCAGTTGCAATTAAGCAGTGATTTTCCACTGCATTTATTTGATGAGGTTCCTTAGATCGCTTTCCTTGGGTCAGATTTATGTAAAGACTTAAGACATTTGCCATGACTTTAAAATGGTGATAAAGTCTTTGTGTTTCATATGCTATTTCTCTCTTATAATGTAATACAGGTTAACATTTATGTTAGGCATTAGACCTGTCATGAAAAATAGGTCCATCTTGGTAGTGACTGTTTAAAGTGTCGACCCTAGTCAGACTGGGCGGACTGTACAGTCTGACAGGGATTGAAAGTTTTTGCACCTTGCTAATTTTCTTAATCTAGAATAATCCATCTACCTTCTTGTGAAAGAATTTTAGAAATGCGACTGGTTGACCTGTACTAATAACAATCTATTTTTCAAATACATCTATTTAACAGATTTCCCAGATGGTCCCTTTTTGCACATGTATTTATACATGTATTTTATTTTCTGTATTACAGATGCCTTCAGAAAACGAGACAGGTTGTGTCATGGGGGCCAAGAGTCCGGAAACTGTACCTTTAACTACGATGATGTAAGAAAATGCTTCCTTTTTCTGGATAAAACCTTAAAGCTTTACCCATAAAAAAACAACTAAGAAAATTGATCCAAATAAAGTTTCTGAAAACATTCTAATTTGTAACAAGTACATGAAAAAATCTTAGAAAAATAGCAAAGACAGCTAGATAATTATCTTAAATGGAAAAATAAATGTAATTGAATTCTCTGCTGTTAAATGTCACTAGAATCGTCTCAATGAGAAGATTCTTTTGGGTTTACTAACATAGGACTTTTGATAAATTTGCTATAACATACATGTTCAATCAAAATAATGTTTCTAATTTGAAAACAATCAATGTACTATGAGACCATTCTCTAACAACGGCTTTTTGGTGTTCCTATTAGTAGTTGCTTGATACAAAATTTACTGATTTTTAAAATATTTTAGGTAAATGAGCTCATAGATAATTAGACATGATGGCACATTCCTCATTAGTATGTCAAAAACAAAGTCAGCGGAGAATGAGCAAGATTTAACTTGTAAAAAATCTCTGTTTTGGGGGGGGAGGGGGGTATAGTTCCATGAGCCTATTTACATGAATTTTGTTTTGCTTCAAACAACATGATTTTTTTTTTACATAGAAGTTCAACTATTTTGCGTAGGTCATGAAAAACATATTTTTATGTTTTCAGTTTCTACAGTGTGTCATGTGCTTGTGATTTGAACAGAATTCAGACATTTCAAAACCAAGCTGTGGGGAACCATGCAGCTTTATTGCACTTTTGCACTCAACCACCAGGAATTCAGCACTCAAGCCATTGGGGGAGGGGATGTGTTACTTAATTATTACAAAAAAAACACTAAAATTATTTTACATTACTTATCATCCCCCTCATTTGAAGAGGGGGTATATTGCTTTGCACTTATTGGTCGGTTAGTTGTGTGGTTGGTCGGCCTGTCCATCTATCCATACACCTTTTTTTGTCCTGAGCATATCTCAAAAAGTGTGCAAGCTAGAATCATGACACTTCTTAGATGTATAGATTTCATTGAGGAAAAGTGCAATGCACAAGAACTGTAACTCTACTCATCATATTTCTTTAGTTATTGTCCTTCATTAATTGACAAAAATAAGCCATTTACCTACTCTTATGGGGGCATAAATGTTTTACAAACATCTCTTGTTCATTTAAAACCTATATATGTTCTCTAATGCTATAATTTTAATGTATTGGAACTTTGTCTGAGCTTGATAAAAAAAAACAAAAAAAAACGATGAGTATATAGAAAATCTGTACGAAACACTGACTAGAAAGTGCCAAGATTGCATCTTTAAAAGTTGTCAGCCTTCAGTTGGTTAATATGCTACCTCAATTGAAGCCATTATCTTCTTGTGTAGGCTTTGAATTAGATTTTGTGCCACTCTTTTTCTGAAATCAAGCTGTTTAATTGTCAGTCATCCTGCATTAGGGAATTCTTATAATTACAAAAAGTTTTGATCCTAGTCATTCTGTACAGATCATGCAGTCTGACCAGGGTCAACACTTCTTACGCTTCCTAGATGATACTTTTACATGTGATGATTCACAATATATAAATGAGCCTGTGAGAGACATTTCAAACAATTTCAAATGTGCGTAACCTGTAGACTCAGATCAGCATGTGTGGCTACATAGTCTGATAAGAGTCTTCACTACACACTGAATTGGCTATTTGGGACCCATTCTTTCTGTTCACAATTTCAGAATATATGTGTGGCTTTCCAGCAAGCTCAATATCTCCCAATTGCGCACATGTGAAATTATTGGAAATGTCACACACAGACTCAAATTTATGTATGTAGCTTAATGCCGCCCAAAATGTTCATTTGAAATAGCTGCAATACAGAATTTATATGTGTCAATGTGCCTTAACAAAAATCCCTTCATTAGAAATGATTTAGATATGTGGTTGTTGTTTAATTTAACAATAATGGTTGTTTTTGTAAGAGAAGTTTAATTCAATATCTTTGTTTAAAATCATGGACTTTACCCATTACTGAACAAAAAATTTTAGACTGGTCAATTTCAAAGATTGCAGATGACAATTGGAGTTGATGAAATTTTACGAATCTTTGTCATTTCAGGAAAAAAATGTAGAAAATTGCTTATAACAAGCACTTTCTTCATTTTCCATATTTTGTTCTTCAGTGGCATCAATAACTGGGCCCCTGTTGGAATTGCTTTATGTTAGTTCATTCTGAGGTCTTTCTGACCTTGACCTATGACCTACTTTGAAAAAACGAACTTTTTAATATTTGAAATTCATAGCACCAGAGATTATTTGATGTGATATTTGCACTCATAAGGTGGCAGGCTTTTGGTTATTGTTGCAAAGTTTTTTTATATTTTAAGCAGTCATGTACAACTATTACAAGTGATGACACATGTATATCTATACCCACTAGTAATAGTTTTGCAATGAGCTATTATGTCTGTATCAATTTTGTATTTTCTTATAGCTAAATTAAAATAAGAATATTTGTGGTGTTATGAAACTCCCAAGATGATAATAAGAATCAAAACGTTGTTGAAAATGGATAAAATCTTGAAGACAGTAATATGTAACAATGCAAGTTAAACAGAAGGAATTGTTTCAACATACAAAGTGAAAGTAATTTGAAACGAAAGCAACAAATCAAAGATATTGTTAAAGTTGGAATTCTAGATTATTACGATTCACCTTTTTTTTAGCTGTCTTCAGTGAAACCTGAGGTATTGCTGTAGCCTTTGTGGTGCTAGCATATTGTCATCAAAATTGTGTGAAAACTTTGACATTTGTGATATCTTTGGTAAAAGCATTAATTTGAAACTTGGCATACATGTTCAGTATCAAAAGAGCAACCTATGATATCAGGGGCGATTAACGCTAAATATATTTAGTGCCAGTTATGCACTTTTTTCAACTCGGAATTTTAATCAACTATCCAACACCCAATGACCAGGCGTTATAAGCACCCATACGCTGTGCTTTTGTTTCCATCATGGTTGCATTAAGGTATGGGAACTGTAATAGTTCAGCAACATTTCAGAACTCATGACCTTTCGAATGTTGACAGAGGTTTCCTAATGAAAATCATTAGGAAACCTCGGTCAACACTGTCAATGTGATTACTTGCTTGGGGAACTATTATGGGACTGCTACCTTAAAATAGTCATCTCAGGGTTATGAAAATGAATGAAGTTGTTCCAGAAAAGGTTTAAGCACTACCACGCAACTCGGATTTCCATCGTCGAGGCAATAGCTGAAAGTAGCTTTAATAATATTACTGGAAATGAAGAAATTTCTTCTGGCAAGCGATTTTTCCTTTGTTCTCAACCCATTCCCATTTCCCATTTTGCGGAAATTCTTGATGTTTTTCAAATTGCTCAATTTATAAATGTAATAAATTCCAGTTATAAGTTTGTAATTGGTAAAAAGGGTACAAAAGAACATCCAGTCATATCTGAATTAGTTTCAGGGTCTGAGATTATAAAACTTTTCTCATTATAAAATGAGAATTTTTCAAACTTGGAATCTTAAAAACTGTATTAACATAAAAGACAATATTTCATTATCAAAATGCAACTTATTTATATTATCTTTTATATTCATACCTTCATTACAGTACTGTATCAGAATTCACAGCTTTAATCTTTTGGAAGTTTGAGTAAATTCTGATTTGAGAATTAGGACAGTTTTATAACCTCGGGCCCTGAACAAATGACTTAACTTACAAAGAAACCTTACTGGGACCCTTAAGTATCTTTGTTTTACATTATATAAAGAGAGCAGTGCAAAACTGTTTAAAGTGCCTATAAATATATAGGCACTTTCAATAGTTTTTTGCTGACCCTCTATATATATACATTGTATTATGGTATAAAGCAATATCTTTGAATTAAATGAGTTTACTGCATATAGTTTTGTTTTGTAATCATGTAATTAATTTGTTTTGTCTTATCAAGTACCAAATTGAGTAGATAGACTTAAAAAACGTGTTCAGAACTTATGCAAATCTTAAAATGTGTTTCCCTGCTTTGCATGCAAGTGCATGTGCAAAGCAGGGTACCATTTCTTAAACATTTCACAAATTTCATCATCTTGAAAGCTGGACTTGAATTAAAACAATTATATTTTCAGATATGTTTTATTTTCTAAACAAAAAAATATATTTTAGAATTGTCATTAGAATTGTGCATACTTTTTTACTGAAATCCTTTATTACAAGATAAACTATGCTCATATTTGGCATGATGATAGACCTCTTCTATACAAGATACAAGATACAAGGTCGATGTCATGTGACAAGGTCAATGTCATCTGTCAAGGTCAAAGTTTGTTTTTTTTTTAAAAATGCTGTTTCAACTTTCATGGGCATTTGTGTTTTATGAACACATCCTGTTTGGAACATTTAATTTGGAAAAAAATGTGATCATAAGACGTATTTTAAGTTGCCTTAAGTCAAATTTTATCAAAGACTGTCTCATATTGTTATTTATATGTATAAAGTGTGTTGTGTGAAATCTCTTTTTCATTAAAAATTTTTTCAACAGAAATTGATTTCTTTGTCTTTATTTGTACTGCACACTTCGAAAGATGGGACATATCACAGGATCAACTGTGGCATCCCATATTGACTTTAAACTTTGCAGTTATGTTCTGCTGTCATGATAACGGAGCTTCCTTTTTTATTTTCAAAAATATTTTCACAGGTAAAAAAAAACAAATAAATGAATGATGAAAAAAAAGAGAAAAAAGGGTTTCTCACTTATTTCTACAATGCAGGTTACACCTGTAAATGTTAACGTCTGATAAAGTTCATATGATTATGGTGAATTGATGGTTGATTCCTATCTAAGGAAGATGTTTGAAAAGGCCAAGATAATACATTGTGTATAGTAATAAAAACATTTGGGGGGGGGGGCATTTAGGTTTTTCATAATTAGGATTACCTTTTATTTCTACTGATTTCTATCCAATATTCATGAATAACATCACTGTGGTTCCAAGACATATTTATTATGCATTCAACCCTTAATTCTGCTGAATTTTAATTTTGCTTCACACAATTTGCCAATACTTTGGGACATTTCGATCAGTCTGGCACAAGTTTTTCCACGATCTGACTGCATATATTTGCATGCTGAATTAAGTCCATAATGTATGCTAATTTAAAGCTTTTTGTTCAGCATGCAGGAATGATGGCATTCATAAAAAGCATTGAGAGAAGCATTTTTTTCTTCTTTTTGCTTCAATTCCTTAAATCTTTGAGACTTCATAAAACTGTCTTCAACATCACCTATAGAAAATCTGCATATCAATATGAAACAAATCCACAAGAAAAACAATATAACATTGCGTATATAATACAATAAAAGTTAGTTTTAGTAGCAAAAAATTAGGAAGGGTTGTTCATATAAGTATACATGATCCTTCATCACCATTCAAGTGTGTCTGTTAACAGGATTTTTTTTGTGAGTGTTTTGGCGTAAACAATACATGTACAAGGATTATAACAAAGTGTTAATGCAGAATTTCTGGGGTTGGAGCTATGTCAGAGCACAGAAAACTCAACTGGAACATTCATCTCATACCTGCCTTTTCAGGCTGATTGATATTCTTTGAAAAACAGCATTAATTCAAATTGCAGAAAGCATGCTGCGCTCATGGTAACTGTAATTAGGCCTTGTTATTATTCCCTGTTGTTTCATAGAAAGGGATATTGTAATGGTCTCTGTCTGTCATTCTGTCATTAAAATTGTCTGGAGCATTTCTCCCAAAGTAATAACATCATAAGCAGGTATCAACTTGAAAAGTCATAAGTGGATATATCTCTTTAAGGAATCAAAGCACTGAAAGTACTGATGGTGAACGTTTCTGATGATATTCTAGAGAGAGAGAGAGAGGGCAACCATCAGTCTAGACTATTCATTTCTTTCTTAACTTGAAAAAACATTTATAACAGAAAGGTTATTCAATTTCAACACGCTGAAACCATATTTGACCATACCAACAGTAGTCCTACATTTTTTCCATGAAACGTAATCTGTTATGGCTCTGGAAATTTTACAAACTGAATGGGGTTCCCCCCTCACCCAAAATAAAAGTATGCTGATTCTCTTATGCCGCAGATTAGTCAGAGACTAAACGTAAGTGATCATCGATTGAGGAGTTTGCAATTCAAAACATAAAGCGTTGGTCTTCAACCAAAACATTGTAGTTACAACGTTTCTATCTTTTTTGGTAATATGCAGAGTTTCATTTAAGAATGATTATCTGATGCCATTGTGTAAAAAAATAATTAAAGCAAAGACAATAAGATTTATGTAGGTAGGTATTTTGTACAGGTTATTTAATGATTGTCCAGACAATGTTGTGGTTTAATTTCTATTTATTTGCCAATTGGTAAATAATCGTAAACCTAAGAGGAGATAGGAGAAGGCGATGTAAGGATGTAAATTGATAATAGTTCTGGTGAGAGAAATAACAGAATTACCAGAAATCCATGTTTTTGTGCTCCAGTTCACAGGCGATTGTTCCACAATCCAAATTTTGTCCTGTAGGTAATTACATAATTAACATATTTGAGCCACTATCATAGCACAGTTGGTAGCTTGAAGGACTGTCAATCTAGAGGTCCAGGTTTGATACCTGAGGGTGGCACTCATTCTTTCAGACTATTTGTCTCCTACCAATAGGTCTATGATTATCGATCTATTATAGCAGCTGTAGGCTAGGAAAGGATGTAGTGGTAGTACTAGAGGGAGAAATACCAGGAATCCTTTGTTAGGTGCTCCAGCTGCCGTGAACATATTCAACATTAACTTATATGAAAAAACTCGGATA
Organism: Fragum whitleyi; assembly: GCA_948146395.1. Classification (NCBI taxonomy): domain Eukaryota; kingdom Metazoa; phylum Mollusca; class Bivalvia; order Cardiida; family Cardiidae; genus Fragum; species Fragum whitleyi. Next base: position 23,141,506 of record OX411556.1, read on the forward strand.
ATTAATCAATTGCCTGTTTCCCATCCACCCCGATTTTGATAGAAAAATGTTAAAAAGCAGCAATCGTCCCTTTTCAAAATGAAATGCACAAGAAAGGTTGTACATTTAAAACATATGTTGAATAATTCTTGAAACCCATCTGACTTTTGCATGATAAAGTTATGTAAAACCCGATTGCATAAACCTGTGCACACATCGATTGTAGGAAAGAAAGTAACAGGAAAAAAAGTAACGGAAAAAAAGTAACAGGAAAAAAAGAAACAGGAAAAAAAGAAACAGTTTTACATAAAAGCAGCACTATATAACTAAGTTATAGCTTTAGTAAGAGGGACATTTTGAAAAAAAAATAACTATTTTAAGCATAGAATATGAACTATCATGATAATCCAATTCGTTGTGGATTTCATTTTGGTAAAAAGAATTAAACATCTGTTCAGGTGTCATTATTCGATATACTTGTCAAAATCTTAGTTTTTCAAAAGGTGTGAACTTTTACAATTTTACCCAATTAACAAAGTAATGCTTATTGTCTATTGTAAAATGTAAATAATTTCTAAACTTCAGATAATCTTTTCTCAGTTGATTTTTTCCAACTTTATCTTTCTTTTCTCCTAGCCTCAATTTATCTTAACGATAAAAAGGTTACTTTTCCTTGAAGTGAAAAAATGTCCTAAGATCAATGAAGTCTTTTCCATTTATCTAAATGAATTTTTGCATGCATGGGCCTTTCTTATTTCTATTATATTTCAACAATTTTAAATTCAAAATTTATATTAAAGTTTTTATATTGTTAATTAACTAATTAAAGAAATCAAACATAACTCATTTGGGAAATAAACTAGAATGAAATATATGCTAAATTACATATAACTTTTATAGTTGTTACTTTCTTTCTTGATACTTTTTTTCCTAGCTGAAATTGTTACTTTTTTTCCGTTACTTTTTTCCTGTTACTTTCTTTCCATTTACCGCACACATCACCTTAAGCGTTGGGGCATAGATGAGCAGTAAATGTTGGCGGTTTGTTTAGTGACCTCCCTTACACAATGGGGAAACACAAACGGAGAATCACATTGAAAACTCCCCCCCCCCCCCCCCCTGCGCTGAAAAAAAATCATGTGGGTCAAGATTGGTTGGTCTTTTCACATTTAAAAAGAGTCTTTTCATTGTCTAAGTTTCACAAAAAGTCCTTGTATCAAGCCTTTCCAAAATGCACTGTTTTCTGAAAAAGACAAGTCTTAAAAATCAGTAAATTGAATCTATGTGCGCACTTCTTTCTCTAGATGATATTAAGCTCTAAAAAGATCTTACGGGGTTTTATTATTCCCATTGTATAACACTGGTAGACGTTGTAAACAAAAGTTCACCAAAAATGCAGTGCCTAGGAACTATAACTCTTTCTTGCAAAATTATGGATAAGATCTGGGACCATGTCTTAATTCTCAAAGGGAGACTAACTTGGGGAAAGTAATAATTGCTGGAATTAAACCAACCATCTGTAAGGTAATTGTTTTAGAAAGAGCTATACTTGATCGGGCAATAACTTTAGGGTAAATTCCTTTTCTCTTCATGGGTCACTGTATCTAATCAGATAAGGTTTCAGCACTGGTGAATCGATTTTTTTAGGTCTCAAATCATGAATCTTAAAGCCCCAAAAAGAATCATTATTTTTTTTCTATTTTTTTCAAATGAAAATGGTTTTCTTTTTAGATTTTTTTTTTATTTTATTTTTATCATATTCATTTATCACATTTTCAACACACTGCTGTGAATACCCCCCCCCCCTTACACGCTTCCCTTTCAAAGCGTGGTTTAGACTCTTCCTTAGAGGAGGTACTGTAAACTTCCGGTTGATTCACGGTTCGGAATTTTTTATCGAAAACTCTTAAATTGCAATATTTTTATTATTTTAGCTACAGTTACCATAAGAGCAAACTATTCAGCTCCATTTGTATGCTGTAACGTAAATCTAATGCACACATTTTCGATAAGTCCATGAGTTGACTAATTCGCGAAAACCAATGACATCCCAGTCTTGAAATTTGCACATTCCAATTTTTTTTTTTCTGTGTATGTGAATAATAATACATACATGTTATTTCTTACGATCGTATTCATCCGATATTTTACCCTTCCCCTCGATCGGAATCGGGAGACCATTTCTGTCGACCCTAGGAAAACTGAGCATAAAAAAAATAAAAAATCGGGAGCCAAAAATGCAAAATCGTCGGTTAGAAGGGTCAAATGGCGAGTGTAAAATTCAATAATTGCTCAAGTGTTGTTTAACTGTCTGGAAGTACCTTTGTTTAACATAGGGTAGATCAACTTTTGCTGACAAGTCACATGCTACTGTATCCCAGCACATCCAGTGGCCCTTATTGAGAGCACTGTTCTATGTTACACATTTACCTTTTGTGATTGCGGAAAAATGCATGATGTTGCATACTCTAATGTACATAAATGTGGCAAACTTTTGAAGATGAAAATTAATCATTCCAATCCTGGTGGGGTATGGACAAAAGCACAGGGAAATGTTCCGCTGATTTTTTTTAGAACATATATGATAATATAGACAAGGGGTCAAACTCCATTTTGGAACGAAAATCACCCGGCACGAATCGAGCGTCGATTTCTAAGTCAGTTTTTACCCAACCTGAATGCCCATTACATCATTTCATAGCTAAATGGATAAACTACCAACGAGTACTTAATTAAATTACCAAACAAACTTCGTTTACGAAAGCCAAACTAAAATGTCATGCGATTCGACGTCAATTTCGCATCTAAGACAAATACCGGTATAAAATGTTACAAGGATAAACACCAAAGACAAAAGCCCCCTGGGACAAAAGCCCCATGGACAAAAGCCCCATGGGACAAAAGCCCCATGCCCTTAACTGAAAAGTAGACAAAAGCCTCATGGTTATAAAATGTGTTGTTTTTGTGAATTTTTGAAAAAAGTCTTGAAAAGTTATGATTTTTATATGAATTTGTGAATATTAATTTGTTAATACTTTCAAGAAACAAATATTCAAGTCATTTTAATGGAATGAAAATAAACTTTTTGGGGGGGGGGGTAGTTAAAAGTATTCCCTTGTGTGTAAATACCCATGAAAAGATAACTTGGAATATAATCTCCATATTGTTTTATTTTTATGCCCCCGATAGGGAGGCATCATAAATTTGACTTGTCCGTCCGTCCGTCTGTCCGTCCGTCCGTCATTCCGTCCAAAAACTTTAACATTGGCCATAACTTCTAAATCAAAGCGGTGTCGGGGGCATTGTCATCTTACAGTGACAGCTCTTGTTTTAGAAAAATAATTGTTATTTAAAAAATAATAATAAAGAGGTCATAACAGATGTGAAAAGACAAAGATATACTGTTTTCATAATCAATTTTGTCACCACCTTCCATTTTGTAAACTACAAAACTTCTTTATTTTTCCCTGTTACATTCTTTCCTACTTGTGCTCTCAAAGGTGTGAAATAAGTCAATGAAAAATATTGATTATGTTTCAATGATGTCATGAATGTAAAATGTGTGAATAAAAGAAAAAAATAAGGAATTAAATACTTTGGGTATTCCTTATCAATGTACATTACACAATATATCTTACAAAATTTTCTTGTGATAAAATTAAAAAAAAAATGATTTTGAGTTGTTAGTAAGAGAACTTAAACGATGGTTTTTAGCTCCACTGGCTGAAAGCCACTGGGGCTATTGTCATGGCGTTGTGTCCGTCGTGTGTGCGTCCGTCCGTCCATCCGTCCGTGCGGTCGTAAACTTTTTCTTTAAAAATCTTCTCCTCAGAAACTACTGGATGAATTTCAACCAAACTTCACAGGAATGATCTTTGGATGACCCTCTTTCAAAGTTGTTCAAGAAATTTTGATCCAATGAAAAACATGGATTTAATGGGCGTGGCTAATTTCCAAATATGGTAAAAAGTGAGTTTTCTCAGGTTCTAATAGATGGATACCAATTAGATTTTACATGAATGATCCTTGGGTGATCCTTTATCAGTCTACAAAAAAATATTGTGATCCGAAAGAAATTATGCATTTTATGGGCGGAGATCAATTATCTATATGTTATATAGTGGAAACTTTCAAAATATTTTTCGTAGAATGTAACAGATGGATATCAACCAAATTTCACTTGAATGATCCTAGAGTGACCCTTTATCAGTCTACCAAAAATTATTGTGATCGGATGAAAACATGTGTATTTTATGGGCGGAGGTCATTTCTCTATATGATACATAGTGGAAATTTTGAAAATTATTTTCTCAGAATCTAATACATGGATATCAATCAAATTTCACTGGAATGATTTTTGAGTGACCCTTCATCAGTCTACCAAAAATTATCGTGATCGGATGAAAACATGTATTTTATGGGCTGAGGTCATTTTCAATATGTCATATAGTGGAAACTTTGAAAATCATTTTCTCAGAATCTAATTGTTGAATATCAACCAAATCTCACAAGAATGATCATTGAGTGACCCTTTATCAGTCTACAAAAAATTATTGTGATCGGATTAAGATTATGAATTTCATGGGCGGAGGTCATTTTTCAATATGTTATATAGTGGAAACTTTGGAAATCATTTTCTCAGAATGTAATTGATGGATATCAATCAAACATTATCGGTATGTTATTTGGGTGACTCATTATCATGCTGCCAAAAATTATTTTGATTGGATGCAAAATATGTCTTTTATAGGTGGAGGTCATTTCTCTTTGTTATATACCGGTAGTTGAAACTTTTAAAATCATTTTCAACATCAGTAGAACCCAAAATATCTAAAAATCTAGTCAAAACTTTTATTTGCTTTTACAAGAATTTCAAGCCTGTGGAGCGACTCAAGCCATTCATGGCTTTCTAGTTATTGCTAAGAATTATAAAAATTCACCTTTAATAATGGCAAATAAAGCAAACAAACAAGAAAAAAGCACATTTTATTTAAATGTTCAGTAAAAGTTATAAAAATGGAAATTCATATACCAGTATTTATCATATTGTGGGGCTTTTGTCCTAGGGGGATTTTATCCTATGGGGCTTTTGTCCCAAGGAGCTTTTGTCCAGTGGGCTTTTGTCCTAGGGTGCTTTTGTCCCAGGGGGCTTTTGTCCTACACCCATCCTGGTAGGGGTGGAAGAATGTTAAAGCAAAACATTTTGAACATCTTGCTGTGGAACTGTGCTAATAATATTTGGTAAAATTAAATTTGAGACTAGATTTTTTCACCACGGACAATGGATAGTTTGGTGTTGGTCGGATAGTCAAGGGCCTCCAGGAATCGCATTTTATAGAGGCGCATTTATTTTAGAGGACGATTGCATTATGTGAAATACTGTATCGCTCACTTTCTGTTCTTTAACCTATTCCTCTTTAGCAGCTGCGAACTCGAAAATATGCTGTTGTCCTTTTTATTGTCATTATACTTTAAAACAAATTTATTTAAAGCGTAGTTCAAAAGCAGTTAGTGTCAGTTAGGATTTATTGGTCTGTCTTTTCATTCAACCATCAAAGCACCAATCCTTCAAAAATTATAAAAAATCCCTCAATCTTGTCATCAGATTTCAAACACAAACTTCACAGAAATTATCCCTAGGACGTGTCCCTGCGAAATATTTCACAGAATATTATAATATATGAAGAACACTAGTTGCCATGGCAACAAAGTGAGAAAAAAGGCTTCTCAAATGATAAGGCCTAGAATTTAACACTTAGCATAACCACATTATTTACTAATACTTACCCAACAAACCACTTTGAAGTTTTCTCCAATCAAATGAGCCCTGTATTTTGAGCTTCTACATTTCACATATGAATAAAAAAAAAAACCTTCAAAAAGAGCCGTGTGATCCTGAATTTTGCATAAATAAAAAGGAATTTGAAACTTCTCTTTCTCTGAAATAATAAGACCTAACCCTGCTGCATTGCAATATTACCCTCCTTGAGTCCTATCAAAATACTTGAAATGATTACTTTTAAAAAAAAATATAAGAGAAACTTTAATGGAAGTTATAAACAATTTTTTGTCAAGATGTGTGTTAAGAAAAACCCCTTTTTAGCCACAATGTCTATTATGCAAAAACCTCCCTATTTGAGACCCAATCTCCCTATCAAAATGACTAAATCTTCCTCTGAGTGTCCATGGAGATATCACATGTATGAATAAACAGTGACTAGCTCTGGGACTCAACTAAGACTCTTCAACCCCCTCTTCATCCAAGGCTCGAATTCTCACACTTTTGAAGAGATAGTTCTTAAGTACAATGCTCAATGAGAAGCCAAGTCATTATTTTGTACGTAGTGAATATGCTTTTGACCACAAAGTAATCAGGTTTTTGCTTATCAAACTTCAAACAATAAATATCACGCCAAAATTTGGTACTCAGACAGTTTTGTAACACTCATATCATCCCTAAAATGCAATACAGGATATGTCAGGCGTATCATTTATGATTTTCTATAAAATTTAGTATTAAAAATCCTATGAAAATCCGCCACTATATGGCTGCACCGTTGAATATTTGCTGCAATTCAAATTTCTTTCTATAGGACACCATTGTTTTATCACATAAGGTTGAATTCTGTCACATAGTAAACAATAGCGCTAGATTGAAGGAAATTGGAGGTTGCAGCAAATATTCAACGTTGCAGCTGTTTTATATTAGTATTTAAAAAGATTTTCAATGGCATGTTTTAAAGAAATTATACTTGCGTTGATTTACGCCAACTCAGTTCCTGAATTGCATTTATGGGTGACATGAGTGTTATGAACCTGTGTCCAACCTACCAATTTCCGCAACAATTTTATATTAATCTATTTCATAGTTAAATGCCCTTGTTCATCTAACAGGACAATGTATTGGCTTGATCTTGTGCATTTTACTTAAGGTATATCTGTAAAAACTCGCGATAAATCAATGATCGAATGAAACCTTGGGTGCTTTAGTGGAGTCCAATCCGTTGTCTATATGTATACATAAATTTTTCTGAAATTAATTATACCCTCCACCTACAAAGTAGAGGGGGGTATATTGGTTTCACCATGTCTGTCTGTCTGTCCATCTGTCTGTCCATCCGTCCGTCCGTCAGACCGTAGACCTTTTCGTTTCCGGACTCTAACTCAAGAACCAAATGACCTACAATCATGAAACTTTATACAAATGTTCCTTATGACCCAAGGAAGTGCCCTATTGTTTTTGGGTCATGTAGGTCAAAGGTCAAGGTCACAGTCAGCCTTTGTTCAATTTTCTTTTCCGGACTCTAACTCAAGAACCAAGTGGTCTACAATCATGAAACTTTATACAAATGTTCCTTATGACCCAAGGAAGTGCCCTATTGTTTTTTGGTAACATAGGTCAAAGGTCAAGGTCTCAGTAAATTTTGTTCAATTTTCGTTTCCAGACTCTAACTCGAGAACCAAGTGACCTACAAGCATGAATTTTTATGTAAATGTTGCTTTTGATCCAAGGAAGTGCCCTATTTCTTTGGGGTCATATAGGTCAAAGGTCAAGGTCACAGTCAATTTTTGTTCAATTTTCATTTCTCAACTCTTAAATCAAAAACCAAGCGACCTAGAATCATGAAACTTCATGCAAATGCTACATATGACCTCAATATTAGTTACAAACACATCCTGCACTAAAAGCACTTGCATTCTGACAAAGCGCTTGTGGGGGGTATTAGTCCGCTGTGCGACAGTTCTAGTTTTCTTTACTAAATTATCATGACTTGTGTCGGCTCCCTGTGATTCTCACTGGATCATACTCAGGCCAATTAAAGCTTGTTCTCTTATGACTTTGTTTATGATAGTATTAATTTCAGATTTGCATTAAATTACCCATGTCATACTGAACCCAAATTATTCCTGCTTTGACAGGAGGTATATACAAAGATCAGCCTGCACATATGTGCAGTCTGATCTTAGTTCATACCACCTGAATTTTATTTTTAAACCAGAAAGGTGTAAAACAATGCATTCCCGAAATTAATACTTACTTACATTTGGTAACTTCAAGTGCTTTTAGCAATTCAAATTTACATTTATTTTGCAAAGACTTTTATTCAGCATGACAAGGGTATAAACCCTTTACTGTATACTTGCAATTAACAGGAAGCAAAGAAAGATAATCATTGAACATCATGCTATGTTCCCACTGCTTTTTCAATCTGGGGGTAAAAATGGGTATTTTACAGTGTGCATGTACCCCCTCTATATAACACAAAGAAGGCTGGTTGCAAAAATTAGGGGTACAAGCTTTAATGTAGGGTTTTTTGGGGAACACTGACATGCAAATCTGAAATAAACTATTTATTTGTAGGCTTGATATTGATGTATAAGAGAGATGATTACTTAATCTAGTGACTGAAAGAGAAGCTGACCATATGATGATTTGTGAAAGAAAATAAAAAGATCAGCAACTGATATGACAAGGGGTTGAGATGCAGGTGGTACGAGACCGTGTGTCCCAGCTGTACTACACACATGGACTACTGTGTGCCAGTCATCCGATCTCCATTCTGATCCTGGTCTGCTCTCTCATCATCCTGTTGTGGTATGTGTAATAATTTCAATTTATTTATTTCTATCAGTACTCTTGCATTCAGATTAGCTGAAAATTTGGTTTTATTCCTCAATGAAAAGATTTTGAATCTTTTGAATCTTGCAGCTTTTTTGTAAGCTTGGGCACAAGGTAGTCCCATAGGAAATCTGTCTCACTATTGTGGTATGTGGAAAAATAATTTCAATATTCTTTTAATAACAGGGCTCGTGTTAGTGTTTGATATCGGGGAGTCATTGACTCCTTACTTAAGAAATTCTGGGGGTCAAATCTGAATTTAAAGGGGTCAAAATGACAGAAAAAGCAAATCACGAGTAGAATTTTGCATATTTAAGTGTTACTTTAACTGTTTCTTGTAATGATATGAAACAAGTAATTAATTTGTAGAACTACAATAGTATTGATAGTAATTCATGAAAATCTTAGGTATAAAACAATGTTTTGACACTTAGTAATTCCTCTCTAGCGGGTCAAAATGACCATTTTGACCCCCTTGGGAGAAATTTCTAGGGGTCAAATAAGATATTTTCTGTTTTTTTTTTTTTTTTTTTTTTGTTTTTTTTTTTTGGGGGGGGGGGGGGGGGTCAAAACCCTGGTTTAAGGGTCAAACACAAGCCCTGAATAAGATTACTTCTTTTATGAATTATTTTACATTTGGATCCACCAAAGAAAATAAAATTTCTATAACACTTCATTAGGACAAAGTAACTTATTACAAAATTACCACGAAGTGTTTTGAATAATTCTTTAAGACTTAATTATTGTTCAAAAAGAGTTGTATAATTGATATAAGAATACAGAGAATACTGAAAATTATGTCTACTCTGTCAGTTGGTTCTATTCATTCTTTTTGAATTTTATGTTCATATGACTGTATAGTTTGTTTTTTTTTTTAACTCGAGAAAAAAAATAACGTGAAAAAAAAGAGAATTTGCTTGTATAAAGCAATTTCTCCTTTTACCAAAATATTTTCCATTTCACTTCTTGGGATATTTCACTTCAAACTTTTCATTGTTACATTCAATTTCTTTGAATTTTGACCAGCCTGAAATGTTGAAAAACAAGAAACAGGAAAGTAATGTTGCTTCATTTATTCAAATTTTCAGCTATCCGTTACTGTATGTACCTTTACCAGGAAATATACCTGTAGAGTATGAGACACCTGTCAAAAACTACAAATTACCGAAAGACTCGCGTCAGAGACCTGAGAGGCATGATGAACAGATGGATGTGACCAGTATACCAAGATGGGTAGGTTTGGTTGTTTGAAGATTAAGTTTTAAGGTAGTGGACCCTTAATAGTTTTGCAACATTTCGGACCACATATTATTTCACAATGTAAACCAAGGTTTCCTAATGAAAATCAAAAGGTCGGTTAACACCATTAAAGTTCATAACCTCTGAGACATTGCAAAACTATTGCAGTTCTACTACCTTAACCACAACATGCAAACTTAACTAGAACTTTTAACATAAGGTTCCCTCAGGTGGGGAGGTAGAGTCTTAGTCTCTTGACCAAGTGGTCCATTGTTTGATTGCTATTGGTCTTTATTCTTTTCATTGGCCCACACTGGTGTTGCAAGTACTTGTTAATGATCCAGGAAGCTGAATCGAGAGGGATAGTGTCTAGAATGAAAGATCATAATTTCCAATTAATGTAAAATAAATAGGTTTAAAACAACAGAGCTCTAGATAGAGAGGCGATTTAGATTTAAAAAAAAAAAAAAAAAAAAAAATTCACCTGTCAATCTAATCCTCTGGTTTCAGCTCTCATCAATACTGCCTTACCAAGGCAATTCCATTGTTTATCCGCAATGTGTTCATAGAGTATGGATGAGAAATTACAGATTTAGATCATTCTTTATCTGGATCCCTCAACTAAACCAACTTTCAAAATACTTAGATGTGGATACCCATTTGAGCTTCATAGCAAGATGATTTGGATGAGTAATTTGAAAAACAGACATTTAGAATAATAATATTCTGTTTCAGTACAAGGGAAAAGCAGTTGGATATGTACAACAAGTGGTTGTCAAGACAACAGTATCACCATGGGAACAAACACAGCATGATCCTCTAGATGCTTTATACTCTCCACTTCAACAAGTGTTTGGAATTTTAGATGAAATAGAGAAGTTCAGACATCAACACGGGTAAATATTTCTTGATAACAGAGTCCAGGTAAAGCTCAATACGATGAGAGGGGGTAAAGCTCAATCTTAAATCCTTAATTCTGAAAGAAAATCAATGTTGTGGGTACTCATTTGTATTGTCTTGATAAGACGATTTCAATGAGTACCAACAGCATAGTGTTTGTGCTATAATTGTTAAAATACTTTGATTTTAAATCCAAATATCCCCTCTATCTGTAGTTCTCAATAATCATGCTTTGAAAAAATAATGAGCTAGAAACTGGACAATAGATTTATTATATTGGTGGATGATAATAACAATTGATGGCTGATTTCTGGTTCAGAAGGGTTGATGCTTATCTAAAAGCTTTAGTTCTCAAGGAACACCCACATTGTGGGTAATCAATGTCACCATTTTGATGAGACTAGAGTAACAACATTAACAGATTTGTGCAAGAATTGGTGAAGTAAATTTCAATATGAAATCTAGAAAAATTACCCTATCTTGGATGGTGTTTACCACTTCTTTGCCCTTTTGTTTTTTCATATTTAGGTCTGAAGAAAAGTCTTTGTTGGATTGCTTTGTGTAAAAAAAATATCCATACATGTATTTAGGTCTGAAGAAAAGTCTGTGTTGGATCGCCTTGTGTCAAAAAGTTATATTCATATTTAGGTCTAAAAAAATTGTGTATTGGATTGCCTTGTGTCAAAAAGTTTTACTCATATTAAAGTCTGAAGAAAATTCTTTAATGCTTAAAGAAGATATATCGAGATATAGCGGTAGATTATCACTTGATAATCTCACCGCAAAAGCAGTGAAATTATCAAAAACTTATACGCTGCTTTTCATCCTATCTGACATCATCTATGTGGGGCAAAATAAGTGATGTCACAATGAATGTTGCATAGCAATCACATGCAAAATGACGCGCTTTACAAAAATATGTCCTAGAAATTTCACATTTTGTCTCATTTTTGCAATAAAGAAATAGAATAATCAATTGTTTTTTGAGTAAGATTGATTAATATTTCATTTCTTGAACTACAAAAGCTATATCTTCACTCGTGGCTCTACCACTTGTGAAAATATAGCTTTTGTTGTTCACTCAATGAAATATGAATAGATCTTACACTGAAACGAACGATTATCCTCTATGTGTTGGATTGCCTTGTGTCAAAAAGTTATATTCATATTTAGGTCTGAAGAAAAGTCTGTGTTGGACTGCTGCATGCGTATCTCTGAACCATTGAAGTCCAAACCTGAAGGTCTGTTGCCAGAATATGGGTGTTTGATTCTTTCACCAGCGAACTTATGGAAAAAAGACATCAAAAGGTATTATAAGGCCCTGTGTATTTTTCTTACAGATTTAGATATTTAAGCTTTTTTACTTTATATACAATTAACAATGGATTTCAATGCAGAATTACATCACCTGTTCTCTCTACATGAATATTCTCAACAACTCTAGTCACCAGAAAATGTATTTACTAGTATTTTATATGCCTGTCGAATAACTGGATGTTTTATCACCAGTGGCGTCCAGACGAGATCCACTTCTTTGTCTAGAGCAAAATTTTCCCACCTTATGTTTGATTAACTTGAAACTTGGCAGTTATTTTCCTCTCATGAATACAGAGTGCAGTGCACAAGAACTCTAACTCAACCTAGTTATTTCCCTTGGTTGGTTTTCATTCTTGGACGTCCAGCAGTGTAACGGGCATATCTTGTGACAATTTACCACATTGTTTTTGTTATAATCTACAGATTTCTAGAAGACAAGGAGATTCTTACCACCATATATAAAAGGTATAATCAAGCCTTAGAAGCACCACCTGGAATAAGAGGTTGGTAGAATTTATTAACGATATCATTGTATTGTTCAATACTTTTTGTTTAAGCGGCTTGTAGTTACAAGACAGAAATGTACCCAGAAATGAATTGTATTTTGTATGCTTTTCTAAGGAAAATTGTGAAAAGGAGGCAGATTATCATTTGAACATCTCACAACCAACCAGTAAAAATATAAAAGAAATTATACCCTGCTATAGCCTAGGTGTTGTCTTTTTTTTTGTTTTGTTTTGGGTTTTTTTTGTGATTCAGAAAGTGACATATTGTGATATCTGTTTCTACCAAAAGCATTTAGTTGAATCACACATGTTCACTATCAATAGAGCAGGGGGTGGGGTGGGGGGTGTTACTCAAGATGCATTTTATGTGCCCCTTTTGCGACTTAGATATTTCATTATTTTTTATCCACTGTCCAGCTCCCAACAGACTAGTGTAGGCACCTGTAGGTGGTGCTCTTGTTCATTTGATATGATGAAAATCAATTATCAATAATCTTTTTACAATTGTTCATGAAATTACAGATGTGTTGTTTGGTTATCCCTGGAGACTGACTGGTATATCACGATACTTTATAAGGAACAGACAAAGAACAATTTCATTTGCTATCACCATTGTTTTAAAAGAGTATGATGAAAAGTAAGTATGTGGTATTATTTTAATTTATAAAATAATTTCATTTTGGTGTTGATGTGTCCATGAATAAAGTCTGATTGGGGAAGAGTCATTGGCAAATGGTAAAATAAAGGGTGGTGAAAAGTCCCCCCATCAGATTTTATTCTTGGATATATCAACGCAAAAATAAAATTACATCTATTATAACACAATCACAATTCTCATATTAGTTATATTATCCTTTTCTAGGTGTGAAATAGTTTTAAAACATTTTTCTAGATGTAAAATTAATCAACAAGTTATGATATTGGGGTTTGGAGATTTTCACAGAAAGCAACATGTGTCATTAAGTACATTGGTCATGTTAAGTCAAAAGCACCAGAGGATCTGCTAAAAGTGACGTTCAAGTACCGGTATGATAAAACGTGGAGTCTGTGGTCTAGTGGTTAGGACGATGGCTTGGGGATCAAAAGGTCCCAGGGTCGAATCCCGGCCAGATCACGGGAATTTTTCTGAGCAAAAAATTAACTCGATGTTGCTCCTCTCCACCCAGGTGTATAAATGGGAACCTGTGAGAATGTAAGTCTATGTGCTGTGGCTGCCGATGAGCGCCGTTTGTCAAGTCAAATTTTGCCTAAGTCAAATTTTGAGGTTAATGAAGTTCATAAGGCTTGACACAATTTCTGTTAAGACAACCATCAACTGATTACTATTATTATGATTTTCCTAAGTATTTTAACTTCATCACTTGGATTTATTTATCAATCATGTACTCTCTTTCACAGATTTGTGTTAAATCTGCGGCACACCCTGGAGAAGTTGTATTCTGACACAGACGGACATGTAAACAACACTGAAGTAGAAAATATTGTCCATCTACACTATAAAGATATTAACCTATATCTGGAGTACACCCATTTGATTATACTCTACCTAGTCTTACTTCTGTACCTGTACTTTTCAGTCAGTAAGTACACTTAGATGCTTAGAAATATCAAGGGGTCAATGCAAAACTATTGTAAGTGCCTATGTATAAATGGGCACTTACAATAGTTTTGCACTGTTCCCTTGATAAACCCATACACTATAAAGAAATCAACCTATATTTGGAGTACACCCATTTGATCATACTCTACCAGTGTTTATTCTAGGATTTCAAAAATGTGGGGGATTTCAGCACAAAAATTGATGCAATTGAGAAATGTGGTAATTCATGCTCTTTGGTTAAAGTAAAAAATCCCTCACATATCCAGAAAATATGGGGGATCTTTGAAAAAAGTGGGGGAATCCCCCAATCCCCCTGCCTAGAATTAAAACTGCTCTACCTAGTCTTACTCCTGTATCTGTACTTTTCAGTCAGTAAGTACACTTAGATATTAAGATATATCGAGGGGTCAGTGCAAAACTATTGTAAGTGCCTTTATATAAATAGGCACTTACAATAGTTTTTGCACTGTTCCCTTGTTGAACCCAAACACCAGGGATAATTTCTGGACCAAGTTAAGGATGGTATATTTAAATGGGCCAAAGGCCCATCTCCTAGTCATTTATATGTAAAACCTTAGATTTTGATTGGCCATCTGCAAAATTGATTGGCCATTTGAAAAAAGTGAGGGGCCAAAGAATCCTTGATACATATTCTAGATTGAAAAAAAGCATTAGATTTGAATAGATTATATGTGGGGCCCATCAAAACATATCAACAGATTTAGCCTATGACAAATAGTTTGTCCCCCCAAAAAGTTCGGCCCATACCAGAATTATCCATATGAACCTGTATTTAAATTTAACCCATTTGATCATACTCTATCTAGTCTTACTGCTATATCTATATTTCTCAGTGAGTAAGTTCATATAGATTTATTTCAAGCTCTGTTGTTATTGAGCCTGCTGGCAGTTAGCGAAACATTGTTGTTACAACAACAGTCGGGTGTATGTGTGTTTGTGTGTCCGTCCATAGGTCTGTCAGATTTTGTTAGGACAATTACTCTTACACCTAACAATGGATTTCAAAATAGCTTGGCACAATTGTCGTCCATCATGAGTAGAATTGCTATTTGACAGAAATTTTCAGATAGCTCCAAAATCAAGGTCACAGGTCCAGGTCAAATGTTTTAATAAGGCTAATTTGGAGCTATGTGAAAAAAAATCTAGGCTTGAGTGACAGCAGTTGTCTTTGGACAGCTATCCAGTGTCTGATTTTACATCATGATGAATGATAAGCTTGTGATATGGCAAAAGCAATTTCTCTGACATCACAAATATGTTGATTTGTGAAAAGAAGTAGGTATTAATCAATAGTAAGTAAACAAGCTAATTCATTTGTAGCTTCTGTATATCTTGATATGCAACTTGAACCTAACGAAGTGGCTTTCCAAAAATTGCTCAGGATTGAGGAGAGAATGGAGATTTTTTTTTAAGATTATCAAGTCTAATTTGGAAATAGCTTAGATTAATTAATGGTAATTATGGTGTCATCCCTGTTGATTTCTGTAACTGTATACCATTTATTTACAGAGAAAATTGAGATGGTGAAGTCTAAATGGGGACTTGCCCTGAGTGCAGTGGTGACAGTGGTGTCATCCCTGTTGATTTCTTAAACTGTATACAATTTATTTTCAGAGAAAATTGAGATGGTGAAGTCTAAATGGGGACTTGCCCTGAGTGCAGTGGTGACAGTGGTGTCATCCCTGTTGATTTCTGTCAGTGTTTGTTCTATATTTGGTATGAATACAAGGCTCAATGGAGGGTATGTTTCTTTCAGAATCTTTTATGATACTGGAAATGTTATGAAAATAAAGTCTAAGGCCTTACAAAGAAATTTAGCAGAAACATGGCTGAAAGTTACTTACCTTACTGTGCAAAGACATATTTAGATTTGATACTGTTAGCAGTCAACTGTAAATGTTTCAATTTTACTTTTGAGCTTTTATATCAAATTTCATTTCAGGTTCTGATCTTCCTTCTATAAGATACTATGTAAATTTTTGATAAGATTTGTTTTCATAAACTTATGAATCTATGGGCAGTATCTTTTTTCCCATCTCTCTCTCACATTAAGTAGATTATAAACTTCTACATTAAAAGGTGGTGTTGAGAATATTTTTTATTACAAAAGTCAGTAACTAATTATAAGATATTTATTTGTTACAGGGAGATATTTCCATACCTTGTGATGTTAATTGGTATAGAGAATGTTTTGGTGGTCACTAAGTCAGTGGTTTCAACACCTATAGAATTAGATGTCAAATATCGAGTTGCTACAGGTATTGGTTTGATTCAGTTTTATACACTTATTAACTTATTTCTTTGTGCCCCAGCATCTGTAAGATCAGGGGCATGTTAAACTCCCACCTACAAAGTAGAAGGGGGTATACTCGCTTCACAATGTCTGGTTGTCTGTTCCTTATGACCCAAGGAAGTGCCATATTGTTTTGGGGTCACATAGGTCAAACGTCAAGGTCACAGTTAGCCTTTGTTCAATTTTCGTTTCCAGACTCTTAACTTGAGAACCAAGTGACCTACAATCATGAAACTTCATACCAATGTTCCTTATAACCCAAGGAAGTGCCCTTTTGTTTTGGGGTCACATAGATCAAAGGTCAAGGTCACAGTCAATTTATGTTCAATTTTCATTTCCGGACTTGTTACTCAAGAACCAAGTGACCTAGAATCATGAAACTTCATGCAAATGCTGCATATAACCTCAATATTTGTTACAAACACATCCTGCACTAATAGCACTTGCATTCTGACAAGGTGCTTGTGGGGGGTATAAGTCTGCTCTGCCACAGTTTTAGTTTGTTTTACTGTCTGTGTGTTTGTCTGCAATCTTCTATTTGATTCCCAATGGCGGCACTCATCCTTTCTGACTATTGTTCTTCCACCAATGATTTTGATAATCAGACCTAAGTTGGATAACAGCTGGAGGTTACAAAAGGATGTTATGATAGTACTGATGTGAGAAATGCTAGGAATCCATTGTTAGGTGCTCCAGCCTCTGCAATTGTTGACAGTGGCGTAAAACTCTATTCAAACAATTAAACAAATCAAAATATTATTTAACTCTTCTATAATTTGGAGTTAGTAACATGAACTCTGAATTTAAGGATCATGGATAATGCAAGACATGTAGTATTATAAACTCAACTAACTATGCGTGTTTAAGCTGTGATTGTTTTCCTTCAAATAACAGGTTTAAGCAAAGAAGGCTGGTACTTCACCAAGAATCTCCTGGCAGAGTTAGTAATTGTTCTGGTCGGATTCTTTACCTTTGTTCCAGCTATCCAGGTAGATTAATTAACCCTTCACCTGCTGTTTATGACAAACTGGTCTTGTATACAACGCTTTGGCAGACAATGTAGACTAAGGTCAGTCTGCAAAACATGCAGTCTGTCCTTAGTCTACATTGGCTGCTTTTAACTTAATTCATTAGGGAAATCTTAAGCTAGACAGGTTGAAATGTCTCATAAATAGGCAAGTTATTGGGGGGGGGGGGGAGGAATTCAGCAGGATAAGGGTTGAAAAAATATTGTACTACAGCCTTTCTGTGTTTCTGTAGAGAATGATACAAGTATGAACCCTTTTTGCTAATCTATGGGATATCTTAACAGAAATATTGTAAATAAAATACAAGAATTTTACAATACAAACATTTGAAAAAGATAGTAGTATGAACTTAAGCAATGGTCAGTCAGGTTTTCAATATACAAAGGAATGGAAGGTTAGAATATCTCAAGGCTGGCTTATTAACATTTCTATTCTAAACTCGGTTAAAATCAGCTTGTCTCAAATAAAATGTCATGACAGATCCTATATCAGATACTTATTTGATATTGTGTACTTACAGGAATTCTGCCTGTTTGCTCTTGTTGGATTGCTGACTGACTTCTCTCTACAGATGGTCTTCTTTGTGACAGTTCTAAGTTTGGACATTCGCAGGATGGAGGTAGGCAAATCAGCTATAGCCTTATTCTGAATGAGAATTAAGCTATTCTACCTAGACAAAATTAATCTTATATTTTGATGCTATTGATTCCCTAAAAATATATTCATAACCAGCAAAAGTTGATTTTTGTCAAGCCCTCTTGTTGTAGTTGTCACAATGGCAACTCTGTGTATGCATTGAAAAATAAAGGTCTTTTACTAAAAGAAGTGTTGGTTTGAGCTTGACTATTTTTTTTTGCTGACACTCATTTTTTGTTTATAGTTGTCCGATCTACAGAACAGAAAGAGAAACTCTACATCAACCCAGGTCGACACACCCACCACAGAATCACTCGTAAAATGTCCATTCAAATCCAAACTGCAAGGAGAGAGACAGAAAATGTATCCCAGGATAAACTTGACATCAGGCATGAATCTTGTCTCTACAGAGGAGCATCCATCTTCCCCTAAAGTTTTGCACGGTGATAGATTCTTCCAGAAACAACCATTTCTGGACCTGCCTAGACGGCTGAGGTTGATCTACTTCTGGGCTAGTACTAGAGTTGTTCAGAGATTTATAATGGTAATGCAGTCACTTTTTATATATTCATGTCTTGTTTGGTTTGTATCAGTATCATTGAAATAATGGGAAGATGTTTAACACTTTCCTGTTTTTCAAAATTTTGGACCTGTCCAAATTCAAAGGTATTGCAGACGAAAATTAAAAGTGGATTTAATTTGAAAAATAACCATTCAGTAGGGTAGAAAATAGTGTGGAAAAAGAAGAAATTGCTTGTCAGAAGCAATTTCTTCTTTTTTCACAATGTTTTCTCAATCATATAATCACAGGCACGTAAAAAGCAGGGATAAAACAGCAAAGGGTAAAAGGTTTCAAAGTCAAAATATGCCCAGTCCTACCACAGTCATATTTCTGAACCAATTAAGATTTTGTTAACATTTTTGAGACTTGTCCAAATGAAAGATATTAATCTATTGCAATTCACTGTACTTTTAAATTGATAAATAAATTTCCCCTTCTTCTAAATGTTTTCAATAGAGTTTTCTTATTGAAAAGTAAAATTCTAATCGTCTGGTAAAGGGTGAATTAAGATAGGCATTACTTGAACTATTACAGGTTTGCTCTGTGATCTGGATCATACTGATTGTGTATAAAACGGGACTTGTACATCACCTGACCAACACACCATATAATGGATCATTGACTCACACAGCTGATGATCTGGAACAAATCATCAAACAACAGGTATGCTACTTTTTTTATATGTATTTCTGACCGATCACATGAAAAGGGAAAATCAGGGTTGTTTAGTGTGTAAAGTCTCAACCCTAGTCAGACTGTACAGGCTGACTAGGGTTGAAACTGTTTACTCTTGTCTGAATCTAGAATGATCACTCCAGCTTCCTGTAGAAATGGATCATACTGATTGTGTATAAAACAGGACTTGCATTATCCCAGGAATACACCATATAATGGATCATTGACTCATATACAGTGTAGGTGATGATCTTGAACAAAATAATCAAACAACAGGTATTCTTTTTACATGCATTTTTGACCTGTTAGACGAAAAAGGGACCATTAGGGTTTTGTAAAGTCTCAACCCTAGTTAGACTGTACAGGCTGACTAGGGTTGAGACTTTTCACTCTTGTCTGATTTTCTGAATCTAGAATGATCATTCTAGCTTCCTGTAGAAATGGATCATACTGATTGTTTATAAAACAGGACTTGTGCATCATTTTACAAACACACCATAATAATGGAGCATTGACTCATATAGCTGATGATCTTGAACAAATGATAAAACAACAGGTACCCTTCTTTATAACACACACTTTGAAAATCACGTTTTGCCATAATGTTGGAAGCAACATTAGCTTCATTTCATTAGAAATTTTTCAACTGAAACATCTTTGTGAAAATTATTCCATTGTTTTCAATCCATGGTTTGTAAAATGTTGCTAACCTAAAGTTCTTCAAGAGACATGAAGATCTATATCAAAGGTTCAACACAAGATTGTGCTAAGTGCATATATGTTGATATTTGATTTCTATGCTTCTAGTGAAAATATAGCTTTTGTTGTTCACTCAATGAAATATAAATCGATCTTACACAGAACCAAATGATTGATCCCCAATGTGGTCAAACATTTACTGTTTTGAGGGGCATAAATAAAGCAATTCTAGAGAAAGTGGCTCAGGTTAAGATTATGAATATTCAATTTGTTTCTAAAAATAGACTGCCTTATATAATTCCATGTTATCAGGTTGGTGAATTCAGATCAAAAGAGAGACTCTGATTTCTTTACTTTCATAGGAATCTACCAAGACTAAGATCTAGTCTTAGGGCCAACTTATTTCTGACCCTGGGAGGGTATTTTTGCCCACTATATCAGAGTATCTCTGAGACAGTGGGCTACCAGCCCTAGACTGGTCCAAATATCGACTATTAGAATAGACTAGAATAGGCTATTCTGAAAGTTGAAAGTGGGACAAGTCTATACCCGAGTAGATTTCGGGTCAGAAATAAGCTGGCCCTTTAAAGTTAAACAGTTAAAACATTTACTGTTTTAGGGGCATAAAACACAAATTGTCTTACTTTCATTAAACTTTACATTCAGGAGTTGACCAATATAGGTGATGTAGGTAAGATTGTATCGATGTCTCCGGTGTCAATGTTCTGGCGTAGTGATGATGAAGAGGCAGGCTCTGTCAAACACGGGGACCTAGAAACATGGAGAAAACTGTCACACGCACACTGGACCACCCTGTTTGGATATTATAATATTACCATCACTGGAAAGTAAGTGTACTTATTCCAAACAATTGACAGTAAATACTTCAGGGCCCGAGGTTGTAAAACTTTTCTCATTCTCAATTCTAAGTTGTCTCAAATTTCAGTTTGAGATTAAAGCCGTAATTCTGTTTAAATACTCATTTTAATGTATTAACATAAAAGATAATATTGATAAGTTGTTGAATATAACAACTTATTAATATTATCTTTTATTTTCATACATTTATTTGAATTCAAAATTTGAGAAAATTGTCAGTTGAGCCTGAGGAAAGTTTGATATCCTCGGGCCCTGATAATTTTTATCATTATACAAACGCTCTTTACTGAAGGGCAGAAACTAAGTTAGAGAACTTTTGACCAGACTCTTTTGCATTTTGTTAATTTGTATTGATAAAATCAAATGTTTGTATATACTGTAAAAATGAATATAAAATATGCTTATAAAACAAATGCTCTCTGTCCTATCTTTGTGTGTTAGTGAATTTGTGAAATATGTATTTCTTAACCCTTTATTGAAGTGTTTGACTGGTCTAAATTAAAAGAGGTTGTTAATGACAGTAGATTTTGTTGCAATTATCCTAGTATGTGGTAAAAAAGAGGTGAAAAAGAAATTGCAAATGAAAAGCAATAGGTAAATGAAATGTATGATTATTTCCTCTTTTACAGATATATAAGTATTTTGCCGTCCATTCATTTATCAATTATCATCCCACCAGAGGAGGCCATCAGCCATCGAGTACCAGACTCTAAATCAAGATGGCCTCAACATAGAGTAAAACCAGAAATCCCAAATCCTGTCATCCACCCAACAATACAAACCAAAGATTCATTGCAAAAAATAGTCACCGATCCCATCAAAATAGACCAACTTCAGCGCCCTAGAAACACGGAATCAAATATTAAATCATCAATAAAACATGAAACAAATTTGCTCTCAGAGGAATATATACACCAGTATTACCCAGAACTCACAGCGGAAAGTTTAATCCAGTTTTATCCGCGATCCCGATTAGAGTTTATAATTACTGTGTCATTGGGATTTCTGAGTGTGATATGTTTAACCTACTTTATGATGGTGCTGTATAGATGCATGTGTTCACGGAAATACAGTAAATGGAGAGCTTCATGGAATAAAGTTCCTAAATATGGGAAGGGGAATAACTACTACAAACAGATAAAAGAGGCCATTCCTTTAGTCTTACATGGACACCTTCAGGTAATAGAACATTTCTCAGGGGTGTGGGATTCCCATGTACGACTTGCCCGACACGGGATTTTTTACCTGTGGACAAATACTTTTTTCAATGACACTTGTCCATGGACAAGTAAATACCAGGACAAATATCAGAATGGTAATAAACAGATTGAAGAGATTGATTATCATAATATTAATAACAAAGGGTAGAAAACATTGTTTGTATTTAGGAAAATGCTGAAATCCAGCATTTTCTTCTTTTAAAAAAATGTTTTCAAAAATATAATTGATTTTCTTTTTTACAGACGAGCTCTTTTTGACCCTGGACAAGTTGAAAATCACTGTTTACTTGTCCAGGGACAAGTGGCCAAATTCTGTATTTCCATACCCCTGCATTTCTACAATATTGAGCCTGTAAATGACATTTTCAACACTTTTGGGCAATTAAAAGACTGATCAGCCTGTGTGTCCCCTCAGTTTGACCAAAGTAAGGGGTGTGGAATTCCCATGCTAGGGCTTTCCCACTTGCAGACAAGTACATTTTTCTACTTGTCCCTGGACAAGTAAATAACAGAGCAAATCTTGTAACAGAACTTAAAAGATCTTGGAGAAAAGTGATAACCTATTGTTTGTATCAAAGGGAAGAAAACATTGTCTTTAATGTAGAAAATGCTGGGTTACAAACTCTTTCAAACATAGCATGAAAATTAGTTTTGTATTTCTTCTCCTGAAAGTCATATTTTGACTGATTTTCAAATATTCAAACTGATGCAATACTCACTTCGTCTCTTAAATCAGGGGTTCTGAAATATTTTGAGAGTTAACTTGGTATAATACTATTGCTATAAGAAGCATCCATGTAATAGTTTCACTTTATTGTTGACATAGGAATTATGGTATTTATTTTTAGAAAACAGCTAACTTCTACTATAAGAAAATTTTACAGATTTTTTCTTGAGATTTCTCACTTGTCCAAGGACAACTTAGCAAGGCAGCTTAATGGACCTCTCGGACAACTCAGGCAGCTTATTTCAGAACCACTGCTTAAATGAACTAAAGATTAAAGCTTTTTGCAATATCCATTGTAGGATATAGAATGTTTGGTGACAGATGGTAGTGTGATAGTCAGTTCATGTCTAGGAGGACAGTTGAGGGTATGGGACTCCTTTACTGGAGAATGTCTACACAATATGATGAGAAAAAGGTAAGTCCATGACCCATTCGGAACATCACTCGGCCATTTCTGTAAACTGCAACAGACCTCGGATGTACGTAAGGCGGATGGGTATGTAACAGAATCGTGCTTTTTGTTAGGCGGAAACAGTGTAAGAAAAACTAGCACTGTAGATTTATATCTTTTACAGTAAATAATGGCTGAAAAATCTTAATTTTTGAGAATGACGAATCATTCTCAAAAAATAGGTTTTTTTTCAGCCGTTATTTAAGAATGTAAAGATATTTATATTAGGGTATGATGGTTTCACGTCAGAGACCCAAACTAGTAGCGTTGGCGACGTCGAATGTTTTCACTCACAATTTCGAAGGCTAACGCCATTTCAACTGATGTCATCAAGTTTTTCCAAGGTTTTTCCGTAATTTTTAAAAATAGTCTGTCTATGTACATCCGAGGTTGAACCTGAGATTGGCCGAGTGGTGTTCCGAATGGTCTATGACCATCAATCAAAAATACATGTATACCATCTGGTGTCTTGGTCATTAGTAGTGATGGGCAGATTAATAGATTATAATCGCTAATCATTTTGTTTGGGCTTCCGATTGTGATAATTGACTAAGAAATTTCATAATCGATTAATCAGTTTTTTGGGGGGTCCGATTGTGATAATTGACTAAGAAATTTCATAATCGATTAATCAGCTCCTACCACATAAATGACAGCCATTCTATATTGTTTTCGAAATTGACATCAGTTTGATCGCTCAGTGTGAAACAGTTGTAACTGCCTATATGTTTATAGGCAGTTACAACTGCTTCACGCTGAGCCATGAAGTTGGTAGAAAAATCTGCAGAAAGAATCATTAGGTCATGAGTTTAACTTAACTTTCACACAATGATACTGGCAGTGCTGTATAAGAAAACTATTTTTCAATCGATCCTAAGTTGATTTACTCTTCCAACTAAAAACTGATTATTGATACTGATTTGACACCGATTGCCCAACACTAGTCATTAGTTTAAACTCTAGAGCTCTTCTTATGTTGTGTATGAAATTTTTTGGAAGCTCATTATTAAGTTTATGTCATTTGTAATATATTATACTTCAAAGGAAACCCTGGCCTTTTGATTGATTTAAAAGTCAGAAACAGGATTTCTACTGCATTTGCATCAGGTCACAGTAAACTTTGTTCGTTCATCAGTAAATACTTATTAGAAATTGGGACATTTGGTAAGCTCTGCTGGCATCAGCTGAATCTGTTTGTTTTGGTATCTTGTCATACCCATCTAAATCAGCCATACAGGATGTATTTTGTAAATAGCAACAGAAGTGAAGTTCATACTTATTCATAAAACCAAGCCTATTTATTTCCTACCATGTGTAAACATTACTGATGCAGTTGCTAAGCAAGTAACTAAAACATTGTTTCGGGTTTGAAAGTTTAAAACAATTAATTTGGTTATTTCGTTGCATATGAATAACAATTTTCCATTCTTCAAGTAAATTGGGGACTAAGTGTAATTTTGAGGAAGATATGCTGCAAACAACTATAATTTAAATGTTTCAAACTTTGAAACGCTAACAGAGTTAATTACATGGGTCATCATTTCTATTTTAGTATTTGAGTACTGGATTAGAGAAATTGGTACTTGTTACCATCCCTATTTTTAAGAAATCTTAAATATGTGAAACATTGCAAGCTTTATTTCATTCTGATTGTATATTTTAATATGTAAATGTTAGTGTCCTTGAACATGTGACTTTTTCATGTGAAATATTTGATGCGACATCACAGTTGAACATTGCAGTGCATCATAGAGAAATTTACATATTCTATTTATTTGTTTCAAAATCTGTGATACTTCTCACTAAATTTTGATAAAAATCTTACTGTATCATAAAATTGTTCTTTGTTTTTGCCCATTTTAGATGATGGTTTATTCCTCAGGTGAACACTTTGAAATAAATCGTTATGTAATCCTGGAAAAAATTGATTCTATAATGCAATCCAGGAGATTATCTAGAAAAAGCGGTAGATTATCACTTGAAAATCTAACAGCCAAATTAGTGATAATACCATGAAATTATACCCAGTTTCTTTCATATCACCATATCTGTCGTTGACTAAGCTGAGCCAAGAAAAAAAAAGCTGTCATGAAGTTGTTAAGTAATCACTCGTGAAATAAATCAATAATGTTTGGGGCCTCTTTTATGGGAACCTATTCAGCATCATCTTTCTAGGTCACATTTCCCAAAATTTTGTGAGTCAGGGTGCATTCTAATTCAGGGCTTGTACTAACTTTTTAAATTCAGGAGTCATTGACCCCTTGACCACCAATTTTGAGGAGGTCAAAACTGGTCTCGAAGGGGTCAAAACAATAAAGTAAGTGGTAAATAAGTAACTTTTTCTTGGTTATGCTGATTGACTTATTTAATTGTTTTCTTCATATTGATTGACTTCTTTAATTGTTTCCTTCCTAATTGTTTCCTTCAAAAATAGAGATGTTAACAATTAATTGTAATACATTTATTATTTTGTAGCAGTATAAGTATGCAATACAGAACAATTGAATGGTCATTTTTAGCTCGGCTGTTTTCGAAGAAAACCGGAGGTATTATGATCACTTTGGCATCATTGCTTAGGACAAGACCTGTCTGTAGGTTCCAAGTTCAAGGTCATTACTCAAGGTCAAGGTCATTTTTCAAGGTCAAATTTCTTAAAAAAATGTAATCTTGGTCATAATTTTTGAATGATAACTCATACAGTCTTCATATTTCACATGATCATAGCTTGGCACAAGACCTTCCTGTAACTACTATGATCCAGGTCATCACTCAAGGTCAAAGTCATTTTTCAAGGTCAAATTTCTAATAAAAAAGTTTAATCTTGGTCATAACTTTTGAATGGTTAGTCGTAGAGTCTTCATATTTCACATGATCTTTGCTTGGGACAAGAGCTTCCTGTAGGTACCAAGTTCAAGGTCAAGACTCAAGGTCAAGGTCAATTTTCAAGGTCAAATTTGCCTTAGCAAAAATTTAATCCTGGTCATAACTTTTGAATGGTAAGTGATATAGCCTTCATGTTTCACATGACCATTGCTTGGGATAAGTCCTTTCTGAGGCTACTAAGTAAAAGGTCATCACTTAGGGTCAAGGTCATTTT
Organism: Fragum whitleyi; assembly: GCA_948146395.1. Taxonomy (NCBI): domain Eukaryota; kingdom Metazoa; phylum Mollusca; class Bivalvia; order Cardiida; family Cardiidae; genus Fragum; species Fragum whitleyi. Next base: position 23,167,955 of record OX411556.1, read on the forward strand.
TCAATGTCAAATTTCTTTGAAAAATTTAATCCTGGTCATAACTTTTGAATGGTTAGTCATACAGCTTTCATATTTATACCCCCGCAAAACGAATGTTTTCGGGGGTATACTGGAATCAGCCTGTCTGTCTGTCCGTCCGTCCGTCCCTCCGTCCGTCCGTCTGTCCGTCTGTCCGTCCGTCTGTGGACACAAATAGTAGTAAATTTGTGTCGCGAACTCCTCCTTCAGTTTTCCTTCAAAAGCCTTGAAACTTTATAGAAACATTCATCACATGTTGAAGTTTTGCAAGACGCAATTTTCAGGTCCCAACTTCCCCTGGTTCATGAATTATCTCCCCTTGAACTTAGACATTTTTTCCTATTTGTTACCATGTACTTATCATTTTGTGTCGCAAACTCCTACTTCAATTTTCATTCAATAGTTATGAAATATTATACAAACATACATCACATAATGAAGTTTTGCAAGATGCAAATTTCAAGTGTCAACTCTCCCAGGTTCACTAATTATCTCCCCTTGAACTTAAGACATTTTTTTCTATTTGTTACCATTTACTTATAATTTTGTGTCGCAAATTCCTCCTTCAATTTTCATTCAATAGTTATGAAATATTATACAAAGATTCATCACATAATGAAGTTTTGCAAGACGCAAATTGCAAGTCTCAATTCCCCCTGGTTCATGAATTATTTCCCCTTGAACTTAGACATTTTTTTCTATTTGTTACCATATACTTATCATTTAGTGTTGCAAACTCCTCCTTCAATTTTCATTCAATTGTAATGAAACATTATGCAAATATTGATCACAAGTTGAAGTTTTGCAAGACACAAATTTCAAGTGTCAACTCCACCAGGTTCATGAATAATGTCCCCTTGATCTTAAGACATTTTTTTTCTATTTGATACAATGTACTTATAATTTTGTGACGCAAACTCCTCCTTCAATTTTCATTCAATAGTTATGAAACATTATACAAACAATTATCACATGTTGAAGTTTTGCAAGACACAATTTCAAGTGTCAACTCCCCCAGGTTCATGTGTTATCTCCCCTTGAACTTTGACATTTTTTCCTATTTGTTACCATGTACTTATAATTTTGTGTCGCAAACTCCTCTTGTAATTTCCATTCAATAGTAACGAAACAGTATACAGACATTTATCACATGTTGAAGTTTTGCAAGACACAAATTTCAAGTGTAAACTCCCACAGGTTTATGAATTATCTCCCCTTGAACTTAAGACAATTTTTCTTTTTGAACACATATACTTGTAATTTTGTTTCCCAAACTCCTCCTTCAGTTTTCCTTCAATAGCTTGAAAACATTTATCACATGTGTCAGTTTTGCAAGACGCAATTTAGAGGTCTCAAATCCAAGAGTTATCTTTATATTTGAAGCATTTTTTGCTTCTGTCAAGGTATCTCATTCTCTGAAAGCACTTGCGGGGGTATTAAGTCACATTCAGTGACAAGCTCTAGTTCACATGGTCATTGCTTGGGACAAGACCTTTCTGTAGGTACATAGATCAAGGTCATCACTCAAGGTCAAGGTCATTTTTCAAGGTCAAATTTCTCTAAAAAAATTGATCTTGGGCATTTTCTTGAATGGCAAGTCATACAGCCTTCATATTTCACATCATCATTGCTTGGGACAAGACCTTCCTGTAGGTACCAAGTTAAAGGTCATCATATAAGGTCAAGGTCATTTTTCAAGGTCAATTTTTTTTTTCAAAAATTTAACCTTGGTCATAACTTTTGAATGTTTAAATGAGCCTTCATATTTCACATGATCATTGCTTGGGGCAAGACCTTTGTGTAGGTACCAAGTTCATATATTTGCATTTGCCTAAGAAATAATAAACAGCCGAGCCCTTGCACCCCCTTGCGGTGCTCTTGTTACTCCTTTGACAGGAAAATTTGGGGGTCAAAATAGGATATTTTTATTTTGGAGGGTCAAAACCTTGGTTTAAAGGTCAAACACGAGCTATTGCTAATTTCATATTGACTGTTTTTTTTTCTCTTTTCAGTGCCTCACCCCCCATGAAGAGAAATCCTTGTGAAGGTAGAAATATAGAGGATAGTGAAGAAGATCTATATACAGAATATCATGGTAACCATGGTAACATGTCACATGACACCTCAACCAGCCTCGTAGATACGTCTGCAGAGTTGTATGACTCGCCTCCCAGACGTAGAAATGTAGGAGGGCAGGATACTGAGGGTACTCCAGTAACTACTATAAATAGATTTGAGGGTATTCCTAGTCTTCAGAGTACTATTGATACTAATTTTACTGCCAGATCACAGCCATACAATACTGCGGAGTTAGGAGTCGGGCCTGGTACCTCTGGCAGGAGTGACAAGCCAGGTCATATACAAAATGTAGGATTTGATTTTCAGCTAAGATTTGAGGGTGTGTATCAAGAACATGAGAAGTATTTAGAAGACAAACAGAGACAGGAGCAGAGAGATGCTTCAACCTTTCATACTAGAGCTACAAGGTCCAAAAGTTGGAGTGAAGGTATGCAGAACTTTGGTTTGCACAAGGAACCTCTAAAATCATTCTTTCCATTAAACTTATGTAATATCCTTGAAAAGCTAAAGAGTTATAACTGACTCTTGCAAATTGTTTTAATAGTTAATAGATCAAATGTCACATATTTCTGTAAGAATGTGATTGTTTAGCTTTGAAAAAAAAACACTTTGAATAATCTGTTGCAGAATTTGGTGCACTTTGAAATCTGTTATTTCTCTTTTACCAATAGGTGAGAAAAAAGGTTTTATCAAGTATATTGAAATTACAGTTACAGTATTCCTCTTTTATAACCCACCTTGTATTCTATTACGAACAGTCATCAGAGTTATACTTGTCTTACATATGTGTAGGATAACATTCTAAATAACATCATTATGACATCATCTTATGCCTTTTTTCACTGTACTTCTATCACCTTGCGCTTTAATTATTGCTTTTTGATGCACAAAACTTTTGTCTTTGTGGGGAAAAGAGTCTTACTCAATTTTATTTGAGTCAAGCTGATCTTAACCTTGTCTTGAATAGGCAAGCTTTATAACTTTTCAATTCTAGGCTAGTTCAATATAAGCTTGTCTCAAAAAAAACATGACAGATCATATATGAGCCTTGAGCCTTGATATGTGTGAGATTTCCAACAATTTCAAATAGGTACAAATCAAAGACTCTGACCAGCCTGTGCATCAGCACAGTCTGACCAGAGTCTTCACTATACACTTAGTAGAAAGATAAGGTCTCAAAGTACCTGAAGACAATCAGGTAACTTTATATTTACAGTATGTGGCTGTCTACACTGCTCAATGTTTACACCTCATGAACACTTAAAATTGTTGGAAATGTCACACACAGGCTCACATGTCTCCATCAAGTACTCAATCTTTATTCTAGGTGATCACAACAGTTCCAGAGATGACCCTGGTACAGAAGGAGCACCTCCCTCAGTGTGGTGTCTGGCTTGTAAAGGAAATCTTATCATAGCTGGTTGTGGAAATGGAAAGTTAGAGGTAATATATTCTTGATTTGTGATACCATAGCTGTCTTTATTATACCCCCAAAACCATGTTTTGGAGGAATATAGAAGTCAGCTTGTTGGTGTGTCCATCCGTCTGTACCTTTTTCGTGTCCGCTCAATTTCTCAGCATCAATTGGTCAAATTTCATTCAAACTTTACAGATGTGATCAGTATCAAGCAGAGATATGCAAGTGATATTTTGATCACAATCTATAGAATTTTGATGAAGTTATGGCCCTTTAATGGAATTGGCTTTTCATTATTGAAAAGCACTTGTAAAGGGGTATTAGTCAGCTTTGCAACAGTCTTGTTGAGTCTAGTAAATTGTGATCAAAATCTACTCTCATTAAAATAGACTGGAACATTTCGAGGGTTCAGTGCCTATACATTTATAGGCACTTACAATAGTGCTGCACTGAACCCTCTAAAAAAAAAGATGGCCCAGGTTGTACCACAAAAAGCATAGCAACCTATACTAACAAGGATAAATACTGTGAATTACCTATGCAAACCTGTGTATGCCTTTTCACCTGTCTGAATTTCTTATTGATTATTTAATCAACTATTTGATTTTTGGCAGCCCAGCAAATGTGCTCACATGTAGTGATCTTGCTTTATTTATTATAGGCTCAATTGTGTGAAAATGATCTATTTATTACTATCAAACTGTTGACTTCTTTTCAGTTCTGGGACTCTACAACAGGTGCCTTGAAGTGTCTATATGGAGACAACAAGAGTGGTGTGACAGCTGTTAATCTGGTGGGAAAGCGTGTGATAGTTGCTCGTCTTGATGGGTCCGTTGATTTTCTGGAGCTAGAAACGTTTCAGGGTCCCAGGGTTACCACACCTCTCTCACCTAGTAGTTTACACAGAAAAATGAAAGGTTTGTTACATGACTCTTTGCTGTTGATATATGTTTGCTGTTTAAACCATTACCACTCAACCCAACATTTCAATGTTCTGTAAAAACAATGACAGAATACATATCGATGATGTTCTTCTAAAACCTTGTAATTACAGCTTGTTGAAAGTTGTAGTTAAAATGTTTTGGAAGGAAATCAACGATATGAAAAGGAGAAATTCTGTTAAATACCAGTATGTGATTTCTGCTCTCAAATGCAGTCCACCCTAGATGACAATTTCATTTCAAGGTACATGTACTTTGACTTATTATAACTACTGCACAGTCTTTCATTTTGAATGTCATTGTAATAGGTAAAAAAAAAATTGTTTTAAAATAATTCAATTTTAAAGTATTTATCGTAATATATGAATTGTTTTACCGAGAAATACAGTCAACTCTCATTATAATGACCACGTTTGTTCCGGACAAAAATGTCGCACGAAAATGTTGGTGTATTGAAAATCAACCCATTTACTCGAAAGTTGATGCCATTTACTCACAACATGCACTGTAAAACTGTTATATACTCTTATTTAACCTTTGAATATTGATTAAAAGTCTACAAGACTTAAAACTGAATATTGAACTTGTTAATTATCACTTTTTGAAGAAATCTTTTATAGATCTCTGTCTTTGATTGTGAACATTGTTATCTGCAGAATGATAAAGTTTGTATGCACTCTCTAGGTTTTAATCGTGGTATTTGTTAGCTCCACTGGCTGAAAGCCACTGGGGCTATTGTCATGGCGTTGTGTCCGTTGTGCGTCCGTCCGTCCGTCTGTGCGTCTGGTCGTAAACTTTTTCTTTAAAATCTTCTCCTCAGAAACTACTGGATGAATTTCAACCAAACTTCACAGGAATGATCCTCAGGTGACCCTCTTTTAAAGTTGTTCAAGAAATTTTGATCCAATGAAAAAAAATGGTTTTAATGGGCGTGGCTAATTTCCAAATATGGTAAAAAGTGACATTTCTCAGGTTCTAATTGATGGATACCAATTAAATTTTACATGAATAATCCTTGGGTGAACATTTATCAGTGTACCAAAAATTAATGTTATCAAATGAAAAATATGTATTTTATGGGCAGAGGTCATTTCTCTATATGTTATATAGTGGAAACTTTGAAAATCATTTTCTCATAATCTAACAAATAAATATCAACCAAATTTTACATGAATGATCCTTAGGTGACCTTTTATCATTCTACCAAAAATTATTGTGTTTGGATGAAAAATATGTATTTTATGGGCAGAGGTCATTTCTCTATATGTTATATAGTGGAAACTTAGAAAATCATTTTCTCAGAATGTAATTGATGGATATCAATCAAATTTCACTCAATGATCATTGAGTGACCCTTTATCAGTCTACCAAAAAATATTTTGATCGGATAAAAAATATGTATTTTATGGGCGGAGGTCATTTCTCTATATGTTATATAGTGGAAACTTTGAAAATCATTTTCTCAGATTGTAACAGATGGATATCAATCAAACTTCATAAGTATGATCCTTGGGTGACCCATTTTCATGCAGCCAAAAATTATTGTCATTGGATGAAAACTATGTCTTTTATGGGCGGAGGTCATTTCTCTATATGTTATATAGTGGAAACTTTGAAAATCATTTCAAGATCAGTAGAACCAAAAATATCTAAAAATCTAGTCAAAACCTAGATTTGCTTTTAAAAGAATTTCAAGCCTGTGGAGCGACTCAAGCCATTCATGGCTTTGTAGTTTTCTAAAATCTGTTTTTTATGCCCCCGTATCGAAAGATCGGGGGCATATTGTTTTACCGTTGTCCGTCTGTCTGTCTGTCTGTCTGCAAAAGTTAACCAAAAAACTTAACATTGCAAATATCTTCAAGCCTGTTCAAGATACAATGCTCATAATTGGCATGATGATAGATCTCAATGATCCGCATCTGCTGATACCAAAGTCAAGGTCATGTGACAAGGTCAAGGTCATCTCTCAAGGTCAAATAACTCAAAAAGTTAACCAAAAAACTTAACATTGCCAATATCTTCAAGCCTGTTCAAGATACAAGGCTCATATTTGGCATGATGATAGATTTCAATGATCCGCATCTGCTGATACTAAAGTCAAGGTCATGTGACAAGGTCAAGGTCATCTCTCAAGGTCAAATAACTCAAAAAGTTAACAAAAAACTTAACATTGCCAATATCTTCAAGCCTATTCAAGATACAAGGCTCATTTTTGGCATGATGATAGATCTCAATGATCCGCATCTGCTTATACCATAGTCAAGGTCATGTGTCAAGGTCAAGGTCACCTCTCAAGGTCAAATATCTCAAAAAACTTAACATTGTCAATATTTTCAAGCCTATTCAAGATAAAAGGCTAATATTTTTCATGATGATAGATCTAAATAATCTGCATCTGCCAATACCAAAGTCAAGGTCATGCGACAAGGTCAAGGTCATCTGTCAAGGTCAAATTACTCCAAAAACTGAACATTGCCAATATCTTCAAGCCTATTCAAGATAAAAGGCTTATATTTGGCATGATGATACATCTCAATGATCCGCATCTGCTGGTACCAAAGTCAAGGTCATTTGACAAGGTCAAGGTCATCTCTCAAGGTCAAATAACTCAAAAAGTTAGCCAAACAACTTTAAATTGCCAATATCTTCAAGCCTATTCAAGATACAAAACTCATATTTGGCATGATGATAGATCTCAATGATCTGCATCCGCTGGTACCAAAGTCAAGGTCATGTGACAAGGTCAAGGTCATCTGTCGAGGTCAAACTTTGAAAAATTCTGTTACGGGGGCATTCGTGTTTCACAAACACATCTTGTTCACAAAAGAGAGTAGGGTTCGATATTTCTTTGCTGGTGGCTCAGCCATTTTTTAATCAAAATAGATCAACGCAAAATGCACGATCAAGATGTTTGCATTTCAATCAAACAAGTTAAAATAATGACTTGCCATTTTGCAAAATAAAATCCGAGTAAAAGATGGTCAAATAGAACTCGTCAAATGAAAAATGGTGTAACTATACCTTTTTTTTTGTAAATAAGATACAACAATATCACCCTCAACCAACCAATGATTAACAGACGAAGGTATTGTGTTCCGGGTGGTTTAATTGTCGATAATCGCCGAAACCTGTAATCGGACATCAGCATAATTTAGTACACATGCGTGCATTATTAATTAACACTTTACCACGAGGCCCTCAAAATAGCCGCTAGGAATTTCCCAGGTATGTGTCGATATATTGAATAACAACATATAGGGATTTTAAACTTTCGTTCCCTTATATTTTGTGTCGATGTTGGAAAATGAGAATTCCGTTGTAACAGGAGAAAAATAAACTGTTCAAATCCGTTACCAACAAATTAGTGTCGGTATACGAAAATGTGGATGTAACGGATGTCGATCAAACGGGAGTTGACTGTATATACTTTAGGGAGGAAGTTGTTCCAAAAATGGTCAAATTTTGAGAATCATTAGATTGAGCATGTTTGCTGTGAATATTGAATATTTGAATCTTGAACTCGTTGTGTGTTGAGCAATGGGCAGAAAAACTCAATGCACAAATCATAGAGTATTTAGCTCAATCTGATATCTTGAAGTTAAGGTTGATTGCATATTTGTTTACTGCAGGTCATTCCAGACATTTAAGTCATTCTCGTACAGGAAGTGACGATGCTCGCCTGTGGGACGAGATAATCCACTGTACAGAGGTACAACACACACAGGCCCATCAACGTCCAATAACCGTCCTACAGAGTGAAGGAGGGAGAATAGTGTCTGGCAGTCAGGACTTCACATTAAAAGTAATATTGTTAGGGTTTGACTCTAAGGGAAATCCAGGACTCCTTATTTTCTAAAAAGGACTTCTTCATTTTAAAAGTTAGGATTCCAATGGTCTCCTTTATCATATGAGAATTTAATATTGTGACAAATGAATAAACAGTTTCCTATTCAACCATATTTGTCAAAATTTTAGATCTGTTCAATACAAAAGCTTTTGCAGATTAAAATAGTCTGCATCTACTAGTAAATTTGATAGACATTCTCTTATAGTTTGTTAGGAATTATTGTGGAAAAGAAGAAATTCTTTGTCACAAGCAATTTCTTCTTTTCCACAATAGTTTATTTAGCTTGGACTCCTAGATTTAACAAATAAGGTGTTTACTTGACTCCTTGATTTAAAAGATAGGGTGTTTGCTTGACTCCATACTCACAGATATAAGTGTCAAATCCTCATTGTATATGTTAAGGAAAAAATCAAACTAGCTTATTAAGGACTCTTTCCAAAAGATGGCAAAGTAAGATATTTCTGATGTTTAAGTCTGTAGATTTGCAAAAATGTATGTTGACTTTATTATTGTCAATACTTTATTAAAGAAAACTTACTTATACATGCTATATAGCTTAAGGAAGGTGTTAAAACTTTAGTATACTGCCTAGAGTATTTAACCCCATCAAGATAAGAATTCATCTGCATCATAGGATAAGATAATGATCATGATTGCAGTTTTACAACAACTTTTATGTCAACTTTAATTCGTTATCAATTCATCTTTAATTTGTTTCTAGTTCTACTGACCGAAAGCCAGCAAAGCCATAGAAATAGTGTGTTTCCTTTTGGTTTGTGTGTCTATAAACTTCCCTTGCTATGGCAATACAGTTCACAGTATTCATCTGATTTGCTTCAAACTTTCACAGAATGATTGTTCCAACATGAGGATTGTTCTTTTAAAAATGGGTCAAGTTCAAGTATCGCAGGAAAAGGGGTCTTATTGAAATTTTATTGAAATATTCACTTCCTAAAAGAGGACACAATTTTTTTTTATCTAATTTGCCTTAAACTTTCAAGGATTGTACATAAGGATAGTTTGTTTCAAAAATTGGTCAGGTCTGTAAAGTAATAGGGGGAAAAAAGGCTTTATAGAAATTCAATGAAAATACCCTTGTTATTGCTAAAGAGTTTTATAGTCTTGGTCTGATTCACCTCAAATGCAAAACAGAATGATTGTACTAATACAAGCATCAGTTCTTTGGAAAATGGGTCTGGTCCCTGAAGTATCTTGGGAAAAGGAGCCTTGAGGAAATTAAGTTAAAAACTCCTTCTTAATGCAATAGGGCCCATAATATTCATCTGATTTGTACTATTGAAAAGATCTCTTTTTAAAATAACAATCAGAACTGTCAGCAGAACTGTCAAATATCTCAGGAATAAGGACCCTAATGAAACTTTGATGAAATTATCGCTGCCCTTGACATTTGCCTTTTGAGATTTCTTTTTTTCAGTAAAAACTTTCAAATAATATCTGTGACCCACCATGCAAAAAGGGACCATATGTGTACTCAAGAAAATGATTATTTGGAAAAGAGATTGGGTCCAGCATTGGTCAACCAAAGGTCTCATTACAAAAATTCTTTCACTGGAAGGTAGATTGAACATTCTAGATTTAGGTTATAAGCACATTGCGAAAAAGTTTTTAAGTCAGACTTTCTGTGCAGTCTGACTAGGGTTGGCTTTACGCACTTCCCAGATGGTCCCTTTGCATGTGACGGGTCACTTTTGATTATATCTTGCACAGACATATCATGCTATAGGCTTTTCAAGAAGGTCAGTAGAGCGTCCCAGGCCCTAAATAGATTGACTTTGTCTATATTTGCTGTAACTAATTGTTTATCTTTTCAGTAATTTCTAATTTACCTAACCCTCTGCCAATTTCCTCCCCTGAAACTGTCAAAGGACTAGACTAGAATTTGGCCTATGGTGATGGACTAAGCTAAACTTGATTCAATCCTTTTTTGTAGGTCTATGTGAGTTAGCAGCTGGAGGCTAGGAAAGGATGTGGTGGTTGTACTGGTGAGAGAAATACCAGGAAACCATTGTTAGGTGCTCCAGCCACCGGGAATATAACTAAATAATGTTGAAAGCCCATTAATGTTTAAACTCCATTCAATCAATCAATAAATTTATTGTAGGTTTTTAGACTAGAAGATTACAGATGTTTGTTCACCCTTCATGGTCACACTGGAAGTATTACAGCTCTGTGTATGGATAAGGTATGTAAACTTTTCCTGTTATTCTTTCAGACTTTTCCAAAATGATAGAGGTTGTAGACATTGAAAAGTGAGAGCAATTTGAAAAGATATCATTCAATGTGGTAGAAAATGTTATTGGAAAAGGATAAAATTGGCAATGTTAGTTGGATTTTTCTACTCCAACACAAGTTAACAATCATTCTAATGTATTGAATAATTACAGATCTCCCCGTATGCAGCAGTAAGTGGTTCAGCAGACGGAACTGTACGAGTATGGGACCTGTTAACCGGGTCATGTGTCCACAAGGTCAAAGGTCATGATGGTACTGTAGTCAGTCTAACATCAACAGATGCCTACATCATCAGTTCTGGGTTAGATGACAGACTGTGTGTATGGGAGAGAAAGAGAGGTCACCTACTGTACTCTGTGGACATGGAAACCTCATGTGGTAGTACCATGGCTATGTTGAACAGTAACTTTCTCGTCACTGGGGGTGAGGTAAGCATAATGTAATAGCTTAATTCATCATCCTTTAGTTGATCAGTTTGGCCACCTTCTGTAGATCAGATGTGAAAGCAATTCTTCAATTTACAAAAATTAAGAAATATGATTGATTTCCTGCTTTCTATATTCAGTCACAAATATAGTAGACATTGCCCAAGCGAAAACTTCTATGAAGCGACCATTTATATTCAGTGACCATCATAAAAGGTCCCTTTATCTCGAATTATATCCCTGAAAAAGTGGAAAAGGAACTTAAAAGAACTATTATTTATTATTGAGTCATATGTTGTTGGGACCCATTAGAATAGTTTGATCGAGATTATTTTAATAGGTTTGATCTTCATAGGATTCAGTAAGAGGTTTATGACAGATTGTATTTGCTATCAAATCAAAATAATCTCTCATATGTGACCCATCACGTGAAAACGGACCATCTGAGAATTCTGTAAAATGAATATTTGAAAAAGAGATTGAGCCCAGCATAGGTCAACCAGAGTTTCCATTTCAATAAAACTTTCACAGGAAGGTAGATTTATCATTCTAGATTAAAAAAATAATCAGTATTGAAAGTTTCAACCTTAGTCAGTCTGCGCAAACCGCGCAGTCTGACTAGGGTCGACTCTTTACATGCTACCCAGATGGTCTCTTTTTGTGTGACAAGCTACATATGTATCATGAACTATTGTATTGAACATCTGTTCCCGTAAGTGTCGGCTTTTTGGTAGTCCCCTAAGTGGCACCCATAATGTTCATACAAGATCATTAATATTTCAGGGCTGCCTATATTTGTGGGACATACACAAGGGAGAACTAGTCCGTATTATAGAGCTTCACCACAGAGACAAAATAGCCTTCATACATCATATACAGTCATTAGAGAACTCGACCATAGTGTGTGACTATGGGAATGATATCAAAGTTATCCATTTTCCTGTTGTACTTGAGAAAAGGGAATGATTCTACCAAATATTCACCGGAATACTACAATAATATAACGAGGGTTCGGGGCAAGACTGTAGTAAGTGTATATACATTGTATATACACTTACTACAGTTTTGCACGGAACCCACAATATGCCTGTGAGTGGCATTGCCAACAATTTTGCAAATGTGCAGAATAAAACCTCTGGTCAGCCTGTACATCCACCCCTATTCAGACAGTCATCAAATATTCTTTTTATGCCCCCCACCATGAAATGGGGATGGGCATATAGAGTTACCTTTGTCCATGTGTAAGTGGGTGCATGTGTATCCCATTCTTGTCTGGATCATAACTTCTACATTAATGAATTAACAAGACATGGCACAGTTATTTCCTGGGTGAGTACTAGTGTCATGCGAAAAAGTCTTCCGAATACACCCATGGCCAAGGTCAGGACTGAAGGTCAAATAGATCACAGGAAAAAATCAAGCATTTTTGGGGTCATCTGTCTCTGCAATACAGATAATTCTAGGTAGAATTTTGTGGGTGTGTAGGCTGCTCAGTTTTTTTTATGTCAGCTGATGTGAAATTGTTGGAAATGTCACACACTGGCTTACATGTGACAACTTGGGAATGATATCATATCACACATTATGTAGACCTATGTGAGGTAGCAGCTGGAGGCTAGGAAAGGATGTGATGGTGGTACTGGTGAGAGAAATACCAGGAACCCATTGCTAGGTGCTCCAGCTGTCACAATATAACTGAAAAAATGTTGAAAGCAGCATTAAACTCCATTCAAACAATCTATCAATTGTTCATGTATGTGTGGGTGTGCAATTCTTGTCTGGGTCAAAACTTCTACATTTATGGATGAACCTCAAAATAAGAAGGCACAGTTGGTTCCTGGGTGAGTACTAATGCGAAAAGTTAGTCCGGACACAATCAAGGTCAAGGTCATGACTGAAGGTCAATTAGATCACAGGTAAAAATCAAGCAATTTCGGGGGCATCTGTGTCAGCAATACATTTCTAGTTAGCATTTTGTGGATGTCTAGGCTGCTTAGTGTTAAAGTATTTGGGTTCATGTAAAGTTGTTGGAAATGTCACACACTGACTCATATGTGACAATGTGGGAATGATATCATATCAGACATTTTACAATCACTGTGGAAAATGATTGGATAACTTGTAACAAGTAATACTTAATGGCAAATAGTGATATTTTGTCAAAAGGAGATGGGGAGATTTAAAATTCATCAGCCCTGCATTCAGGCAGACAAAACAGTGCAAACAGTTTGCCAATTATACCCCACTTTGCCTGCAAGTGCATATGCAAAGAGGGGTGAAATTGGCAAACAGTTTGCACGGTTGTGTCATTGGAAAAGCTTTTAGTTTGTCCTCTGCTGTGCACAATATTCCAAATTGGTATAGTCTAAAATCTTGTAAGGTGCTTCTACAGAAGTAACAAAATATGGAATTCTACCATGCATCTTCTCATTGGAATCGTCTTCTAAAGATGATTCCAATGAGATATTGTAAGGCAGAATCCAACAATGAATGTAAACACGGGGAACGATTTGTGATTTCAACTTAATTTTTCCATAAGAAGTTTAGTTAAACAGGGCCCAGGACTCGAGATTTTTATTTAGTATGACATGGGGTAAAAATAGTTAGCAGAAGTTAATCAGAGGTATTGTTCAGAAATAACAAAATTCAGGTAGAATGGCTACAATTGTTGATAGAAAAAAAAACAACTGCAAACGACCAGAATGTATATCTGGTAGATCTTGTCAGTCTGTGCAAACAGGTGGACTAAAATACTTTATCATCAGGGGGCAATCTAAAATGTTAGATCTACAGCTTGACAAAAGCTTGGATATAATACTTTTGGGCGCCCAAAAACGTTTTGAATTTCATAGATATTCTCTTTTTGAGTGACAGGTCATATATTTTGCCATCGCATGCTATAGGCCATAAAAGAATCATTTATTTAAATTAAATATTTATCTAAAGTTGTGCATTTCATATGCTTATTTATATATTTTTATTATAATTCATGATTTACTTATACAATAAATTTACTACATGCATGAAAGTGTATATTTGATTGCAAAATTTAAATGTTGCTGGAGAAATCCATTAAATATTGCTTAAGACTTTGCTTTATCTGTTTTGTACGAGGGTGAATCAAAAATTACGTAGACTAGCGTTGCAGATTTTTTTATTTCACAGACTTTGAAGAGAAAACTACATTGTTATTAATTTGTGATATTTTTCTTTTTGTCGTGTAAATTTGGATGAAATCCAACTAGTTGGTCACCTGTAGCAACCATTCTAAAATATGTAGTCATTTGGTACCGGCGCATGGTAACGACGTCAATATTACGCTATGGTATTTATAAGTTCCGTCGAAAGTCTTTTCAAATTTTTCAAAATACTCAACTCCACAATAAACACTTTTTCTGCATCGCCTATCCATTTGATAAGTACTATTTTCACATCCATCTGATCCAAAATGACGAACTTAAATGTGTAATGTGTCTAAACGATACTGAACTGATGTTGTTCTGTGACAATCACAGATAAAACGTCGAGGAGACGTTTTCCATTCTCCGAGTGGCAACCTTCGGAAACGCTCTCCATTCTTAAACAAACCTTTTAAGCCATTTAAAAAGAAGGTATCTGCTTACATTTGAAGACCTTTTAGCATATTTTATCATTTTTAACCTCTCGATTAGGTTTTTCATAGGTCCTGTAGAACTTTATTATTGACCGGTTGTCTCGGGCGGCGCCGGAGCCGTCATTTCGAAGCTCAAAAATTGACACGTGCCCTTAGCTTACTGACTTTGACTTCGTATATAGCAAATGGAATATGCTTAAATTTTAAAATATCCTAACACATAATGTCAACACGTAAATAGGCGAAGATTTTAAGTGTTTGGTCCAAATTGAGAGGACAATTACGGGTAGTAACACTAGGAAGTAACGTTACAAAATGGGTTGCGCCGGTGGCACCTACCCAGGTAAATCAAATGTTGGATTTGTTTACGTCATAGTCATAGCAGACTCTTGTAAAATTGGTATTATGTCAACATTAAATGGTTTGAGACGTGTACAAAGTTTTATTAATTTCCGTCGAGAAATTCCAAAGTTATAAAAAAAGTCCACATATTTTTTTATCCACCCTCATATCTTTCAGAAATTTGAATTCCATTTTTTGGATGACCGAAAAGTAGTAAATACAGCTTTACTTAAGTTGTTTTTAAAACATCATGGTCTCACTGCAAAGAGATAAAGAATCTTGTAAGATTGTCTGAAAACTTCAGACTCTTAGAGCAGATTTTGGATGCAGATGAATTGCTTTGTTAAAATTGCCTTCTAAAATAATTGAAAATGTTTTCGAGTGGTTATGGTAGATTATTAAGTTGCTCTGAGTAGAGGTACAGATAAGAGGGAGTAAAGCCAGTCTGAAATCTATATTTCTCAAATCCTATGTTGTGTGTATTCATTAATGATGGGCAGATTAATCTATTATTATTGATAATTAGGTGGATTGTGATACTGATTGTGATAATGGATAAAGAAATTTCATAATGGAATAATCAGTTCCTAACACATAAATCAAAGCCATTATTTATTGTTTGATGGCTTAGGGTGAAATACCGGTAGTTGTAATTGCCTAAATGTTAATAGGCAGTTACAACTGTTTCGTACAAAGCCATGGAGTTGGTAGAAAAATCTGCAAAATGAGTCAAGTCAGGAGTTAAACTTAACTTTCAAATTCTATTCTTCAAATGGTGATATTGGGAGTGCTTTATTTATTTCTAAGACATTGATTGGACAATCGATCATAAGTTGATTTACGCTTCCAACTAAATAAATCAATTTTCAATAGTGATTTGAAACAAATTGCCCAACACTAGTATTCATTGGAATTTTCTTGACGACAACAACAAAGTGTTTGTGCAATTATTATTTTAATACTTTGAACCCAAATACCCACTGTATTTGTAGCTTTGGGCTCTGACTTGGATTCTTCAGAATCTTTAAAGATTTATAAGAAAAAATTGTGACCCATGACGCAAAAAGGGGCCATCTTGGATCTCCGAATAATGAATATTTGAACAAGAGCACTGCCTACACATGCCAACTCTGGGCTGCAGTTGCTGGATAATGCAAAAAAAAATTAAGTAGATAAGAGGCATAACTCTTACAAAAATGCTTTTAGAGTTGTTCTTGATAGTCTGGATAGCTTTTGTGATGGTCAATACACATGCCAAGTTTCATGAAGTTATCTTCAATAACAACAGAGATATAACCAAGGTCAGAGTTTGTCACACAAATGCCAACAACAACACCAAGGCGAAAAACACCAAGGTGATGATCTCTGAAAACAACCGAGCTAAAAAGAGATTTTGTCCATCATAGGTCAACCAGGGGTTGCGTTTCTAAATGTTAATACTGAAATTTAGAATGATTCAGAAAATCAGTCCAAAGTGAAAGCTTCGTCCATCGACAGTCTGCACAGTCTAACTGAGGAGGACACTTTACACACTACCCAGATGGTCCCTTTTTGCGTGACTGGTCACAATTACTTAAGAGCAAAAATTTTAGCAGCTTAGTGGAGAATCTTAAGCTATCTAAATGAGAAAGTAAAGATTACTATGCATTGGCTTAAACTAGTAGCCTTGAAGTCAGAGAAACATTTTGCTATTGGCTTTGACATTCGCATTGTGATTGTGTTGATGTGATTGTGTTGATGTCATGCCAGATGGGGTAAAAAAAAAGGATAGCGGGGTATAAGTTTTTGATAATGTCAATAGACCAACTTATTTCTGACCCTGTCTGGTATTGTTGCCCGCTATATCAGAGTATCTTCAGACAGCGGGCTACCAGCTCTAGACTGGTCCAAATATTGACTATTAGAAAAACCTAGAATAGGCTATTCTAATAGTTGAAATAGGGGCCAGTTTTTGATTGTGTAGGATTTGGGTCAGAAATAAGTTGGCCCACTGTTTAAGTGGTGAGTATATAAAATGATAATCAACTGTTATATCTGGATAATCCACCAAAAAAGCATAAAGAAAATCGCATTAATTTTGTGAAATACAATTTGTATCAAAAATAGAAGTCAATTCTGCTTTTTACCAATGTTTATGCTCTTCTAACAATTTTTGTCATACTGATTTTCCTTCAAAACAATTTAGGAATGTGAGTGTGATAGGATGTATTTTGTTTATGAGAGATGAATGCTTTCATTAAGATTATGTTTTGTAATTTTGTACTTGTGAAATGTTTTTGTCATACTGATTTTCCTTCAAAATAATTCAGGAATGTGAGTGTGATAGGATGTATTTTGTTTATGAGTGATGAATGCTTTCTTTAAGATTATGTTTTGTAATTTTGTACCTGTGAAAAATAATTTATATGTCAAATAAAGAACAAACTCTTGAACCATCTTTCTCATTTAATCCACACATAGTCAAAAATTGCAATAACCAGTATCTATGTATCTTTGTGGTGTACAGTAAAATTAATAATCATTAATTTCCATGTGAGATAGATATATGAGCCTGTGTGTGACATTTCCAACAATTTGACACATGTTTGAACGTCCCACATTTAGAAGCCTCCACTACCACATAGTGTAACTACAAGATTGCCTGACTGTCTCAAGGCACTTTGGGACCCTATCTATCCACAAAGCGCAAAGCGAAGATTCTGGTCAGACTGTTCAGATGCACAGGCTGGCCAGAATCTCTGATTGGCGCACATTTGAAATTGTTGGAAATTTCATGCACAGGCTCATATCTTTCATTGAGTGAACATAAAAGCTATATTTTCATAAATGGCTCAGATGCAAGAGAAAATAAAATTGTTTATAAACTGATAGACAATTAATCTTAACCCTTGTCATGCTGAGCCCAGAATATTTCTGCCTTGGTATGAGCTATAGACAAACATCAGCCTGCACAAATCTTGTCTTTGTCTAAACCACCTGTTTTTCCTTTTTTGAAACCAGAAAAGCTTAAAATTTCAATTTCAAAATGAATACAAACTCACAATTAGTGCATCGAGTGCTTTTAGGCCTTTGATTTTAATGCACTTTTGCCAAGGTTTTTATTCAGCATAACAAGGGTTAACACACACACACACAATGTGCACTCAGAGAAGATGATATAACATATAAGCTTTCAAAGTATTCTTAGTAACCAATAAAATGAGCCAATGTATGACATTTCTAACAGTTCTAAACATGCATAATCACAAAGATTTATGAAGAGCCACATTCGGGCCTAATCTACTTTCAAAGTGCAACGCAAAGACTCTGGTCAGTCTGTGCCGATGCACAGACAGGCCAGAACAGTTGCTAGATGCATATTTGAAATTGTTGGGAATGTCACACACAGGCTCAATTAATAGCTTATAACTCATATGCAATATCCTTCAGAACTAGAGTTCAAAATTGCCTTTTTTGTATTGAGCCAATTCACAGACTGGCCAGAGTGTTTGCTTGATGCATATTTGATATTGTTGGAAATGTCACACACAGGCTTAATTAACAGCTAATAATTCATATACCATATCCTTCAGTACTAGAGTTCAAAATTGCATTTTGTTGTTTGTGGCTTCATAACTGAGTATAGGTATCTATATCCTTAGCTTCCATGAAATAGTCTTCCATCGCCAGTAAATCTGATTCCAAATCTTCTAATAATACAGGGCTCTCCCTAGATGTCCCTGGAACAAGCGATGGGCAGATTAATCAATTATAATTGATAATTAGTTGGTTGGGGCTTCCGATTGTGATAATCGATTAAGTAATTTCATAATCGATTAATCAGTTCCTAGCACCTAAATCAAATCCATTATATATTGTTTGATGGCTCAGTGTGAAACAGTTGTAACTGCCTATATGTTTATAGGCAGTTATAATTGTCTCACTCCAAGCCATGGAATTGGTAAAAATATATGCAAAATGAGTCTAGGTCACGAGTTAAACTTAAATTCTATTTCTCAAATGATGATATTGGGGACTGCTTTATCTATTTCTAAGAAAACGATTGTACAATCGATCATGAGTTGATTTACGCTTCCTACTAAAATAAACGATAATCGATTGTGGTTTGAAAGCGATTGCTCAACACTACCTGGAACTGAAGTTCCATCATTTTCATGTTGTAGTACTAAAAGGTTGCAAGTGCCTATACACTATAAAAACTTATTGCCTTCAAGCGCTGAGACATGTAATTTACTGATCACTAACACAGCTGGCAGCAAGGGGGCATGATGGAAAATTACAAACCGATTCTTGTTTGTCAAAATCTTAAGCTAGAATTTGCTCAACTGTTTTTATACATGGCCTAAAGAGGATGTATATTGGTTTCATCTCCATCTATTCTGACCTAAGTATGTACGTATGTATGTCTGTTGGTCCGTCCAAATCTTGTGAACTCGACTCCTACATTTATGGACCAATTTGGAATTAACTTTCACAAAATGTTCCTAGTCACCTGACTGTGCACATAATTGAAGTTTGTTCAAATTAATCTGCATCATTGAAAAAGGGGCCTTCATTTCAAATTTCTTGTTAACACAACCAATCTTTCATGTATGGATCGATTTGGATGAAACTTTCACAAAATTTTCCTTGTCACCTTACCTTGTGTATGAAGTTTGAGTTTTGTGAAATTCAGTGGCATCATGGAAAAAGAGGCCTTCATGTCAATTTCTTGTGAATGCAACTTCTACAACTATAGACCATTTTGGAAGAAACTTTCACAAAATATTCCCAGTAACCTGACCTTGTACATGTTCTCGGGGTTTTGTGAAATTCTGCCGTGTCAGAGTTGAAGGAGCTTTCGTGTCAAACTTTTTTATATCTCTGTATGTGGTTTAAAGGAAACAACTCTCCATTTTAGGATTGATCGCCCAAAAACGGGTTTCGGTTTGACAAGAAGCCTTTTGGTGGCTTCTCTTGAGATAACAATAATTGAGATAGCTTTTATTTACTAAAAATGTGGCATGATATAAGAACTTGACTCGGTAATTTGTTATTTGGGCATTTTGTTAGCTCACCTGAGCACGAAGTGCTCAAGGTAAGCTATTGTGATCGTACAATGTCCGGCGTCCGTTGTCAGTCGTCCATCGTGCGTCATCCATCATCCACAATTTCTTTAAACATCTTCTCCTCCTAAACCTGTGGGCCAATTTTGATGAAACTTGGCAGGTATGTTCCTTGGGTCAAGCTCTACCAAAGTTGTTCAAATAAATGAAATCCACCCTTAACTTACCCTTTACCCTTAACAACAAGGGTGAAAATAGGAAAATCTTCAAAAATCTTCTTCTCTGAAACCATAAGGCAGACAGCTTTCATATTTGGTATGTAGCATCATCTAGTGGACCTCTACTAAATTTGTTCATATCAAGACCAAGGGGTCACATTTGGGCTTTGCCTGGGCGCAACCCTTTTTACATAGTATCGAAAAGCAAAAATCTTTAAAAATCTTCTTCTCTGAAACCAGATGGCAGGCAGCTTTCATACTTGGTATGAAGCATCATCTAGTGGACCTCTACCAACTTTATTCATATCAAGACCAAGGGGTCATATTTGGGCTTTGCCTGGGCGCATCCCTTATAGCTCTTCTGAGCACGAAGGGTTAAAAAAGAAAAACCTTCAAAAATCGTCTTGTCTGAAACCAGATTGCAGAGAGCTTTCATATTTGGTATGTAGTATCATCTAGTGGACCTCTACCAAGTTTGTACATATCACGACCCTGGGGTCATATTTGGGCTACACCGAGGCACATCCCTTTTAGCTCATCTGAGCACAATGGGTGAAAATAGGAAAATCTTCAACAATTGTCTTCTTTGAAACCAGAAGGCAGAGAGCTTTCATATTTAGTATGTAATACATCATCTAGTGGACCTCTACCAAGATTTTTCATATCAAGACCCTGGGGTCACATTTGGGCTTCACCTGGGTGTATCCCTTTTTATATAGAATCAAGAGTGAAATGGCATATTTTTCTTGCTCTTGGCTGTAAACATTCCATGATATTGATCTTATGTAGAAATTATCTCCTTGATGACATCTGCCTATTTAATTCATGTGATGTCCCAGGGGTCAAAGAGACTCAGGTGAGCGATCTAGGACCATCATGGTCCTCTTGTTTGTACTTGGCAGAAAGGAAATCTATAGCTTAATGCAAATGTATTATGAATGCACACTTAAACAATTTGCTTGAACACCAATGAAGAGGAAACTGTACAAATAATACATGATATATATGTATATTAATATACAAAAAAAATTATTTTAGTTCAGTCTTTCAAAAAAAACATTCTAATTGGCTAAAAAATATGTTCATACCTCCTTATTCACAACAAAATGTTCAATGAATTACTCCTTGTGTTCCATGAGTAAATATGCCTCACATAAACGAAGTATAATAGGCTTTTAGGTTCATATTTCCATAAAACATCATGTGTGTTGTCCATGTCTAGAGGTAGAGCATCAGCCTCTTGACCCAAAGGTACTAAGTTCAATTTATGGGAGCAGCTATCAACTTGGTTCTTTCCTTGGCCCCTCATTTGTTGCGAGTACTGGTGAATTTTCCAGGAAGCAGAATCAAGAGGGATTAATCTAAATTGTAAGAACTTATTTCCCAATTTATGTAAAATAAATAAGTTTAAACCAAAATAATACATCTTCACTACAATAATAACGGTATACCTACTAGATAGATTGTGGGTTGTTCCTGTCAGGTATCTTAATTGCTGGGTTTCTTCCCTATCAGGGTAAAAACTAGGTAGAATCTCTGAATCTTGAAAGTTGAAAGATAATGGCAGGCAGTCATCATCAAGATCGGTCACTTCTGTAAGAGAAATTTGCATTAAGGTAGTGGACCCATAATATTTCTGCAACATTTCCGAAATCATGAACTTTAACAGTGTTAACCAAGGTTTCCTAATGATTTCATTAGGAAACCTCAGTTAACATTGTGAAAGATCACGAAGCACAAAATGTTGCAGAACTATTATGGGTCCATACCTTAACAATGTGAAGCTGAGCCTTGTAAGCTTGGTTGGTAAAGTGAGGCTGTATCAAATCTTGGATTATGAGTTTGATCCTGTAAGTCTTAACCCGTTCCTGTTTTACAAAATTTTGGACCTGTCCAAATTCAAAGGTGTTGCAGACGAAAAATTAAAGTGGATTTAATTTGAAAAATAACCATTCAGTAGGGTAGAAAATAGTGTGGAAAAAGAAGAAATTGCTTGTCAAAAGCTATTTCTTCTTTTTTCACAATGTTTTATCAATCATAAAATCACAGGCACGTAAAAAGCAGGGATTAAACAGCAAAGGGTTAAATGGCCAACTTTTGTCTGTAATTTGATAAAGTCTGTTACAAAATTTTAATGATAAGTAGCAAGCCCCAAAATAGCTTAATCAAAATTAACAAAGATAGCCAAGAGTGTAGAAGAAATAGTGACAATAAGAATAAAAAGACTAAAAGTTACACATTTCAAAATAAAACAACAAACATTTGAACAACAATTTCACACATGCCTCTACAAGTAAAGACTCTGTTTGGTCCATTGATCAACACTATCTGATTATTCATCACCATGCTTAATGTAGAAAGCTTATTCTAAGTCCAATACCTTGTATATAAGTATACATATTCTTAAAGCTCTCCAAGCTACTCCATTTCTGCATTACAAAGTTTTTAAATGTGACCCCCATGCAAAATGGGACCATCTGGGAGCTCAATAAAATAAATACTTGAAAAAGCGATCAGGTCAATCAGGTCACATTTCCAAATTTCTCTCACAGAAAGGAAGATTTATAATTCTAGATTCAGAAAATGGGATAGTGTGAATAGTTTCGATCTCAGACAGTCAGCACAGTCTGAAAAGGATCGACACTTTACGCGCTACCCAGATGGTTATTTTTTTTTGTCAAATGGTTACAAAGAGGCTCATTCAAGTGTTTTTGTAATCTTGTTAATTGAGCCTGTGCGTGACATTTCCAACAATTTTATATATGCCTGATATACAGACGTTTGGCAGCAAATACAACGACAAAATGCAATAAGAATATATGCTGGCCACCTGAAGAGGCATTTAGGCCATATCTATGTATATAGAGCAGAGTGAAGACTCTGGTCAGACTGTGGCTGCACAGGCTGATCCGAGCCTTAACTTTGCACATATGTGAAATTGTTGAAAATGTCAAGCACTGGCTCAATTATCTTTTTACCTTGACTGTAAAGACTAGAACCCTCAATATCACCCTGTAGTTCCCTAACCATCTTTTCAAAATCTGCGATGTTGTATAAACCTGGCATATAAAGTACAGTAAAACTAATGATAATAAAGCGACCACTTACAGGACCATCAAAAATCGGTCGTGAAAGAGAATGGTCGCCAGTACATGTTTGTTTTACATATTACAAGCTTTATTCGGGTTGATTTCATATGTTTTTGTTGTTATCATTGAGACGATTCTAATAAGTTTTAAGAACATCAGGTTCTTTTACAATAGTTTTAGTATACTTTTACAAATTTACGATTCTTTTGAGTGTTAACAACAAAGGATTATTTAGAATTTTGCAATCAAAAGCATATTCAATCAAAAGGCATGTTACTTATTTTTAAATAAACATGTTTAAAGTGGCCATTTTCTTTAGCAACCACTTTTTGGTGGTCCTGTCAGTTGCTTAATGCAAGTTTTACAGTACAAGCGGACTTTTTGAAACATTTAGGGATAAATATGAAGATAAAACTTGATCCTGCATAATCTCCCTTTTCATACCCCCCACCAAGAAAGGAGAGTAATGAAAATATTGAGGAAAAGGATTTTTTTTTTCCCAGGCACATTTTTTGTCCACTATTTTATTCTAAGTTGGTTTTTTTTTCATCAGGGGTTTTTAATGTGGCAATGTGTTTGATTGAAATAATTAAAGTTTAATAGATATATCTCTTTGAAGGAATGGATTTTTCTTGTGAAAGTGAACCCACACACACACTGCAAATTTCAAGTTAATGTCCCTAACAATAACTGAAAATTATGATAAGAGGTTAGCTTTGCAATGTAGCCAACAACATATAAGATGACAATAATTTAGCTCAACTTTATGTTCTAAAACACTCTAAGGTAGTGTGGGCCCATAATAGTTCCTAAACGTTTTTGAAATAATGAGCTTTTATAGTGTTAACCAAGGTTTCCTAATGATTTTCATTAGGAAACCTCGATTAGCATTGTGAAAGATCATGAGGTCGGAAAAGTTGCGGAACAATTATGGGTCCACTACCTTAACAGCCACACAAAAAAACAAACTTGCCTTCAGCTTCTTGTAGTCCTCCATCTCCTATCTTCATCATTTTCTGATCTGCTTCTTCATAATACATGGATGTGTCTTAAACGGAGACAGGAGAAATTCATTAAATTTTGTTTACCTCTGGTCTTATATCTTTAGTCTTTTCGTACAACATTTTATTGACCAGATTGACTTTTATTGGAATTTTAGTCATACAAGTATATCTACAACACTAATTACTTTCATCATTTTACAAAGTAATCAAAATACCCATACACACTGGTATTATTGACCTGAGATTGACTTCTAATCAAAATTTGGTTACACATTGCACTCCCTATGTAAAGAGATCGGTCAAAACGAGATACAGCTTATAATGTGTACATTGCAAAGACCCTGCTGCCTCTTCTTTTAGTTCCTTATGCTTTTTATTGGATAAAGCGAGATCAGCTTTAGCAAAATATTGGATATAATGTACACATTTCGACAGTCCAATACAATTTTTTCACACCTTATAAAGAGATCCAGTCATAAAGTGTGTATTTTGGGCAAGAAAAATGGTCAATTAGGGACCAATTTCTGAATTAAGAAGTGATTATAATCTGTGATCGTGTTTTAGGTGTCATCGTAATATGGGTGCATCTAGATGTAAAGGTGAAAAATCCTTCCAGATATTTTGACTTGTTGTAAAATTGATAAATACAGATGCATTATTTATTTTTATATATTACGCATATTTATGAAGAGCAAATATTATTATTTCTCTGTTCTGTTATGTTTGTATATTGAACAGAGGTATCAAATAGATTAAGTTACTGCCCCTAGATCTATCAATACTATCTTTCAAACAGAGAGCTACCAGCTTTAGCTATACAAACATAACAATTATAAGTAACTTATGTAAAAGAAATTTTGATTTTATGCACAACTGTATTGTATGTTAATTATTTGTTTGTTGTTGGGGTTTTTATGCCCCCACATTGATAGATCTGGAGCACATTGTTTTTGGCATGTCTGTTTATCTGTTTGTCTGTTACTCTGTTTGCCCAAAATAAAACTTTAAAGTTGGTCATGACTTTTGAACGGTTAGTGGTAGAGCCTTCATATTTCACATAATGAATGCTTGGGACAAGACCTTTCTGTTGGTACTAAGCTCAATGTCATATGTCAAGGTCAAGGTTATTTTTTCAAGGTAAATTTTCTGAAAAATTAAAACTTTAACATTGGCCATTTCTTTGGATAAGTAAGTGATAGGGCCTTGATATTTCACATGCGTATTGCTTGTGACAAGACCATCCTGTAGATACCAAGCTCAAGGTATGTCATGGTCAAGGTCATTTTTTAAGGTCAAATTTGTGAAAAATTAAAACTTTAACATTAGTCATAAGTTTGGATTGGTAAGTGATAGAGCCTTGCTATTTCACATTTGCATTGCTTGTGATAAGACCTTTCTGTGAAACCTAAGGTCAAGGTCCTCGCTGGAAGTCGATGTCATTTGTTCAAAGTCACTATTCTTCAGCCTTAAATCTTTATCATTGGCCATAACTTTGGATAGGCAAATGAAAGAGCCTTGATATTTCACATGTGCATTGCTTGTGAAAAGATCTTTCTGTAAATAGTTAAGTCAATGTCATCTGTCAAAGTCAAGGTCATTTTAATGTCAATATTTTTCAACATAGAATCTTAAACATTGGCCATAACTTTTGATTGGTAAGTGATAAATCCTTCATATTTCACATGATGATTGCTTGGGACAAGACCTTTCAGGAGGCACCATCCTTGAGGTCAGGTCATTTTCAAGGTCAAATTTTATAAGATTAAAACTAACTTTTACCATATCTTTGGAATGTTAAGTCATAGAGCCATGATATTTCACATGTGTATTGCTCTTGATAAGACATGTGCATGCATAACAAAGTCACTGTCATTGATCAAGGTCAAGGTCATTTAGTAGAGGTCACTCTTTGATGACATATGAACCTTAAAATTAGGTATAACTTTTGATTGGTCAGACTCTAACTGTTGAAAATTAATATGAAGCAGCAGTTTTCAAAAATCAAAAGACTCAAACTTAGGTTTTTCAGGATAATTCACTATGTCCCAACAATCTGGTAATAGCTGGAGTGCACTGTATATCTACAACAATTAATAAATCCATGCAGGTTGATCTTATTGACCTGAGATTGACTTTTATTAGAAATTTGGTTATATATCTACGAAACTAAATAACTTTGACTATTTACAAAGCAATAGAAATATCCATACAGGATGGTTTTATTGGTCTGGGATTGACTGTCATTCGAAATTTGGAAATATCTACAACACTAAATGAATTTTATCAATTATCAAAATAATCAATACTTTTCAAAAGTTTATTCATTTTAGTGATTGCATATACAATATACACACACACTTCTAATAATTGCATATGAATTAGTTTAAATGACCATACTCAATCCCAGCCCTACTTTCAGGATGCCAAATGGTGGAAACCGTTTGCCAAATTATACCATGTTTGCATTCAAGTGTATGTGCATAGCCAGGCATAATTTGCAAAAAGTTCGACTGTTTTGTCATCCTGAATGCAGGGTAGGTATATAAAAGAAGATATACCAAAGTGAGCCTATACAAACAGCAGGTTATATTGGCTTAAGGTAGTGGAACCGTAATAGTTCCGAAACTTTCAAAATTCGTGAACTTTAACAGTTCTAACCAAGGTTTCCTAATAATTTCATTAAGAAACCATGGTTAACCTTGTGAAAGACCTTGAGTTCTGAAATGTGGCGAAACTAATACAGTTCCATTACTTTAGATTAGACTGCAAGTCTGTTAAGAATGATTCAAGTCCATTACGTCTACCAAAGATTTGTGTAAATCAGGAATATGTTATGAACTTCATGAGAAAGTGATATATCGAGGGGTCAGTGCAACACTATTGTAAGTGCCTGTATATTCAAAGGCACTTACAATAGTGTTGCACTAGCCCCTTGGTATCATAATAGTCAAATGTACTATAACTTACCATTTGGAAAAATTCTCGGAATATTAGAGGGTACAACAGCTTCATCCTCTAAATCTCCCCTTCTTGCAATTTTCTGATGATGTTTAGAGTTGATAAATGACTTGGAGTTTGTCTTTGCAGCTTTGCTATGTTTGACATTCTGCTTTCTTGATCTTTTAAGATTATGATGACCTTGTAGTTGTGTAGACACAAAAGTTTCATCAGATTTTCTTTTGTGGCGGGTAGACTTTGATGCGGATTTACATTTTTGAGACTGTTTGATTTCTGTTTCCTGTAAAGGCTTTTCATATTTTGGTGCATAGTTATCTGAAAGTAGATAAAACTGTTATGTAAATGCAAATAAGACAAAGGGATAATCTAAAGTGTTGTGTTTCAGCTTCAAACTATTTAATAATGCAACGCATTGAATGGCCATAAACCACTCTCTTGAATTTTATTGGTCCAATGGATCTCATCCAAGTAACTTTCTGGCAAAGCTCAATTCACATCTGCTTAATTGTTGAAGAGAAAATAGACCCTGCCTACCCATTCCTTACAGAGGAGACTCAAAGTAAGCCCAGCCCATATTTATGGGCTAATAAAAATTTTGTGAACAGTTTTTGGAGAGGGTCATCAAAGGAACATTCTGGTTAAGTTTTATTGAAATCTGCCCAGTGGTTCACGAAGAGATGTCATTCAAAGATTTCAGGCTCAAAAGCCACGCCCATATTAATGGGTAAATCATAATTTTGCAAACAATTTTTGAAAAGGGTCACCCAAGGAACATTCTGCTTAAGTTTCATTGAAATCTTCTCTGTTGTTCAGGAGGAAATGTCGTGCCAAGATTTCGGGCTCAAAATAAGCCCTGCCCTGCCACACCCATATTTATGGGCAAATCAAAATTTGGCAAACACTTTTTGAAAAGGGTCACTCAAGGAATATTCTGGTAAAGTTTCAATGAAATCGACTCAGAGGTTCAGGAGGAGATATTGTTCAAAGATTTCAAAGCGAAAAAATGCCCCACCCTACCACGCCCATATTTATAGGTCAATCAGAATTTTGTGAACAATTGTTTAAGAGGGTCACCCAAGGAACATTTTGGCAAAATTCATTTAAAACAACCTAGTGGTTCAGGAGAAGAAGAACTTTTTAAGATTGTTGACAACAGACGACGCACTACGGACTCAGGTTGAAGTTGTGCTCAGGTGAGCTAAAAATTACATTTTGCATTGCACCATCTCTCTTGTTTATAATGATGTTGCTTGGTAAGTTTATGACCTCACATATTTTAATGGCAGAATTAAGATCAACATACTTTAAGTTAATTGTGTTATGTAAATGTTAGACGTGAATATGTAAGACGTGAATTATGTGAATAACTTTTATGCATTTTACTTATTAATTTGTGAGATCTTCAAAATTGAACCTATATAGTATCTTAAACAATTTTTATGAATGTTATATATTTGGACAAATATTGCAGAAATAGATCAGTATCATTGATATTCATGAACAGGGTTTGACACTACCAATTTTTGCCACCAGTCTGAAGGACCTGTTAGCCCAAAATATAACAGGTCCTCTATGATAACAACAGGTCCTGCATGAAAATCATGTTTAATTTTTAACAATTTAGGGGATAAATTGCTAGGAAAATATTGATGGAAAAGAAGACATTGCTTATGGCACATGAAATTGATGACATGTTTTCTCTTAATAACATCTGGTTTTTGTCTGTTAACCCAAAATGTTCATTTTATGCAACAATACAGTACCAAATAACCTTTTCATAATTTTTGCGATGTGACATTATTGTTTTGCTCCGCACCAAAAAATCTAACCTGTACACTGTAACCCTGGAGGTTCATGTTCAAACACCATCAGTTGCAGCCTCGCCTGTTTAGACATATTTAACAAACTCTCAGCTTCCTCTACTGCATCTTCTAGCCCACTTCTTGCAGTTTTATGTGTGAAAGTTAAACGCTTTCCTTTCTTCTTCATTCTTCCCTTTTTACCCTGAAATAAATTGTGATGCTTAATTAAACCTTGTCATGCTGAATAAAGGCCTTGGCAAATTTGTATCAAAATAAAAGTGCTGACAGTGGTGGGTGCACTTACTGTGAGTCATTTTTTCTTTTGGAAATATAAATTATAAACTTTTCTGGTTTAAAAAGAAAATCAGGTGGTATAGACTAAGATAAGAATTTCCATATGTGCAGGCTGATCCTATTCTATATCTCCTGCCAGAGTAGGAATATTATGGGTTCAGCATGACGAGGATAAAACTAATAGGCAAAAATATTATGGGCCAGCACATGATGTTTCCAACATCTTCCCTTGTTAGCTTGACTATTCGAAGAATAGGGGGGCTATTCCGGTCACAATGGCGTCAGCATCGGCATCAGCGCAATGCTTTGGTTAAGTTTTTACATGCAAGTGTTTAAAATCTCTGTTTCTTCTAAAGCTATTGCTTTGAAACTGTGCACATACATGTACATGTACTTCTGTGACTATAATATCAGCTTCTAGACAAAGATTCATTACTCTGAAATTGACTTTAATGGAATTTTAACCCTTTTTGGACTAAGAAATCTTGGTTAAGTTTTCACTTGCAACTGATGTTTATCTGTTTTATTTCTTTTTCTACTGAAGTAATTGCTTGGAAACTTTGCACATTCTGTGACCATTTTATTAGCCCACAGAAAATGGTACATTACTCTACTATTGCATTTAGCGGCATTTTCACCCTTTTCGGACTTAAAAATTCCTGGTTAAGTTTTAGCATGCAAATGTTGTATATCAGTTATATCACTATTTCTACCTAAGTTATTGACTGGAAACTTTGAACATGCTTCAGTGACCATAATATCAGCCTCTAGACAAAGATTCATTACTCTGATATTGAATTTAATGGAATTTTAACCCTCTTTGGACTTAAAAATTCTTGCTTACGATTTTACTTGCAACCATTGAATATCAGTTATAATTCTATTTCTGCTTAAGCTTTTGCTTGGAAACTTTGCACATGCTTCTGCAAACATAATAAAAGCCTCTAGACAAAGATTCTTTTCTCTTGATTTTCATTTCATTGAATTGTCCAATGTCAATATTGATTTGCTGTTACTATCCATTACTTGGAAAAGTCAAGCTCCTCCGACAGCACTTGTGTGTAAAGAGCAGACATTTAGCAGACCGGACAGGCACACAGAGCATTAAGTTTGTTCATTAATTGTTTGAAAAAATTGCAAATCAGTGATTATAATGTTACCTACCTTAATTTTTCATATAACACAGGTGTTATCACTATAGTGGAAATGAGCTCAGAACATATAGCAATGTAACATTTCTGTTGTAAAAATAATGTCATAATGCATTTGCTGATGTCAATTTGGTATGGTGTTAATTATATGATGTGTCAAGGAAAAACTTCAATCAATAAATTTCTGAATTTCTTGGATTTAAAGCAAAAATACGGACCATATTATAAACAGAATTATTCTAGACTATGTACCATTATTGATTTTTTTTTTTTCCAAAAAGAGGGAAAAAATAAAGTGAATATCTATGACTTGTTAAAATGTATTTTTCCAGGTACAGTGTACATGTACCTATTTCTTAGTATAAAACTATCTACAAGTATCTCAAATTCTTTGGGAAACTAGTTCTTACGACTAAGACTATTCCCTTCACGATTCTCTTTCCTTGAAAATTCATCAGTACAAACGCCAGCATGACTGGGCCAATGAAAGAACAAAGATCGATGGTATTCGTCATCTCTTTGTCAAGAGGCCAACACCCTATCCCTCTTCCATAACAGTTCTAGATCTTCTAAGTTCTAGATTTTAACTCATCATCGAAGCTTGTAAACCCATGCCATGCTGATCCTGAAATATTCCTGCTTTGGCAGGAGGTATCCACAAACATCAGCCTGCACATATGTGCAATCTGATCTTAGTCCATACAACCTGATTTTCCTTTTTAAACCAGAAAAGTTTCAGAGATTATATTTTCAAAATCAAATGCTGACACTCAAAAAGGAAATACAGAACTTTTAGCACTTTGAAGGAAATACAGAACTTTCAGCACTTTGAATTTCATATAATTTTGTCAAGGTTTTTTATTCAGCTTGACAAGGGTTAAGCCACTCTATAACATATATAAAATATACTTACCCAAGTACCAGGAAGGGACTCCACCTTTGTTTTCAATGTTTCCACAGTTTTGTTGTTTTTATGTCCGTACAGTTCAACATGTCTAGTATATACCCAGCAATGCGTGTGAGGGTTTCCAAGATACTCCACATGGTAAGAAAACGGATCCCCGTCAACGTCTAATTGTGTATGTAGGCCACAGTGAGGGTCCTTACTTATTACAGCTGGCCACCTGAATATGGAAAATCTAATAATCACATAATCTCAAGGGTTCAGTGCAAGACTGTACTAAGTGTATATACATTGTAAATACCTTAGTACAGTCTTGCACTGAACCCTCTATATATATATCAAGAAGTTAGGGCAAAAATATTGTTAGTGTCTATAACAAATAGCACTTTCAAAAGCTATGCACTAACAATATTTAATCCTTTTCATGTTGAAAAAAAATCTTGGCAAAAATGCATAAAGATGAAAGTGCTGTAAGCACCAGATGCACTAATTTTGAAAATATAATTTGTAAACTATTCTAGTTATAAAAGGAAAATCAGGTATTATAGACAAAAAATTTGAATGCACATATGTGCAGGCTGATCTTTGTCTCTACCTCCTGCAGAATTGAGATATTCCTAGCTGCACTAATGTACCCCTCTCTCTGATATGCTGATGTATCAGATTATCAAAGGAGGGATATGTTATTGCATCTTGGATATTCATGGTTCAGCATGAAAGGGTTAAAGCGTCTATAGACAATTCTAATCCCCAACCGTACAATATTTTTGCATTGACCTCTATTGATGTTGATCAATTTCAGATTTAGATGAATGTATGAAATTTAAGTATAATGATATTTCGCATTCCAATCTATTCAATACATTAAAACTTATTTTCTTTAACATACTCATGTAAACTGTCACAGAAAAGGGTCACCATCTTGGAATTAAAAAACATATTTCAAAAAAGAATATAAGAAAAAGAGTAAAGTTTACTAGCAAAGTAAACCAGTAAAGGGGGTTAATTTCCAAAACAAATCCAAACAAGAGGACCATGATGGTCCTAGATTTCTCACCTCAGTCTCTTTGAACCCTGGGACATCACATTTATTAAATAGGCAGATGTCAACAAGGAGATAATTTCTACATAAGATCAATATCATGGAATATTTTCAGCCAAGAGCAAGAAAAATATGCCTTTTCACTTTTTGATTCTATATAAAAAGGGATACACCCAAGTGGAGCCCAAATATGACCCCAGGGTCTTGATATGAAAAATCTTGGTAAAGGTCCACTGGATGATGCTACATACTAAATATGAAAGCTGTCTGCCTTCTGGTTTCAGAGAAGTCAATTTTTGAAGATTTTCCTATTTTCACCCATTGTGCTCAGATGAGCTAAAGGGATGTGCCTCTGTGCAGCCCAAATA
Organism: Fragum whitleyi; assembly: GCA_948146395.1. Classification (NCBI taxonomy): domain Eukaryota; kingdom Metazoa; phylum Mollusca; class Bivalvia; order Cardiida; family Cardiidae; genus Fragum; species Fragum whitleyi. The sequence goes on from OX411556.1 coordinate 23,200,765, forward strand.
TGACCCCAGGGTCTTGATATAAGAAACTTGATAGAGGTCCACTAGATGATACTACATACTAAATATGAAAGCTCTCTGCAAATCTGGTTTCAGACAAGACGATTTTTGAAGATTTATCTTTTTTTACCCTTCGTGCTCAGAAGAGCTAAAAGGGATGCGCCCGGGCAAAGCCCAAATATGACCCCAGGGTCTTGATATGAACAAACTTGATAGAGGTCCACTAGATAATACTACATACTAAATATGAAAGCTCTCTGGGATCTGGTTTCAGACAAGACGATTTTTGAAGATTTTTCTTTTTTTACCCATCATGCTCAGTAGAGCTAAAAGGATGCACCCGGGCAAAGCCCAAATATGACCCCATGGTCTTGATAAGAACAAACTTCGTAGAGGTCCCCTAGATGATGCTTCATACCAAATATGAAAACTCTCTGCCATCTGGTTTCAGAGAAGAAAATTTTTAAAGATTTTTGCTCTTTGATACTATGTAAAAAGGGTTGCGTCCAGGCAAAGCCCAAATATATGACCCTAGGGGCTTGATATGAACAAACTTGGTAGAGGTCCACTAGATGATGCTACATACCAAATATGAAAGCTGTCTGCCTTCTGGTTTCAGAGAAGAAGATTTTTGAAGATTTTCCTATTTTCACCCTTTTTGTTAAGGGTAAAGGGTTAGTTAAGGGTGGATTTGGTAGAGCTTGACCCAACATCCCTGCATAGTTTCATCAAAATTGGCCCACTGGTTTAGGAGGAGAAGATGTTTAAAGAAATTGTGGACGACGGACAACCGATGACTGACAACGAAAGCCGGACATTGTATGATCACAATTCGTGCTCAGGTGAACTAAAAACAATACTAACACAAAAATATAATTACGCACCCAGAAATCAGAAAAAACACCTACCTACAATAACCTGGAGTTTTAGCCCACACTAAATCACCGACTTCTAGTTCAGACATAACAAACTTGATTCCAGCATTTCTTGCAACTTTTTCATACAAAATCTGATCATCCTCCGGTTTAGAGCAATTATTGGCTTTACTATCAGCATTCATATGACAAAACCAGGGAATTGAAGGTCCCAATTTTGCTGCCACATCTTTATGGATTTTCCTCCATTTTTGACAATCAGGGTTGTCACACTGTACCCAAACATTTTCTGTTATCTGTATAATAGATATGTTTAAAACTGGCGTGAAATTTTGAATGTGTTCTATATTTCTCCTTATAAAATCTGTCATGCATTCGAGATGAACATTTATATGAAATGTTTGATAATTGGTACCCTGCTTTGCATGTGCACACACATGTAAAGCAGGTTACAATTTTCTAAACATATGCAAACATTCTGACATCTTGAACACAGGACAGTATTTTTCTACTCTTGGGCAATTCATAAAGATTAGTGTTTAAAACCCTTGTCATGCTGAACCCGGAATATTCCTGCTTTGGCAGATGCTATAGACAAACAACTGCCTGCATATATGTGCAGTCTGATGTAAGCCTACACCACTTGTTTCTCACTTTAAACCAGAATTGTTGATAGATTTAGTTTTTTAAATAAAAATTGACCTACAGTTGGTACTTTCAGTGCTTTTTGCTCTTTGATTTTGATGAAATTTTTTAACCAAAATTTATTCAGCATGACAAGGGATAATATTAATATCATTGCATTAAAAGTAATGAAAAAAATATTCACACTTAATTTTATGTATAAATCAGAGTTTCATACCTCCATGAAAACTGAAAGAAAAAATGAAAATATTCTCATCTCTTAACTGTAGCTATATAAGTGATCAAGACAAAACAGCCTTCAGATAAAACATGTGATGTTGTTCTATTTAAATACTGTTCATAAGGTAATTAAATCCCTAGGACCCTCTGGGAATCAACTTATGGAAAGAATTGGAGACTGTTACAGTCTTCACTTCTTTCCTGGAGTTGATCCCCTATGGTACAAATCTATCCAATACCTTGTGGCTAAATTCAGAGAATATTTCTATATTGACACAAAACATGAGGATAGCCAAAAACAAATTGTCTTCATTTAAAGCAGGAACTCCAAAACCTAAAGCAAGGACCCCTTTGAGTCTAGCTTACAAATAAGTCATTTTGGACCCCATTTTGTTGATGTCAAACATTTGTACTAAATCCCTGAAATAAACATGAAGAAATTAAAATTACTGTTAAGAGAAGGTCAACTTCATCCTCTATACAACTTTGTTCTTCTGCATCCATATATGGTTTTACCTTTTTAAGTTCATGTTGACTGGAATGTACAAAATAGACAAAATAACATGACATGAGGATTGATACTAAACACCAGTCCTATACACCAACCCTTCGGGATTTCAGGAAGGCAAAAATAGATAACTTCTGTGCAGTTAACTCTTGTCATGCTGAATAAATTTTGGCTAAAAATTTCCCCCAAAATCAAAGCACTGAAAGTACAATCTGTAAGTCAATTTTTATTTTAAAACCTTGATCCATTGACAATGCTGGTTTGAAAGTAAGAAACAGGTGGTGTAGACTATCATCAGACTGCATATGTGCAGGCTGATGTTTGTCTATAACCCCTGCCAGAGCAGGAACATTCCGGATTCAGTGTGACAAGGGTTAGAATTTCAGATCTTTGATTTTATGATACAACTTTGAATAAAAGGTATGCGCTTAATACTGTATAGCCTTGAGATTCCCCTTTTCAAGCAGGCTCCTGTATTCAAAAATTCTCTTTATATGCATAGAAAATGATACAAAAGTGATAAACTTTCTTAAAATAACAAATATTTCTGCTTTACCGTTTTTTTAATCAGCCATTTTTAAATTTTTCAGGCCCTTAAAATGAAATTGTTGTTGCTCGACTGATGTCGTGAAGTTGACTTTTAAAATGATTCTAGGTTAAAAGAAAGACATCTCTTTGATTTTCTAAGTCTGTTTAAATAGTGTGTGATAAGTGAATTTTATCTCAGGATGAAAACTGTCTAGGTGCTCTAATATGGGAGACTGTTTTGGGGTCTTTATAGTCAGTGTATGTTCGCACAAAAATCACACGCTGTTACTTAATCATGTAACTAATCTAATTTTTTTTAAATGGAAATATTACAATTAAAGTTTATGCTACTTTCAGTGTAGTTTATAGCACACCCCTGTTTATAGGGAAAAATTGCAATGTTGGAGTGTGCATGAGCAAATTTTCTAAGAACAACCCTTGTAATGCTGAACCCGGAATATTCCTGCTTTGACAGGAGCTATAGACAAACATCAATCTGCACATAATTATGTGCAGTCTGATGTTAGTCTATACCACCTGTTTCACACTTTCATACCAGAATTGTCAACAGATTAAGTTTTCAAATAAAAATTGACCTACAGTTTGTATGTTTAGTGCTTTTTGCCCTTTGATTTTGATGAAATTTTTAGCCAAAATTTAGCATGATAAGGGTTAAGGTGCTTGAACATCATCACCAGGGAGAATACAGGCTAGATTCTCTATATCTTCAGAAAAGAGTCCGATAACTCAAGTTACTGGTCCAAATTGTAAGGAATTTTATGATTGCAAATTCAGATTGAATTTGATCGTGTTTCATCTTACAAGTACCGGTAAGAAATCATGGTTAGAAACATAGGTAGCCAACACGGGTGGGGATAGTATAATTTTACCAAATTTTGACCACAAAAAATTATTATACTATTTTTTTCTATCACAATGAATAATATAGTCTATATTATACATTGTGATAAAAAGAAATAGTATTAAAGTTTTTTGTGGTTAAGTTTTGGTAAATTTACACTATCCCCACCCGTGTTGGCTACCTGTGGTTAGAAAAAGAGAAATCTAAATCCACAAAAAATCCCCATTTCAAGTTTATACCCTCCTGAAAATATTTTTGTGGAAAATGAAGAAAATAGATCTTTTTCAGGGTAGGTTCTGGGGTTAGAGGGTTGACTATAAGAAAAACCTGCAAGGGCGGATCCAGAGTATGCTCTTGGTATACAATATATAATCATATGCATAGGAACCCGTTTTTGCAGACGACAGATTTGCAAAATTGACGTCAACAAACTTGTCCCTGGTCGTTTTGAAAATTGATAATCATTGTGTGTTTCTAATTTATTAGCGGTACATTCTTATCAAAAAGAAGTTACCGTCAAAGAGAAATTAAATGAAAGACCAATTTTTTTTTAAAAAAAATCATGATCGTAATAAAGGTTCCAGTCTACTTCCTAGTTTGGTACCCGGCAATTCGATTTACACATGGTCCTAGACTGGTTCTGCTGTCGACTCATGTATGAAGCCGACAGGTACACACCGATTTCTTCGTCCATAGTATAGAGACCTATCCCTTCGTATTTTCTAGTCTATAAAAATAAAAACGAGGCTCCGGTCCGTTACAAAGTTAAAGCGTTTATGGCGTTTTTTTCATTAATCAACGTGTGAAAAGATTACATACTGACGAAAAAACTTTAGTTTGGTATAGATTATTTATGAATGTATACTTTCTTTACGGACTTTACCTTAAAAAACAATCTTACGCGAAAGGGAAAATGGCGCCCCCTCCTGGCTTGTTGTTTACAAACAATTCATTAGCCAATCAGAAGTGCTAGGTGCGCGTACGTCATCAAATATTGAAAAGCCAATACCGTGTGACAGTATTTTGATGACTACCTGTCGGCTTTTATGATAGTCGACAGTGGGACCAGTCTACACATGGTCCCCGTTTTGTTGACAAATTCATGTCAACTGAGCTCGTTGGTGTTCTATCATTCATTTGAAGCCTCTCTAACTTAGTTAATATATATGTAAGTACACTCACGTCGGGTAATCCTGCGCGTCGTCTAAAGCTGCGCAGTTATATGACGTCATGTAAACTAAGAAAATGGCCGCTAAACATAAAAGCAGAACAACCTATTTTTCATTCCCCAAAGTCAATCGATTCTACAGTTTTAAACAAAAAGTTCATGTGTGTATTTTAAAGCAAAAGGATTCTCGTTTTTGTCTCAGTGTTTTTCATTTTAATTTAAACAGCTTACGGACATTAATTTTAGGTTCTTTCCTCGACTGCGCAGGTTAAGCCGACGAAAACTGCGTTGATAAAACGCGACGGTCCCACTGTTCATCCCCGGATTGTGTAATTCTAGTGACAATTTGTTCTAGATAAAATGTCCTTTACATAGCAAAAATGGTCAACGAGTACATTCGTGTATTGATTTGTTTTCTAAAACCGATATCTTTACACAAATCTTGTACTTGACTCTCTTAAGTGCGCAGGGTTAGCCGACAGCACTGTATATAACAATTCTTCTTGTTACATTTATTTCAAATGTAGTGTCCCAGTTTCTTTATTTAAGAACATGGGATTGGATTTTGATAATTCCACCATGTTTCAAAAATCAAAGTGCTGTCAGCACTATTATTATAACAGTTATTGTTTATTCATGTGTTTAGATATAATAAAGAGACAAGTACAGTCAATTAACCAGTTCTGAACCATAACCAGGTCCGGTCCACTTTTTAAAATACATTGAAAAATCTCTGTTGTCAAAGAAAATGTCAGCTTTAAAATTGTTTATGTCCAAAGGCCTATCATATTTCTCTTGCAAAATATATTTTTCAAAAGACAAAATCATAAATCTCCTCCAGCTTCTTGACCTTTTCAACATTCATCTTGCATGAGAGGCCATTTCAAACACCTGAAAAAATGCGTCTCCAAAAACAAATTAAAATTCTAGCTGAAATTAGCATGTAATCAAAGCCATTCTGTTCTGTTCTGTATCTTTGCCGCCAGCAATGACCAACCCTAGTACACTAGGTGATGTTTAAATCCACAATGAATATTCACAGTTAAAACGTAATAAAACTTGATTCTATATATACGCAATATACAACACAATCGTTAAAAGATACATTCACTACTACTTCAAATAAAACAGTTCAATAAAAGTTCTTGGCACACTTCGTAAAATGGGCACATGGCTATATTAGACTAGCTAGCATGCACTGGTAAGTGATCGACAACGGGAAGCAGCCCGGAAGTCCTCAAGCCGTCTGATGTGTATTCTATATATCAGTCGCCTCGCCTCAAATTCTATACTTCGTATTAGCTTCTGGTTCATAGTGGCGTATGGTAAAGTGGTTGAGAAGTCGATGATAATGCTGGTAAGCTTGATAGTATCAGTGGCATAGCTCTGGAGACCATTCACTGTCAACAAGTCCCTCAGGGAGTTTAAAACTGGTACACGAACATCTTGTAATGCTGGACACACTAGTAGAAAATGTTCTTTGGTTTCATCAGCAGTCTGACATAATTGACAAGTTGGAGTAACTGCGTTCTGGTTAAATCTGGATCTATTAGTCTGTAGCAGGTAGGAGCCCGTTAATAATTTGAGACGGTGTGACATCCTTGAAACTTCTAGGGACGATAAACAAGGAATACGAAGCACAGGGTGTAACTTGCCTGGAGTGAAGACACAATTCATATTCTGCAGCGATGGATACAGTTGCGCCTGTGATTCGATTTCCAGTTTGAACTTGTTTTCAACTCTCTTTTGGATAAGTGACTTCCAAGCTGTTTTCTTCATTGGATTATCAAGATAGTAGGAGGCATTTTCTAGCCCATATATAGCAAGTAGTGGTGGTATATACATTGCCCATGCATAGGATTTATTGTTTTTTACAGTTAACTGTCTTTCCAATATTTGTCTTTCCAAGGTACTATCACACTGGTTACAAATTATATTGAAGAAACCCAGTATACGCAAATCTAGGAGGGCATATATTGGTAACAGACCACTCAAAATATAAACGGCTGCATCCGCTACAGTATCTGGTAAAGATAGGATCTGTTTCAAGGTTTTTTAATGAAATGTTTCTAGTTTATCAATACTTGTTTTAGGGGGCAGCAATAATTCAAGTCCATACAACAATACTGGTAACACGAATACACTATATGCATGTATAGTTGAAGCTAGGTCTAGTCCGTTCTCACCATGGAGTCCAGCACCAAAGAGACTATAAAGAGCTTTTCTTGCTTTCACAAGGTTGTTACTAATATTAAGGTCTATATTTTCCTTAATTGATGAAAATCGAATGATGCCAAGATGCTGGGCTTGGTTGACTGTATTTAAGTCTATTTCATCTAGTTTAAAATTTCTAACATGTGCATCCACTCTATTATTAGACTTGATGTTGATTGCGACGGTTTTGATTGGTTGTAACAGGTACCTTTCTACATCTGCAAACTGTTTCGCAATGTTAATCATCAGCTGTGTATCATAAGCCGAGTCACCCAATAGACAGACATCATCAGCACATGCACAGTTATTAGTTAACAGTGTCCCAATTTTTCCACCACATTTAGAAAGTTCTAATTGCTCAAGCAGAGGGTTTATATATGTTTTGTAAATGGCTGTCGAGAGGATGCCCCCTTGTCTCACACCTTGTGAAATGTTAAATGGGTCACTTAGTTTGTTGTTTATTTTGATCACACTAGAAGCATTCTTGTGGAGTGATTGAATTAGAAGCCAATGTCTATCATTGATACCAGCATGATAAAGCCTTCTCAACATGTGTGAATGGCAGACAACATCAAAGGCAGCCTTCGCATCGAGTAGCACATTGTGAGCATTAACCTTCTTATCAGTACAATCCCTGTAGAACTCCTCTACGATATAAGCTGCATTTAAGGGGGAAGATCCTTTAGTAAAGCCACGTTGAGACACATTTTGATTACTTAAGATGAGGTGTTGAAGTCTATTCCTCAGAACAGTTTCCACAACTTTACACATGATTGGTAATACCGTAATGCCTCTATAATTAGTAGCTGATTTGGGTTCACCCTTGTTTTTGAAGACTGGTGAAACTAATCCAGTTTTAAGAAAGGATGGGATTTGGCCTTCATCGAACATGGTGTTTATATGCCTTAAAAGTTCACATTTTATTTTGTTGCCTCCAAAGACCAGATGTTCAACATTAAGACCATATATATCTGCGGATTTACCCTTATGGATAGTTTTGAGTGCAACTTCCAGTTCATTCATAGATACAGGAGGGATTTTCTTATCACAGACATTTTCATTTATATATTTCAGTTCATCAATTACTTGAGAATGGTATTCATTGTCGAAATTGTCTACATTGGAGTCCTCAGCTAGAGCTTTAAAGTGAAGTCTAAACCCTTCTAGTACAGAGTCCTCGCCCGAATAACAATTACCATTTACATATAAGTCTTCAATGAATCTTTTGTTTGATCCACGCTGTTTACTAATAAGACGGTAGAAGAGTTTACTGTCACTAGATCTAGAGCTCATCATTTCATCAATTTCTTTCTCTCTTTGTTTAGCAGCTGCAATGCGACATTGTTGTCGAAATTCTGTTTTAGTTGATTTATACTCTATGAAACATTCATTAGTAGGGTCACATGGTTTGCCAGACTTTACCCAGTACTTGTAAGCTAGACTGCTACTTTTAAGTGCTTCTGAAATGTCTACATTCCAAATTGATAATTTTGGCTTTGACTTTTTGTTGTTAATCTTTATGCTTGAGGCACTAACACTAGAGTCTACCATGAGGGAAAATAATTCCCGCAAATCTTTTTCCGTATTCCCAGATGGGCGGATATTATCTAGTTTTTCCTCTATGATTTTTTTGTAAAATTCCAAGTCCACTTTGTCCCAGTTAAGTCTTTTTATGCATTTATTATCATTCCCCGTACTCTTGTCAGTTTTGTCCTTTGATAGCTTAATATTAATACGTGTGGCAATTGGTAAATGATCAGACACATTGCTTTCACAGTTGATGATTGTTTTTGATTCTTTGCAGAATGTTGGATCACCATATGTAAAGAAATAGTCAATTTCAGATCTATGCTCTCCATTGGGGTGGTTGAATGTATGAGATACACAATCATATTTCATATCGTTTTCGGTAATGAATTGCTTAATGTAAAGAGTACGTCTGTCATTCCTGTCCTTGTTTAAATCCTCGTTGAGATCGGTACCGATTATTATATTGTGAGAGGACGAGTACTTTAGGTACAGTTCATTTAATTCATCTACACATGCACAGAAATCTTCAGCACTAGAGCGATAGCCTCTACATGGGAAATACACTGATAGTAATAATGTTTTCTTACTGTCCTGATTTTTATCACCAATTATTATACATTGGCTTCTCTCTGACCCCTCATCCAACACGGTTACATATTTGCTAAAGGATTTCCGCCATAAAATTCCAACCCCTCCGTATCCACGTGGCATTTGAAAAAGGGGTAAAGGGTTAAAAATATCGACACCTTTGCCAGTAAAATCTGTGAAGTCATTAATTTCTCCTAGGAGGTGAATTTGTGCTTGAAACAACCAGTGTTCTTGTAAAAGAATAAAATCACAATCCTTCATAATGTCATTTATAGCAATCACAGAGGTTTTAATGTTCTTACAGTTAAATGATACCACTCTCACCGACGCAAAAGCCTCTGCTATAGATGGTTCCGTTGCTCTGGGCCTCTCCGAAAATGGGACCCTACGATGTTGTTTTGACTTGTAGCGACTTGGTGGCTCAGGTCCTGCATTCCTCCCATATGTGGAAGTGGGGGTGGGGGTCTAGTTAGATCAATAAAGTTGGTAAAATGTGAATTACCTGTTGGGACAGGAGCGGGCATGTTGCTTCCAACGTATTTCTGAGTACCATTGTTATTGTAAGTCTCGCCAGTAGTTGACGACTGTGTAGGTTTGGTTTTCTGTTGATAAAAGTATGGTTTTCCTGTAACAGAGACTGGGTCAACATTCAGTGAAACACCTTGCTTGAGGAGTCAAGATCTTTGATGGGTCCTCTGTAGTAATAACACTTGTTTGCTTGAGACTTTTCTCAATAAGGTCAAGTTGTTTGTTTAATTGTGAAAAAACAATACCACTTATTCTGTCGTGCAGAGCCTTGAACCTATCAGCTAATACAGCATTGTCAAAGTAAGGAGTTTCGAAAGCACATTTTTTGTCTGTAGTTTTAGTGTCACCTATGTTAGCGCTAAATGGGGTATCACTATCATTACAAGATTGCTCATTGTTACATTTATTATTTTTATGTGATACAGAATTGTGTTTCTCCGGACAGGAACCCAAAACATTGTTTTCTTTGAGAGTTCTTATTGTCAATTCCAACTCATTCACTTTATTTTCCAGTTTTTTTGCATAAGTTTCCAGTCTAAGTTTACTATCAGTTATATCAGTGAGTTTTGACTCCTTAGCCTTCAGGTCACATTCCCACTTAGTTAGTTTGCTTGCTTTTGCCCTTAGCTCTGCAGATTTTTCACAGTTCTGGCAATTTATTCTCGTAGAGTTGCCACTTTCAGGAAGAGACTCAGTGCAATCATTTGTTTGCTTGGGATTCATAGCAGTGGGTATTAAGTTGGTTAAAATGTTGCCTTGTGTCTTTGTCCTACTAGGGCTCTTGTTTTCTGGTGTATTGGAAACAATACAGGCATTTGAGGTACATGTACTATCTGTGTTGCCTTGACGACCACCAAGAGGAATGCATACTGCGGATTCTTCCTCCAAGATATCCATGGCGGTTGATGGCTGGATCAAACATAATTGGGTAGCAGCTGGAATAACTAAAGAAGAGGGTCAGCACAAAGAGCATGTGTATGGTGTATCACCATCACTATCGTTAATTTCTTTAATTTGTTCTTGAGTCAGTCTTAGGCATTTATAATGCATCCAATGTTTTTTCTTTGTACAGAATACACTTTTAGTGCGACAAGGCTTTCTACATTTCATACAGACAATATTTTCAGTTTCATCTTGATGTACATCATTCACATTTTGGTTTGCAGTGGGACTGTCCAGGGACAAAACATTTTCAAGACCTTTTACAATAGCATGGTTCAGTGCTTCAATGTCTAAAGGCTGCCCATTTAGGGTAGCCCCAAGGCACTTGTTCTTTATAGCTGGAAGATCAATTTTTTTTAAATAAAGACACAATCTTTCCATTAACAAGGATTCGATACTTAGTGTTGTAAAAGTTCACAGTATATTCAGAGTAATTTCTCATTATAATTTGCACAATAACGCTACTCTTATCATTTCCGGGTACATCAGTAATGTGAATCTGGCCTCTATCTGATCCTAGAGCTTTATAATAGTCCCGTGCAGCCGATTTGACAAGTTCATAAGAAGCAGCATCCAGAGTAATCACTAAACCACCACCAGTCATATTCATTACATTAACAGTTCTATTAGCTGCCTCAATTTTCTTATTTGCTGTATTCACTAGATTGAGAGAGTATTTATTTCCGCTAGAAACTGTTACCTCTATCACATTTCCTCTACCTGCACTTATTGTGTCCCCATTACTTTTTGTGGTCGACAGCCTACAACTATTTGGGTCGGTGATGGCCTTCATTGCTCGGGTAGACCTTTTCATCTTGGATATTATAAGACAGAAGTAGTCCCGAATTACCTTCCAGAGTCGATCACTCACCAAGTGCCTGCAATAAGTGTTGCGGGCGAAGTCTCCAAAGTACGAAAATACGACGAAATATGAAGAATAGCATGGAATAGAGGGCAGTTTATATCAAATGCAATTCATTAATGCACAAAAAAATTTAGCGAGTGTCCGTATTTGCTAGATTTTGCCAAAAATTTTATTAAAATTCAAGATGGCTGCCGCCGCAGTCAAATAACTAAAATGCAGGTCACTTCGAAAGTTTAAGAAATAACTAAAAGTTCTGTAAATTATGGTTCCGAGAACTAGCACAGTCTAAGCAGCTTATAAAACAGTAATTTTATTAAGTCAGTATAAAACGTTTAAAATGTAAAACAATCTTAGATAATAAAATTTTCTGTTCCGATCACAATGTCACGTCAACCCTCCACCTCAATTTAGATATTTTAATTTCTATAGCTGGCAAGCAAGTAAATATGTAGATAGTAAGGGTTGTGACCAAACCAGTTCCAGTCCACCTGTTTTGGGGTTAATGTCACTGTGACTTGTCTCAAAATGAACAAGAAAGATTCAAATACTCTCAAATAGCACCTTCGAAATGATATTTTTGAAGTTTCAGATATATTTGTAACACAGATTTGGGCCAAAATTCATGAAAATAGTATCTGTAGAGTTGTTTCTATTGATTTTTGTTCCAAAACTCAATCCTTTTGCAAGTATTATTCCCTGTCTCAAAACATGCAAACTGAAAATGCGATCATTCTGACTGAGGAATCATGTTAATATTGTAATTAGAATTATTCTAACTTGACAAAAATTGGCCATTACCACAATTGATCATCAATGAATAGCCTTTCTCAGTTAAAAAGTATTTTGAAACTCTCTCTTGCATTAAACTATGGCTTATTTTGAAGAAAAATAAATTGTCTTTCAAATCGTACCAAGATTTTCATGATGAAATACAAGACAATTAGGTCAAGCAGAGCTTTCAAAGTGAAAGTTAACTGGAACTGGTGCAATGACTGTACTTTGCTCTATTCTTTTGATTAGGTGATGTGGAAATTTGAAAAATGTTAAGTGTCTCAACAGCTACAAGTTTGTAAAATATGCCAAGCCTTCTGTATTATAAGTATTTGTCTAAAGTAAGTCAAAAGATTTTGGTTGCCACGTTTATTTAGAAGTAAATCGCAATAACATGAAAATTGGATTAAATATGATAAAAAAAATGCATCTTCAATGATCATTTGACATGATAACAGCATATAATGATTATATTAAGTTGTAATAAGTATTTTTTGTTACTAGAAACTTTGTAGGTACAAAATTTCTTTAGAAATTAAACATAGATAAATGGCAGACACAGGGTTTTAAAGGATGAAGGTTTTGCCAGTCTAAGACTCTTAAATTAGTAACTAACACTCTCAAAAATTTCTAATGGGAGTCCGTAGGACTATCAAGGGACCAACTTAAAAGAAAAATTGAAGACTGTTTTATGTTTTCCAACCTGTGCTCGAGTTATTCATCCCAATCAGATACCTCAGCCGTGCAAATTTGCTGTCACAAGAAATGAAATGTATGGGTTAAACACACACACCCAAAATGTGAAAAAGAATCGTATTTCTTCATTTTTTTCTGTTTGCAAAAAATGTATAAAGTAAATTTGTTTTAATCTTTTGAGCAAATGAGTTGAAGAAATTTGTTGACTCAGTTGATTTGTGTATCAATAAAAAATCTCTGCTAATATTTCCCTTTCAATCTTAATTTGTGATAAAAAAGAAAATCCTTCTCTTGTCTTACTAATCCCAGGGGTGTGGAAATACGGATTCTCTCCACTTGTCAATGGACAGGTAAATTTACATGTGATTTTTTACTTGTCCAGGATAAAAAATGAACTTGTTCTCAAAAATAGAATAGAAAGATTTTGAGAAAACATTGTTTTTAAAGAAGAAAATGCTGAAACCAAGCATTTTCTTTATTAAAACAGTGTTTTATACACTATGATACCAGCAATAAGCTTATTGATATCTTTGATCTATATAGCGCCATACCAAGATTTGCGTGGGTATTTACTTGCCAATGGACAAGTGGCCTTGAAAAATGTACTAGTCCACAGGTTGAAAAGCCCATGTCGGACATGTCGGGCATGGGAATTCCACACCTCTGCTCAACCTGCACCAGGGCCTGAGGTTTTAAAACTTTTCTTAGGCTCAATTCAGAATTTTCTCAAATTTTAATTTGAGATTTAAGCAGTAATTCTGTTTAAATACTCATTGTAATGAATTAACATAAAAGATGATATTAATAAGTTGTTATAAATATTATTTTTAGCTCACCTGAGCACGAAGTGCTCAAGGGAGCTATTGTGATCGATCGTTGTCCGGCGTCCGTCTGTCCATCTGTCCGTCTGTCCATCTGTCCGTCTGTCCGTCACGGCGTCAACTTTTTCTTTAAACGACATCTCCTCCTAAACTTATGGGTCAAAATCAACCAAACTTGGCAGAAATATTCCTTGGGTGGTCCCTTATGAAAATTGCTCAAATGGAAAGGATCCGTGCCATATCACGGGAAAAGGGGCCTTAATGACAAATTTCTTGTTTTCACTCTAGAAGCCACAAATATGGTCCAATCTTCATGAAACTTGGTCAGAATGTTTGTTAGGTCATGAGGATGAAGTCTATTGAAAATGGGAAGGATCTGTGCCATTTCACAGAAAAAGGCGCCTTAATGACAATTTTGTCAACAATATTTTTAAACGACATCTCCTCCTAAACTTATGGGTCAAAATCAACCAAACTTGGCAGAAATATTCCTTGAGTGGTCCCTTATGAAAATTGCTCAAATGGAAAGGATCCGTGCCATATCACGGGAAAAGGGGCCTTAATGACAAATTTCTTGTTTTCACTCTAGAAGCCACAAATATGGTCCAATCTTCATGAAACTTGGTCAGAATGTTTGTTAGGTCATGAGGATGAAGTCTATTGAAAATGGGAAGGATCCGTGCCATTTCACAGAAAAAGGCGCCTTAATGACAATTTTGTCAACAATATCTTTAAACGACATCTCCTCCTAAACTTATTGGTCAAAATCAACCAAACTTGGCAGAAATATTCCTTGGGTGGTCCCTTATGAAAATTGCTCAAATGGAAAGGATCCGTGCCATATCACGGGAAAAGGGGCCTTAATGACAAATTTCTTGTTTTCACTCTAGAAGCCACAAATATGGTCCAATCTTCATGAAACTTGGTCAGAATGTTTGTTAGGTCATGAGGATGAAGTCTATTGAAAATGGGAAGGATCCGTGCCATTTCACAGAAAAAGGCGCCTTAATGACAATTTTGTCAACAATATCTTTAAATGACATATCCTCCTAAACTTACGGGTCAAAATCAACCAAACTTGGCAGAAATATTCCTTGGGTGGTCCCTTATGAAAATTGCTCAAATGGAAAGGATCCGTGCCATATCACGGGAAAAGGGGCCTTAATGACAAATTTCTTGTTTTCACTCTAGAAGCCACAAATATGGTCCAATCATCATGAAACTTTGTCAGAATGTTTGTTAGGTCATGAGGATGAACTCATTTGAAAATGGGAAGTATAGTTTACGTGCCATTTCATGGGAAAAGGGGCCTTAATGACAATTTTCTCGTAAGAGCTCCAAACGCCACAAATATAGTCCAATCTTCATGAAATTTGAACAAAATGTTTGCCAGGTCACAAGAATGAACTCTGTTGAAAATGGGAAGGTTCATGCCATATCATAGGAAATGGGGTCTTAATGATAATTTACTTAAAATGTCAGGTGAGCGATTTAGGGCCCTCAGGGTCCTCTTGTTTATTTTCATACATTTATTCAAATTTAAAATTCGAGAAAATTCTCAGTTGAGCCTGAGAAAAGTTTGATAACCTCGGGCCCTGATATACAAGACATTTTAACAATTCTGTCTCAGGCTTATAACAGGGGAGTGGAATTACACATTTTCTACTTATGTTCCTGGACAAGTAAAAGATTATTTTGTACACATATTTGTCATGGATCAAAATGAATTTGTTGTTGAGAAAGATATATATAATACGTACTTAGTGTTTTGTATGGAAAAAAATATCTAACAAGGTTGGGAGAATTGATCATTGTCGAGGCTCTGCCGAGACAATTACCAATTCTCACAACCGAGTTAGATATTTTTTCATACAACACACTTAGTACGTATTATATTTATCTTATAACCTCTTTTTGTCTTGTTTTAGTCGATGTTTCTAACTTAAATGCTAGTTTCTAAAAATAACTGTATGATATTATTGTTCTAAAAATAACTATGTGATATCATAAAAAATATCATACGGGTTGTTATCATACGGATACTTGTATAGTTATAAGATAAAATTGATAAAAGTTGAGAAAGTATTTTTTTCAAAAGAGGAATTGCTGGAATCCAGCATTTTTTATCATTTTCAAAGAGCAATGTTTGGTACCCTGTCATACAAACATAAGACTAATTTAACTCTTAAATAGTATTACTCCTAGTACCATTCCAAAATTTGTCATGGCATCACTTGTCCCCTCACAAGTGGCCTTTAAAAAAGTACTTGCCCTCAAATAGAAAAGCATGTGACGGACAAATCAGACAGGGGAATTCCATACCCGAGCTAATGCATTTCTTTGCAGACTGTTCTTAGTCTACACTGTCTGCCAAAGCTTTGTGCGTACAGAATGGCAACAGTAATTTCTAACAGTTGTAGAATAACTTAACACAGGTGTTTGACACTTACAGTGTCATGGGATCCCAAAATATCCCTCTAGATATTTTGGGATCCTAGGACACTGTTAGTGTCAAACACTGTCTTAAGTTATTCTACATTCTTTCAAAGTCATCAGACATCAAAAATTTAAGTGTTTACACTCTAGAGGCCACAAAAATGGACCAATCATCATAAAACTTTGTCAGAATGTTTGTCAGGTCACAAGGATGAACCCTATGGAAAATGGGAATGATCATGCCTTTCACAGGAAAAGGGGCTTTAATGACAATTTTCTTTATTAAACTCTAGTGGCCACAAATATGGTCCAATCATCATGAAACTCCGTCAGGATTATTGTCAGGTCATAAGGACGAATCCTATCAAAATGGGAAGGATCTGTGCCATATCATGCGAAAAGGGGCCTTGATAACATTTTTCTTGTTTACACTCTAGAGGCCAGATATGGTCCAATCTTCATGAAAATATGTCAGAATGTTTGTCAGGTCACAAGGATGAACCCTATTGAAAATTGGAATGATATGTGCCATATCATGCAAAAGAGGCTTTTATAACATTTTTCTTGTTTACACTCTAGAGGCCACAAGTATGGTCCAATCTCCATGAAACTTTTTCAGATTATTTTTCTGGTCATAAGGATTGAGCCTATTTGAAATGGGAAGTATCCACAGGGGTCGACACTAACGGCTGAGGTTAAGGGGTCAATTGGACTCCTAACACATGAGATCAAGGAGTCCAAGCTCAAGGTAAGGAGTCCAAATTTTCAAAATGGGAGAACATTGTGGAAAAGAAGAAATTGCTTGTTATAAGCAATTTCTTCTTTTTCGCAATATTCTATCAAAGAAGAGGTGTTTTTTTCTCACAACACTACAGGATGCAAGCAAATGATTTCTTCAACAACTTTTGTAGGAAAAATATATATAAAGTTTTGGCAAATGTTAGGAAGGACACTGCTCTGTGCATTTGTTTTTCAAAATATCGTTATATGATCCTTGGAGTCCATTGGACTCCTTACTTGCAAAGGGAAGGAGTCCAACCGGTAAACAAGGAGTCTCGGACTCCCGGACTCCCTTTAGTGTCGAACCCTGATCCATACCATAGCACAGGAAAAGATGCCACAATGACAAAATTATGTTTACATTCTAGAGGCCACAAATATGGTCCTATCTTCTTGAAACTTGGTCAGAATGATGGCCAGGTCACATGGATGAAGTTAGTGAAAATGGGTAGGATCCGTGCCATATCACAGGAAAAAGGGGCCTGAATGACAATTTTCTTGTTTGTTCTCTGAAGGCCACAAATTTGGTCAAATATTCATGAAACTTGGTCAGAATATTTGTCAGGTTACTATGTTGATCCCTAGTGGAAGGGGAAGGATTCATATGATATCACAGGAAAAGGGGCCTTAATGACAATTTTCTTGTTTACACTGTAGAGTCTAAAAATATGGTCCAATCTTCATGAAACTTGGTAAGAATATTTGTCACGTCAGAAGGATGAATCCTTTTGAAAATGGGAAGGATTCACATAGTATCCTAGGAAAAGGGCCCTAAGTGACAATTTTCTTTATTACACTCTCAAGGCCACAATTCATAAAATTACATTGATGAATTTTGCTTGAAAATTTGATAAAGATACAAAGGTGAGCGATATAGGACCATCTCTGTCCTCTCGTTTCAAAACAAATTTATTTTTTCCAAGTTAAACTCCATTCAAAAAGTTGAGCTGCCATTCTGAAAAAGGATCAGTGTATTCATGAATTACAGATTGGCCTTCACTGATTAATCTGGATTTTCGTGGAGATTAGTTAGATTGGTTTCATTTACAAAATTATGATAACCTTGTTTAACCAAGTATCAAATTACTTACTGCACTTAACCAACTGTATTGTGACATTTATTGCATTGAATTTGATATAGTCCATGATTCCAACTACCGTTACACCTGGATCACCACTAATTTATTGGACTTCAAAACTACCAAATTAAGGAGTCCAAGCTCAAAGTAAGGAGTCCTAATTTCATAATGTAAGAACTTTGTTGAAAAGAAGAAATTGCTTGGTACAAGCAATTTCTTCTTTTCCACAAGTTTCTTATTAAAAAAGATTGTTTTCTTTCAAAATTCTACTAGTTGCAAGAAAATGTTATCTTCAATAATTCCAATAGTGAAAAAAAGATGTAAATCTTTGACAAGGATTGAAAAAGAAACTGTCTGTAGTATTGATTGATTATTATGTTTGATTAAATATTCTTGAATTAACCAGGGAGTCCATGGGACTCCTTACTTACAAAATAAAGGAGTCCGAACAGGTAAACAAGGAGTCTCAGACTCCAGGACTCCCCTTAGTGTCGAACCCTGTGGGCTGTAAATATACGCATGTGGTGTTGGTAGTATAGAGGTAGGGCGTCTTACTCTTGACCAAGAGCTCCTGAGTTCAATTCCTGGGCACGGCTTTCCATCTTGGTTCTTTTTGTAAACCACATGTTTGGTATGAGTATGGTGAATTTTCCAAGAAGCAGAATTGAGAGGGATTAATATATGAATGAAGAATTTGATTCCAAATTGATGTAAAATAAACAGGTTGAAACCAAATACATGCATGTTAACCCTTGTCATTTTGAACCCTGAATATTCCTGCTTGGACAGGAGCTATAGACAAACATCAGCCTGCACATATGTGCAGTCTGATGTTAGTCTACACCACCTGTTTCTCACATTCAAGCAAGAATTGTCAATGGATTTAGTTTTTCAAATGAAAAATGACTAGCGTTTAGTACTTACAGTGCCTTTTGCCATTTGATTTTGATGAAAATTTTTAGCCAAAATTTATTCTGCATGACAAGGGTTAAAATTGCTTAGAAATAATTTGATGGCTGGGCACAAAACAGTTGCAACTTCCTATAGGCAGTTACAATTGTATTGTACTGAGTCATTGGTATAATTTATGTTTTTTTCGAAAAAAATCTGATTTGAGAAAACTTCAATAATGAGCTTCATGTTATAGGGAGCAAAAAGTTTCTTGGATTTAGTTCAGAAAACATCAGCTACCATGTGAATTGAAAGTACTTTCCATTTTCAGTATCGTTAAAAGCAATAGCTCTAATTTTGTACAAAAAGGTCATCTTTTTATCCTGATATCAACTTTGTTTCAAGTGAAATCAGAGGTTTAGAAAAGCGGGGGTAATGCCAGTCTTAAATATTTAACTTATTGAAACCATTATGTTTTCACCCAGTAGTCATTTCAATCGCATCAATGAGACGATTCTTTTGAGTTTCCTGCTCCACAATATAGGATTTGCGTGGATATAGTTGAAATGACTTAACCCTTGTCATGCTGAACTCGGAATGTTCCTGCTTTGGCAGGAGCTATAGACCAACATCAGCCTGCGCATATGTGCAGTCTGATGTCAGTCTACACCACCTGTTTCTGACTTTCAAACCAGATTTGTCAATAGATTTAGTTTTTAAAATGAAAATTGACATACAGTTGGTACTTTCAGTGCTTTTTGTCCTTTGATTTTTAGCCAAAATTTATTCAGCATGACAAGACTTAAATTTAGGTCTGTAATACCCTCTCTATCTGTAGCTCTATGAAATGGTGTAATTCTTCCTTATCAATTTTCTACCAGACGCGTTTTGGCATAGGACAGGGAATTTGACCCAGAGATAATTTGTCTATTGTGCTTGGAGTCACGATAATCTATTCAGACAAGTATTATATAATAAATCTGTAAAGATAAATTAAGTGCATATTGTAACTGATCTAATATTTTGACAGGTGACAGTGGGCATGATTTAAGAGGCTCCGCCTTCAGAATATAGAATCGTTTAGAAATTGTAGGTCTGCTTTGCATTCTAGTACAATATACCGGAGGTATTTTTATAGCCTTGGTGTTGTTGTCTGGCTCGTTGGCCGAGTGGTTAGCCCGCTCGACTCGTAACCTGGTGGTTGCGGGTTCAAGCCCAACAGAAGGCGGGTAGTGTATTTGGGCAGGACACTTTACAGACAGGGCGCCAGTCCACCTAGCTGTAAAAGTGGGTAGCAGTGGTTTGAAACCATTGCCTCTCTCTCTATGTGCAGGATAAGATCTGGAATGAGTTCGGACCACGATGGAAATAAGAGTAGTTCAACCCTTTATCGTGTTATCCTCGAGTAAAAAAAAGAAACATGTGCATAGAGGGTTTGAATTCCTCAAATGTTTTGTTAACATTTTCATATTGAACTCAGGGCAGATCCCAAGCTAGATTTTTAGCTCTGCTGTTTTCAGAGAGGTATTTTTATAGCCTTGGTGTCGTTGTCGTTGCCATTGTTGTGCAAAATCTTTGACATTTTGTGATATCTCTGGTTCTAATGAAGGCATTCACTTGAAACTTGGCACACAGTCATGTTCACCATCAAAAGAGAAACCTTTATTATCAAAGGGGAAAAATCTAGGTGCATTTTGTGCAAATTATGCCCCTTTTTGGACTTACATTTATTTCACCATGTAGCACTTGACAGCCAAGCTTACACACCCATAGGCCATTCTCCTGATTTATTTTCTAAATGAACATTCATTCAAAAATGCTGTGAATAACCAAAAAATGCTTGTTACTATTTCTTCTTTAATTGGTTTTAAAACATTCATCAATTTTTCTACAAGATCACTATATCTTATTGTGGACCAATCAATAAATTGTGTTTTCCGGTAATGGAATTAATAACAATATTGCCACAATGTTTAGGCTGTTTTGGAATATAACATGAAGATATTTTTATTACTTTCATACATAGATTCAGGGTAAGGGATTGGAGGTCTAGACCATAGCTTATGGAATTGAAAAAAGATTCTTTTTATCTCTTAAAATAAAATTTTGTGAAGGATCGTAGGAAGTTACCTCATTAACCACAATGTTGTTGTTGAATTATTAGTCAGGTGTAAAATTTATATGAAAATTTAAAGATTTGTTAAATTCCCTTTTCCTCCCTAAATTGTTGGTTAAATTTTAACGAAGATACGAATCTTTTAAAGAAAGGAAGACAGATACACATCAATACTATGCATTGCGATGAAAATGGTGTGACAATAACTAGAATATCTTAACTACACTATATAAGTTGAAAATAACAATGTTTTGAATTAGATTGGGGTTTTCTCACTTTCAGTGAAAATCGTTTGGTCTAAACTCATTAATTTTGGGGCTAACAGGAAAATTGTATATCATAGGAAACCCTTTTAAAGCCAAGGGACCCAGTTACATGCAGAAACGCAGCCAACTGTTTCATTATCTAAATTTTGTTTTTATAGGTTAATAAGCTTCAATACAAAATGTGATCATGAAACAATTGCCTGTGTGTGGTTCTGTCTAAATGGTTGAAAGAAATTTAGAGAGTGGATATTCTGTATTACATCGTAAATGGTTTGTCACAACTCAACCGAATAAATATTATGACTCAGTTTAATTCCAAAGTTGAAATTAAGTTGTAAAGTTACACCGCAAGTTAATAACAGTTGAAGCTACCTATATGTTTATAGAACTGTTGTAGTAGAATTTCTTGTTCATTTCAAGCCACAGAAATGTCGGTTGTCACTAGAATTTAGTCGCTGTATAAGTTCAGAAAACTGAGTCATGTCACTGAAATTCTGTCAGTCCAGCTACCTAAAGGTGACGTCTCATGAAATTTTCAGCATTAAATAGTAAACTGTCTTTTATAACTTTAGGATAGCCTAAAACAAAAATCATTTCAAAATTGCAGACTAAAAAATAGAATAAAATGATAAATAACACAATTATTGTGTACCTGCCCCTTGTACAGCTCTTTAATTTGGATATCATTGCGCATTATATTGAGGAATTGGTGAAAAAAACAATAGTATGTGTCTATACAATGTGTAGACACATACTATGTTTTTGCTCTAACCCATCCATATTAGCATTGATTTAGATAGGTTTGCTGGTTGTCTATAAACCCTTGTCATGCTGAACCTGGAATATTCCTGCTTTGGCAGGAGCTATAGACAAACATCAGCCTGCACATATGTGCAGTCTGATTTTAGTCTACACCACCTGTTTCTCACTTTCAAACAAGAATTGTCAATAGATTTAGTTTTTCAAATGAAAATTGACCTACAGTTGGTACTTTCAGTGCTTTTTGCCCTTCGATTTTGATGCAAATTTTTAGCCAAAATTTATTCAGCATGACAAGGGTTTAGCATAGGTTTCACTATGTATATTTCTCTTAATAAAACCTCATTGGGCTGCAAAACAGAGACTAATCTATCTGGTGCATCACACCAAATTTTCTTATTGTTACCAGGTAATTTTTTTGGGAGAGTGACTTTCATGGATTAGGGGGCCAAGTCCAGGTAGCTCAGCATTTGTGCATTAGGCTGTCAATCCTGTGGTAGTGTGCTTGAACCTCGACTCAGCCAGCTTAAACCCAACATTTAACAAAAGTCAATACAACATTAGACATTTGTCCACCACCAATTTGTGTATGATAAGTAGCATGTCTAAGTGGGACAAGGAGCTGGTGGCTTGGGTGAAATGTTCAAGTTGTACTGATGTGAGAAATGACGGTAAACCATTGGTAGGTGCACCTGCCACCATGATGCAACTGCAATAATGTTAAAATTAGCATTAGACGCCAAATAATCAATCAAATAATGGAAGGGGTTTCTATCAGAAAAAAATATGGTATGTGAAGCTACAACATATCTTGTGATTGAACTTGTTTAAGGCTACAAATCATGATGAAACAAGACCTTTAAGGTTTCCTGAAAGCAAAACAGCTGAAGGCGCTGAGAGAAATTACTTTGGGTCAAAAGATATCTTTCTCCAGCAGATTCATAAACAAGTCTATCTTGAGATCTAGATGCAACACGGTTCGGAAATTTTAAAATGGTACCTTGCTCAGTTGCATGCTAGTGCGCATAATAAATATGTTTGCTAAGCCTTATACCATTTTTTTACATTTTATGAATGTTTTTTCATGAAAACAGGACTTGGTTATTAAGGACAAATACACTGCTCAAAAAAATTAAAGGATCACTTTTTATATTGACTGTAGAATTGCCATTTGGACATATACATATATCGATTGTTATAATGTGTAAATGCACGCTTCCTCAAAATAACCACGTGTAAACTTAGGGTATTTACTACCTTGCAGTCTGTTCAAATTGAGATACCAACAATACCCATTTTAAAGCATGATTTCTTGTATAGGAGCATAATTGTGAAGTTTGGTGAAAATAAGCACTATGAAATTTCTCTGGTCTTTTCTCTACTGTGTCTGTTAATTTATGCATTGGTGTTCGACGATATTTAAACCCAACTAAGGTCGCCATGGCAGTATAAATGTTGCTCAACAGACACTCGCAGCAAGCTGTGACTACGTCACACAGTGTGTTCCAAAGCGCGGTAGCAAGGTTGTGGTTGCGTTACCAGGAGACAGGACATTTCACTAGACACCCAGGTCAAGGTCAATCACGATGAACAAGCGAGGCTGATGACTGATTCATATCGCTGATGGCCTTATCAAACCGTACAGCGCAGGTCCACTGTGACACAGCTCCAAACTGAGTTAAAGCTTGTCACCCGGCAACGAATATCCACCTAAACAATCCGAAATAGACTCCACAGTGACGAAATGATTGCAAGGAATCCAGCAAATGGTCCAATTTTGACACAAAATTTGAAGACGACAATTTGCAGAGAACCACCTTAATCGGAGGATGCATGATTGGGAGTCAGTGTTGTTCACAGATGAGAGCAGGTTCCATTTATCATCATGTGATAGGTGTGCTCGGGATGTGGAGACGACCTGGTGAGCGATATGCGGAGTTTTACATTGTGGAATACATACAATATTCTAAGATACACTTTTTTCAAGAACTATAAGGTTTCCTTATTTTTCCCAATTTTTGTTGTCTATGGATGTGTTGTTGATTCTACTAGTTTTGTCAAGTCGAGGAATTATTGTCATTACATGTTTAAAAAATCCATATTTATTTATCTTTTCATAGCGTCCATCAAATCCAAAATATTTACATGATCCTTTAATTATTTTGAGCAGTGTAGTAAGTGTTATCTAAAATCAGACTACCAAATATATTATATCATGTATAGTTTGTTCTTTGTCATGCCAAAACAGGATTGCAATATTCCAACTTCAGCATGGCAAGTAAAGGAATAAATGAGAATGAAGGGATATGATGGCCTATAATTTAAATACTATTTAAACACTATTTAATTGGTTTTAAACTGGACCCATGACCTACCTTGTACCAGTCAGTGCAAGTTGGAATTTAGGGACCAAAAGGGCTGCTGAACCTTGATAAACTTGATAATGTCAGGATCAAAAAACGTTTTAAAAGACATTGATTGATAAATTGTCTTTTTATAGACACAATAATTGTATTGCTAGAGATTTATTTTCTTTTGGTTTTTTGCTGTATCAACCTGAAAGGTCCATTTGTCTTAAACATAACAAGAATAAGATTATAGATAGTAAGAAAATGTTATGATTTACAAATCAAATTAGGTGGGAATTTAAAAATCTGTTTCCTTTTTTACTCTTTGAATTGTATTGAGCTTTGTTGTAAATGAAAAGATATATAAAGGGGACATAACTCTAGAGTTAGAGTTTTACCTTCTGTGTACATGGACTATATTCTTGCTGTATAAAAAGTTTTGATAGACAATATACACTTACATTAGCCTGCAAAGCCTAGGCTTCCTGCTTTCCTCTTCATTGTTTTTATCAATGGAAAAATACTAATGGAGCCCCATGCTCTAATAAAATCCCATACCCCTTTTTGGAGGTTAAAATTGACCTTTTTTTAGTGTGATTTTACAAAACCTTGAAGCCTCTAATAAAAGCCCATATCTACAAAATCAAGGTCACTAAAAATTCAATAGATGTTTGATGCACAGTTTCCCTAATCAAATATTATTATTTTGGGTGGATTATGTTTATTTTTTGCCATTTTTTCGCTGTTTTAACAAATACCCATGGCTTAACGAGAAACAGTTGTAACTGCCTATATTTATAGGCAGTTACAACTGTTTCATACTCAGTCATTGATATGTAGCATAGCCTATGCCTTTCTAATGGAAATATGATGATTCTCATTAAACCCCGTGGTACATTCTATTACAAATTTTACGGTAAATGGAAAAAATCATGGAGCCTCTGACTTGGAATGTCCTGAAATTGGCAATTTATTTGAGACAAAATTCAAATTAAGCGGATAAAGGGTTAAATTCTTTTAGAAGTAGATTGTTTATTCTAAAGTTAACATATTATTTAAAGTCTGTTTTCCCTTTTTAAAAGAAAAAAATATAAAAAAAAAGTTGATTTTAACACTGTTTTTT
This sequence comes from Fragum whitleyi, assembly GCA_948146395.1. NCBI lineage: Eukaryota > Metazoa > Mollusca > Bivalvia > Cardiida > Cardiidae > Fragum > Fragum whitleyi. Next base: position 23,226,320 of record OX411556.1, read on the forward strand.
AAAAGGTCATGGAAACCTTGTTGAAGGTCTAATAACATTTTATCTTAAGTTGAATCAGCTCAATCAAAAATTGACGATTTATTGCATAAAGTGATATAAAATATGAATGATATGCCTTTTTATATAAAATTCCCAAGATTCTGAGATAAAATACGTTGAGTCATACCATTGGAATTTGTCATCTTAACCCTTTCCTGTTTTACAAAATTTTGGACCTGTCCAAATTAAAAGGTTTTGCAGAGGAAAATTTAAAGTGGATTTAATTTGAAAAATAACCATTTTGTAGGGTAGAAAACAGTGTGGAAAAAGAAGAAATTGCTTGTCAGAAGCAATTTCTTCTTTTTTCACAATGTTTTCTCAATCATAAAATCACAGGCAGGTAAAAAGCAGGGATTAAACAGCAAAGGGTTAAGCAGGTATAATTCTGGATCTTTCCTCTTATAATAGTGCCCTCCCTAATAGTAGCATCCCTACAATTTTCACTATGAAAACCCACTTCAGGTTTTTAATTCAAGGAATTTCTTGAGACTTGTTCTCTAATTTGAGATGAATTTCCTCTAAACAATCATTTATATATAGGTCCCAGGACTGTTTATTAGGAGAAATACGGTAATTCCTCTCTATGCAGCTAGTCCTCCTGCAGTTCAATCATTGTTTTGAAACACTCCTGACCATTGCTGCCGAAGATTGGAGTACATACTTTGCTCCTTCTCAACCAAGAATTTATTCAAGCTTCCATTTTGAATTAATGTTTTATTTAGGAGATGAAGAGGGTTTTTTTTAAGCTCCCCTGGACATAGTCCAGCGGGTCTATTGTGAAAAGTGAATTTCAGTATGTTTTCAAATTCCATTTTATTTTGCAATTTGATCACACATTATGATCATTCACAGTCTTTAAATTGTCATTTGCAACTTAGACCTACAAATTTGGACCAGGTTTACCGGTAAATCTCATTGTGATATCAGGGCTTGAGATTATCAAAATTTTGTCTTTCTCAACTCAAAATTTTCTCCAATTTCACCCTAAGATGAAAGCCTTAATTCTGTTGTAATACTAATATAAATGTATGAGCATAAAAAATCATATCAATAAGTTGTTATAAATAACAAGTTATTGATATTATCTTTTATGTTCATGCATTTATTTGAATAAATTTTGAGAAAAATTCTCAGTTGCACACATAAAAGTTTTACACTATTATCTCAGGCCCTGAGGTTTAACCCTTGTCATATTGAACCTGGAATATTCCTGCATTGGCAGGAGATATAGACAAATACCAGCCTGCACATATGTGCAGTCCAATGTTAGTCTACACCACCTGTTTCTCACTTTCAAACCAGAATTGTCAATAGATTTAGTTTTTCAAATAAAATTTGACTACAGTTGGTACTTTCACTGCTTTTTGCCCTTTGATTTTGATGAAAAGCTTTAGCCAAAATTTATTCAGAATGACAAGGGTTAATTACGGATATCTATGTCTGTCATTTCAGATTAAGCCGAAAGTGGTCACACAACACAAGAGTAGAGACAGAATGATTACGACTACACTAAGGATAAAGTTTTGTGGCATGCTTGGATTAACCAGAATAGGACGTTTAAGGACGCTGGAGTTGATTTGTGTACTATGAAAATATATCCATAGTAACGAATTATTTTTATTGAGTAACAAGTCGGCCATGAATTACTATCTTAGGATGTAATGATATCAAAATTATTTTAATGACTTTCGGATGTGATGATATCTGAATTATTGTTATTTGTTGTCGATCTACGGATTTATTGATGAGTGTTAATCATGGAAACTGTGGTTGCAATTGCTATCGGGATTTTAGCAACAATTTTCTGTGCCTCTGTGGTGGGATTAGTGATTGTTTGTAAACATCGATGTCGACGACAGAAAGATTTTTTATCACAGCAAATGCGAGATAACAGGTAGGTATCAGTTAAGGTCTTCTGAAGAGAGGTCAATTTAACCCAATACCAGAAAACAAACACTTTAGACTGGTCCAAATTGGGTGATTATGCATTTGGTAAAATTGTGCTAATGAATTTTTTTAAAATCTATGCCTTTTGTCAAAGAAAGTATTGTTAAAAGGGCAGTATTACTTGTTACTAGCAATCCATCAAATTGATAATGCAACCAGGGCTTGTGCTAGTGTTTGTAATTAGGGAGTCATTGACCCCTTAACCCTTTATTTTCTGGGGTCAAAATGAATTTTAATCCTTTGCTGTTTAATCCCTGCTTTTTACGTGTCTGTGATTTTATGATTGAGAAAACATTGTGAAAAAAGAAGAAATAGCTTCTGACAAGCAATTTCTTCTTTTTCCACACTATTTTTTACCCAACTGAATGGTTAGTTTTCAAATTAAATTCACTTTAAATTTCCGTCTGCAAAACCTTTGAATTTGGACAGGTCCAAAATTTTGTAAAACAAGAAAGGGTTTAAGGGGTCAAAGACAAGAAATAGCTAATCATTATTATAAATTTCATAGGTTTTTAAGTCATTTGACTCTTTCTTTTAAAGATATAAACTAAGCAATTGATTTATAAAATTTCAGATAGTATATTGTGTGTACCTTAAAAAGTTTTCACCCTTAAAAAAATCTCTTTGAAGAAATTTATGAGGGTCAAAAAATGATGTTATCAGTTTTTTGGGGGTCAAGACCCTGGTTTAAGGGTCAACCACGAGCCCTTGCCACTCTTGAATAAAATTATGAAAAAAACATGCAGTCTTGTCTTAGCCAACACTGTCTTTGTTCTACACATCGGTTATCATTTTGTAGAAAACTTAACCCTTGTCATGATGAATAAAAAGACTAGGGACAATGGCATTAAAATTAAAGTGCTGAAAGCACCTGATGCACTTATTGTGAGTCATCATTTACTTTGAAAATGAATTTTCAAAACCTTTTTGCTTTAGAAAAGAAAATCAGGTGGCAAAGATGAAGATCAGGTTGCACTTTAGTGCAGGCTGATATTAATTTATACCTCCTAGCAAAGCAGGATTATGCCGGGATCAGCATGACAAGATTAAGCCATACTGGTTGAAAATTGTCACAAGTATTGGCAATATGTTTTCAAACAAAATTTAAATTTGGCAAGATAAATGTTAATATAATGGAAAGATACAGTTAGATACATGTTTGTTATGAGATAATTACCAGTTTCAAATTTCATTTATCCTTTGTGTATCTGTCAGCTATGACCTGGCGTGGACAATACTTTTCAGCTTTCATTTTAACCCTTTGCTGTTTAAACCCTGCTTTTTACGTGCCTGTGATTTAATGATTGAGAAAACATTGTGAAAAAAGAAGAAATTGCTTCTGACAAGCAATTTCTTCTTTTTCCACACTATTTTCTATCCTACAGAATGGTTATTTTTCAAATTAAATCCATTTTAATTTTTCGTTTGCAAAACCTCTGAATTTGGACAGGTCCAAAATTTTGTAAAACAGGAAAGGGTTAATAGGGGACAATCTTATTGTTCAAAATAATAAATTACTGTATAATCTGGTTCATTATATAGAAATTTGAGATTTCTTTAACAGAGAAGTACCAAAAGCCCCAAAAAAGATTTTGCTTACTGTCTGTCATGCTAAACCCATAATATTCCTGCTTTTGCAGTGTTTATTCTAGGATTTCACAAGTGCCAGGAATTTTGGCACAGAATGAAAGTATTTTCGTCATTAAAATAAATGTTTTCTTCCATTGATACAACAATTTACTAATTTATCTATTAGATCTATTTCCTTACCATTCAAAAATTTTCCCTTACATTTACTTGTCCATGGAAAAGCAGCCTAGAAAAATAAAATGTACTTAGCCGCAGACTTTGAAAAGCCAATGTCAGACAAGTCAGGCATGGGAATTCCACACATAAATATATATTTATATATACAGTCAAATGATATACAGTCAAGTGACCATAAGTGGTGAAAAAATAAATGATGCATTTGATTTGCATGATGAATTGATCGAATATAAAATATCATACTTATTTTTATTAGCTCCAGTGGCTGAAAGCCACTGGGGCTATTGCCATGGCGTTGTGTCCGTTGTGCGTCCGTGCATCTGTGCGTCAGTGCGTCTGTTTGTAAACTTTTTCTTTAAAAATCTTCTCCTCAGAAACTATGGGATGAATTTCAACCAAACTTCACAGGAATGATCTTTGGGTGACCCTCTTTTAAAGTTGTTCAAGAAATTTTGATCCAATGAAAAATATGGATTTAATGGGCGTGGCTAATTTCCAAATATGGTAAAAAGTGAGTTTTCTCAGATTCTAATAGAGGGATACCAATCAAATTTAACATGAATGATCCTTGGGTGACCCTTTATCAGTCTACAAAAAATTATTGTGATCGGATGGAAAATATTCATTTTATGGGCAGAGGTCAATTCTCTATATGTTATATAATGAAAACTTTAAAAATCATTTTCTCAGAATGTAATTGATGGATCACAACCAAATTTCCATGGAATGATCCTTGAGTGACCCTTTATCAGTCTACCAAAAATTATTGTGATTGGATGGAAAATATGTATTTTATGGGAGGAGGTCATTTCTCTATATGTTATATAGTGGCAACTTTGAAAATCATTTTCTCAGAATCTTGTTGTTGAATGTCAACCAAATTTCACTGGAATGATCCTTCAGTGACCCTTTATCAGTCTACAAAAAAAAAATTATGATCGGAATAAAAAATATGTATTTTTTGGGCAGAGGTCATTTCTCAATATGTCATATTGGGGAAACTTTGAAAATCATTTTCTCAGAATGTAATGGATGGATATCAACCAAATTTTATTATAATGATCCTTGAATGACCCTTTATCAGTCAACCAAAAATGTTTGTGATCGGATAAAAAATATCTATTTTATGGGCGGAGGTCATTTCTCAATATGTTTGAAAATCATTTTCTCAGAATGTTAGTGATGGATATCATTCAAACATTTTTGGTATGATTTTGGGTGACCCATTATCATTCAGCCAAAAATTATCTTGATTGGATGAAAAATATGTCTTCTATGGACTGAGGTCATTTCTCTATGTTAATATAGTTGAAACTTTGAAAACCATTTTCAACCCAAAATATCTAAAAATTTAGTCTAAACTTTTATTTGCTTTTACAAGAATTTCAAGCCTGTGGAGTGACTCAAGCCATTCATAGCTTTCTAGTTTACATTTTTATGCCCCTGTATCGAAAGATTAGGGCATATTATTTTAATGTTGTCCGTCTGGCCATCCATCCGTCTGTCTGTCTGTCTGTCTTCAAAACTTAACCAAAAAACTTAACATTGCCAATATCTTCAAGCCTATTCAAGATTCAAGGCTCATATTTTACATGATGATAGATCTAAATTATCAGCATCTGCTGATACTAAAGACAATGTCATGTGACAAGGTCAAGGTCATCTGTCAAGGTCAAACTTCTTATAAACATAACCAAAAAACTTACATTGTTCAGTCTATTCAAGCATATTATAGATACCCTTTCTCAAAATTGGCATGATGAAAGATCAAAGTGATGTACATCTGTAAGTGTCAAGACCATGCTAAAAGGTCAAGGTCTTCTGTTAAGGTCATATGTCAAGGTCAACATTTTTAAAGGTCTTTCACCAAATGAGTCTCGCGTTAATTGGCATTAGATACCTCAATTATCATTTATTCTAAAACAATAAATCACCCAAACTAAATGTATTCTAACTCTGTTGCAAACAATCAAACAGAATCAGGTAAATAATAGATATCCAATACTGAGATTGTGTGTGTCATTTACTTTAGTTGACAGGTAGAAGGTGTGAACAACTGAGGTGATTGCAATTTTCGATCCAAGTTTGGGGATCGTCGTATAGTAGTGTGAATGCGCACAAACAAAGGTGATTAGACCTTAAAATTTGTTTGCCGTATAGAAAAAATTCTAGCAATAGATAACGATGTATGGAGGTCGAAATACATAGAAATAAAGAGTAAATAGATCGGGACTTGAAAAATACTTCAATGTGGAGATAACCTTGTCTTACAGACATTCAACATAAATATATTTGACTGTATACATTTGCCAGCATTGGGAATTGAACCCACAATATCAAAAGTTATAATTTGAAGTCATCAGATGCTCAACCAATTGAGCTAGTTTGGCTGCCTTGACATTGTGACCAATCTGTCAATTTAGTAACCCAAATCTTGAATGTTACTAACTATACCAAATCAACCATTAAATGGCAAATACATGATTATCTAAATTAATGGCCTGTCACTTATAGCCAGAATTTAATCTTCGCTATCACTTTACAAATCTTATATACCATATTACATTATAAACAAAATAATAGAAAGTTAAGAAAAGGCCCTGAATTCCCTTTCATACGCAGCTGAAGGTGGACATATATTGGCATCACCTCCATCTATTTGTCTGTCCTTCCATAATGTCCATCAGGGTTTTAAGGGATGCAGGTTTTTTCAGTCTAAGACCCTCATATAAGTAGCCAGGACCCTCAAAACCATCTGATGTGAGTCCTAAAGACCCCCTGGGGTTACGCTTCAGAAAAAAATTGAAGACTGTATAAAACAGTCTTCAATTCTTTCCTGAAGTAGAGCCCCAAATTATAAATATGGTATATAATCAATACTTTCTTTGCCTTTAACCAGGGAATAGCTCTAAATTCATATAGAAAAATAAGTCTAGAGCTAATTTCTGCTTAAAAGAAAGACTTCATGTTTATCTTAAGCAGGGACTCTCAAACTTTTAAGAGAGAACCCTTAAGATCCCAATTATTAAGTCCTTTGGACCATATTTTGTTGTAGTCAAACTAAATCCCTGGGCTCCGTTTTTAGCTCCACTGGCTGAAAGCCACTGGGGCTATTGTCATGGCGTTGTGTCCGTCGTGCGTCCGTCCGTCCGTCCGTGCGTGCGTCCGGTCGTAATCTTTTCTTTAAAAATCTTCTCCTCAGAAACTACTGGATGAATATCAACCAAACTTCACAGGAATGATCCTTGGATGACCCTCTTTCAAAGTTGTTCAAGATATTTTGATCCAATGAAAAACATGGATTTTATGGGCGTGGCTAATTTCCAAATATGGTAAAAAGTGAGTTTTCTCAGATTCTAATCAATGGATACCAATTAAATTTTACATGAATGATCCTTGGGTGACCCTTTATCAGTCTACAAAAAATCATTCTGATCGGATGGAAAATATGCATTTTATGGGTGGAGGTCAATTCTCTATATGTTATAAAGTGGAAACTTTGAAAATCAAACTCTCAGAATCTAACTGATGGATATCAACCAAATTTCACTGGAATGATTCTTGAGTGACCCTTTGTCAGTCTACAAAGAATCATTCTGATCGGATGGAAAATATGCATTTTATGGGCAGAGGTCAATTCTTTATATGTTATAGAGTGGAAACTTTGGAAATCATTTTCTCAGAATATAATTGATGGATATCAACCAAATTTTACATGAATGATCCTTGGGTGACCCTTTATCAGTCTACCAAAAATTATTGTGATCGGATGGAAAATATGCATTTTATGGGCAGAGGTCATTTCTCTATATGTTATATAGTGGAAAATTTGAAAATCATTTTCTCAGAATCTAATATTTGGATATCAACCAAATTTCACTGGAATGATCCTTGAGTGACCCTTTATCAGTGTACCAAAAATTATTTTGATTGGATAAAAAATATGTATTTTATGGGCAGAGGTTATTTCTCAATATTTTAAATAGTGGAAACTATGAAAATCATTTTCTCAGAATGTAACAGATGGATATCAATCAAACATTTTTGGTATGATCTTTGGGTGACCCATTATCATGCAGCCAAAAATCATTTTGATTTGATGAAAAATATGTCTTTTAAGAGTGGAGGTCATTTCTCTTTTTGTTATAAAGTTGAAACTTTGAAAATCATTTTCAACATCAGTAGAACCCCAAATATCTAAAAATCTAGTCAAAACATTTATTTCTTTTTACAAGAATTTCAAGCCTGTGGAGCGACACAAGCCATTCATGGCTTTCTAGTTCTTAATGTCTTACAAAAAAATTAATCATAAGTCAAAATCACAAATTGTTCCTATTGTTTTCATTCATTGTTAGATTCTGCTCTGCAATATCTCATTGGAATCGTCTTTAGAAGAGGATTCAAATGAAATGATGTATGGGGGAATTCCTTATAAATTTAGTTACTATTGTAGAAGCAACTTTTATATTTGATTTATGCAAAAAATGATCGTAAGATGTTTAGTAAAACTGGCCCCTGGTCCATTTCTTGTTGTCCTTTATTGCACATCCACTACTTCACAAAGGTCATGAGCATTAATTATAAATGTGATGTTGAAGAGCTGTATTTACCCATTAGCTTTGCTAACAATTTGGCTTTTACTATATTCATATCGGCAGTTCCCCCTTAGAATCTCTCTTGTGGAACTTCCATTAGCCATAAGACAAATGTAATTGCATCCAAATATGATATTTAACCTAATAAATGTATAACAAATATTGTCTTTTAACTTTTAACAGATTCTGGAGTCAAAGGTGGCTTTAAAGGGGTCAGAAAAAGAGAAAACCATATACATGTGTCAGTACTCTATAATTGTAATTGATTTGTATAATCCTTCTTACATAGGTTGCACAAATTAAAATTCAGTGGGTCAAAATGACCTCCGGCAGGAATTTTTGAGGGTGAACCCTGATTTAAGAGTCAAACATGAGCCCTGCCCTGTGTTCAGGTGGTAAAAATGTTACACGAGTGCTTTGAGATGATACCCCGCTTTGCACATGCACATACATGCAAAGCGAGGTATCATTTCGAAAACGCTTTGCTAATGTTTTCATCCTGAACGCAGGGCTGATTTAATGAACAATTCTATTTCAGACCTGATCTCCAACTTATCGATGAAGAACCAAGAAGATCAAGGGCAGAACTTGAATTGGATGAGGTGGAAGTAGCTAATCCTAAACTGGATGAAATGCTTAAAAATGAAAGATGGGTGGATGATGTTATGTAAGTTAGATTATGATGTGATATGAATACACAGGTATCTGCTAAGGTATTGAAACTTAGTAGTAGCCATCCTAATTTTTAGTTCAGTTTGCTTTTTAGCTCACCTGAGCATGAAGTGCTCAATGTGAGCTATTGTGATCGTACAATGTCCGGCGTCCGGCCTCAGTCGTGCCACGTGTGTCTTCTGTCGTCCACAATTTCTTTTAAAATCTTCTCCTCCTAAACTGGTGGGCCAAGCTTGATGAAACTTGGCAGGGATGTTCCTTGGGCCAAGCTCTACCAAAGTTGTTCAAATTCAAGGATGAAAATAGGGAAATTTTCAAAAATCTTCTTCTCTGAAACCAGAAGGAAGATAGCTTTCATATTTGATATGTAGCATCAACTAGTGGACCTCTACCAAGTTTGTTCATATCAAGACCCTGGTATCATATTTGGGCATTGCCAGGGCGCATCCATTTTAGCTCCAACTGTGCACATTCTGGTTTAACTCATCTGAGCACAATGGGTGAAAATATGAAAATCTTATAAAATCTTCTTCTCTGAAACCAGATGGCAGACAGCTTTCATATTTGGTATGTAGCATCATCTAGTGGACCTCTATCAAGTTTTTCATATTGATCTTATGTAGAAATTATCTCCTTGTTGACATCTGCCTTTTTAATTAATGTGAGTCTCAGGTGAACGATCTAGGACCATCATGGTCCTCTCATTGTGTCTTTATTGCTAAAGGGATATTCCTTAGTAAAAGTGAGAAGATCTTAATGCAGTCTGTATAAACAAGGTAAGTCTGTAATCATAAAAAAACTTATTTTATGTGTTTAATCCATCTTCATTGGAAGAATCGAAGATGAGTTCCTCTCATTAGATTACTTAGGTTATAAATTAGACTGGGACAATGAGTCTCGAAAAAGAGAAAAAAAATGTATTTAAAACTTAACTAACCACTAAAATTTTGAAATGGAAAAAAAAGACAATACATGTATATTGAAAGTGTTTTGCATTGCAACCTTAATTTTCTTTGTCACGATTGGTACCAAAACAACGGACCAAACTTCAATCATGAGGTGTCTTCAGTTTGATTCTCAGTGGCGCACCATATCCTCTTTGACATTTGTCAAACGCACAAAAGGATGGACAATTGTAAATCTAAGTGGCATAGCAGCTAGAGGCTAGAAAAAGTATGAAATTGTGGAACTGGTACAATCAATACCAAGAATCAATAGTTAGGTTCTCCAGTGGCCACAATAAGACTACAAAAAGTTCAATGTGGTGTTAAATTGGTTAGATTTGATTTTTAACAAATCTAACCAATTAAACACCACATTGAACTTTTTTTATTTTTTTATTTATTTGCGTTTTTTTTTTCATTTTTTTTTTTAGCTTGACTATTCGAAGAATAGGGGGGCTATTCCAGTCACCCGGGTGTCGGCGTCGGCGTAATGCTTTGGTTAAGTTTTTACGTGCAAGTGTTTAAAATCTCTGTTTCTATTAAAGCTATTGCTTTGAAACTTTGCACATGCTTCTGTGACCATGATATCAGCATCTAGACAAAGATTCATTACTCTGATATTGAATTGAGTGGAATTTAAATCCTTTTCGGACTTAGAAAATCTTGGTTAAGTTTTTACGTGCAAATGTTGTTTTTCTGTAATATTTCTGTTTCTATTAAAGCTATTGCTGTGCAACTTTACGCATGCTTCTGTGACCATAATATCAGCCTCTTGACAAAGATTCATTACTCTGATATTGAATTTAATGGAATTTTAACCCTTTTCGGACTTAGAAAATCTTGGTTAAGTTTTTACGTGCAAATGTTGTATTTCTGTAATATCTCTATTTCTACTACAGCTATTGCTTTGAAACTTTGCACATGATTCTATGACCATAATATCAGCCTCTAGACAAAGATTCAATACTCTGATTTTGAATTAAGTGGAATTTTAACCCTTTTTGGACTTAGAAATCTTGGTTAAGTTTTTACGTGCAAATGTTGTACAGCAGTTATAGCTCTATTTCTACTTAGGCTTTTGCTTGGAAACTCTACACATGCTTCTGTTACCATGATATCAGCCTCTTGACAAAGATTTATTACTCTGATATTTAATTTAGTGGAATTTTAACCTTTTTCAGACTCAGAAATTCTTGGTTAAGTTTTTACATGCAAATGTTGTACATCAGTTAAGTCTCTAATTCTATTAAAGCTATTGCTTTGAAACTTTGCACATGCTTCAATGATCATAACAACAGCCTCTTAATAAAGATTCAATTCTTTGGTATAGAATTTAGTGGATGTATAACCCTTTATGGACTTAGAAATTCTTGGTTAAGTTTTTACGTGCAAATGTTGTATTTCTGTAATATCTCTATTTCTACTACAGCTGTTGCTTGGAAACTTTACACATGCTTCTTTGACCATAGTATTAGCCCACAGAAAAAGATTCATTACTCTGATATTTAATTTAGTGGAATTTCAACCCTTTTTGGCCTTAAAAATCTTGGTTATGTTTTTATCTGCAACTATTTTATGTTAGTTGTATATCTGTTCCTACTAAAGCTATTGCTTTGAAACTCTGCACATGCTTCTGTGACCATAATATCAGCCTCTAGACAAAGATTCTTTTCTCTTGACTTTCATTTTATTGAATTTACAATGTTGATATTGATTTGCTGTTACTATCCAGCACTAGGAATAGTCGAGCTTCGCTGTCCTCCGACAGCTCTTGTTTTAAATTGGCCCATCAAGACAACCAATCAGTTTCAGTCAACTTCAACTGCTTCGATTTCAGGGGCCTTGTTCCACACTGTATAACTATTTTAAAGACTTGTCATCACCTCACAGAACAGCTGGTTGGCATGACGATGGCTAACGCTGATAAAATCAGGACGGAGGAAATGTTGACGGATATCGTCACAACGGCCAAGAAAATCAACCCTCGTGTAGATGAAGTAGTTCAGTCTATGTATGCTCCTCTAGATCCTAGATTGTTGGAGGCAAGGTATGATGTGACCTGTCAACTTTGCCCATTTTCAACTCTGCCTTACCGCAAATCGGCCCCCTATATAACTCAGCCAAAAGTTATTTTGTGTTAAAACCATTTTATTTTTTATCATGTATTAAGTATGATTATTACAAATACACAATTATTCAATCTACATTAAGTTGTAAGGAAATTAACATTCTCATCAGCAAATTTAAAAGTTAAATTAGAACTCTAAGAATCATTCTAAGAAACGCACATATTCAAACAATGATTTGTTATGATATTATTAAAAACTCAAAATAGGTTTTTTGAAATAATAAAGATTAACATGATAAGCTATAACTGCATCATTTGTACATTTGTCTATACTTCCTGCCAAAGCAGGAATATTCTGGGTTCAGCTTGACAAGGGTAAAATTTAGTTTCTCATCAGGTAATGGGTTGATATGCAGTCAGTCAGTCATCTAGTCCTGGTCACAAAACATGCCTGTAAACTGTCAGTGTTATATAATTCTTACAGGTGTACAGCATTTGTTTTATCAGTCAGTCATCTAATCCTAGTTTATGAAACATACCTGTATACTATCTTTTTTATATAATTATTACAGGTGTACAGCATTGGTGTTATCAGTCAGTCATCTAGTCCTTGTCACAAAACATGCCTGTAAACTGTCTGGAAATTTAGATTGGATAGATCAGTCTTTGGCAGATGTAGATGATCATCTTAAAGTAAGCAGGGTTTTAGTCTGATATCAAGAAAACGGGGTCCAAAGGACTCGACCATTGGGATCTTAGGGGTCCTTCATTTGGTTTGGGAGTCCCTGCTTTAGATAAAAACTACTTATTTTAGAGCAATAATATAGTTTTCCTGTGCCTTTAAGGCTATTCCCTGTTTAAAAGTTAAGAAATTGTTGGATATTTATAATTACTTAGCTCTCAACTTCAGGAAAGAATTGAAGACTGTTTAAAACAGTCTTCAATTCTATTCTGATGTTGATCCCTAGAGAGTCCATAGGACTCATATTAGATAGTTTTGAGGGTCCTGGCTGCTTATTTGGGAGTCTCAGACTCGCAAAACCTGCGTCCCTTAAAACCCTGAGTAGTATTGTAGCTAGGCTGTAAGTTGTCTTCACTCTTGGGACATCATGTTTAAGATAAATCTGGTGTCATTTGCGTTATTATGTATAATTTTGTATTGTCAGTAAAAAAAAATCTGATCGTTACAAATTGTGCAAAAGATATTACGCCATTCAGACATCTTTTTTGTGGTAGGGGCTTTTGTTTTGTATAACATTATATCAAGTGAACGTTCTATTGCTATTATTTAAGAATGTTGATAGATATGATAGGTATTGTATTTGTACATGTTTATGCTAAATGCAACATGTTATTGTTAATTGCCAAAAGCACAGACTGTGCTGATTTGATGAATACATAAATAGTGAAATTGATATATGCCTGCTTACCAAATGACCAATATTGAGTTATTTTCAGTTACTATTGAAAGTAACACAATGTGTTAATACATTGTATTTCAATCAGTCCTCAAATTTGTCCATACAGAAACAATAATATTGGCAATTTAGGGGTATTAGTAGTGCGAGAACTATCAGGAATCCATTTTTAGGTACTCCAGCCACTGAAATATGACTGCAATATTATTGAAAGGATGCTACATTAAACACCATTACAAACAAACAAAGTGTATTGTGACATTTTGATTTTGTCAAACTTTACAAGGACATAGGTATTTGTTTACATTGATAGTGAGTCTATCTACATGAGATACAAGTGACCTAATTAATTAGGCTGATAAAAATTGCCTTCCTAATCTGATAGGCAGACCCTTTTATTCAATTAACCCTTATTCTGCTTGATTAAAATTTTTTGTTTCAATCTAATTACATAGTTTTGGGACATTTCAAGATATGGCTTAAGTTTACAAGTCCCCCAGTAATCAAGTTGTAAGCAGATAGTGTGGGCTAAGATCAGACTGCATGTCTATTTAGACTGATCTTAGTTACTATCTGCCAAAGCTTTGATTATTTAAAGAAGCTGTGAACAGCAGAAGAATGGTTGAATATGGTCATTTCTGGATATGCTGAATAACCACACAACAACTTTTGAGTATGTGACCCATCACGCAAAAAAAGGACCATCTTGGTAGTGCTTAAAGTACCAAGCTTAGTCAGACTGCGTGGACTGACTAGGGTCGAAACTTTTCACACTTGGCTGATTTTCTGTAACTTGAAAGATCATTCTACCTTCCTGTAGAAGAAATTGCAACCTCTAGTTGAGCTCTGCTTGAACTGAACATTTAATTTACACAGTTCTGAGATAGTCCCTTTTCATGTGACAGGTCGCATATTATTTAACCCTTTCCTGTACCATCACTGGATTTTATGTGTACGGAATTTTACATTCAAGTTAATATTTTGGAAAAGGAAGAAATTTTTTGTTTCACCTTCTGAGAGCAAAGTTAAGGCCATCCGTCAAGGATGTCCTAAAAGGTCGAATATTGAATAAAACTTGATTCAAAAACTTAACCTTGCCAATTTAAGACTCTTCTTACATTTTAGAAAAGCTCGTGCATGTATTCAGCATGTTGCAAAGCTCATACTTGGTGTGTTGATGTATCCCATTGATACACATTTCCAGATATCAATGCCCTGATCATGTGACAAATGTCAAGGTCTTTTATCAAGGTAAAATTTCTGAGAAATTGCTAATTTTGGAGCATTTATTTCCTCAAAAAGACATCTAGCTTGATTGACAGCGTAATCTGTCAATTTCACTATGCGAGTCAAATTTCTCTGTATATCTACAGGTATTACAAGAGGCAAGTTTTAGCCTTTCTCCAGATGTGAAAATAAACTCCGCCCCTGAGCCATCAGGTGACAGTCAACAGCCAATCATCAACCAGATCTCAACATCCAATGAATCTTCACAAGTCTGATATATAAACCAGTGTCATTACCTAGTTTTTTACATGACTGTTTCTTAGAAAAAAACCCAAGCATTTGCTATAGCTTTTGTGTTGTAGTTGTCATCCAGCAAAAATTGTTATTTTGTGATATTTCTTGTGTGACTTTACCCTTTCCTGTTTTGCTAAATTTTAGACCTGTCCAAATTTAAAGGTTTTAAAGTATTTTTAAATTGAAAAATAACCATTCAATAGGGTAGAAAATAGTGTTGAAAAGGAAGAAATTGCTTGTCAGAAGCAATTTCTTTTTTTTTTCACAATGTTTTCTCAATCATAAAATCACAGGCATGTAAAAAGCAGGAATTAAACAGTAAAGGGTTAAGGCATTCTCTTGAAACATTGAATATCTATTGCCTATTCACTTGTACAAAGACAATCTATATCAACAAGTGGGGTAAACTCTAATATGGTCCCTCTCTTTTGAAATAGTTTTTTAGTTCCACTGGCCGAAGGCCAGTGAGCTATTGTCATGGCGAGGTGTGCGTCTGTGCGTGCGTAAACTTTTCTTTAAACATCTTCTCCTCCTGAACCATTGGGCTGATTTCAATGAAACTTTACCAGAATGTTCCTTGGGTGAGCCTCTTTTAAAGTTGTTCAAGAAATTTGGATTGACCCCCAAATATGGGCGTGGCAGGGCGGGGCTTATTTTGACCCCAAAATCTTTGAACAAAATCTCCTCTTGAACCATCGGGCCAATTTCAAAGAAACTTTACCAGAATGTTCCTTAGCAGACCCTCTTCAAAAGTTGTTCAAGAAATTTGGATTGACCCCAAAATATGGGCATGGCAGGGCGGGGCTTATTTTGACCCCAAAATCTTTGAACCTCATCTCGTCCTGAACCATTGGGCCAATTCGAATGAAACTTTACAAGAATGTTCCTTGGGTGACCCTCTCCTAAATTTGTTCAAGACATTTGGATTGACCCCCAAAAATGGGCGTGGCAGGGAGGGGCTTATTTTGACCCCGAAATCTCAGAACGACATCTCCTCCTGAACCATTGGGCCAATTTCAATGAAACTTTACCAGAATGTTCCCTTGGTGACCCTCTTTTAAAGTTGTTCAAGAAATGTGGATTGACCTCCAAATATGGGCGTGGCAGGGCGGGGCTTATTTTGACCCCAAAATCTTTGAACCTCATCTCCTACTGAACCATGGGGCTGATTTCAATGAAACTTTACCAGAATGTTCCTTGGGTGAGCGTCTTTTTAAGTTGTTCAAGAAATTTGGATTGACCCCAAAATATGGGCATGGCAGGGCGGGGCTTTTTCTGACCCAGAAATTTTTGAATGACCTCTCCTCCTGAACCACAAGGCTGATTTCAATGAAACTTTACCAGAATGTTCCTTGGGTGAGCCTCTTCTAAAGTTGTTCAAGAAATTTGGATTGGATGAGATCCACTGGATCAATAAAATTCTGGTGAGCTGTTTAGGGCCATTCTGGTCCTCTTGTTTCAAAGTAATATCTAAATAGTTTTCTTCCTTGTAATTTTACATATTAGTTAAATAAGTTTATTCCTTTATAAATCAGTTTCAACTTAGAAAAAGTTGGAATTCCTTCTGAATGCTGTTCACTTTCATAACCTTCTATTTTCAATATCTCTCTTTCAAATCTTGAGATTTTTAAGCCAGTAGAGCGATACAGGCCCTCTTGGGCCTCTTGTTCTATCTACTATCTAGTTCCTAACAGCTGAGCATTGGCATCCACCTGTGGAGTTCTTGTTATTCCCTCTAAACTATGTTTTTGGGGTATATTGAAGTCGGCTAGTTGGTCTGTCCATCTATCCATCGGTCTGTCCATCCATAGCATTTTCTTGTCCACTCAATTACTCAGCAACTAATGCACGGATTTTGTTGACACTTTACAGATGTGAACAGTATCAGGCAAAGATGTACAAGTGATTTTCTGGTTACAATCCATTGATTTTTGACAGAGTTATGGCCCTTTGATGGAAAATAGCTTTTCATTAATGACAAGCATATGTATGGGTATTAGTCCACTTTGCGACATTCTAGTTACTTTTATTGTTGTTATCATTAATACATTGGTGCATTCTTTTACTCTTTATGACAATATTCTTTATTGAGGGCTTAGCACTAGTATAGGGCAGTCGGTTTCAAATGGTAATGTACAACTGGTTTTTAGTTGAAAGAGTAAATCAACACATGATCAATTATACAATTGTTTTCTTAAAAAATACAGCACTCAGAGTATCATCCTTTGAAGAATAGAATGTGAATGTTTAAACTCATGACCCAAAGACTCATTCTGCAGATTTTTTCAACAACTACATTGCTCAGTGTGAAACAGTTGTAACTGCCTATAAACATATAGGCAGTTACATCTGCTTCATGTTTAGCTGTCAAACTAATGTCAGTTTTGAAAACAAAAAAATGTAATGGCTTTTATTTATGTGTTGGGACCTGATCAATCGATTGTGAAATATCTTAGTTAATTATCACAATTGGAAGCCCAAACCAACTGATTATGGATTTTAATCAATTAAACTGCCCATCACTAGTCAGTCAAAACTATTTGTTTTGCTTATTGTATTACCGTTGTCTGTCTGTCTGTCTATTCGACCATGTGTCTGTCTCTCTGTCAGCAAAACTTAACCCAAAACTTAACATTGCCTATATCTTCCAGCCTAATCAAGATACAATGTTCATTTTTGGCATGATGATAGATCGTAGTAATATGCATAGATCTGCAGGTGTCAAGGTCACATGACAAGGTCAAGGTCATCTGTCAAGGTTAAATAACTCAAAATTGTAACAAAAAAAAACTTAACATTGCCAATATCTTCAAGCCTATTCAAGATACAAATCTCATATTTGGCATGTTGATAGATCTCAATTATACGCATCTGATGATACCAAAGTCAAGGTCATGTGACAAGGTCAAGCTCATCTTCCAAGGTCAAATTAATCAAAAACTTAACAAAAAAAATTGTCGACAGTTTCAAGCCTATTTAACGTACAAGCCTAATACATGTATTTGGCATGGAGATATAATTCAATAATGTGCATCTGTAGATACCTAGGTTAAGGTCATATGACAATATCAAGGTCATCTGTCAAGGTCAAACTTCTTAAAAGCATAACCAAAAAACTTAAATTGTTTAATTTGATCAAGCATGTTATAGTTACCTTTCTCATAATTGGCATGATGAAAAATCTCAGTGATTTACATCTGTAGGTTTCAATGTCAAGGTCATATTAAAATGTAAACTTCATCAGTCTAGGTCTACATTTTGAAGAAAAATTAAGCTGTTATGGGGGCATTTGTGTTTCACAAACACATCTTGTTATTTAAGAGACTATTTTTAAAAGAATGGAGAATTGACTTTAAACAAACTTATGAATGTCAGCTGCAAAAAACTTAAAATTTGAACAGTCCAGTCATTTGTTGTTAGAAATTTGGTGTAGGAACAAAACTTTCATGAGGATTAAGAATTTTTGTTGTTGTTTTCAAGGATAAACACAATGGATGAATATGCATATGATTCCTTTCAAAGCTTAACTTGGTTTTATAAAGTAAGTATAATCTTTAAAATGATGTTAAAGCACCACAAATCTATAAAGAGTCTCAGGGAAGGTGACAGATTTTAGTCAGTCTCTTTGAAGCGATTTATAGATTTTACCTTCAATGTTAGCCTGTGACAGTCAGCCGTGTACTGGAAACAAGAATTGTGATGAGGTTCAGTCAGCCCCTTCTTGTGTTTAAGATAACCAATTGAAACAACTGTCCTGATTGGCTGAAATCGCTATCTTTTATACATTCCAGTCGAGGGGCCGGTTATTACTAAACATCTTACAAAAAATTGATCGTAAGTCAAAATCACAAATCATACATAGTGTTTTAATTCTTCTTTAGATTCTGTCTTGCAATATCTCATTGGAATCGTTTTTAGTTGACAATTCCAATGAGTCGATGCATGGCAGAATTCAGTATTTAGTTACTAATATAGAAGCAACTTAAATTATTCACGTTCGCAAAAAATAATCGTAATATGTTTAGTAAAACAGGGCCCTGGTCTCCAACTGTTTAGAAGGTAGTTAAAAAGAATGACCATATCACAATTCGTAGGACATTCCTGTTTTATCTTTTTCAGTTTACTTTTTACGCAAAATACGTAAATACAATGCTTATATATGTAAATATACTTTGTTGCCATAGTAACAATATTGTGCTAAATTAGTTGAACCAAATATTAAATGGTTGTTATTTAAGATACCTTTATTTTTGTGTGATACTCATAATATAGTGCCTTATAAGAAATACATTCCAAAGATAATAATAATTCTTTAATGCATTTTGATTATAGAGAATTAATGGTAGATTTAGATCACTTTATAATCTCACTGACAAAACAGTGAAAATACCAAAATACGCCACCATGCTTTCATTCATTTTTCCCTATTTAACATCATCTAAGCAAAGCCAAAAACCTGATTTCCTCTAATAATAGCGCCCTCCGTAATAGTAGCACCCCTTAGAAAACCCACTTCAAATGCCTAAATTGTAGGAACTTCTTGAGACTTCTTCTCTAATTTGAGATGGATTTCCTCTAAACAATCATGTATATGATTGTTTAGAGGAAATTCACCTCAAATAAAAGGGAAAAGACATCAATTTTAATGATTTTTTAAATCAGAAAATGCATTCTATATAAAAGCTCCCTGACAATGGCATGTAAAGCTCCTGGGAGTGTTTATTAGGAGAAATACGATAAACAAAATTAATGATGCCATGACATTGCTTTGCAATCCTGAGCAAAAATAAGTAACATTAAGTAAAGTTGTCCTAAAACTTTCATTTTTATGCCCCCGCATCGATAGATCGGGGGCATATTGTTTTACTCTTGTCTGTCTGTCTGTCTGTCCGTCTGTCCGTCCGTCTGTCCGAAAACTTAACCTTGCCAATATCTTCAAGCCTATTTAAGATACAAAGCTAATATTTGGCATGATGATAGATCTCAATGATCCGCATCCGCTGGTACCAAAGTCAAGGTCATGTGACAAGGTCAAGGTCATCTGTCAAGGTCAAACTTCCGAAAACTTAACCCGAAAACTTAACCTTGCCAATATCTTCAAGCCTATTCAAGGAACAAAGCTAATATTTGGCATGATGATAGATCTCAATGATCCGCATCCGCTGGTACCAAAGTCAAGGTCATGTGACAAGGTCAAGGTCATCTGTCAAGGTCAAACGTCCGAAAACTTAACCCGAAAACTTAACCTTGCCAATATCTTCAAGCCTATTCAAGGAACAAAGCTAATATTTGGCAT
The DNA here is from genome assembly GCA_948146395.1 of Fragum whitleyi. Taxonomy (NCBI): domain Eukaryota; kingdom Metazoa; phylum Mollusca; class Bivalvia; order Cardiida; family Cardiidae; genus Fragum; species Fragum whitleyi. The sequence continues at coordinate 23,246,587 of OX411556.1, forward strand.
GATGATAGATCTCAATGATCTGCATCCGCTGGTACCAAAGACTAGGTCATGTGACAAGGTCAAGGTCATCCGTCAAGGTCAAACTTTCACCCGAAAACTTAACCTTGCCAATATCTTCAAGCCTATTCAAGATACAAAGCTAATATTTGGCATGATGATAGATCTCAATGATCCCCATCCGCTGGTACCAAAGTCAAGGTCATGTGACAAGGTCAAGGTCATCTGTCAAGGTCAAACTTTGAAAAAAAATGCCGTTACGGGGGCATTCGTGTTTCACAAACACATCTTGTTTTCTACCTCACATGAAAGTAAAGATTTTGTTGCTCACTCAATAAAATTTATATTGGATCTGCCTTGAGATTTGTTTGAGAAAAGCAGATTTTAACCAAGTCCAAAATAGAAATTTTATTAAGTAAGCCTTGGTTAAAATCAGTCTGTCTCTTCTAAAATCCAGTAATAGATTCTGTTTCTCACATTAACAATATTTTGCACTTTAAGGTAGTGGACCCAAATAGTTCTACAACATTTCCAAACTCATGATCTTTCACAATGTTGACCGAGGTTTCCTAATGATTTTCATTTGGAAACCTCTGCTAACACTTTTAAAGTTCATTACTTCGGAAAACGTTTGGGAACTATTATGGGTGCAGTACCTTAAAACCCAATTATGGAAACATTCTGATGTCAGAAATACATGTACTACAAAAAACATGTGTAAGTTATTGTTGTGATGATGTCATTCAGAATGTTATCTTACAAGCATGATATCTCTGACCACTGTTCTTTATGGAAGACAAGGACAGTAAAATCATTTTTACACTGAAACAAACAATTATTTTTCTCTATATGTACCTTTCTTGTCATATTTAGCTTTTATTTTGGATACTGAGTGTACATTGCTTCATTTTGTCATAATTGAGAAGAATACTCTTGACTGTGTATAGGGTAAAAATCGAGGAATCAGTGCAAATTGCCTACAATAGTTTAGCACTGAAGGCTTGATATGAAAAAAAATGATAAATTGATGGGTTAGCTCTAAACTACATGTAGCCGCCACCATAGCGCAGTTGGTTAGGCATAAGACTTCCAATCTGGAAGTCGTGGGTTCGATCCCCGGTGACGGCAAATATCCTTTCCGACGTTTGTCTCTCACCAATGGGTAGATAATCGTAAACCTATGTGAGATAGCAGTGGGAGGCTAGGAAAGGATGTAATGGTAGTACAGGTAAGGGAAATACCAGGAATCCATTGTTAGGTGCTCCGGCCGCCGCGATATAACTGAAATAATGTTGAAAGCGGCGTTAAGCTCCATTTAATCAAGCAATCTAAACTACATGTATTGTTAATGCCTATGTGTGTACACAAAAGATACTAAAAAAAGTTGTGAAAAATTTTACAAAAGTTCAAGTGTAACACTGTAGATTTCTAGAATAATAATAGTCTATACCATATGCGCTTTTTTCACAGTGGCATAGTGTACAAAAGTGAAGTCTGATCTTGGTATACATCACTTGTTTGTCCTTTTGCAACAGACTCATTGATCGGCAAAATTTTCTACAAAAATGTTCAACCCAACATTTCTTTTGTCCAGTGCCATCAGCTCTTTTTGATTAATTGTGAATTTTTTATTGCTCATCTGAAGAAGCAAATTGATGCCTTAATGCCCTAGTTAATTCATCAAGACAAGAGGTGAAATCATCGAATTGTATAAAATACTTATTGCAGAATAATTATCTTTGACGAGTGATTGTTGTAGTTTTAGAGAATATTGAATGAGTGGTCATTGAATACCAAATTTATTAAATGAGTCATAGAAAACAGATAAAAACGAGGCAAAAACTTAATATGCAAGTGCAACCTGTTTTTGGCATCTATTCTATGTGGCGAAAATAAGATGCATCAAAATAAAACCAATACATACTAGGTTAGAGTGGTGGAATAAGGCAACCCGAAAAAATTTCAAAATATGCTACCAGAATATTGTAATATCAGTATGGGATTTGCTGGTATAATGAAATTTCAGTTGATATCATTATCGAATTTGATCTTACCATAATAAAGCATTAATTGTTAATGATTGATTTTTAGTTAGTTTCCAGTTTTGTTACGCAACTTTTAAAAAACTATGCTAATTGTAATTTTGTACAAATATTTTTGTATATCTTTTGTAATATTGCTGATAAAATAAGGAAATTGTTACAAAATACCATGGTTTGTTCTCTTGTGTTTTATCTTCACCATTTTCAATTTGACAGACTGTGATTGTTTTCTTGAAGAAATTTGATGAGCCCGGCTAGCTCATAATTATTGTTCATAAAGAAGAAATTGTGACCCGTTGCACGAAAAGGGTACATCCTTAGAACTTCTTGTAATGAAATTGCGGAAAATTTCATGACCACTCATTTAATATTCTCTATATACTCAACAATGGTATGACGAAATGACACGCTGCCGTCAAAGCGCAGTTGGTAGCATCAAATTAGTGTGTTGGAATGTCTATGTCCCAGGGTTAATCCCCAATAGAGGCAGTCATCCTTTCTGACTATTTGCTTCCCACCAAAGGAATGACAATTGTAGACCTATGACATTGAGGGATAGCAGCTGGAGGCTAGGAAAGGATTTAATCGTAGCACTTGTGTAAATATTGTTAGGTGCTCCAGCAACTGCTATATGCCTGAAAGATAGTTAAAAGCAGCGTAAAACTCCATCAAAAAAGAATGACAAGATGACCTCCTGGGTAGGGTTTATATTGGTCTTTGAGCACAAAATAAAGAAAGTTCATAACTGTTCTGGCCAAAATTGTTGTAGGCATAGTTTTCTTCATAGTGCAAAAACTTGTTGACTTGACACTTTGATTTTTTTCACAATCAAAAAAGATAACAAAACTTTCATTGGAGCTAATCTGAAATGCAGTTTTGTACAAATTATTCCCTCTTTTTAGCTTGCTTATTTTTTAACAATAAGTCAAGCTTTTGTCTTTTCCGGGGCACTTTTGGTTTGGATGATGGTTTTGGTGTGACAAACTTTAACCTTGGTTAAACCAGGGGTGATCGACAAATTCAAGTTATTTTCAAAATGAACTAATATAAGTTAAGAGTGCCTAGAAATGAAGTTAATTCCTGTACTGTCGATCAAAAACATATTTTACTTTGAAGCGCGTTCATACCACGCCCTAATTGCCGTCACATGACATCATTTAAAGCACCTCCATTTTAGATATACAAAGTTAAAATATTCAGCCATACCTCAACACATGTTGATTGACTTTTCTGATTTGATATAAATATGAATCATAGATAGGTCAACCTACGCATTGAAGTAGAATTTTTAGGCTTTTCGATTTGGAAATTTCACAAAAATTACACTCAAGACACAACCTATTCGCATTGTAAAGCATAGAAGTGTTTCCATTAGGTACATTGTTTTCGCAAAAATTTGGGTTTCTTGCTTTTTCAAGAAAAATTGACATTAGGTATAATGTTGACACCCTTTATTTGCTCAAAACGATGTTGGCCGCATTTTCTCAATGGTGAGTGCTTACCATGACGTCATAAATATGATGTCATTTGACAAATTCTGGTGTAACGGCTACATAATTCACTAAAAGATATAGCTTAGTGGTTATACAATCATCATGTTTAGTTTCATTACTGTACACCTCATACACAATTAGCAATAAGCAATTAACTAAAATTTAATGATCACCCCTCATATGTATCTCGATGGCTCAGCGCAAAACAGTTGTAACTGCCTATATGATAATAGGTTGTTACAACTGTTTCACTCTGAGCCATTGATCTGTTTTTATTGCAGATATATATCTTCTTGAAACTTGACCTGTGTATTCAAGTTGTGTACTATCATGAGAGCTATGCAGAATATCAAGGGGAATAACTCTGGAAGATTTTTGTAAGAATTATGCCCCTTTTTGGGATTAGATTTATTGCATTATCCAGTACCTGAACCCTTTGGAGTAATGGCACCTGCAGGTCTTCTTTTCAGCAATCATCAGCCAAGTAAAGGCTCATGTGGTACTTTTGTGTATACATATAGGCTGCTTGTAGCGAAGCCAAACAAATGAACTCCTTTTAGCAAAGCTGATTTAAGGTCAATGTTTGCTGACAGGATACCTGTCAAGGCATTCACTTAAAAAAGTTCACTATAAATGTAGAGCAACTTATACTTTGAAGATGGGTAACTAATAGTTAATACAGTTTTGAACAGATTATACCCCTTTTCTTATCCACCTCCCAGCAATCATCAGCCAATCATCCACACTCACATGTAGTACTCTTGATTATACATATAAGTTACTTTTATCAAGTTTTTAAACAAGTTCAAGCTTTCTTTAGCCAAGTCTTATTTTCTTGGTTTAGTGTCAAAGTTTATTTGCAAGGACACATTTCCAAACAGTACAGCAGCTGAGGAATTTGTTTACAAAACACATTGTGTGCATCTTATTTCAATGCCAACAAAGGAGATATTTGTCTGTTGGTATTTTCAGGTAGGATCTTCATACAGTGTGATAGTTTTTAGCTCCACTGGCCGAAAGGCCAGCGGGCTATTGTCATGGGGGGGTGTCCGTCGTCCGTGTGTGCGTCCGTCCGTCCGTAAACTTTTACTTTAAAAATCTTCTCCTCATAAAGTACTGGATGGATTCCAATCAAATTTCACAGGAATGTTCCTTGGGTGACTCTCTATCAGATTCCTTCAAAGATTTTTAATCGGTTGAAAATCATGGCTGTAGTGGGCGTGGCTAATTTCCATATATGGTAATAGGTGGCTTTTCTCAGAAACAAATTGATGGATATTAACCAAACTTCACATGAATTATCTTTGAGGGGCCCTCTATCAGCCTACAAAAAATCATTGTGATCAGATGAAAAATGTGTATTTTATGGGCGGAGGTCATTTCTCTATATGTTATATAGTGAAAACTTTAAAAATCATTTTCTTAGAATCTAACAGATAGATATCAACCAAATTTTACATGAATGATACTTGAGTGACCCTTTATCAGTATAGCAAAAATTATTGTGATCGGATGACAAATGTGTATTTTATGGGCGGAGGTCATTTCTCTATATGTTATATAGTGAAAACTTTGAAAAACATTTTCTCAGAACCTAATTGATAGATATCCACCAAATTTTACATGAATGATACTTGAGTGACCCTCTATCAGTATAACAAAAATTATTGTGATTGGATTAAAAATATATATTTTATGTGCGGAGGTCATTTCCCTATATGTTATAAAGTGTAAACTTTGAAAATCATTTTCTCAGAACCTAATTGATAGATATCAACCAAATTTTACATGGATGATTCTTTAGTGATCCTTCATCAGTTGTTACGTGCCAATGTAACACGAACAAAGAAGCCAGCAACAAACTTTACAATTAACAATATTTATTGACAATAATACCAGAATTATTGACAATATGAAATTAATACAAAAACAATTTACAATACCTTGAATGTTTAATCCTAAAGTTTTAATTTTAGATCCAATTTATTTAAGTTCCTGGTCCACAAATAATAAGTCCAATAATATCTGAATTTAAAATTAAACACGCTTTCAAACACACTTTTAAGATAACAAGAAATCCCCTTTTAGTTTAACACAGTACTACTAAATGAAACCATAAGTCTAAATCAAGTGAACCAAGAATGCTGTAGGAACCCCTTTATGTAATACTATAGAACAATCTGGAATAGCATAGAACATAAGAATACTCTAGAGTCTGAATCACCTTCCAAAAGGCCTTTCTAGAAAGATCTAAAATCTTCTACATATCTATTACCTTAAAGTGTCAGGAGATATTGGAAAATCCCCAGACTAATTCTAAAAATAGACATGGTAAATACAATTAGGTTTATTTATAGTTTATATATAACACTTTCCCCCTTGAAAGAAAAAAGAAAGGTTTATGAAATAAATCTTTCTTTTTGCATTATCATTAGCATTTACAATGATAATATACATCACATAATTGTTAATATCATGATTCGTTGCAACATTTCAGCACATCTAGCATGAAAATACAAACAATTTTCATCAAAAGAATTGAAAAAGAGTTATATATGCAAACATACATACATATATACAAAAAATATAGTAAAATGTAACTTAAATTCAATGTTTTATTAAAGATAAGACAATTCAAAATTTTAGACTCTTGACAGAGCATCTGGTATAATGTTGTCTTCTCCTTTAATGTGTCTTACATCAAGATCAAATTCTTGAAGTGACAAACTCCACCTCAATAATCTTTGGTTCTTACTCTTAAGTTTGTGAAGAAAACTTAAGGGATTGTGGTCACTGAATACAACTATAGGAGAAGTTGCAGATGTTAAATAAACTTCAAAATGTTGGATTGCCAAAATTAGAGCAAGACATTCCTTTTCAATGGTGGAGTAGTTTTTCTGATGTTTGTTTAATTTTTTAGAATAATAACAAACTGGGTGATCTATACCATCATCGTCTTCTTGCAAAAGAACAGCACCAATACCAACATCACTTGCATCAACAGCTAATTTGATAATTTATAAAAATCAGGTGCTAAAAGAACTGGTGTGCTCTTTAGTATGGCTTTTAAGCGATCAAAGGCAACTTGACAGTTATCATTCCATTTGAACTTAACATTTTTCTTTAATAAATTTGTTAAAGGTTCAGCTATTATAGAAAAATTCTTACAAAACTTTCTATAGTAGCCAGCCATACCAAGAAATCGCATCAGTTGCTTTTTAGTAGCAGGCACAGGAAACTCAGAGATAGCATTGACCTTAGATTCTAAAGGTTTAACTTGACCCTGTCCCACAAGATGTCCTAAGAAAGTAACAGTAGCATGACAAAATTCTGTTTTTCCAAGATTAATAGTCAATTTTGCATCACTGAGACGGTCGAAGAATTGTTTGATTCTTTGAAGGTGGTCACTCCATGTATCTGTATAGATGATGACATCATCAATGTATGCGTCACAGCCATCTAAGCCAGCTATAACCATATTTACAAGCCGCTGAAACATCGCAGGAGAATTTTTCATCCCAAACGGCATAACTTTGTACTGGTACAGACCAGTTGGAGTAGCAAATGCTGATACTTCTTTAGCCCTATCAGTGAGCGGAACTTGCTAGAATCCTTTGAGAAGGTCAAATTTGGTGACATATTTAGAATTACCGACTTTGTCAATACAGTCATCAATTCTTGGTATTGGAAAAGAGTCAGTTTTTGTCACAGAGTTCACTTTTCGATAGTCAGTACACATTCTGTATGTTCCATTTGGCTTTGGAACTAATATACATGGTGAACTGTAATTACTTTGGCTGGGTTCAATAAAGTCATTCTCCAATAAGTAATTCACTTCATCTTGAAGGGCTTTTTGTTTCACTGGATTCATTCTATAAGGATGTTGTTTTATTGGTTGAGAATCTTCCACAATGACATCATGATATATTTTATCAGTTCTTGTGGGGATGTCAGGAAACAAGTGTTTATATTCATTAATCAACTGTTTTAGCTCTTCTCGTTGTGATGGCTCTAAATGTGAAAGTTTGTCGTCAAGATTCTTTAGTATTTCAGAGTTCTCAAGTTTAGGCGGACCAGGAACAGATTTTTCACTAAAGTCTGAATTAACTTCTGATTCAATCATATTTGATTGTTGTGGGACAGTTTTTATAACTGTAACTGGTTTTGAAATAGAGCTATCTCTGTCAAAATACTTTTTTAACATGTTTACATGACACATTTGTTTATTTTTACGCCTTCCGGGAGTATTGATGATATAATTCAAATCACTTGTTTTCTTATCAATAGTATACGGGCCATAATATCTTGCCTGTAAGGGTCGGCCAGGTATTGGCAAAAGAGCAAGGACTTTATCACCTGGTTCGAATTTCCTATCAACACTATGCTTGTCATATCTTGCCTTCATTTTGCTCTGAGATGATTTAAGATTTGACCTTGCAACCTCACATGCCCTAGACAGTTTATTTCTGAAGTCAGAAACATACTGTAACAAGTTCAAGGGTGTTTCATCATCAGCAAGAAATTTCTCTTTTAAGAGTGTTAATGGCCCACGAACAGAATGACCAAAAACTAACTCAAAGGGGCTAAAGCCAAGAGATTCTTGAACAGATTCTCTGACTGCAAATAATAGCAAATGAATACCTTCATCCCAATTTTTATCAGTATCAAAACAATATGACCTTATCATATTCTTTAGGGTCTGATGAAATCTTTCTAAAGCACCTTGACTTTCAGGGTGATAAGCAGATGACCGATATTGCTTGATACCTAATTCATGCATAACCTGTTGGAATATGCCTGACATGAAGTTTGATCCTTGATCAGACTGAACTGATTTTGGAAGGCCAACAAAAGTAAAGAACTTGACAAGAGCCTTAATAATTGACTTTGCCCTAATGTTTCTTAAAGGAATTGCTTCTGGGAAGCGGGTAGAAGCACACATAATTGTCAACAAATATTCAGAACCCGACTTGGTTTTTGGTAAAGGACCAACGCAGTCTATTATTATTCGACTGAAAGGTTCATCAAAAGCTGGAATGGGTTGTAACCTTGCTTTTGGAATAACTTGGTTAGGTTTCCCTACCATTTGACAAGTGTGGCAACTTTTACAATATTTGGAAACGTCCGATTTAAGTCCAGGCCAAAAGAAGTGAGTCATAATCTTGTGATAAGTCTTGTTTACACCTAAATGACCAGACATTGGACTTTCATGGGCTATACTAAGTATTTCACGGCGATATGACTTTGGAACAACAATTTGGTGATGAACAGCCCAATCATCATCAGCTGGGACATCAAATGGTCGCCATTTTCTCATCAGAATACCATTCTTTTTATAGTAATAAACAGGATTCTGAGACATTTCTTTTTCGGGTAATGCCCTATCAATTAACTTTGAAATCTCAGGATCATTTTGCTGTTCCTGGATTAACTTTGACTTTGAATGCGTTTCATGACCTTGGTCATTTGACCTTGGAGATGACTGACAAAATTTTGACGAGTCTGTCTGAGTATCAGGCAGACTAAGATTAAAAGACTTTTTAATCTCGTCATTGAAATATTGACCAACAAAAGTATCAGTTAAGTCAATATCATTTGAATTTTTCAAGGAAGCTTTTTTAGCCATACCCCGAGTTACTGCACATGAAGGGTACAAATCAGGTATTTCCTGCGAAATAGGATCATCTGTTTGACCTACATTAGGTGTGTCAGTTACAAGAGGATTAACAACAACCTTATCTCCAGCTAAGTCATTGCCTAGCAATAAATGTACACCTTTAAATGGTAAAGAATGTTTAACACCAACAACCACAGAACCAGTAACCAAATCTGAGGACAAATTAACCTTATGAAGAGGAACATTAATAACACCACACTCTACACCCTGAATAAGGACACTAGTACCAGACGAAGTCTTCTCAGAAAAAGGCAGAACATCTGCTAAAATAAGAGATTGAGAAGCTCCTGTGTCTCTTAAAATTTTAATAGGGGTAGGTGGGCACATATCACCTGAAAGTGATACAAAACCATCCAACATGAACGGTTCAAAAATCTCCATACAGGAATCAGAATTTGGTTCTGCCTTAACAATTGAATTTAACTCAAAAGAAGGCTGTGGTTTAGGCTGAAGGCTTGTGAGCCCTGTAGGTTTGGCTGCACTCAGTTCCTTCTTCCTTTTTAATCTAAAACATTCTGAAATAAGGTGACCTGGTTTTTTACAAAAAGTACAATGTACTCGAGATAAGGGATTTTGAACATTGGTTTCACCAGTAGACTTTGGTTTGGGTGAATTCGATTGACTAGACATGCTAGATGAATCACCAGACATAGATTTATTTTGGGGATGTGAGGAAGCAGGTTTTGCTTTATTAACAAAATAATTTTTGTGTGTAAGGTAGTAATCATCAGCTAAACGAGCTGCTTCATGTATAGTTTCAACATTTTTTTTTCATCTAAATGTGACTTAATGTCAGATTGAATGCAATTTTTGAATTGTTCAATTAATATAAGTTGTCTAAGATTATCATAATTTTGGTCTATTTTCTTAGAATAGCACCACCTGTCAAATAATTTTTCTTCGTTTCTTGCAAATTCAACGTGAGTCTGGCCAGATTCTTTTCTACAACTTCTAAATTGTTGTCTGTATGCTTCTGGTACCAGCTCATAACCTTTGAGAATGAGTTCTTTTACAGTATCATAATCATTGCTTTGTTCTGTTCTAAGTTGCGAATAAATATTGCGAGCTTTTCCTACTAAGACACTTTGGAGAAGTAAGGTCCATTGCTCCTTTGGCCATTTCAAGTTATTTGCAACTTTTTCAAAATGTTCGAAATATGTATCAACTTCATTTTCTTGAAATGGTGGGACAAGCCTAAAATGTTTTGTTACATCAAAATGGTCATTATACATATATCTAGGCTGATTTGCTCTATCTTGAATTTCTAATTCTTTTAATCGTAATTGAAATGCTCTTTCTTCTCTTTCCCTCTCTCTTTCTATTTCTCTCTCTTCTCTTTCTCGCTCTTCCTTTTCTCTTTCTCTTTCTCTTTCCCTTTCTTCCTTTTCCTTTTGAAATTGCCTTTCTCTTTCTTTTTCTTCAATTTCTAATTGTGCTCTTTCTCTTTCAATTTCCAGTTCTTTCTCCCTTTGTTGAAGTTTTAACAGTTCAAGCTCTCTTGAGCTTGTAACTGATGGAACATCAACAATGAGAGATAGAGCCTTTTCATCAAAAATGTCCTCATCAACAAAATATTGAATCAAAATATTCTTAATTTCATGCTTTCGCAATGAGGACTTGACTTCTTTTAATTCATAATGCTTGGCAAGATTGAGCAAATCAGACTTTTTACCCAAATTCAATAGCTCCACGGAAGGTTCCTGCGTAAATTTTTCTAAGTCAAAAGACATGGTAGCTTGTTGCTGTATTCAAATAAGAATGTAAGATTATGATAAATAATAGTGAAAGTACACTCTAGATTTATTAAAATTGAAATATGAAATTAATTTCTTAAATAATTTTGAGCAGCAGATTTAAATACAGAATTTGTTTGATTTGTTTTGTTTTGTTTGTTTGCTTGTTTGTCTGATGTTCGTATCTCGAGCCGAGCCCCCAATATGTTACGTACAATGTAACACGAACAAAGAAGCCAGCAACAAACTTTACAATTAACAATATTTATTGACAATAATACCAGAATTATTGACAATATGAAATTAATACAAAAACAATTTACAATACCTTGAATGTTTAATCCTAAAGTTTTAATTTTAGATCCAATTTATTTAAGTTCCTGGTCCACAAATAATAAGTCCAATAATATCTGAATTTAAAATTAAACACGCTTTCAAACACACTTTTAAGATAACAAGAAATCCCCTTTTAGTTTAACACAGTACTACTAAATGAAACCATAAGTCTAAATCAAGTGAACCAAGAATGCTGTAGGAACCCCTTTATATAATACTATAGAACAATCTGGAATAGCATAGAACATAAGAATACTCTAGAGTCTGAATCACCTTCCAAAAGGCCTTTCTAGAAAGATCTAAAATCTTCTACATATCTATTACCTTAAAGTGTCAGGAGATATTGGAAAATCCCCAGACTAATTCTAAAAATAGACATGGTAAATACCATTAGGTTTATTTATAGTTTATATATAACACAGTCTATTAAAAAATATTGTGATTAGATCAAAAATATGTCTTTTATGGACAGAGGTCATTTCTTCAGATAGGTTATATGGTGGAATATATCCAATATAGGGTAAAACAAACTATCCTTAAAATTTAAACAGATGGATTAGATATCATGGAAATTTTATTTCTGTGAAGTTGTATCAGTCTGCAAAAAAATATTTTGATTAGATGAACAGCATATTTTTTTTATTGGTAGAGGGTATTATAACATATAAAGTGAATATTTGATCACCCTTTTGGTATCTTCTCAATGATGAATTTTTCTAGACTTGTTAAATTTAATAGGTGTAATGATTATAGATTAGAAGGAACAAAACCTTTGTTGAAATTCAAATGTATAGAAACATTAGTTGAAATAAGTAGCCTGAGAATACCCGCTCAGAATTGGTGAGTTTAGTTGAACAAAGGGTAAATCTGCACAGAGTGTAAAATGATGTTCTAACCTCCTGACATTCAGAGTAGGGTAGAAAGAGTTGAGTTTACTGCACTCTAAGGCATTGGGCAGAATAAAATAAATAAATTGGATTGAATTTTTTACTTCTTACTATCATTAGTTAGAATTTTGTTTTGATGACAAACAATTGTGAAGTAACATCTTTTAGTAGTGTTAAATTAAAAGTGGAAAGATCTACAATCAAAATTTTGCAGACCAACACCAGTATATTGTGCAGTATCATTCTGTTAGTGTTGAAATTCTTATATTTGGATTTTAACAAAATATCACTAGAATGATCCTTGGGTGACCCATTATCAGACTGCACAAAATTATTGTGATTAAATGAAAAATATTTGTGTAACAGGTAGAGATCAATTTTGTTATTCACTGATCATGAGTTTTTTATGCAGAAATATTTCGGCATATGACCCTTATTTACTTGAAATAAACATTCACTCATTCATTCACTTCAATTCTCATTTAAACAGCTTTATCATCCTCTAATAGTCATTATTTGGATATTCAGGCCTGTGGAGCGAATCAGGCGCTCAAGCGCCTCTAGTTAGTTTAACCTATGGTTAACTTACGGTCTCCAGATTGATTGTAAGCATCTAGCTTCTTGGGATCCTCCTGTTTCTTGATTCTGGGTGTTGTTTGTTTGCGCATAGCAGCTAGGGGTGAAATTGAGAGGGTGATTTTTCCACTGTTTTTAGCTCACCTGAGCACGAAGTGCTCAAGGTGAGCTATTGTGATCGTAGAATGTCCGTCGTCAGTCGTGCGACGTGCGTTGTCCGTCGTCCACAATTTCTTTAAACATCTTCTCCTCCTAAACCAGTGGGCCAATCTTGATGAAACTTGGCAAGGATGTTCCTTGGGTCAAGCTCTACCAAAGTTGTTCAAATAAATGAAATCCACCCTTAACTTTCCCTTTACCCTTAACAAAAAGGGTGAAAACATGAAAATCTTTAAAAATCTTCTTCTCTGAAACCAGAAGGCAGACAGCTTTCATATTTGGTATGTAGCATCACCTAGTGGGCCTCTACCAAGTTTGTTCATATCAAGACCCTTGGGTCATATTTGGGCTTTGCACGGGTGCATCCCTTTATCTCTTATGAGCATGAAGGGTAAAAATAGGAAAATCTTCAAAAATCTTCTTCTATGAAACCAGAAGGCAGACAGCTTTTATATTTGGTATGTAGCATCATCTAGTGGACCTCTACCAAGTTTGTTCATATCAAGACCCTAGGATCATATTTGGGCGCCACCCCGGCACAACCCTTTTTACATAGAATCAAAGAGTGAAAATCTTTAAAAATATTCTTCTCTGAAACCAGATGGCAGACAGCTTTCATATTTGGTATGTAGTATCATCTTGTGGGCCCCTACCAAGTTTGTTCATATCAAGACCCTTGGGTCATATTTGGGCATCACCCGGGCGCATCCCTTTCAGTTCACCTGAGCACGAAGGGTGAAAATAGGAAAACCATCAAAAATCTTCTTTTTTGAAACCAGTAGGCAGACAGCTTTCATATTTAGTATGTAGCATCATCTTATGGACCTCTTCCAAGTTTGTTCATATCAAGACCCTGGGATCACATTTGGGGTCCACCCGGGTGCATCCCTTTTTACATAGAATCAAAGAGCAAAAAGGCATATCTGTCTTGCTCTTCGCTGAAAACATCCATGGTATTGATCTTAGGCAATTATCTTCTTTTTGACATCTGCCTATCTAATTAATGTGATGTCCCAGGGGTCAAAGAGACTCAGGTGAGCGATCTAGGACCATCTTGGTCCTCTTGTTTAAAGACTGCTTTTGAATGCATTTATTGTTGGTGACATAATCCCCCAAAACAAACTAGACTTACCTGTGAGTTGACGTTTGTTTGGGATTCTATGTAGTCATATAACAACTGGAGGGATCAAATGAGATGTGCAGTAAATCTGTACTGATTCGTCAGTCTTGGAAGCGATTAACAAAAAGTTTTGTCTCAAAGAGATCAAATGTGTGCACTAAAATATAAATCTAAAGAACAAATGTGTATGTGCACTTTGGAAATACATGTATATATATGAGCTTTTCTTTATGTGATAATGGGAGGGATAGGGTGGGCATTTGATCCCTCCAGTTGTTATATGACTACATAGAATCCCAAACAAACGTCAACTCACAGGTAAGTCTAGTTTGTTTGGAGGGATTCTATTACGTCATACAACTTCCGGTCTCAAATGAGACTTTAACACTAAGACAACAGCTTTTTGTGCTACGAGGAAATGTATTGTAGAAAACAACTTACAGGTTCTGTGTTTATTGAAGAACTGCATCTTGAAATGTTGTTCCCCCTACAATTGGCTTCTCATAGAATTCAGCAAATGTTTTATCAGTACCCCAGCCAGCAACTTTAATTGGTAGGCCGCAGAAGCGGCCTACCAGTATGAATGCGTTTTGAATATGACCATGGGGGATTAGGGATACATTATTATAAAACCTGTCCAATGTTTTTATTCAAAACATAGAAAACCGTATAATGCAGCCTGGATCAAAAAACAGTTTTTCAGAAAACTGTTTAGTAATGAAAATTATTGAGCAATAAAATCAGGGATTTGGGTTATGAGCTTGATTTTACAAATATTGCACATTTCATTAAAATGACTGATCAGTCAGACATGTTTGACATAGTTTTTACCCTGCATTTTTTTTACATCAAAGTGATTCTCACAGGAGATACATCTATGGTTACACTCCTGTCTGTTTAGGTCTTGTTTAACATATAGTAAAAATGGCATTTTTGCGGTTTAAAAAAACCCACAATACTTCATTGTGCACAATTACACTCGAAATCCTTTTGTTACAAAAGTGTGTGATGACTTATATCAAAGCTCTGGTCTAGAGAATGAATGTTTCTACCTTAATTAATCTAATCCTGTGTGTGATATGTAGCAGTTGTCTGGCACTTAGCATAACATAATTTCAAGCCGGTTTCTGCTATTCAAGCATTAAAACAATGCGACAAAAGGAGCATATCACTTTTTCTAACCAAACTATTTTGGAACAACCAAAGTAGGTCCTTTTACTTCAAATAGGTGCAGTCTTAGTACTAGTTTGAATGACAGCTATTGAATGATAATTTGAATCTTTGGCCTCGTATTCTGATTTCAGAATTGTTTGTGCTATTATTTTGAGTCTGTATTTTCTTTCTTTAGTCTCATTTCTTCGGATAACTCCACATACATCAGCATGAAGGATGAGTGAATATATTATTCTAACAAGAGCACCGCCTATGGGTGCAACCCTTGGCTGTGCTTGGCTGCAGGTGCTGGATAATACAAAAAGCTGAGTGGAAAAATGGACTCTTACAAAAACTCTTTTTAAGAGTTGTCCCCCTTAATTGTGTAGATAGCTCTTGAGATAGTGAACATACATGCTAAATTTTATGAAGATATCTTCAATAACAACAGGTCAACAACAACAATGCCAACGCCCTAATGATCTCCATACCTCAAGTTTTCTTAGAAAACAGACAAGCTAAAAAAGGCAATCACTTTACCATCATGTGTAATTCATTGTGCATATGTTGAAATAAAGTACTCCTTAGTGTATTTAAGCCGGGTGTGCATGCTAAAGTAGGGCCATTATTGTTGTTAAAATCTTTAAAATCTAGATAGGTAGTGTTTGCAAAAAAATATTTTTATAAAAATAAATACATTATTCATTGATGATAACCAAATAATTTGCGGCCTACTTTGATGCATTGCATCAAAATTTAGTCTTGTTATCTCTGTCACTGAAACACCTGACTGCTTCGCTTTTGATGTAGATGCACTACGCGTGCTGTGTGATTTAAATATATTGATGTCAATGCCTGAAAGGCTTAAAACAGAGCGAATCCATCTACTTATTGTTGCTGTAGAAACGGGTTTGAATGGCTTGATATAACTAATGAACAGTAAATTCTCATTCCCTCTTAAACATTTAGTTCTTGAAATATACTCTGACAAAGCACTATATACACAAATTCTCTGGTCTGGAGAATACTTTTTCAATGTTAAAACAGGGTTCCTTTTACCCCTACGAACTTGCTTCAACAACCCACTATAATACAATGTGAAAGATGTATCTTCTTTCTGAATGTTTTCAAGAGTTAACAAACTAATTGAATGTGATCGACTTGCCTGAGTCAATGCAATTAATGTTACTAACTTGTAACTAAGAAACTTTAAAGTCAACTTATGGACTGGTGGCAGCATTTTTAAGTAGCACAGAACCTTGGAAACATCCCACGTCTCTGAATATCTTGGTTTTGTAGGACGTAGATTAAACACTCCAGACATGTATCTGATTATTAATGGATGAGAACCAACTTGGTAACCATCTTGACGTTCACAAAGATTTGATAATGCGCTCCGAGCAGAATTCAATGTCTCATAAGAAAGTCCTTCGTTGAAAAGTTTAGTTAGGAATCCAATCACTAAGTCAACAGGGGCTTGAAAAACACCTGCTTTCCTTTCAGAACAGAACTGAACCCATCTGTTAATATATGAGGCATATTGCTTCTGAGTGGAGCGTCGCCACGATGCCATGATGATTTCGACAGACTCGCTTGATAAATTTCTGTTTTGGAAGGATCGCCGGATATGCGACATACCATCAAGTGTAGTTTGTTTACAAGGGAGTGAACTTTGTCCGACTGTGGAATTTTCAGAGTTTTGTCTGTTACTTTCAAAATCAAAGGATCTTTCACTAACATCTGAAGCACAGCTGTGTACCAGTTCTGTGTTACCCAAATAGGCGCCACCAGGACCACCTCTGCCTTGTCCAAATGAACTTTCTGTACAACTTGCCCTATAATGCTGAAAGGTGGAAAAGCATATATTAAATTATCAGACCACCTGATAGAAAAAGCATCAATTGACATGGCATCTGGATCAGGCTTCCATGAAACAAATTGTTGCACTTGCTTATTTAATCTGGATGCAAACATATCAATATCTGGACAACCAAATTCTTTCACAATTGCATTGAATATATTTTTATCTAGCATCCATTCAGTGCTGTCATCAAACTCTCTTGAAGGCAAATCAGCCTCATTAATGACTCCTGGAATGTAAGTTGCTGAAAGCCATATATCTCTAAGAACACACCACTGCCAAATGTGCTTTGTAATAGAATTTAAATTTTCTATTCTACCTCCCATGTTCCTTATATAGGACACACAGCATGTGTTATCAGATTGAACTTGAACATGAGTACTATTCTCAAATTTGCAAAAAGATTTGACAGCATGGCTAACAGCAAGTAATTCAAGGAAATTAATGTGTTGATTTTCTTCAGTAGAAGACCACCGACCACCAATCTTTATACCATTACAAACAGCACCCCAGCCTGATCCAGATGCATCGCAAGTGATGATTTTTCTGGCATTACCATGGCAAATATCCCTCTTTTGGGATGGAAGATTATCAATCCACCAGATGAGATCTCTCATTTCAGACGTGACAGACATTCTCGAGTCATAATCCCCTCTATTATCTTGTAAAGCTAAGATCTTAGCTCTCTCTATATTTCTTTAATGCAATGGGCCGAATTGTACAGCAGAAAAAGAGGAAACTATGAGACCAAGAACTCTGGCTACTTGACGTATAATTTCAATTTGCTTGTTATACAAATCTAAGCATGCTTGGATCAATTTCACAACCTTTTCATGTGGAAGCGTAACAACCATAGCCACAGAATCAATAAAATTTCCAAGAAAAACTATTCTTTGTGTTGGTATGAAAACAGATTTCTTTTCATGAAGAATAAAACCAACATTTGTCATTAAGCTCACTGTATCTGTGACATTAATTTCACATTCTGAAAAGGTATCACCCATAAGGATCGAATCATCAATATAACCCGATAGAGTATGACCAAGCATACGTAGAGACGCATAAACAGGCTTCATGAGACGTGTGAACTGTTTTGGCGCACAAGAAATACCGTTAGGTAGGGCTCGGTACTGATAGATTTTTCCAGACTTCATGAATCTCAATTCAATTTGATGTTCGGGGGCAATAAATACAGAGTAATAAGCATGACGTATATCAATAGAGGCAAAAAACATCCCTGGCTTCACCAATTTTAAAACAGTTTCAAAATGTTCCATTTTAAAATGGTGATATTCTATGAATTCATTCAGATCTTTCAAATTCAGTATCATTCGATAATCTCCGTCTTTTTTCGGAACAACAAATATTGGCGAAATGAATTCATTCGGTTCATGGTCTACTTCTTCAATCACTTTCATGCTTAAAAGTTTTTGAATTTCTTTATCAATAATTTCATCCTCAGATTTTGAAAATTTCCTTTCATTATGAGATGTGTTAATTGGATTGGCCCCACGACAAAATTCAATGTGACAATTTTTTACTATGTCTAAAACTACATGATCTGATGTAATTTCTTGCCATTTATCTAAAAAGTACCGTAACCTACCAGCTTCAAATTGTTCAGAACTCACCTTATTTACTTCTTGGGCGCCATCTTCTGGTTTTTTGTGACCGTTTCTTGACGACCAC
Organism: Fragum whitleyi; assembly: GCA_948146395.1. NCBI lineage: Eukaryota > Metazoa > Mollusca > Bivalvia > Cardiida > Cardiidae > Fragum > Fragum whitleyi. The sequence goes on from OX411556.1 coordinate 23,265,309, forward strand.
GATTGTTGTTAAAGCCGAAGCCCCGTCCTCTGAAGGCCCCTCTTTGATAAGGCTGGTATCGTCTACCACTATATGCACCTCTCTGGTACCCTCTGCGTGGAAACCCACGACCAAATGATTTTCCAAGTTTGTTTAAATCATTGATTTCTTTAACGTTTTTATTCACGTCATTGTCATCCCCATAAAGATAGTCTGTATAGGGAAGTGTAGAGGAAGCTAGATAATGGTACTTGGGGTCAAGGTCAGGTTTATGAGTCTCTTTTCTACGGATGTTGATCATCTTATTCAGATGACCAAGCAAGGCTATAGCATTCGTAATCCAATCAACTTCCTGACCATCAAATTTTTCGGCACTCTTGTCAGCAAGTTTCACAATGCAACTTGTGGCTTTAACCAAAAGTTCCTGAATAGCCTGCATCCTATTGTCATCTGCTTGGGAGTTCATTTTAAGAAGTCGCCAAATTCCTTGATTGACCCGTGTCTTCACTAAAGATTCACAATTCTGTGGGCGGTTAATGTCTTTGAGAATATCACTCAACTTGTCATCTGGCAAGCCATTCCGAAAAGAAGAGTTCACAAACCGAGCTAAGTCAGTATTAACCTCTGGATCTACAGTTTCACATTGTTGAAATTTGTCAACAAGACTTTTGAAAACACAAGATTTGCCTTTTCCCCCAATTAGAGACTCTGTCTCGTCATCACAGCGAGCACTATCTGAAGGAGCACTATCTAAAGGTTCGTTACACGACTCATCATACTGTTCAGTGTAATAATTCTCATAACTATCAGTGTACATTTCACTCATTTGATGAAAGAGACATTCTAATTTCTCCTCTTGTTTTTCAAGTCGAGTCCCATACTCAACAACGTGCGAGTTCATTTCTTGAAGAATGGAAAGAACCTCTTTCGAGATAGCACTCGGATTTTCCTTGGTACCGGCAGGTATTTGCACCCTCAGTGGGTTTTTAACTTGAGATTCCGAAGAATTTGTAGTTGTGATACTGCTTGAATTGTTATTCTCGTCATTTTTTGTCGTTTTAGACGACGACACTACCTTTTTGACAGCCGGTTTACTGGCCTGCACCTGTTTCTCCGCCATGTTTACCAACACGTGGACTCGTAATGTCGTAAAATAAGATTTACGGCAAATGTCGCAAAAAGCGAATAAATGCAAAAATATTATTACGAATAATAATAGTAAGGCCAGAAAAATAAGTTGTTACGAATAGCAACTTATAAAAAGTTACTACGAATAGTAACTGACTGACGAAAATTTTTTACAGTGCAAACTCTAAGTGGACACGTCTGCATCCACCGAGTAGCAAAATCGCACTGACGAATCAGTACAGATTTACTGCACATCTCATTTGAGACCGGAAGTTGTATGACGTAATAGAATTACTTGATTTGGAAGATTATTCCATGAGTCTACTACTCTAATTCCAAAACTATTTTTTTCTTAATTGGGTTTTGGCTTGACGCTTGAACAACTTTAGCCTGTTTCTTCTTGTTTTATGGTAATTTGATACAGTCAACTCTCATTACAACGACCATATTTGTTCCCAGAAAACATGTCGTTGTAACGAAAATGTCGGTGTATTGAATGCTCTAAACTAAAGTCAATTAATGAAGGATTATGGAAAAGCAGCATACACTATATAATATACAATGTATAGTACATGTACTTACTAACGGAAACACTTATTTCAAAACATATCTTTAATAACTTGAATAGCCATATGCGTTTCTATCAAAATGTAAAGGCGATATCTCGAAACTAACATTATCTGTATAGCAAAATAGAGAAAAGCTTAACAAACAAATGTAGACCTAATCTTAATAAAGTGTATTGAAATGATGAATGTGTATAAGGTGGTAATTAAACAGTGCCATTGTTTGCATGTCAAACGATTTCACACATTTCAATGCTAAAGACATGTCAATTATCAACCATTTTAGGTATTCATCTATCATGCCTATGGTTCCGTGTAATTAACCATCATGACCAAAATTTTATGTCGTTGTAATGAACAAGCTTATAAAGGGAAAATGCACTTTCGTTCCCTGAAACTTAGTGTCGGTGTCGGAAAACGAGAATTCCGTTATAACGAATGAAAAATGCACTGTGCAAATCCGATCCAAACGAATTTGTGTCATTAAGTGAAAATGTGGTTGTATTGAGCGTCGTTAAAACGGGAGTTGACTGTACCTCAATGAAATTAAAAATTTTATCTTCATCTCTTGAAATATTTTGGACTGTTCCAACTGAAAAAGCGAAGCAGATAACAACATTCATTTGCAGATTTTCTTAGAATATATTTCAAGGTGTCAATTTGACACACGATAGGCCTATCTAACTGTGACACATTTTGGTATAAATTTGGGTTAAGAACAGAATTGAAGTAATTTTGAATTAATATCTTTTAAATAATTTTTGTGTTGACAGACAGATGAATTACTGTAATCGGAGTATATTATTATTATTATCATAGCTTGTATAGCTTGAAAGATAATGCCCTGGACAAGATTCAAGTATGATAAAAAACAAAGGGCAATAACTATAAAAACATGTAGATTTATGGTTTTTGTTAAATGCACTCTGTAATGAGGAGAAGAATATAACTGTCAAGTTTTAATTATATCAGACATGAGATAACAGAATTATGCACCCAACAAAGAAGTGGACGCCACCCAGACATCAGGATGCCACAGGTGATCCCATAACGTGTTCAGTTCAACACACATATAAAAAGGGGACATTGATTATACTCTCTTGCAAACGATTCTTCTTTGACGATATATTTCAACATTTCACTTGATGCATAAAATACCCCCACCCCACCCACACACTAGACTGGTCCCACTGTCGACTATCAAAAATTTGTTTTGTTTCATTTGAATGAGGTTTTTTCAATCTTGCAGTTATACTATGGGGGCTGGAGCACCTAACAATGGATTCTTGGTATTTCTCACACCAGTACTACCATTAGCCTTAAGTTTCCCCTATTCAAGCAGGCTCCAATATTCAATCATTTTGATTTGGGGGATATTGTGATATCTCATTTTTTTAACAAATTGCAAATGGTTAGTAATCATTGTCAAAAAAATTAAAAGCGTAGCAGATAATAAAAAAAGTTCTAAACTTTCCAAATATAAGGATTTTTTCTGCCCTATTAATTTTAATCAGCCATTTTAAAAAAAGATCAGGCCCTTCAATTGAAATTGTTCTTGCTTGATAGGCGTCATGTGAATGACTTTTGAAATAATTCTAGGTCAATAGAAAGAGGTCTCTTTGATTTTGTAAGTCTGTTTCAATATTGTGCGGTTTGTAATTTTGATCTCAGGTTGATAATTGACAAGGTGCGCCAATATGGGAGACTGTTTTAAGACCTTTCTAGTCAGTGTGTGTACATGACACCATCGACTATCAAAAATTTGTTTTGTTTCATTTGAATGAGGTTTTTTCAATCTTGCAGTTATACTATGGGGGCTGGAGCACCTAACAATGGATTCTTGGTATTTCTCACACCAGTACTACCATTAGCCTTAAGTTTCCCCTATTCAAGCAGGCTCCAATATTCAATCATTTTGATTTGGGGGATATTGTGATATCTCATTTTTTTAACAAATTGCAAATGGTTAGTAATCATTGTCAAAAAAATTAAAAGCGTAGCAGATAATAAAAAAAGTTCTAAACTTTCCAAATATAAGGATTTTTTCTGCCCTATTAATTTTAATCAGCCATTTTAAAAAAAGATCAGGCCCTTCAATTGAAATTGTTCTTGCTTGATAGGCGTCATGTGAATGACTTTTGAAATAATTCTAGGTCAATAGAAAGAGGTCTCTTTGATTTTGTAAGTCTGTTTCAATATTGTGCGGTTTGTAATTTTGATCTCAGGTTGATAATTGACAAGGTGCGCCAATATGGGAGACTGTTTTAAGACCTTTCTAGTCAGTGTGTGTACATGACACCATCACACACTGTCTCTTAATTATGTAACAAATCTTTTTTTTTACACATGGATAAATCACATTTAAGTTTATGCAAATTTTGGTGTAGTTTACAGGAAAATTTTGTATTGTTGGAGTGTGCCAGTACCAATTTCATAGCTTCAGGTGCTCGAATATGGGACAGACTACAGGCTATATCCTTTCCTAGCCTCCAGATACTATCCCACGTAAAACTAGAAAGCCATGAATGGCTTGAGTCGCTCCACAGGCTTGAAATTCTTGTAAAAGCAAATAAATGTTTTGACTAGATTTTTAGATATTTTGGGTTCTACTGATGTTGAAAATAATTTTCAAAGTTTCAACTATATAACAGATAGAGAAATGACCTCCACTCTTAAAAGACATATTTTTGATCAAATCAAAATAATTTTTGGCTGCATGATAATGGGTCACCCAAAGATCATACCAAAAAAGTTTGATAGATATCCATCAGTTACATTCTAAGAAAATGATTTTCATAGTTTCCACTATTTAACATATTGAGGAATGATCTCCACCCATAAAATGCATATTTTTCATCCAATAAGTATAATTTTTGGTACACTGATAAAGGGTCACTCAAGGATCATTCCAGTGAAATTTGGTTGATATCCAAAAATTAGATTCTTAGAAAATGATTTGCAAATTTTCCACTATATAATATATAGAGAAATGACCTCTGCCCGTAAAATGCATATTTTTCATCCAATAAGTATAATTTTTGGTACACTGATAAAGGGTCACTCAAGGATCATACCAGTGAAATTTGATTGATATCCAAAAATTAGATTCTGAGAAAATAATTTGCAAAGTTTCCACTATATAACATATAGAGAAATGACCTCCGCCCATAAAATGCATATTTTTCTATCAGATCACAATAATTTTTTGTAGACTGATAAAGGGCCCTCAAGGATCATTCCAGTGAAATTTGGTTGATATCCATCAGTTAGATTCTGAGAAAATGATTTTCAAAATTTCCACTATATAACATATCCAGAAATGACCTCTGCCCATAAAATGCATATTTTCCATCCGATCACAATGATTTTTTGTACACTGATAAAGGGTCACCCAAGGATCATTCATGAAAAATTTAATTGGTATCTATTGATTAGAATCTGAGAAAATTCACTCTTTGCCATATTTGGAAATTAGCCACGCCCATTAAATCAATGTTTTTCATTGGATCAGAATTTCTTGAACAACTTTGAAAGAGGGTCACCCAAGGATCATTCCTGTGAAGTTTGGTTGAAATCCATCCAGTAGTTTCTGAGGAGAAGATTTTTAAAGAAAAGTTTACGACCGGACGCACGCACGGACGGACGGACGGAGGGACGCACGACGGACACAAAGCCATGACAATAGCCCAAGTGGCTTTCAGCCAGTGGAGCTAACAACGATTATTGACCCATTGTTGGGAGACAAATAGTCGGAAAGGGACTATCCTAAACGCTTCATACTTAAGTCGACAGTAGTACCAATCTAACACACAACGCCTAACACCCCCCCCCCTTTCATTTGACTAGTTTCCAGTCTAAATATATACCGGTTTATTGCAACCGGAAGTTGATTCTTCAAAATGGTTGCCGCCGAAGTTTGAGCAGGTTGTTTCAACTATTTACGAGTGTCCTGCCGTTCTTTTGTGAAAATGCCACGTGAAATCATCACTTTACAGCTCGGCCAATGTGGCAATCAAAGTAAGTAATCTGTTTTAACATTAGATAATACGCAAGAGACTCCCAGAGTGCGGACTGTACCCTCACGGAGGAAGAAAGAGAAATCTAGGGGTACCGGAAATCTAGACAGTGTTCCCACTGCTTTTTTAATCTGGGGGTAAAAATATGTATCTTACAGCATTATGCATCCCCTCTATACAACACAAAGAAGGCTGTTCGCATAAGTTGTGGTTACAAGCTTCAATTTAGGGATAAATCACCCCTATTTGGGGGGTGGGGGGTCGGGTCAAAAAGGCCCAGTGTCAGAAAGGCTCAGGTCAGAAAGGCCCGGGTCAAAAAGGTCCACTATAAGAGTTGACCAAAAAGGCCCAGTCAAAAAAGGTTCACTTTTTAACATACCAAGAAAAGACAATTTAAACTGACTTGCAAGTTGCTATTAGATACAGAGATTATTTTGGGATGGGCCGAACTGATTTTGAGGACAACCTAATTGATTTAGGCTAAATCTGATTACAGTTTTGGATGGGCCCCATATATGATCTTTTCAAATCTGATGCTTATTTTATTCTAGGATAGGTATTAAGGATTCTTGGGCCCACCACTTTTCCCAATGGCCCAACAATTTTGCATATGGCCCATCAAAATCTTAGATGGCCCATCCTGAGTTTAGTCCAGAAATATCCCTGAGATAAACATGTTGCTTATCAACATTATTTTTAATCATCTTTTAAGGACATCTACCTGGTAATTGTACTACTAAATCATTTTATTTAACTTTTTGTTTTTCACCTTGTACACTTATTATATGAAAATATTTTGCAATTGTCAATCAGGAATTAACATTTTCATGTTTACTCTTATATCAGCCAAGTATGATAAGTGCAAATATTTTAGCCTAGCAAATGAAGTTGAAAGTGTACATCACAAGATTGTCGATTAAATTGTATGATGCTACGTAGCAGAGGGCTTGCCACCTCAGCCTGAATGTATAAATCATCATTTCATAACAGCTGTTAAACACCTGTTATTTGATCAAAACCTAATTGACTCTATATGACATCACATATCGACTACCTTAAGTTCAATCTTAGACAGAAGGCCTTTTTGGTCAGTTTTTATAGTGGGCCTTGGACGGGGCCTTTTTGACCCTAAACCATTTTTGGGTTTTTGGGAACACTGCTAGATATCTGATATGTTAGCATTATGCCTAAGAAGCTTAGAGCCCTCATTTCATAGTAAATTAATACTTACATGTGATATTTCCATGGGCTCTCATAGGGAGATTAAGACCTTTTCGTAGGGAGATTGGGTCTCAAATAGGGAGATTTTGCGTAACGCACATTCTGGCTAAAATTGGGGTTTTTGCAATGCACATCTACACCATAAACTGACTATAATACTTTCCATAAAAGTTTCTTTTCTTTATTTTTTTACTAAAAGAAGGTTATCATTTAATTTATTTTGATATAGGATAGAAATGCTACAGAATTTGGTCTTATAATTTCAGAGAAATAGATGTTACAAATTCATTGTTTAGTTCTATGCAAATTTCAGGATCCCACAATATAGGTGTTTTTCATTTTTTTTTTTTTTTTGTAGATAATCAGTAGAAAAAAATATCTTTCCAAATTAAAAAGATGCAGGCCTTGCAACTTAGGAGGAGACTGTTTAAGTTTTTCTTTATTTCTTTGAGTAATCTAAAAAACCAAAAACACAATGTATATTTTTAATGGAGAGAACTTTCAAGGGGTTTGGTAGTCAAAAATTAGGTAATACTGCATTTATGCAATACTACTTTATGCAAAGTATGAAATTCTAGGCCTTGTAATTGGATACGATTTATTTCACTCTGTTGCCATGGCAACCAGAGTTCTTCATGATTTACAATATTCTGTGAAATATGAAAAGGCCTTGTCATAAGAATCATTTTTTTGTCGATTGTGTATGCAATCCAATGACTAGATTAGGTGATTTTTATGATTGTTGACGGATGGATGCATGGATGGACGGACAAAGAGACAGACCAATTAATCGTAACTGGCACTTACTGCTACTAAACTACGTTAAAAATAAATGGTTTTGATAGGAAATTGATGATAAACGTTGAAATTAAGAACAAAATATTCCGAGTTCGCGGACTTTAAAGACGTACACAGTAGAAAACGGATAGTGAAAGAGCTACCTCTGCAAATTAATCCATGTTGATTAGCTTAATGAGAAGCTCTGTGTCAGCAGTAAAGAGCCAGCGCACAATTTTGTTTTTTCTAATCTGTAACATTTGTGTTGACAAAAAACTTGATTGAATCATGCGATTTCAATTTCGAGAAAGATGGTTGCTGATTCATAAATTGTGTGTAAAGTCTGAAAACGACCCCAGCGACAATCCGGTGAAATCTCCGTGGCATTTAAAAAGCGAATGTCCGATGTTGCTTTAATTTCAATATCAATAATTTAATTTGAATGACGATTTGAGAACGCATGAGACAATTTTAACTTTTTGTAACTTTGATAATTTGACCATAAAACAAGCGTAGATCTACTAAATAAGTATCTTCGTCGAAATAAAAGTATGGCCGCTTCTTGTTTTACTTAGTTATGTGTTACGCCATGAGGGTTTTTCTGCGATGCCGCCTAATTTTATCAAGGTCGTGTGACGCGTCACTCAGCATATTATGTTCATCCTTTTCCTTCATGACGCTAATCGCGTAGAGTGGAAATTTTTCACGGCTTTTTGGAAAAGGATATTTACTTACGGCGGAAATTTACTGGCTGTGTTTTCAAACATTTAATTTTTCAAAATAGGTGAAAAAATTACAGCTTGTATGGGGGACTCTTAATATACAAGGGTCCCTAGTTGTATCCACTACATTTTTTTAAGTAATATTGAGTAACAATGTTTCACCCGGTTTAGATCCAGTTTCTAAGAAAGGTGAATATTGCTGATTGTCATAATTCGTTTCGTATACAGTGTGAAGGGTGATAGGTACAGTAGCACCTGTTTGTCGGCAATAGTTGATCTACCCGACGACAATAAAAGATGACACTTCTAGAAAGATAAACAACGCTTTACCCGATATTGGATTTCTGACTCCTCATTCGAGCATTCAGACCGGCGATTTTGCATTTCTGGCTCCCTGATTTTTGTTTCAGGCTCAAATTTCTTCAGGTCTGGAGAAATAGTCTCCCGATTGGGAGAGCGGGAGGAAGGGTAAAATATCGGGAGAATACGCCAAGATCGGGAGATATCACATGTCTGTTAATACCAAATTCCTGATTTGACAATAATTACAATTCCAAGGTTTGAGGAGGGCTTGGTGTGAGTTCTATTCAATAGTGGAATTGACTTTAGCCTCAAGATTCCCCTATTCGAGCAGGCTCCTGTAATCGATCATTCTTATTTTTGGGGATATTCTGATGTCTCAAGTTTGCAAATTGTCAGAATTATTTGTCTAAAAACTTTAGTAGAGAATGCTACAAAAGTGCTAAATTTTCTTAACTTTTTCTGCCCTACAATTTTTTTGATCAGCCATTTTTTAAAATTTTCAGGCCCTTAAGATGAAATTAGTATTGCTCGACTGGCATCATGTAATGCAGTGCTCTCAACAAGGGCCAATTTCAGGAATTTTCATAATTCCATGTTGGAATTTTAGGATTTTTTTTTTTTTTACAACTAAAGGAATTTTAACCTCCTCCCCAACATACACACCTTCCTTTTCCTGGACACTTTGTAAATGCTTGAGTCCTTGCTAAAATACATTACATTTTTACTCCCTAAAAGTCCACCATTCCAGATAGTTCTTTGAAAATAAGGAGTTCCAAGTTTTAAAAAAATCCTAGCTTTTAACTCCTAAGGGGAGTTACTAGCTTCGTCGGCACAATATTTTTAGCTCACCTGAGCACAAAGTGCTCATGTGAGCTATTGTGATCACCTTTCATCCGGCGTCCGTCGGTTTGTCGTCCGGCGTCCGTCAACAATTTCTTTAAACGACATCTCCTCCTAAACTACTGGGCTGATTTACACCAAATTTTACTGAAATGTTGCTTAGGTGGTCCCCTTCAAAAATAGCTAAAAGAATTGAAATCCATGAAAAACTCTGGTTGCTATGGCAACAAACAGTGAAATTTTAAGAAAATCTTTAAAATTCTACTTCTTCTCAACCAGTAGTCCTACAGACTTAAAACTTGGCATGGATGATCAGTTCATAGACCTGAATTGAAATAGCTAAAATCATTTCTTTTGGGCCACCAGGTGCGGAGCACCAGGGGGGGAGGGGGTAGTACTTTGGGTAAATTTTGTAATCTTCAAGCTGCTTCTTCTTCGGAACCAGGAGCCCTACAGACTTGAAAATTGGCATGGATGATCAGCTCATAGACCTGAATAAAAATAGCTAAAACCATATCTGTTGGGCTGCCAGGTGTGGAGCACCAGGGGGGAGAGGGTAATACTTTTGTGAAATTTTTGTTATCTTTAACCTTCTTCTGATGAATCAGGAGCCTGACAGATTTGAAAATTGGCATGGATGATCAGTATATGGACCTTTATAAAAATAGCTAAAACCATGACTGTAGATTCACCAGGTGCGGAGCACCATGGGGGAGAGGGTAGTACTTTTGTGAAAATTTTGTAATCTTTAACCCTCTTCTTCTGATGAATCAGGAGCCTGACAGATTTGAAAATTGGCATGGATGATCAGTATATGGACCTTTATAAAAAATAGCTAAAATCATGACTGTAGATTCACCAGGTGCGGAGCACCATGGGGGAGAGGGTAGTACTTTTGTGAAAATTTTGTAATCGTTAACCTTCTTCTTCTGATGAATCAGGAGCCTGACAGATTTGAATATTGGCATGGATGATCAGTATATGGACCTTTATAAAAATAGCTAAAACCATGACTGTAGATTCACCAGATGCGGAGCATTAGGGGGGAGGGGGGAGTACTTTGGATCAATTTTGAAATCTTTAACCTTCTTCTTCTGATGAATCAGGAGCCTGACAGATTTGAATATTGGCATGGATGATCAGTATATGGACCTTTATAAAAATAGCTAAAACCATGACTGTAGATTCACCAGGTGCGGAGCACCATGGGGAAGGGGTAGTACTTTTGTGAAAATTTTGTAACTTTAACCTTCATCTTCTAAAATAACCAGGAGCCCTTCAGACTCCAATATTGACATGGATGATAAGTAAATGGATCTTAAATATAATAGCTTAAAGCATGAATGTAGGGCCACCAGATGCGGAGCATTAGGGGGGAGGGGGTAGTACTTTTGTGAAAATTTTGTAACTTTAACCTTCATCTTCTAAAATAACCAGGAGCCCTTCAGACTCCAATATTGGCATGGATGATAAGTAAATGGATCTTAAATATAATAGCTTAAAGCATGAATGTAGGGGCACCAGATGCGGAGCATTAGGGGGGAGGGGGTAGTACTTTGGATCAATTTTGAAATATTTAACCTTATTCTTCTCCTGGATCAGGAACCCTACAGACTTGAAAATTGTAATGGGTGATCAATATATTGACATTAATAAAAATAGCTAAAATCATGACTGTAGGGTCACCAGATGCGGAGCATTAGGGGGGAGGGGGTAGTACTTTGGATCATTTTTGAAATCTTTAAACTTCTAATGAACCAGGAGTCCTACAGACTTGAAAATTGGTATGAATGATCAGCATATGGACATCAATTGAATTAGCTAAAATCATGACTGTAGATTCACCAGGTGCAGAGCAACTTAGGGGGAGGGGGAGTGCTTTGTTGAGAATTTTGAATCCCTACAGCCTTTATATTTGACATGGATTGATCAACTCAATAAAGAAACTTTAAAAGTCTCAGACTCAGCCTGTATATCTGGCATTGATTAGCTGATTACAGACCTTTTATGAAAAAAGCTTAAATAAATAATGACCAGGTGAGGAGCAGAGGGGGGGGGATTATTTCAAATGTTATCTGATTGAATAAGTGAAAATCTCTTTTTCTTTGGTTGCATGGACATACCTAGGTAATGAAGCTTTTTTCTCAGGTGAGCGACCCAGGGCCAACGGCCCTCTTGTTTGTTTATTTTAATTCAATAAGTTATAAAAACTAATATGAGAAACTGTGGAGTTTGGATTTGGAATGGGTCCTTAGACATATCTTGGGGCTAGGAAATGCAGCTAAGCTTACTCCAATCGTAGTTACGATGTTTTGGTATGCGACGCTAATACGGAAATTGAGCCGCATCTTCATTTTTCTTGCCTTGTATTCCAAGGATTCCAAACGTTCAAGTAAGTGTGCAAATAAATGTACCGGCAGTTTATTGTAACTTAATCCATCTTATGCAGAATTATCCGAAAAACTGAAGACAAGAAAGCTGTCATTTCAAATCTCTCGTCGAACATGTAATTGCAGACAATTTAAATGACGTCATTGGGATTTCCCCCTTCTCGGAAGGTACCTTTTATAATGTAAAACAATGACAGCCGATTAACCTTCCAGAAATGTTTTCCAGTAGCGTCTTTTTTTTCATCTAGATCTAGATCTATTCTTAATTTTTTGCCAAATTATATATATCTGTCAGAGCTGCATGAACTAGGTTTGACCCCCTGATTTAAAGAAAGGTAATGACGGATGCGGTAATGAAGCGTCACTAACCCAGCAAAATTGGGTATTCATAGACTGGTTGTTATAGCGACAGTCTATGACCCTGCGTGTTACACAGGACTTGTTTTGGTCAGCTCGATATGTGTATGCTCAGGTTGAATATCAACTTTTTGCACGCGTTGGACTAACTTTAAACCCTTTATTAGGTAAAATTGTAAAACATCCGGGGTCAAAGTACAGGACGTTTTCCTTAAATCTTGGACATTTTTTTTCGCCCAGGTCTGATTTTCCGGACGTTTTTTCAGTTATTCTGAATGTATATTACGTCCGCTTATTGAGAGCACTGTAGTTGACTTAATTGATTCTAGGTTAAAAGAAAGACGTCTCTTACATTTAGTAAGTTTGTTTCAATAGTGTGTGGTATGAGAATTTGATCTAGGGGATGAAAATTGTATAGATGCTCGAATTTCGGAGATTTAAGTCAGTGTTCCTTTGCGCAAACATCACATGATGTCAGTGTTCCACTGCTTTTTCATTTTTGGGGTAAAATGGGTATTATACAGTGTGCATGTACCCCCTCTATATGACATATTTAGGGGTAAATCATCCCCATTTGGTTTTTTTTGGGAACACTGTGATGTTCGTAATTATGTAACCTATCTAATTTTTTTTCACATAGAACTTTCACAATTAAGTTTATGCTTCTTTGAGTGTAGTTTACTTGTCATTTTAAAAAGCACTTGCATGAATGTTTGTCATATTTAGATGCAGTGATTAAACAGTTTTATCTTATACAATTTCAGTTGGCATGGAGTTTTGGAAGCAGCTGTGTGCAGAACATGGTATCAGTCCAGGTCAGTAAAATAAACTTTGATATATCCTTACAGTTTCTGAGTTCCACCCGAAGTACGGGAGAGTGATTTTGGTTTCAAAATTTTCGAAGATTGTAAATCTTTTTCTTACTCAACTGAGAATTTACTAAAGAATTGAGTTGGAATCATTGTTGATTCATGCTAAATTTATTACTTATCTACAAAAACATGTATGTTGTGGATACTCTTAGACCATTGACTTTGGGTGGCTATCAATGAAAAAAAAAGTGTCTTTTCACAATCAAATTTTCAACTTGAACATCTCAGTTGTGTGATATTATCATCTTGCATTTTCTGCAATAAAGGTAAAACATGATAAAAAATAATATACAACAAAGTAATTCCTATAAAGAATTTTCTTTTCAAATATTTGTCAGGGATGTGGAAATACAGAGATTCCCCACTTGTCCCTGGACAAGTAAAAGCTGATCTATTACTTTTCCAGGATCAAAATGAACTTGTCCACAAAAAAGTAGGAAGATAAATATTGAGAAAATATTGTTTTTAATGAAGAAAATGCTATAACCCAGCATTTTCTTCATTAAATACAAATTTTTCTCCCATTTGATACAAACAAAAGGATGAGTTTTCTCCTATATCTTTTTAGTACTGTATCAAGATTTGCTCTGGTATCTACTTGTCCATGGACAAGTGGCCTGGAAAAATGTACTTGCCCGCAAGTAGAAAAGCCCATGTCGGACAAGTCGGGCATAGGAATTCCACACCCCTGCATTTGTGGTAATATATAAATGAAAATAAATCGCCATCTGATGGTAATTTATTTTCATTGCTATGTTATCACAAAATAGTCAACACTCAACACACACAGTATTTGGCCAGGAATCCATTTTCTCAAACAACATTTCAATCTGTCTGTATGAATTTATTTGATATAAATGTAGTTGAGAAATGACAGGATCCATATTGAATAGTTTCCGACATTAACCATGTTGGTCTTCTCTCCAGGGGGTATGCTGGAAGAATTTGCTACAGAAGGAACTGACAGGAAAGATGTCTTTTTCTATCAGGTAATCAGGGGTGGGGAAATTCACTTTTTCTCTACTTGTCCCTGGACAAGTAAAAGGTTATGTTTTAGCTCCACTGGCCCAAGGCCAGCAAGCTATTGTCATGGCGGAGTGTGCGTCTGTGTGTAAACTTTTTCTTTAAACATCTTCTCCCAAACCAATGGGCAGATTTTAAGGAAACTTGGTAGAAATGATCCTTGGGTGACCTTTTACTTTAATTGTTCAAGAAATTTTGATTGACCCTCCTAATATTGGGTTGGTAGGGAGGGGCATTTTTTCACGTAAAATTCTTTATAAATCTTTTCCCAAACCATTGGACTGATTTCAATGAAACTTGACATAAATGTTCCTTGGGTGACCCTTTACTTTAATTCTTCAAGAAATTTTGATTGACCTCCAAATGTGGGCAAGGCAGGGAGGGATATTTTTCACTTTAAAATTTTTAGAATTTTTTTCCTCCCAAACCATTGGGCTGATTTTAATGAAACTTGGCATGGATGTTCCTTAGGTGACCCTTTACTTAAATTATTCAAAAAAATTTGAATGACCCCCAAATATGGATGTGGCAGGGTGAAATTCGGGTTATTGAAGCCAGTGGAGCGATACAGGCCCTCTTGGGACTCTTGTTACTTGTCCATGATCACAATGAACTTGTCCACAAAAGAGCATATGGTAAATTGATTTTAAGAAAAGACTGTTTTTAAAGATGATGCTGAAACCCAGCATTTTCTTAATTAAAAACAATCTTATCTACCCTTTGATACAAACATTAAGCTAACTAATCTCTTAGATCTACATGAATGTAGTACCATTCCAAGATTTGCCCTTGCATTCACTTGTCGATGGACAAGTAGTCTCAACAATTGTACTTGTCCGAGGATATAAGAGCTCATGTCAGACAAGTCGGGATGGGAATTCAACATCCCTGAGGTAATTTTGGCAGATCTAAGGGGCCAATGCAGGGTCAACAGAGTTGACAATATGTTTGAATTAATTTATTGATGAGGAAAACTGGAAATACAGTTTTCTATAACTTGTGATTTATCATTTAAAGGATTATAAAGGTAAAAAATGTTCATCTTTACCATAATAATAGATCTCCTTGATATACATCTACTGATGACAAGGTCATCTGATAAGGTCAAGGTCATCTTTCAAGGTCAAGAATTTGAAATGCTTGTTATTTGCAGGACATTCATGTTTCACAAACACATCTGACACATTTATTCAGATCACTACAGTTTCCACCTTGGGAAGAAAATATTTTAACAAAGTACAGACAACATATCTCTGAATTATACATGTATTTATAAATCATAATTTTCCATTTTGCTGTTCTTTTAAGGCTGATGATGAACACTATATACCCAGAGCTGTTTTGCTGGATTTAGAACCAAGGGTCATCAACACAATAATGAACTCTCCCTACAGTAACCTATATAACCCAGAAAATATCTACCTCTCTAAACATGGGGGAGGTGCAGGCAACAACTGGGCCAGCGGATACACACAGGTAGAGCTGGGTTTCAGTTTGCCATCAACAAAATGGGGTCCCAAGGACTAGATCAGTAGGCTCATATGGGTCCCTGCTAAAGGTTTGCTGGTCGCTGTTTGGACCTATCCAAATGATTTTGTGTAATCATTAGACCATACCCTGGAATAAACTACACAATGTATTGGATAGCTTTATACCTTTAGGATCAACTTCAGAAAAGAATTTAAGATTGTATAAAATAGTCTTCAATTTTTTTCTGTAGTTGATCCTTGGGACTCACAGTAGATAGTTTTTAGAGTCTGAGTCACTTATATAAGAGTCCAAGACTCACAAAACCTGCATCCCTTAAAACCCTGGCTATATATCTTATAACTATACAAATATCCGTGTGATACCATCCCATATGATATTTTTTATATCACATAGTTATTTTTAGAACAATGATATAATTGGGTTATTTTTAGAAACTTGCATTTCAGTTAGAAACATCGACGAAAACAAGACAACTAGAGGATCTAAGATAAATATAATACATTCTTCGTGTATTGTATGAAAAAAATATCTAACTCGGTTGTGAAAATTGATAAATATCGAGGCAGAGCCTCGACAATTATCAATTCTCCCAACCTCGTTAGATATTTTATTCATACAAAACACTAAATACATACATGTATTATATATATATATATATACATCTAACACAGAAAATGTATTAAAATCTAAATTGTGTTACACAGTTTTGGTAAGCCTGCCCTTAAAACTTTTCAAATTATAACCCACTTTGCATGTGCACTTGTGTGCAAAGCAGGGTATGAATTGCAAACAGTAAACATCCTTTTGTCTTTCTGAATGCAAGGCTGGGAATTGAATCTTCACTTTTGTGGTATCCTGGGTTCAATCCCCATCGACGGCACTCATCCTTTCTGAATTTTCATTTCAACCAACAGGTTGATATTTGTAGACCTATGTGGGATAACAGCTGAAGGCTATGAAAGGATAATATGGTACATGTAGTACCGGTGTGAGTAATACCAGGAATCCATTGTTAGGTGCTCAATCCATTGCGATAAAACTGAAAGATAGTTGAAAGTGGCATTAAACCCCATTCAAACAAACAAATAAGTTTTGTTATTTAGCATTCAAATTCAAACTAGGAGATAATGGCTTTGATATTTGGATCTATTACCTGACCAAGTACATGTGCAATGAATCTGACAATCTCTCAGTAGTTTAATCCTGTTTCCTTTCCCCATCCTGTGTAAAGACAAACAGTCTTAGTATGGTCAAATGTTACTGCAGTAAAGATAAATAAACAGAAATACATTCTGTGTAAACCAGAAATAAATACATATCATTATGCTCTTTTATTTGTTATCCTGAACATTTTCTACGTTTCAGTGGCTTTTACCTTATAGGTAGTGATGGGCCGATTAATCAATTATAATCGATTATCACTTGGTTCTGGCTTCCGACTGTGATAATTGAATAAGAAATTCATAATCGATTAATCAGGTCTTATCACATAAATGAAAGTCAACATGTATTATTTTCGAATTTTGAAATTCAAAACTGGCATGAGTTTGATAGCTCAGGTTGAAACAGTTGTAACTGCCTATATGTATATAGGCGGTTACAACTGTTTCATGCTGAGCCATGAAGTTGGTAGAAAAATCTTCAAAAAGAGTCTAGGTCATAAGTTTTAACTTAACTTCCACATTCTATTTTTCAAATAATGATACTGGGAGTGCTGTATCAATTTCTAAAAAATTGACTGTACAATCAATCATAAGTTGACTGTTCCAACTAAAAACGGATTATTGATTGTAATTTGATACTGTATGCCCAACACTACTTAAAGGACAAAACAAATGTACTCGGTGAATTGTTTTTCAGGCGGAGAAGCTGTATGAAGAAATCTTTGATATAATAGATAGAGAGGCAGATGGGAGTGACAGTCTAGAGGTTAGTTCTGGAAAACAGTCTAGGGTTTTAAGGGACACAGATTTTGTTAGTCTTAGACTCTAAAAAAAGTAGCCAGGACTCTCAAAACTATCTGGCATACAAGTCTATCTAGGATCAACATCAGAAAAAAAGTTGAGCTCAAAATAGTCCATATAAATGCAATGCTTTCTTTACTTTAACCAGGAAATAATATCAGAAAACCTGTAGTGCCCCTTGTCATGCTGAATCTCCCAAAAGGAAGTAAAGACCAAGATCAGACTGCACATATGAACAGGCTTATCTTTGTCTACATATTGTGCCAAAGCAGATTTATTAGAGGTGAAGCTTTACAAGGGTTAAGGAGTAATAGCAATTATTTGTTTTAAAACATGAAGCCAAAAGCAATTGAATGTTAAAAAAATACAGTCAGAACTGTCATTAGCGTTAACCAAAGGGACAAGGCAAAATTGGCCCCACAAAAGAGTAGGCCTCTTAACAGATAATTTTTTTGTTAATCAGCAAGTTACCTGTCATGGTTCGATGACTTGAATGACTTATGGGGACACACAATGGATGCAATCCAGACAATTGAAAATGACCGCCGGCTGCATACCAGAATGTTGCTATTTACAGTAACTTTTAAGAGCAATTTTACGCCGTTGGACCAAATCTGCCTGCTTATGGCAGTTTGGCCGCTATTCTTAAGTGCCCACTCACACAGTTTTGACTGTATTTCAAATCGATTTAAAAAAAGAAAACTTTTCAGTATAATGTTTTCATAAGCTCATTCTAAAGTTTTGAAATTGTTTAGATTTTTAGGTAAATGGGGTGTAAATTTGAGACAGTTCAATTTTCAAGGCTAATAAATATCTCTTGGATGAGAAGTTAAAATTACCTAAAATTAGAGAATGAATTTTTCTTATGAATATTAAGGGGTGTCCTATTTTGTCATTCCATACCCGATTGTGCAGAATCAGGAAGGGGACATATGTGACCCATCACACAAAAAAGGACCATCTGGGAACTCAAGAAAATGAATATTTGAAAAGAGATTTGGTCCAGCATTGGTCAACCAAAGGTTGTATTTCAAAAATTCTTTTACTGGGAGGTAGATTGAACATTCTAGATTCAGAAAATAAGCACATTGCGAAAAGTTTTGACTCTAGTCAGTCTGCGCAAACCCGGTAGTCTGACTAGAGTCGACATTTTACACACTGCCCAGCTAGTCCCTTTTCACATGTTGTGGGTACTCATTGGAAACGTCTCATCTAGACAATTCCAATGAGTACCCACAAATGAAGTGTTTGGATGACAAGAGATTTAGATCGTTATGTTGCCTCTTATCTGGTGGCCCAATGGATATGATATTTAGTAGTGTGTCATTTCATATCTGGTCTCATCAAGACAATTCCAATGAGTACCCTCAACATAGTCTTTCTAACTTTTTGTCTCTCACCAATGGTTAGAAAATGGTAGGCCTATGAAGGATAGCAAGCTGGAGGTGCTCCAGCTGTTGTGATATATCTGAAAGATTGTGAAAAAATGTTGTAAAACCCCATTCAAACAAAACCCTTAACAAAGTATCTTGATGAGAAATAACAGATTTAAATTGTCATTGTTGACTTTTACCTTGACTGACATAATGTTAATATTTCAGGGTTTTGTATTATGTCATTCCATAGCTGGTGGTACAGGGTCAGGCATGGGGTCATATATTCTAGAGAGACTCAATGACAGGTAAGGTTACTGATTAGGTAGTCTACAGCCAACAGTGCTTAATAAGACAGTAACTGAGGGTTCAGTGCAAGGCTGTATTAACCCTTGTCGTGCTGAACCCGGAATATTCCTGCTGTGGCAGGAGGTATAGACGAAGATCAGCCTGCACATATGTGCAGTCTGATTTTAGTCTATACCACCTGTTTTTCCCATTTCAAGGCAGATTTGTTCTTGAAATTGATTTTCTAAGGATTTTAATTCAGCATGACAAGGGTTAAGTGTCTATGTCTATACAATGTATAGACACTATGTACAATCTTGCACTTAACCCTCCAGTCATTACTTGATAAATTTTATTGTATTGCCTTGTGAGGAAAAAAAAATGTTTGAAGTGCCCAGTATTGTTACAATAATTGTAAGCCATCATAGCACTATTGGTCGAGCATGAGACTATCAATTATGAGGCAGGGGTGAAGAATTTCCATGCCCGACCTGTCCAACATGGGCATTTCTACTTGCGGGCAAGTACATTTTTCTAGACCACTATTAAGTGGACAAGTAGATACCAGAGCAAATCATTATACAGTACTAAAAAGATAAAAGTCATCCTTTTGTTTGTATCAGAGGGAAGAAAATATTGATTTTAATCAAGAAAATGCTGGGTTACAGCATTTTCTTCATTAAAAACAATATTTCTCAATATTTATCTACCTACTTTTTTATGGACAAGTTCGTTAAGTTCGTTCGTTAAGAATTCAGCTTTTACTTGTCCAGGGACAAGTAGAGAAACTCTGTATTTCCACATCCCTGCATGAGGTTCCAGGTTTGGTCTCTGACAGCGGCCGAATCCTTAACAACAATTATGTGACACTATTGAATGGAAAAAAGTAAACCTTTGTGGGATTACGTCTGGAGGCTTTGAACAGATGTAATGCCAGTAAAACTAGTACCAGTGTGGCACCCAGGCTGTGAGATTGTAGGATACCTTCTATTTCTTAACGCTCTTACTAAACTTGACCTTTTGGTTGGGAAGAAATCTCTCAAAAAACACTTTTTCCTGGGAAATGCCTGATGATTTTGAAGTTTTGAAATTGAAAAAAGAATGTTTTCCATAAACTGAGAAAAAATCAAAGACTTGTGAGGCTCTCTATGTTGATGCAGATTGGATATGCTATGGTGACATTGAAATGATCAATTGAAACAATGCAAACTGATGAGGGAATACTCATACTTGAATGCCCTCCTACCCTGGAGAGATGTCGAAAAATTCTCCATATTCCTCTAAAAATAGGGTAAGCATGTTTGTGTAGGCTGATCCTTGTCTATACTGTTTGCAAATGCTTTGTGTTCAGCGGGACTATGCCATGGACATAATGGAAGGACTCAAGTAATCATGTAAAAAATGTGTTGTTGCTTATAGAATTCCCATGCCCGACTTAACGGACGCAGGCTTTTTTACCTGAAGACAAGCACAATTTTTGAGGCAACATGAGGGTGGACATATAAATACCAGCAGGATCTTGGAATAATATTAAAAATCTAAGAGATTATTTAGCCTTAATTTTGTATAAAAAAGTAGAAAACATTGCTTTCAATGAAGAAAATGCTTGGTTCCAGCAATTTCTTCTATAAAAACAATGTTTTCTCAGAATTTATCTATTTTCTTTTTTCTTATCCACCAACAAGTGGAGAAAATGTTTATTTCCACACTCTACTGTTGCTACTCTTTAATTTTTCTTCAACCAGATTTCCCAAGAAGCTGATCCAAACCTATTCAGTATTTCCCAACTTGGATGAGATGTCAGATGTAGTGGTACAACCTTATAATTCCATACTAACCCTGAAAAGGCTTACACAGAATGCTGACTGTGTTGTGAGTATTGTGTAGATTGAAACCATTAATACACACCATGTTGTATGCTTAGTGTATCAAAACTGTTATCACACTGACCTACAAATTTAGGTTAGATGTAGTGATACAAACATTTAACTCCACAATTGCAATTCAGTGAAATAAAGATAGACCTAAACCGCATTATGTGGCTGAATTGTATGCATTTTATTTCTGTTTAAAAGCAATAGGTATAGATCCAGATTCAAGAAATCCTCTAACCATTGACTTGCAAGCCCAGTGAGTTTGGCACCTGAGAAAATCTTATATTCCTTCCATAATAATTAATAGATTTCAAATGAATTTTTAACTTAGAAGATTTTATTATTTTGTTGTGTAATTTAACGATTATTTGAAAAGGTTTGCAATTATAAGTGTCTATTTGATTGGGTATATACATTACAACCTACTGTCCCTATGTTGAGCGTAAATAGTTATGATGGGCAGATAAATGGCTTATAATCAATAATCAGTTGGTTCGGGCTTCCGACTGCGATATTTGACTAAGAAATTTAATAATCGATTAATCAGGTCCTAACACATAAATGAAAGCCATTATATTTTGTTTACAGAACAATCATCAGTTATATGGCTCAGCATGCAACAGTTGTATCTGCCTATATGTTTATAGGCAGTTACAACTAATTCATGCTGAGCCATGGAGTTTGTAGAAAAATCTGCAGAAAAAGTATTTAGATCTTGAGTTTAAACTAAACTTTCATATTCTATTCTTCATAGGAATGATGCTGGGAGTACTATATTAATTTCTAAGAAAAAAATTGCACAATCGATTATTAGTTGATTTACTCTTCTTACTAAAAACCAACTATAGATTGTGATTTGAAACCGATTGTCTAAAACTAGTAATCAGTGATAAATATCTTTTTAACAGGTTGTTTTGGATAACACAGCATTAAACAGAATAGCAGCAGAAAGGTTACACATTGAAGCTCCCTCTTTTGAACAAATTAACCAGTTGGTAAGTATGGCCTTTTTTCATTTCTCTTAAATTATTAAATAATTTCATTTTCACGTAGGTGTGTTCATGAATTAAGTATTATGGTTATGGAGTTAATATGCTAAAGGTAAAATCTGAGGGCAGAGCCCAAGGATTTTGCTTTGCATATAACTCTCCCCCCCTTCAGACTTTATTTATGGATTTATCAACATCATAATGAAATTATAAACTAATATATTATAACACGATCACAAGTATGAAATATCTTGAATACACTTTCTGGGTGTAAAATAGTTTAAAACCATTTTGCTTGGTTAAAAAGTAATGAACAAATAATAAACTGACATTGGGAGAATTTCACAGAAAGCAAAGTGCGTCATTTAGCATGTGGGCTCTATGACATCAAAAGCATCAATGTTCCAGGTAAAGATGACACTGAGTATAATAAATGGACAGAGCTATCTGTCAATGCAGTAAAACACAGTATGACACATGAATTTTATTGCGAATAAAGTTCTATTTAATTTCTTCTTATTTCATATATGCGTTTATGCCATCATGTTATAATTGAAAAATTACAAGATCACGCATGTCTTTTATGTGCTATGTCAAAAGTCTTATGTTTACACGGAAGTGAACCACTTAGAACTATTTTATGACAAAAAAAATAAAGTGCATTTGTAAAAGTAAATTCTTGAGCAGATCCCAATTAACAAATCTTCACATTTTGTCTCATTTTGTCATTAAAGAAATAGAATAATCATTTCTTCCTTTTTTTAGCTCACCTTAGCACAAAGTGCTCAAGTGAGCTTTTGTGATCACCTTTTGTCCGGCGTCCGGCCGATGGTCCCCTTCCAAAATTGCTAAAATAATTGAAATCGGTGAAAAACTCTGAAGTTGAAAATTTAGGAAAATCTTTAAAATTATTCTTCTTTAGAACAAGCAGTCCTACAGCCTTGAAATTTGGCATGGATGATCAGCTCATAGACCTGAATAAAAAAAGCTAAAGTCATATCTTTTGGGTCACCAGGTGCGGAGCACTTGGGGGGAGGGGGGAGTTCTTTTGGTTAATTTTGTAATCTTTAACCTTCTTCTTCTTCTGAATACGAATCCCTACAGCCTTCAAATTTGGCATAGAGGATCAGCTCATAGACCTTAATAAAAAAGCCAAAATCATATCTGTTCGGCCTCCAGGTGCGGAGCGCCAGGGGAGGGGGGTAGGTATTTTGTGAAAATTTGGTAATCTTTAATCTTCTTCTTCTTTTGAACCAGGAGCCCGACAGATTTGAATATTGGCATGAATGATCAGCATATGGAACTTTATATAAATAGCCAAAATCATGACTGTAGATTCACCAGGTGGGGAGCACCAGGGGAGAGAGGGTAGTATTTTTGTGAAAATTTTGTAATCTTTAACCTTCTTCTTCCTCTGAACCACAAGCCCTACAGAATTGAAAATTGGCATGGAGGATCAGCTATTAGACCTTAATAAAAATAGCTAAAACCATGACAGTAATGCCACCAGGTGCGGAACAGCAGGGGGGAGGGGGTAGTACTTTTGTGGAAATTTTGTAACTTTAACCTTCATCTTCTAATGAACCAGGAGCCCGACAGATTTCAATATTGGCATGGATGATAAGCATATGGATCTAAAATAAAATAGCTAAAATCATGAATGTAGGGCACCAGATGCGGAGCATTAGGGGGATGGGGGTAGTACTTTGGATCAATGATGAAATCTTTAACCTTATTCTTCTCCTGGATCAGGAACCCTACAGACTTGAAAATTGTCATGGGTGATCAATATATTGACATTAATAAAAATAGCCAGAGTCATGACTGTAGGGTCACCAGGTGCTGAGTGTCTTTGATCACTTTTAGCTCCACTGGCTAAAAGCCACTGGGGCTATTGTCATGGCGTTGTGTCCGCCGTGCGGTCGTCCATCCGTCTGTCCGTGTGAGCGGTCGTAAACTTTTTCTTTTAAAATCTTCTCCTCAGAAACTACTGGATGAATTTCAACCAAACTTCACAGGAATGATCCTTGGGTGACCCTCTTTCAAAGTTTTTCAAGAAATTTTAATCAAATGAAAAACATGGATTTAATGGGTGTGGCTAATTTCCAAATATGGTAAAAAGTGAGTTTTCTCAGATTCTTACTGATGGATACCTATTAAATTTTACATGAATGATCCTTGGGTGACCCTTAATCAGTCTACCAAAAATTAATGTGATCGGATGAAAAATATGCATTTTATGGACGGAGGTCATTTCTCTATATGTTATATAGTGGAAACTTTGCATATCATTTTCTCAGAATGTAATTGATGGATATCAACCAAATTTCACTGGATTGATCCTAGAGTGAACTTTTATCAATTTACCAAAAATCAATGTGATCAGATGAAAAATATGTATTTAATGGGCGGAGGTCATTTCTCTGTATGTTATAATAGTGGAAACTTTGCAAATCATTTTCTCAGAATATAATCGATGGATATCAACCAGATTTCACTGAAATGATCCTTGAGTGACCCTTTATCAGTCTACCAAAAATTATTGTGGTCGGATGAAAAATATGCATTAGATTTGCTTTTTCAAGAATTTCAAGCCTGTGGAGCGACTCAAGCCATTCATGGCTTTCTAGTTGAAATCTTTAAACTTCTTCTAATGAACCAGGAGTCCTACAGACTTGAAAATTGGTATGGATGATCAGCATATGGACATTAATTGAATTAGCTAAAATCATGACTGTAGATTCACCAGCTGCAGAGCATCTTGGGAGGGGGGAGTGCTTTGTTGAGAATTTTGAATCCCTACAGCCTTTATAATTGACGTGGATTGATCAACTCATTAAAGAAAACTTTAAAAGTCTCAGACTCAGCCTGTATATCTGGCATAGATTAGCTGATCACAGACCTTTTATGAAAAAAGCTTAAATAAATAATGACTAGGGGAGGAGCAGAGGGGGGGAAGGATTATTTCAAATGTTATCTGATTGAATAAGTGAAAATCTCTTTTTCTGTGGTTGCATGGACATACCTAGGTAATGAAGCTTTTTTCTCAGGTGAGGGACCCAGGGCCAACGGCCCTCCTGTTTTTGTTTTTTTTGTTTTTTTGTTTTTTTTTGAGTAAGATCGATAAATCTTTCAATTTTGAACCTGGAAAAGCTATCTTTTCACTTGTGACTCCACCACTCATGAAAATATAGCTTTTGTTGTTCACTCAATGAAACATAAATTGATCTTACAGTGGAACAAACGATAATTCATTAAATATTCCTACAATTTAACTACATTCAGGTTTCTACAGTGATGTCAACTTCCACAACAACGTTGCGTTACCCTGGTTACATGAATAATGATCTGATTGGCCTAATTGCATCACTTATCCCCACACCTAGACTACATTTTCTTATGACAGGATATACACCTTTAACTACAGACTCGCAGGTAACTAACATAAGCTGGTAGCGTGTCCGACTCAATCTAGAGGTCCCGGGTTTGATTCACAGGTTACTTACATATTTTTGACCGTCATACGAAAAGGGACCATCATGGAAGAGCGTTAAGTGTCAACCCTTGTCAGTCTGCACTGATTGCGCAGACTGACTAGGGTGGAAACTTTTTGCACTTTACAAATTTTCTGCATCTAGAATAATCAGTCTGCCTTCCCATGAAAGAATTTCTGAAATGCGATCTTTGGTTGGCCTGGTCTAGAACCAATCTCTTTTTCAAATATTTATTTTATGAAGTTCCCAGATGGTCCCTTTTCGTGTGACAGGTCACATTTATGCCCCCCTTCTAAGAAAAGGGAAAGAAGAGGTGGAGGTGGTATATTGCTCTGCACTTTTCAGTCAGTCAGTCCGTCCGTAGACCAGTTTTGTTTGGAGCATATCGCAAAAAGTATGCAAGCTAGAATCATGAAACTTCACAGGGGATAGATCTCACTGAAGAGAAGTGCAGTGCCCAAGAACCATAACTCTGCTCATTATATTTTTTGTGTTATTGCCCTTTGTTAACTGAAATGACTATACCATCAACCTTCTCTTTTTGGTGTTAGAAATGTTTTACAAACATCTCTTGTTTGTTATTGTTATATGATATATTTCACACACACCAACCCCTAATATATGCACTGTCTGTCTTTCTGTTTGAACAGTCATTACTTTCCTATGGTTATAAATGGGAATAGGAATAGAAACTATGATTAGTTCTAAATAAAGACAGCAGAGATGTCTTTTGATGCCTCTGCATCAAGATCATATTGTTGTCATTCTGTCTGTTTGTCTGTCTGTCTGCAAAAGTTAACCCAGTTACCCAAAGATTCAATATTTACAGATACAGTGCTCATATTAATCATGATGATAGATCTTATTGATACGTATATGCAAATATTAAGGTCATGAGACATGGTCAAGGTCATCTGTCAAGGTCATTTTTTGAAAATTTACAGTTATAGGGGTATCTGTGTTTTACTTACACATCTTGTTATCTCTAATTCACTTACTTTCCCTTACCTGACAGATATTTGGATTTAAAGGCCCGCCAGAATAAGGTCCCTAAAGAGAATGGTCTCTTGGTACACATTTTGTTCCTTAATAAGAAACTTAATTCTGACTAAATGTAAATATAAATATTATTGCAATTTTCTAAATAATCCTATGTTGTAAACACTCATTAGAATAATCTTAATGGGAAGATTCTATTGACTTATTACAACATAGGGTTAGTTTACGATAAATTTTAGACTAGTACTTTATACTTCATTAGATATTTTGGTTATGGAAGGAGATTTTGGAAATGGTTGCATGATAAAACTGGTCGCTTACTAGATGTGGTCGCTTGAGCAAGATTGAACCAATTCTGCTTATTTTGAACATTTACATTCCAAAATCTTCCACAATTATTTGAATTAAGAAAGCCGTTACAAAGATAAGAGTGTACAACTGATTTTTCGACAAGACTCGAAATTGAAAACTCTTGATAAATACACACCTACGTTCAGGATGATAAAACAGCTTGAACTGTTTAAAAATTATACCCTGCCTTGCTCAAACTCTTGTGTGCAAAGCAGGATATAACTTGCAAACAACTTGTTCCGTTTGGCATCCTGAACGCCTGGCTGATGTGCATTTATGAATTGTTCATTCAGGTTGCCAGTGTAAGAAAGACAACAGTGTTGGATGTAATGAGACGATTATTGCAGCCTAAAAACATGATGGTCTCTACTCCAGTTACAAGACAGGCGAATCACTGTTATATTTCTATATTGAATATTATACAGGGAGAAGTGGACCCTACACAGGTATAGTTGATTCTTTCATTTATAAAGATAAACTTTTCCACAATTTTTTCCTTGGATAATGGAAATTTTAGTAGACTCTAATAGATAGGAGGAAATCATTTACAAATTCATTGCATGTTAATTAAGTTGGCCAATTAGAACAGGCCTGGAAGATCAGGAGTATTACATTTACTACGTTGCGTATATGTGTTTGGGTATTGTTGCTGGCTATATCCGAGAACCTCTCACACGGGGGCAACCAGTTATAGACTGATCCAAATATCAACTATCAAAATTGCATAGAATAGGCGATTCTGATAGTTGACAGTGAGACCAGTCTATGCCTGGGTTGAAACTGGGCTAGAAATAACTTGACACTCAGAGAAAGAGAAGGATTTGAGCTGTGCTCTCAATCTGTTGGTTGCTAGTTCTAATTATCTAGATCTAGATATGATTTTCATACTATCAAATAATTAACAAAAGAAATTGAGATAAGACACAATTTGTAAACAATTATGATCTAATTCCACACAGGTCCATAAAAGTTTACAGAGAATTCGAGAGAGGAAACTAGCCCAGTTTATTCCATGGGGACCTGCCAGTATACAAGTGGCTCTGTCTCGTAAATCTCCATATATCCCGTCAGCTCACAGAGTCAGCGGTCTTATGTTGGCAAACCATACTAGTATATCAACGGTAAGTATGAATATCAACACTAATTCGGATCTTTGCTTATATCTTTCTTAAGCAATTTAAACTTGCAGGCAATAAATTTTTCTTAGCAGTAAGTGCTAGTGGTCAATACAGGCCCTCCTGGGCCTCTTGTTTTATGAAGTAAAGTCTTTTTAAATTCTGAAAATGAAAAATTTACAACTTTTCTCACCTAATTTGTTATCAAAATCTTTGATCCTATAATTTTCAAGGATTATTGTTGAGTTTAAAGCATACTTTACTATCCTTTACTCCAGTTATTTGGAAGGACACTAGTGCAGTATGATAAACTACGTAAAAGAGAGGCATTCATGGACCAGTTTAAAAAGGTCTCCATTTTCCAAGATAATTTAGACGAGTTTGATAATTCAAGAGAATCTCTCCAACAACTTGTAGATGAATACCAAGCGGCCACAAAACCAGATTATTTATCCTGGGGAGCTCAGGTATACAACTATCTTCATATTTTTTTAACCCTTTCATGTATGTTCCTAGGACCTTCTTGTGATTTTAAAATTGAGCAATCATTGTGTAACACAAAGAAATTGAGCAATTTCCTCTTTTTACACAATATTTTCAATCAAGATGGATGATTTCTTTTCAAATTGATTCCATTTTTCTTGTCATATAAACCTCTTACGATTGGGTTCAGTCCAAAATGACAAAGAAATGAGAAATTGAAACAAAGAACAGTTAGTTTATGGAGAAGTACTTGAATTGAATATTGACTGTAGAAATGGATTTGTTAAGCCTTTTGCATACAAAGACTTGTTCAATATCTTCAGAGAGATATTCAGTTATTTTCTACACAATTGCCCCACAGGAAAAAGAAAGCTTTGGAAATAACATCCTTGAAACATTATGATGAACATCCGAAATTTATTCCACTTGTCCAGAGAATAATTGATCAACCCTCATTTATATGTGTATGTATATATTTCAGGCTGGTGCTTCAGGAGACAATTTATGAAGAAATATTACCAATGTTGAGGTGAAATCTCTAATGTTCTGTCCTTACATGAAATTTTCTGTAACAGATGATGAAAACTTCTAAAGCAAGAAAGAAAGAATGATGGCCACTTAGTCTTTGTAAAAATGATATGTTTCATAACCTTGCCATGCTAGAATTTTGTTGAAATCAAAGTGCTTAAAGGACTGGGAACAATTTATTTTGTTAGTTGCATCTATAAAACATTCTTTGTTAAATACAACAAATAGGCTCAAATATTAATGTTGCAGGTAAGGTCAAACATTTGTCTGGATCAAACCAGATTTCAAGATAATTCTGGGGCTGATGTTTCCCTTGGGGAGGAGAGGCACCATTTGAACAAATTATTTATGTAAGTCAATGTCACTCCTGCAGAGCCAGTGCCAACAACTGTTGTTCTTTGACAGCCATTTGTGTTTTCTGCCAAAGGCCATTATCATATCTTCAGCTTAATTCTATTCAAATATTTTCTGCAACTTATTTCAATAATTAGACTAGACTAGGTGGTTCGATCCTCGGTGGCAGCAAATATCCTTTCTGACATTTGTCTCTCACCAATGGGTAGATAATCGTAAACCTATGTGAGATAGCAGTCAGAGGCTAGGAAAGGCAGTTATAGTAGTACTGGTGAAAGAAATACCAGGAATCCATTGTAAGGTGCTCCGGCCAACGCGATATAGCTGCGAAATTGTTGAAAGCGGCGTAAAAGCCATTCAAACAAACAAATCTAGACTAGGTTATTCAGTTGAAATTATTAGATCCAGCTGATACACCATCACAAAAGTTTAGATTGATCAAAATTTGCTGTTTAATCCCTGCTTTTTACATGCCTGCAAATTTATGATTGAGAAAACATTGTGAAAAAAGAAGAAATTGCTTCTGACAAGCAATTTCTTCTTTTTCCACAACATTTTCTACCCTATAGAAAGGTTATTTTTCAAATTAAATCCATTTAAAATTTTCGTCTGCAAAACCTTTGAATTTGGACAGGTCCAAAATTTTGTAAAACAGGAAATGGTTAAGGTAGAAAATATTTTAGAAATGCAAAAATTGATTTATAAAAGCAATTTCTTCATTTTCTGCAATGTTTTAAACCCTTTTCTTGAGGTATGTCTAAAGAGGGATTGTCTGGAAATGGGTTAATCAGCTTTGAAGTATAGAGAATATTTTTGCTGTATAATGGAGTTTCCAAATAAGATAAAACATTGATTGCAATTTAATTTTGTATCTCTCTTGTTTTGTACATATTGTGAGATAGTCTTTTGATATGGTTGATAAAAAAGAAAGAATATTATTTGTTTCTCGTTGTTCAATTTCTTCTTTTTGGCTTTGAAAGAAAAATACTTGATACATCCCCTTTTTATTTAAGCTGCCTTATATTTTCTGCAATAATTACATATTTCTACCCATCAAATTTGTGTTCAGTTACATTTTCTCACATTTCAATGTCATAAATATGATTATTTTTTCAAAAACTACAAAATTCCAATTTTCCACATTATTCATCAAAAAACCCATTTTTTGACCCAAAATTACTCAAATCGCAAAGAAGGCATTGTTTTATATTTTTTTCTATGGAAAGGTGGATACTTCCGGAGTACTTTGGCATAGGTTTCATTTCTGTTCTAAATTTGTCCAGGTTGACCCTCTTTTAGTCTTAGTTTGACTGGACTATTATATATTGTGATCACTCGAGATCTATAATAATAATAATAAATTCTTTATTTAGAGAAGGTAGCACATTAAGCTTACAACATACATTGATCAAACAGATAAATGGATGAAAACTTATTTTCAATGAGGCCCTCTATAAAACAAAATCAAGCAAACAATAGGAATTGAAAATGAAATGAAAATACATTTGATTTACATATATACATATACAATGTACATACATATGCAAACACATATACATACATATATATACACATATATATACATATATACACACATACATATACACATACATACACACACATACATATATACGTGCAAACACATATATGCATACACACACACACATACATATATATATACATACATACACATACCTATACACACTTGAAAATGTTTTACAAAAATCAATCACAATTATAGATCGAAAATCGACCTAGAGATATGCCAAGACATACGCAGCAACATGTGTTATATAATTTGATTGAAAACAGTATGATTATACCATCTAGATAGTGAATTATATTGAGTTAAATATTTCTTTATCATACCTTATTATTTGACAATAAATGCTTCTTCAAAGTACTCTTGAAATTTGATAGATTATTGATGTTTCTGATGTGTAATGGAACGTCATTCCAGCATTCCATGCCAGTAAAGGCGAATGATTTTTTCAAATAATCTGTCATAGGAGTGCATTTGTGAGATATTTGATTGTTAAAACTTGATCTCAATTCATAGAATGAATTATTGCTCACTTTTACGAAACCCGACATATACGATGGAACTAGACCATGTATAGTTTTATAAACCATGAGAATTGTGAAATATTTACATCGGTTTTTAAAAGACAGCCAATTCAATGCAATAAAATTATCTGCAGTACTAGATCTTTTCGGTTTACACAAAATTATTCTTGCGGCCCTCTTTTGGATTTTACTGATCCGCTGAGTTAAAGATGATTTGCATTGACTCCAAATGATGCAACCATAATCTAAATAAGGTGTAATGTAAGCATTATAAAACATTTGTTTCATATCATCAGTAAGGAAGCTGTTAATTCTTTTAAGAAGGTAAATCTGTGATGATAATTTTGAACATTATTTTTCAATGTGAATATTCCAGCATAATTTGCTGTCAATATGCAGCCCTAATAGTTTTTGAGACGTTACATTCTCTATCTCTTCATGGTGTACTTGTAATTTTAAAATAGGTGATTGCCGTAGCCTTTGTTGGGAACCTATTAGCATGCATTTCGTTTTAGTTGGATTCAAAATCTTATTGTTAAACTTACACCACTCTTCAATCTGAATAAGATCATGTTTCAAACTTTCATTAATTAAATCTACTGAAGAGTTAGTCTTGTGTAGAGTTGCATCATCAGCATACTTATCAAGGTTTGAGGACAAACCAAGAGGTAGATCGTTAACATAGATTAAAAATAAAATCGGTCCAAGTATAGATCCTTGAGGCACTCCAGAAATAACTGGTTTCATAACAGACAAAACGTTTCCATTTTTAACTGCTTGTTGTCTTTCACTTAAATGAGATCGAAATAAGTTACAAGTGTTAGGAGTAAAATGGTGGAGCTTAAGCTTTAAAAGAAGAATATCGTGATCTACAAGATCAAATGCCTTTCTAAAATCAAGGAATACAGTTCCAATCAGTTTACCTTGATCAATGTCATTTAGCCAAGAATCAACAAGTCGAATTAGAGCTGTCTGGCACGAATGATTCTCTCTAAACCCAGATTGATTCGCAAATAACACTCAAGTTTTTCTTAAGTAAGTTTTAAGTTGATTGGCAATATGTCTCTCAAACACTTTTGACAAAGTTGGTAAAATCGAAATGGGACGATAATTGTTCGGATCGCTTTTATTTCCACCCTTGAAAAGAGGCGTCACAATGGCCCTTTTAAAGGGTGCAAGTCAAAACGGCCCAAAGTCAAAACGGCCCATAGTCAAAACGGCCCGCATTTCGGTCAAAACGGCCCGTAATTTGGTCAAAACGGCCCAAAGCAGATTTTTCATTCGGTCAAAACGGCCCAAATAGAAATTTTGTCTCAAATAACCCTTTGAAATTATAAAGCAAACTTATTTTCTTATTATAACGTCTAAGATTAATGTTACCGATTACGCCAATGCTAGTTTCGACCTACTTAGCACCCTTTTCTTCTTCGGATTTTTGATAAAAATTCTCGAAAAATGAAAGGAATTGGTTCTTGAAAATCGAATTTCGACTGTTTTAACTTATTGGCAGAGTTTTACATACGTATAAAGGTTGTTATTGTTTTAGAATTTAATATAATCATTACTAATCTTATTGTTCGTAACTATCGCAGAAAAGACGTCTAGTAAAATATAAATTCCCATTAAAAAAGATTCATGTAAAATTCTTTTATAACGAGAAATCAAATGTGGGTAAAATTCAAAATCTTACAAACTTTTTTCTTGTGAAGTGTGCCAACTCTATATCAAGAACTGCTAACGTTAACAGTGTATTTTTAAGTGCATTATGGGAACGGGTTGGAAAAAAGGCATATTGGGGAAATGTGTAATTTCTGAAAAATTGGGATAAACTTTATTTTTGTTGTTTGGGGTAGACTTAGGTTCCGTGTATATTTTAGCCAGAATAAAGTTTTGTTTCTCCCTTGGTCCTTCAAACTTATACTGAAATACGACAGATCATGTCTTATTTGTAATATCAACTTTCTATAAGAAAGATCATCGGCTTTGTAAATTGGGAATTTTACCTGATTTGGGGAAAATTGGACTTCTTGGCATGCTTTAAGGTTTAATCGTGTTGATGTATATATTATACATTCAAATCGTGATTATAGTAATTTTCAGGATTGAAATCGGTGCTTTAAAAGTGTGCTCGCATAGGACTGTATTTTCCCACCTAATCAAAAGCGGCATTTCATAAATAAAGCTGTTTAAAATCAGTTCGGCCTATTTGATGCCACACATTTGTAAAAGAAATAGGCCTGCATAAGTTTTTAACTTCATGTAAACCTTTTTTTCAATCTATAATAATAATTTATTTTTTATCGGCAAAGATAGGAAAAATAAAGCAAATTAAATGTTTGGGCCGTTTTGACCGATTGTAAAAACTGGTTTGGGCCGTTTTGACCAAATTACGGGCCGTTTTGACTCTGGGCCGTTTTGACTTTGGGCCGTTTTGACTGTAAACCCTTTTAAACTCATGTGGGAATATACCTTTTGATATACAGTTGTTTATAATGCATGCCACAGGTTGTGAGATAAAGTCTTTGCACATTTTCAATATTTTTGGTCCGATTCCATCAAGCCCAGTTGATTTACTACTATCTAATTTTTCTATGATATTTTTTACTTCTAAAACGGAAATGAATTTTATGTCGAAATAACAATTAGATAGTTTACGATCAAGATTATTTTCTAATTTTTTGAAATATTGCGCATCTAATGGAAGTTTGTCAATAATTTTAACTATGTTAACAAAATGGTCGTTTAAAGTATTTACTATATTGTTGGTACCTTCAACTTCTATAGAGTTCACACATAACTTAGACGGCAACTGACAGTCATTAGTGCTTGATTCTGTTACATTTCGGATATTTTTCCATATAACTTTGGTGTTAGAATTATTTTTAATTGCATTGTTAAAGAAATGTTTTTTGTTTTTTCTTATAAGTGACGTAACTTTATTTCTCCAAATTTTATATGATGCGAAATTGCCTACATGCGTGAACTTATTTCTCTTCAAAATAGCATTCTTTATTTTCTCATTGTACCATTTCGGTTGTAAATGTCTTTTTACGCGTTTTTCTTTGAAAGGTATATGTTTTTGGAGTAAGTTATTAACAACAGAGTAGAAATAATTCAAAGCTTCATTTGGATCATATATTGTTTCGGTGATGTTGAAATCGATGCAGGATAAATCACACATGAATGCATTCTCGTCTAGTTTAGAAAAGGAACGATAAGTAATTGTTTTGCAATTATTTTCATTATGAAATCTTACACAACTTTTATAGGTTAAAGCAATGGGATAATGATCGCTTATCGAGAGTTTAGGAACTAATATTTCAGATATAGATCGCTTATTGGTGGTATAAATGTGATCAATTATACTTGAGGAATGTTTTGATACTCTTGTTGGTGTGTCAACAAGCTGATAAAGACCTAAGTCTTGTACCAATTTTGCCCATTTCATATTATTGAAAGTCGAAGTCAATGAAAAGTGGATGTTAAAGTCGCCCAATAATATATAATCAAGACTAGTTGCATCGGCAATATTTAGTTGCTTTTCATATTCGTCGATCCAAATTTGATTACTGTTTGGTGGTCTATATGCGAAGTTTAGTAGTACATTTTTACTTTTAGGTAAACGTAGTTCTAACCAAATACTTTCTATATTTCCAATTTCTATATCTTTTCTTCTTTCAAAACCTATTTTATCGGTTATATATACGATGAGACCACCCCCTAACCTGTTATATCGATCTTTTCGTTCGAACACGTAACCGTTAATGCTTAGATAAGAGTCATTAGTATTTTCTGTCAGAAAAGTTTCAGATAATCCAAAAACATCAGATGAGTCCTTCGTATTAAGCAGTAGGCGAATTTCATCTAATTTCGGGAATAGATGCTGTATATTTAAAGAGCTAATGTGTATTCCCTTTTCTCTAAAATTGAAGGTAAAAACATCGTTAGTACATGACACGTTTTTATTGGTTTGGTCATTTTGATTTAAAACATCTATCAGTGATGGTAGTGTCAATGAAGTATAATAATTATTGCAAAGAGTCCATAGTTTTAATTTAGTCCACTATTTTGATTGGATTTCCTTCAAACTTGAACAGAATGATTGTAACAACATAAGGATTAATTATTTCGAAAACGCATGAGTTCCGTTAAGTTTCACAGGAAAAGGGGACTTTTAAAAATAAGCTGCAAATATCCTTGTAGACATGATAGAGCCCAGTTTTTATCTTATTTGCTTCAAACTTTTACAGAATGAGTGTACCAAATTGAAGAATTGGTCTTATGAAAATAGAATCATGAAATTATCCTCGCTAGCGCGATAGAGAGAAGGATAATTGATAGCACATTTTACTTTTTCGAAGTTCAGCGATGCTTCGTCGTTCTTTGTTTTTTATGCCCCCGTATCGAGAGATCGGGGCATATTGTTTTACTCATGTCCGTCCGTCCGTCTGTCTGTCCGTCCGTCTGTCCGAAAACTTAACCCGAAAACTTAACCTTGCCAATATCTTCAAGCCTATTCAAGATACAAAGCTAATATTTGGCATGATGATAGATCTCAATCAGGGATTATTTTGGGATGGACCGAACTTATTTTGAAGACAAACTATTTGTTTAAGGCTAAATCTGATTACAGTTTTGGATGGGCCCCATATATAATCTATTTAAATCTGATGCTTATTTTATTCTAGGATAGGTATTAAGGATTCTTAGGCCCATCATTTTTCCTAATGGCCCATCAATTTTGCATATGGCCCATCAAAATCTTAGATTTTATATGTAATTGAATAGGCCATGGGCCATTGGCCCATTTCAATGGCCCATTCTGAGTTTGGTCCAGAAATATCCCTGCTCAATGATCCGCTGGTACCAAAGTCAAGGTCATGTGACAAGGTCAAGGTCATCTGTCAAGGTCAAACTTCGAAAAAAATGCCGTTACGGGGGCATTCGTGTTTCAAAAACACATCTTGTTTCTGTTTATTTAACGTCGCTGCCGTAGAATTTCTCTATAACAGCTACTTAACCAAGAGACAGTTAGTTGTTTGCGGGGAAAGTGAATTGTTACCAGACAGGGCTACTACTGATACTCGTGCGTTGACGTCATCTATTTTTAGCACCGACACAAAGCAAAATATATCATCTAAAAGATAATTAGTTTGATGTTTGACCTG
The DNA here is from genome assembly GCA_948146395.1 of Fragum whitleyi. Classification (NCBI taxonomy): domain Eukaryota; kingdom Metazoa; phylum Mollusca; class Bivalvia; order Cardiida; family Cardiidae; genus Fragum; species Fragum whitleyi. The sequence continues at coordinate 23,302,041 of OX411556.1, forward strand.
TTCTGTTCGGGGCTCTAACTCGTAATCTTAGGGTTCAGAGTCAAGTGCTCTACCGACCCAATTAATAAGGTTGACATACATCGCCGAAATCAGCAGACGCCAAGGGCGTAACTCCCATTACGCTATTTACGCAAGTGCGTAAAAGAAATAATCATCAGTTAAAAAAAATAATTGATGAATTATCATAACATCGAAACTACAGCTTATTCAAGCTGTAGTTACGGTGTTTTGATTATTCACCAACGCTCAAATCATATAAAGGGACTGGACGGAGGACATTCATCTTTTGTCACACTCCACATATCGCCTTTATCCTATATATTCTTTGGTTGTCGTCTTCCGAGTGCGTATAAATTTCAAAGTCCTAGTTACGCCTATGACGCCACCATCGTTGAACCGATCAGATGTCGCCGAGTTATAACAGATGTCGGAGTGTTTATGTGACAGCAGCTTTAAGAAATCATTCATTCGGATAGGGAGAAAATGCCGAAGTATGGCTTTTGTGTCGAACCTTTTTTGAGGAAGAGTGTCATTCAGACCGCAAAGAGATACATGTATTCGGCTTTATTAAAGTAGAAGATGAAAAAACGTTAGAAATTTTACCCTTCTTTGCATGTGGTTACGCATGCAAAGCCGAGTACCTTTTCCTCTAACGTCTCGCAAACGATTTAATCTTGAGCGTAGGACTGTATCATGTTCTCGGTCTAATGACCTTTTAATACCATTGACTGTCCTTGCGATAGCCCCCTGGTCACAGTTATCGAAGATTTTAGTCCTTTTTTGTCCCAACGTATCGAAGTACATACAAAGTACATCATCGTAACGAAACGGTTTGCTCTTTGATATTTCTCGGAATTCTAGGTAATTCGTAGTACTACGTGGTGATTTGCAAAAGTCGAAGTTCATCTATGAAGATCAGCGTGGCTCGGACTGCTTGTCGCTCGTCAAAGTTTATCGGTGAGAATCGGAACCGCTCGTAGCATATCGGCGTTATTCGGGATTCATCGCCGTTGTAGGAGGGTTGATTCTGTTTCCGAAGAATACCAATTTGCAGACTGAGAGCCACGACGATTACAATAGAATTCTCTATGTTTAGAGACAAATTTGCGGCGATTATGTTTTGATGCTGATTTAAGTCCGAATAACTAGTACTCAAGAACGCTGGTTTTAAGTCGAATTTGAAATTTTGGAAATCTGAATGAAATCGGGGCCTGTAGGATTGGGAGTAAGGGCTCGTCGATGAACGGGGGGGGGGGGGGGGGGGGGTATAAATCCCCGGACTGATAAGTAAATGCCAACAAGACGCATAAGCAAAAATAAGCTAGGTTGAATTGTTGTCAACAATTATTTATTTATTTTCTAAATAGAAGTGACATATTTATTTTAAGAAATGTTAAGGTCCAGGATACTTGTTAAAGGGTTCTTGCATTTCTATACTGGGTCTAAGACAGTGTGTAAATTGAAAGCCGACTGTATTTGAAGTATCCGACGTTCGTTACGTTCATTGACGTTACGTTTTCGACTTCACCGTCTTTCGCTTACTCGCGGAATGATATCATGAGTAATATCTAATAGAGCCTTATATAAGATAAACGTTATTTTTTCTAAAAGTACAACCTGTAATAGTCTTAAATGGCAGTAGTATGATTAAAATATATAGTTTGCCTCGAAAGTCAATCCGGTTTTATGTACTCGGACTATTTTACGTTACCATGGTAAATTGCGTAATACGACGGTAATTAGCCGTTCGCGACGTTAAGACTGGCGACACGCTTTTAAAAAGCATACACCGCAAAATTATTGATATTCATTTAAAATAGAAAATATGGCATCAAAAATTGTCACGAATTCGTCTGATAAGCAGCCGAAAACCTACAAACCAAAAGTAGTTGACGGAAAACGTAAACAATTGAAAGGCGGAATGAAAGGGACTGATAGTGTGATCGACAAAGGTAATTTTCAATTAATCTTAATTCAGCTACAGCATACATGTATATTTAGGGTTTGTTTAAGCCGCAAGTAAAAGGCCATTAATACTAAACCTTCTTTGATTTATCAAAACTTTAACCAAGATTAGAACGTTCTGCAAAACTAAAAACATAGAAAATAAAGTTCATAGTGGATAATTGGGTAATTATTTAAATTTGTATAAATTCTCAGATCGGTAAGAGACACGTTTTATGATTTCGAGTTTTGACAACGTTATTTGAGTATTTCTAATAACTCAAATACTTTAATTAAATCAGAAATTTGTTGTTGGTGGAATTTCAAGTTCCTGTGGCATTAACCTAGATGTGAAACAACACTATTTTTCATACTGGTCAATTTTTTAAATTGTTTGCCTACGACGAATTCATCTTAATTGTTTGATCTGTCTTTTGTAGTAGCAAATATTGTAGAAAATGATATTTAAAAATGTCATACGTTATTTCTCCCTTTTCTATGATTTTCCATCTGTATCTGTATGTGTACGTTGTAGAATCCTTAAAAGGCTTTTATACAACGGAAGTGTGTGTTCTCACTCACTGTTTACTCACTTTTCGAAGGTCGCTTGTAAGCTGTTAGCTTCTGATGACCCATCTCTTTGGTATCTTCTTAAGTCTTTGTCCAAATAACAATTTGGACTGAACTTTTGTGGGAGGGTGCGCCAATGTATGTTTAGACGTGACTTAAAGGAGTTTATACTTGGAGCCATTATTACTTCACTGGGTAAAGAATTCCAGTTGTCTACTACTCGTATACTGAAGGTGTTTTTTCTTGTGTTTGTTCTTGCTTGTTTTTTGAACAGTTTTAGTCTATGTCCTCTGGTTGCTGTTGTCTTTGAGATTTGTAGAAGATTTTCCCTGCTTGTGGAATCGTAGCCGTGAAGAATTTTGAAAACCTGTATCATATCAGATCTCATACGCCGATATTCTAAAGATGGTAATCCAAGATGTTTGAGGCGTTCTGTGTATGGAAGATTTTTAACTTCTGGGACTGATCTTGTTGCTCTTCTTTGGATATTTTCCAAAGCTATTTGATGTTTGCGTAGAACAGGTGACCATACACTGCTAGAATATTCCAAGTGTGGTCTAACAATGGCCTTGTAGAGATTCAGAAAAATGATTTTATTGAGGCAGGTAAATGTTCTGATAATGATTCCAAGGTTTCTGTTGGCTATTTTTATCTTGTTGGTGATGTGTGCATCAAAATTTAGTTTCTCATCAACAATAACCCCAAGATCTTTTTCTTCTTTAACATTTTCAATCTGAGTTTTGTTACCATTTCCGTCATAGAGATAATAGTTGTATGGTTTGCGATTTTTTCCAATGTGAAGTCTTTTACATTTTTGTGTGTTGAAGTCAAGGTCCCATCTCTGTAGCCACTGGTAGATCTGGTCAGTTGTTTCTTGTAGTTTTTCACAGTCAGATTGATTATTTATTACAGAGTATGTTTTCGTGTCATCGGCAAAGAGTGTAACTGGTGTTTTTGAAAATTCAGGAAGATCATTGATATATATCAAGAAAAAGATTGGTCCAAGCACACTTCCTTGAGGGACACCACTTAAGACTTTCTCTTCTTTGGATTGTTTTCCATTGATCACCACTGTTTGCACTCTATCCTTTAGGAAGTCTTGGATCCATTTTGTTGTTGTTGTTGATTGTATAATCCTCCTCTTGTTAGGAGCACCGTTCCAGGAACGTATAAATCCAAACAAACGAATTAAACTGTAACTTCTCGAACACAAAAAACAGAGTTTATTATTTACGAAAGGTTGACACGGTCGCCATTACAGTTCGGGTTTTGCAATGCTAGCTTCTTAATATGTATTTTATAGTAAAAGTCTCTAGAGATTTTCTCGACAGTGGACGTATGCTTAAGCATCCCTGGGACAATTCTCAGCACAGATTCAGCACAAAGAAGAACCTTCATTATGATGGGCCAGGAGTTGAAATGTTGTGACCATACCGCCTCACCCAGTGTGCTCGTGATGTGGCTTTTTAGGAGGTGTATGTACCTTTTACGAATGTCGTAGAAAGCTGGACAACGTGCAGTAAGGTGCAAAAGGTCTTCTTCTTCAAGAAAGTAATGCTGGCAAATAGGGTCTACTGTACCACTAGAGAATTTGTGAAGAGTTTGTTGGAGATTGTATGTACCAGTCAGGAATCTGGCTTTCACCGCAGCTTTCCTTACATCAGATACTACACAGTCTACACATGACCATACGAGATGAGTTTTACCAAGTGCAAGACTACTGGTTGGCAGATATTTCAGCGTGGACTTGTTTTTTACATCACTGATGAGTTGCTTGGTCCAGTGATCATTTACAGCTTTGTTGAAGGTTCTTTTCCATTGTATTTTTGTTTGAGTGCAGCATACCAGTTGTGTGATTGTAGGAAGTTGATATAGATCCAGGATGGTTTTCAGCTCATGGAAGAAACTTTTGCTGTTGTCCAAAGAACAGGCTAGTTGCCTTAGCACGAAGCTCTGGAGTGTCTGGTTTTCGCAGGTGAAAATGTTGAATGCTAGACTCAGTTTCCGTTTGTGTAGCTCAGCCTCTACCGGTAAAGCACCCAAAAGTAGTAATACTGCGGAGTTGGCCGTTCTCTTAGGAAGAGACTGTATGTTCTTCAGAGTTTGAATATGGTATTTCGATAGCATCTGTAGCTGGGAGTTGGTAATTGGGAGTACTTCTAAGCCGTATAGTAAGCGTGGTAAAACATAGGCTTTGTAGATGATGAAGGAGGTTTTAGGGTCAAGCCCGTTACAACCATGGAGGCCCGTATTCATTAATGAGTAACTGGTTCGCCTGGCGCGAGAGATACTTTCACTAATATTTATTGAAGTTTCGCCTTTTCCAGATCGAATTAGTCCAAGGTGCTCTGCTTGTTTCGACTGACTAAGCTCTGTATCGTACATGGTAATTTTATGGTCTGTACGGGAGCCTTTGAGGGAGAGATCTATCAGCTTCGTCTTCGTTGGGTGAATTTTGTATCTATTTCGATGAGCATACGTTGTGGAAACATCCAACATGGTCTGTAACTCGTTGGTTGTCGAAGCTAGAAGAGCAACATCGTCTGCGCATGTTGGACTGCCAATGTAGTTAGTTCCTAGTTTTAGCCCTAACCGTCTATTGTGAAGGGTGCTGAGAAGATTGTCTATATAAATTTTGTAAAGATGGGTGGACAAGATACCTCCCTGACGAACACCCTGTTTGATAGGAAAACTTTCACTGAGAACGCCAGCCCATTTGACTTTCGAGGTGATATTGTTGTATAGCTCTTTGATGATCAGCCATAGAGTGCCATCAACGCCTTGTGAAGCCAGCTTGTTTAAAAGAATACTGTGGTGTACCACGTCAAAAGCCTTTTGACTGTCCAGAGTGGCCATGAGAAGTCCATCGCCACAACATTGTGCCTCAGCCTTCGCCTCGCTAATTAGGAGGGATGCAGCAATCGGGGAATGTTTTTCCGTAAAACCGAACTGTAGATCTGATTGGTAGTAGCAAAGCTTTGAGATCAAGGCATACTCAAACACTTTTCCAAAGGTTGAAGTCACAGTAATTCCTCGATAGTTCTCCATTATCTTTGGATCCTTTCCTTTCTTAAGCACTGGAGTGATAACACCACGTTTAAAAGATTCAGGAACAACTTTGTCACACAACAGTTTATTAAAAAATGCTGTTAGAAAAGGAGCAAGCACAGATTTTCCATATTTGAAATGTTCAGCTGATAGCCCATATTCATCTGCTGCCTTCCCACTGTTTAGGCTGTCAATGGCTTTGACAATATCATTTTCGCAGAAAAATAGTTTGTTGTTTTGCTCTTGGAGTAAAGAATGGAATGATTCACAGTTCATCATGCTGAGTTGCAGATATATGTCGTCATAGTCATCATTCTTTGGAATGGCAAGATCCTCATAATACCTTGAGAAACACTTATTCTGTTCAAACTGGTTGAAAACCTTTTGCCCATCAGAGATAATACATGAAGAGTTACTTTCCCTGGATGACTGGGATTTTTTAATAAGCTTATAAAACATATCGGATGTTGGACTGTCTCTGAGCTTCTGGTAGAACTGTTTACGAGCTTTGGCTTCGTCGGAACGTTGCTGACTTCTGAGCTGTTTTTTGGCTAGTTTGTTCTAGAGGTATAGGTTACCACTTGAAGGCTTTCCAGCTTGGCTCCATCTAGCATATGTTGTCTTAACCGACTTTAGAGTATTAAGTACTTCTGGAGATACACGACGTTTTGGCCCATGTAGTTTAAGGACTTTGGACGGTGCTGAACACATAGCGGCATTGTTGATACAGGATGGCAATTTTGTGATATAAGCGTCTATGTCTACACATTTGAGTCGGCCTGCACCATTAGCAAGAGATGAGCAATACAGTTCATGGTTGAGATCATTCCACATGATAGTCTTATGCTGGACTTTCTTGATTGTATATTTCTTTGGAGGACTGCAGCCGATGGAGTACTGAAAAACAGCCTGAACAGGTACATGAGGAGATACATTAACAGGGTGCCTCTGATGGATATGGTATGTTTCAACACTTTCAGAATCTGAACACAGAATATAGTCTATCTGAGATGTAACTTTATTGTTGAAATGATAGAAGGTTGGAGTGTCTAGATCACTACCTGCCAGAGATAAACAGTGTTCTTTGACAAATTCTTTAAGCACAATATCATGTTTGTTGTTTCTGGTTTGTAGGAGCGTTCCATTAAGGTCACCACATAAAATTACTACATGAGAGCCACTGTATCGGACAATAATGTCGTGGATGGTATCCAAACATTCACGATAGTAAAAATCAGAGTCTGGTTTGTTTGTGGGAAGATATGTATTTATAATGCAGAGTTTCTTGTCTATATTGAGTTCAATAGCAATAACACGCTCATTACCAACATCAAGTTTTGTCACTTTGTCAGATAGCGAATTATCCCAGATAATGGCAACACCAGCCCTTCCTCTTGGTATTCGAAAGTTAGAAATGTTCTCATTTGAGTCATGACATCGAGGAAAGCACCCAATGTTGTTTAGGTTCTGTGTAAGCCAGTCTTTCTGGAATTCCCATAGCCAGTGTTCTTGAACACACACGATATGATTTTCAGTACAAAGCTTCTGGAGATAATGGTGATTACCCACGGCCCCATCAATATTGCAGGATACTATACTTAGTTTCTGTCTAGATTGAGAGACATCAGCGTCTGAATTGTGTCTGGTGGAATTTCTTTCCGCCCGGGAATTTCTAAAAAATACTTCTTAGGTTGGTTGGAATTTTCGACTTGTAAGGATAGGGGAGACGATGCTCTGCTTACTTGCTCTTTGTCAAGGTCACAGGTTGTTATTGGGTTTAATACGACGCCATCATTATGGGCTGGAGGTACACCATCGTTATTGGCTGGCAGTACAGACTGTTTCACCATACTTGGAGTAATAACTTCTGTTAATGTCGGAGTTTGTTCAGTTGGAGACATGTTGACTTTAGTCGATGTGTGGGGTTGAGACTGAGGTTCAGTTACTAACGCTGGATCAGAGGATGGAGGTTGAGGCTGAGGCACAAGTGTTTCTGGCAGACGAGTCCTGACAGTAGCGGGACTAACGTCCTGATGTGGATTACATTGTTGATTGTTCTGGGTTATTCTCTGAACATTTTGATGTGTCTGTTGTAGATCGCGAACTGGTTGAGCGGAAACTGGAGGGGAACCAAAAGCGACCGGAGTGACACCATGTGAGGGCGGTGCATACACAGAGGGTCCAATATTCGGAGGCTGTGGGAAGACTGGAAGAAAAACATTTGGCGGCTGAGTAGGAACATGTTGTTGATGATGATGACTGAAGACTGGTCCGCATGGTGCGGGCGTAGGTTGATAGAACATCTGGGGGACACCCGGGGTAACATGCCATATTGGATTAGAGCGTGGTAAGTTATTCGCTGAAAAGTGGGACTGCATACACAGAAAGTTCAGTTGGTTTTGTATGTTCATCTGTGTTTGAATATTTATTTGGTTTTGTAGCATCATATGCGATTCTAAGTTAGAGAGTCTGCTTCCCATAAGACCTGCTGTGACATGTTGATCATGGTGAGCATCCGTGGATACATTTGGGTTTGTTTGAGATTTCTCATGATCAAATTTCTCTAACGCACTCTTGAGAACAAGAACAGTGTTTTCGAGATCATTCACTTTGGATTCAAGATTAGATATATAGTACTTTTGAGCTAACATAGTTTCACTCAGTTCTGGTTCTGACTGTTTTTTGGTATGTGCCTTTTTCTTCACTACCGGTTTTTTCACTTGCGAACTAGTATTATGCTGTTGGGTTTCAGACGAAAGGTCAATAACATTAAAAGAAGAGCATACCCGAACATTGTCAGTTGGTGTCCTTGGATTGTTTGGGGAGCAGGTTTCCGGCGCCTTAGGTTGACCCGACAAACATTGATTGCGGCAGCCCTGTACTGTAGAACTGTGAAACATACTCTGTGTTGGAGTCTGTTGAGCTACACTATCTAAACAAACAGAGTCAGTAATAAAAGAATGTGTGTTGGAGGTATTATCATTATTATTATTACGAATTTTACCATTTACATTACCACAGCTTGTGACGTCAAGACTCGGTTGTATGTCTATAGTTTCACTGCTAGATACTGCAGGACGCACTTCGCAGCTAGAAACAGATGACTGTACAGACGTGCACAGGGATGGATGGACGTTAGTTTCGGTCTGATCAAGCGATGGTTGAGATGTGACATTGGGACTGGAGTGGAGTCCATCAGCTTGGTTCTGAAGCATGTTATCGTTACACAGAGCACAGACATATGGGTTTTCCTTTGGTATTCTGCCAACAGATTTAGAGTCTAAGCCAGTACAAGAGAAATGAAACCAGAGGCAGCACTCTTCACACATTATAGTTTCTTGCTCAGCTTTTAAGTCACAAATAGGGCATAAATAAAGAGAGTTACTCACTATATGTTCTGTTTGATTGATAATGGATAAAGACACACTTTCCTGCTGAATATACCTCACTGTAGCATCTTTTGTACCAGGGCTGGCTGTTTGGACATGATCACATTCTGTCGGAGCAGATAGAGTACCACTGATTTGTTCGTTGATAATTTGAAGACTGTCACATTCCGCTTGGATAGTGTCACAAATAGGTCTGAAAAGTTCATTTTCAAAAATATCAATCCTGTTACCATTGACAAGAATGCTTGAGGTAGTATTGTAAAAGTTTACAGTAAATTTGAGTTGAGTCCCTTGGGTACCGTCCTTCTTTTTGTTGAAGATTCGAAAAGTGGAGCCTACTTCGTTCTCACAGTCATCTTCGTTAATACATGATGTTATATAATAATCAGTGAAGAAACTTGAAGCAAAGAGGTTTTCGACAAACACTAGTTTGGCAAGTTCAAAAGAAGCTGTACTAAACTTGAGCACAAAGTTCTTGTTGGGTTTTATTTCATAAGACAGATGCTCATGGCTACAATGATCCAATTTCTTTTTTAATGCTTTGGCTTTGTTAAGAATGTAAGTGTTTCTGAAGACTCCATGGTGCTGAGGTCTGTGACTTAGACTGTCCAGAGAAAGGTTGCTATTCGAGATTTTCCTGCCAAATTTACTTGTCGGCTGCAGAGACATTTTGCTGACTTCAGTGGACACACGCAGACGATGATTAAAAGAGTTCTATGTGATGATAAAGATGATGGTAATAATAAAAGAGTCTGGATAAAAAATTGTACTTCTCTTTCGAGGTTAAAAATTATGGCATGGCCCTGTAGACTGTAATGGCGGCCGGTCTTCCACGAGGCGCGCGGGAAAAAATTCAGTTTCCCAAGACGTAATTGTTTAAATTGCGCTGAGCACACGATAAAAGAAACACAGAACAGCTGTACAGTTCATTAGTAAAAGAACGTAGAACTTAAAACTTTAAAAGTCAACTAAAACTTCAAATAAAAGTAAAAATTTTTACTTTTAGCATTTTAAAGTTTCACCTGTGATTCCATGGTTTTCCAGCTTTTTGAGTAGCTTTGAATGAGAAATGGTGTCAAAGGCCTTACGAAAGTCATAGAATATTATGTCAATGTCTTTTCCATAATCTAAATTTTCTGTCCAGTCATCCATTACTTCTAACAGTTGGAGAGTGCATGATTTACCTTTCATGAATCCAAATTGGTCTTTTGAGAATAGGTTGTTTAGTTTCATGTGGTCAATTATTTTCGTTTTGATGATTTTTTGTAAGATGTTTGAGGCTATTGGACTGATACTTATTGGTCTGTAGTTCTCAGGTTCTTCCTTTTTCCTGATTTGTAGATGGGAGTTACATTTGCAGTTTTCAAGATTTTAGGTACAACACCCTCAGTTAATGATTTGTTGAAAATGATAGTCAATGGCACACTCAGTTCGTCATTACATTCAATCAGGGCTATGGGAGGAATATTATCAGGGCCAGGACTCTTGTTTCTGTTTAATTCTGTTATAGCTTGCTTGATTCACTTTCTGTAACAGTGATTTTATTTAGTGATGTGATGAAATTTTGCTTGGGCATGTTTGTTACAGAGTCACTCGTTTGTTTGAATACACTTGCAAAGTAATTGTTTAGCAAATTTGCTTTTGATTCATCATCCTCAATGATGTTTCCGCCTTTATCTTTCAAATTTCCAAGATAAGTATTTGTTTTGTAGTTCTTTCTGACATATTTCCAGAATAACTTGTTGTTTGTATTGATTTTCGTAGACAAATCTTTTTCAAAATTGTACTTTGATTCTCTGATGGCTGAAGTTGCCCTGTTTCTTGCAGTTTTGTATTTATCGAAGTTGATTTGATTTTTGCAGTGAAGATATTTTTTCCAAGCTGTCCTTTTTTTCTTAATTGCCCCTTTTGTTTTTCGATTTATGTATGGGAGTTTACTATTGAAGTATTGGCAATCCTTGCTCACTGGTGTGTGTTTATCTAAAATGTTGAGTAGGTTATCCGCTAAGGTTTGCCAGGCTACTTCTGTACCCAAGGTTGCGAGTTTTACCTCCCATGATATATTGTGTAATTCTGATCTGACTCCATGGTAGTCTCCCTTAAAGTAATTTCTTCTGTTTTGAGGATTGGTCGTTTGTTTGTCGTAACAGTTAAATGAAATATAGAGCATTTCGTGTTTACTCTTACCTAAACCAGGTAAGTGATCAATTTTGTTTATCATACTCTCTTCATTGGTGAAGACCAGGTCAAGCGTTGATGGATTACTGTTGTTTCGAAATCTTGTAGGCTTAAAAACATGTTGAAATAGAAAATTATCTCGTACAGTCTCTAAAAACACAGTTGACAGGTGATTTTCACTAGTTGTAGTGTCTTGTTTCACCCAGTCAATTTCTTTCACGTTAAAATCCCCAAGGATACACAAGTCATAGAATTTTTTAAAAGTTTATCTATTTCTGTGATAAGAGTTAATTCCTAAAGATGGGCTTCTGTAAACACAGCCAAGGAGTAACTGGTCTTTGTCTTTTAGGTTCATCTTGAACCAAACTGATTCCACTTGAAGACTTTCCATGTTGATTTCTACGAGGGTGGATCAAAAAATACGTGGACTTTTACTATAACTTTGGAATTTCTCGACGGAAATAAATGAAATTTTGCACACTTCTCAAACCATTTAATGTTGACATAATACTAAATTTTTAAGAGTTTCCTATGACTATGATGTAAAAAATCCAACATTAGTATTTCCTGGGTAGGCGCCACCGGCGCAATCCATTTTGTAACGTTACTTCCTAGTGTTACAACACGTAATTTTCCCCTCAATTTGGACCAAACCCTTCGAAACTTCGCCTATTTACGTGTTGACGTTATGTGTTAGGATATTTAAAATTTAAGCGTAATCCATTTGGTATATTTGAATTCAAAGTCAGTAAGATAAGGGTACGCGTCAATTTTTGAACTTCGAAATGACGGCACCGGCGCAGCCATAGACAACTGGACAATAATAAAGTTCTACAGGACATGTGGAAAACCTAACCGAGAGGTTAAAATAATAAAATATGCTAAAAGGTCTTCAAATGTAAGCAGATACCTTCTATTTAAATGGTTTAAAAGGTTGGGGTTTTTTTTAGAATGGAGAGCGTTTCTGAAGGATGACTCTCGGAGAATGGAAAACGTCTCCTCGACGTTTGATCTATAATCGTCACAGAACAACATTAGTTCAGTGTCGTTTAGACACATTATTCCTTTAAGTTCATCATTTTGGATCAAATGGATATGAAAATAGTACTTATCCAATCGAATAGGCGATGCAGAAATTGTGTTAATTGTTGACTTGAGTATTTTGAAAAGTGCTGACTTTCGACGGAGGTTATCAATACCGTAGCGTCATGTTAACGTCGTTACCGTGCGCCGGTACCAAATGACTACATTTTTTAGAATGGTTGCTACAGATGACCCATTGGTTGGATTTCATCCAAATTTACATATCAAAAAGAAAAATGACGCAATTTAATAACAGTGCAGTTTTCTTTTCAAAGTCTGTAAAATCAAAATTTCTGCAACGCAAGTCTACGTAATTTTTGATTCACCCTCGTACTACATTTAGTTTATTTGTTACATAGACAATGATTCCTCTACCTTCTGCACTTTTAGATTTGAAGAGTTGATATCCCTCAATATTGAAAATTGCCTCTGTAACTTCATAAAGTGATGACTTAGGGAAACATTCAGTTATTGCGATTATTTGTGGTTCTAGTTCATGTATTTGGATTTTAAGTTCCGAAAGCTTATTAGTAAGTGTATCTGCATTGGTATATAAAACCTGTATTTTTTCCATATGGCTGTTCACATAGCTGGATCTATTGTCTTTAAAATTAAAACACGACTGTTAAACTGACATTTAGATAGTGTTCAGAGATATGCATTTATCAATTCCTGTTTGATACATTTTTGTTAGTTACATTCATTGCTTTTAATTTACTGTATGCGCACCCCCTTTTCCGTGTTGCCATATTACTGGCTCTCGTTTTTGAGGGCCGTCATAAAGGCCGCTAACGAGCCTGCATGCACTGTTGCATTTGGCAGGTGATTCCACTGGATAGTGGTGTTTACAAAGAATGAGTGTTTGTATTGTGTTGTTTTTGCTGCGGGTATGGCTAAGCTTTTTGTGTTGTTGCAAACATGTTTTTCTACTATGTTTGTGCTGATGTGATCAGTGTATTTCTTTGTTCTAATTGACCTTTTTGGCTTTTGGAATGTGAGGAATTTTGATGCAGGCAGGGACGGTACTAACCCCTCAACCACCTTGTACATTAGGACAAGTCGCAGATTTTTCCTTCTTTCTTCTAGGGGCTCAAGTTCTAGTTCTTTTTTGAAGCGATGAATAGTTCCTGGCTCTCTAGTTCTATAGTCGTTTTTGATGAATCGTATAGCTTTGTTTTGGATTTTCTCCAATTTATCTATGTCTGATTGTTGGTAGGGGTCCCAGATTGTTGCTCCATATTCCATGATAGATCTTACTAATGTTATGTTTGCAGTTGTCCTGCATGATTCTGGTACTTTCTTTAGATTCCTTTTTAATAATCCAAGACTAGAGTTGGCTTTGTTTGAGACAATTTTGATATGCTAGTTCCATTTAGATCATTAGAGATTTGTAGTCCGAGGTATGGATTGTCCTGTACTTCTTGAAGAATGTGATTATTTAGTTCATAGAATTTAGATGATTTCTGATTGATTGACATTATGCAGCACTTTTTGGCATTGAATCTCATTCCCCATTTATCTGCCCAAGCTTCTAAGTTTTTTAAGTCCTTTTGAAGTTTTGTATGATCTTCATTTTTCTTGATGGTTCGGTACAGGAGGCAATCGTCTGCAAAGAGCCGCACTAATGATGTGACTTCATCTGGGAGGTCATTTATGTGACATAAAAACATCAGAGGGCCTAATACAGTTCCTTGAGGTACACCCGAGTCTACTGTTGTTTCTTCTGAGAACTCACCATCCACTACTGTTCTCATTGTTCCATGTGTTTTAATTTTGTTACCATGTGTTTTAATATCGACGATCATAACTATCGTAGCCAAGGTTATGCCAACTACGTATTCTGTTCTCATGAATAGCATCAACTTTGACTAGTGAAAATGAAGGGTTATAGAAATCATTCAGTATCAATTTAGAATATAAAAAAAACAAAAACAGTCATTATGGTGATTTCCACCAGAAATATCTTGCCGCTTTAATCCTTGTAGGCATAATGCATGGTATACATTAAGAAAATTACCCCAAGGACCAAATAAGGTGTTTTGAATAATCGGCATTTAGATTAGATTTCTTTATTTTTTTTACCTTGGAACCTTAGATAAAGCTGCTTTATTAAACTTATTATTGTTATTACATGCGTGCGTGCTTACATCCGTAAACACAAACGCATCATTTAGAAACAACAACGACAACAACAAACGTAGAATTTGATCTTTTAGTGTGCCCAAATTAAACCTAATGATATAATGTGTCACACTCATTCGCAAAGAATAAATGAAGGCGTGCATAAAAAGAGCCTAAATACGGCCTACATGATGACGCATAATTGGCTTTTTTTAAAATCCAGTTTTACATTATAAGTAGGAAAATGAAATAGATAATACAATTAAAGAGATAAAGATTCAAAAACTGATCGAGACCAGTCATCCTTTTAAAAGACGGCCAAACTTTCAAAATGACATTTGTCCGGGAGTTCTTTTCCTTTCTGTAATGAATACTTTCGTCACTGACCATTTGAATAGGACCAATATCTTTTGTTTCGTCGTTTGTTTGAATAGTGTTTTACGTCGTTTCTACAACCCTTCAGTTATATAGCGGCGGCTGGAGCACCAAACAATGGGTTCCTGGTATTTCTCACACCATTACATCTTTTCCTAGCCTCCGGCTTCCATCCCACATAAGTCTACGATTACCAACCCATTGGTAGAAGACATATAACCGGAAAGGATGAGTGCCACCGTCGGGTATCGAACCCGGGACCTTTTGAATGTTTGTCCGACGCGCTACTGACTGCGCTATGACGGCGACTGTATCAATATGCATACTTAATCATAATTTCCTTTTGCGCATGACGGAACGTATAAGAAAATTCATTTTAATTGATTTCATTTTTTAACAATTTCAATGAAATGTACTTTTAAATGTTATTTTATCTTATAAAAACACACCCTTTTATTCATCTAATTAACACTGAATTTTTTCTACTATAGTTCATACATCGGGGTTGTCAGCGACAACTAATGGTCCTGTTAATCGAAATGATAGATCGATCAGAGTGCTGAAATCTTCAGTACCTTTGCTACCTTCGAGTAACCATGGCAATAACCAGAAGAAAGGATCAAATCCATTTCCAAATGCCCCGCTTCCCTCACCACCTAATCGAAGCAAACAGAAGAAAGGGTCAAATCCTGTCCTGAAGTCCCAAGTACTCAAATCACCAACATCCTCACAACGAAGTAGATCACCGAAGCGGAACAAGAGTACAGAGAAAAGGAAGAGTGACAGAACACGACTGAGTATACAGAGTCATATAGCTAGAATGAGTAAGTTTGACGAGGCCTTGACAATTATTACAGTTAAGAACATCGTGAAATAGACAAGATAAATTATTTTGGGATGATTTTGTACTGAAATTGAATGAATTTATCGAGCTAATTTTTTAGTTAAATTCAAGGAAGGTAATCCAATATCACTAATTTTGTTCAGATGAACAAAATCACCGATATTTATTATCTCCCTTTAAATCTGACGCTATCATTTTTGATTATGCCAGTGAAATCGCGGTTAATTTATTTTATTTATGTATTTATTTATTTTTTTTTCTTTGGTTAATACATGAATTGATTTTGAATGGAGCTGTTGATAGTGTATTTTTTGTAATTTTGGAATCCTGAGTGAGCGAGATAGAATTGTTTTGACTGAGATCGGAGTTCATTTCACGATGCTATTAACTGTATGCTGGCTCAGAATATTCTTCTTTGGTAGGAGATATACGCATAGATGATTGTGCACATAGTCCGATTTTTATCTATACCATCTTTTTTCCCCTTGACAACGAAAAATATAAAGTTCTCGTCTCTACATGTTGTTCGCTTGCTTCATGAATATGAAAATTTCATCTAAATGAATGTTTTGCATGATGATATTAGATTAACAGATATGAAGAGAGTATCTTTAGAATTCATAAAGAGTGATAAGCATAGGTTTATGGTTTCATTGCTCCATGAAGTCAAAAATTCTCTCTTCATCTCTTAACCCTTTCCTGTTTTACAAGATTTTGGACCTGTTCAAATTCAAAGGTTTTGCAGACGAAAATTAAAAGTGGATTTAATTTGAGAAATAACCATTCTGTGGGGGTAGAAAATAATGTGGAAAAAGAAGAAATTGCTTGTCAGAAGCAATTTCTTCTTTTTTTCACAATGTTTTCTCAATCATAAAATCACAGGCATGTAAAAAGCAGGGATTAAACAGTAAAGGGTTAAAACATTACATCGTCTGCCTATTTTAGGTGGTGGTACACGAGATGGGATCGTTGATAAGGCGAAACTAAAAGATGATAAAACCAAACATGACATAGCGCACAAATCACAACTAAACAGGTAATTTATCCATTAAATAATTGTAGGCTTAGGTTCACTACGGCTGATCAGTTTCAAAGTCAAAGTTCGTCTGAATGAGAACAAAAAACATGCCATTTCTAATACAAGATCAACCGCCTACGAGTTCATGTGATTGGCTGTTAGATGGTGGATAAGGGAAAAAAGTCTCAGTTGAAAAAAAGGCATATAATTCGCAGAAAATGTATCAAGGGTTAATCCCCCTTGATAGTGTATGTTGCATTTTTTATATTGAAAATGGCCAATTTTTAAGTGAATGCCCTCAGTAGAACCAGAAAATAGAAAAAAAGATGTCAAATTTTTCGCACGACGACGATAGCGACGACGAAGCCAAAGCTATAGCAATACCTGTAACCTCGGGTTTTTTGTTTTTTTTTGTTTTTTCTGAAAGCCGCCGAGCTAAGAAGAAGCTCAGATCAGCGCTTTGGGGATAAAGGAGTAACTTAAGTTAGTCACTGCGCAATACCTTGGCGAAATTTTGGTGATGCTGTTTTAACAATCCTGCGAAATTCTTCTTTCTTGTTTTTAACTTTTACTAATTGGACGAAATTTTAAGCTGCTAGAACCACAAAGTCAAAACGTGAGAAGAAAAGTAACAGGTTTGTAATTTTCAAACTGATAGGTACATTCCACCTTCTTTGGAATATTGAAATATAGAGACGAAAACATTTATAATAGTGATATGCTGTTTTTTTCCATTTCCAATTGATTTAATTGATCAATGTATCCAATTGGAGAATGGAAACATATTAATGTCGCGATTTGAATTAGAACTAAAATTGTTATCATTTTATCCAGAAGGAATACCAAACCAGACCAACTTGGAGTATTCCGTGAGCAATCAAAGAGTAAGAGAGGGCAAAAAGAAAGCCTTGATGACAAGATAAAAACGAAGGGAAACAAGACCAAGGAACACTTGGTGGCGAAAAAAGTGCCTAAGAGAAATTCCAAAGACCGGGATTACAAGAGAACAGCAAAACAACAAAAGGAAGATGATAGGAGAAAGCGAATGGAATCGAAGATTGATTTTCCGAAACGAGATGGAACTACACCTAAACCTGATTCATCTAGATCTATGACCGAGTCCGAGTATTGTTACTCATCTGATCCTGACTGGGACAAGTCTATCTGCTCTGAATCTTCAAGTGATGATACTCAGCCAGATCTTAATATTGCCATGGTTCAGTTTGCTCAACCCGGAGGAGACAGCGAGGACGATATGCATAAAAGTAACGCTTCTAGTTCTTTAAGCGAATCATCTCTGGATAGAAGTCTCAACACTGAAGACAGCTTTAATGAAGTCGATAAAGCAAGCAGTGTGGATAATACTTTGGAAACTGCTGCCGACAGAGCTGACTTACAGATGACAAGCCCTTTCAGGTCTACAAGAGACCAATCTCCGGCAGAATCAATCTCATCTTATAGCAGCGATATGGATCTGATCTCACAGGGAGAGTGTGGTGGAACCAAAATGGATGGGCATATCAATTCTTTGATCACAAAGAAACAAAAAAGCTACAGACAGAAAACTATAACCAAGCAAAACAAACAGGGTCCTGTGAAAGGAAAGGTAAAGGATGCCAAAAAAGCTATGAAATGTACCACCAAGAGCCAGATTGATTTGGACAGGAGACGGTTCGAAGTACCAACACGAAAGCAAGGCACCAATACAAGAAGAATTCAGAGTGAATCTGTCGTTAGAGGTTATCGAAGCAGGAAAAGGAGAAGTCCACCTTCACAGAAAATAACCGTAGGAAGTCGAAAGAGGATGGAAGATGAAAAGGAATTCGTTTTCGATAAAGGAAAGAGGGGAGAAATCTCAACCAATGAAGAAAGAGAGAGAAGGATTCGTAGCAAGGAAATGGGGTCTATTGATAAGGATAAAGAGAAAGGAATTGCTGATGGCAAGCGAAAGTACAGGAGCTTTAGTACTGACATAGGAAACGCGACAGGATCTGGAAAGGAGAAAGAAAAAGATAACAAAGCTAAAGGAAAAGTAAAAAGATTCAATGATGACAACAAAGTCAAATACGAGACGAAAGCGGAGAGTAAATCATCTGTTAGATTCAAACTACCAGATAAGAGTAATTCTAGGGAGTCCATCATTAGCAATGACGAGGCGATAATTAGTGATGGCTATTCGGGCTCATCATCTACCAGTTCTATCACGAGTGAAGTGGTCAGTGATAATAGGATTGATGATAGTGACATGGATTGTCACGTAGTGCCGACGAGAACTCCAAAAGTGACTAGGGAATTATATGCAGACAGAAGGAGTGTAGGAAGAGAGAGAAAATATGGAAAAGACAATAATTCAACCATGAAGAAAAAAGGAGAACGAGAAAGACGATTTCATGTGCATGTTCATGAAAGCCAAAGCAAGAAAATAATCGATCAACAAACGACCTCAGACATCTCACCAAGACAGAAATCCGTAAAATCAAGGCATGGTAAGACAAAAGAAGCACACAAGACATCTTCGATAAAACTTGTGAAATGTCAATCCGCAAATCAAACAAAGGCTGCTGATAGAATCCCCCACAAATTAAGAATGTACACGGTCCCTGTATCTTCACACCCAAAAAGCGAGAGCGAATTGCTCAAATATGTAGAACTTCAATCAAAAGCAAGTGTCTGTAAAGTGAAATCACCGAGGCCAGGCTTTTCCAGAGAAACATTGAGAAAAGAAACAATAAGTGGTCAGTCACTTGACAAGAAAAGGAAATGTGGAGATGGTAAACCGCAAATGAAGACGACCATGACCGTGGCAGACAGGAAGTGTGGATCGGAGATGAAAATACAGAATCAGAGAGTATACAGCAATGGATTTACTGAAGATTCAATGGTAAGTTAAGTAGTTTCATTCGTTTAAGTAATGTCCAATCTAGAGGTCCCGGGTTCGATCCCTGACGGCGGCACTCTTTCTTTCCTTCTATTTGTCTCTCACCAATGGGTTGAAAATCGTAGACCTATGTGATATAGCAGACGTAGGCTAGGAAAGGATATGGTTGTACTGGTGAGAGAAATACCAGGAAACCATTGCTCGGTGCTCCAGCCGCCGCGATATAACTGAAAAAATGTTGAGAATAGCGTTAAACTCCATTCAATCAAACAATTAAGTATTGTCAAATGTAGGCGTTTTTGAAAGCTAGTCTTATGTCCTCAGTACTCGTAAGTTTGCTAACCTTGTTGGGCAACGCCTATTCAAGAGATGCCACAAGTTTGGCTTAAATTGATAACGAAATTTAGATAATTTTGAAACGATTTACACTTTTCTGATACAAAATATAACCAGGTCTTGTTTAACAACAAAACGTGTTTTAAGCTGTTCTTAAGGTAATGGAGCCGTTATATTTCCGCAACATTTCAGAACTCACGATCTTTCACAATTTTGACCGAAGTTTCCAAATGAAAATCTCTTAGGAAACCTCGGTTAACACTAAGTCTTTCACATCTGAAACTTTGCGGAATTATCACGGGCGCACTACCTTAAAAGAATTATCCGTTGTTGATGAGAAGAGAGCTTAGCACCGCGTACTTGGTCGGAACTGCTGTGACACGATGAAGCTCTCACGAACAAGTATTTCTAAAATAATTTACCAGTCACGCGAAAAGGGGCAATCTGATTAGAGCGTAAAGTATCGACCCTAGTCTAACAGTGCGGAATGCGAAAACTGACTAAGGCCGAAATTTTCGCTTTTTAATTGTAATTTTCTGAATCTAGAATAATCAATCTAGCTTCCTGTAAAAGAAGTTTTGGAATTCGACAGATTTTTTGTCTAATAAAACCAATCTCTTTTTCAAAAAAAGTTACTTTACGGAGTTTCCAGTTGGACCCTTTTCACTTGAAGGATCACATGTGTAAGCATTGGATCGAATAAATTTCATTTAGTAATCATCGAAATCTTTATTTCCACAAATGGCGACGCCACGCGTGAATATGACAGTTATAGCTTTTCACAAGATTAAAATTAATCAGACAATCGAGTTATCAAAATGAAACCCATCAAGCGATGAGGGACCAGCCAGGAAGTGCGAAAAGTAACAATCATTGTCAGATTGTACAGATTTACGTGGGTCGTTACGTAGCAGTAATCTGCAAAGAAAGAGTATTGAAATTTTGGTGTAAAATAAAATCTAATACTATTCCTTCTCTATTACTGTCATACACAGATTCCGTTGATAACGGAAATGCTAGATCATGGGGAAATAAAGTGAATTCGCTGATTGACCATCTAGGACTGACAAAGACTTAACTATAATTCAGAGATAAATTATGTTCCAAATTTTAAAATGAGGCTTCGAGATCAATATATGCAGGAATGGTACCATAACATAAATCATTTACCTAAATTATCAAGTTATTGCAAATTTAAGGAAGACTTTGAATATGAACCATATCTTGATATCATTAAAAACGAAAAGTTGTTAAAAATGTTTGCATGTTTCAGACTTAGTTCACATAATTTAGAAATCGAAACCCGTCGTTATAATAATATCTTAAGACAAGAGAGACTTTGTAAATTATGTAATTTGGGTCAGGTTGAAGATGAATACTACTTTCTTTTGTGCTGTCCTAAGTATTTAGATATTAGACGTAAATTTTTCCTTAGAGTAGCAGGGCCAAATATACGAGTTCATAAATATAATGTCATCAACAAATAAAAAGAATGTACTAAATACTGTTAAGTTTATCAATCTGCATTTGAAGCTCGCAAGAACTATCTTGATAATACTGTTCATTAACTATGTTGCACACGTGCAGTTTTCAGCTATGTTTGATATTTTGTATATTGAATTTTGAGATACACTGTATTTGTAAAAATTGCTATGTTTTGTGTCAAAGCCATATTTTTGCTGTATTGTAAATGGCTAAAGACATATTGTGTCGATATATGCCAATAAATGTATGTATGTATGTATGTTAATTCGCTTTCAGGGAATTTTCTGAATTTAGAATGTTTACTTTAACTGATCTAAAGATAAATTTGCGCTGTGACCTATTATTTACCTCTGATTCATCCAATCTCTTTTTCAATTATTCATTTTTCGAAGTTCCAAGCATAACGGGTCACAAATGTAAACATTTGTAACCCGTCACGCGAAAAGGGACCATCTGTAAGATAAATATTTGAAAATGAGATTGGGTCCAGTAAAGGTCAAACAGAGGTAGCAATTTAGAAATTCTTTCACAGTAAGGTGTATTGATAATTCTAGATTCAGAAAAAAAGTAAAGTGCAAAAAGTATCGACCCCATTCAGACTGCGCAATCCGCGCAGTCTGAATGGGGTCGACACTTAACGCATTACCTAAATGGTCCCTTTTCGCGTGACGGGTCACATTTATAAATGCAAAAATAAGACGAAATATGACAATTGTCGGATGAGTTCTCTTAAAGCGCGACATTTAGCACTTGATAACATCATTCGCATTTAAATGGAACCCGCTTAGGCGACTTTCTGTGAAGTAGAATTATTAGACGCGGGGTTCAATCTTCTTGAAGCGATAAGATCTTTAAGTGATTCTATCGATTCTTTTTATTATCTTTATTTATTTTTTCAAGTGAGATTTGTTTACTTTCAGACAAAGGCTGTCGTCTCTAATGGACATGGAATGAAGGGTGATGAACAACGGTCAAGCGCGGCTCTACGACGTGGAGAGAGAGGTTATTACAAGCAGAAACACGTATTGAAAAACAGGACAAGAATTGAGAAGGTGAACTAAACGAGATAAAAAAAAAGAGTACAAAAGAGAGAGAACATTTTTGATATCGATCTAGGGAGTAAGATATTTTGGGGTAAATTATAGAAGATAATATATTTGATTAATATGATAGTATAATTTTTCATAGTTATCCTTCAATATGTGTATGCTTAAGTAAAATGCATGTATATAAGTTAAATGTTTCAACGTTTTGTTCAAAACCAATGGATTATCTATAGGCATATTATTATGGTCCGCTTTTTTAATAAGTCCGAATTAGGGTTGGCAATCGACCGGTCGATTGGAGTATTGACCAGACCGGTGGTCAATACTGATTTTAACTGGTCAATACTGGTCAATTAGTCAATTCATATACATGTAACTGTACTCTACTATCATACCATTGATTGTATTCATTTCATAGGTGCCAAGGGCTGTCGTGTCATCAAAAAATGGTCCTATTTACTGAAATTTTGGACAAATCTTTTCACTGAAACTACCCATCAGAATTCAACCTTATTCACAGGAACTATTCTTAAGACATTCTCTTTCCGATTTCTTAATTGAATACTGATTGGGTAGATATCATGGATGTTATGGGCTACTGCGTTATGACAAGAGGGCCGTTGGCCCTGGGTCGCTCACCTGAGAAAAAAGCTTCATTACCTAGGTATGTCCATGCAACCACAGAAAAGAGATTTTCACTTATTCAATCAGATAACATTTGAAATAACCCCCCCTCTCCCCTTCTCCCCCTGCTCCTCCCCTGGTCATTATTTATTTAAGCTTTTTTCATAAAAGGTCTGTGATCAGCTAATCTATGCAAGATATACAGGCTGAGTCTGAGACTTTTAAAGTTTTCTTTAATGAGTTGATCAATCCATGTCAAATATAAAGGCTGTAGGGATTCAAAATTCTCAACAAAGCACCCCCCTCCCCCAAGATGCTCTGCACCTGGTGAATCTACAGTCATGATTTTAGCTAATTCAATTAATGTCCATATGCTGATCATCCATACCAATTTTCAAGTCTGTAGGACTCCTGGTTCATTTGAAGAAGTTTAAAGATTTCAAAAATGATCCAAAGTACTACCCCCTCCCCAAGACACTCAGCACCTGCTGACCCTACAGTCATGATTTTAGCTATTTTCATTAATGTCAATATATTGATCACCCATGACAATTTTCAAGTTCCTGATCCAGGAGAAGAATAGGGTTAAAGATTTCAAAATTGATCCAAAATACTACCCCCCCCCCCCTTATGCTCCGCATCTGGTGGCCCTACATTCATGATTTTAGCTATTTTATTTTAGATCCATATGCTTATCATCCATGCCAATATTGATGTCTGTAGGGCTCCTGGTTCATTAGAAGATGAAGGTTAAAGTTACAAAATTTTCAAAAGTACTACCCTCTCCCCCCTGATGCTCCGCACCTGGTGAATCTACAGTCATAATTTTAGCTATTTTTATGAAAGTCTATGAGCTGATCCTCCATGCCAATTTTCAAGTCTGTAGGGCTAGTGGTTCAGAAAAAGAAGAAGATTAAAGATTACAAAATTTTCACAAAAGTACTACTTTCTCCCCCCTGGTGCTCCGCACCTGGTGAATCTACAGTCATGATTTTAGCTACTTTTATAAAGGTCCATATGCTAATAATCCATGCCAATATTCAAATCTGTAGGACTCCTGGTTCAGAAGAAGAAAAAGGTTAAAGATTACAAAATTTTCATCAAAGTACTACCCCCTCCCCCCTGGTGCTCTGCACCTGGTGGCCCAACAGATATGATTTTAGCAATATTTTTTAATGTCTATGAGCTGATCATCCATGCCAAATTTCAAGGCTGTAGGGCTGCTTGTTCAGAAGAAGAAGAATTTTAAAGATTTTCTTAAATTTTTAACTTTGGTTGCCATAGCAACCAGAGTTTTTTTACCGATTTAGATTCTTTTAGCAATTCTTAAAGGGGGATCACCTAAGATACATTTCTGTCAAGTTTGGTTAAAATTGGCCTAGTAGTTTAGGAGGAGATGTCTTTTAAAGAAATTGTTGACGGACGACGGACGACGCACGGACGCCGGACAAAAGGTGATCACAATAGCTCACTTGAGCACGTTGTGCTCAGGTGAGCTAAAAAAGGCATTCTTGATCTTTTTATAATCTTTCTCTCTGAAACTGCTTAATAGAATTCAGACAAGCTTCCCTGAAATGATCCTTAGGATATGCTCTCTCAGATGTCTTTATCAAATTCTTGTTAGGCAATGAACTTTGGTATCTCGTCATGTCAGCAAAAAGGGTCAAAAGTGAGACACCAAAAATGCTATATGTCTAAAGTATGCATAGGATATCAATGATTTCGTGTTGGGCAGTATTAAGCCAATTATGGTGACGATTGTCTTTGATTCTGGCATCATGCTGAACCTTGACCCCGACCTTTGACCTGTTTGTTAAAGGACCGTTTTAAGTCATTTATACAGGTTGATAGATAATTGTCTTTGATTCTGGAGCCATGTTTAACCCTCAAACCAGTTTTTTTTTTACCTTTGACCCAATTTATCAAATATAGAATTATTAGGTCTAAAACTGTTCTAAGACAATAAAAATAGTTCGTAGATGTTTGTCTTTGATTCTGGCATAGTAATGAGTCCTCGACCCTGACCGCGACCCTTGACTTACTATCTTTAATATTGAATTATGGGGGCTAGGAATGTGTTGTACAAAAAAATATTTTTTTTAGATTGTCGCTTATTGTGGTATCATGGTGAACCGTTAACCCAGTTTTTTACCTTTGACCTGTTTTCTTTAATATTAAATTATGAGGGCTAGAACTGTGTTATGCCAAAAATAACGGTTGGTAGATGATTGTATTTGACTCTAGTATCGTAATGAATCCTTGACTCAGATCTTGACCCTTTATCTGTTTTTTTTTTTTTTTTTTTTTTTTTTTTTTTAAATTCTTAACAAAAGAGTCCAGTACTGTACTTAATCATTGTTAAGTGAAAGTAGATGATTGTCTTTGATATTTTTGGCAACATGGTGGATCCTTGACCCCAGCGTTTATCTTTGACCTGATTTCTTAAATATTGAATTATTAGGTCTATGACTGTATTTAGTCAATAATGGTGAATGGTAGACAATTGTCTTTGATTCTGATATCATATTGAACTCTTAACCACGACTGTTGACCCATTTCTTAAGTATTACATTTAAGGGTCTAGGACTGTATTCAATAAATACAAATGGAAGAAGGCGATTTTCTTCGATTCTGTCATCATGTTTAATATTTGGCCGAAATTTTGACCTTTGACCTGCTTTCTTAAATATTCGATTAGAAGATCAAGAGTTATATTCTGCTTTTTATAAGTGTTAAATTAGTAATGTCCCTGATTCTTGCATCCTGTTTAACCACGACCCTGATTTTGACCTTTTACCTACTTTCTTAAATTAAGAATGATAGGCTGGGGGGACTGTATTAAATCAATAGTAGGATTTACATGTTCACAGATCTTGACCTGCTTTCTAAAATCATCACTTAGGCCTACTTTAATTTAACTTTCAGCAAATTTATGCCTTACTGGTTTCCTTGAGACGATTCCAGTAACGATCTTCCAAGAAAGTACTTATTTAATGAAAGGTATTAAATGTCGCTAATTTTGTCTCATTAAATAAGTACTTTCTTATTTGTGTGTCTTCATGTACAAATAAGACGCTTTAAAATCCGCGATAAACAAAATTCATGGATTAATTTGATCAATTTCATAAAATGCAGATCGTTTTGGACGATTTCGAATTGTTTAAATGATTTTGGAGCGTTTTTCTTAGTGTTTGTGTGTGTGTGTCCAATGAGTTTTCGATACTTAAAGAGCTGGCCCATGCAATTTTATGATAACAAATAAATAAGTAACATTGATTATATGAACATAAATCAAAGCGCTAAAGGCCTGGTTTATAAAGAGGCAAGGTGACTTTTGAAGGCAAGCACTTCATTTTTTAAATCTTTTTAGCAAGGCTTCTTAGGCGAGGAAAACCAATGGTTCCATTTACCTATAGGGATTGTAAGCCACATTCCGAAGTCACTCCAAAGGAAAAATGTCGAACGGTTTGCTCACTATAAAGCGCTGAGTCCACCAAAAACATCTTATTCCCAAGGTATAGATTACTATGCCCGATACCGCTTTGCAGACAGGCGCAACTCGCGTTTTTTATGATTTAAGTTGAGTTGATTGGTTTGCTACTAGTCATTCAATTTATCCATTCGATCATTCCGTCAAAAAAATCGTAGTAATGCTGAATTTCTAGTGTCACACGCTCGTCTGCTCTTTCTTTTACATTGAATTGAATTCCATAAAGAAGTTCTATTTTACTGTGAGAACACAAGAAAATGGTAGGGTCAATTTCTCCCTTTCTCACAAAATGGTCCACCCTATACTCATAGCCATTTTTTTTTTAAATTTGTATCCTATAGATATATAAAATTTACACTCATATTGTCTGCAACCTGATCCAAGTTAATATTTTCTCGTCTGATTAAGGGTTTTAGGATGGGACAAGGCTTTTAAATTTTTCTAATTAAGATTAGTCCATTATAAGACAACTAATGTTTAGACAGGTCCATATTGTGAAGGGTTGCAGATTACATACGTGGGCAGATTAGTAAAATTTGTAGCAGAAAGGGTAAATAATATTAGGGAGAAAGGAAAAAGTGGCAGTTAGTAGCATTTTCTTTTCCCTATAAGCAAGGTCATCCGCCAAGATCAAATATTAAAACTATGTATCTTTAACACAGAATTGTTTTTGGCAATGGTAACTTAGAAAATATCTGGTAAACATAATAAGGACAAGGTGAATGTTCAAGGTTATATTCCAGAAAATTGACCTCGTGTGTTGTTTCGTCTATTCAGTCCCCCCTCCTTCAATACTATCAGGACTATGATTTTAGCACAGCGTAGTGATATATGCGTTGATCCTACAAAGGACTTCGTGTCGCACAAAAGTTGATGACGTGTACTAGACCTATTTTTTCGCGCGCATGAGCACGAAAAAGGCTACGTTGTACAAACGTTTTTCTTTTTTTGACGCGATTATCTTTTTCCTATGCAATTTCCAGGATACAGGGTTGTCTCCCGTGGCCTGCTAAACCAGGCCAAAAAAGGAAAAGAAAATGCGAAATCGAATGGAATTATATAACATCAAATATTTAAGTTATTCTATAGCTTAATTTGTATCTTTATATCTGTGATGCTTCAATCAAGCAAACTAATTATAAATGGTTTAGTTAACGCATTAGTGTCTCGATCGATTTTCAGAGATTTTCAAATGCATTAGCTTCTATTACCCCTGTTATGTTTTTCTTATTAAAAATTCAACGATCAGGATGGAAAGAGATAAATACATTAGGCTTTATTGCAGAATTTGTCAGTACAGTAAAACATCATAAAATTAACAAGTTGAAAGATTTGGATATAAATTGAATGAGTGCGATGAGCGAGTTTAGAGTGATTTAAAAATGAGGTAAAAATCTATATAATGGGTCGAAATAAGCGATATTTGCTGTATACCTTTGATAAAGTCTACTTACTTTTTCAATGCTGTATCTTCAGAGACAATTCAGACGCTTAAAAATCTACACCAGCCAATTCAGTCGTGTACTGATTTGATCGCTCTAAATGAAATATTAACCGCTTTGAACTACTTCGAAGCGTTTTGAACAATGTCGCAGCGTTTTAAAATGGTTTGAGTAAGTTTTGAAATGAATAATTGGGTCTCTGAGTAAGTATTTTAGAATGGTTTTGATCAGAATGAGGGTTTATTTCACGATATTCTTAATTGTATTATCACAACATTGTCTTCCCAGATTTTGTTAGGATAATGGAATAATAACGTGTCAGATGGAAGATACATAAGTTGACCCGTCACGCGAAAAGGGACCATCTGGGTAGTGCGTAAAGTGTCGACCTAGTCAGACTGCGCGGTTTGCGCAGACTTACTAGGCTCGAAACTTTTCGCAAAGTGCTTATTTTCTGAATCTTGAATGTTCATTCTACCAACCAGTGAAAGAATTTTTGAAATCCGACCTCTGGTTGACCAATAATGGATCAAATCTCATTTTTAAATATTCATTTTACAGAGTTCCGAGATGGTCCCTTTTTGCGTGACGGGTCACATATATAGAATTATTCCTTTTAAAAGACAATTATATAATATTCCTTTGAAGTTCTGAGAAAGGGTAATTTTGCGTTGGTAGCCCTTGTCGAATAATTGAACGATAAATTAGATAAAATAACTGGCTTCTAACTGGCTTCAATGCGTCCATTCTCTTTTTCTATACCCTCACTGTAACCAGTATCTCTTGGAATCTGCAGTGTTAATTGCATTTACGGAGACACACTGTTAGCAATTACGATGTCGCTGATTTAGCTAATAGATTGGATTTCACTTGCATTGTAATAGTGTAATATGTATTCGGAAACGTACTTCTTTATATATTTGAATTTAAAGGCAATTTAAAAGTTTTTCGTTTGAACTTAGCTGAAATTACGTGGTTTTCAATTCTAAATAAATGAAATAAAACATGATATGATTATATAATTATTTTATTATATCGATGGGTTTGTGGAAAAGCATAGTATGTTTCTATACATGTATAAACAAAATACGTTAGTATGTTTTTGCTCTAACCCGTCGATATTTATTACACTGAAGCGAACTTATGAATTATGCATTTGCCAGTTTTAAAGATATATAAAAACATTTAAAAATTGTTTCTATATGAATAATCATTCAATTTTTGTTCTTGGTATCTGTAACAAAAGTTAAAACACAGGAACCCTCATTTGCAAAAGTCAAAAAATGGCACTTTTTATAGGAATTTTAAAATTTCGGTCTCGGAAATGCTCGAAAAATAATCCAACAAGACATTTAGTGTCGCACTTCGATGGCATTTGCGTGTCAGGTATCAAATCATTGAATAAAATATCATTGGCATTGCTTTATTTCTCTCAAGAGCATAAACTTTCACAATTACCCCACAACCCACCAATGTTGATTTTGAAATCGGGGGCACCCTTGAATTCCGTTCAAATTCGTTGCTTTTTCATTTTTTTGAGTCGATATTAATTCAAGTTTCTGCCAAAATGTTTTTTTCTAATACAACTCGACTACTAACCATTTCAGAACCTAAGAAAATATTTTTTCCGCAAAAACCTAGTAGCTGTTTAGAAGTTCGTTTCAGTGTAGATCTAGTTCAGGTTTTATGATACAAATGAAGTTTCTACATTTTGCTGTACTGACATGTGACTCGCGTCAAATGCCTTCTTACATTCTCGTGGGACTTGGCCATCTCATGTGCGCTGTCAACTGTTTTCAAACCAACTTTTATGGAATTTCCTTTACAACTTTGAACAACTTCGCGCCGGCTAACAGCACTAAGAATTTCACAACTAGGCGACGATTCGAGTGTATGTATACCTGCGCTTTAGATCCCGGATGTCAAGCAACGTTTTTCCATTTCGGTGACGATCTCTGTATATTGCCTGACAGGAAGTATGCCGATACAAGCGAACTGCAGAGTTATCCCGGAATGAAATACGTCAGCACACTCCGTAAGTATCGGTGGGTTGTTGGTTGGGAAATTGTGTGATGTATATGATTGTATGTACTCTAGATGGGTTGTGGAATGGTGTAAATCGCCACTTACAACAACACATGTGGTTATTTGGCGGAGGCTGAAACACATAGACGCAACGGCAAAAGTTGCCTGTAGCGTCAAAATAGACGATACGTAAACATATGAAATAATTATGTTCGCTACTAATATGTATTCACGCATATAAATTAAGCATCAAATAAAAGATCTTTGGGAGTGGATTATTCTAGTGTCTGAAATTGAATTTATGTCAAAGAAAGGTATTATAATAGTCAACAAAACCAGAAATGACGCCGTCAGATGTAACAAAAAACACTAGATTGCTTCACTAAATCTGTAATATCTTAAAGAATAATGGCGCTAGAGATACGAAAATGTGTCATGTTACGTGAATTTCGTAAAGTGGAATATTATGTAAGTCTTACGCCTATTGGATAGTTCTAACATAAGATGACAAACACGAAAGAAAATAACAGTAGCGTCAGATTGCTAAAAAACGTCGTTTTTTTCAATATTCATTTTTATTAAATGGCATTAATCCGGATTTTCATCGGATTAAATTAATAATAAATTATTTTTGAAATACATCTGAACTGGAATTTATGCAATCATATTTTTGTTGAAATTCGGCTTGACCCAATGCGTTTATTATTGTGTTTTTACAGTCTTAAAATTGTCCCACTTTGCGCAAAAACGTCATAAAAACACTGGTGAATTTTTTATGCACATTTTTTATATCAAGCATCAACATATTCATAATTCAGCTTCATATTCAAAATATATCTAGAATATAATCCGCAAATATAAAAGCATTCGCCAATATCTCTTTAACTTACAGAACTATAAATCGTAATGTTCGTCTTAAAATTGTATCACTAACGCGTTTTAACGACGTTTGAACGTCAACTCAGTTAATAAGTATTGTCTGAAATATTCTCGTTCTCAGAACCAGACAAAATGTTGTGCAAAAGTTTGATTTCAATCCATTCAACCTTAATAAGTTTTAAAACCGTTGTTTGATAGGAAACTTATGGTTTTAATTCGAATCCAATTCAGTTTCGTTTCGGTTCGGAATTTCCTTTCAATAGTTTACCTCGTAATGCTCTCGCAAATTGATTGTATATCGAAGGTGATATAAATCATTATTCTGTAACATTTAATCATCTTTATTTTGACTAGATTGCATATTATTGTATATTTTACAAATGAGTGACTGAGTAAAAACTATTTTCGTCGCTATTCGTAGTAGTTTACTCGAAAACCATCCATTTTACGTGTTATATAAACGAACGTCATTTGTAATAGTAGTGACCGTCAACTTTTGCCGTTACGTTATACCATTGCATTACTGTTGTTTTTCAAACCAGGGCATCCACCACATTTCGAAAAAAAGTCTCCAGGTGCAATTTCCACTTAGGCGTATCGTTCGCCAGTTTGTGGGAGATTAAAGACGCCTGATATACACACCATAGAACCGGTTGTATCGGACACCGTCATGATGGTAAATGCCACAATAGACTTAGTTCAGATGCAATTTTCGATGCGCAAATCGATTGCTTAAAAAAGCATTGTAGTTGCATTTTAGCGGTATGTCCACTTTCTCGAAACAAAAACTACTTTTCTATTCAATTTTGACAAAAAAGAAACACAATGATACTTTTTTCTATTCATTTCCCCATCATTTTGTGAAATTTCATGAAATAATTTGCTCTGGAAGTGGACATTCGTTTATTTTGCGGCTCTTTTCAGCGTTGTCTGAAAAGACCGTTTTATAAGTTTCTGCTGAAAGAAAAAAAGTATAATAATGTAAAAAATTCATAAGCTATTTTTTTTTTCAATATCTGATGTCTATAAGATGACTGGGTCATTGAATTAAACAATTAAACTACCTTAAAATATAATTCAATGACGAGTCACGATAAAAAAAAAGCATGGATTTACGATGAAAGGTTTGCTTATTTTGTACCATTTATAAGGAAAAAGGTGGTTTTTAAACACATTTACATGTATTCAATTTCATTCCAAAACTATTACAAAACCATTTACCCCGCCAATTTCACGCTGTTGTTAACTGTGATATTTATTCGTTAGATTGTTTTACATGTACGACATTTTTTTGCGTAAAAAGTTTCCGTCTATAATAAAATGATCGAAACCGCCCCGTGCGTTCTCGAAAAGTGTCTTATTCCTTTACGACTATCATCGAATGACAATGAAATAGTTATTTCGTCATGATTACCTTATTGCATTTCGAAAATGTCTTTAGTGCCGATATGGATTCCATTGCATGGGAATAGAACTGTTACGACGGCACGTATACATAAAGGCAAGTTTTGGTAATACCGAAATATTAGATGTCTTCCGAAAATTTACGACATCGATGCGATTTCTGAAATTATGATTAAGAGTGTGAGAACTGCTACGAAGATACGGAAATAACGGCAATTTAAGGTAAAACGGAAATATTACGATGCCCTCCGAAACTTTCCAAGATCGACCACATTTTAAAATTTATTAGTAAAGGGTGTAATAACTTGATAAAACAACTTGTTTTCTTTGTAGCAACCCTCTGTTCAGACCTACCATCTACAGAACTGCTAGTAAGCGCACAGAAACAGATAGACCCAGATGGTCTTGCGACCGAATTTGGGCCAGTGTCCGTCTGGTGTGATTTGGATATCAAACCAGGATATATATAATACATACTTAGTGTATTATATGAAAAAAAATATCTAACGAGGTTGGGAGAATTGATCATTGTCGAGGCTCTGCCGAGACAATTGTCAATTCTCACAACCGAGTTTGATATTTTTTTCATACAATACATTAAGTATGTATTATATTTATCTTATAACCTCTATTTGTCTTGTTTTCGTCGATATTTCTTACCGAAATGCAAGTTTCTAAAAATAACTGTATGATATTATTGTTCTAAAAATAACTATGTGATATCATAAAAAATATCATACGGGATGTTATCACACAGATATTTGTATAGTTATATGATAAACGTTGTTACACATTTAAGTATGTTTTTTATTCTCAATTCCCATGTGTAGTTTATAAAATCCTGAAATTTACACTCACCTGGACCATAACAATTTTCTATCGTTCGCTCAGCTTTTATTCAAAACAATCACTCAAATAATTCAACAAGAGGACCACAGTTGTCCTAGATCGCTCACCTGTGTCTCTTTTGGACATCACATCAATTAAATAGGCAGATGTCAACAAGGAAATATACTCACGAGCAATGAAAACCACCTGAACCTTTCCTCGTATATCAATTAAATGTACCAAAACTTCAAACATGAATATTACCAATCTAAATAAATTTGTAATGGACCATTTACTACACGATAATGTAAGTTCAGGACCGGACGAAAGTTTTTGAACTTATGACTTAAGAAAAAAGTTAAAAATCGTTGATCATGATCATTCAAAGTAGGTTTGCAAAACATTCCTCTCATTCGATTTTTGGTAACATAACCTCTAAATCAGTACAAAATGCTGGCTTTTACTTATTGGAATTGTTGCCATAGTATAGACGGTTGATTCGTGCATAGCCTAGCGCTCAATAATTTCTATGTCTATACCATATATTCGGCGTCCCTGATTGGCCTCAACATGCCGTTTTGAGTTTAAATCACTCGAAAACACGAGTGCCAACAGATTTTTTTCGATTTTAACAAAAAATACATACTGTTCTTAGTTAACCCTATAGCATACGTAAGTTGAGATCACTCTACTGCGTTTTGCTTCGAACAAATGTGAAATCTAATGCTGTATTTTCATTCTCTGAAAAACAGTAATTCCAAATATGCAATTTAAAAACTTGTTTCGTAAATACAATTATATGAGCAAGCCAAAAGTGCCTTTTGAATGACCACCAAACAAGCAGCGACGTATTATTGTTGATGTTAAGATATGCAATGTCTGCGTGTTCCTTTACAGGTTGAAGGACGATAAAAAGGAGCTGATTGAAAATTTTATCATATAGGATAGTTTGTGACAGTTTATTTGGTGGTGCGTTTTCATTGCGCTTGAGTATAATGTCTACATAAGATCAATACTATGGAATGTTTTCAGCAAAGATTATGGTTGAATTGTTACTTGCTTTGTTACTTTGCAAAAAGGATATACCTGGGTACAGCCCTTATTTGAATATAGGGGCACTTAATGAAGAAACTTGATGAAATTCAATTATATGAAACTATAGTGAGAAGTATATGCCTTCTGGTTTCAGAGAACATTTTTTTTAGATTTACTCCTTTGTGTATATGTAAAAACGTGGTGGGCCCACTCAGGGCCCAAAAATGATCAAAGGGGCATGACATGAACAACATTTCTAGAGGTTCACTATATAAATATATAATACGTACTTAGTGTTTTGTATCAGAAAAAATATCTAACGAGGTTGGGAGAATTGATCATTGTCGAGGCTCTGCCGAGACAATAATCAATTCTCACAACCGAGTTAGATATTTTTTCATACAATACACTTAGTACGTATTATATTTATCTTATAACCTCTTTTTGTCTTGTTTTCGTCGATGTTTCTAACTGAAATGCAAGTTTCTAAAAATAACTGCATGGTATTATTGTTCTAAAAATAAGTATGTGATATCATAAAAAATATCATACGGGATGTTATCATACGGATATTTGTATAGTTATAAGATAATATTACATACAAAGTGTGAAAGATGTCTGCCTTTTGGTTTCAGATAAGAAGATGTTTTAAGAAGTACCACTTTGTTTCTATGTTAAATGGGATGAAAAAGATATTATTAATTTCGTCAAATTGGACACCCTATTACCTTCCATTAAATTTACCCCAAACTCCTTTAACTCATTCAATTTCATTCTAAAATCTTTCATTCTGTTCATTTTATTTTGCTATTAAATATATCATGTAATTAACCATCCCCGTCCAATCTTTGTTTTTTTTATTGAAGATATCCTCAGGAAACTTGATATGTATTTTCACCATTAAAAGAACTATAAAGACAACCAAGGGGGATAACCATGCAAGACCGTAAAAGTCATGTCTCTTACGAGGAATAACCCACAAGTGTCCGATGGATTCATTATTTGTATGAAAACATCTTTATCCATACATGATTTTGATGTTGCGATACTTTTGTGTGTATATAAAGATAGAAATAAAACCATTCTAGTTTTAGAAACTTTAAAAATATATAGAAAAATTAAGAATCAGGGTCGGAGTAAGGAGTTTGATAGATTCCCTAAACCATATGCCACATTCGGAACACCACTCGACCAATCCCACGATCAACCTCGGATGTAAATAGACGGACTATTTTCAAAAATTACAGAAGCCCTTGGAAAAATTCGACGACGTCAGTAAAAATGGCGTTAGCCCTCGAAACTGTGAGTGAAAACATTCGACGTCGCCAACGCTACTCGTTTAAGTCACCGACGTGAAACCACCGTATCCTAATATAAATATCTTTAGATTCTGAAATAACGGCTTAAAAAATCTTAATTTTTGAGAATGATTCGTCGTTCTCAAAAATTATGGTTTTCAGCCGTTATTTACTGTAAAAGATACTAATCTACAGTGCCAGTTTTTCTTACACCGTTTCCGCCTAACAAAATGCACGATTTAGTTAAATACCCAGCCGCCTTACATACATCTGAGGTCTGTTGCAGTAAACGGAAATGGCCGAGTGATGTTCCGAATGTCATATGCCAATATTTCAATAAACACGGGGCAGTTTTCTGTTAAACCCGTGTCAAAACTAGATATTTTCACTTAAAACAGTTGTTGAACATAACACTTGTTTTCATGTATTAGTATTTGCAAGAAAAACGCTCATTTTGGAGAAAAAACCCTTGTTGAAAAAAAGAAATTGCTTAAAACAAGCAATTTCTTCTTTTTCACAATGAAAATTCGGACTACTGACTTTGAGCTTGGACTCCTTTATTTCATAAATTGAGAATCCACTTGATTCCTTACCCACAAAAGTAAGAGTCGATCACTGATGACCAGATGGCTCCAAACGGATCATATTTCCTCTTGCAGCTCATAACCATAGAAATAGGACGCTGGTTCTAGGATATGAAAAATGTGGATCGTATCTCATCAACATAACTTACAATGTGGGACTCGAGGCAGCTATGAAGATAATTGACATGTCCTCGGCTTGTCAACAGTTTATCCGATGGGACTGCTATTCTGCAACCATGCACTCAGTGCAAACAACGAAGCCCTGTGTCCGATGGAAAAACCGAAATATGGAATATTCGACGTATTTCACAGGTAGGAATAATTCCGAATGAAGCCTTGTCAAGCTAATTAAATTTTGGCTAAGAATTTGCATCAAAACTAAAGGGCAAAAAGCACTGAAAGTACAAACTGTAGGTCAATTTTAATTTGAAAAACTAAATTTATTGACAATTCTTATCTGGTTTGAAAGTGAGAAACAGGTGGTGTAGACAAACATCAGACTGCACATATGTGCATGCTGATGTTTGTCTACAGCTCCTGCAAAAGCAGGAATATTCCGGGTTCAGTATGCAATTTGATAAGTGTGACCCTTCGCGCAAAAAGGACTATCTGGAGAGCGCGTGAAGTGGCGATCCTAGCCAGACCACGTGGACTGGGCAGACTGACAAAGGACTAGACTTTTCGTTTTGGATATATTTTCAGAACCTATAATGATCAATACAAACTCCTACACAATATCCTTGGGATTCCGAACTCGAGTTGACCGCTGCCGGATCCGATCTCTTTTTCAAATATTTGAATTGCGGAAAATCTAGATCGTCCTGGTTCTCCCTACTACCGACGTGTAGGTATTTCCTTTTTACGCAAAATGCATCATTTCATCACTAAGTAACTCGGAACCAGGAATGGGATCACTAGATTCCAAGGCTATAAAATAGCCCATGGACATACGGGGTCATTTTTCTCCCAATGTTTTTGTTCTTGCTTGCATATCTACATTGTATTGTCATTATATCCATGTTTGAAGGTACTTTACATGGATATTCGTTTTCATAGTAGCCATCTGTCCTTGGATGGTACTAGCCATTTTTAAGTAAAATGTATAAATTCACTTTTATAGATCTTTGGACGAAATTATCGATCAGTTTTACCTCACTTAAATTTCATTCAAAACTCGCTCTACTCATTCAATTTCATTCCAAAGTCAATTATCTTGTAAATTTCACGATGTTCTTAACTAAGGGTTAGAAAGAGTCGAGTTGACGACATTTAAGTACAGCACTGGCGAAACAACTGCGTCAATATCGTTCGCTATCATTCTAAAAAGAAATAAAAGGCCTCATCCTAAAAATACGAGTCATTCCATTATTTCTCATATAGAGGTAGCCTACCTCATTTATAATATGACCTACGTCGCGGGAGTGAAATAACCCCGTTGAATATTTTTGATATTACACGCGAGTTATTACACTAGTGGAATAACTATGCAAATGGCCTACAAAAGAATAGCAACGCTATATTGCTACCACAAATATGACGTCATAATGATTATATTGTGACGTCAGTTTTAAACGGCGTTAAATGTATAGCGGTTTTTTTGCAAAATTCGGGTCATATTATAAATAGGATATTAAAATTGTGCTCATAAAATACAGAATTTATTAAACTCGCCATCTATAAACAGATAAAAACTCGGCGTAGCCTCGTTTCTATCTGTTTATAGGTGACTCGTTTAATAAATTCAGTATTCAATGACCACTCATTTAATATCCTCTATTTATCTTACACTTTTTCAGGTTCGGGTTCTTACCCGAAGTATTGTGACTGTGCACAAATGAACCAATGTTTTCACTCAAGTGGTTGCAACTGTAATGAGAATCTCAGAATATGGAGATATGATAGCGGTTATGTGACGAACAAAGACGATCTGCCCATAACCGCCTTCTCAGCCGGCGACACAGGAGGTTGGGGAAGTAAGTCGTAGAGTTAAAGGTGGTTCGCTCCCCCAAGGAAAAAAATAATTCGGAATGACTCGTGTTTTGTCGACTGTTGTGTTTTTTTTCAATTGGAATGCTAGTGAATAGTTTAAACACAGAGCGCTTACTTCATTACAGTGATTCAATGCCGTAAGTGCTTATAACATGTACATTTAATAACATCGTGAAATTGACATTCATCTCAATCGAAACCATTCTAAATCGCCCACTCAAAGTTCCATTCACTCATTCCAAAAACTTACTTAAACTATTTAAAAACGCTCAAGATGACTTAAAAAGATAAGATCAACAACTGCATTCAAAATTCAGAATATAGCTAGAAAAAATCGCTATATCAATGATATAATTGAAATTGTAGGCGTCTGCTTGGTTCTTGAAGAAATATGAAGCTATTTATAGAACTTCTTTGCATAATTTATTAAAGGGAGGTAAAACATATCTATATAACTGATATCCGCCAGAAAAAAACTTAGCTACATGTATTTCTAGTTCAAGAACTCAGTGTTTTTCTCGGATTTGGATCCTCGTTGGCATTTTCAATGAAACTTGACATTGATAATAAAAACTGTTTAGGGCTGTTTTGGCACCAATACAGTCGATATTGCTCGAGCGACCACGTCTATTAAGCGACCAATTTTCTTAAAGAGACCACCATAAAAAACCCTTCACCGTATGCAAAATCTCAGAAAAAGAGGATATTCTCGAAAAAATGGTTATAAATGAATCGTTTGTTGTTGGGACCAATTAGAATCGTATCAAAAAGACGATTCTAATGGGTTCGAACATCATACAATTCACTACGACTTTACCGACAATCTATAAATGCATTACAATGAACTGTCACATTTCTCATGATATTTTGTATTAAGCGACCATTTCGATATACGACCACTTTTTGGTGGTCCCTTGAGTGGTCGCTGAACACAAGTTTAACTGTACCTTCTCACGAAAAAGGGGAACATTTCACTGCAAATACCATTTTGTCTTATTTTAGATGTCAGTACAAACGAAATGGCATACCATAGTATTGGAGGCGTGAAGTGCTGGTGATCACCCAAAACACTATATGTAACAAACCTGCTTCGAAGAACATCAGAACATTTCCTTTGAGCGCCTTTTTGTCATTTCAAATGCTTTTAATTATTTAAGTCATTGGCCACAATCATAAGCAACCTTAAGATAAGAACTATGCAGTAAAAGCTATATAGTGAATCTATAATGTTATCAAATCAGTAGTATAAGATTTTCATGCATTCAAATTTTTTATATATAACTAATTGTCCATTTTATTGATACCACAATGAGTGAATTTTTCTCGATATCAAAAGAATTAAAGTGGGTTTATCTTTTAAAACTTGATTTTTTTATAACAAAAAAACATTCTTTGAATTTTGACATGAAATTATTTATATCCATGAATTTTCATTGGTTGATCTCCTTTGAAAATATTTGAATTGAAATGAAATTATGGACTAGAGATGGTTCTAAAAATAGAATCTAACCAGACGTCAAAACATATTAGAATACTAGTAAAATTTCTGTTATATGAATTGCCAATCTATAAATTGATCTTATTTGGCACAGTCAATATATTCACAGCTTGTAATTTTATTTTTTTAATGTTGTTGTTGTTGTTTTAAGATACAAGTCTGTGAAGTTTAAACCTCTTTTGTTACTGGCTCGATTCTCACCATGCAAAAACCGATTAAAATAAAACCTATCTAGGAAAAGAAAATGTAATGACTGCTGGTGTTCATATTCTTGAGAAACATTCTCATGTCTTGCATAACCTTTAAGATGAAAGTTGGTATGTGAAACAATCGCATATGTGTCGAGCATAAATTCACGTGACTCCTCCTCAAAGTCAAAAATAAATAATACAGATAAAACGACAACAAGAGGACCGTTGGCCCTGGGTCGTTCACCTAAGAGAATAGCTGTATAATTTATATATATCTAAGTAACTCCATAAAGAGAGAATTTCACATATTCTATCATTTCAGCTCGGTTAACTAAAACTCTTTCTACCAAATGGGGTTGACATTGGCAATGTGATTTCACTATTTTGCCAACTTGGTCCAGAAGAAGAATATTACAGATTTTTTATTAATAGCAATTTGGTCATATTTCCCTCCTCCATGTTCTGCCCCTGTTTGCGCAATAGTGATGATTTTAGCAATTTTCTTAAATGTTTATCATCTCATAATCTATGCCAAAAATATAAAGGTTGTTGGTTGTATGATTTCTGGTAAAGATGAAGGAGAAGTTTTAAGGATTCCTAAATTGACACCCGAGTACCACCCCCTTCCCTCTTTTGCTCTGCACCCGACAGCCCAAAAGTCACAATTTTAGCTATTTACCTAATGGTCAATGAACTGATGGTTCCTGTCGAATATACAGGCTGTTGGGAACCTTGTTTAGAAAGATAAGTAGAATTTTGAAGATGTCTAATTTGATCATAGTCCTGTCCGCTCCATCGGTGTTCTGCCCTCTAATGAGTTAAGCTATTTTAATAAATGTTATGCGCTGATGATAAATGCCAAACATCCAAGGCTGTAAGCCCCCTTGTTCAGGAGAAAAAGATATTTTAAAGATTTCTAAATTGATCCGAGACCTTCCCCTCCCTCAAGTACCTTGTCCCGGCTCGTCGAACACTTAATTTAGCTATTTTGATAGAGGCCTATGAGCTGGTGATCCATGCCAAATTTCAAATTGGTAGGGCTTCGGGTTCACCATCAGAAGAATTTTAGATACTTTCTTTAAAAATCACTTTTGTTTCCATGACAATTAAATTTTCAACCGATTTTAATTATTTTGGCTATTTTGAAATGGGAGTTCCTAGGGAACATTTCTG
This sequence comes from Fragum whitleyi, assembly GCA_948146395.1. Classification (NCBI taxonomy): domain Eukaryota; kingdom Metazoa; phylum Mollusca; class Bivalvia; order Cardiida; family Cardiidae; genus Fragum; species Fragum whitleyi. Next base: position 23,342,816 of record OX411556.1, read on the forward strand.
TAAAATTTGGTGTTCATCGGCCCAGTAGTTTAGAAGATTTCGTTCGAAATTTGTTCACGGACACCGAACGACCGACGGGCACCGGGTGATCACAATAGCTCCACTTGAGCACTTTCTTCTCGGGTGAGATAAAAAATATGTGCACCGCCAGAGGGTGCTAACTTTCGACTGCAGGTGCAGGATAATGATACAAGAGTACCGTTGACACAAGGTACGTAGCCGAACGGATTTTCATTAAGATGTAAGTCCCATTTTCTGTGATGGTGCATCATAGGAATGAAAGGTGGATTTTTTTCCTGTTCACAAGATGGTGAATAATCATTGAAAGTATCGACCAAGTCAATCCTTAAAAGGCTGTTTCCTTTCATCTTACATGTACAATTTGTGTTACGTGCAAATTTACAATAGGTCACATTTTCACTGACATAAGAGTTCACACGGACATATAAAAGCAATTTACGCATCGCTATATGATGATGAAAAGAATGTGGGCATCATGGAAATACAAGATCCGGTTCAAAGAGCAATTTCTTTTACAAGAAAATTTTATATAACATGCTTTTCTCTGCAACTAAAGAATATCAACTAATCCTGACTATATTTGCAATGTCACGTGAAAATATACTGACGTTGTGGATGCACTGACATACGAATTGGCACAGGCCCCTATTTTCACTGGCGGGACAACATTGCAAGGTCAGGGGAAAAGGAACATTTTGTGAAAGATCCGTCCAAACTGGACCATAAATGAAGGGGGCATTGCGTTCACAAGAAATAAGACATGAAGCCCCCCCCCCCCTTTCCATGACGCGACTGAATTCCCCCAAACCACCGACAATAACAAGATATGATGACTAGGAATACTATACGAAAGTTTCATCCAAATCGGTCCATAAAGGCAGTTGGATTCAAAAGATTTTCTACACGAACTTTCATTTGACGCTGAAATTTACCAAACCACAACAATATGCGCAGGGACAGGTGCATAGGAACATTTGTGAAAGTTTCGTCCAAATCGGTCCTTAATGAATGAGTTGAGTTCACAAGATTGTAATGGACAGACGTACGTTCTGACATAGGGGCAGACGGATAAATGGAGATGATACCGATATACGTCCACCTTTGGTGGCGAATAAAATCTTAGTTTAAAAAGGGGGCAAAATTATCAAACAAGAGGGCCATGAAGGTCCTAGATCGCTCACCTGAGTCTCTTTGACCCATGGGACATCACATCATTTTAATAGGCAGATGTTATAGAGGAGATAATTTCTACACCAAACCAAGTGTCAAGAAATTCCTGCCAAAATTGTGGCCTCTTGAGTTAAAACAAGAAAATCATCATTAAGGCTCCCTTTCCTGTGATATGGCATGGATCCTTTCCATTTTCAAAAGGGTTAATCTTTGTGACTTGACCAACATACTGACAAAGTTTCATTAAGATTGAGCCATATTTTTGGCCTCTAGACTGAAACAAGATAATTGTCATGAATGCCTCTTTTCCCGTGATATTGCATGGATCCTTCCCATTTTCGAAAGGGTTCATCCTTGTGATTGGCTATCATTCTGACCAAGTTTCATGAGGATTGGGCCATTTTTGTGGCCTTTAGAGCCTAAACAAGAAAATTGGCATTAAGGCCCCTTTTCCTGTGATTTGGCATGGATCCTTCCCATTTTCAATAGGATTAATCCTTGTGACCTGACAAACATTCTTACCAAGTTTCTTGAAGATTGGGCCATATTTGTGGCCTCTAAAATGTAAACACTAAGATTGTTGACGCCGGACGACAGACATTCAATGATCTCAAAAGATCACCTTGAGCACAATGTGCTCAGTCGAGCTAAAAATGTTTCCAAAGTTAACCTCATGACAGTCTAGATAGATCATGAAATGGTAAGACACATGCCAAATTTCATGAAGACATCTCCAATAGCAAGCGAGATAGAACCAAGGTAACTGTTTGTCACGCACATGTAAACACCTAAGTCATGGTGAAGACAATGGTCAGACTTTTTTAAACGAATTATTTCTGTTCCGAACAGGTAGCGGTTATTATCAACCGTTCCACAATTAGTAACCAGCCCTGTGTTCTGGCTGACAAGATGTTGCAAACGGTGGTGAATATTTTCAAATTATACCCGCTTTGCACGCAACTGCATGTGCAAAGCGGGGAATAAAACTGTCACGCTAAAATTGCAATCACAAATAAAAATAGGCATACAGTATTGCGAGAACATTTTTATCCCCGATATTGCGAGAACATTTTTTTATATAACGTCCACTGGATCATCTTAGCACAACAGTGTTATTATAACATTTTGTTTGTTTGAATGGGGTTTAACGCCGCTTTCAACAATCCTTTAGACAGTTGGAGCAACTAACAACGGATTCCTGGTATTTCTAAAAACAGTACCACAAAAACATTCTTTCCTAGCTTACAGCTGCTATCCCACATAGGTCTACGATTATCAACCGATTGGTGGTAGACAAATAGTTGGACAGGATGAGTGCTGCCGTAAGGTATCTAATGTCGGACCTTTAGATTGACAGTCTGACGCGTGGTAGTATTATGTAGGTGGGTAGACAGCCACGCCCCTGGGCTGCGACAAGACAGTAGTTATACATGTATTTTCAGTTACATCAGCGGGCCGGAGTACCTTACATCAAGTTCCTTGCATTTCTCACACCAATTCTACTGTAACATTTGAAGTGAAGCAAGTTGCAGTGTATATGCAAATTAGAGACCTGCCCTTAGTAAATGGCTTTTGATAGTCTTTATAGAAGGCAACCAATTTATGGTTAAGGATCCTTTTCTCTATATGGATCATGTTTGTCTATGCACTCAGTTCGTTACACTACTATTACATCCTTTTCAAGCCTCTAGCTGATATCACACTTCAGTTGATGACAACCATCAATGTGGGAGACTAATATCGGAGAGGATTTTCGAACCGCCGGGGATTGAATCCCTGATTTAAGATCGGGAGTCAGGTGCGCTGTTAAATTCGCCATAACAGCAAGTAAAATGCCATGAGCTTCAAATTTGTTTGTTTGAATGGGGTTTTACGCCGCTTTCAACAATCTTTCAGTTATATCACAGAGGCTGGAGCACATTAAAATGGATTTCTCAGACCAGTACAACCACCACATACTTTCCTAGCCTCCAGCTGTTATCCCACATAGGTCTACGATTATCCCTCTGGTGGGAGACAAATAGTCAGAAAGGATGAGTGCCCCCGTCGGGAAGCAAACCTGGGACCTCTGTATTGACAGTCTGACGTGCTACCAAATGGGCTATGCCAGAGGCTGCCCCGAGCTTGGAGGACATTATAAGGAGATGATTTTTACCTAAGATCAATACCATGGAATGTTTTCATCAAGAGCGAAAAACAATATGCCTGGGCACAGCCCTTATATAAACATATAGGGCATGTAATAAACTTGCTAAAATTCAATCAAATGAAATTATTAAGAAAAGTCCCTGCCTTCTGGTTTAAGAGAACAAGTTGTTTTAAGATTTCCTGATGTCTATGTAAAATAGGGGTAGGGCCATTTAGAGCAAAAATATGAATCCAGAGGCATGATATGAACAAAATTGGTCAAGGTCCACTAGATTACGCTACATAGGGTATACTTAGGGTCTAAATATGAACTGACTTGATAGAGGTCCACTAGATGATGCCAGATACCAAATATGAAAGCTGTCTACCTTCAGAGAAGATTTTCGCTCTTTGATTCTATGCAAAAGGGATGCACCCTGGTGATCCCAAATGTGACCCCTGGGTCTTGATATGACCAACTTGGTACAGGTCCACTAGATGATGCTACATACCAAATATGAAAGCTGTCCACCTTCTGGTTACAGAGAAGATTTTTGAAGATTTTCCAATTTTCACTCTTAGTGCTTAGGTGAGCTTATAAAGGGATGTGCCCAGGTGATGTCTATCCTGTGCAGTTTTGTTGAATTCTAATTGGTAGTTTAAGAGAAGAAGATTTTTCACCATAAGGGGCCTTTTTTTGTGTGTGACTCAACAGCCTGGAGCACTCTATCAGCCTGATAAGGATTAAAAGAAGAAATATGAAAGAGCATGTCGCAAGCATCATTCCTGTGAAATTTGGTTGAATTCTGAACAGTAGTTTCAGAGAAGATGATCAAAGAAAGTTTACACGAGCACTGATGCACCCACACCAGACAAGGGGCCATAACAATAGCCCGATGGACTTCGTCTAGTGGAGCTAAAATTCAAAGGGCTGAAAGCTCTGGAAGTACTTATCAATGGCCAACAATTCAATTATAAATCGGTTCAATACACAAATCTGGTTTGACATGAACAACGAGGTGGTTTGGGTAAAGTCAGCCTGCACACATAAGCAGGCTGATCTTTATCAAACCTCCAGTCAAAAGCAGGAATATTCCAGGTTCAGCATGACAAGGACTAGGTTTAGCCTTTTCCACGATATTCTCCCTCCAGTGGACCAAAATTGTGTAATACAATCGAGTTTAATTTAACAAAGGAGCTTCAATACCAGAAAATAGTTGTTTCAGAAGTTTTAATGAGAACACTACGATACAAGATATAGAAGAGAGATTGATCTAGGATTCTTTCATTTCTCGTAAACGTCTCACTTGACTTCTGACTGTGGCAGCAGCTGTTGTACTGTAAATGGAAAATTAAAAAGTTTGTGATACATATGTGACCAGTCACAAGAAAAGACCATTTAGGAACTGTTTTATAAATATTTCAAAAAGAGATTGGTGCCAGAATAGGTCATCCGGAGTTCGTCTTTCAAAAACACATGCATAACAAGAAATGTTTGTAAAACATTTATACCCTCCCCCATATAAACAGGATGATGGCCTATTATTTGTCAATTAACAAATGGCTATGACTCAAAAATATAAGTAGAGTTATAGTTCTTATGTACTGTACTTTTCCATACCTGAATGGAATATTAGGCCGCTTTCAACATTTTTTTCAGTTTTCCCCAATAAGACCTATCCACATGTGAAGTTTCATGTGATTCTAGGGTGCATACTTTATGAGATATGCTCAGGACAATAAATGGACTAAAGACAGACCGACAGAACAACAGACTGACAGGTACAAAGCAACATACCCCCTCTTCCAGAAGGGAGCATAAATATATTGACGAGTAAATCCTGGGATACAGATAAAATTATTGCAGGGGTCAGCACCAGGCTTAAATTGCAACTAGTCTGAAGGACCAGTTAGCCAAAAATGTTACAGGTCCTCCCAGATAAATTTGATTTGATTGGAATTTTTACACCGCTTTCAACAATCTTTCAATTATATCTCCGTTGCTAGAGCACCTAACAACAGTTTCCTGGTATTTCTCGGACCAGTACAACCATCACATACTTTCCTAGCCTCCAGCTGCTATCCCACATAGGTCTACAGTCTTCAATCCATTGATGAGAGACGAATAGTTGGAAAGATTCAGTGCCACTGTTGGGAATCAAACCTTGGATCTCTAGATTGACAGTCCGATGCACTACCAGCTGCCCTATGACGGCGGCTACCAATAACATTAAATCATTAGCAATTCAACAAGAAACCTGTTCCTACCTGTAAACCCAAGCGCCTCCAGCTACTGTTTTTCTACATCGTGCACAAAACCAGATACCAACACTTTTTCTCTTCATTGATTCCTTTAATGTAGGGAATGGAATAATGTCAGAATCTGGATGCACTACTATAATATGTTTGCATATACATGTATTTCAAATTTATTTAATTACTTACCGTATTTCTCCGTATGATTGCTCTCGTGAGTAATACATAAAATGGTTAGGGAGTTATTTAGTATGCATTTTCTGATTAAAAAATCATTAAAATTGATGTGTTCTAGACCCTTTAATTTGAGATAATTTCCTCTAAACAATCATTGTTTAGGGGAAATTCACATCAAATTAGAAAAGAGGTCTCAAATAGATCCTAAATTTTAGGCATTTGAAGTGGATTTTCCTAGTAAAAAATGTAGGGGTGCTTATATTGCAGAGGGCACTCTTATTGGGGGAATACAGTATATGGAAAAAGAACCTTCATTCTGATTACTGAATCGCCCCCTACACTGCCCACTTGAGTAATGTAAGATGAATCACAAGAAACATGCAACATATAGGGTCAAATAAGCCTCACCCTGCCATCCCTATATTTCTGGCCCAGGGGCCTCTTTCAAGAAAGGTCCTACGATTAAAATTTGGTCGTATCGCATTCGTATGATAAAAATTGGCTTTCAAGAAACTGTTTGGCTTTCAAGAAAGTCATCGTATCGTGAAATCTACGATAAAATATACGACACCTTCATACCAGTCGTAAATTCTATGATTTTGTCCCTTTGAGCCTAAAATTTTCTCAGATTCCTTCCTAGCTCTCGAGGATGTTAGAACGATTATTTAGCTATGCACATGCCAAATTTCCAAGAACAATTTAATGCAATAAACGAGATAAATTGAAAACAATTGATGCACCATCATTTCGATATTTGATTTTACTCTGCGATAATGGTATGATTGTCTCAGAATATTTACATAGTGGTATAAAGTTGTTTATTTAACGTAAGAATAGACCCTATCATGATCATGACTGAAAATGTTTGCTTAACCCTTCCTAGTGACACAAAGAGTGGGAGATACCAAATCAATAGATTTTTATACATACATAAATTACTAACTTTTTTAAAAGCAAATTACTCTCACTTTATGCAATATGGATTCCTGCGTTTTATGCTTCAAGAACTACATTAATTAAAAGGAAAATTCCAACCTATAGCCAAAACAATACAATTCTTGATAAATAGGAGGAATTCTTATTTATAACAACAACAACATCAACAGCATAACGGCTGCGCTCAATATTTTTCTCTCTCTTTTCGCCAAATATGAACTGAGCAAATAATCAAGCAAATACAATAAGTGAACGGCGATACTAAGCCAGATGAAACATGTCTAAGCTACATATACATATAACTGTTTTAGTTACACAGATCTATATGACAACGAGCACTGTACTTAAACCGAAGTTAGAGTTATCGGAAATTTTGTATGAAAGCCATGGAATATAATATCCATCTAAGTTCCGTTATGATACCATCCTTCTATAGCTCGTTTCAAAACCTTCCACATAGGCACAGAACTATACAAATTTGAAGAATTACATAACAAATACATTAAAGAACAAGAGGGCCATGGTGGCCCTAAATCGCTCACCTGAATGAACTTTCTAAAATTTTCAAAAGCAGGTTTAGAAAGAGAATGATGATTAAATGTCACTTAGCTAAATAATGCTGTTGCTTCAATAAACATTAAGAATCCTTTTTTACAATTTTCAGGTTAACTTACAAGTTTTTTCTATGATTTGACCCCGCGACCTAGTTTTTGGTCCCAGTTGACCCAATTTCAAAGTCATCCAAAATTGCATCAATTTGCAGAATTTCAAGATGCTCTGGCAAAAAATGTGGCCTCTAGCATGAATACAAGGTTTTTCTAAGATTTGACCCAGTGATCTAGTATTTGACCCCAGTTGACTCAATTTCGAACTCATCCAAGATTTCAACAAGACAATCATTCTGACCAAGTTTCAGGTTGATCGGGCAAAAAATGTGGCCTCTAGAGTGCATACAAGGTTGTTCTAAGCTTTGACCCTGTGTTCCAGTTATTGACCCCAGTTGACCCAATTTCGAACATGTCTGAGATTTCATCATGACAATCATTCTGACCGAATTTAAGGTTGATCCGGCCGAAAATGTGGCCTCTACAAGGTTTTTCTAATATTTGACCTGGTGACCTAGTTTTGAACCCCAGTTGACCCAATTTTGAACTTGTTCAAGATTTTATTTAGACAATCATTCTGATCATATTTCAGGTTGATTGGGCCAAAAATGTGGCCTCTAGAGTGCATACAAGGTTTTTCTAAGATTTGACCCTGTGACCTAGTTTTTTACCCCGGTTGACCCAATTTCAAATTTGTCCAAGATTTTATTTAGACAATTATTGTGACCAAATTTCAGATTGATTGGGAAAAAAATGTGGCCTCTAGAGTGCATACAAGGTTTTTTTAAGATTTGATCCCGGTACCTAGTTTTTGACCCCACTTGACCCAATTTCAAACTCAACCAAGTTTTTATTATGACAATCATTCTGACCAAATTTCAGGTTGATCCGGCCAAAAATGTGGCCTCTAGAGTGCATACAAGGTTTTTCTAAGATTTGACCCTGTGACCTAGTTTTTGACCCCAGTTGACCCAATTTGGAACTCGTCTGAGATTTTATTAAGACAATCATTCTGACCAAATTTCAGGTTGATTGGGCCAAAAATGTGGCCTCTAGAGTGCATACAAGGTTTTTCTAAGATTTGACCCTGTGACCTAGTTTTTGACCCCAGTTGACCCAATTTGGAACTCGTCTGAGATTTTATTAAGACAATCATTCTGACCAAATTTCAGATTGATCGGGCCAAAAATGTAGCCCCTAGAGCGCATACAAGGCAAATGTTGACGACGGACGACGGACATCCACCTAACCACAATAGCTCACCTTGAGCACTTCGTGCTCAGGTGAGCTAAAAATGGATGAGCCATTTTTTCCATCTTAGCTTTTTAACAATTTTGTATTCTTATGCATCAATACTTCACCAAAAAACAACCAACCAACCAAACAATTATGATAATAAAATACAAGAGGACCAAGATGGTCCTAGATCGCTCACCTGAGTCTCTTTGACCCCTGGGACATCACATTAATTAGATAGGCAGATGTCAAAAAGAAGATAATTGCCTAAGAAGACTACCATGGAATTTTTTCAGCAAAGAGCAAGACAGATATGCCTTTTTTCTCTTTGATTCTATGTAAAAAGGGATGCACCCGGGTGAACCCAGGGTCTTTATATGAACAAACTTGGAAAAGGTCCATAAGATGATGCTACATACTAAATATGAAAGCTGTCTGCCTACTGGTTTCAAAAAAGAAGATTTTTGAAGGTTTCCTAATTTCACCCTTCGTGCTCAGATGAGCTGAAAGGGATGCGCCCGGGTGGAGCCCAAATATGACCCAAGGGTCTTGATATGAACAAACTTGGTAGGGGCCCACTAGATGATACTACATACCAAAAATGAAAGCAGTGTGCCCTCTTGTTTCGATTTAAGAAGATTTTAAAAGATTTTCACTCTTTGATTCTATGTAAAAAGGGTTGGGCCCGGGCAAAGCCCAATTTATGACCCAAGGGTCTTGATATGAACAAACTTGGTAGAGGTCCACTAGATGATGCTACATACCAAATATGAAAGCTGTCTGCCTTCTGGTTTCAGAGAAGATTTTTAAAGATTTTCATATTTTCACCCTTTTTGTTAAGGGTAAAGGGAAAGTTAAGGGTGGATTTCATTTATTTGAACAACTTTGGTAGAGCTTGACCCAAGGAACATCCCTGCCAAGTTTCATCAAGATTGGCCCACTGGTTTAGGAGGAGAAGATGTTTAAAGAAATTGTGGACGACGGACGAGGGACATTCTACGATCACAATAGCTCACCTTGAGCACTTCGTGTTCAGGTGAGCTAAAAATGATAATAAAGTCATACACCAAAAAATTGGTGGAGATGATAATTATCTAGAAGTAGTGCATTTTTACAATGTGGTCCAAAGTTAGATTGCTCCAAATTCGGTGCGACAGCGGGTGTACTCCCATTGGAAAGGGATTCTACAGTGTAAGCTGAATTAACTATGCTATTATGAGCACTTGTATAATTATCTTGACATATATATTTAGATATCGATGAGAAATGTGTAGTTCGACGAATTTAGTTTTAAAAAACCTCGTTAAATATGCATTAATATATACAAGTAAATGGCTTTTCTACGGTAAGTTTGCTGATTTACCCTTTTTGGTATTGTAAAAAGCGGACAATTTACCCACTTACGCGGAAGTTTATATCATATGATCAGCACGTGCAGATGTGAAAGATCAACTTTACGATAATCTTATGAGGTCGTAGAGTCTGCGATTTTCAACGATATTTTTCTGAAAGCCGTTACGAACGTCTTAAATATAATCGTACGATAATTATAAGATAAATCGTACGATATTTTTCTTGAAAGAGGCCCCAGGTCACATTTCTGCTAAGATTGATTTAAATCTGCCAATTGGTTACTGAAAAGAAGGGTTTAAAAATTCAAAGTTCAAATAAAAACCATTCTCTTTCAGTTATATTGCGGCAGCTGGAGCACCTTAAGGAGGTTCGCTCGGCTTTTTCCTACTGTTTAACTTTACTTTAAACCTGATTTTTTAGAAAGATCTAAATGTTTAATTTCGATTTTTGAAAAGAAAAAATGGGGTCACCGTGCTTAATTTTTTCTCAGAGCCGTACGAAAATAAGTACCAAATCAATTTAGTGTACTTTAGTTCTTGCCTTTGAATTTCTTTGAAAATTACACCTTTGGTGTGAAGTTATTATTTTTGGGCAAATAGATATTCTGAAAGCAATTGAATTATGTTTTATTTAAAAACGACAACCCATTCCACCAATTTATTAAAGAAATGATGGAATTTCAATGATGCGAAAGAAAATTATGACATCTTTATTCGGTCCTTAATAGAAGTATTTTCCTTTAAAATTAAGGGCTACTAATACATGCTTCACAGTAAAAAAAATAAAGTTCTACTATTAAACTTTTTCTTATACTCTCAATATAAATTTCTTAAATAATGAAGAATATTTTGACAGAAGCAAAAGTTGGGGTCACAGTCTTACTTTTTTTAGTATTTTGACTCATTTGTTAAAATAAAGGGAGGTAATTTACAAAAAAATAATTAAATTTCAAAACACATTTTTCAATATTTGAAATATCAAATTTGTTGGTATTTTAGTTCAGGGATATGAGGTAGGGGTTCTTTTTACCATGTCATAAGTTTTATTTGCTTTCTTTCCGAAAAAAAGGGAAGGAGTAACATTAGATACTTGCTTGTCTTTTTCTCTGAATACTCTAAAATAGTGAAAAATGCCCCGAAAAATTTAGGTAAAAATTAAATTTTTGATTTTGTACAAATTTCTACATGTTTTCACAACCTTTCATACAGCTCTATCCAAAAACATAGTTTAAATTTCGGTTAATAGTTTTATAACCATTACAGAGACGCAAATGTTTTTTAAATGGCGGAAAATCCAAAACCGGATGTGCGAACGTCCTTAAAATGAATTTGTTATTTCTTGCACCAGTACTACCATTAAACCTTTTCTAGCCTCCAGCTTTTATCAAACATAGGCCTAAGGTTATCAGCCCATTGGTGGGAGACAAATTTTCCGAAAGAATGTATGACGCTGTAAGGGTCATATAAAAGATCCTGATGGAACTGATAGATCCCTTATGGTATATGAGGACCCTCAGGGATCCAGGTGTGTTTTTTAGGATTAAGAATTTCAAGATTTCTCTTGATTTTTAATCGGGATATCTTACGTAGCGTCTTAGAATTTCAACTGAATTGCGTGAGATATCTTGATTAAAAATCTTAACATATCGTAAAAATCTTAATCTAAAAAACACACCTCTGGATACTGTTAATGTCAAACCCTCCAAGTTTTAACCCTTTCCTGTTTTACAAAATTTTGGACCTGTCCAAATTCAAAGGTTTTGCAGACGAAAATTTAAAGTTGATTAAATTTGAAAAAATAACCATTCTGTAGGGTAGAAAATTTTGTAGAAAAAAAGAAATTGTTTGTTACAAACAATTTCTTTTTTTTCTACAATGTTTTCTCAATTACAAAATCTTAGGGACATAAAAACCAGGGATTGGACAGCAAAGTTTTAAAACATAACCCACTTACCTTTCCACAGAATGGGCATGTGTATTTAGAGTGCTGTGTAATTTCCATACGCTTTATTGTTTTTCTGAGGGAGGCTCCATATCTGGTTCCGTATTTCCCACAGATGCCCACCTTCTTTGTGCGCTTGGCCTGCAAAATACATGGTAATAGGAGAAAACTGAACCACATTTGAAATGTGTCATCTTTTTATGTTAATAACATGATGAATATGCAGAAAAAGCAAAATATAAAAGAACTTAGACTGTTTTTAAAAGATAGACAAGATGTGATTTCATTTTAGAATTTTTGAAAAGAAATAGACTTAATGAGAAAAATGTGTATTTCTCGCTAAGAGAAAAGACTAGCAGGGGCACAGTTGCCCATGACACCTGTATTTCGGGCAGGCCCCTAAACAATGGGGGAAAATGCCTACTCCTCTGACGGTAAATATTGATTCTGGCAATCTGGGCCCCCAAGTGAAAATTGTCAGTCTTTTTCCCTGTCACAACATGATGATACAACAAAACTGATTTCTACAGCCCTTAATTGATTGCCATTTCATATTTTAGTAATTGTTGATACTTTCAGACATTTAGAAATGTAAGTAATAACTGGGGGACATCATCAAATTTGTTGCATGTCAAAGATTTCGGGCCCAAAATAAGCCCACCCTGCCACGGCCTTATTTATGGGTCAATCAAAATTTCGCAAACAGTTTTTGAAAAAGGATCACCCAAGGAACATTCTGGTAAAGTTTCATTGAAATCAGCAAAGAAGTTTTTTAGATTGTTAACAACAGATGATGCACAACGACAGATGCAGTATGGACTCGGGGTGATCCTAAAAAGCTCCCCTTGAGCATGTTGTGCTCAGATGAGCTAAAAAGCGCTTAACTTTCTAAAACTAATGATTTTTTCTGCCTTACTTTTTGTTAAGCAAGCCATTTTTATATTTTTCACACCCTTTAATCGACATTGTTGTTGCTCAACCAGTGTCATGCAAATGAATTTTGAAATAATTCTAGGTTGATAAGAATGATATCTCTTTGATTTTATTAGTCTGTTTTAATAGTGTGTAGTATTTGATTTTGATTTTTGGATGAAAATTGCCAAGTGTGTAGTTTAGCAAAGCCATGAGACGTAAAACTAGGTAATTGGCAGCTAAGTAACAGCATAACAAGAATTTGATTGGCTCGAGAATTTATGATTGCGAAATGCTTGCACTGGACTTTTACAGTTTTGAAGATATTGTCACTCAGTCAAGTTGTAAAACAAAAATTATGCACCCTCCCTTCCCCCAATATTATTCAAGTTAAATAAAATTTGTGCTTCGCTTTGTTGCTTGCATGACAGTTTTGTATGTAATATCAGACAAGATTGCTGATTATTTGTATTCAGCTCCTTCTCAAAGTATTAACATGTAGTTCTCTACAATGTGGGATATTGAATTTAAACACAAGTAAATGTAAAAGTTATGCGGAGATCTTGATAGGCAGGTAAACAATTAGTCAGCTTTGCTCCAAATTCCATTTGTTAATATTTCATTTCCTTATTCAATTTGTTGCATGTTGTTAATAAGGCAAGAATGACTCATTATTACCCTTGTCATGCTATATAAATTGTCTGAAAATTTTCATCAAAATCAATGGGCAAAAGCACTGAAAGTACCAACTGTAGGTTATGTTTTAATTGAAACACTATTCTGGTTCTGGTTAAAAAGTGAGAAACAGGTGGTGTAGACTAACATCAGACTGCACATAAGTGCAGACTGATGTTTGTCTATAGCTCCTGCCAAAGTAGGAATATTCTGGGTTCAGCATGACAAGGGTTAATAACTGCAGGGCTCTCACTAGGGTTTTGAAAGTAGGATTCCAGGAATCCAACTTCAGAAAAAGTTTGATTCCACACAAAAAAGTTGGATTCCATCATTATGAGGATGGATTTTGTACCGTGCAAAACTACGATATTGAAACTACAATTTATTAACCCTTTACTACACAATCCAATGTTTTATTCACCAGAATGGTTATCTAAAGGAAAACATTGGTTGAAAAGAAGGAATTGCTTTTAAAAAACATTTTCTTCTTTTATCCCAATGCTTTTTACATTTTTTTATTCATTTTTGGAGATGGGCTCAGTAGACGACAAAACTTTTCCCAGTTCAGTTTAAAACCATTGACTTGTACAGAAGCAAGTCTTTGAAACTGTTATATCTTCTTTTTGCCAGAAGTTAAAAAGAAGTAAAACAAGATGTGTTTGTGAAACACGAATGCCCCCATAACGGCATTTTTTTTCAAAGTTTGACCTTGACAGATGACCTTGACCTTGTCACATGACTTTGACTTTGGTACCAGCGGATCATTGAGATCTATCATCATGCCAAATATAAGCTTTGTATCTTGAATAGGCTTGAAGATATTGGCAAGGTTAAGTTTTCGGGTTAAGTTTTGGGACGTTTGACCTTGACAGATGACCTTGACCTTGTCACATGACCTTGACTTTGGTACCAGCGGATGTGGATCATTGAGATCTATCATCATGCCAAATATTAGCTTTGTATCTTGAATAGGCTTGAAGATATTGGCAAGGTTAAGTTTTTGGGTTAAGTTTTCGGACGTTTGACCTTGACAGATGACCTTGACCTTGTCACATGACCTTGACTTTGGTACCAGTGGATGCGGATCATTGAGATCTATCATCATGCCAAATATTAGCTTTGTATCTTGAATAGGCTTGAAGATATTGGCAAGGTTAAGTTTTCGGACAGACGGACGGACAGACAGACGGACATGAGTAAAACAATATGCCCCCGATCTATCGATGCGGGGGCATAAAAATGTTATTATATTTATCTAGACTTTAAAAAATCTCAAATTATATCCGTAAGTCTATGCCATGATTCTCTTTGCAGATGTTGTCAATTTAGAGGAAAAAGTTCAGAATTGATATTCATTAAAAAAGATTGTATGTTTGAATTGCATTGGTTATCTTTTTTTTCTTTTTTTTTTTGTAGATTGAAATAATTAAACTTTCCGAACCACCTGTCTTTTGATTTGTGTTCATTTTTTTTTACTTTAACACATGTCTGATCAGTAGGCTGATCCGGAGCTTCGAAATACGTTATCCGACGAAATTACGCACATGCATGGCGTTCCAGAGATTCACCGCTAGTGATAATTCATTTCGTAATTTTCCGGAACATTTCCTTAAGTTAATAATTGTTTTTACTCAAATAACCGATTTTACAAAAGGTAAAAAAGATTCGGGACAGTTCGAAGGACACGGACTAATCATTTACTTGTTACGAATAAATCGGGTTGATTATGTTGTCTTACTATTGCCTTCGTCGCATTGGGGCCCTGCTCGAATTCAATTACCGGTATAGAATTAGTGAATCAACTGCTTCAGTCAATATATTAACGGTTCACACGTTTTGTTTATGCATAATCACCAAAACACATCGCTGGGCAGAGTCTAGATTCCATTCATTGATAGTCAAGCTCCGCCTACAATGTCTACGAATAACCGATTGCGATTGGCTGTTGGCGTCAATTAACGCCACGCCTACTGCACCCGTCTATCGGACTTCAGATATGGCTATTATCGATTTTTCACGCGACCGTTAACTTACGTAAACAATCAAATACATGTTATACACAGCCGAGAGGTTATAAGTCGGGACGTGTGCCTTAAAAAAACTTGTCGTCCGGTGGAATCCTTTGATAGGGTTTTTTGTCGTCCGCTGAGAAAAGTTGTCATCTCAGATGACACTACTGTTGTTTCCCAGAGCCCTGATACAGGGCTTGAAAATTCTACTCGTCAGCTCGTCCTGCATGATTTTTTCCTTCTTTGTCTATATAAGCAGGACGAGTGGATTTTGCAAAATTTCACTTATGAAATTAGTGTATCACTATATTTTCTTTTATAGCAGGACGAGTAGTAATTTCAAGAATTTTCAAGCCCTGCTGATAACTGGTTATATATGTTACAGTGAATATGTAAAATCAGGGATTTTGTAAAATAACTGAAAATTTCAGGGATTTTGTAAAATTACTGATTCCGTCAGTTGTTTTATAAAATGACTAAAATTTTCAGTGAATATGTAAAATAATGGAATATTTGTGGTACAAAGAAAGAAAAACAGTATACTATATGAAATGATAAACTACTTATTAAGTCGACTCAAAACTCATTTATTTCTTACATTTCCCATGCAATGTTTCCTTTAGATTCTTTTTCTTGAATAAAAGACATAATATTGGGCTACTTAGTTAGTCGACTCAAACCTTTTGTACTTTATTTTTGAGTATTATGATCTTATTTGAAACCCTTATTGTCTATGAATATGTCACTGCGTAATTCCATGGAATTATTCAGTTTTTATTGGCACAGGACAAGTTTGAATCATCTAGAGTTACAGAGTCTACTTAATAAGTAGTTCATCATTTCACACAAATAAGAAAAGAAATAAATTATCTGAATACCATTTTATAAAGAAATTTATTGTTTTGTTTTCATGTTTGTACTTAATTTCAATAAAAATAAATAAATACTATTTGAATGTAATATGTGTTTTTCATTTTATTTTTCCAGTTTGATATCAAAATATCAGAATGCAAGAAACAGTCTCAAATGTAAACTTATTACTTCAGATATTTTATGAAATTACTGATCGAATAAGTATTTTTCCAAAATAATGCACTGAAGTTTTCAGTTTTCTTTAAAGTAAATGATGAATTATAAATATAGTATACTGTATTTCCTTCTTTTTACCACAAATATTCCATTATTTTACATATTCACTGAAAATTTTAGTCATTTTATAAAACAACTGACGGAATCAGTGATTTTACAAAATCCCTGAACTTTTCAGTTATTTTACAAAATCCCTGATTTTACATATTCACTGTAACATATATACATTTATTTCTGGATCAATCATTTAATGATAAAGTAAAAAGAAATGAATATTTGTTACACTATGATCGAAAGATATTGTTTATTCATAGTTTCCTTGACTGTGAAATATTACCAATTAACATGGCTCTTCGTATTTTCAAGGTACAAACTAGTCAATATATGAGCTTCGAATAAAAATCAAATCAAGAACAAAAATACTATGCATTACAAGCATGTCCCATACTCTGTCAATCAGCAAAATTTTAGGGGTCTTGCTAGAAAAATATTTGCTGAAAATGGTTCTGGATGTTGACCACCGTCATGTTCACCATATTGAGTCAGGACGTCATATTTCCGCGGTAGTTGACAAAATCTTTCTTGAAAGAATTAAATTTAGGTCAGAGCATTAGATTTTCTTGTTCTTATCATTCCTTGGTGTCTATGCGCCATGTATCGGTCGAAGTTGCATTGTGTTTACAATTTTGAAATAAGAAAATGGAGGTAATTTGGAAAGGGGGTGATTGAATGATGGAATGTGATGCTGAATTTTGATAGCATTGATTCTTTTAATAATTTCATATAACAAATTCAAGACATTGTTGATCTTCTTTTTTTTAATAATATCATATAACAAATTCAAGACATTGTTGATCTTCTTTATTTGGTAGACATGTTCAGGGTTTGTATACAAAATGTGCATCAATTCTTATCCAAAAGAGCAAGCGTTATGCAAAAACTCGATTGCCGCGAAAATGCGACGGAGTTGGAGTATATATTCATCACAAGGTATGTAGTACTTGTTGTTTTAATTGCTGTTTGTGCTGGAATATGGTTGACTGTAAGTGTTTATAAGCCCTTCTTATCAGTGTATTAGTCCAAATATTTAGACGTCTACACATGCACCATTCTTTATTTGATATTCGCTATTCTGACATTTCATGTTTTACCTTTGTTATTGCAGTGTAACGTCTAAAAGTATCATTAACTTTTCCCGTTAGCAAAAATCATTTCGCGATTTAAACAACTGTGACAGTGAACAACACGACAGATCATTAACATATAACTTTTGAATCAATTCTTACTTGTCGCTCGCCTTAATTTCCACCGAATGTGTCAATTTTTAAGGAAAACAGTTTTCGCTTTCACTTTCACGATGCATTTCCAATTGTTTTGTTCCAAAGCAGATTTGGGAAAATAAAAAATGGACGGCAACATAATTTTTAAACGAAAAAATAATGCGCGCAGAAACAGTTGATAAACATTCGTGACTTAAACTAAAATTTTTATTTGAGACAATTTCATAGTAAAAGACATTTATATTTTTGATTCTGTAAGGGAAAAAAAAGTTTGAACGGAAAAAATATATCGACGGCCACGGGTCAAATCAGCCCATTTTTAATTATGTCTATGATAAAAATTTGCATCTTAACATTCTGCAACAATATACCGTATAATGTAATAAATATATAAGTTGGTGCGGAGTATGTGCAGTAAACGATATCTTCATTAAAATATTTTTTTATGTTAAATTCGCTTTGTTTTTGTGATTTTTTTAAAGTCCCCTTTACGAGAAAAATGTTCGTAGATCTAATGATTAGAACAGATTCCGACCTCAGATTGCATTGCTATTTTTAGACTGGTCGCATCCGAGTACAGAAACGATTGCAAATTTCTCGTGAGAAATTAGCGCAGGGATTCTCTGCGCACTTCAAATAATAGTTTCTTCACTGCTGTGGCAGAAGATAGAAATACAAACTTTGAAACTTAAACTAGCGTTGTTATATCCTGATCGCCGACGATGTTGATTCACAGACAATTTTTCGTGACACTTGACACATACACACACACAAAATATGTAAAACTAGATTTTGGATTCGTTTGTTCGAAATGACAGTTTCCATACCCGATTTAGCGCGGCTACTTTGTCAGTTATGAACTCGGTTAACTTTTTTATGTCGGGATTTACTCCGATAATATTGCAAACTTACTTGAACTTAAATCGTCAAGTAGTAGAAAGAGTAACATAGAATGTTCGAATTTGTGAACCGTTTTAATTATAAGCCAAAGCTCGTTAACTTTGAAAAAAATGTAACCGTGTGAGTCTGAAGCCCTGTGATTTTCGCGATATATTCAGTCTACTATTGTTTCACTGACATAAATTGCGGGAAAAAAGCTCGCCGTTATTCGGTTGAGTTCGGAAATAAGTTCTGATGACATGGACGCGATCGAAGAAACCTAGATTTATCTGTTTTATAATATATTATAGGCGTCCGCGCAGGACGAGGTCTTAAACCTATAAGTACCTGTTTTATTTCGAAGGTTCGACCTTTAGAATTTTTTTTATAAGATTTTGAAGATAACTTAAGATATTTTGGTTGAATTTTCTTGGTTGTGTCAAGGCTGTTCGTTTATGCGAATGCTAAGCCAGCTTCGCATCCGCATACACATAATCTAAGATCTAAGTGAAATTGAAGACCTATAAATTGGACACTTTATTTTAAAGAAATGCTTCTTGGATACAATAAGAAAATGTAAAGAATCGCATTCTAAATAATAATCCCATGCTTTCTTTAACGTTTCGCTTTCATTCTGAGGTAATTTATCAAGAACGCTGGACGATTAAAAAATGCTGATAAAATCATACACTGTCTATTAGCAGTCGTATTGACCCCTTTTGAACTCCTTGCATGCCAAGGTACATGTAACCCTGTCAAACTACTGTTTTAAGGAATTTTACAAAGGAGACACTTTACACACACCTTATTCCCTTTTTCAATTCCGCTCTTCTTGTCATTTTTAACGTCTAACTTACATCTGTTGGTAGAATAACGAGAATAGTGTAACTTTGTTTAACTAGAGGCGCTTGAGCGCCTGATTCGCTCCACAGGCCTGAATATCCAAATAATGAATATTAGAGGATGATAAAGCTGTTTAAATGAGAATTGAAGTGAATGAATGAGTGAATGTTTATTTCAAGTAAATAAGGGTCATATGCTGAAATATTTCTGCATAAAAAACTCATGATCAGTGAATTACAAAATTGACCTCTTCTTTTCATTTAATCACAACAATTTTGTGCAGTCTGATAATGGGTCACCCAAGGATCATTCTAGTGATATTTTGTTAAAATCCAAATATAAGAATTTCAAAACTAACAGAATGTTACTGCACAATATACTGGTATTGGTCTGCAAAATTTTGATTGTAGATCTTTCCACTTTTAATTAAACACTACTAAAAGATGTTACTTCACAATTCTTTGTCATCAAAACAAATGATAGTAAGAAATAAAATATTCAATCCAATATATTTATTTTATTCTGCCCAATGCCTTAGAGTGCAGTAAACTCAACTCTTTCTACCCCACTCTGAATGTCAGGAGGTCAGAACATCATTTTACACTCTGTGCAGATTCACCCTTCGTTCAACTAAACTCACCAATTCTGAGTGGGTATTCTCAGGCTACTTATTTCAACTAATGTTTCTATACATTTGAATTTCAACAAAGGTTTTGTTCCTTCTAATCTATAATCATTACACCTATTAAATTCAACAAGTCTAGAAAAATTCATCATTGAGAAGATACCAAAAGGGTGATCAAATATTCACTTAATATGTTATAGTACCCTCTACCAATAAAAAAGAAATGCTGTTCATCTAATCAAAATATTTTTTTGCAGACTGATACAGAAATAAAATTTCCATGATATCTAATCCATCTGTTTAACCTTTCAGGATAGTTTGTTTTACCCTATATATGAAGAAATGACCTCTGCCAATAAAAGACATATAAGAATTCAGAAAAAGGCACTCGTCCTGCAGGGCAAGTGACTTTTAAAAGTAACTCGTTCTGGTTTGACTGTCACTCGCCCTACAACAGGCATAGGGAGTGTTGAAGACAGTGTTTTGTTTCTGGAAACGTCATCTTATAGTGCAGACGAAACAAAAAGTTTACGCCTGAACTGGTACCCCGATGTCTTTGAGAGACAACGGGTAGTGTATAAATTTTACGGCAATCTGATTGGCTGTGTACTTTTCACGACAAATAATTTATTACAAACCGTAAGATTTTTCCCATCATGCATGTCGATATCCGTTGAAATTTGGCGGCATTGTTTAAAATGGAAGTACTGAAATTCTGTTGCTTATATAAATATGACTTTTACGAGATAAACATACGAAAGAAAAACAAAAAATCAAGTCATTATTTGCTTTTTTTCGCCGCATTCATCGTGATTTTCGACCAACTGCATGTCGCAAATCCGCTACCAAACGCTTTACGATTTTCTAGCTTCTCATTTTTACCATGGATTTTTCTGGTAGTATTCAATGAATGTGGCTATATGTCACAAAATAAGTAATAGATATGGACAAAACAAGGGATTTTTTTCGATTCTTTCCTTGTTCGTGAGATCGATTTGTATTTACGAAGTTCCGGTACCGGGTTATATCATGCGAAAACCGGAAGTTTTATTTTTAGAAATCAAAGTACATGACTGTTTACAGTTCAAGTTGTAGCGAAATTCTATCACCGCGAACTTTTTCAAAACGTCTTTTTTGTATTTCTAGACAAAATGGTTCAATGCCATTCATTATCCACTCATCAAGGACGACTGCCTTAGAATTTCCACTCGTCCTCCGGGATTTCTTACTCGTAAATACGAGCGGACGAGTGGATTCTTTGGACCCTGATTTTTCATCCGATGACAATAATTTTTGCTATACTGATAAAGGGTTACTCAAGTATCATTCATGTAAAATTTGATTGATATCTATCAATTGGATTCTGAGAAAATGATTTTCAAAGTTTTCACTATATAACATATAGAGAAATGACCTCCGCCAATAAAATACATATTTTTCATCTGATCACAATGATTTTTTGTAGGCTGATAGAGGGCCCCTCAAGGATAATTCATGTGAAGTTTGGTAAGTATCCATCAATTAGTTTCTGAGAAAAGCCACCTATTACCATATATGGAAATTAGCCACGCCCACTACAGCCATGATTTTCAACCGATTAAAAATCTTTGAAGGAATCTGATAGAGGATCACCCAAGGAACATTCCTGTGAAATTTGATTGGAATCCATCCAGTACTTTATGATGAGAAGATTTTTAAAGTAAAAGTTTACGGACGGACGCACGCACGGACGACGGACACCTCGCCATGACAATAGCCCGCTGGCCTTTCGGACTTTCGAGACTGATCTAATGTTTACAAACGTTTGGAAAATTTTCACGTGGCATAATTATACTGTTCCTTTATATCCATGTGCCATCTTTATGGTGTATTCCGAGATAACGGTCAAAATTATCAAAGTTGGCAGATACGGGAAATAAACACCATTTGTTTAAACAGATGCAATATGAAAACATAACCATACGCACCGAATACGCAGAAATTTTATTTAGTTGAGAGATGATGATAAACTAAAAGGTAATCTGGATAAGATAAGTTATAAGAAAACACACAGTACTAAATTTAAATGTACTGAGAAATTACATTTCATGATTTGAAGTGATTTCTCTTAATTAACTAACAATACGGGACTAAATTTGTTCGCAAAAAGATACAAAACCTTTTCTATTGGGAAAAGAAATACTCCAGGTCTAAAATCTGTGCATATACCATTTTAAAATGCGATTTCGTAAATGATAAGAAACACCCCGGAACTTAATCAAGCAGGGACTCTGTATAGTCAGGCTTTGTGATTAAAGTGCACAGAAGACGACTCCTCGCGTAAGAATAAACCGGGACTGATTCTTAATGCATGAATGAGTTTTAAATACGATTTTTATAGGATAAGAACCTACAGGGCCATAATTTAAGAGCACAGAACACTAGCACAACAAAGCTATAGACTAGTTTCATTTTATGAAAATTGTATTAAATCGTAGCACAAGAAGAGCATTCTACAAGTCTTTTTGGTCAGAATTTGTAACAGTCGGATAAATTCACGATCCAAGGATTCATTTTCTTACTGTATTAAGGTATTTTCTATAAAATATACATGTATCACATTCAATATCAGGGGAAATTCTGGAGAGAAAAAAACGACGAAAAGTAGCCTAGACGTAACAATGAGAAAATATTAGAATAAAACCTTAACTCAAATCAATTTTGGTAATTTTCATAAAAAAACGCTTTGGTAATTTTCGTAGAGATAATTCTTTAAAATAATTATAATAATAATTTATAATTCTTTGGGCCGTTTTGACCAAATGCAAAATTAGAAATAGGCCCTTCTTACAGTTTTCAGAAACAGCTAATGGCCCTATTAAACCAAACTACGAACCGTTTTTACGGAATAACGGCCCGTTTAAATAGATACTAAAAGGAATTGTAGATCGGTAAGTAAAATAGACTTAAAACAACAGAGAATCTTATAGAAACAGACAGGTATTAAAGTTGCATTTTTTTGTGCCCTAGGCATATATAATGGAATAGAACAGACGACAGTTTTAAAAAAAAAAAAGGTTAATATTTTCTTTTCCGCGCATTCAGCCCAAATTTAAACATTCTGTCTTCCTTTCATCGTGTTACTTTACCTAATTTTGTGTTATACCCAATGACTGTGTAGACTTTATTTTTAATACACATTTCGGTTGAAATAATTCCAATCAGTGGTTCCACCATTTCCAAGTGCTGTTTTTGTTTACTTAATTGGAACGTCTTCACAAATCACTTATTATATGTAAACATTTATGTAAATAATCTAATTATTCCACATGGTGCTTGAATATTGGAGACTGTGGGCTATATTAGGCTTAATTGCCTGGGCCAAGTTAACTTGACTGGTAACCATTTAACCATTCTATCTCGCACTTTACATACTGCCAAACTCCCCTTTTGGGTGTTACTGACAGGTGACTCATTCTGGTTGTTATAAAATTTGCACAAGAAATAGGCAATTCCTTTTAGGAGCGGGTTCATCAAATGATACCCATTTTCAGCTGGGTAGACTAAGGCAGTCGCTATTGGTGACAGTCACTTTTCAGTTTCTTACACAAGGAAGTACTAGCTGTCTCCAGGACTCGCACCCCTGACCTTCGGGTCAATAGACCGGCGCTCTAACCACCGAACTACCGAGGCATTCCTTGCAATGTATTCAATTTCAGTTACGTGTTTCATTTTGAAGTATCCGTTTTTTTTTCTGATTTTCCCTCTAAGATATTTTTTAAGACCGAAAAAAGTAAATTTATGCGTTTTGTTAGGAATTATCTATAGCATACTGTTTTCCAGGAAATCAAATTATTGTTTTTAATCCAGTTGTTATGTTAAGGATATCTAAATGAGAAGATGTTGAGGGATAATTCGCTGGGGCTCAACCCAAACATACCATTTTGGAAAGTTTTATTTGGAAAGGAAGTGGCAAAGTTTGGAGGCTGATGGGAAGGCTCGGTGTCCATAAAAAACGAAAAGGTGCAAAAAGGTGGTTAGAGATGCTAAAAGGTGGTTAAAGGCGCAATAAAGTGCTAAAAGGTGCAAATAGTTGCTTAAAGGTGGGCGAAAAGATGTTTAAAGGTGAATACACAGTATTATAAGCTTTGGGTCAAGTTAAACGATTTACTTGAACAAACCTTTCGTACCGAAGACCATATTTTCACAACAGGTCTTATGTCATACATCATATAAATAATTGCCATGGTTTAAAGGGAGCTAAGTTACAGTGGAAATACAATTGAGAGATAGCTGCCCGGAGATATATGGTTTTTGATTACATATATGGACAGAGTCAACCCATTTAGGGTTGAGGATCCTTTTCTCTGGATGGATCGCGTCTGTCTAGTTGCCCAGTTCGTTACATAATGAAGATATATATAAACATGTATAACAGACTCCGTTTCAATGCATGTCATGATACATTGATGTCATGATAGAAAACAAATATATCCTTATGGTATGTTTTTTTGTCCTAATAACGATTTTTCATAAACAATTTTTCTTCAAACTTTTATCAATCGATAAATGTTGAAAATATTCAGAATATGATCTTTTTTATGATTTCCATATTTCTTAATTTAATTAGATTAGGGTGGACAGGTTTTCATTCTGTTTGAATTTTGACAAGATTTTTGTAGACAATATGCGTCCTATTTCAGAAATAAGCCACTGAAGAACACAAGAATAAACTGTGTATATCAGCTTTTTTTAAATAAGATTATATATTTTAATGTCTATCTACATTTGTCTATATTGAGACACATAGCAAATTTTTACTTACAAAAAACTGGTACAGTAATTTCTAATTCCTGAACTGGAAAATCTGCTAGTTGTATGGTTCATTTGCAAATCCACTTCATAAGATGGTAATATTTTGCAAGTCTTCATTTTTAAAGCAATATATCTCAGAAAAACTGTTAGATATTCATTAATAGCGAGCGTGAGTGATATTTTTTTTTTTTTTCAAAAAAAAAAAAAAAAAAAAAAAGATGAAAATATCCTTGCTTAATTTAGTCTACTAACTTAGAAAAAAATTAGATGACTTGATCCAGTAAATCGTTATGAAATAGTTCTAAAGAGACTTCAAAGTGCTTTTTTCAGTCAAAGTAAGCTTTATTTGATGAAAGATTAGAGATGCTAAAGCCAGTGGAGCGATACAGGCCCTCCTGGGTCTCTTGTTTCCTTTGAAGATAGCTTTAACCTCTATTATCTTAATAGTCAATCGTTACAAGATGTATTCAGGCAATGAACTGTTTAAGTGTGTTTTTTTTATTGTAAGAATGTACATTAGCCTCTGCATTGTTCTTATTACATTTTCACTTGTTCGATTTTTATTTTTCACTGCCAAATTGTAAGGAAAGATAAGTGGGGTATAAAATGAATGGCAGCTTTCATAAGGTATTACAAAAAATGAAACTATGATTATAATTACAACTGGTAGTGTTTTCCGTGAAAAGGAGCTAAAATCCTTGGTTTATATGTACAAACAAATCGGATTAAAAAATAACTGCCTGCTATACGGACACTATTGAAGTTACCTGTTAACCTGCATAACAATAATCATAATTCATTCATTCATGACAATTGTATATGAATGCTTTGCAGGATCATTTAAGATACTATGTTTTCCAATCTTTAGTTAAAAAATGGGATTCCATGGCTTGTTTGAACCCCTTCTTTAGCCTCATCTTTTCATTTTTCGTGGGGATTTCTCGGAAATAACGAACTTCTCGTATCAAGCTTAAATACGACCCCTACAGAAATCATTGGTCTACCATTACATATTTTTCCAATTCAGCAACAAAACAAGGGGAATTCAACATGCAGCTCCTCTTCTTGATCTTTAACATGCGGTTCTCCCTATGGATCTTGATATACGTCAAAGAGGAATTCGTTCAGAAGATATAATACACAGATTTACAAATTCCTACAATGATGAAATGTTAAATGAATTGCAGTAAAACATTTTTATGGGAAATCCAGCAAGAGACGATTAGGAACACTTATTCCCAAAAAACGGAAATTTCCCAAGTTTGACCTTGCTAATTGATCTGGACCCTGCCTGATGGGACAGACCTTGATATAAAATGATTTATATCGAAGACAACTGTAACCTGGGCAAACAATTTGACAGGTTAAGTTTCGGCGATAATGGTTAAATTTTAATCATGAGCATCGAAATATACGCTCTATTAAATGTAGACTGGTCGGATTAAACTGCAAACCAAATTTTAGCACTGTATTTTTTGTTAAGTTTTGGGTTAAGATTTTTACCACGATCCTTATGAAATATCCCTTCTGGTAATTTGTTGCTTTTAGCTAGCAACATACGAAGTATTAGAACTCCAATTTTAAAATGATAGAAGAAGTTATAAGGAAATACATTGTATTTAGTTCGCAGGTTTTCGGGCATAGGGTTCAAAATTTTTGACATTGAACTTATTTAATGCAGGGACTCTAAATATACATGTATATTTAAGGTCCTCGGTTAACTACCTCCCCTTATTGCTTCTTGATATTGCAGACAAAAAACTGACGGGTGTTGGCAAAATATGCCCTAATCTTTCGATGAGGGACTATAACAAGTAACTATTACGCATATGCGTATGTAACGTCATGCATGAAAAGTTTGTGCCTAGAAATCTTTGAACTTTCACTTCATTGAGATGGGATTGAAATTTTTATAGAACGTGTAGTTATATTCCAAAATCAGCATTTGAGTGAATCAATAATAAAAAAGGTAATATTCTCTATTTAGAAAAGTTTCAAAGACAATGTCTGAAACAAATACAAAGTTTACCGAACAATACCTCTAACACTGCTTGCCTTGCACTTCTTGGCATCCTACCTCTTGAAGTGGTAATTTATAAAAAGTAAAAACTTACCTAATCTTTTTGTAAATTCCATTAGAAATAAAAATTCTATTGAATGGGAAATTGCCTGCAGACAGCTAGCTACGAAAGATGGCTCTGAAAAAAAGCTTATTCTTAAGTATCAAGGATATACATATTGATAACCTTCCATTTGCATACATCCTACTAGAAAACACCCCTTCAAAGGTAGAATGGAAAGAAGTGCTCAACAAGAATTTCCATATCTTTATAAAAGACATATGGAGAAGTGACATCACATCCAAGTCATCTACAAAATATACAAACCCCAATATGTTACAAGTTGGAAAACCTCATCCCACATGGTCAACTGTCAGTTAAAATAATGCCGACAACAGAAGAGCTCAATTAAAATGTAGACTCTTAATCGGGACATATATATTACAAGCCAATCGTGCTGCATTCAGTCAATACAAGATAAATCCAATCTGCAAATTATGCAAAAAATCCCTAGAAACACGTGAGTACTTCATAGTAGAATGTGACTTCTACAACTTTCAGAGAGAGAAATACAGAGAAAAGCTACGGAATATACCCAATCTCAAGATCAGCGAGTCAGATCTTATCAACAAAGAAGTTTTAACACAGATCACTCTAGATGCAACCAAATTGAACGCAGTATACAGTGACATTATAGACTATATACAGGCCCTGGAACTTATGAGTAGAGAATACATATCATCCATTCATGCCAAGCGTATGAAAGTCCTCGCTGAGATAGTACTACAGAAAAATCCCGAGTTTAATAATTGCCTCAGGTTGTCGTTGATAAACTGGAAAAAAGTTATCATCTGCATCCACAGAAAACATCTAAAACGTGACAATATCCATTATTTATGAACATATAACGATAGGTTCTAATAATAAACTGAAAGAAAAGTTATCATTAACAACATAGACAAATAAGGATTATGTGATCAATACAAAAACCGATTAGTTGTTAAATCTGTATCTGTATGTGTACGTTGTAGAATCCATAACAGGCTTTTATACAACGGAAGTGTGTGCTGCCATATTACTGGCTGTCGTTTTTGAGAGCCGTCTTAAAGGCCGCTAACGAGCCTGCATGCACTGTTGCATTTGGCAGGTAGGGGTGTAACAATAGGTTGAACTATCGCTGTATCGTGATAATTTACCTTGCAATAGCAATAGGTCGATAGATATCGCAATAGTTCCTCTGACTATCGATAGTTTACAATAGTTTTTTTTGAAAATGAAAGTAAAACTAAATGTTGTAACAATGCTGCCTTTCTGCATGTTTGTATCAGAGAATGAGGTTAAATCCAATTTGTTTAGGGAATATCTGTAATTAATTGATTTGATCATTTACTAGCCATTGACAAGGTAAACAGCATCTTACAAGACCAATTAAAGTTTCTGTCTAATAAAAGGTGGGCGCTTTATCATTGATTTTATCTATTTTTTCTATAAAAACAACTATTGTGATAGTATTGCAATAGTTTTCTGACTATTTCAATACTATTCCAATAGCAATTTTACTATTGCAATACTATCGTGATACTATTTTTGAACTCAATAGTCACCCCTATTGGCAGGTGATTCCATTGGATATTGGGGTTTACAAAGAATGAGTGCTTGTATAGTGTTGTTTTTGCTGCGGGTATGACTAGACTTTTTGTGTTGTTGCAAACATGTTTTTCTACTATGTTTGTGCTGATGTGATCAGTGTATTTCTTTGTTCTAATTGACCTTTTTGGCTTTTGGAATGTGAGGAATTTTGATGCAGGCAGGGACGGTACTAACCCCTCAACCACCTTGTACATTAGGACAAGTCGCAGATTTTTCCTTCTTTCTTCTATGGGCTCAAGTTCTAGTTCTTTTTTGAAGCGATGAATAGTTCCTGGCTCTCTAGTTCTATAGTCGTTTTTGATGAATTGTATAGCTTTGTTTTGGATTTTCTCCAGTTTATCTATGTCTGATTGTTGGTAGGGGTCCCAGATTGTTGCTCCATATTCCATGATAGATCTTACTAGTGTTATGTATGCCGTTTTCCTGCACGATTCTGGTACTTTCTTTAGATTCCTTTTTAGTAATCCAAGACTGGAGTTGGCTTTGTTTGAGACAATTTTGATATGCTTGTTCCATTTTAGATCGTTAGAGATTTGTAGTCCGAGGTATGGATTGTCCGGTACTTCTTGGAGAATGTGATTATTAAGTTCATAGAATTTAGATGATTTCTGATTGATTGACATTATGTAGCACTTTTTGGCGTTGAATCTCATTCCTCATTTATCTGCCCAAGCTTCTAAGTTTTTTAATTCCCTTTGAAGTTTTGTATGATCTTCATTTTTCTTGATGGTTCGGTACAGGAGGCAATCATCTGCAAAGAGTCGCACTGGTGATATGACTTCATCTGGGAGGTCATTTATGTGACATAAAACATCAGAGGGCCTAATACAGTTCCTTGAGGTACACCCGAGTCTACTGTTGTTTCTTCTGAGAACTCCCCATCCACAACTGTTCTCATTGTTCTTTTTGTTAAGAAGTTTGATAGCCACTTGTGAAAGTTTCCATGAATTCCATATTGATAGAGGTCAAATAAATTGAATGTGAATAGTTATCACTAGCAACTGTGACTATAACGATGACCTTTAAAATTGTGACTTTCATATAACATAACTTTTTAGCACCACCTTTTAGCACATTTTATCTTATAACTATACAAGTATCCGTATGATAACAACCCGTATGATATTTTTTATGATATCACATAGTTATTTTTAGAACAATAATATCATACAGTTATTTTTAGAAACTAGCATTTAAGTTAGAAACATCGACTAAAACAAGACAAAAAGAGGTTATAAGATAAATATAATACGTACTAAGTGTATTGTATGAAAAAATATCTAACTCGGTTGTGAGAATTGGTAATTGTCTCGGCAGAGCCTCGACAATGATCAATTCTCCCAACCTCGTTAGATATTTTTTTCCATATAATACACTAAGTACGTATTATATATTTATCATCTTTTTGCACCTTTTCGTATTTTAGGGACACCCTGGGAAGGCTTGAAAGTGTTTATCGCACGGAGTAGGGATAACTGACTTTGTCCACAAATTATCTTATTTTCTTAATGTAAGTTAAGCTGTTAATATTGATACTTATGCCATAGAATTCAAAGTATTAACAAATATGAACACATTAAACTGTGAGCTTCAAAATGACTTATGATATCTTACAAAAAACTTTTTTTTGTTGTAAAAAAGTCGTTGTCAACCGACGCTTAGCTGTATTGCGCAATCAGATATTTTTAATAAGCGTCTGGTTGACTGGGAAAGCACGTTTACACAACTCAACCTTGTCAAATTCAGTTTTTTCCCCAAAGTATCAAACAGGTTTGTTGTAAATTAATATGTTTTCCCATTAAAAGATGATTTTTTGTTATTTGCACCTTGGTTGAGACGTTAGTAACAGAAGGTCAGTTAGCATGTTGTTTCTTTTTAGACTTGGGTAACGTTTTGTCACTGCATATAGTCCGTTTGACTTCTATATGGAGCAACATTTCGCCGAAAATCTCAGAAATTAATTATTGAAACGCATATCTTTCTTGTCATATCATTTTTTCCAGCTAATACCATGACGAATTTTGTTTTTCAGAATTTTTGAATGTAAAATAATGATTTTGTCCGTCCGTCTACATGTTAACTTTCAGCATTTCATACCTACTTGTTACTGTATTAAACGGAACAGCGAATTGTATAACCAAAAATAGTACTGATTTGCATAGGGGCCGAGTCAAAAGAGAAAGATTTTAAGTGAATTGTATTACTATAAAGTCGAGTTTTTCAATATAATTAAGTTTGTCTAAGATTTTTGCTACCGTTGGATATCAAATCTGTGTATATTCTCTCTTTCTTCAGAAACTGTTTGACCAGATAATTGATTATTGATTTTATTCAATCTGAGATGAACCCTATATTTACATGTTAAGACCAATCAAAAAGCATTATTAAACGAAGTAGTTGGGAATTTCACGAGGAAAACTTGATGAAAAGGCGAGTACTAACGGTAAAAATCACATGCTATTTAACTTAAGATGACATGACCGTCGATATGCTAATTAGCATGTCCAAATAAGGAATAATGGACATTTCATCTGTCAAAAGTTTAATATAAAACCACGTGTTTTTACTATATATGTTGACATTTTCTTTGTATTGAACAGCCTCCATCACCCCTCGTGTTTAAGAACGGATAATGCGAAAATATTAACATTAACTAGATAGACAAAATAATTATTTTGAAATCATTTTATTTTCAAAAAATATTTTTTGGAATGGTATTAAGCTGAAATTAAGATTTTACTTCATACAAATCCTTTATTCAAACGCAATTTTATGTAATTGATGAAAAGGTTGGTCCATATAGAAGTCAAACGGACTATAACTTATAATTTTTTTTCAGGTCGTAGTTCTGATTTGAAAGATGTCAGAAATTTAACATTTATTAGTATTTCTTGTATTTTTCAACATAGTTAAAAATAATGGTGCAAATTTGTCTTATTCTTATTTTATCCAAATTTGTAACATTCGAAAAAGTTAACACTTCCACCCGCTCTCCTGATCGGGAGACAAATTCTCCCAACCTGAAAAAATTTGAGCCATTAAAAAAGAAATTGGGGAGCCAATACTGCGAAATTGCCAGTCCGAAGGCTCGAATGGCAAGGGAGAAATTCAATGTTGGGTAAAGCGTTGTTTATCCAAATGGCAAGGGAGAAATTTAATATTGGGTAAAGCATTGTTTATCCGTCTGAAAGTGTCATTTTTATCGTCATTGGGCAGATCAACTTTTGTCGACAAACAGGTGCTTCTGTACCTATCACCCTTCACACTGTATATGCAATGAATTATGACGATTGGCAATATTGACCTTTCTTGGAAACAAGATCTAAACCGGATGAAATGTTGTTACCCGCTATTACTTATAAAAAAAGTGGAGAAGATACAAGTTGAAAAATTAAAATGGCTGTAAACACAGTCAATTTCCTCCGTATTTTAATTTCCTACTCGATAAAGCCACTAAAAATTTCCACTTTACGCGATTAGCGATTAGTGTCATGAAGGAAAAGGTCAAACATGACATGCAAAACGACGTGTCACATGATTTTGGTAAAATAAGGAGGCATCGTAGAAAAGCCCTCGTGCCTTAACGCGTGATTGAGTAAAACAAGAAGTGGTAATGTTTTAACTTGGATGCAGATATTTATTTACTAAGTAGATCTATGTATGTGTAACGGTCAAATTATTATTATTAAAGTAAAAACAGGTCAAAACTGTCTCATGCGTTCTCAAATTGTCATTCAAATTTAATATTTGATATTGAATTTAAAGAAACACTGGACATTGGCTTTGTAAATGCCAAGGCAATTTAATCGGATTCTCGCTACGGTGGTTTGAGAGTTAACACACAATTTTTAAATCCATGACCGTCTTTCTCAAAATCGGGATTGAATGGTCTAATCAAGTTATTTTTCAACACAAATGTTGTAGATTTAAGAATAGAAAATAGTGGACTGGCTCTTTACTGCTAACACAGAGCTCCTCATAAAGCAAATCAACATGGATTAATTTGCCAAGAGGTAGCTCTGTCACTTTCCGATTTTTACCGTGTTCATCATTAACATCCACAAACTCAGAATATTTGTAATTTCATCTTTTATCACCATTTTGCTATCAAAACCATTGATTTTCAGCGTAGTTCAGTAGTAATTAATGCCAGTTACGATTAATAGCCTGTCTTTTCTTCCATCCATGCATCCTTCCGTCAACAATCATAAAAGTCACCTAATATAGTCATCGGATTTCATACACAACCTACACAGAGATAATCCTAAGGACGAGGTCTTTCAAAATATATCAATATTGTAAATCATGAAGAACTCTGGTTGTTATGGCAACAGATTGAAACAAACGTCTCAAATTACAAGACCTAAAATTTCATACTTTGCATAAAGCAGTATTGCAATAATGCAGTATTACCTAATTCTTGACTACCAAATCACCTGAAAGTTCTCTCCAATAAAAAATAAGCCTTGTGTTTTGGGCTTCTAAATTACTCAAAGAAATCTCCTCCTAAATTGCAAGGCCTACCTCTTCTAAATTGGGTAAAATATTTTTTTCTACTGATTTTCTACTAAAAAAAAACCCTTTATTGTAGGATCCTGAACTATGCATAGAAATTAAAAAATGAATTTGTAACATCTACTTCTCTGAAATTATATTAAGACCAAATTCTGTAGCATTTCGATACTATCCTCTATCAAAATCCTTTGAATGATAAACTTCTTTTAGTTAAAAAAAATGAAAAGAAACTTGTATGTAAGGATTTATAATCAATTTTCGGTGTAGACATGCATTGCAAAAAAAACCTTTTTAGCCACAATATGTCTTACGCAAAATCTCCCTATTTGAGACCTAATCTCCCCACGAAAAAGGTCTTAATCTCCCTGTGAGAGCCCATCGAAATATCACATGTATGGACAGGGTCAGTTTAGAAGCAGAGATCCGTTGATAAACTATATCCTACAGAGAAAATATGCCCTAGCAAGCCCCATGGTACAAAAGTATACCCTATAGGTTTGAGCAAAGTGTCTAGGGGAAATATTATGTTGTTTGACTGGAAGTAGTGAGGCTTTTTGAGCCGCATTAAATGGCAGGGTGTCCACGGTCAGGGAAAAAGTCAGGGAAAAAAAAAATTTTTTCAAGGTCAGGGAATTGTCAGGGAATTTTGGAATTGATCAGGGAATTTTACAGTTTAAGCAAAAGTCAGGGAAAAGTCTGGGAATTTTGAAATAATTGGTGTATGAATGCTAAAAAGATAAAGAACTAGGTAAGGCAGTTTCTTCATGATTGGCTATAATGATAATACTGATAATAACAATAACATTAATAATAATGTGATAAGTAGTATTCATTATTACAAATTATTCTTTGAGAAGATACTGAAGGGACTAGAGACACTTAGGAATTTTATACATGATACCAAATAATGTACCATTTAATTCATGTTGAAGTGCCTAAAAGAAAGTTTATATTTTGAAATGCACACCAAAAATAGTCCAATATATTAAGATACATGCTTCTATGGAGTTAGTTTGTGTTTTTCGTCGATTTTGGCATGCATCTTATTTCAAAACCCACACCCAGCAGTATAGGTTAAGTTCATAAAATGTTTGTGGAACTTTGATTGGCCCATAAATATGGGCGTGGAAGGGCGGGGCTTATATTGAGCCCGAAATCTTTGAATGACATCTCCTCCTGAACCACTGGGCAGATTTCAATGAAACTTTACCAGAATGAACATTTAATAAAACATTATGTATGTATGAAGAAAAAGAAAAAAAAAAGTAAAAGATATTCTTACAAATAGTAATACAGTTACAGTTAGTAAAGTAAAAGGTGGAAAGGGTTGGCTGTAGGGGTGGTGAAGGCCAACATTTTCATAAATTAACGTGCAAAATACGGTAAACATAAGTCAGGGAAATTTGATTTCAGTCAGGGAAAAGTCAGTGAAAAGTCAGGGAATTTTGCTTTGCTCAAACTGTGGACACCCTGAATGGAAAATATTTTTACTTATATTAATCTTAATTTTAGCTCACCTGAGCACAAAGTGCTCAAGGTAGGCTATTGTGATTGTCCAATGTCCATTGTAAGTCGTCCGACGTCGTTATAAAACTGAAATCCACCCTTAACTTTCCCTTTACCCTTACCAAAAAGGGTGAAAATAAGAAAATCTTCTTCTCTGAAACCAGAAGGCAGACAGCTTTCATTTTTGGTTTGTAGCATCATCTAGTGGACCTCTACCAAGTTTGTTCATATCTAGACCTTCGGGTCCTATTTGGGCACCATCAGGGCGCATCCCATTTAGCTCATTTGAGCCTGATGGGTGAAAATAGGAAAATCTTCTTAAATCATCTGCTCTGAAACCAGAAGGCAGACAGCTTTCATATTTAGTATGTAGCATCATCTAGTGAACTTCTACCAAGTTTGTTCATATCAAGACCCTGGGTCACATTTGGGATCCACCCGGGTGCATCCCTTTTTCACATAGAATCAAATAGCGAAAAGGCATATCCTTCTTGCTCTTGGCTGAACACATTCCATGGTATTGATCTTATGTAGAAATTATCTCCATGTTGACATCTGCCTATTTAGTTAATGTGATGTCCAAGGGGTCGAAGAGACTCAGGTGAGCGATCTAGGACCATCATGGTCCTCTTGTTTAAGATAGACAAATGAAACTTTAACAAATGATCAATATTTATATAACTAAAGGAAGTTGCAAGCCATATGGGTCTGTACAGCTAGTCTTATAGACTAGGCATACTGACCAATATGACAGACTAGACAGTCCTCACTGGACTGTCAAGCTGTATGGCAGTTTTTAGCTCGGCTGTTTTCGGAGAAAACCCGAGGTATTGCTATAGCTTTAGTGTCGTCATTGTCTTTGTTGTTGTTGTCGTCGTGGTGCGAAAACTGACATTTTGTGATAACTTTTGAATGGTAAGTGATAAGGCCTTCATATTTCACATGATGATTGCCTGGGACAAGCACTTTCTGTTGGTTCCAAGTTCAAGGTCATCAGTCAAGGTCAATTTTCAAGGTTAAACTTGTGAAATAAAAATGCAAAAACTTTGACTTTTTTGTGATATCTCAGGTTCAACTGACGGCATTCACTTGAAACTGGGCACAAATATTCACCATTAAAAGAGCAACCTTTTCTATCAAGGAGGATAATTTAAGAATCATTTTCTGCAAATTATGCCCCTTTTTCTACTTAGTTTTTTCACCAGCCATTAGTTTTTTTTTTACCATCCAGAATGGTAAAAAAACTAATGGCTGGTGAAAAAAACTAAGTAATTTTCCAGCACTTACAGCCGAGCGTAGGCAGCCATAGGC
The DNA here is from genome assembly GCA_948146395.1 of Fragum whitleyi. Classification (NCBI taxonomy): domain Eukaryota; kingdom Metazoa; phylum Mollusca; class Bivalvia; order Cardiida; family Cardiidae; genus Fragum; species Fragum whitleyi. The sequence continues at coordinate 23,378,786 of OX411556.1, forward strand.
GGTGTTCTTGTTTAACCAGTCAGACAGAAAGCAGCAAAGAGGTAGACTGGGAAAAGGATCAATACGTTAGACTGGCTAATCTTTACGATATACGCTTCCCTACGATAGAATAATCGTAGACCTATGTGAGATAGCAGCTGGAGGCTAGAAAGGATGTAGTGGTTGTACTGATGAGAGAAATACCAGGAAACCATTGTTAGGTGCTCCAGCCACCGCGATATAACTGAAAAAATGTTGAAAGCGGCGTTAAACTCCATTCAATCAATCAATCCCTCCGATAGATAATAACATGCTCGATAGGTAGTTGACAATGATATTATTTTCGTAGTGTGGAAAACTGACAATATTTTTCTACACTTCGATTGAATTTAACTGATTCTTGGCGGTACTCCCCTTTGATTGATCAGGCCCATTAAGAAACATCAGTTTGACGAAGTGGCCACAATTGAATATACTGTACCCTATCACCGGTAGACACTTCTATATTTAGCCTAATTTTCGTCAAAACAAACTCGCATAACTTGACTGTGACCAACCTTGATAATGTGTTTAAGTCTATCGACATGAATAGCATTGTTTAACCCATTACCAGATAACTGAATCTTTCATTGGTTCAATTTCCAATTCTTGAGATCTAAATATTTTTGTTAAATTATGCCCATTTATATATCTCACTCACATCTCTTTATTATTGCATTCTTTTCGCATTTTTTTTTAGCTCCATTGGCTGAAAGCCACTGAGGCTATTGTCATGGCGTTATGTCCGTCGTGCGTCCGGTCGTAAACTTTTTCTTTAAAAATCTTCTCCTCAGAAACTACTGGATGGATTTCAACCAAACTTCACAGGAATGATCCTTGGGTGACCCTCTTTCAAGGTTGTTCAAGAAATTTTGATCCAATGAACAAACATGGATTTAATGGGCGTGGCTAATTTCCAAATACAGTCAAACCTGTGTTAGCGGCCACCTGTATTCAGCAAGCAACCTGTCTTAAGCAAGCGGTCACCGAGTTCCCAAATGAACCAATTGCATTGAAATTGCCCTGTATTAAGCAAGCACCTGCCTTAAGCAAGCACTTTTTGATTGTCCCTAAGATGCTTGCTTAAGACAGGTTTGACTGTATGGTAAAAAGCGACATTTCTTAGGTTCTAATTGATTGATACCAATTAAATTTTACATGAATTATCCTTGGATGATCCTTTATCAGTCTACAAAAAATCATTGTGATCGGATGGAAAATATGCATTTTTTGGGTGGAGGTCATTTCTCTATATGTTATATAGTGGAAACTTTGAAAATCATTTTCTCAAATTAAATGATGGATATCAATCAAACTTCATTTGTATGATCCTTTGGTGATCCATTATCATGCAGCCAAAAATTATTGTCATTGGATGAAAAATATGTCTTTTATGGGCGGAGGTCATTTCTCTATATGTTATAAAAGTGGAAACTTTGAAAATCGTTTAAACATCGGTAGAACACAAAATATCTAAAAATATAGTCAAAACTTAGATTTGCTATTACAAGAAATTGAAGCCGGTGGAGCGACACAAGCCATTCATGGCTTTCTAGTTGTAAAAAAATCGCAGTAAATATATTGTTTCGACATTTTATATCATATTCCCAATATCCCATTCATTGTTATGACTGAATTAATGTTTAAAGCAGGGTAAAATCCATTCAAACAAACAAATCTTGTTTCTAAATTTGCAGAATTGAATCAAGATCTTTCCTAAAAAGTCTTGCTCTAACAGTATAAGATTGTTAGTGACTTTTTCTTCACAGATTAGATATCAAAGATGTCTGGTTTCACATGCATAACATGTCGCGTTATGTTTGTTGATGGAGACACACAACGGGCGCATTACAAAACAGACTGGCATAGATATAATTTAAAGAGGAAAGTGGTTGACCTTCCAGCCGTGTCTGCTGAAAATTTTAGGTTACGAGTACTAAATGCAAAAAAAGCAGAGGTATGTTATATTTTTCCTTTTAGACATCAAGAGGTACAGATAAGAGAGGATAATGTTGGTCTGAAATGTTTATTTCCAAACGAGACCTTGTTGTGTTGTGGGTACCCATTTTAATCGTCTCAGATAGACAATTAAAATGAGTACTTACAATATAGGATTTGCGCATGTGTACTATCCCTCTATCTATAATCATTTTAAAGAATCTGGAACCCCTCTCATGCTGTTTACAGCTTATTCCAGCTGAATAAAGAGCTTTGATACACTGTATAGACTATGATCTGCCTGCACCTACATGCAGCACATATGTGCAGGCTGATCTTTGTCTATACCTCCTGTCAAAGCAGGAATATTCTGGATTCAGCATGACAAGGGTTAAGCTAATGTTTTCAAATTTTAAGTGTCTAAGTTTTAATTAATTACTATACCGCTGTATCAATAAGATTGGATGTATATTATGTTACCATTGTCTATCTGTTTCTCTGTCCATCTGTTTACAAAAATGTACCAAACTGAGCTTATTTATGCAAGTTAAAATGCCAAAAATTGGGTAAAGACAGATATCAATGATATTCATCTGTACAAACCAATATTAGTCATCTGAAACGATCAGGAACGCAACATGTTGTCAAATGATATTTTATCAATTGCAACATTTTATCGAAGGTTTTTCGGTGAATTACAGTTTTGTGAAAATGACATTGAGTCTAAAGTACTTTAATAAATAAATTTGATTGTGGGGAAAGCTTAAGCTTATATAGTTGAACTTGAACAATGAATCCCAATCAATGTTTTCATACCCCCAAAAGAAAGGCAGTGGTTCAAAGCCACTGCAAGTGGCTGCAATCCGATTCTACAGCTGGGTTAACTCAGTGGACTGACTTTTTGGCCACGGACATTTTGGCCAGGATGTTTCAGCCACGGACGTTTTGGCCACAATGTTTTTCAAAAGTCCGTGGCCAAAACGTCCTACATTTGGTTGACTCGGGCCGGCCATTAAGTGCTTTGAACATTAACACACTACAATTATGTTAGAGTACAAATCATGAACCCCTAGGTCACAAATTGAACGCTTAGACCGCTTGGCCGCCTAGCATGTCAAGTTGGTTGATATATAGAAGATAATCATTTGTTTCAGTGTAAGATCAATTTATATTTCATTGATTGAACAATTAAAGCTGTATTTTCACAAGTGGCTGACAAGTGAAAATATAGCTTTTGTTAATTAAAATTGAAATATCAATAGATCTTACTCAAAGAGGGAACAGTTAAACTATATCTCTAATGAAAAAATGAGACAAAATGTTAAAAATTTAGGACATATTGTCTTAGAACACATTATTCAGCATGTTATTGCTATGCAACATTCATGATTACAACACTTATTGACTCCACTTGAATAACGTCAGATAAGAGTGAAATGAGGAAAAGCAGGGTATAAGGGCTGCTAATTTCACTGATTAGGTAGTGAGTTAATCAAATGATAGTCTACTGTTTCTCTGTAATCCACCAAAAGCATTTAGGTAGTGGAACTGTTATAGTTCCGCAACATTTTGGACATAATGAACTTTGACAGTGTTAACCGAGGTTTCCTAATGATTTTCATTAGGAAACCTCGGTCAACACTGTGAAAGATCATGAGTTTCAAAATGTTGCAGAACTATTACAGTTCCACTACCTTAAAGAAATATTGTTTATTACTTCAGGAACCAGAAGCCAAGGCTGCTCTAGCCTGTGAGCCATGTAAGAAACACTTTAATTCATCAAAAGCTCTTGAAAATCATTTGAAGTCTAAAAAGCATAAAGAAATAGAAGCAAAGTATGGTGGGAAAAGGCACAGTGATAGCGAATCCGATCAGGTGAGTTAGTGAGAGGAACACAGTCAAATCTCCACATAGAAGGAGTGATTTGACTTTCAGAATGAAAAAATCTATTTTCTGTCATTTAAGTTCATGTTTAGAAATTCCAATGAGTATCTGCAACATCTTGTTTGGATGAAAGTCTCTATCAGGAGCCTTGCCACATATACGTTTTGCAGTAGGGGGGGAGGGGGGTGTTAATTAACTTCAGATATAAATTTTTCAATTAATAAAGCAACAGCCAATGTGTTGAGGGTAATCATAGTCAATGTAATTGTGTTATCACGGGGGTTTCAATGAGTTCCCATATTATAGATTATTGTGAAATATGATGATTTTAGACAACATAGATTATTGTGAAATATGATAATTTTAGACAGGTATTACTCCTTATTTTGACCTCTGTTGAAGTGGGAAAATGAAATTTGTAGAACTGTCTAAATCAACTGTCAAAGAAAAGTGCAACTATACCGAATTACATGGGCCATGAGTGCTACAAAGGTTCAACATTACTTGCCAGAGGTGTTCTGTTCCCAATCATTAACCCTTTCCTGTTTTACAAAATTTTGGACTGGTCCAAATTCAAAGGTTTTGCAGACGAAAATTAAAAGTTGATTTAATTTGAAAAATAAATATTCAGTAAGGTAGAAAATAGTGTGGAAAAAGAAGAAATTGCTTGTCAAGAGCAATTTCTTCTTTTTTTACAATGTTTTCTCAATCATGAAATCACTGGCACGTAAAAAGCAGGGATTAAACAGCAAAGGGTTAAAAGGAAAAAATATTTGTTTCTGTGTATGAATGATCACAAAATGAGCATTATAAAAATCTAATTGAATATATAGCAGTCAGTTCACTATTATTTAGAAAAAAACTACCCTTTTGGAAAAGACACAACTTTTTAGCTTGCCTGAGCACATTGTGCTTAAGGTAAGCTTTTGTAATCATTGAAAGTCTGTTGTCTGTCGTGTGTTTTCAGACGTCAACAATTTAAGTGTTTACACTCTAGAAGACACAAATATGGCTCAATCTTCATGAAACATGGGTCAGAATGTTTGTCACATCATGGGAAAAGGGGCTTAAATGATAATTTGCTAATTTACAGTCTTGTTTGTGCTTTGAAAACAAATTTTTAAACTGTCTCCAAAATATTAGCTTAAAAGTAGGTCTCTTTGACTGAAGATGTGATCAATGCATAATTTACCTTATCTAGAGTATTCATCAAACTCCTAGTTTTTGGTAGTCATTAGAATTGTTTTGTGAAGACAATTGAAATAACTATCAACAACAAAGGGTTTGGAATATAGATTGTTTGAAACATGGATTTTCATTACTTTCTCAAGATTATCTGGATCTTTGCTTATAAAACTATTACAGGTTCATTCTAAACACAAATCAAAGAGTAACGTACAAGAAACAGAGCCAATGGATGATGCAGGTAAATATTTTATTCTCCTACAGTTAATTACATCGTAAAATTGACATTTAAGTCAATCAAAACCATTCTAAATTGCTCACTCATCGCTCCATTCATTCATTCCAGACACTCACTCAAACTGTTCAAAAACACTCCAAACTCACTGAAAAACATAAAACAACAAATTCTTTCAAAATAATAATAGCTGGGAAAAAATCAGGATTTCACTTAATTGGAAATATAAGCGTCTGATAGGTTCTTGAAGAAATAGGGAGCTATCTATAGAACTTTTATGCAAATCTTATTAAAGGGAGGTAATCAATATTGCTAATTTTGTTCATTCTGAACAAAATTGGCAATACTGGATTACCTCCCATTAAAGTCACTCAAACGTCCCTCCACACATTCATTCAATTTCATTCCTAAATCATTCCATAATCAATCTCTTGTCAATTTCACGATGTTGTTAACTGTAAAGCTCTAGATAGAGGGAGTGATTTGGTTTCATAATGAAAATAAAAAAAACATTTTGTGTCAATCACATCCTATGCTGTGGGCACTCATCGGAACTGTCTCCTCAGGACAATTCCTATGAGTACCCACAACATGGGTTTAAATAAGAAATAGCAGTTTGAGTTTATCATCAATATCTTTTATCACCCTATACTAAATAATTGTGCTTTTTTATATGGTAAAGAAAATTGATTATTGGAAACTTTGACAAAAGTCATTATGACATGTGTAATGTATTTTCAAATGATCATTGAATAAGAAGTCCGATTAGCAGCTTGTGACTTAGATGAAATGTTGTGGTTGTACTTTTGTGACAAATGAAAAGATTCATTATCTGTTTCAAATAATGTTCAATGTAGCATTAAATCCAGTGATCTACCAACGTTTGGAAGTAATGGTAATAACTGCACAATGTCCGCATAATCTATAAAAAATTGGGCATTTATAGAATTGATGAGTCACTCTAACAATCTTTTAACCAGACCTGCCTGCGGGATGACAAAACAGTGAAAACTGTTCACAAATTACAAACCTGCTTTGCATGCAATTGCATCTGCAAAGCGGACTGTAATTTGCAAACAGTTTGTACCATTTTATTATCCTGAAACCAGGATAGGGTTATGAAATACAGTTGAAATTGTCTGTTTGGTCTACAAAAACAGGGGGAATTTTTTGATAGTTTTGTTAAAATGATTCAAAAATGAAGTCTTGAAACATTACTGTAACACCAATACAGGCGATATTGGTTGAGTGACTACTTGCAATAAGTAACCACTTTTATAATACTTTCATAATATCATATTATATTGTTGGGACAATGAATCAATTCTAGTGGGTTCGAACATATGGGAGTCAGAAAGAATTATGGGACTATCGATATATTGAAATCAAATTGTATTTGTCATGAAATATTTTATTAAGCAACCATTCCCATAAGTGACTACTTTTTGGGTAGAACCCTTAGTGGTTGCTGAACACAAGTTTGCCTGTAAAAGTGAACAAATACATAATTGTCCCCCGCCGAAAAATTTTTCGGGGGGATATTGTTTTTGCCATGTCCGTCCGTCCCTCTGTCTGACATTCGTTTCCGCGCTATTTCTTGAAAACTATAGACCGGATTTCAATGAGACTTGGCACACAGCTTCACTACAATGAGGACATGCGCATATTGTCGGGGTTACCCGATTCGACGGTGGAATTTAGAGTAACTGCCCCTGACTGTTTAAGCCATATACATACATAGTGATATTGGTTTCCGCGCTATTTCTTAAACTGTAGACCTGATTTTAATGAAACTTGGCACACAGCTTCACTACAAAGAGGACATGCGCATATCATCGGGGTTACCTGGTTCGACCATGGAATTTAGAATTACTGCCCCTGACTGTTTAAGCCATATACATACAGAGTGATATTCGTTTCCGCACTATTTCTTGAAAACTGTAGACCGGATTTCAATGAAACTTGGCACACAGCTTCACTACAAAGAGGACATGCGCATATTGTCAGGGTTACCCAGTTCGACAGTGGAATTTAGAGTTACTGCCCCCTGACTGTTTAAGCCATATACATACATAGTGATATTGGTTTCCGCGCTATTTCTTGAAAACAATAGACCGGATTTCAATGAAACTTGGCACATAGCTTTACTACAAAGAGGACATGCGCATAGCGTCGGGGTTACCCGGATCAATCGTCGAATTTAGAGTTACTGCCCCTGAGTGTTTAAGACATATACATGCAGAGTGATATTCGTTTCCGCGCTATTTCTTGAAAACTATAGGTTGATGTAGATAAAAGATAACCTGTACCTAAGTTTGATATTAACTCCATTGACAATGAAAATATGTTCGGCGGGGGATATCAATTCAACGAATTTGCTTTTTTCTATATTGTATTTTTCCAGACACAGACAGTGAAGTAGAATCAGTTGACAGTTTTGGTAGTGAGGACGGTTTGGGTATCGAAGAATGTTTATTTTGTTCCTACATCAGTAAAACACTTGAAGATAATGTACAACACATGTCTATAAAACACAGTTTCTTTATACCGGATGCTGAATATGTTTCAGATCTAGAGGGCCTTATAACTTACTTAGGTAAGTTCTTCAAACATTTGTCAAGCCCTTTTGGTGAGCAAGATATGACATCTCTGTTCATCTGTGTAAGGTTGTTAACAATCCATCTGGATATGACTGGACCATAACTCCTACTTTTGTGGATAGATTTTAAGCTTATTTTCCACAATTGTTTCCTTGAATGAGTTTATGTGCAATTCTAAGGCTTCTCCTGCCCTCCCCCCTTTCAAAAGATCAAGGACACATTGTTTTAGGGTTGTCTGTCTGTCTGACTGTTTGTCTGTTGGTCAGTCTGTCAGCAAAACTCTACCAACAAACTTTACGTTGTCAATTAATTCAAGGATATTCAAGTTACAATGCTTACATCAGGTATGATGATAGATCTCAATAATGCACATTTACAGATACTAAGGTCAAGGACATGTGACAAGGTCTTGATCATCTTTCAAGGTCAAAGTTTTAGAAATTGCCAGGGCATTCATGTTTCACAAACACTCCTTATTGTTCTGGCATGATGGTCCAGGTCGCATTAAAGGTCAAGGTTTAAACCTGAGTCTAGAGCATAACTTCTACAGTTTTAAGTGGATTTCTAAATAATGTACAGTAAAACTTGCGTTAAGGGACCACTTAGGGGACCAATAAAAAGCGGTTGCTTATGGAAATGGCCACTTAATACAACATTCAATGATAAAAAGACGTGATTTTTTATAGCATTCAATGATTGTCACATAATTCTGACTGAATCCTTGGATGTTCGAACCAATACGAATCGTCTGGTTGAGATGATTCTAATGGGTTCTAACATCATAAGATTCATTTTTTAGTTTAAGAATGTTCACTTTTTCGGAAATTTACATACGACAAAAGGACTTTTTACGATGGTCGCTTAATAAAAGTGGTCTTAATAGACGTGGTCGCTTGAGAAAGATTGACTGTAACACATTGTGAGAAGTAGGCCTATGATTTGAATTAGGTACGGCTGTAGGTCAAAAGTGAAAGTCACATTTTAAGGTCATATAGAATATCTATTTGCTTGACATGTGTTGCCCTTGACAAACATTCTAATTAATTTGAACTAGATGAGAGCTTGACCTGAGACCATTCCTATAAGGTAATGCAAGGCAGAATCTAACAATGAATGAAAATACTAGATATGATTTGTGATTTTGACTTAAGATAATTTTTCGTAAGAAGCTGTTTAAAATAGGTCCTTTTATTTGTAAACAATAAGACGCTTGGCGATAGGTGTGCTAGTCTCTGCATTTTAACTTCAACTGGCATAAAACCCCTTACAAACAAACAATGTGGACCTAAGGTATTGGTAGGTGTAAATAATTACCAAGGGCGTAGCTTCCATTACGCACATTACGCAAGTGCGTAATGGAAATAAATCTTATTTCGAAAAATGTCGTTCATGAAAGATCTAAACATAGAAACTACAGCTTATTTAAGCTGTAGTTAGGATGTTTTGATTATTCCCAAATGCTCAAATAATTATAAGGGGAACTGATGGAGAACATTTATCTTTTGTCACAGTCCACATATCACCTTTATCCTCTATATTCTTTGGTGTTGGCCTTCTGAGTGCGTAAAAATTTCAAAATCCTAGCTACGCCTATGATTACAACAATAAAAGAATAACAGAAAGGAAAATATATAAGGAGAGAATAAGAAATATTATAATCATAATTGACCCATAGAAAGATTTTGAAATTTGACTTTGAAACTATTAAGGGGCTTTACTACAATAATTATTTGTAGGTCAGAAAGTGGGACAAGGTTATATGTGTCTATGGTGTAATGAGAGAGGGAAGGTGTTCAGAAGTGTTTTGTCAGCACAGAAACATATGCTGGATAAAGGACATTGTAAAATATTAAAAGGCTTTACTATTAATTATTTGTAGGTCAGAAAGTGGGTCAAGGTTATATGTGTTTGTGGTGTAATGAGAAAGGGAAGTTATTCAGAAGTGTCTTATCAGCACAGAAACATATGTTGGATAAAGGACATTGTAAAATATTACATGAAGGGGACGTATTACTGGAGTATGCTGATTTTTATGATTACAGGTAAATCAAAACCTTTTCAACGTTATTTGACCTCTTTTATGAGACATTAACCAATATATTACTGAATTTAAATTTTGGGCCAAAGGAAACATCATTTGAGCCTTGCGTGACATTTCCTACAATTTGACATGTGTGAACAGTGTAACAATTTAGCACCCCAGAAACTCTTACAGTGCAATTAGAATATTGTCTGACTGTCTAAGGATACATTGAGACCTTTTCTATCTACCAAAAGCATAGAGAAGTCTTTGGTCAGACTGTGCAAATGCACAGGCCGGCCAGAGTCTTTACTTTGCGAACTTTTGAAATTGTTGGAATGTCACACACATTTCAACTAGTACAGATTATTTTTTCCCACAATAAGTAGAAAGAAAGGAGTATATGCTACGATTAGACTGCATGTCTACTCTATGCCAGGTGATCTTAGTTTATACTGTCTACCAAAACTGTGTACAGTTAAAAACATCGTGAAATTGACACTCATTCTGATCAAAATCATTCTTAATCATTCACTCAGCGCTCCGTTCATTCATTCCAAACACTCACTCAAATCGATCAAAAACCCTCAGTAATCATTAAAAAAATTTAAAAATCGTTCAAGACTTTCAGCAATGAATTCAAATTGATCTATTTATTCTATGATTTTATTAGCTGATGTGGACTTTCAAGTGCCTGATTGGTCCACAAAGACGCACAAACAGAGGAATGCGTTAATTTTGTAAAAGGGAGGTATTTGATATCCCTAATTTTGTTCTCGCTGAACAAAATTAGGAATATTGGATTACCTCCCTTTAATATCACTCAAAACTCGCTCCACACACTCATTCAATTTCATTCCTAAATCATTCCAAAATCATTCACCTTGTCAATTTCACGATGTTGTTAACTGTACTACAGGATTATGCAGTGATTGCAGGTCAAATTTAAATCTATAAACAATCATTGGTTTGAAAGGACAAATAGATGGTGTAGCTGAAGATCAGATTTCACATGTGTGCAAGCTGATCTTCATCCATACCTCCTGTGAAAACATTTATATTCTGTGTCTAGTGTAATAGGGGTTGAAAACCATTAGCATTTCAATCTTCAGATAGGTTAAACTGAATCTGTTCATGGTCTGGCATTCACCAATAAGACGTTGCATGATATAAGAGCCTGTGTGTGGCATTTCAAAAAAAATTCACGATGGCAGCACTCATCCTTTCTCACACAAATTTTGTTGATAATTATAGACCTATGTTGTATAGCAGTTTGAGGCTAGGAAAGGATGTTATGGTTGTACTGGTGTGAAAACTACCACAAATCCATTGTTAGGTGCTCCAGCCACATCAATATAATTGAAAGATTGAGGATTTTGTATAACGCCCCATTCAAACAAACAAACAATTCCAATAATTTCATGTTTGTGTGATGGACAACATTATGGAGCCTAGACATTCAGTCTGTACATTTGAAACATTTTCCCATTTTGAACAGAGACTATATAGATGATAGATACTTGTTTCAGTGTAACATCAATATATATTTCATTGAGTGAACAACACAAGCTATATATAGCTGTTGTTGTTCACTAAATGAAAAATCAATTGATCTTACTTGTTAAAAAACGATTATTCTATTTCCTTAATGCATAAATGAGACAAAATGTGAAAACTTTAGGTCAAATTTCCTGAAAGCACGTCATTTTGCATGTGATTGCTATGCAATGTTCATTATGACGTCACTTTTTTTGCTCGTTTAGATGTAGCCAGAAAGGGCAAAAATGAACAAAAGGGGGATATAAGTTTTTAATAATTTCACTGAGAAGACAGTAAGTTTATCAAAAAGGATATTTTACCGTTATACCTCGATAAAACAGAAAAGCATTAAAGAAAGATTCCTAGCCATCTTTCAAGTTTGTAGTGAAGACTTTGAACAGATGAATAGAACATATAATCATTGTTTGATTACTAAGCCTCCACAGGTGCCTCCAAAATTGTATCCAAAATAATTTTAATGCAACTTGTAATAGGTTTGCTGAGACCATTTGATATTTTCTGTGCATTTAAGGAGTATGTTTCTGTGTGTTTTGGGAGTGTATCACTTTGTATTTTAGGAGTATGTTCCAGTGTATTTTAAGAGTAAATTTTGATTTTAGGAGTAGTTATCCTGACCACGATCCAGACAATCCTAATGATGAAGAAGATATGGAAGTTGATTCACCAGGAGTAGATCTAGAAACAGAGGGATATGAACTTATTTTACCTTCAGGTAATATGCCTTTATTGTCAAATGAGCCTGCTAATTATATACAGTCAAAACTGTCAATAGCGGCCACCCACGGGACAAGGCAAAATCGGCCACATACGGGAGTTGACCCTTTAACGGAAAAATCCCCCCCCCCACACACACGCGCCGGCGGCCGTCGAGACGAACAAAAATTTGCTAGAGATCTAATATCATTACTCCATCGGTTGGCACACCGAAAATGTAGTATTCGTATCGAAAATATTTTATATCAAAATTAGAAATAGGAGACCAAAACAATGTAAATAATTCTTGAATAGCGGTATTTACGATGTTTTGGTCATTCACTATAAATATGTTCTCACCTGGGGAATGTAATCAGCGTATGTATTAAGTTGCATTTGTCACAGGAACCAGAAAAGAATTAATTAAACTTCATGTGAGAAAGCTTATGATCAAGATTTTGACACCGATAATATTCCTGATTCCTAAAATATATTATTATTATTATAATTCATTAGAGAAATTGACAACTTCGAGTTCATTCCATGAAAGTATAAATACGCTGGAGATACGACGTTTTTAGTGTTTATAGTTTTCACAGAGGCGGGTTCCTGTGGTTTTGGTGGCAATTTGTTTCACGTGCCCGGGATGTAAACAATGTCGGGTTTTCCGGCATGCTGGAAGACGTAGGTTGACGTCATTTGGAAAATCCCCAGACATTTTCAACAAGCAGCGATGGTTTCACGGAATCAACCGATGCTAAACACAAAAACGTCAAATTTTTTAATTTGTTATTTATTTATCTTCATTTGTGTGTCATTAAATTTCCCTAAGAGGACGCGATTTTTGGTGCAAAGAAGAGAAATAAACGGTTATTCCGATAAAAAATGAATACTTCCGGAGCTGACAAAGAGAAATTCCCTCCGAGATCAATTCGTCAAATAAATCTTTCGATAGTTCGGGCTAACAGCAATGTTAATAATCTGCAGCCGTTATCAATCAAATAATATGCTGGCCGCACAGATAACACATACTGGTAGAGGTGTTGATTAGGTAAACGTCACGGTAATGCATACGATAATCTAGACGCGTTATCGATTTTTCGTTAATCAGCCGGAGTCACCTGTCATAATTTGATGACTCGCGTGACCGCTTTAGGGGATGTACAATGGGTGCAATTCAGACAATTAAGGGTGACCCAGGGTGTCCACGGTCAGGGAAAAAGTCAGGGAAAAAAAAAAATTTTTCAAGGTCAGGGAATTGTCAGGGAATTTTGGAATTGATCAGGGAATTTTACAGTTTAAGCAAAAGTCAGGGAAAAGTCTGGGAATTTTGAAATAATTGGTGTATGAATGCTAAAAAGATAAAGAACTAGGTAAGGCAGTTTCTTCATGATTGGCTATAATGATAATACTGATAATAACAATAACATTAATAATAATGTGATAAGTAGTATTCATTATTACAAATTATTCTTTGAGAAGATACTGAAGGGACTAGAGACACTTAGGAATTTTATACATGATACCAAATAATGTACCATTTAATTCATGTTGAAGTGCCTAAAAGAAAGTTTATATTTTGAAATGCACACCAAAAATAGTCCAATATATTAAGATACATGCTTCTATGGAGTTAGTTTGTGTTTTTCGTCGATTTTGGCATGCATCTTATTTCAAAACCCACACCCAGCAGTATAGGTTAAGTTCATAAAATGTTTGTGGAACTTTGATTGGCCCATAAATATGGGCGTGGAAGGGCGGGGCTTATATTGAGCCCGAAATCTTTGAATGACATCTCCTCCTGAACCACTGGGCAGATTTCAATGAAACTTTACCAGAATGAACATTTAATAAAACATTATGTATGTATGAAGAAAAAGAAAAAAAAAAGTAAAAGATATTCTTACAAATAGTAATACAGTTACAGTTAGTAAAGTAAAAGGTGGAAAGGGTTGGCTGTAGGGGTGGTGAAGGCCAACATTTTCATAAATTAACGTGCAAAATACGGTAAACATAAGTCAGGGAAATTTGATTTCAGTCAGGGAAAAGTCAGTGAAAAGTCAGGGAATTTTGCTTTGCTCAAACTGTGGACACCCTGTGACCGCCGGCTGCATACGACAGAATGCCGCTATTCACAGTTACTTTAAAGAGCAAATTTGCGCGGGCGGACCTGAGCTGGCCGCATACGACAGTGAGACCGCTATTCTCAGGTGACCGCTCACACAGTTTTGACTGTAGTATGTACCTGTTTAAATGTGTCTTGCATTTTTGTATTTAAAAATGATAAATTAATGAAATAAATTAAGACTAGACAATCAAATTGTTGTAATCCCATTGTTTACAAAATATATGAACGATGTCTATGTTAATGAAACATGTGTTAGGTATGCAGCCTCATTTGCAAGTGAAAGTTGTGGTTGGACTTTGAACATCAAACAAAGTTTAAAGCATTGTTGGGGAGTCAAAATCTCATAACTACAGCTTGAAAAAGCTGGAGTTACGAGGTTTTGATCACCCACTGACGAAAAGCTTCAAATGGTTTTCACATGTATAAATCTTCATTTTTATTCACTTCACTTTCACTATTTAAAATGTAAATCTGGATTATAACAAAGCCAATCTTTCAAGTTTGCCATCAGTCTGTTGATTGGGCCCTTAGAATAGTTGTTAGCATGCTTTATGTTTCCATAGGTTTTGATATTGCTACTCAAAACCCTTTGCTAAAATATCAATATGGGGCAATATTTTGTAAAGAATGTGCATAGATTTGATGAAATGTTGACCTAAAAATGAAATTATTTGTAGACCCTTTGTTTGATTTTTCCATGTAAAATAAATAGCAATACATTGTATAAAGTTTTGGACTGCAGAGTGAGTTTGAAAGTTTGACACTCGCTTTATGAGTTTTCTGAGGTCAAATATATTAAATTATGAACAAAAGTTGCTGGGACTTAGATCCTTGTTCCAATTTTTCATAGTGTTTAAGAACTTTGTTGTTTGATTCACTGAAGTTTGACTGTATCTTCACTACTTGATTAAATTCTGTAATGGTGCCAGTGTTAATCTTATCCATAGTGTTGAAAATAACGTCTTGATAATAAGTAATGTAAATAAAACATGGTTTAAAATTCTTTTGTAAAGAGTGATTGGTCATAAAAATTTTAGATACCATGGAAAATATATTTAGATTTTATTTCAATTGGTTTGGTTTGAGAAACTAACATGTCTTAAGAAAATATTTTTCTCAAGAAAATTAACAGCAAACCACAATTTTATGTAATAGATAAAGCCTTATTAGGATAAGTTTTATTTAATTCTAGGCTCAACCATTGGTCACAGAGCACTAGCCAAATATTACAAACAGAATATTAACCCGAGATCAGGGGAGAGAACAAAGGCTGTGTTACCTAAAATGTTGGCTCAATATAAAGCCCTTGGGTGGACTGGAACCACTGGTAATGTATTAGACCTGACAAGCAGAGGTACAGATAAGAGAGGGTAAAGCCGGTCTAAAATCTTTAATTCCCTCTGAAATCCTATGTTGTTGGTTCTCATTTAAATCGTCTCGACAAGATGATACCAATGAGTACTATAAACATAGGGGGGAATATAATTTTATATTATAGAGGAAATTAAAGATTTTTGACTGGCTTTACCCTATTTTGATTATTATAGCATTATATGTGCTATAATAATCAAAATACCCCCTCTATCTGTGGCTCTGCTGGTAAGAGATCTAGATCAGAAAGTGATCGCAATCTAAATTTGTTATCTTTCTTCCCTTTGTTGTGGGTACTTCTTGAAAGTTATTTTGCTGAATTTAGTTTTTGCCTAAAAAAAGTTGCTAATTTTCAGAATATATTTACCAGTCTGTCCAAATTTTCCCTATAGGTAGAAAGCAGGCGGTGAATACTAAGACCAATATGCACATACTGGTATGTGCAGTCTGATTTAAGTCTATACTATCTGCCAAAGCTTTGTGTAAAGCAAAAATATGTCTTGAACAGCAAGAGAAGGGCTAAACAAAGGATGTCTCGTATACCAAATCAATTTTTTCCATATAAAGGCCAAATCAAGAGGCTTTATATCAAAACTTTGTTTCATAGTATTCTTAAAGTCATGGTAAAATTGTGGAATTATCCTAATTCATATTGAAGTTGTGGAAAAGATTACTATTCAGTAAAAAGAAAATAAACAACAGTAACAGATAATTCTGAAAGATGTATTAGAAAGATATCCTTTTTAGCTCCACTGGCCGAAAGGCCAGCGGGCTATTGTCATGGCGAGGTGTCCGTGCGTCCGTGCGTGCGTGCGTGCGTCCGTCCGTCCGTAAACTTTTACTTTAAAAATCTTCTCTTCATAAAGTACTGGATGGATTCCAATCAAATTTCACAGGAATGTTCCTTGGGTGACCCTCTATCAGATTCCTTCAAAGATTTTTAATCGGTTGAAAATCATGGCTGTAGTGGGCGTGGCTAATTTCCATATATGGTAATAGGTGGCTTTTCTCAGAAACTAATTGATGGATATTTACCAAACTTCACATGAATTATCTTTCAAGGGGCCCTCTATCAGCCTTCAAAAAATCATTGTGATCAGATGAAAAATATGTATTTTATGGGCGGAGGTCATTTCTCTATATGTTATATATTGAAAACTTTGAAAATCATTTTCTCAGAATCTAATTGATAGATATCAATCAAATTTTACGTGAATGATACTTGAGTTACCCTTTATCAGTATAGCAAAAATTATTGAAATCGGATGAAAAATGTGTATTTTATGGGCGGAGGTCATTCTCTATATGTTATTTAGTAAAACTTTGAAAATCATTTTCTCAGAACCAAATTGATAGATATCAACCAAATTTTACTTGAATGATACTTGAGTGACCCTTTATCAGTATAGCAAAAATTATTGTGATCGGATAAAAAACATATATTTTATGTGCGGAGGTCATTTCCCTATATGTTATATAGTGTAAACTTTGAAAATCATTTTCTCAGAACCTAATTGATAGATATCAACCAAATTTTACTAGAAAGATTATTTAGTGATCCTTTATAAGTCTATTAAATAATATTGTGATCAGACCAAAAATATGTCTTTTATGGGCAGAGGTCATTTCTTCATATATAGGGTAAAACAAACTATCCTGAAAGGTTAAACAGATGGATTAGATATCATGGAAATTTTATTTCTGTGAAGTTGTATCAGTCTGCAAAAAAATATTTTGATTAGATGAACAGCATATTTTTTTTATTGGTAGAGGGTATTATAACATATTAAGTGAATATTTGATAACCCTTTTGGTATCTTCTCAATGATGAATTTTCTAGACTTGTTGAATTTAATAGGTGTAATGATTATAGATTAGAAGGAACAAAACCTTTGTTGAAATTCAAATGTATAGAAACATTAGTTGAAATAAGTAGTCTGAGGATACCCACTCAGAATTGGTGAGTTTAGTTGAACGAAGGGTGAATCTGCACAGAGTGTAAAATGATGTTCTGACCTCCTGACATTCAGAGTGGGGTAGAAAGAGTTGAGTTTACTGCACTCTAAGGCATTGGGCAGAATAAAATAAATATATTGGATTGAATATTTTATTTCTTACTATCATTAGTTAGAATTTTGTTTTGATGACAAAGAATTGTGAAGTAACATCTTTTAGTAGTGTTTAATTAAAAGTGGAAAGATCTACAATCAAAATTTTGCAGACCAACACCAGTATATTGTGCAGTAACATTCTGTTAGTTTTGAAATTCTTATATTTGGATTTTAACAAAATATCACTAGAATGATCCTTGGGTGACCCATTATCAGACTGCACAAAATTGTTGTGATTAAATGAAAAATATTTGTGTAACAGGTAGAGGTCAATTTTGTTATTCACTGATCATGAGTTTTTTATGCAGAAATATTTCAGCATATGACCCTCATTTACTTAAAATAAACATTCACTCATTCATTCACTTCAATTCTCATTTAAACAGCTTTATCATCCTCTAATAGTCATTATTTGGATATTCAGGCCTGTGGAGCAAATCAGGCGCTCAAGCGCCTCTAGTTGTTAGCTCACCTGAGCACGAAGTGCTCAAGGTGAGCTTTTGTGGTTGGGTGGATGTCCGTCGTCCGTCGTTCGTCGTCCGTCGTGTGTATTCCGTCGTGTGTCGTCAACATTTACCTTGTATGCACTCTAGAGGCCACATTTTTTGCCCAAATCAACCTGAAATTTGGTCAGAATGATTGTCTTGATAAATTCTCGGACAAGTTTGAAATTGGGTCAACTGGGGTAAAAAACTAGGTCATGGGGTCAAATCTAAGAAAACCCTTGTATGCACTCTAGAGGTCACATTTTTTGTCTGATCAACTTGAAATTTGGTCAGAATGATTGGCTTGATTAATTCTCGGACAAGTTTGAAATTGGGTCAACTGGGGTGAATAACTAGGTCAAGGGGTCAAATCTTAGAAAAACCTTGTATGCTCTCTACATAGTCCATAAGCCAGAGTGGGTTTTGTTCCCCCCCCCTCCCCCCCCCCCCACAGGGGGAATTTTGTAGACCATATTTTTCTGAAAGTCCATGGTATGTAGAACATTTTGAGACATGTTAGCACTCTGGCGAGTGGGGCTTTTGTAAGATACGTTACTTTAAAGTAGCACAGCCCTCAAAATTTTGAAAATGAATTTTAAAAGAGTACCCAAAAAATTGAAGTCAATATGACAAAAAGTTTACTTCTTATACATATATTTGTGTTGCTGATCAACTGTAGGGTCCATTTATGGAATATTTTTAAAAATCTGGTCATCTTAAGAGTCGTGATATTGCAGTAAAATACGTTACCTTTAAATTTCATAGAAAACTATGAATATAGAAATAAAATGTCTATCCCTGAAACACTGGGAATTTTGTTAACATTGCCTATTTGATAGTCCATGGTATATAGAACATTTTGAGACTTGTTAGCACTCTGACAAGTGGGGCGTTAGTGAGATATGTTACCTCAAAGTTAATTATCTATCAAATTTTCAAGACAAGATTTTAGGTGAAAAAATGAGTCAAGATGACCAGAAGTGATCTTTTAAAACCAAAATTTATGTTGTTGAGTGTATGTAGAGCAAATTCATACTAATACTTTGTAAATAAATCCCCCCTGAAGGCATGATATGGAAGTAAAATATGTTACTTTTGAATTTCCAAGAAAGGCACATAGATAGGAATGATTTTTCCATAGCTGCCCCATTGGGAAGATTGTTAACATTGCTTTTCTAAAAGCCTACGCAATACTGAGCATTTTGAAACATGTTAGCAGTCTGGCCACTGAGGCAAATGCGAGATACGTTACTTTTTAAGATACAAACCCATAAAATTTTCATAAAACAATTTCAGTTGTTTGTCTTGTTATAGAAATTACCTGTAATTTAAAAAAAAATAAATGATATTGTGTTTTGTTAATGATATTTGTGATTCTGGAGATACTTGAAGCCCATTTACATTATGACTTGAAAAATATAGCCCTTACAAGCAATGCATGGGAGTAAAATACGTTACATTTAAATTTTGATTGAATGTATTCAAAAGAAATGTTATATTCATCAATACTCTACTGAATGTTTTGTTTACTGTGTTTTTCTATAAGCTCCTGTTCTTTGGGAGATTTTAATTTTTTTATGCATCTGGCAATCAAGCTATTTGCAAAATACGTTACTCTACAGTAACCAACTTACCCATCAATTACCATAGGCTTTTTTATATCTCATCTGATTGCAATTATTGTAAAATCCCTCATTGTCTAAATTAACTTTAAACCACAAATATTTAAAGTATTTTTAAGGTATCAATATAAGTTTGAATCAGTTTAAGACTCATTGAGGTTTTAAAAGCGTGCAAAATACGTTACCATTTATTTATAGGTATAATTATTATTGAGCCGCTATCATAGTTTATGGAAATGCATCAAATGCAATGTTGAGGCAGCTTCTAAACACAATGTTGATGCAGCTTATGGTTTCTTCTATGTTTGAGACTTTTTTCACATTTTAAGAATAAAACACAAGTTATATATGTTACTTCTGATGATAAGAGACAGTTTTCATTGTGAAAAATGATGACCAAATAGATGAAAAAAGCAATAAGCAATATTTCCATCAATCTAGTACAGAAAAGTTAAAAATATTTCTTAAGAGTTGATCATGATTGTAGCCCAGTTGGTTGCACATTGAATTTGGTAGCGCATTTGATTCCATATCATAGGTTCAAGGTTTCATCAGCCAGTACAAACGAGATGATTATCATTCATCTTCGTTGTATAAGCATCTAGAGGCTTTAAAAGGATGATGTGATGAATGGAATGATGTGTACGATAAATACATGGAATTTATGGTTAGGTGGATAAGCCACCTCGATAAGAGAGTTTTACTGTTCAAATGGCCTGAAAATTCCTTGAAGCATTTTAGCTCTCTATTGTTTCCAATTGAATGCAAAGTACATTGCATGCAATCCTAGTTTTGCCAAGAAACTGCGAAATTCAGTTCAATACTGAAAATTTACATGAGTATGACCATATTATGTTCAAATGAATAGAACATAGCCATATACATTTTGATTTAGCTATCAAACAGAGTAATATATGTTACATTTAAAAGACCTTTTTTTAGAAAATCAAACATGATTGCTACTTCCAAAGGACAATTAGATTTAATTGTAATGCTCTTGAACATGATTAGTTCTTGTAAAAGTAAAAATTTTAGTACAACAAAGTAACTTAAAAAAGCTTTAACTTTGAACTAGATACAAACTACAAGTATTTCTTATGCAGAAAGAAACATATCTTAGATAGAATTAGAGCTTCTTTTTTTTATCTTAACATTCTGAAACAATAAATGAATAATGATAAATTGCTTAAACAATAGGATTTTATCAATATCAAGCCCTCATTCAAATACAACCAAAGACTTGATTCATAAAAATAAGAAAATTACATGATGGGTCTATAAGTCGCATACTTATAAGAGCTTTATAGGTGTTTATGCGTAAATGGCTGATGATTTAACATTCAATTTGCATTCCTGTTTGACATTGCTGGCTGACTTTCAATATACATGTACATGCAGTTTGTGTTAAAGTAGAGAAAAGAATTGAAAAATGCCCATTCTAATTGATATACTCCTGGTACTTGGGCATAACTCTCATATTTTTCTCATGTGCACAAGTGCAAGACTCTTCTACTAACCATTAAGTTTTATTCTAAGCATTTGGTCAACATTCCAGACAAACAATTTGAAAAAAACATGCAGTAAAACCAAAATATCAATCTTATTCAAAGAGAAACAATAATTTTGATTTAAATGGCTACAGTATTGACACTGAAGTGCATTTAAGATAATTGCGACTTGTTTCATACAAATGGTAACCTACGTTACTAGATTATGACCATGGGTTTTGTTTCAAAACATCTATAGGCAACAAATAAACCCATGCAAGAAATTAGAGATAAATGATATACATGCTTAAGTGACTAAATTATTTTGAAAAAAAGTTTCAATTAATTAAATTCTTTAAGCTGTCATGCTGCATTGTGTGATTGATAGATATGTAATTGCACTGAACAGATATTTACCTAAGATGAAATTAAACAATCGGTATAGTACAACACAAAGTACATATCCATATCTATCAAAAAGCCAGTATTTGTATTGAATATTTCAAGATGTTTGTAATTTCTATTGTAAAATGATTATCACGATCTGTGCTGATTTAGAATGGTGTAGGTATTTTGATTTCAGCAATTGGATATACATGTATTAAGGATTTGGCTATTTCAAAATTATGATCTCAAATCTTGTTATCAAATTTTTAACTCTGTGGGATGGGATACTACAAATGATACTAACTTCAATTTGTTTGATTTATCACTTTACATTAAAAGACAAAATGTAAAAACTAGCATTTAATAAGAATTTCCTTCTTGGATGTTCCACTTCTCAATTAAGGTCTAAATTTTGATACCTTAAGTGCTAGGGGATCTTTGATCTTTTGTTGGTCGCGCATTTGCATTCAGTGCTGATGCATTTTCTAAGAAACAGAACTGAGAGCTATAAATTTAAAGAATTCTAATCCTTATTGATAAAAAAATAAAACAGTTAAAACGGGTTTTGGTAAAATATTTTGAGGTAACGTATGTTACAACATTCCTTTAGAGACATAAAGCATTTCTTGTTTTAAGGATATCTGTTATAAATGATATTCTTGTTTTATTATGCATGATTAGAGTAGTAAATTGCACCTGCCATTGTTCTTTCTGTTTATGAATGGCATATAAAATTACATTGTATTAACCCTTTCCTGTTTTACAAAATTTTGGACCTGTCCAAATTCAAAGGTTTTGCAGACGAAAATTTAAAGTGCATTTAATTTGAAAAACAACCATTCAGTAGGGTAGAAAATAGTGTGGAAAATGAAGAAATTGCTTGTCAGAAGCAATTTCTTCTTTTTTCACAATGTTTTCTCAATCATAAAATCACAGACACGTAAAAAGTAGGGATTAAACAGCAAAGGGTTAAGGGCTTGAAATGACATGTGCTCAAATCTGTTCATTAATACGTATAAAACAAGTAATATGCAGGCCAATATAAACTATATAGATATTAATTCATCATATTATCTTGTGAATTCTTCCAACAAGTGTTTTCTTTGAATATTTTTGGCGCCCAAATGCCAACATCTTTATATAGGCGAATATTGAGAAACAATTTTGTAATTGTAACGTATATTTCACCTTTTTTAGCTCACCTGAGCACGAAGTGCTCAAGTTGAGCTATTGTGGTTAGGTGGATGTCCGTCGTCCGTCGTGCGTCGTGCTACGTCCGTCGTGCGACGTCCGTCGTCCGTCGTCAACATTTGCCTTGTATGCACTCTAGAGGCCACATTTTTTGCCCAATCAACCTGAATTTTGGTCAGAATGATTGTCTTGATGAAATCTCGGACGAGTTCGAAATTGGGTCAACTTGGGTCAAAAACTAGGTCACAGGGTCAAATCTTAGAAAAACCTTGTATGCACTCTAGAGGCCACATTTTTTTCCCAATCAACCTGAATTTTGGTCAGAATGATTGTCTTGAAAAAATCTAGGTCGAGTTCGAAATTGGGTCACCTGGGGTCAAAAACTAGGTCACAGGGTCAAATCTAAGAAAAACCTTGTATGCACGGTAGAGGCTACTTTTTTTGCCCAATCAACCTGAAATTTGGTCAGAATGATTGTCTTGATAAATTCTCAGACGAGTTCGAAAAGGGGTCAACTTGGGTTAAAAACTAGGTCACAGGGTCAAATCTTAGAAAAACCTTGCATGCACTCTAGAGGCCACATTTTTTGCCACTTCAACCTGAATTTTGGTCAGAACGATTGTCTTGATGAAATCTTTGACGAGTTCGAAATTGGGTCAACTTGGGTCAAAAACTTGGTCACAGGGTCAAATCTTAGAAAAACCTTGTATGCACTCTAGAGGCCACATTTTTTGCCCAGTCAACCTGAATTTTGGTCAGAATGATTGTCTTGATGTAATCTCGGACAAGTTGAAAATTGGGTCAACTTGGGTCAAAAACTAGGTCACGGGATCAAATCTAAGAAAAACCATGTATGCACTCTAGAGGCCACATTTTTTGCCCAATCAACCTGAATTTTGGTCAGAATGATTATCTTGATGCAATTTTGGACAAGTTCGAATTTGGGTCAACTGGGGTCAAAAACTAGGTCTTGGGGTCAAATCTAAGAAAAACCTTGTATGCACTCTAGAGGCCACATTTTTTGCGTGATCAACCTGAATTTTGGTCAGAATGATTGTCTTGATGAAATCTCGGACGAGTTCGAAATTGGGTCAACTTGGTTCAAAAATAGGTCACAGGGTCAAATCCTAGAAAAACCTTGTAGGCATTCTAGTGGCCACATTTATTGCCCAATCAACCTGAAATTTGGTCAGAATGATTGTCTTGATGAAATCTCGAATGAGTTTGAAATTGGGTCAGCTTGGGTCAAAAACTAGGTGACAGGGTCAAATCTTAGAAACACCTTGCAGGCACTCTAGAGGCCACATTTTTTGCCCAATCAACCTGAAATTTGGTCAGAATGATTGTCTTTGATGAAATCTCGAATGAGTTTGAAATTCGGTCAACTGGGGTCAAAAACTAGGTCACAGGGTCAAATCTTAGAAATAACTTTTTATCACTCTAGAGGCCATATTTTTTGCCTGATCAATCTGAATTTTGGTCAGAATGATTGTCTTGATGAAAGCTCAGTTGAGTTCAAACTTGGGTCCCCAGGGGTCAAAAAGTAGGTCACAGGGTCAAATCTAAGAAATACCTTGATGAAATCTCGGATAAGTTCAAAATTTGGTCATCTGGGGTCAAAAACTAGGTCACAAAATCAATTATAAAAATCCTTGTTAGTCAACCTTAAAATTGTAAAAAAGGATTCTCATTTTGTATAGAAGCAACAGCTTTGTTTAGCTCAGTCACTCATCATTCTATTTCTCATACTTCATTTGAAAATTATAGACAGTTCATTCAGGTGAGCGATTAAGGGCCACTATGGCCCTCTTGTTTCTTGAATCATACTGGAATCGGCGGTTGTTTTATCCCTCATACTCAAGAATCATGAATGAGATAGTACTAAAAATCGCGATTTGCCCAAAGAATTTCACAAAATTGGAGCAAATTGTAGCATTTAATAAGGATCTAGGGTGGGTGATTTCAAAGTAACGTATCTTACAAAAGCCCCACTCTCCAGAGTGCTACATTGTCTTAAAATGTTGCTTATACATGTACCTTTCAGAAAATCATAGTGTACAAAATTCCCCCGGGGGGGGGGGGGGGGGGGGGGGGGAAACAGGGGTCCCAGTAGCCCATAGTCTAAGAGGACACATTTTTTGCCTTGTCAACCTGAAATTTGGTCAGAATGATTGTCTTGATCAAATCTTTGGACAAGTTCGAAATTGGGTCAAATCGGGTCCAAAACTAGGTCACAGGGTCAAATCTTAGAAAAACCTTGTATGCACTCTAGAGGTCACATTTTTTGTCTGATCATCTTGAAATTTGGTCAGAATGATTGTCTTGATAAATTCTCGGACAAGTTTGAAATTTGGTCAACTGGGGTAAAAAACTAGGTCATGGGGTCAAATCTAAAAAACCCTTGTATGCACTCTAGAGGCCATATTTTTTGCCCAATCAACCTGAAATTTGGTCAGAATGATTGTCTTGATAAAATCTCGTACAAGTTCGAAATTGGGTCAAAAAAGTGTCAATAACAAGGTCAAGGGGTCAAATCTTAGAAAAACCTTGCATGCACTCTAGAGGTCACATTTTTTGTCTGATCAACTTGAAATTTGGTCAAAATCATTGTCTTGATAAATTCTCGGACAAGTTTTAAATTGGGTCAAGTGGGGTCAATAACTAGGTCAGGGGGTCAAATCTTAGAAAACCCTTGTATGCACTCTAGAAGACACATTTTTTGCCCAATCAATCTGAAATTTGGTCAGAATGATTGTCTTGATCAAATCTCGGATAAGTTAGAAGTTGGGTCAAATCGGGTCATAAACTAGGTCACAGGGTCAAATCTTAGAAAAACCTTAAATGCACTAAAGGGGTCACATTTTTTGTCTGATCAACTTGAAATTTGGTCAGAATGATTGTCTTGATAAATTTTCGGACAAGTTCGAAATTGGGTCAACTCCGGTAAAAAACTAGGTCATGGATTCAAATCTAAGAAAACCCTTGTATGCACTCTAGAGGTCACTTTTTTGTCTGATCAACTTGAAAATTGGTCAGAATGATTGTCTTGATAAAATCTCACACAAGTTCAAAATTGGGTCAACTGGGGTCAAAAACTAGGTCACGGGGTCAAATCTTAGAAAAACCTTAAATGCACTATAGAGGTCACATTTTTTGGTCTGACCAACTTGAAATTTGGTCAGAATGATTGGCTTGATAAAATTTTGGACAAGTTCCAAATAGGGTCAACTGGGGTAAAAAAGTAGGTCAAGGGGTCAAATCTTAGAAAACCCTTGTATGCACTTTAGAGGTCACATTTTTTGTCTGATCAACTTGAAATTTGGTCAAAATCATTGTCTTGATAAGTTCTCGGACAAGTTCTAAATTGGGTCAAGTGGGGTCAATAACTAGGTCACGGGGTCAAATCTTAGAAAACCCTTGTATGCACTCTAGAGGACACATTTTTTGCCCAATCAATCTGAAATTCGGTCAGAATGATTGTCCTGATCAAATCTCGGATAAGTTCGAAATTGGGTCAAATCGGGTCATAAACTAGGTCACAGGGTCAAATCTTAGAAAAACCTTAAATGCACTAAAGGGGTCACATTTTTTGTCTGATCAACTTGAAATTTGGTCAGAATGATTGTCTTGATAAATTTTCGGACAAGTTCGAAATTGGGTCAACTCCGGTAAAAAACTAGGTCATGGGGTCAAATCTAAGAAAACCCTTGTATGCACTCTAGAGGTCACATTTTTTGTCTGATCAACTTGAAAATTGGTCAGAATGATTGTCTTGATAAAATCTCACACAAGTTCAAAATTGGGTCAACTGGGGTCAAAAACTAGGTCACGGGGTCAAATCTTAGAAAAACCTTAAATGCACTATAGAGGTCACATTTTTTGGTCTGACCAACTTGAAATTTGGTCAGAATGATTGGCTTGATAAAATTTTGGACAAGTTCCAAATAGGGTCAACTGGGGTAAAAAAGTAGGTCTAGGGGTCAAATCTTAGAAAACCCTTGTATGCACTTTAGAGGACACATTTTTTGCCTTATCAACCTGAAATTTGATCAGAATGATAGTCTTGATCAAATCTCGGGAGAGTTCGAAATTTGGTCAAATCGGGTCAAAAACTAGGTCACAGGGTCAAATCTTAGAAAACAATTGTATGCACTCTAGAGGTCACATTTTTTGTCTGATCAAACTGAAATCTAGCCTGAATGATTTTGTTGATAAAATCTCGGGAGAGTTCGAAATAGGGTCAAGTGGGGTCAAAAATTAGGGTCACGGCATTGAATCTTAGAAAACCCTTGTATGCACTCTAGAGGACACATTTTTCCCCAATTTATCTGAAATTTAGCTATCTAGAATGTTTGTTTTTATAAAAACTCGGACAAGTTTAAAAACTGGGTCAAGTTAGGTCAAAAACTAGGTCATGGGGTCAAATCTTAGAAAAACCTTGTATGCAACCTGGAGGTCTCATTTTGTCTGATCAACCTGAAATTTGGTTAGATTGATTGTCTTGATAAAATCTCAGTCCAGTTTGAAATTTGGGCAAGTGGGGTCAAAAACAAGGTTACTGGGTCAAATCTAAGAAAAAAAGTGTATGCACCCTGGTTTCCACTTTTTTGCCCAATCAACTTAAAATTTTTCAGAATAAATATTGTGATAAAAGTCAAGTCTTTTTGCTTGAAAATTAGCCAATAATTTTTCAAAACCTGTTTGAAATTTGTTTTGGACAATTCACTCAGGTGAGCGATTAAGGGCCACTATGGCCCTCTTGTTGTATTAAATAAATTCTCTCTCGTAAAGGGGCCTTACTTGATCATAATTATGTACAGTGTGCAAAGTAAAGATTTGTGACCTGTCACGCTAAAGTTTCAAAGAACAGAAGAGTGAAGAATTTGATCTTGTTCTCTTTACAGGGCTGGCAGCAGAGAAGAGGTGTAAAGATTTAGGGGCCATGCAAAGATTTAAGAGCAGACATTTTACAAAACTTGGTGTCAAGGCAAACAGGTTACAGCATCGATTCAGGAATCAAAACCCAATATAATCTGATGACTACTATTGATATTACAATCAGATGCTATACCAAACTAGGAATAAAGGCAAACTGGTTTTAAGTATTGATTTTGGAATTGAAACACAATATTATCACATAAACATTTTTGGACTTTTTGATGTTGGCAAATAAGCTACCAGATCTAATCTAGACTATACCAAAAAGGCAAACAGGAAGAGAAAAAAAAGACAAACTAGATGTAAAGGCAATCACATGTAGTTAGCCTTGTTACAGCAACCCATGGTATCAAGTGACTACAGTAAAATGTGTGTTAAGCAACCACTTAGGGGACTACCAAAAATCAGTCGTTACAAGAATGGTCGCTAAATACACATTTTGTTAATGAATCAGAAACATATTTTTTTATAGAATGTGTATGTAATTGCGCATTTCTCAACTACCTTTTGTTGATAAAGCTCAACAGCATCATCTAATTTAGACAATTCTAATAAGTTTTAACAATACATGTATATGATTCATTAACAATGATTTAAAGACCAATAAAATCTGCTTTTTAGCTAACCTGAGCACGAAGTGCTCAAGGTGAGCTTTTGGGTTTACTTGATGTCCGTCGTCCGTTGTGCGTCGTCCGCCGTCAACATTTACCTTGTGGACACTCTAGAGGCCATATTTTTAGCCCAATCAACCTGAAAATTGGTCAGAATTATTATCATGATGAAATCTCGGACAAGTTCAAATTTGGGTCAAGTGGGGTCAAAAACAAGGTCACAGGGTCAAATTTTAGAAAAAGCTTGTGGACGCTCTAGAGGCCATATTTTTAGCCCAATCAACCTGAAAATTGATCAGAATGATTATCATGATGAAATCTCGGACAAGTTCAAATTTGGGTCAAGTGGGGTCAAAAACTAGGTCACAGGGTCAAATTTTAGAAAAAGCTTGTGGACACTCTAGAGGCCATATTTTTAGCCCAATCAACCTGAAAATTGGTCAGAATGATTATCATGATGAAATCTTGGACAAGTTCAAAATTGGGTCAAGTGGGGTCAAAAACTAGGTCACAGGGTCAAATTTTATAAAAAGCTTGTGGACGCTCTAGAGGCCATATTTGTAGCCCAATCAATCTGAAAATTGGTCAGAATGATTATCATGATGAAATATCGGACAAGTTCAAATTTTGGTCAAGTGGGGTCAAAAACTAGGTCACAGGGTCAAATTTAAGAAAAAGCTTGTGGACGCTCCAGAGGCCATATTTTTAGCCCAATCATACTGAAAATTGGTCAGAATGATTGTCTTGATGAAATCTCAGACGAGTCCAAATTTGGGTCAAGTGGGGTCAAAAACTAGGTCTCAGGGTCAAATTTTAGAAAAAGCTTGTGGACGCTCCAGAGGCCATATTTTTAGCCCAATCAACCTGAAAATTGGTCAGAATGATTATCTTAATGAAATCTTGGACAAGTTTGAAATTGAATCAATTAGGGTCAAAAGCTAGGTCACTGGGTCAAATCTTTGAAAAACCTTGCTGCCACTCAAGAGGCCATATTTTTAGCCCAATCAACCTGAAATTTGGTCAGAATGATTATCTTGATGAACTCTTGGACAAGTTTGAAATTGGGTCAAGTTGGGTAAAAAACTAGGTCACGGGGTCAAATCTTAGAAAAACTTTGTGGACACTCAAGAGGCCATATTTTATGCCCAATCAACCTGACAATTGGTTAGAATGATTATCTTGATGAAAACTGGGACAAGTTCAAACTTTGGTTATGTGGGGTCAAAAACTAGGTCATCGGTCACATCTTTGAAAATCCTTGTGTGCACTCTTGAGGCCATATTTTTAGCCAAATCAACCTGAAAATTGGTCAGAATGACAATCTTTGTGAAATTTAGGACAATTTTGAAATTGGGTCAAGTGAGGTCAAAAACTAGGTCATGAGGTCAAATCTTAGAAAAAAAACTTTTTTAGATTGTTAATTCAGGTGAGCGATTAAGGGCCACTATGGCCCTCTTGTTAAGATATTTTGATTTAAAGAAGGGAATTTTTAAAAAAGGCAATAAATAAGAATGGTTGCTTGATAGACATGGTTGCTGTAGCAGGATGGACAGCTCAATATATGTACTTATGTACATCATGTACTTATATTGAGCTACCATTTATCAGAAGTCACCTTGCAAAAGCAAATCATCAATTTGCTCTAACAATTGTCATAATTGAATCCTTTGTTGTTACTCTGTAATTTGATTGAAGATGGTTTACTCCAGGAAACATGGACAAAAAAAGAATGACATTCTAAATTAAACCAGTGTGTGGAAACTCCAACAAGCTCACATGTGTGCAAGGCAAAGCCTCTGGCCAGCCTTATACAGCAGAACAGTCTGACAAGAGTCTTACTATGCAATCCTGTACTTTGGAATATTTTTGCGTCATTGTTTTTCAACCCTTTACCTAAAATGTAGTGTTTTTATTTTGGTGTGTCTTATTTTCGACACCTAGCATAGATGGCAAAAAGATACGCACCAGAATAAAATTTAATTTACAAATTTTTAAGAATTTACATAAGAATCGAGAGGGATTTATCTGATTTCATCATGCCAAATATGAGGCTTCTATCTCGAATTGGCTTGAAAATATTGGCAATGTCAAGTTTTTTGATCAAGTTGTCAGACAGACTGACAGACAACAGAAAAACAATATATCCCCGGTTTTTCGATACAGGGGCATAAAAATCCAAAAGTATGGTAAATCAACAAAAGGTCTCTACCCCTCTTAAAGCAGTCAGCAAATTCTCTTTTTACTCATTGTTTATGTATGATTCTTGCTCATGAAATTGTTGAGAATGTCACATACAGGTTCAAATGTCAAAACCTTCCTACCTGTTTTAATGGTTTAATTAATCAAATTATTGTTTACAAATATGTTATGCTCTATTTTAACCCTTGTCATGCTGAACCCAGAATATTCCTGCTTTGGCAGGAGCTATAGACAAACATCAGCCTGCACATAGTGCAGTCTGATATGTGCAGGCTGATATTAGTCTACACCACCTGTTTCTCACTTTCAAACCCTAATTGTCAATAGATTTAGTTTTTGTAATATAAATTGATCTATTCAAATTATTGTTTAAAAATATGTTATGCTCTATTTTAACCCTTTTTTGCTGGACCCAGAATAATCCTGCTTTGGCAGGAGCTATAGACAAACATTAGCCTGCACATAGTGCAGTCTGATACGTGAAGTCTGATGTTAGTCTACACCACCTGTTTCTCACTTTCAAACCAGAATTGTCAATAGATTAGTTTTTCAAATAAAAATTGACCTACAGTTTGTACTTTCAGTGCTTTTTGCCCTATGATTTTGATGACAATTTTTAGCAAAAGTTTATTTAGCATGACAAGGATTAATTCAATTTTGCCTATGAATGAATACGGAGACTATTGTTATGTACTGTTATAACTCTATCAGGATATCGTTGGTTGAGGACATGAGAAAAATATATAAATATTCCTAAAATGAGACTTTTTTTCTTTTTACTCGAGGATAACATAATAAAGGGTCGATTGACTCTTATTTCCATCATGGTCCTAACTCCTTCAAGATCTTATCCTACAAATTGAGAGGCAATGGGTTCTAACCACTGCTACCCACTTTTACAGCTGGGTGGACTGGGGTCCTGTCTGTAAAGTGTCTTGCCCAAATACACTACCCGCCTCTGGTGGGACTGGAACCTGCAACCACCAGGTTCAAGTCGAGTGCGCTAACCACACGGTCGATGAGCCAGACTCATTCATTCTTAACTCATTTTAGCCATTCTATAAGAAAACTAACCATTTCGAATACAACAAGGCCTGACATAAACCTTGCTTTACATGCATAGGAATTTTGAGAGCGGTTTAAAGTAGAGAATTCGTTTTGGTTTTTTTGACAATCTTTCAGTAATATCATGGCAGCTGGAGCACCTAACAACGGATTCCTGGTATTCATCACACAAGTACTACCATCACATCCTTTCCTAGCCTAGCCTGTAGGATTATCAACCCATTTTTGGAAGACAAGTAGACAAAAAGGATGAATGCAGCTATTAGGGATCGAACCTGGGACCTTTTGAATGGAAGTCTGTCATGCTACCACTGCACTATGATGGAGGCCTGAGATTATAAAACTCTTTTCTTGCTCAACTGAGAATTTTCTCAAATTTAGAATTCAAAGGAATGTATGAACGTGCAAGATAATATTAACCCTTTACTGTTTAATTCCTGCTTTTTACGTGCCTGTGATTTTATGATTGAGAAAACATTGTGAAAAAAGAAGAAATTGCTTCTGACAAGCAATTTCTTCTTTTTCCACACTATTTTCTACCCTACTGAATGGTTATTTTTCAAATTAAATCCACTTTAAATTTTCGTCTGCAAAACCTTTGAATTTGGACAAGTCCAAAATTTTGTAAAACAGGAAAGTGTTAACAAGTTTTTTATTTCTAACATTTACTGTCAAAGTTCTAATAGAGCCCCATGCTCTAATATAACCCCATCCCCTTCCTTCAGACGTCAAGATTGACCATTTTTGTATGCCTTTTGTAATACTTAAAGCCTCTAATAAGCCCCTGGCCCAACCAAATTGATAAGGGTAAATGAAACCTCTCCCAACCAAATATAAAACTTTTATGTTAGTTTTACTTCGAATTTCCGAATGTTCTGTACCCTAGAATATTCAAAATGCCTGTAAACCATGCTCCCTATCAGTGATAAATCTTTCATATCTGTGTGTCACCTTTGGTTTTGACTTCAACTTGGAAATCATAGTAAATCCCAGAGCTTTTAAAGTAGTGAAGACTTGGAGGAATACTTTCAAATTTAAGCCAATTTTCACTACGCAGCTTAACACATTTTTAGCGATTCTTCTATTTTTAGCTCTACTAAGCAAAGGTCAGATTAGCTATAGCCATGGCCTAATTCCATGCCATACGTCTGTCAGTCTTGTTTCTTGTTTAAACAATTAAGTACACAAATATAATTGGATTTCCTTGAAACTTTTAAAGGGCAATGAATGGTTAAGAGGAAGGTTCCATCTGGAAATGGGGCAGATCCATTGAAAAACAAGGGGAAAGGAGCCTTATGGAATTTTGCTCAGAATTTTCTTGTGTTCATGATTTGGTCCTAAAATATTGTTAGACCAAATGTTATCACAAATCGCTGGCTTAGAGTGAAACAGTTGTAACTCCCTATAAACATATAGGGAGCTACAACTGTTTCGGGCTGAGCCATTGAAATGCTCACTTTGAGCATGTTGTGCACAGGAGAGCGTAAATAAAGAAAGACCAAATCAAAGTGCTGTAAGCACTGTAACTGTGCGGTACTGAATGACTGAACTGCTTATTGTTGTTTCAGGAGCTTATGTATATAAAGTTTTGAAAAAAAAAAATAGATAAAAAATCCAATCCAAGTTATTGTTGCAGATATAGTCAAACCATACATTCCACTTTTAAAGATACCTCAAAAGTTTGTGGTAAACGTTCTCTAGACAAATCTTTTATCAAGGTCGTCTTTAAAATTAATTTATCATCTAAATGGAATTTGTTTCTTTCATAGTTTTAGGTTTCAATATACACAAGCGAATACATCTCCATTCTTTTGATGCTGAAACCTGAAAATAAAAAAATGTTCAGACAGCTGAAAAATTCTTTGTAAAACAAGTAAAGCATTCTGTATTGTAAGTCTTTGGACAATTTAGACAATGATAACTTATGCCACATCTTGAAAAGTTGAAGTTATAAGTTTTCAGAAATGTACATGTAAATAAATCAAAGGCAGACAGAGACAAATACACAAAGATAAAGCTGTAGAGCGAGAAGTGACACAATGCACATACTTACACCTTGTAAATAGTGAAAAGGTTAATAGGTGAATTATAAGGGGTTATTCCAGGGGTATTAGGTAATTCATCCCACAATCCATCTCTGTAGCTTTTTCCCTCATAGGTACGAAGTGCAAATTTACAACTGTATTTTGGTAAACTAATGTTTATATTTTGTTATTAAGCTAAATTAATGAACTAATAAACCCTTAATGGAAAGCACTGTAAATAAAACTTGAATTAATATTCAGATAAAACAAGAAGCTCAATTTATGCCAGCAATTGTCGAAACAAACTGTTTACAAAATGGATATGAGTTGGAAAAAAGGTAAGTTTGCAAATTTTCATTAGATACAACCTGGGCAGAACCACTCTAATTGTGCTTCCGCACAATTAAAAATCCCCTCTTGATGAGTAAGATTACAGCTGGAACAAATAGAAATTTTGGACCCAAAGATCCGGAGATCTTGTTACCTGTGGGTACGAGTACCCGATGATTAATCTGCATATATTTATTTCATCATTTGAATACAAAGGTGAACCAAGATTTTCTGTAAAGGGGTTTGAAAATACAAATTCTGACATGGCTTTAAGGGACACAGAATGATGTTGCAAGTCTATGACTCTTAAATAAGTAGACAGGAACCTCAAAACTAGCTGATGTAAATTCATAGGAACAGCTTGAAATCAACTCCAGAAAAGAATTAAAAACTGCTGTAAACAGTCTTCAATTCTTTTCTGAAGTTGATCCCTTAACCCTTGTCATGCTCAATAAAAAAACTTTGCAAAATTATATATAAATTAGAGTGCTGAAAGCTTTCTATTTCCTAATAGTGAGTCTGCATTGATTTTGAAAATACAATTTCTAAAACTTTTTTGGTTTTAAAAAGGAAAATCAGGTTGCATGGACTAAGATCAGAATGCACATTTGTGCAGGCTGATGTTTGTCCATACTTCCTGCCTGGAAAACAGGAATATTCCAGGTTCAGCATGACGAGGGTTAATATACATAGTGCTAATATGATAGTCGAATAACAGGTTATGATTCAGGACCAGGGTAGGAACGTTACCCTACACGATACCGAGGTACCCTTTGTACTCGTCCAAGATCTAGTACAGAGGTCATGTGAATTCTTTTTTCTATACACCCAAGGTCAATGTCACAATTGAAGGTCAAGTGACAAAACATAACTATTCTAAAGCTTATCTCTGAGATTAAAGATGGATGTCAATATAACATGACACAGCTAGTTCACTTTATGAGAAATTCTGATGAAATTCTGTTGCTCTAACACAGCTAATGTTCATGTGACCTTGAAAGGTCAATTTGCAAAACTGCCATTCGGAGTACCACTTTGCAGCAGTCCACATTAGCACCAGTCCTCAAGCCAGAGGATTGTTATTTTTAGGGAGGACTGGTACTTCATTCTATAATACAGCTAATGCTAGTCTGTGAATTTTCATCACTCAGTGTCTAAAATTCTTGAAAATTGTGAAAGTCACTCCTAAATTGTGAGTATTAACCTCATAAAATATTGGAAAATCTCTTTGGGAAAAGAAGATATGGATTTTATCAAGCACTGTATTCCTCATGTCTGAAATTACCTTTTTAGCTCACCTGAGTGCAAGATGCTCAAGGGGAGCTTTTCCGATCACCCTGAGCTTGTCGTCCATGGTGCCTCATCCTTCGTCAACAATCTTAACCCTTGTCATGCTGAATAATTTTTGGCTAAAAATTTTCAACTAAATCAAAGGGCAAAAAGCACTTAAAGTACCAACTGTAGGTCAATTTTTATTTGAAAAACTAAATCTATTGACAATTCTGGTTTGAAAGTGAGAAACAGGTGGTGTAGACTCACATCAGACTGCATATATGTGCAGGCTTATGTTGGTCTATAGCTCCTGTCAAAGCAGGATTATTCCGGGTTCAGCATGACAAGAGTTAAAAACTTCTTCTCCTGAACCATTGGGCCAATTCAAGGCAACGAGAATGTACCTTTGGTGACCCTTTTCAAAAATTGTTTACAAAATTCTGATTGGAACATAAATATGGGTGTGGCAGGGCGGGGCATTTTTCCACATTGAAATCTTTGAACATCTCCTGAACCCCTGGGCCAATTTCAATAAATGTTTACCAGAATGTTTCATTGTTTGCAAAATTTTGAATTTTGACTGGCTTTAACATCTTCATTGAAATCAGTCTAGCGGTTCAGGAGATGTCGTTTAAAGATTTGAAGCTCAAAATAAGCTGGGCCCTACCAGGCCCATATTTTAGGGTCAATCAAAATTTCTTTAACAATTTAAGTAAAGGGTCACCCAAGAAACATCCATGCCAAGTTCCATTGGCCCAGTGGCTTCGGAGGAGAATTTTTTTAAAGAATTCAAAGTGAAAAAAATTCCTCACCCTGCCACGCCCATATTCGGGGGCAATAAAAATTTCTTTAACAATCTTAGTAGAGGGTCACCCAAGGAACATTTCTACCAAGTTTAATGAAAATCTGCTTATTGGTTTGGAAGGAGAAGATTTTTAAAGAAAAAGTTTACACATGGACAGACATACACATGAAGGCCTTTGGCAGGGCTGGCCTTATTTTGAGCCTGAAATCTTTGAACTATATCTTCTGAACCACTGGGCTTATTTCAATGAAACTTTGGTTACCAGAGTGTTCCTTGGGTGACCCTTTTCAAAATTTGTTCGCAAAACTTTGATTGGCCCATTCATATGGATGTGGAAGGGTTGGGCTTATTTTGAGTCTCCTTAGTAATGAATGGTTTAGCAGGGCCTATTATGACTTCTTTCATGTCCTCTTCAACAATTAGGCAAATGTGAATGACATTTGCCAGAAAGTTACTTGGATGAGATCCACTGAACAGATAAATTTCAGGTGAGTTGTTTAGGGCCATTTTAGCCCCCTTGCTGGATAGCTAAGAAAGATCTGGAGAACCTGTACTCAGAGAGGTTGGCTGGTGAAAGTTTGAATTAATTGGTCCTGAGGGCCTGTGGTAAAATGAAGTTAGTGTCAATCTACCAGATTCTGTTCAAAATCAGTGGCAAGTTTATAAGGAGTTTCAAGTAAAAAAACAAGAGGTAATTTCACAGGTAATGTTTTATATTTATAGATTTACAAAATCATGAAGTAATAACAAATGGACGGACAAAGCATAAATGCTGTCTAAAACAATAAATAGAACAATATGTATAAACTTATCACATAAGACTGCTGAAATACAATTTCAGTGCATAGATTTAATAACTACAATCCTGCATGATGATGAACATGGAGCCCAAACTGATTTGGCCTTGAGAATCATTGTGGTAAAAAGAGTTAGTTACAATCAAATTCTTCATTTTCAACAAAAGTTTTGGCCCCTCTGCTCAGTTTCATTCTTTTTGTTAAAAATCTAAACTGTAACTTCTCTTTGACATGGATCTGTATATTATATTAATTAGATGAAAAGATCAATATTTGTAACTTTGTAAACATTTCTTGATATCATACACAAATTATTTTTAAACAAGAGTGCCATCGTCACAAAATACGCCGCCACTTTGCTGCTGTTTCACAAAAATAATTGTAGACACTACTTATTTTGACAGAACCAAATTCACAATGACCAAGTATCATTTAAATCAAGACAAAAAGTTAGGAGGAGTTGCCTTCACAAGGCTGCAATTTCAATAAGCCCCAGACACTAAGTTTTAAGGGAGATAATTCAGGGAAATAAATGAGCCATAAAATCCTTGATCCATGTACATCTACAAATTATGGTGATGACATTGACCAAGTTTCATTTAAATAAAGACAAAAGACAAGGAGTTGCGTTCAAAAAGCTGCAATTTCAATAAGCCCTAGATACTATGTTTTAAGGGGGCATAATTTAGGGTAAAATTAATGAACCATAAAATCCTTACTTCATGCTCATCTACCAATTTTGGTTATAACATCCACCAAGTTTCATTTAGATCCAGCCAGAAACTTAGGAAGAGTTGCATTCACAAGGCTGCAATTTCAATAAGCCCCAGAGACTAAATTTTAAGGGGGCATAACTTAGACAGTAAGCCCCAGAGACTAAGTTTTTAAGGGGCATAACTCTGGCATAAATCAACGAACCATAAAATCCTTCCTTCATGCACATCTACCAATTGAGGTGATAACATTGACCAAGTTTCAAGAAGATCCAGCCAGAAACTTAGGAGGAGTTGCGTTGACAAGAAAAGTGGACCCATATTCTAAGTTTTTAAGGGGCATAACTCAGGCAAAAATCAACGAACCATAAAATCCTTCCTTCATGCACATCTACCAATTGAGGTGATAACATTGACCAAGTTTCAAGAAGATCCAGCCAGAAACTTAGGAGGAGTTGCGTTGACAAGAAAAGTGGACGGACTACGTACAGACGGACGGACGGACGGACGGACGGACGGACGGACGGACGGACGGACGGATGGACGGACAGACAGAGAAGATGAAGCCAATATACGTTCGCCTATGGCGGTGTATAAAAATGCATCAAATTTACAACAAATAATACATTTAAGAGTTTGAAAGGGATAAATACCTTTACTTGCAAGATGGTTTCCTGTAACCATTTCCTGTAACTGCAGGGTTTTTTTTGTCCCTGTTATTTTAGAATTTATCTAATATTGAATTTTCCTTTACACCCACAATATTTCCTACCAAATAGGGTGGTTTCATTTCAAATTTGCATCCATTTTTTTTGAAAATGCCTGCAACATGTAAAATTCAGCAATAAGTACAGCCTACAAATGCTTGAATTGCTCTGCAGTTGGGTCTTGGATAGTTGATGAAAAATCGCAGTTGAATAAGGCACATAAATCATGTAAAATGCATAATAACCCTTGTCATGCTGAATAAAAAATGTTGGCAAAATTTCAACAAAGTCAAAGTGCTCTAAGCACTGGATGCACTAAATGCCAGTAGGTATTATTTTTAAAAATAAAGATCTAATCTTCTTCTGCTTCCGCAAAGAAAAACAGGTGGTAAAGACAAAGATCAGACTGCACATATGTGCAGGCTGATGTTTGTCTATAGCTTCTGTCAAGGCAGGAATATTCAGGGATTAGCATGAAAAAGGTTAAGGGTTATCTCCTGAAGGTATGGATTTCTGTTTTGATAGTGATCATATATTCAAAGTTTCAAGAGAATGCCTTTGGTAATATCAGACGTTTCTCAAATTTGATGGCTTGGTGAGAAACGGTTGTAACTGCCAATAAACATATGGGCACTTACAACTCAATGGTTAAGCCCAAGAGTGTACTAAGTGTATATACAATGTATAAACACTTAGTAAACTCTTGCGCTTAACCCTCAAAATTTACTGTTTCATGCTAAGCCATCGAATTTTCAAAGTTTTTGCACAAAGACGACCATGAAAATGACAACACACAGACTACAGCAATACCCCGAGTAATCTCAGCAAACAGCCGAGCTAAAGACCATAAAAGGGTTAAATGTACATGCCAATTTAAAACGTAATATTTTGTCAGGTTCCTGTCATCTGTGGCACAATTATAACTCTGCCCATCTCCTTGGAGCGGTGCCCTGGTTCTTCTTCTGAAGTTACGGCAGATCTGAAATACAGGGAACCAGCTATTCATTACTAGACATAATCTCATATATTTATGAGTTGAAAAAAAAAGCTTTTGGAAAAATTGTAAGGTTACAAGCACATGTAATGTTTTTGTTTCTTCTCATATTCTATTTTAAAATTTGAACAAATCTTTCAATATGATTCAAATCAAATTCAAATATTGAATATCAACTGAGTTGCATTTAACATCCCAATCAAAATCATTATTTTCTTAAAAATCTTTAACATTACTAAAGCACATCTATGTGACCTAAATTGCTGAAAATCACTGCAACAAAATGACAAATTGAAATATTTTTAGCCTTTTTTCTTAAAGCCATTTTATTTAATTATGCTCTGTTTGGATACTAAAAGGGGCCCACGACCAATAATTGAAATTAGGTATAACAAGGGGTCAGTGCAACACATTTGTAAATGCATATATATTCATAGGCATTTACAATAGTGTTGGACTGACCCTCCCATTATTGCATTAACTTTTTCAAAAAGTTTATTTACAGTATTATTACAGTATTATTAAAACCACACTAATAAGCACAGTGAGGCTATTCTTGAAGAACAGTAAATTTCCCATTTATCCAACTTTCAAAACTAAAGATGATTTCCTCTAAGATGTGACAAAACAAACCTGTATTGGGCGTTTTAAAGAAAGCTTAGTTACGAGTCTGACATTCTTTGCAAGTTAAAATCCCTATTTCTAAAGAAGAATAACAACTGTCTTGTAAAGAAAGCTTAATAACAAGTCTGACTTTCTTTGCAATTAAAAATCCCTATTTCTACAGAAGAATAACAACTGGCTTGTAAAGAAAGCTTAATAACAAGTCTGACTTTCTTTGCAATTTAAAATCCCTATTTCTACAGAAGAATAACAACTGGCTTGTAAAGAAAGCTTAATAACAAGTCTGACTTTCTTTGCAATTTAAAATCCCTATTTCTACAGAAGAATAACAACTGGCTTGTAAAGAAAGCTTAATAACAAGTCTGACTTTCTTTGCAAATTATTATTCCAAATTCTAAAGAAGAATTACAACTGGTACTAGCTCTATCATCAAATTTGATCGTCATGAAATAATGATTGATTTTTATGACTGCATGTTTACTTGGTGTGAATAATGCTGAGATGAAGGAAAACTAAAATTCAACCAACGATTATGATAATCTATAAATTCATATATAATACCTTTAGTTGAAAATTCATCATAATATTTGATCAATACTTTAATGGAGGGATAAGTGGAAAAGTGATGATAATTTTCTAACATAACTGCATCAATCTATTGGATGCTTATCAGCAAAAAGTACTCAACTCTTCTTCTGTTCACAACATTTTCCAACTGTGCAAAAATCTTTGACAGACTGTATAGAATAAGATCAGCCTGCATAGACATGCAGAATGATCTTAGCTTTTAGTGTCTGCTCTGTAATAAATTATTGTTGGAAAAACTTGATCCAGACATTCCTGTATTCAGCATGACCAAACTGTGCAAACAGTTTTTCAATTAAACTTTGCATTGCATGCAAGTGCACATGCAAAGTAGGGTATAATTGACAAATTGTTTGCACTGTTTGGTCATCCTGAATGCAGGGCTGGTTTGAATGTCCCAAAAATTGGCAATCCGTTTGAAATAAAATTTAGAATCAGAAGGATACATTGGTTAAGGAAAAATCCTCTATTGACAAGATGACTGTAGTCATTATGATGTAAGCAAAATCCATTGGAGGATTTTCTAATGGGTATGAAATGATAAAGCAGGATGATTAAACACACAATCTGCCACCTAGCCAATGCATTATGAACCTAGCCAATGCATTATAAACCTTTCAGAAATGGTTTCAAGGTTAATAGTCTGGACACTTGACCCAAAATAAACCCTGTAAGAAAAGCAGTATAATAATTCAGCGTTATCTTCTTAAATTTCAACAATTTTTTGTGATGAAGTTATAATTAAGCTCATTTAACCACCAGGTTTAAATTTGGAGGTTTTATTACTTCCAAGAGTCTAATAGGTTCTAACAAACCTAGGGAAAAAGCTTGTTCCATTAAATACTTTTTACTTATCTATTTCAATTCATCTACAACAAAAACTTATGCTCTTGAAGACTCATCCAATTTTATTCATGTCCTACAGAGACAGGCAGAGTTTTACAGTTTGGTTGACTGGAACTTGCTAATAATATGTCATTTGTTCATTTGTTCATTTGTCCTCTGTGAGTGAAGGACTTGACCCTGTAACCTTTAAATAATAAGCCAAGCACTCGTACAAAGCATCAATGCATGCTCTGTTCTATGTTCAATGCTGCCTATCAGATGGAAAGTCCAGTGAAAGCTAATTTATAGTGGAATAGAAATAGCAAGTGATAAACTTAGAATATTAATGAATCTTTGTCTTATGGAAGAGAACAGTAAAGAGAAATTGTCTGTAACAAGCAATTTCTTGATTTTCCATTATTTTTTCCAAAGTTCAGGGCCACAAGATAATTGGGATAGTGTGGGAATGGTATGAGGAAGATACTACATAAAGCCATCAAAAGCTGCAATCCTTTACGATCAAGCAATAAGTGTACATAGGGAAAATGTTACTATTTGTTACTGAATGTTATACCTTGGTTTATTTGACCTGAATTAGAGTAAAAACGAAATTGCTCTTTCGTGAATATTGTTTTGTAGGAGCGGTATTCAAATTGGTGTCCGAAATGTTGCGGGACATGAATATTCATTAACTTAGGCCTATAATTAGCTCATCGCGTCATAATCATTTTCATTACCGAATGTTGCAATGACAAATTCAAGCTTATCTTTGAGAATAAAAGCCTAGTTTTTGTGTACATATTTGTCTAAGGTCATTGTCTTGCGATTCGGAAATGTTCACGAAGACAAGACAGGGGCTTTAAAGCTGCTCTTTCACAGTTCTTCATAGAAAAATACAAAACTGGTTCTTAGATTCAGAAATGTGAATTTTTTCTGATGTTGAAAAATGGCACATAGGTATTGCACTAATGACAACTCATTTCAAAAAAAATGTAGCTTAAATGTTCAAAGCAGCAAGGTCAGTGATGGAACGAGTCTATATATATATCCAGTCTATAAATTACAAAATTGTTATTTTTCATTTATAATGTTTCATTTTTCCCATGTATGGATATGAAATATCCCAATTGACAAATGCTTTGACCTTTGATAGAATAGGACAAACAGGCTGTATTGCATGCGTAAATAGGTGGTTCAAAAATTAAGAATAATCTTAAAGGCGTTAGTAGTCGCTTTATTTTTCCATAAAGGAATTTCGCTAAATTCAGGGATAACCCTCTTTTTTTTCCTTGCCTTACCAGATTGAATGTTATTATTGTTGTGTTTTCTATACGAAGAAGCCATAGTTTCCGATTAATTTTACAAAAATATTCAAAAATTGCCTTTCCCAATCTGTGAAAGAGCAGCTATCAATTACCAACATTTTTTATCAATTAACAAAATATAAATTGCATTGAATACCATTTGTTATTCATTTCTATGAAAGCACATGCAAAGCCAAGTAGGAATAATCAGATTTTTATGCATCTAAATAGCAGGGGTCAGAGTCGGGTGATAAAACCACGCTATATGTTGTTAGAGGTTACAAAAGCAGCTCAAATAAGTATATGGCTTCTTTACATGCATACTCTCTTATTTTGAAAGAATTTACCCTTTACAGTTAGTTACATCGTGAAATTGACATTCGCTTCAATCAAAACCATTCTTAATCACTCACTCAGTGCACCATTCATTCATTCGACACTCACTCAAACCTTTTCACAAATGCTCAAACCCATTGAAAAATATAGAATCAACGTCAGTCAAAATAAAATTGAGTTGAGAAAAAAATCGCGATTTCACTGACAAAATTTAAATTGTAAGCGTCTAATAGGTTTTTGAAGATTTAGGAAGCTATCTATAGAACTTGTATGAATATTTTATT
This sequence comes from Fragum whitleyi, assembly GCA_948146395.1. Taxonomy (NCBI): domain Eukaryota; kingdom Metazoa; phylum Mollusca; class Bivalvia; order Cardiida; family Cardiidae; genus Fragum; species Fragum whitleyi. The sequence continues at coordinate 23,422,114 of OX411556.1, forward strand.
AAAGGGGGGTAATAAATATCACTAATTTTGTTCATCCTGAACAAAATTTGCAATATTAGATTACCTCCCATTAAATTCACTCAAAAATCGCTCCCCACACTCATTCAATTTCATTCCTAAATCATTCCAAAATCATTCACCTTGTCAATTTCATGATTATGTTAACTGTAACAACAATGTGCAGTATTCACATCATTATCCATAGGTTTCTTTAGACAGTAATACAGTTCCAACATAATTAAAATATGCATGTAAATATACCCTTGTGATAATCATGTTTGTCAAAATGCAGACAATTAATTTATACAAAGTATTTTTGATCCGTTTATGATGAAAATATCAATTATTAGGTACCGTAATGAGTTTATAATGCCAAGCAAAATTATATTGTATTACATGAATTTTAGCCGAATGTTATAACATGACATTGTCCTTGATAACATGACGATGAAAACAATTTTTGTCTTATAAATAGTGATTGTGTTTTGTATGATTTTTATCTATGAATCTGATCTTAAATTTGATCTAGTTTATTGTCAATTAACATGACCTCGATTGTTTAAGTAATGCATATAAAAGGGATATTCCTTCGAAATATGGAAGTCTAAATGGATGGCTCAGCACAAAACAGTTGTAACTACCTATAAACATATAGGCAGTTACAACTGTTTCATGCTGAGCCTTCAAAATGCTAATCTTAAACATGCCGGCAATTAATTCAAATTTCAGCTTTGACTGTCATTCAGAACTCGACACATTTGGTGTAAAAAGAGAAAGTAGGAAGATTAAAAAAAAGTCAGACTGTGAGGTTCAAACAGCAGGATGAAAAGGGGTGTTCATGTTAATCAAAAAGTCAGATCTACTATAATTATAGAAATTACATGCAGTTATTTGAAGCTCACCCGAGATACAGTACTTCTTCTTTTTTTTCAAATATAAAGAGAAAAGTTTTAAATGAGCCTGTGCGTGAGATTTCCAACAATTTCAAATAAGCGCAAAGCAAAGACCCTGACCAGCCTGCGCATCTGTACAGTCTGACCAGAGTCTTTACTATGCGTTTTGTAGATAGATAAGGTGTCAAAGTATCAGTAGATAATCAGGTAGCTTTACATTGAGTGTAGGTGGCTGTCTAGGCTGCTCAATATTTGCCCCTCATGCACAAATCAAATTGTTGGAAATGTCACACACAGGCTCAAATATGATAGACCAGCCATGAAAAGAGGTAGCAACACTCAGTGTTCCCACTGCTTGTACAATCTGAGGGTAAAAATGGGTATTTTACAGCGTGCATGTACCCCCTCTATATAACACAAAGGAAGCTGGTTGCAAAAATTGGGGGTACAAGCTTCAATTTAGAGGTAAATCAACCCCATTTGTGGGTTTTGGGGAACACTGAACTACAGCAATTCAATAAGTGTGTGTAGGGCAGACAGTAAGTAAAAAATCTTTGATATCTTAAACACAGGGTAGCTTTGGACAAGATCAATCACAAGAACTGATGTTAACACTGTGTGCTAACACCAACAAAAGTTGTAGTGTTTACAGGGATAAAAAGTCTCTCAGTTCTACAAAGCCCTCTTACCACGTTACTTGGGTCATATTTGATACTCTAGCATATCTAAAATAGGAAGTTTATAATCATAACACAATCAACATACATGGGATAATTATGTATTCTTGTTATGAACCAAACAGTTGGGGCAGAATGGATTAATTATGTGATAAATAATAATGACTGATATGTTTTATTGATATGCTTCCATGTAACATAAATCTTTCATTGAGTTTAAAGAAAGATTAACTTCAAAAACTTTTGACAAGTTTGGTTCTGGAGTGTCTTTTAGATCAAATAAAAGATTTTCGTAGTTTTTTACTTTCTACTTGGACCATATTATCTGAATCTTAAATGATCATACTACAAGGTGTTTTCCTACACTATTCTTCTAGAGATGCAACTTTTAGTTGTCCTCTGCTGAAACTGATTGATTGAATGTGATTTTACGCCGCTTTCAACATTTTTTTTAGTTATATTGTGGTGGCTGGAGCACCTAAAAATGGATTCCTAGTATTTCTCTCACCAGTACTATCATCACATCCTTTCCTAGCCTCCAGCTGCTATCTCATATAGGACTATGATTATCAACTCATTGTGAGAGACAAATAGTCAGAAAGAATGAGTGTTGCTGTCTGGGATCGAACCCAGGACCTCTCGATTGACAGTCCAATGCAATACCAACAGTTTACTGCGCTATGACGGCGGCCCTTTTTGACAGGTCAAAAATATTTTGCACCACTACCCTACCTTGTGGGTCTCTCTGGCAAGGGTACCACATCAGTTGGTATATCATCTTTATCTGTCTCAGACATTATCTGGTTCTCTGTAATAAATAGAGGATATTGAATGAGTGGTCATGGAATACAGAATTTATTAAACGCGTCCTCTATAAACAGATCAAAACGAGGCTGTGCCGAGTTTTTATCTGTTTTAGATGACTTGTTTAATAAATTCGGTATTTAATGAGCACAAATTTTATATTCTATTTATAATATGACCCAAATTTTTGCGACAAATCGGTGAAATTCTTGAAATTCAACATTTCAATTTTCCTCGAACTTTATAACGCCGTTTAAAACTGATGTCACAATATATACATTGTCACATAATTTTCAGGGTTACAAAATAGCGTTGCTATTCGCCATGAGCTCATTCCACTAGTGTATTAACACCCATGTAGTTTCAAAAATATTCAATGGGGTTATTTCATTCCTGCAACGTTGGTCATATTTTAAATGGAGGTTAAATTATTATATGGGTGCCTATGAGATGGTAAAATTTGTTTAATGTATCATTTATAAACTGATAAAAAAATGAGGTTTTGCAGGATTTTATCCGTTTTAGTTCCTGAGATGAAGATTTTCAAAGATTTGGAAATTCATTTTTGTGCTACATAAACAAAATTTAACGTCATTAATTAGATTTTTTCTGTGGGACATTTAAAGCCATTTGTAGCATGAAGTCAACGCCATTTCTCTATTAAGTAGAGAAAATATCAGGTGGTGAAACAATATAAAATACAGTTAGTTACATCATGAAATTGACATTCATCTCAATCAAAACCATTCTTAATCACTCACTCAGCGCTCCATTCACTCATTCCAAACATTCAAATCCGCTCCAAATGACTAAAAAGTATACGATCAATAGCTACATTCAATATTAATGTAAATGGGATAAAATCGCAATTTCATTAATTGAATTTGTAAGCTTCTGAGTGGTTCTTGAAGAAAAAGGAAGCAATTTACAGAACTTTTATGCATTTTTAATTAAAGGGAGGTAATGAATATCACAAATTTTGTTCATCATGAACAAAATTAGCCATATTAGATTACCCAAAACATTCATCTTGTCAATATCACGATGTTTTTAACTGTATCAAAATGTTATATTATCAAACTGAAATATTACCATCAGTAGAAAATAGAGCTGTTCCTCGTCCACTAGGGGCGGAGACTGTGTATGAAATATAGTCCTTCTCTCCGCCTCCTAGCCCACCTCCTGGTGTGACTGTAGCCGGCATTCCTTTACCATATTTGGGTATCTCTGGCTGTAAACAACAATTAAAAACATTTGAGCCTGTGTGTGACATTTAAAACAATTTGAAATGTTAGTGAGGTGTAATAATTGGGTAGTGTAGACAGCCACATACTGTAAATGTAAAGTTACCTGATGGTCTACAGATACTTTGCGACCTTATCCAGGGTGTCCACAGTTTGAGCAAAGCAAAATTCCCTGATTTTTCCCTGACTAAAATCAAATTTCCCTGACTTATGTTTACCGTATTTTGCATGTTAATTTATGAAAATTAAATCCTCCACCCCTACAGCCAACCCTTTCCACCTCTAACTTTTCTAACTGTAACTGTATTACTATTTGGTTTATTCCCGATTCTCCAACATTTGAAAAACAAGAGGGCCATAGTGGCCCTTAATTGCTCACCTGAATGAACTGTCTAAAATTTTCAAAAGAAGTATGAGAAATAGAATGATGAATGACTGAGCTAAACAAAGCTGTTGCTTTTATACAACTTGAGAATCCTTTTTTACAATTTTTAGCTGACTAACAAGGATTTTAATAATTGATTTCGTGACCTAGTTTTTGACCCCAGATGACCTAAGTTCGATCTCATCCAAGATTTCATCTAGACAATCATTCTGACCAAATTTCCGGTTGATCGGACAAAAAATTTGGCCTCTAGAGTGCATACAAGGTTTTTCTTAGATTTGACCCTATGACCTAGTTTTTGACCCTGTTGACCCAATTTCGAACTCGTCCGAGATTTTTTCAAGACAATCATTCTGACCAAAATTTAGGTTGATCGGGGCAAAATATGTGGCTTCTAGAGTGCATACAAGTTTTTTATAGATTTGACCCTGTGACCTTGTTTTTGACCCAGTTGACCCAATTTCCAACTCATTTGAGATTTCATCAAGACAATTATTCTGACCAAATTTCAGGTTGATCGGACAAAAATGTGGCCACTAGAGTGCCTACAAGGTTTTTCTAAGATTTGACCCTGTGACCTTGTCTTTGACCCAAGATGACCAAATTTCAAACTTGTCCGAGATTTTATCAAGACAATCATTCTGACCAAATTTCAGGTTGATTGGGCAAATAATGTGGCCTCTAGAGTGCATACAAGGTTTTTCCAAAATTTGACCCTATGACCTAGTTTTTGACCCCAGTTGACCTAATATCAAACTCATCCAAGATTTTATCAAGACAATCATTCTGACCAAAATTCAGGTTGATTGGGCAAAAAATGTGGCCTCTAGAGTGCATACAAAGTTTTTCTAAGATTTGACCCCGTGACCTAGTTTTTGACCCCAGTTGACCAAATTTCGAACTCGTTCTAGATTTTATCAAGACAATCATTCTGACCAAATTTCAGGTTGATTGGGCAAAAAATGTGGCCTCTATAGTGCATACAAGGTTTTTCTAAGATTTGACCCTGTTACCTAGTTTTTGACCCCAGTTGACCCAATTTCGAACTCATTCGAGATTTTATCAAGACAATCATTCTGACCAAATTTCAGGTTGATCGGGCAAAAAATGTGGCCTCTAAAGTGCATACAAGGTTTTTCTTAGATTTGACCCCGTGACCTAGTTTTTGACCCCAGTTGACCCAATTTTGAACTTGTCCAAGATTTTATCAAGGCAATCATTCTGACCAAATTTCAGGTTGATCGGGCAAAAAATGTGGCCTCTAGAGTGCATACAAGGTTTTTCTAAGATTTGACCCTGTGACCTAGTTTTTGACCCCAGTTGACCCAATTTCGAACTCATTCGAGATTTTATCGAGACAATCTTTCTGACCAAATTTCAGGTTGATCGGGCAAAAAATGTGGCCTCTAGAGTGCATACAAGGTAAATGTTGACGACACACGACGGACGACAGACGACGGACGACGAACGACGGACGACGGACATCCACCTAACCACAAAAGCTCACCTTGAGCACTTCGTGCTCAGGTGAGCTAAAAATGATATCTATCAACTAAAGGCATAGTGAATACTCTGGTCAGACTGTGTGGATGCTGAATCTTTGCTGCACATATTTGAAATTGCTGGAAATCTCAGGCACAGGCTCATTTAAGATATTAAGTGACCACTACCATTAAAAGCTTGCTTAAAGAAAGGTATTTCATCATAGCCACATCCTACAACTGCAATTTTTAAAATTGCTTGAATCATAGATCATTACACTGCAATAATTCTCTTTTATTAGACAATGAATTATCTTATGCTAAAAGTTAAATGAACTTAAAGCCTGTCTTTGAAACACTTATTCTCTTGTTATAACTACATTTTGAGAATATCATCTTTTATAATAAATCTCAATTCTATGGTCCTTGTCAAATTTGTCTACTTACAAGAGGTCGTTTTGATGGACTTCCATGCTTTGATGGGTGAATACCTAAAGGTGTGTCAACCTGAAATGGCAAAAAATTTATTTTCTCCAATCTGAATGCTCAAAAGGCTTTAACTTTTTTTAGAATTCTAACATTCAGGTAGCCTTAAATAATTTTCTTTGCCATAAACAAGACTTAAGTTGTAGATATTCTACAAAACAACATTTAATCTCTCATCCCAAGATTAAGGTACCAATTCTAAAGGTATAAGATTGTTTGAAAATAATTTATTTGTCCTTTTTATTATGCAACTTACAAAGGTTTTGCGAAAAAAAGAAGAAATTCCTCAATGGCTAAAACAAAATACAGTGGTCTCGCGATAGCTCGAACTTACACGGGACCGACAAATTTGCATTTCTATGAAGAAGTATCACTTCTTTTTAAACCTACCTTTGCATAGTTTGCCTTCAAAATATGCAAAATAATGTAAAATACTCCCCGAAGAATAGTTTTAAGAAATATATAACTCTGTTTTTAAACGAATTGTTTACATTGAGCGATTTAATTGGTCAAATCGTAAGGGTTGAAAAGAGACAAATCTACGAAAATCGATGAAGGTGTCGGCGTCGATGTAAGTGGTGTCTATTCTCAGTACATAGGCCATTGAAATGTCAAAAGTTTAGATTTTGCGATTTTAATGAGAGGCACTATAACAAGCATATTATTTCTCCCTTATGATATTCCGTAGCTATCATTGCTGAATGACAAATTTTTAGATGTTATATCAGTCAGAAGATAGGCGAGGTTGCAAGCAATTCCTTCTTTTCTCCCTGTTTTTTCCTTAGAGCTAATTTCCTCGGTACCTATAATAATTTAATTGTAAGGGTGTTTCCTTAAATGGCATCTATAAACAAAGAAAGAAGTTTACAAACTTTTCATGATTTTCTCTGGAATGTATCAAAAATTTTAGTCTGGAAGATAACAAATTTAAAGGTGAAAAGGAAATCAAGACAATTGAAAATAGACACATTTTCTTTAACCACGTTTTTGTGCCGAACACTGTCGATTGGCGAGCGAAACATTGAAACTTCAATAGTTCAAAATGATAAAGAGCATTTATTCGACATAAATGTTTATATGTTTTATGGTTGTTTCGAGTCTCTAAATTATTTTCTGATCATCAAATTCCCATCATTTACACCCTTAAATTGAATAAGTGTGGCATATAAAAAGATGTGAAAACAAGTTATCTGACTCCTCGATACCCTTTGAAAAGGCCTAAAGGTATTCTTCACGATGGGATGAAATAACAAATACGCACTGTAAGTTAATTTTGATGCAAAACAATAGATGTCAGACAGGTGTGAACCCCCTTGTTCGAAGTAATGCAGTAAAATTTGACCACGGGACTGAGATTGCTGCTCGAGCCATCGAGCAATCGTGTGTTCGAGTAAGTGCAGTAATAACCAAAAAGAAAATAGAGAAAGACGCGTCGGGACGGAAAGGCGAGCTCGAGCTTTCGAAAGAATTCAAGTTTTTGCCCTCTCGAGATAACGCAAGTCCACTGTAGTACTTTTCCAAATATAATTTTCAGAAAAAAACAATGCCTCATTGTCTGACTGTATTTCGTTGACATCATTCTAAAACCTCTTAACTACACCTTTAATTAAGCTGTTGTTTTGATGTTTTCGAATGATGTCAACAATTTGTAATTGTTAATTTATTACTTACAGAGTAGCTAACAGCAGCATGATGAAGGGCAGCAGCCTGGCGTTGTAATGTCTGTCTGATGTAACTCTCATCTTTCAGAGCATGCAAACTGAAAATATACACATAATGACACATGATAAGAGCTCCTGAACACAGGTAGTGCATATTAATTGAGCCTGTGCGTGACATTTCCAACAATTTGAAATTTTTGTGAGGTACAACATTGAGTCGTGTAAAAAGCCACATATTTGAAATTGTTGGAAATGTCACACACAGGCTCAATTTCAAAATGAATACAATTATTTATTTGTCTGTTAAATTCAAAGTTTAAGGTACTCTTTCCAACTTGGAATAAAATTCATTGTATCTCTTTTTCATTTTTATCTCAACAAGATTTTTTTATAAGAAGGGCACCCTAGCCTGTAGGTCAGAATCAAAGAACAGTGAGGAAACTGGTATGCAGCTTTAAGTTTTTGAAAATAAAAAGGCCCAACAAAAATTTACTGTGACCTTGACCTTTGACCTATGTGACCCAAAAACAATAGGGCACTTCCTTTGGTCATAAACAGCATTTGCATGAAGTTTCATGATTCTAGGTTGCTTGGTTCTCTTGGTTAAGAGTCCAGAAACGAAAAGGTCTATGGATGGAGGGACGGATGGACAGACAGACAGACATGGTGAAACCAATATACCCCCCTCTACTTCGTAAGTGGGGGTGTAACAAACACCATGATTCAACCATAATACCATAAAAGAAGCATTTAACATGAGAAAACTAAATGTATTATACAATTCTGACAAAGTTCAACAACAACTTTTTCTGTCACTATAACTAGACTGTCACAAATGGTCAAGCACTTGTATCCCCCTACAAGTGCGTGACCATTATGAAAAGCCCTTTTCCATTTACAGGCCGTAACAATATCAAAAGTCAATTGATTGTAACCCAAATACCACTTGCTTATCCCTGCTTGATACTTAAAACATTGTGTAAAGTTTGAATGAAACTGCCCATTAGTTGCCCAGATATTGAGCAGACAGGAAAAAGCTAGACAGATGGACCGACCGACCGACAGACGCACCTACCAACAAGATGACTCCTGTATACAGCCTTAAGTTTGAACAAACATGTAGTTTTTTGTGTATGTGTGGGTGTGTTTGTTTGTTTGTGTGTATTTTTAATTTGGGTGGGCGGGTATAATCATAAACAAATCCTCCTTTGTTACCTTTGTTGTAAGATGGCAAATTTCTTTTCCCAGGTCTTGTGTATCTTTTCTATCTCTCTCTTTAATCTGTAAAATATAATGAGATTTATAAGAAAGATATATTTTTGAAGTATTTACCCTAATCACACTTAGCCTGGAATATTCTTGTTTTGGTAGGAGGCAAAGACAAAGATCAGTCTGCACACAAGTGTAGTCTGATCATCTTCTTTACCTCATGCTTTGTTCTTGGCTTTTTAAAGATTTAAAAACATTTTTCAGAGTTTATGTTCAAAATAAATACTAATCAACAATTAGAAATTATAGTGCTTTCAGTTTATTTTAACCCTTCTCATGCTGAACTCGGAATATTCCTTTTTTGACAGGAGGTCAAGACAAAGATCAGCCTGCACATATGTGCAGTCTGATCTTAGTCTATACCACCTGAATTTCCTTTTTAAACAAGTAAAGTCAAAAGATTCTATTTTTGTTTGGCTAAATAAATACTGACACATAATAAGTGCATCCAGTGCCTTCAGTACTTTGATTTTAATATATACATGTTTGCCAAGGAGTTTATTCAGCATAACAAGGTTTCACACTTGATGACTGAACACTGTTGCCTGCAGAGTCAAAAGAAGGCTTCTCTTACATATAATCTGTTGACCTACATATTTACCCAACCTTACCACAAACATTCTGAGCAAGTTTCACAATGATTGAACCAAAATTGCAGGTGATTCAAAGCAAGACAAAACAATACTTCTCTAAAAAATTTTCTTATAACCTATTTTTAGACCTGACCTGACAAATCTTAGCACCTTACATAGATATCAAATAAAGTTAACCCTTGTCATGCTGAATAAAAACCTTAGCAAAATTGCAATAAAATCAAAGTACTCAAAGCACTAGTATCCAAGAGTATGGGGAATTTTTTTCTCTTGATACACAATTTCCTAAACAACTCTGCCTTGAAAGGGAATAAACAGGTGATTTAGACTAAGATCAGACTGAACATATGTGCAGGCTGATCTTTGTCTATACCTCCTGCCAATGCCAAAATATTCCAGGGTTCAGCATGACAAGGGATAATTGTGTCTCACCTTGCAACCTCTTCTCGTAGCATCTGCTCCGTTCTACGGAGTTTGTTGATGTCTGTATCCCCCTTTAGGGCCTCAGCTAGCTTGGCCCTCTCCTGTAAAAACAATAATTTTCTTTAATGCTTTTTGTTGCATTATTTATTTGTTTGTTAGAATGGGTTTTACACTGCTTTCAACAATTTCGCAGTTATATCGCAGCGGCAAGCACCTAACAATGGATTCCTGGTATTTCTTTCACCTGTACTACCATTACACCCTTTCCTAGCCTCCGACTGCTATCTCACATAGGTTTACGAATATCCACCCAATAGTGAGAGACAAACGTCGGAAAGGATATTTGCCGCCACCATGGATCTAAACCACCACTTCCAGATTGGAAGTCTTATGCCTAACCAACTGCGCTATGGTGGTGGATGGTGCATTATTTAAACATAGTAGAATTTTGTTGGGTAATTGAGAAATATTAGTATATTAACATTTGATAAACTCACTGCTTCAACAATGAAGTTATCAAAAACTTCTATGGCTCAACGCCAAACAGTTGTAACTCCCTATCTGTTTTGCACTGAGCTATCAAATTGTTTGTTTTTCAAGTAAGATTGATTTATATTTCAAGTCGAGAACTACTAAAGCTAAACTTTCACTTGTGGCTCTGCCAATAGCATAAATGTAGCTTTTGTTGTTTACTCAATGAAATTTAAATCTATCTTACACTGAAACAATTGATTATCCTTTATTCACTTAAATATTAATACTTTGATTTGATTGATTGGGTTCAAACCTGCTTTCAACATTTCATTTCAGTTATATCATAGGGGCTGATGCACCTACCCAAGGCTTCTGTTGTTTCTCACCCAAGTGAAATCACAACATTTCATCCAAGCCACTAAATGCTAATCCCACTTTGGCATATTACTCATCATAAAAATTTTGCCAAATAGTAGGGGACAAATAACTCATGTCACAAAGACTTCCCTCAAATGTGAAATGAATTTTGCTGAGTTGGGAATCACACTCACAATCCAAGGATTGATGGACAAACACATTAAAGATTGAGCTAGCTGGGCTCAGCAAGAATTCTTTGTGTTTAAAAGCAAACTCTTTATTCCATCTAGAAAAGCTACAAAAAATGTGTGTAAAAATAGCTTAGAACCTCTGAGGGACAAAGATAGTCACTAAATAAACAACAAATAATTAATTTCAAATATTGAAAAATTATAACTACCAAGAACCATTGTTTTTCAACACATGTGCTTCATATAAAGACATTCTTTCTATTACTTGATAATTCAGCCTTTTACAACGCAGAATTTACTCTTTTTCTCATGCAAGTGCAGACAAGCAAACACACAGTGAATTCCACATACTATGTGCGCATCACAACAAAATTTATAGGCGCCTGTAATTCCACCAACCAATAACAATCTTTGTTTCATTGACACCAGTAACCAATAATAATCTTTTGTACATATCATTGTTGGGCAAGCAAAAAGTCAAAAATACAGCTTTAATCAAGCTGTATTTTATACTTTTTGGTGCTCCAACGACTATATATATATGTATTGATTTTCAATACTTATAATTTGAATGTTCAAATCTAAATCATCTCTAATCAAACTTGTGCTTGCACTGTCAAATAAGAATGGTGGTAGAATTCAGAGTTCCAGTATCACAAAATGGTCTGACTATAGAGAGATGCACACAATTTATACCTTCATCCAAACTAAACATGCTATTGTAGTATTGAAATGTAAAATTGGACTGATAAATTTATTTTTCATACATTGTCCTAGCTTTTCTTCAACAACCAATCAATTTAGGCATTTAAAACTTGGACCCTAGATTAGAAGAATCATTAGGTGACAAAATTGACTAAAACACAGCTTTGATGGAGCTGTTTTTTTAATGCTATTCTGTGGATTATCGAGAAATAACAGTAAATTATCATTTGATAAACTCACTGCCTAACCAGTGAAATTGCATTTTGTCTCATTTTTGCATTAAAGAAATAGATTAATTGTTTTTTTAGAAAGATCCATTGTTATTTCATTGAGTGAACAACAAATGCTTTATTTTCAATTGAGGCTCTATCTCTCATGAAAATATAGTTTTTGTTGTTCACTCAATAAAATATAAATGGATCTGATACTGAAACAATCAATTATCCTCTATATATTCATATTGTCATCAGGTGACCAAATTGTCTAAATACAACCTGAATAGAGCTGTATTTATGACATTTTGGCCACTCACAAGAAATCTGTTAAATTGTAGAGCTATTAATATTTTTAATCATTGTCTTAATGTATTGGGCTGGGCAATTGACCATACAACCCCTCATCACCACAAGTTGCAGTAGTACAAACCTCCTCAAACATATCAGCATACTCCTAAAAATTTGATATATATTTTATAGTATTAACACTGAATGTAACTAAGAAATATTTAAAATAATTTCAAATCATTCAACTAAGTTCTTTTTTTTTTAGAAAAAGCATTCCCTCTCCTCTATCTATTAACTATGGGGAGTTGTTTCCTTTCAATTTTACAATAATGCAACTTTTTCCATGACATGGCTGAATTTCACCCAACCTTGACAATATGCAATAGGTCAAGTGACAAGGATAATTATGTGAAAAGTTCATCAAAATCAGTCCATAAATGAAGGAGTTGAGTTCAAAATAAATTTTACATGAAGGCCCCTTTTCCATGACACCGCTGAATTTCAACAAACAGTGACAATAAGGTTAAGTTAAAAGGAGAATTTTGTCAAGGTTTCATAAAAACAGTGACAATAAGGTTAACTTAAAAGGAGAATTTTGTCAAGGTTTCATAAAATGTAGGAGGAGTTGTGTTCACAAGAATTTTTACAAGAAGGCCCCTTTTTCAAAGAGGCAGCTGAAATTCACTAAACCATGATAATATGCGCAAGGTCAGGTGACTATGTACATTTTGTAAAAGTTTCAGTCAAACAGGACAATAAAAGGAGGAGGAGTTGCGTTCACATGAATTTTTACAAGAAGGTGCCTTTTTCCAAGATGCAGCTTAAATTCACAAAACTGCGAAAATAAGCGCATGGTCAGGTGACTAGGAACATTTTAGGAAAGTTTCATCCGAATACATCCACAAATGAAGGAGGAGTTGCCTTCACAAGATTGTAAAAAACGTTCTAAGATTGGGACGATGGATGGACTGACAGAGAAGATGATACCAATATACATCATTTTTCAGCGGCATATAAAAAATGACTTTATAGTAGCCCTAAAACTGTAAAATTGTCTATTTTTCAACAAAATTTGAAATTTATGCAGTTAAAGAAATGTGAAGCCCAAATTGCCATATACCCAATATTTCACTAAAACTTTCTAGACATCATAGCAATTACTTCAGAAAATAGAGGTGTGGCAAGAGGGGCTTCATATTTTTTTGCAACTTTAATCAACTTTTTTCAGAGGATTAAGTCAGTTTTGTTGGCTTATTTTAAGGAAATTGTGTGGTTTTTGAAAAAAACTACATACATTATTTGAGAGACTGTGTATAGGTTGATAGAAAAAGGTAGGTTTAATTCTTTACATTAGTAATTTGAAAAATGCTGATTTTACATGTAAAAATTGCCGATTTTACAGGGCCAATTTCTATTGTTCATGAAGTTTGTCCTTTCAATCATTTTACATTTTGGCTTCAAGGTGTTAAATTATAAGAGATCAAGAGAATATTTCTTGGAGGTATTAAACTAAAAAACCTAATCACACTCATGTATGAATCAACTTGTATTCATACAGTATGATAAGGTTTTTAGCTTCATGCCTTCATGATATCAACAAATACTCTCTTCATGCCTTAGATGAATATGAAGACAAATTCAACAGCCCTGTGTTCAGGATGACAAAACAGTGCAAAATGTTTTGGAATTATACCAAACTTTGCACATGCACTTGCATGCAAAGCCGGGTAAAATTGTCAAAAAGTTTGCCAAAACTTGGTCATCCAGATTGGTTGATTGAGTGGAGTTTAATGCCACTTTCAACATTTTTTCAGTTATATTGCGGAGGCTGGAGCACCTAACAATGGTGTCCTGGTATTTCTCTCACCAGTACAACCTAGCCTCCAGCTGCTATCTCACATATGTCTTCGATTATCAACCCATTGGTGAGAGACAAATAGTCAGAAAGAATGAGTGCCGCTGTCAGGGATCGAACTATGTCATCCTGGACGCAAGGCTATCCTGCATTGACCATCCATACTGCCTACCCTAGCAAGCTCCTCCTTTAACCTACGTTCCTGGTCATGTAACAAGGCCATTTTCTCTTTCTCTGCTTGTTGTTTGGCTTTTAATTCAGCTTCTGCTGCTTGAGAACTCTGAAAGGGGAAATAGCAAACAGTATTAATTCATATACATGGCATTTCTGTAACATATACAGTTAAATATGTATTAAGCAACCACCAAGGGACCATCAAAAAGCGGTCTTTCATAAGAGTAGTTGCTTAATAAAAAATTTTGTTTACAAAAAATAAACATAACTTTGATTGAATGAGTATGTAATTATGTTGTTTTGTTTATCCCATGGACTGTTAGAACTCAACAGAATCATCTCATTGAGATGATTCAATGAGTCTTAACAACAGTGGATTCATTAACAGTAATTTTTAGACCATTAAAATCTATTTCTTGAGATTTTTGATTTAAGGAGGGGATTTTGAAAAGGGTCGCAAAATAAAAATGGTGGCCTAATAGACATTATCACTTGAGCAAGATTGACTGTAATGAAGGCTTGATGAAGAGAAATGATTTGATATTGTGAATATAAAAATAAAGTGATTCAACATGCACTGCATCACTCAAGATGCAAAAAATTAGAGAAAATTTGCCACGCTTTTTGTGTGTACATTTGTGAAAAGCAGGGTTATATTTCAGCGTTCACAAAGGTTTTTGCATCCTGAATGCAGGGGAGGTGATTATATGCCAAAGGGTTACACAGCACATGTCTTTCAAATGAGCATTTTCATGTAAAAATTAAAGCCATCCCTTTTCGGGGCATTTTAAATGTATATAAACCATTGAAAATTGTAGCCTTTATATTGTTGTACCATATTATCTTGTGTCCAAGGGTAACCTGTTACCGGTAGTGGGTGGAACTTGAGGTAACGGAAATTTCGAGATTACTTTTTTCATTTATTGATTTCTTGAGTCAATATGGAATTAAATTGAGATTAAACAAATGAAATCCTTTGCTTTCATTGGTTAAATGAAATTTAAAATCTGTAAATAATGAAGATATTACAAGGAAATTATGTTGCAATATCACATAGATTACAAAGTTGTGTGATCACTGAGGAATTCTAGGGATGAGGTAAAAATCTTGAGTCTGTGCAGGAGTCACAAAATCAATTAGCTTGCATGGTAAAGGAAATTATATTTCTTACATATTTCACATATAATCAATTATATTGTTGTCGTCCATGAATAACCAAAATTTAGTCTAATGAAAGGGCACCACTGGGAACAATATTCTTATTCAAAGTATAGAAGCAAGTGCACCTCATTTTTTCTCATCTTTTCAAGCATCATCATCTCATAATTATATCTCATACAGTGATATATATATTTTCAATTCAAACACAATGCTGACTTTTAAAGACTGTTAATGGAAGTCAAGAGACAAATACTTCTTCCACCATCTCTTTCTTCTACAGTACAAAATCTGTTACTTTTATTTCATACATAGATTCTAGGAAAACAAATCAAGTTGAGACTGTAAATTTTACAATGTATTCTGCAGGTATACCTATGTAAGGGGATAAAAGTAACAAGAAATCATTCACAGGAAGAACAAATAATACAGAGTATAGATTGATAATTAAAACATTATAAGGGAAAAAGGTGATTATTTTTTAGCTAATTTGTTTCTGCAAAATGTTTCCTAGAATTGGAAAAATACTGTGCTTGTTTCAGAATAGATTTATACTGACTCATTGATTGTATACTTTAAATTGCTGAAAACAGAAGGGGTGGGGTGCCCTTTTTTCCTAAATCAATGCTTTGCAGGAAAATAATTCAGGGGTGTGCATTAAGTATTGTAGAGATTGAAAGAGATTCTATGAAGTACAGACTTTACATTGTCAACAATGAACATTTATAGATTCAACACAATTAATAGTGGATTATTGATGAAATAACGGTAGACAATCATTTGATAAACTCACTGCCTAACCAAAGAAATATAAATAAACTTGTACCCTGCTTTGTTTCATTACACTCTTTGTCAGAGCAAGAGCACAATTTGTGACGTCATGAATCTTGCATAGCAATCACATACAAAATGACGCGCTTTAAGAAAATTGGCCCTAAAATTTCACATTTTTTCTCATTTGACATTAAAGAAATGGAATAACAGTTTGTTTTTCGAGTAAGATCGATTTATGTTTCATTGAGTGAACAAAAAAAGCTCGATTTTCACTCGTGGCTCCCCTTTCATAGCTTTACTTGTGCACTCAATGAAATTTTAATCGATCTTACACTGAAACATTTTCATAGATGTGATGTAAAAATAATCAAAATGAAGTGATCATTCAAATGTTTTCTGTGCTAAATTAAAACGAGTTCAAAAGCAAGTTAAAACCTGTATATAGGATCTCTATATGTGACCCATCCTACCAAAATGTCTCTGTACAGTAGTTTTGGTTCCTAATCCAGTAAATTTAATGTTTTAAATTTACTGGATTATGGACCAAAACTACTACATAGACAATCAAGGTATTTTCTTCAACAATAAATGAGCCTGTGCGTGAGATCTCCAACAATTTCAAATATGGCACAAAGCACAAAGGCTCTGACCAAAAAGTCTAACCAGAGTCTAGTAGATAGATAAGGTCTAAAAGTATCCGACTAGACAACCAGGTTACTTTATATTTAAAGTATGTTGCTTTCAAGGCTACTATATGTTTGCTCCTCACAAACATTTCATATGGTTGGAAATGTCATGCACAGGCTCAAATGTGCAGTAAGGCAGAATAATCAGTCTGCATTTTAGAAAGCCTGACCTGTGTTTAGCATGACAAAACGGTGCAAACAGATAGCCAATTATACCCTACTTTGCACACAAGTGCGCATGCAAAGCCGGGTATTATTGGCAAACTGTTTGCACCATTTTGTCATCCTGAATGCAGGGCTGATATGAGTAAAAAGATTCAAGCTTAGTCAGCCTGCACAGTCCAAGCAAACTAGCTAGGATCATAAACTCAAGCACTTTCAAATTGTTCTCTTTTTGTGTGATGGGTCACATATTTAATTCTAAACCTGGGTAATAAATAAAGCCATACCTCTGCATCATACTGTTATAGATTATCAATATACTTTTTTAATTATTTCATGTAGATGTCAATATAAGATTAATTTTGTTTTTCTGTAAAATTTGACAGACAGAAACTTCTCAAGCAAAGAGTCACAATATACACCAGTACAGGAAAATTTTCAACAATGGCCCTGTTTTCATAGATGTAGCCATAGTATCATGAAATGGCAAAGTTATGCATTACCATTATGATGAAGATTATTTGTCTTATACAAATCTGACTGTAGAAGTTGTGGTAAGAAGAAATTGGTTAACTTAGGTCAGATTGATTGAATGGAGTTTTACGCCGCTTTCAACATTATTTCAGTTATATCGCGGCGGCTGGAGCACCTAACAATAGTTTCCAGGTATTTCTCTCACCAGTACAACCACCACATCCTTTCCTAGCCTCCAGCTGCTATTTCACATAGGTCTACGATTATCAACCCATTGGTGAAAGACAAATAGTCTGAAAGAATGAGTGCCGCCGTCGGGGATCGAACCCGGGACCTCTAAATTGACAGTCCGACGCGCTACCAACTGCGCTATGACGGCGGCTCACTTAGGTCAGAACAGACAGACACATAGACTGAGAAGATAATATCAATATACCACCATCTCCAGGGGCATCTTAAAATATTATGACCAAAATATGCTCTACCAAAATTGTCTAAAACTCTTCTATTATTTATATTTCTTTGAAAAATCATGTTATTAGAGAGTTGCATTGGTTATATTGAAGATTGATTCAATGTCTACTGATTCAAGTTATTCCACGTAACATATATCTCGTCATTTGCCAAATTTATGTCAGCAGATCCATTATGACAGCATTTTCCTAACAAAAATATAACATTATTCTTCTTTCTTAGCTCATTTTCAAAGTTATTCCATTAGTGTAATAACACCCATGTAATCTCTAAGATATCCAACGGGGTTAATTCACTCCCGCAACGTGGGTCATAATATTTATTATAAAAGTATTTACTTACAGCTTGTTGTGCCTGTTTCAGCTTGTCTTCCATCATTTTCATCATTTCCTGTCTTTGTTTCTCTATCTATAAAAGCAACATTAACATGTACTTCTTGTGCATTGGACATATATATTAACAAAGATGGTATTACATGATAATCTGATCATCTGTCAGACAAATTAAATAACCTTTCTCAAGACTTAAAAAAAACATTCTTAAGAAATATATATATAGTGACAGGTTCAAAACAGCAATTAAGATATCCAAGAGTCTCATAATTAATAATCCTCGATTAAGAATTATCAATATATATGCATCATTTAGTAAACAAAATTTGTGTTTACATAATCCGATTAAAACCAAAAGGCATTCAAAACAACAGACCATTGCTTGAAAAAGAACCTGCTTGGTAAATTTTAAGCTATAATCTATAGCTATAGGCTATATCTTTGTTAAAACTCTTTCCCACACAGTGTTACCATGCACCTGTGAGACTGAAACTAATCTACCAATTTAATAACTTATAAATCTATTAATCCTTATCCTATTAAAGCCCCAGTCTGCGTTTAGAGTAAAAAAGTCGCTCTTTCGTGAATATTCTTTGAATATTTTTTCTTAATTTAGTCTTATGAAAGATGAGTTACATAACAATACAAATCAATCAATAAAGGCGGCTTTTTCGTGAAACACATAATCTGTCGTATAAAGTAAAATATGTAAATGAGATTTTGGTCACATGAAATACGCCCACTTGCAGGAGTGGTATTCAAATTGGTGTCCGAAATGTTGCCGGTCATAAATATTCATCAAGTTAGGCCTATATTTAGATCATCGCGTCAAAATCATTTGCATTACTGAATATTGGAATGACAAATTTAAGCTTATTTTTGAGAAAATAAGACTAGTTTTTGTGTACATAGTCGTCTAAGATCATTGTCTTGTGTTTCGAAAATGTTCATGAACACAGACGGTGGCTTTTAATTCAAATTTTGTTTCTAACAAATTACCAAATTTTGGTAATTTTTGATGGCTCAGCACAAATCATCTGAAACTGCCAAAGACATATAGGCACTTATGACTGTTTCGAGCTGAACCATTGAATTTAGATCAAAGGTTTTGACACAATGATTAAGTAGAAAGCAGCCAGTATTGACTAAGTTCAGACTGCATATCTGTGCAAGCTCATCTTAATCTTAACTGTCTGCCAAAAATTCTTTTTATATAAAAGGCACAAGGCATGAACAGCATAGAAAGGGAAAATATTTTGAGGAGCTAAAGGGTTAAACTCCATAATGAAATCTATCTAGTGCAAAACAAATCTATCTGTAATATTTTAGAGAATCTAGTCTAATTCCTTATTTTTCTTTTATAGGATAAATTTGCATTTATATTTTGGTAGATATATTTTCAGGCTGTCAAATTGTGTAAGAGTGAGTTCTAATCTATAAATGATTATTTTGCCATCCTCATAATTCAACATAAATATATACTAACAGGTCCAGCACTTTTTCAGGTAACAATGTACAACTAACACATAGATTTATTTCCAGATTTAACAAATATAACCATGCAATATTGGAATCATTAAAACAAAAACTACTGGACAGATTATATTATTGCAAAATAAGATTTTTTTCAACAAATTAACATGTCCAGGTTTCAGGTAAAAATTGAAAAGGAGTTGAATTTTAATGCAATCACAGTCAAACAAAAATTTTGAAAGAAGATGAATTGTCCAATTAAACCTATGAAATAATGAGAATGGCAAAATGTAAAATAGACAGAGTTAGATTTAGATGACATATTTGTTAGAAATTGCACTTCAAAATATACTATAAGAAATACCCATCAAAGTGTATTTTAAAGAGTTATGTGATCAAAACAAGTAACATTTATTTATCTCTATCTTCACATTTTGCCAATCTCATAACATGATGAGAATGGAAAAATGTGAAGATAGAGTTAAATATTGATTTATGTCCCATTAACTCCCGATAGGGATCAAACAGAGTGTTCGCAGCTGTGACGTCATGGAAATCATATCGAGGTTGTTCCTAGAAGTCTAGTCAGAGAAATTTCGGAGCTAAATTTTTTTCTATTAATTAGTGTTGATTTTAGGGTTGAAATATTCATTGAGGATTAAACCTATCTTGGACTATTGTGACAGTTTAATTGAAAAATATTTTGGAGTCAAAGGTAAATTTTCGGCGTATTTCCCTTCTTTCTTTCAGGGCTTATCAGCCATTCCTTTGTTTGGTTAGAACATGTGGTAGTAGCCGTTTCGGTAGAATTTCTTTATAATTTTCCTCTGCTTACAAAATGTCTAATGACATGCGCTATTATTTGGCGCAGCCTTAAGAGGCTTGCAGTTCGGCAAATTGTCGATCTGTTTTTATCCTAAAGGAAGAATATTTAAAACTTTTATATTCCATGTTCTAATGAACAAATAAAACGCATTGCAAAGTCATTGAATGGGTCATTTTTCTAAGTTTTCTCAAAGAATTAAATACGATAGATATGTGATTCTAATGAATCATTGACCCGTATTTCGTTTGTAAATAAAATTCATTGCATAAACGATTTTGGATTCCTTTGTGTTTGATTCCTGGTTTTGATATAATCGTTTCGTAATAGGGGGTTCTTTTTGGTTTTCAGTTCGATGGGGGGCCCTAAATGGATAAAGGCGGTCAGTCGGATCAAAGTCACGTGAATCCTCAAGAGCCTAGTCACGTGGTGACACAAGAGACACCTTGTCCGACGCAAATTAAAGTTAATCACATGACGGATCACGTTGGTCATGTGACTCGACAGGATGATGTGCAGAAGGACGTGCAGAAAAATGCGCAGTCAAAACAGAAAGTCGCCACTGAATCTCGGGTTCAGCAATTTATAAATCAAAGCGAGAGTATGCTGAAGACGTTTGCCGAGAATATGGTAACGTATACCGCCCAGCAAACAAAGATCAATTCGCTGTCATCGGACCTAAATGAGAAAAAAAGAGTAGTTGAAATTATTAAAGCGCCTGGCGAAGCGCGAACCTGAAGAAAACACTTCCGAAACAAACTGATCGTGGAATGCAGTCGACAAGTTCCGGGTCCGAAAATGTTGAAGAAGACTCGGAAGATTGCATGGATCAGCTGATCCGGCGTCCGATTCTGAAGAGGAACCCAATATTTCAGAGATGCTGTCCGATTACGACGATTTTTTCTCGGCGGAACAACAGACTGGCCCAAGTATTTCTAAAAAAGTCGCCATGTCTTATACAATTCCCTACGACCAACGAAACGCATTCAGGAAGATAAAATTAAAGGCCTTGAACAAAAATATAAACGGCCAGAAAATGTGACAGCCCTTCAATGTCCAACAATTCCTTCCATTTTGTGGCCTCAGTTGAAAAATAACACTCGGTCAATTGACATAGGTCGTGCAATTACTATTAAACATTTGAACCGAGCAGCCATACCATTAGTATTAGTGATGGATAATGCCTGTGATAAACAGAAACAGGACTTGAATCAATTAAAGTCATACATTTGGGATTCATTTTTGAGTCTCTCTGTCAAGAGGGAACTCCATCCTAATTCAAACAGTTATGTGCTGAGGATAACAAAACAACAGACACAGGATTACTTGGGGACAATGTCACAGAATTGGTAAAAAACCTTGATGGCTCAAAAAATATTCAACTCACTAGCAATCAGCCTTTTTTATCGCTAGGGAGGGGGGGCAACAACATGTCCAACAGGTCCAACTTCAAGAACAGCAACCCAACAAGGACTGCCACCTCTCACAAGCCAAATCAATGGAAGTCACTAAAGGGAAAAGCCAATGTCTCCGGCCAAAACAAAGCGAAAAACTTCCGCAGAAATTAAATGTGAGTACTGTTGGTGTTTTTAACTTCAAACTTTGTAACACAAAAGAAAATTTTTTGGCTGGAAAAACAAAAGATAAATTGAATGAATGGTCAAAACTTACTTCTGATAAATGGATATTACAAACAATATGTGGTTATCATTTGGAACTGGACTCAAAACCTTTTCAAAAATTTATACCCAATCTATTGAAATTTTCAGACCTGGAAAAAGACAAAATAGACATGGAAATGAAACGGTTTCTAGATTCAGGAATAGTTGAACCAGTTGAATTAGTTGAAAAAGGCGAATTCATTTCCAACATTTTCATCAAACCTAAGAAAGACGGAGGTATTCGTGTTATCTTAAACCTGAAAACTTTTAACAATCACATGCAGTTCATATAGACTAGGCGGCATTTTCTGTACGAGGCTTATTTTTCGACTTGGTTCAACATACCTGCCAGAAAAGGTCTGACTGCAGATATGCAATCTTTAAACCTTCCTGGACACGGCCAGCCACGTTGTAATATCAAATTGTGGTATACAATTTTTGGTACTGGCCCCTTTTTAGCCATACCTTATTCGCTAATAATGAAAGAAAAATAGTGACTTACGAATGCAAGTACTTATCGTAAACACAATGTCAGAAATTTCTGAGCCATATTCATGAGTTCTTATCATTGGTTATTGAGAATTGTAAATAAAGCGATAATATACACAATTCTGAATACGCCTATATCATGGAAAACGCTCTTTTTTCATCTGTAAGTTTACCCCACCCACCACCTTATAACGACTATGTGACTTTTTGTAACTTTCTGAAAAAAGTGCATTAACGTATTTACCTAATAATCGCATTTAAAGTTAATTAGTAACTTGCCAGGCTCTGTTATCTTTTCGAAATAAATATAATGATGCATTTGTGTAGTGTACGCAGAGAAATGTTGATAAAATCTCAAATTACACAAAAGTCTTTAAATACTCAATGATTCGTGAATTTGGAGATATTTTTTTAAATAATGTATTTTACTGTTGTACTCCATAACATAATCGTTACTCTATTCTACTCTACTTAATCACTTCTAGAACCTTAAGTGTTGTCCAAAGCTAAATGTAATATAAAAGTATGATGGTAAAGTGTACGCAGAGAAGTATCTATAGGCTATTTAGTCATACTATTATTACATGAGCAGGAAGATATCTTATCGGCGATTTGTTTTTCCCCTTCTTATCTATGATAGCAACCAGAAACATTTTCATTATATTTTAGATAAAAGACTTTTTTGCACATAATTTGGGTCGAGATCTACATCTTAAGCTCTATGAAGTTATTATGAAAAACACCCCTTCTCAAAAAGCAAAAATTCCTCTATCTGACTAGTTTTTTGCACAACATATAACATTGTGTTAGGTCAAAGTGATTTTAGAAATTTTATTTGATAATGCGTTCTAATACTGTAAGGGTCGTTGATATAAAAATTGATCAAAAGTATGTATGGTGTACGCAGAGAACTTAAATTGGCAAAAGATTCAAATTTCAGAATTGAACGCATAAAACGGATGCAATATTAATCTGATTCTGGCCTAAACCATTTATCTTATTAAATAATAATCACATTTTGACGGATAAGGTGGAATTCTTGAAGAAAGGCTCCTACAGATCAATGCAATTATCATATGGATCGTTGGGTCGAAATGATTTTTTTGAAAAAGGGGATTTATTTAAATCATTTCAGTTGATAGAGCATAAATAAAAAGTAGTTCAGCGTTTTATGAACGTGTTCTTTAGGAACTCACACTCTCACATACTTATTTATTTTTTTTTTGTAAATCAATACATCGTTTTTTCTTCTTCTTCTTTTTTACTGATCAGTTGTACATGACATGTCGGACAAAAAGGTACTTTTAAATAAACCCACGGCATGTCAGGCAAAAAGGGGTCCCAAAAGTAACTAACTCTTAGCATAAAATGTTTAGTTTTTTCGCCATGTGTTTACGCATACTTTTACTTATTGAATTTTCAAAAAGAGAGCACATCTGGGTTAAAAATAGATCTTTCTAATCCCTTTATCAACAAAAGGCAGAAGCAGCGACGTTGCTGTTCGCAGTGTATATTTCGGACAAGAAAGTTTAAGATTATCATTTTGATTTTTATCTTGATAATGGCCTTCGATTTTACGTTCATTTTTCTGTTCAATGTGTCTAAAATACTGTGACAGAATTCGGTAATAACTAAATCTTAATGTAAAGCAACATAACAAGAGAAAGCTTCGCTAAAATCATTATAAATGGAAAAGTTGTATAAATAGGAAGCCTGAAGTCATATCATTATTTTACTGTATGTATCAAATCAAGTGTAGATTTAATATTTACTTCATTCATGCAATATAGTATTTGCATGCTTCAAATCAAATCTGTGTGACGCCGTTAAGTTATTCCTTGCAATTTACCATTTCAGGCTGGAATATGCGCATTGTGAGCTACAGGGAGACGTTAACGGTTTGGCGCCAATTGTAATTAAACAAAATCTTTTTCGATTGGTTTCACACGTTAAAGCTATTTATTGACAATAGGCATAACCGTCCATTTCAATAGAATAACCATTAACACAATCAGATTAAGGTATAACCACTTTGTTTCGAAATTCATCCGTTTTTCGGACATCGGTTTGAGTAAGCAATAAAAAAGCTGCAAAGTTTAATCTATTGTTTGTTTTCAAACCAAAGGTTCGCGCCGCGACTTTACATTCAACCTTCAATCCTTTAGTATTATTAACACAGTACACGCTGTATATTCTTGGCGCCATTTGCAGCGACAGTACATTGGTTTTCGGCTTTTAAGTGTTCCAACTTGTACACCTGGGTGGAGATAGGTTTTTCCTAGAAAATTCTCATGGTCTAGTCGGGGTTAGATCCCGGGACCTTCCAATTCCAACGCTACCTTCTTAACCTCTAAACCTTGGAGTCCACACCAACGTTGGCCACGTAGATCTCGTTAATTTCACCAATAAAGATACCGACATTGACCGTCACTAACATTCGCGAAAAATGTGCTTTGCAATAAAGCAAATTAATAATGGCTAGTCCGCAGAATGCGCCAAACGCTTCCCTGGTAACCATGTAGGCCGACACAAATCTTAAAGAGTCTCTTAAAAAGACAAGCTTTCAGTAAGTGAAGCAGTTAAAATTGTCGTTACACACCGCAGTGTTAAACATGATGTTGTCCCGCCAAACATGTTTCTGGTTCGCATGCGCGTAGAGTGGAAATGTTTAGTATGGAAACAGTCATATGAGTCGAAACTTAGCAAAAAATTGATTTGAAACCACTCAAGCTACAGTATATATCTTATCTAAGTAAAGGATCTCACGGTAAACGGCTAAATTAGATTAAATTAAATTAAATTAAATTAGACTGCCTCGGTGGCCTAGTGATAAATAAACTCGACCCGTGACCTGGAGGTCCGTGGTTCGAGCCCCCTGTCGCCGGGATGTGTTTATGGGCAAACACTAAATAGCCAGCCCCAGTTCACCCAGCTGTAAAAATGGGTAGCAGTGGGTTTTAACCTCTGCCTCTCTCTCGGGGACGTGAAAGCATCAGGGTTGAGTGTTCGAGAGCGATTCTATAAGCTATTTAGCTTTCGAACTAAAATAAATTAGTATAAACTAAACTGAATTAGATTTGGGGACAAAAATTGTATAGACCCACAAGACACTGCTGCTTGCCGACATTGAAAGTTGTTTGTGAAACAATTTCAAAGACTTCTTGTTTTTCTTTTTTGTTTATACACCTTTTGGAGTTCTCTAAGGCAACGGAGATCATTTCAAGTATCTTTGTAAGGAACAAATGTTCATTCTGCGATCCACATCTAAAGGCTCTAGGCCGAATGGTTATAGACATAAGTTTCTAAAAACTCCCTTCTCTATTTTAAAGTAAAGTACGATGAACACAACATAGTTACTATTTCCATTTTTCAATTTGAGATATAAAATCTAGATAAGCCAATCCTACATGTATGATTTAATTGATGGACGATTTCTAACCAGAACATTTTAAACATTTCAAATGCTTACAATTTATCCCAAAGAGACTTTTTACAAATAATCATTATTAAATAATGCATGATACAAAATTCTTTTAGCGATCTCCAATTACACCTAACTTGGTCACGCGCACTCATACCATCAACATTCATCCACTCAAAACTTCATACAAACTCATAATTGCAGTAACACTTGATTTTATCTGTTTGATTTATTTGTTTTTCATTAAACTACTATTGATAAAATATATTTTGACGTTCATACATACTGAATCTACGATCACGCATCTAATTGCAAATAAAGAAGAAGCTTTTTTCCGTTTCCACCACGAAACAGATAACGGGTATCTCGGTTGTTTTTTTCTCTCTCTCTCTCTTTTCGCATACAAACTCATGTTCCTTATTCAATTCACCCAATCCTATGCCCAATTTCTTTTATTCAAATGATTAAGAAAATTTAAAACAAGCTTACAGCCCACCATTTATGGTCGAAAACCGCATTTAACGACTAATTTTATTGGCTTAGAATAGTGAAAAAAGTTTTTTTTTATGTGGTATTTTAGAACAGTGAGTAAAGATACAGATCATGTTATAAGCCATTTCTGTATTACATGTATTACATGTCAAATTGAAAGTTCTAGGCTTTACGATTAAGGCCGAGTAGAAAAAAGTGCTGGGGGGGGGGGGGGGGGGGGGAGAAAGGGGGGGGGGGGTCCGCCCCCAAACTCTACGCACAGGCATCAATATTTAATTTTCATCTTTATTTAAATAAACTTCAATGAAAAGTTCAATTTGCTAATTTAATTAATCACTGTTAATATTGAATTGAAAATGTGTCAGCATATGTTGCAAATGAGTAGTAATCCTAAGACCTTATCCGATTACGCCAGGTTTTGTTGTTATTGTTGTTGTTGTTGTTGTAGTGGATTAGTATCTCCAAAAGATTAATATGACCGACAGTAATAACTGCATTCTATGGTTAGGGCAAAAATTCAACACGAAGGTTACCCAGACTTATAAATGACTTATAAGAAGTTATTCTGTAGGTCCATGTTAATTTGGTGGGTGGGGTAATTTTTTGCTGACAAATAACAAATTAAACGAATTTATTTGTTTATTGGTTGAAATATCATCTTATTCACACCCTATCTCAAATAAATAAGACAGAAAACGCTACAATAAGTCGTTTTGATAATGATATTTGGACAATTATTTGCAAAATGAGGTATTACGGCTTGTGATTATTTTCGAGGAGGGTTGCTTCATACATAGGCGTGTAACACAAAACTGCTACCACTATTTGACATTACAACGTGCCTAAATGTGTTGTAGTATGATGGATCTTTCCATTTTTACAGTCAAACCTTTTCTGGCAGGTATGTTGAACGGATCGAAATTTTAAATTTTTGCCTCCTAGACTAATACATTTTAAGATGGAAACTTTGAAAACAGCTGTTAATTCAATGAGTCAAGATTGTTTTTTCGATTCGGTTGACAACTCGGATGCATATTACAGCATACCAATCTGTGAAAATGATAGAAAATACTTCAGATTTTTCTTCAAAGGGGTTAAATATCAATTAACAGCTTTAGTTATGGGACTTTCAACTGCGCCGAGGGTTTTCACAAAGGTTTTAAAGCCAGTATTTGCATCTTTGCGGGCTAAAGGTCACATTTCTACAGCTTACATTCATGATAGTTGCCTCCAGAGTCAAACTTTTGCTGGTTGTGTCCAAAACAAACATGATACTGTCTCCTTGATGGATAGCTTAGGATTAACAATAAATCTAAAGAAATCTCACTTAATTCCAACTCAACAAATTGAATTTGTAGGCTTCATTTTGTGTTCTAAGACAATGACAGTTAGACTAACTCCAAAGAAAATAACTTCTATCATAAAATTGTGTACCTCAATTTTAGGTCAAAAGAGAATAACCATTAACAATTTGCTCAGCTCATAGGGCATTTAGTAGCTACAGAACCTGGGGTAGAATATGCACCGTTACACTACAAACCCTTGGAAAAAGTTGAAATAAAAATGCTTCGTATCAAGAAAGGGAATTTTGATTCTTTCATGTCTGTCACTCCAGAAATTAA
Organism: Fragum whitleyi; assembly: GCA_948146395.1. NCBI lineage: Eukaryota > Metazoa > Mollusca > Bivalvia > Cardiida > Cardiidae > Fragum > Fragum whitleyi. The sequence goes on from OX411556.1 coordinate 23,450,330, forward strand.
GGTTAATATAAACTGGTGGATAGATAATTTGCCATATTGTGTAAAATCAGTGTCTCATGGGAACCCTGATATTGAAGTGCATACAGATGCAAGTTTATTAGGTTTTGGGGCCTGCATCAAGAGTCTTGACTTAAAAACTAAAGGGATCTGGTCAGAGCAAGAACAAGCCTTGCATATTAACATTTTAGAAATAAAAGCATGCCATATTGGCTTAATGGCCTTGTGTAAAGATATATCTCATAAACACATTCGTATAAATACAGACAACACAACGTGTTGTGCTTACATTAACAATTTTGGTGGAAAATGTAATGAGCTAAATGAAATTGCACGCTCAATCTGGTTTTGGTGCATTGGTCGGAAAATTCATCTTAGCGCTGCTTACATAGCTGGTGTTGATAATGTTGATGCGCACAATCTTTCGAGGAAATTCAATGATGATTTAGAGTGGTCCCTAGACGATAAAGTGTTTAAAATGATATGTGAAAAATTTCACACGCCAGACATAGACTTGTTTGCTTCTCGTCTGAATTTTAAACTAAAGGACTATGCTTCGCGCTTGCCTGATCCTAATGCATTTGCTGTTGATGCATTTTCAATGAACTGGTCATCCTCCTTCAGTTATGTTTTTCCTCCTTTCAGCTTATTGCCTTGGATACTACAGAAATTGTTAGAGGATCAGACGGAGGCTATTCTAGTAACACCGGTTTGGACTACACAGTGTTGGTGGCCTCAATTGATGACATTAGTCATAGAGCCGGGTTACTTCTTGCCAAACCCTCAATTAATTCTCTGTCTACCAAACAAACCAACTTTCCGACACCCTTTAAAGAAAATGCAACTTGCAGTTTTCCGGGTATCAGGGAAGTCCTCCAGAAGCAAGGTTTCTCCTGGGAAGCTACTGGTCTCATCATTGATGGATGGAGATCACCCACACGAGTACAATACGCCAGTAATATAAATAAATGGTTAAAGTTTTGTGATAAAACAAAGTTTTGTCACATTAGTCCAAAAATTCATAACATTGTCGAATTTTTAACATTTCTATATTCGCTTGGATTAAGTTTCAGTGCTCTAGGTACTGCACGAGCAGCAGTGAATGCCTATACTTCTATGTGCTCTGGATTGGACTACAGTGGTAACAAAGTTTTAAAGAACTTCATGAGAGGTGTATTTAACAATCGGCCGCAATTTCCAAAACACCCTTCAGTTTGGGATGTAAATACTGTATTTAGCTTTAGATGCCAAAATAATGAGGATTCTTTAATTTGTCTTTCATGTAAACTGTCTCTTTTATTTTTATTACTTAGTGCTCAGAGATGCCAAACTCTGCATGTTATACAGGTTAATGATGTTACATTAACTGAAAATCAAGTTATTGTTCATACCAATCATCTTTTAAAACAGTCAAGGCCCGCTTACCATCTAGAAACCATATACTTAAATAAGTATACAAGAAATAAGAAATTGTGCATATATGAAACTTTTAAAGAATATTTGTCACGCACTGAGGCTCTTAGACCATTGACAGAAAAGAAATTGTTGATAAGCACTCAGGCTCCTCACAAAGGTGTAGCTAGGTTCTACAGTTGCTCAATGGGTAAAACGTATTCTGTGTCAAGCAGGAATAGATCCTTCATACACTACCCACAGCACAAGGGCTGTTTCAACTAGTTTGGCACACTCAAGAGGTGTGTCAATTGAGAAAATCAGGGCAACAGCTGGTTGGTCAAATGCCAAATCCTTCTTTAAATTCTATAAGAAAAATGTGACTCCTAAAGATACTGTTGAGCAAGCCTTATTAGACGGTTAACTTGTATATACTTATATTATTTTGTACTCAGACTGTATTTCAGATATTATCTTTTTCGCAACATTAAATGAATTTTCTTGTTTGAATTTGGTGTTCATCAAAAAATCTGCTCCAAATTCGCTGTTTGATCCCTATCAGGAGTTAATGGGAGATAAATTAGAAAATTTAAACAAGACTTACCGTCAGGAAAGTTGAAGTTTGAATGGTAATTTATCGACCATAACTCCCGAAGGGATCAAACACCTCTCCCACCCGCCCGTTGTACTTGTGGGATTTTTAATGATGCTTCGGATATGAATAACTTTCTATACTTAGTATTATTCATATCCTCACATGAGCGCTGAAGACTGATTTCCATGATGTCACAGCCGCAAACACTCTGTTTGATCCCTTCGGGAGTTATGGTCGATAAATTACCATTCAAACTTCAACTTTCCTGACGGTTAGTCTTGTTTAAATTTTCTATTATTGAAGACAGATTTGTTAGAAATTCCACTGCAAAAGAAAGGGAATTTGTAAGAAACACCCAATTAAAGTGTGTAGAGTTATGTGATTAAAACAAGAAACATAATTCTGCCCAGGTGCAACAACTTACTCCTGCGTTCTGTAATAAATACAATGATAAAATATGTAATAATTAAAATATGTTCAAATTGAAAAAAAAAAAACAAAAAAACAAGATGTGTTTGTGAAACATGAATGCCCCCGGAACAGCATTTTTTTTAAAGTTTGACCTTGACAGATGACCTTGACCTTGTCACATGACCTTGACTTTGGTACCAGCGGATGCAGATCATTGAGATCTATCATCATGCCAAATTTGAGCTTTGTATGTCAAATACTTTTGGAGAAAAGGCAAAGGTTAAATTTTTGGACAGACGGACGGACAGACAGACAGACGGACATGAGTAAAACAATATTCCCCCGATCTCTCGAAAATAAATAAAAATAAAAAAATTGAGAGTCTTAAAGTTTAATATGAAAATTTAAGGCACAAGCATTATAAACGACTTACTACAAGGTTCATCCTTTTGAATGGTAATATACTATTGGCATAAAGTTAAGCAAATCATATTTAGTATTATGAATGGAATGTGTGGGACTTACAAAGAGAAAGAAACCAACCCATGTGACTAAATTTAAATTGCAATTTATTCTTAAGATGAATGACTTTTCAATAAGTAGCATAATTGCCACTTTCACTTACATAATTATGCACTGAGTTTGTGTATTTAAAAGTCAACCTTAATGGCGAAATTTGCAACAAATACTCTTGATGGCCAAAACTTGTCAAATCTCTTAAGGTAACACTGTGCCATAAAAGGAATCCTCAAGATTAATTCATTTTGGTTAACACTTTCCGAATCATGTGCGAAATTTTAACTTTTAGTCCAAGGCCATTTTCAAGTGTCAGTTAATCCTGTGTAATGACTCTCCTCTTTTAAATGACAACTCATCAGCCTTTGATGATCGAAGACACAATATTTGAGCTTGTGTGTGACATTTCCAACAATCATAAATGTTAGAGAGGTGCAAATATTGGGTAGCGTAGACAGCCACATACTGTAAATATAAAGTTTCCTGATGGTCTACAGATACTTTGAGACCTTATCTACATACTAAACATATAGTGAAGACTCAGGTTATACTGTGCCTTTGCACAGGCTGGTCAGAGTCTTTGCTTTGCGTAAATATGAGATTGTTGGAAATCTCATGCACAGGCTCATTTATTGGTCCTACACATGAGAATTCTGAATACCTTCTCCTACAGCTAAGTCTTACAAAGTTGTCCAGGATTCTCAACAACTTGTAAAAAATATGCTTAACTTTAAGCCAATAGTATTTAATCTTACCAAGTTTCATGAAGATATAGCCATTATTGTGACCTATGGATGGTGGAAAATAAATTTGCGACCATTGTCTTTCATTTAGAACCTTCTCATTCTCAAACCTTGTTTGTACATTGAGATGACCTGATAATTATTCTGACTATAAGTTAATCTGAGCAAAAATAGTGGCCTCTAGATTATAAAAATTATATTTGCGGATGTTGGAGAATGCATGACAGGTCATTAGAGAATATTAACCCTTGTCATGCTGAACCCAGAATATTTCTGCTTTGGCAGGAGCTGTAGTCAAACATCAGCCTGCACATATGTGCAGTCTGATGTTAGTCTACACCACCTGTTTCTCACTTTTAAACCAGAATTTTCAATAGATTTAGTTTTTCAAATAAAAATTGACCTACAGTTGGTACATTCAGTGCCTTTTGCCCTTTAATTTTGATGAAAATTTTTAGCCAAAATCTATTCAGCATGACAAGGGTTAAATAAGATGTGCTTGTGAAACACCTATGCCCAAACCACTGTCATTGACTTCAGATACTAGTTTGTTTCAATTCAGCAATCCAAAGCAAACCTTAATTCAATTCTCCAACTCAAGGCAATGCTAAATTTAATTTGAAGTCTTAAATTTCACATGTTTGACCTTGAAAAAAATGAACTTGAGCATGACTGATGACCTTTATGCTGGTACCAACAGAAAGTCCTTATCATAAATAACACAAAAATATAAAGACTATCAAAGAATATCAAAAGTAATTGCAAAATGTCCAAGTTTTTATGGGAAAGATGGACAAACTGTCTTGAAAATGGGAAGTACTGGTAATTTTTAAGGTAGGTAGATTGAGTTGATTTCCAAAGTTAGGGTTATTCACACAGAAAGGTTAGATTAAGAAATGAAAACTAGAAATGTGTCACAGACATGGAAGACCCTGCAAATGTTTTCCTATGAACCATTTGACCATCAGCCATGACATTGACTTTGGGCATATCCAGACGAACTCTTCATATGATAAAAGTACTCACCAGGGAAACAACTGTGCTAATAAAGTTATTTTGAAATTCATTCATACATTTTGAAGAAATTATGTTCCAGAAAATAATTTGACACACATTCACACACAATTCCCCCCTCCCCCACACACATGCACCTACTCACACAGGGACAGAGGAAACTATATGCCTGTCACCATTTCATGGCATTGACACAAAAATCTCATTGACTTGAATTCACAATAGTGATTAGATTATTGGATTTATTCATAAATTAGTTAATAAGTCTATGATTTGATCAACTTTGAGATAAGACACGGTTAGTTAAACAGAAATTTGATTAAAACTGCAATATACAAATTGCAAGTAAACTTGTACCATATTCTTAGGACAGAGGAAAATTTTTCACAGATTTCAATTTGTAAGTTTGTCTAGTCATACAAGTTTAAGTTGGCAATAAGCTGTAATTTTATTCTAGTAGAATACCAATTAACCTAAATTATGTGTCAGTAAATTATTTACACAAAGTGACAAAAAAAGGTCCCTGGGGATTCAAACATCAGAGCTGGCTATACAGCCATACATTAAAATTTAAGATTTTTTTAAAGTCAGTATATTATGGATTGTGACAGATAGGGTTAGTTGTATTAAACAACTCACAAGTTAAGTATGAACAATGACATATTTGTTAATTATAACCATTACCATGTCATCTTGCTGTAAAATATTCAACAACAAAAGAAAATATTAAAGAGTCAAAACAGTAAAATAAACAAAATTCAATGTCATAAAACAATAAAACCAACAATTCAATAACCAATCCATGACATAAATCCATGTTCCACACATTAAAATGGCTATTCAATCTTATTCTAAGTTTATTAGTTAATTCATAAAGACACCACAATTATCAAACATGGTGTAGAAATCTCTCAGCCTATCATTCTTGTAAAAACCATCATTATTTGATCAACAATTGAATACAATAACCTGTGTGCATGTCTATATTTCTTTTTTATTATTATTTTATTTAATGGTACAATTAACATATATTTACAAGACAACATTTTTGTCATATAGTATATTCTTTTTAACTTTAAACCACTACCAAGACTCAGCCTTAAATCAAAGGTTTTCTAAAGTAAAGCATGTGAATGTACAGATATTCGTACCATTTTCTGTGATGCAGCTTTATCTTGTTCCATTGCATTCTTAAAGGTGTCTATCTCCATTGATAACTGAAATAAGGATAATATTCAATGTTCACTTTCTGTTAACCCTTTGCTGTTTAATCCCTGCTTTTTACGTGCCTGTGATTTTATGATTGAGAAAACATTGTGAAAAAAGAAGAAATTGCTCCTGACAAGCAATTTCTTCTTTTTCCACACTATTTTCTACCCTACTGAATGGTTATTTTTCAAATTAAACCAACTTTTAATTTTCATCTGCAGAACCTTTGAATTTGGACAGGTCCGAAATTTTGAAAAACGGGAAAGTGTTAAACGAAAAGTCAACATCAGTTTTATTCCTTCCTGTGTCATTATTTATAGACTTCTGTGTTTGTTTGCTCTCTCCCATCCTGATCAATTTCCCTTAAACCTTATTCTTGTAACAACAACACTGCATGCAGATTCCTACATTTGAGCCTGTGTGTGACATTTCCAACAATTTGAAACATACAGAAGGAGCAACCTAGCCAGTCTGACAATGAAATTAGATTATTCCCGGTCTGTCTACAGATATTTTGAGATCTTATCTATCTAAACAATGCAAAGTATAGACTCTGGACAGACTGTGCGGATGCACAGGCTGTCCAGTCTTTGCTTGGCATACCTGTGAAATTGTTGGAATTGTCCGCACAGGCTCATTTAGGTGTCGAGTGCTGGATGAGGGATAAAAAAATATAAGCTGAAAAGGCGGGATTATTTTTACAAAAAGTTTGTTTGTTTGTTTGAATGGGGTTTTACTCCGCTTTCAACAACAGTTATATCCCGGCGGCTATAGCACCTTAAAATGGATTCCTGGTATTTCTCACACCAGTATTACCATTACGTCCTTTCCTATCCTCCAGCTGCTATCCCTCTTAGGTCTACCTTTATCAACCCATTGGTGAGAGACAAATAGTCAAAGAGAATGGGAGCCTCCATACAAAAAGTTACCCGCCATGATAGTACATCTTACCCTTTTGATATTGATATATATTCTCAAACTTTTAGCAAATGCCTTCATTAAAACTAGAGATTTTTACAACATGTCAAAGTTCTAAAATTTCCAAAACATCAACACAAACAATGACAACAGCAGCAACCCCAAGGCTATTGCAATATCTCCAATTTTCTCTGAAGACAGCCAACCTACAAAATATCCCTTATTTGATCTATGCCCTTGGGGCTTGGGTATATGAAAATTTGTTACAGGGAGGAGGTGATGTTTTAAAGTATCATCTTTGATGTAGGTACTCATGGTAGAGAACAAATATCTTTAGTTATTTGGAAATCCCTCCATAAAATATGGAAGAAACAAATTATAGGACAAATTTGAACACAATGATGCACTAAATTACTAAGGAGCTAAACTATCTAATCCAGGGTTAAGCACAAAACTGTACTAAGTGTATATACACTATATATATACACTTAGTACAATCTTTCACTAACCCTCCCTAATATGAATTAATTTGTCATAATGACAATAGATTGGACTATTTTGAATGCAATGATGCACTCATTTACTCAGAAGCTAAACTTGATTATTGAGGATTTAGTGCAAGACTATACTAAGTGTATATACACTGTATATACACTTAGTAAGTCTTTTACTGATCCTAATATGAATTAACTTGTCATTATATTATCATATTTCCCTAGCATTCTCGATTATCTAATAGTCCCATACCTGTTGTTTCTCCATATTGGCTGTTGCTAATTCTTCATTCAATTTTTCAATCTGTGTTGCTGAAATGAGCATGAAAAGATATAATCTTAAAAGTATCAAAAAGTAAGCATCTAAAAGCTTTTTACTTAGATTTAGTATCATAGAACTAACTTTTTTGTTGTTGTTGTTGTTTTGTTGTTATTTTTCTTCAAAAATTTCACAAGATTGTTAAAGCACAGGCAATAAGAAGACCTGAGAGCCAATAAGTTTATTTCAAGGGGTAAGCCCAAAAACTATTGTAAGTGCCTTTAATTCTATAAGCTTATCTTACAGGAATGTCAAAGCTCTTAATTCTTGCCATCCTTTGATTGTAGACTCGCCTCTGCATAATCCATTTTCTTAGAAATGTTATCAAGTTCTTATGGAACTTATTCCTAATCATGATTGATACTTGGTGATTTAGAACAAGTATTTCCTTATCTTACATCAAAGTCAAAGACTATACTCACAAAGCTCCTTATTCTCATCATCTTTTGATTGAAGACTTTCCTCAGCATATTCTAGTTTCTTAGAGACATTATTTAGTTCATCTCGCATTTCTTCTAGCTCATGATTAATACTGGGGGATTTGGAATGTAGGGACTCTTCAACCTGAATAAAGATTATAAAATTTAGTCCAAATATAATGAATAGATTGGTAATATAATCTTCATCAACCTTAAGGTAGTGGAACCGTAATATTACCGCAATTTTCAGAAGTAATGAACTTTAACTGTGTTAACCAAGGTTTCCTAATGATTTAATTAGGAAACATCTGTCAACATTGTGAAAGATCATGAGTTTCTAAATGTTGCGGAACTAAAACCAATCCACTTCCTTAAATGAAAAAGCAATATGACGAAATTTCTATTAATACAACTTAAACCATGTAAATCTTTATCAAGGAATCATAAAGATGCCTATAAACACTAGCAATTTTATAAATATTGTCACATTCTTTCAGAAAGAATATGGGAGGTCAGAGGCTACATTGCTAACAGAAATCCTTAAATCTATAGAAATTAGAATATTATATATATGGTATAGGTCACCTTTGCAAACCATGCAAGGGTTCTAAATACACTTGGTTCTTAAAGACATCTTTATAGTAAAGAAATTGGTAAAGGACTTCAAAAATGTAATTCATACTACAAATGATTCTTTATTTCTTATTTCTACAGCTTTAACAAGAGTTTTGGGGTTTTTTTAATCTCATTTTTGGCAACCAACTAATTTTTCCAGGCATTTGATCATTTGAACATTATATCATCTAATAACATATAAATTAAAAACAGCAAACTAATCAAAGCAAAGAAATGGTCAGTTGTTTTTCTGTTAATATTAAATATCATACTATAGTTGGAAATGAATAGCATCAATATAATACACGAAAGTAAAGAAAAGAATACTATTTCTAAATCAGTAATGACAAAAAAAAAACAAAAAAACCCTTCTACATAACAACTTAATTACAAGAACAAAATACTAACTATTAATCATAATTCAGACATTTTTTAATGAACATCTATCACACGAGAGAATAACACATCAATCTCAATCATTAGATTTTTTAGTTTGTTATATCAACTTACTTCAAGAGTACACATAACACGACTAGTCTAAAATATTTGATTTTTTTCCATAAACTCTCTTTTTTCGATTTTTCGGGCACCTGACCTTCATCAGGAAAACACAATATAATTAAGAAACGTAACATCTTCATCATTCCGCCATTACACTTTGTATATCAAAGTGATATACAAAGTGTAATGGAGGAATGATGAAAGTGATATACAAAGTGTAATGGAGGAATGATGAAAGTGATATACAAAGTGTAATGGAGGAATGATGAAAGTGATATACAAAGTGTAATGGAGGAATGATGAAAGTGATATACAAAGTGTAATGGAGGAATGATGAAAGTGATATACAAAGTGTAATGGAGGAATGATGAAAGTGATATACAAAGTGTAATGGAGGAATGATGAAAGTGATTTACAAAGTGTAATGGAGGAATGATGAAAGTGATTTACAAAGTGTAATGGAGGAATGATGAAAGTGATATACAAAGTGTAATGAAGGAATGATGAGGATTTAGTTTCTTAATTATATATGTTTTCCTGATGAAGGTCAGGTGACCGAAAATTCGAAAAAGAGAGTTTATGGAAATAAAATTGAGTAACAGGGATTCCCCTGTGGAATATCAATTGTTTAAATCACAAGTAAAATATTTGAACCTTCCTTACATCTTGGGACAAAGAGAAGTTTTCAAATCGAGGGTTCAGTGCAAGACCTTACTAAGTGTAATACAATGTATATACACTTAGTTCACTCTAGCGCTAAACCCTTGAAATGCCTCACCTTACATGCTAGTTCACATGCAAAGCAATGTACCGTTTAATTAGCACTTTGAATATATTTTCAACTTAAATGCATAGCTGCATATAATACTTGTACAGTTTTTAACTATTTTCAGTATTAAGAATTAAACAAGGAGCAGCCTGGACATCCATACAAGGCAGTGAGGAAATGCCCTCAATGTATATCATAAAAGCCCTAATAGATCCCATTAGAAAGGAATTGGTTTTCTAAGAGGCTTTGCTATATGATCATGCATAGTCCATAGTTAGTACTTTTCCATGACAGATTCATCTACTATAATTTGAAGAGTCTGACTTAGACACATATAGGAGAAACAAGAACCAAAATATCCAAAGTATCAAAGACTTCAGAAGAACCTAATAGGAAATATTTCTACATGAAGATTTCATAGCATAACATGATCACCTACCATGTACATTGAGGGTTCAGTACAAGACTGTACTAAGTGTATATACAATGTATTTACACTTAGTGGAGTCTTGTACTGAACCCCCAACATATCAAAATTTGAGATTAAATTAATGAAAACTCATACCACGAAATTAAGACCTGATTTACCTTAAACCTTGTCATGCTAAACTGATATATATATGCTCTGGTAGGAGGCATAGACAAAGATCAGCCTGCACCTAATGCAGTCTGATCTTAGTTTAAGCCACCTGATTTTACATTTCAACCCAAAAAAGTTTGAAAGATGATATTTTTTTCTTCAATATAAATATAAAAAAATAATTAGTGCATTCAGTGCTTTCAGCATTTTGAATTAAATGCATTTTATGTCCAGGTATTTATTCAGCACGACAAGGGTTAAAATATGTTCAACAACAAAAGAGCTTAAAGAAATAATCATTGTTCAGAATGGTAATATTTTTGCATGACAATACATAAAAGTAATTGCTATGGTCTTTTTAAAAATCAGTCTGAAAACATGGATTAGCTTTCAAAAATTTCAAATGTTATGAAACAAAATCCCTAACAAAGCTACATAATCTGATAAACAAAAGTAGATAAATCAGATATATTAATTATGCTTACAGAAATTTAGTGTAAATGTAACTTTCATTCAACTTCATATCAAAATCTCAAGCTATGAGTTTTGATTAGTTATTGAAAACTGCATTAGCAAAGTATCAGTAGATAGTTGGCCTTAATTAAGAAAATAATGAAACAATGTTACATATGAGCCTGTGTATGACATTTCCAACAATTTCATATGGGCATGGTGGCCAGATATTGTAGTAAACATTTTTCGTGATTGTGTATTGGGACTACAAGAAGGTAATTGCATGAATGTACATAAAATGCAAAGAGAAGGCTTTGATCAAACTGTGTGGCTTCACAGCCTGATCAAAGTCTTTAATGTTGTACACACAGGAAACTGTTGGAAATGTCACACACAGGTCCATTATACAATTAAGTACAGAAGTTAACAATCTACAGCTAGTAAACACACATTTTAATTTCAGTTTTTAGTACAATCTAGTCAAAATTACCTGTGTCTCTTTATTTCTTGTCTACAAAATTATTGAAATAAATGTTAAAAATTATATATAGTTCCTTCAAAGGACAAAGAATAAAAAGTATCAGAATCTGAGAAACTGTGTAAAATACTTTAACTCATTACTTTTTCCAAAAATAATTAGTACAATAACCTACTGAAATAATATAATCCGTACAACACTAATGCCCCTAAAACAGCAATTTCTTATAACATTGACCAGGATAATTTACCTTGACCTTGACATTGAATGACATGGTTTGTTGAAAGAAACAATCATCCCAAATACAAGCACAGACACTCGAATAGTGTCGAAGTTACAGGAAAATGTTTGTTTATAGGTTAAGTTTACACAGAGAGACAGATGGACCGACAGACAGACAGACACTGGTAAAAGAATATGCTCCTGATCTATTTGTGCAAAAAAATACTAAACGACAAAGGATAATGTGCAAAACATAAAACAAAATAAATTAAACTGGTCTACAATTTTATCAGTCAAAAAATACTACATATCAAAGTATTCATTGTTTTATCAAGATAATTTGGAATCAATTAGAAATATTTACACGTAGCAATTTTTGTTGACATGACAATTAACATAAAATATTCATACTTAACATGTTAACATGTAAAATATATCCACATCTATAAGTATAAATAATGCTCACCACTAATTTTATAGCAGCCTGGGTAGACTGGAGTTATAAGAAATGAGAAATGTTATAAATAATTAAAGGTGTAAAATAAGAGATAATTATGTTATTTAAGATAGGGGAAACCATATCGAGTTTTAAAGAGTCATATCAAAAGTAATCAAAGCTATTTTTAAGTTTTGGAAGCATAGTCACATACATACATATTTTAGCATTAGCTTTCAAAACATTGATATTCTTCAAAGTAAACAATACTGTCAAATTTAACAATTTATATTTTGAAAAAATATCTTACATGTAACTAAAATAATGTAATTTACCATTTTGTTCATGTACCAAAGTCAATTACATGAACATAAAATTAATTATTACTCATAATGTTACAATTCATAAAATTCTATTAGGTTATCCACAACACCTAACAATCATGACTACTTTTAACAAAATGTTAATTCCAACACAATAGTTACTTAAAATACTGGAAAATGTATATCTACATGATAATAAAAACAAATAAGCACAAATTTTATACATTTTGAAAAGGCAGTTTCATAATTATCAAAAGCAACACTTAAATTGATTAGTAACTACATAAATATTTCACTTGATGGCACATTATCGTATTTTTCTCTGACAATATATTATTATTTAATCTTTGTTACACAGAGAATATGGCCAATTTTAACTAATAGTTGAAGGATGAACTTTCACTATTTAACCAAGAGTGCTTAGCAGAAAAGGTTTGTCTTCAGGATAGCAAAGCACTCATAAGAACCTCCATCTTGAAACATTCATTAGATATACACTTCACTGGGTACTTAGGGTAACCCCTTTTGGGTACTTGGAGGTGCTATGCAAAGTCATCTCAAAATTCTAATATTTAAAACTGAATACAAACTGATTCAAAATAATTGTATGCACTTTCCCTTTAATGTCCTTCACCAGGGTTGTGGAAATACAGACTTTCTCCAATTGTCCCTTGACAAGTAAAAACTGATTTCTTACTTGTCTAGGATCAAAATGAACTTGTCCACAAAAAATGTAGGTAGATAAATATTGAGAAAATATTGTTTTTAATGAAGAAAATGCTATAACCCAGCATTAAAGACAATGTTTTATTCCCTTTGATAAAAACAAAAGGATGACTTTCATCCCAGACCTTTTTAGTACTGTATCAAGACTTGCTCTGGTATTAATTTATCCAAGAACAAGTGGCCTAGGAAAATATAATTGCCCGCAAGTAGAAAAGCCCATGTTGGACAAGTCAGACATGGGAATTCCACACCCCTGCCTTCATACTTTCTTCGTTAATAATATGTAATCAATAGAGCCTAATGCCAACAACAAGGCTAATTAATAAAGAAGACAATACAAATGTAAAAGTACATTTAGTACCAGCATGCCATCAGTAAACAAATAAAGCATAAAACAGATTTCTTGGTAACCCATTGAGGCTCTTTCAAAAGTGTTAGTTACACCACCAATCTTACCCTATCACGAACACTCTGTGTTGAAATGATAAATAAATTAAACTTTTCAAATCAGAAAGCAAGCATTGCCTTACAGTGTTTCCTTTTCCTTGTGACAAAATACAAATGTTTTTTTTTTTTTTTATTTTCTCTCATGTTTAGAATCTGCATTGAATTTGAGACCTGCATGGCTGCCATAAAGGCTACATCCTTATTCATTGTGCTGTTTTAAAGTTGTAAATGTTACCATATTCAAAAGAGTTCCTCCTTGAAAAAATAGCATACTGATGGCTTAGTGCAGAACAGTTGTAACTGCCTATACAGATATAGGCAGTTACAACTGTTTTGTGCTGAGCCATCAATATGGACCCTTAGTGTTCAGACAGAAAGATCAAAACAAAAGTAGATTGAAGACTAAACTATTCCTGAAGGACAAGTTTGATAAGTTTCTGCAACATTTGCCTTTCACCATTAGCCTCATTTGGATGCGTGAATATATTGTTCATGTAATTCTAAAAACCTCGTAACTGCAGCTTGATCGAAGCTGCAGTTACGAGGTTTTAGAAGAACAACGATATTGTGATTCAACTCTCTAAGAATTTTATACAATAATTAAATTGTCTATCTTTTGGGTATCAGAAATAAGGGTATGAATTTCAGTACAAAATTTTCAGAGAAGCCCAAAGAGACCTAGCTAAAGGCCAGACCTCTACATGTAAAAAATTGACAAGAAAAGTGTAAGTTAGTTCCCTTTTCCCTTGATATTGGTGAGAATATGACCATAATTATTCAAACATCAATATTTTGCTCGGCCATATTAAAGAAAAATTCAGAATATCTAGGCCAAAATTTCTAAGTGTGAAACTCCCTACCAAATATTAGCTTGATTGGTTTGATGCTTGGAAAGGGAAAGTTATAAAGAAATGGTGAATATATATCGATGGATTAACCTACCATGACCATGCAATCACATTTATTCAGCCTGATTTTGTATCTAGGTAAGCTTAAAGCTTATTACACAAAACATGTTCACAAAAAGATATTCACAAGAAATTGTAAGATTGAAAAGTATTTAAAAAAAAAGGTTTATCCATAAAAATAAAAATTGTTATATTTTTTGTCTAAAAAATGACGTCATAATGCAATTTGATGATGTCAATTTGCAATCGGTGTTATGTGTTTCAGGGAATAACATGAATCAAACATGATCAAACTTGTGATCATAAAATAAGTACTTAATTTATTGAACTTGTCATCTAAAACAGATAAAAATCGTCGCAGCCTTGTTTTTACTTGCTTATAGATGACTTGTTCAATAAATTCGGTTTTCAATGACCACTCTTTTGATATCCTCTATCTATATCATACACAAACATGCATTCATAAACCAGATCTAAAAGCAAATTTCTATGCACCAAGTAAACAGATGGATCATCAGGTGGTAACAGGTACTAAGTTGATGGTTCTCTAAATTGAATGAGTTTTGTAAAATTCTTTGACGCAGCCTAATATTTGTGTTCAATTCTCCTGTTTTTGTATAAAATATTAGCAAGTTTTTTACAAATATTTAAGAAAATTTAAAAATTTTAAAAGTTATCTAAATCCAACAATAATTTTTAACCGTCACGATTTGTAGAGCAGATCCACTTACCGGAGGTCTTGTTGACGCAACAGCAGTCGTCGGAGCACTTTCTATACTCTAGATAGGAAGGAATATTGTTATTGTTATTATAAGTTAATGAAACTTTGACAAGTGAATGAAATGACTTTTGGGATATGAGTCTGTGTGCGACATTTCCAACACTTTCAAATGTGTACAGAGCAAAGATACTGGCCAGCCTGTGCATTTGCACAGTCTGACCAGAATCTTCGCTCTGCACTTTATAGATAATTAAGGTGTCAATGTATCTGCAGACAGTCAGGCGATGATAATCTTTTTGCATCACAATTAGCTCTTTAGGGGGGTAATTGTTTACACCACATTCTTATGACAAATTGTTGAAAATGGCATGCATAGGCTCATATTTCTTGTTGAATGAACTTGAACCTTAATCAGAATTTAAATAATTTGTTACAAACAAATCAATATACAAATTCTGGAAATTTCAACCAGTGTAGTTCATGTTTTTTCCACATTTTTTATGGAGAAATCAAGTGGTGTTGACTAAGATCAGACTGTATCTCAGTGCAGTCTGATCTTAGTCTAAACTGCCTGCCAAAGCCTAGTGTACAGCAGGAATAGGCTGTGAAAAGTTTTTAGTTTAACTAAAATTTCACTTAACTGGATGGAAGAACAATCAGTCTTTGTCCATTGATGAATGATTTCCAAACTTTATAACAAATATCCATACATAGTAAGTTTTATGATTTTAAGATCTTCTTCAGTTTCTGTTTAGCAGGTAAACAACTTTTAAAACTGATATGCCTATTTTGACATCATTCAAATGAAAATAATTTATATGATTTATCAAATGTATCAATTTTCTACTCATTTGGATTAGTAAAAAACTTGCCTTAAAATCCATAATATTTAACAACAAAAGCAATACCTATGGGTGCGCAGGCTAAGCTGCTGTTCTGGATAGTGGATAAAAATCTAAGCCAAAAAGGCGCAAAATACACAAAATGCATCTATCATATCCCCCTTGAACATTTAAGTGATTTAATAGTCAATATGTGTGCCAAGTTTTAACTGAATGCCTATTAGTTGATGCAGAGATAGAACAAAATGTCAAAGCTTAAGCACCCTGATAACAACCACGATGACACTAAGTCTATAGCAATACCTTTGGTTTCTTGACCCTTGTCATGCTGAATAAAAACATGTGCAAAAACACAGGTAGGAAACAAAATTAACCACAAACAAGAGGCCCAAGAGGGCCTGTATCGCTCCACTGGCTTAAAAATCTCAAGATTTGAAAGAGAGATATTGAAAATAGAAGGTAATGGAAGTGAACAGCATTCAGAAGGAATTCCGACTTTTTCTAAGTTGAAACTGACTTATGAAGGAATGAACTTATTTAACTAATATTATGTAAAATTACAAGGAAGAAAACTATTTAGATATAACTTTAAAACAAGAGGAACAGAATGGCCCTTAACCACTCACCTGAATTTTATTGATCCAGTGGATCTCATCCAATTCAAATTTCTTGAACAACTTTTGAATAGGGTCCCCAAAGGAACATTCTGGTAAAGTTTCATTGAAATCAGCCCCATGGTTCAGGAGAGGATGAAGTTCAAAGATTTCGGGATCAAAATAAGCCTGCCCTGCCAGGCCCATATTTCGGGGTCAATCCAAATTTCTTGAACAACTTTAGAAGAGGGTCACCCAAGGTACATTCTGGTAAAGTTTCATTGAAATCAGCCCCATGGTTCAGGAGAGGATGAAGTTCAAAGATTCGGGATCAAAATAAGCCTGCCCTGCCAGGCCCATATTTCGGGGTCAATCCTAATTTCTTGAACAACTTTAGAAGAGGGTCACCCAAGGTACATTCTGGTAAAGTTTCATTGAAATCAGCCCCATGGTTCAGGAGAGGATGAAGTTCAAAGATTTCGGGATCAAAATAAGCCTGCCCTGCAAGGCCCATATTTCGGGGTCAATCCAAATTTCTTGAACAACTTTAAAAGAGGGTCACCGAAGGAACATTCTGGTAAAGTTTCATTGAAATTGGCCCAATGCTTCAGGAGGAGATGTCGTTCAGAGATTTCGGGCTAAAAATAAGCCCCACCCTGCCACACCCAGATTTGGGGGTCAATCCAAATTTCTTGAACAACTTTAAAAGAGGGTCACCCAAGGAACATTCTGGTAAGGTTTCATTTAAATTGGCCCCATGGTTCAGGAGGAGATGAGGTTCAAAGATTTCGGGGTCAAAATAAGCCCCACCCTGCCACACCCATATGTGGGGGTCAACCCAAATTTGTTGAACAACTTTTGAAGAGGGTCACCCAAGGAACATTCTGGTAAAGTTTCAATAAAATTGGCCTGATGGTACAGGAGGAGATATCGTTCAAAGATTTTGGGGTCAAAATAAGCCCCACCCTGCCACACTCAGATATGGGGGTCAATCTATATTTCTTGAACAACTTTAGAAGAGGGTCACCCAAGGAACATGCTGGTAAAGTTTTATTAGAATTGGCCCAATGGTTCAGGAGGTAATGTCGTTCAAAGATTTCGGGGCCAAATAAGCCCCCCCCCCCTGCCACGCCCATATTTGGGGGTCAATCCAAATTTCTTGAACAACTTTAAAAGAGGGTCACCCAAGGAACATTCTGCCCAAGTTTTCGTCAAAATCCACTCATTGGTTTGGAGAAGATGTTTAAAGAAAAGTTTACGCATGCATGGGCGGACGGATGGACACACGACGGACACCTTGTCATGACAATAGCTCGCTGGCCTTCGGCCAGTGAAGCTAAAAATTATTATATAATTATATCTTTTTATCAAAATATTTATGTCAACATCATACATTGCGATATGAAAAAATGTGTAATCATTTTTTGTGGTAATTTTTTTATTATATTACACTATTCCCACCTATGTTTGCTACCTCTATTAAAATATGAATTGAAATCAAAGTGCTAAAAGCACTGAGTGCACCAAGTTTGATTCAGTATAAAATATCAAAAATAAAATTACTATACTTTTCTTGCATAAAAAAGCAATTCAGGGGGTGTGGACTAAGACCAGACTGCACAAATGCCTTCTGCCAAAGCAGAAATAGTCAGGGATCACTATGACAAAGTTTAAACAGCTGAGCTAAAAATAATTTGCATTGAAAAGACAGATAAGGACATTAACAAACTTTTCTCTGTTGTCATGCTGAATATAAAGACCTTGGCCAAATTGAACAAAATTCGAAGTGCTGAAAGAAATCAGAATCACTTGGAATGCACCAATTTTAAGTCTATATATATTTCGATTATGTAAATTAAACAAGAGGCCAAAGAGGGTTTGTATCGCTCCACTGGCTTAAAAAACTCAAGATTTGTTCAGAAATAATTAAGACTTTTTCAAAGTTGACATTGACTTATGAAGGAATGGATTATTCAACCAATATGAAAAATTACAAGGAAGGAAACTTTTTAGGTATCACTTTGAAACAAGAGGACCAGAATGGCCCTAAACCGGTCACCTGAATTTTATTGATCCAGTGGATATCATCCAATCCAAATTTCTTAAACAAATTTAGAAGAGGGTCACCCAAGGAACATTCTGGTAAAGTTTCATTGAAATCCGCCTAATGGTTCAGAAGGAGATGTCATTCAAAAATTTCAGGGTAAAAAAAAGCCCCGCCCTGCCACGCCCATATTTGGGGTTCAATCCAGATTTCTTGAACAACTTTAGAAGAGGGTCACCGAAGGAACATTCTGGTAAAGTTTCATAAAAAACAGCTCCATGGTTAAGGAGAGGATGTAGTTCAAAGATTTTGGGGTCAAAATAAGCCCAGCCCTGCCACACCCATATTTGGGGGCCAATCCAAATTTCTTGAACAACTTGAAAAGAGGGTCACCCAAGGAACATTCTGTTAAAGTTTCATTGAAATCGGCCAAATGGTTCAGGAGGTGATGAGGTTTAAAGATTTCGGGGTCAAAATAAGCCCCACCCTGCCACGCCCATATTTGGGGGTCAATCTAAATTTCTTACACAACTCTAGAAGAAGGTCACCCAAGGAACATTCTGGTAAAGTTTCATTGAAATCGGCCCAATGGTTCAGGAAGAGATGTCTTTCAAAAATTTCAGGGTCAAAATAAGCCCCACCCTGCCACACCTATATTTTGTGGTCAATCCAAATTTCTTGAACAACTTTACAAGTTGTCGTTCAGAGATTTCGGGGTCAAAATAAGCCCCACCCTGCCACACCCATATTTTGGGGTCAATCAAAATTTCTTGATCAACTGGAAAAGAGGGTCACCCAAGGAACATTCTGGTAAAGTTTCATTTAAATTGGCCCAATGGTTAATGAGGAGATGTCATTCGAAGATTTTGGGGTCAAAATAAGCCCAGCCCTGCCACACCCATATTTGGGGGTCAATCCAAATTTCTTGAACAACTTTAGAAGGGGGTCACCAAAGAAACATTCTGGTAAAGTTTCATTGAAATTGGCCCCATGGTTCAGGAGGAGATGTTGTTCAAAGATTTCGGGGTCAAAATAAGCCCCACCCTGCCACGCCCATATTTGGGGGTCAATCCAAATTTCTTGAACAACTTGAAAAGAGGGTCACCCAAGGAACATTCTGGCCAAGTTTCATCAAAATCTATCCATTGATTTAGGAGAAGAAGATTTTTAAAGAAAAGTTTACGCACAAACCCACGCACGGACGGACGGACGGACACACAACGGACACCTCGCCATAACAATAGCTCGCTGGCCTTCGGCCAGTGGACCTTAAAAGAAAATCAGGTGGTTTATTGACTAAGATCACATTAGTGCAGTCTGATCTTTTTCTATTCCTCCTGCCAAAGCAGGAGTAATCCTCGTGACAGGGGAAAGTAATACATGTATAAAAATAAGAACTAAGTGACTTTTTTAATCCACTACCATAATTATATACATCACATGTTTATATGTACAGAGAAAAAAATTATTTATGGAAAGCATAGGAAAAAAGAAATTAAAATCCTAATTTTATTGTAATACTGTAATTTTAAAAAAACACTTATTTTTTCTGTTACAGTTAATCACAATTAAGAGCTGTCCAGTGCAAATACATACATGTAATTATATTTGGACCAGACTGAAATTTTGTTTAATGTTTACTTGACAAACACACAAGAACACTGAGTTTTCTATCACAAAAATCAAAACTAGTAAAATTGTTAAAAACTAACAATTACCATAAAAATTAAAAATTCTAAGAAAGGGACATTTACAATTAACGATAAGTAAACAATTAACGATAATTAAAAATCATGTTAAAGATAAAACACCCACAATCATCAAATGAAAAAGTTATGTCATAACTAATAGCCATAAAGCTCACACCAAAACATTATTGAAACATCTAAAGAAGCTCCGTCATATACACATTCATCCTCGGAGCCCAGGCATAAAGCATTTCGTTACTCTACATTCATCACCCCTGGAACAAAACGCTCATGACCTTGACTGATGGCCTTGACTTTGGAATCAACTAAAAGGTCTTTTCACAAGCTATTGCCTATACATGTAAATATGAAGGCTGTATAATTAACTATTGCAAAGTAATGGTTAATTTCAGTGTTTAATATTTTGCACATATTTGACCTTTAAAATGAACTTGACACTGAACAATGAATTTGAAAATGATACCTACATGAATTTCTTGTCACAGGTAATAGATTTGTGAAATATGCAGGCTCTATCACAGGCTCTATAACTACCATTCCAAAGTTATAGTAAATTCCTCTGTCTTAATGTTGAAAGTTAAGTGACCTTGAAAGAATGAGCTTGACCTTGACTGAACCTTCAATTTGGAATCAACTGAAAAGTCTTGTCACAAGCAAAACTCATATGAAATATGTAGGCTGTATCACTAAACATTTCAAAATAATGACAAATGTTAAAGTTTTATGCTCATTCATGTATATATTTCACCTTAGTGGTAAATGACCTTCAGTGATAATCTTGAAGTTGTTACTTATAGAAAGCTCTTGTCACAAGCAATACACATGCGACATATGAAGTCCTTAATGCTAACCAATCAAAATCAATGGCAAATCAATGGCTCAATGCAAAACAGTTTTTACAAATTGAACAGCCTATTCATTTATAGGCATGCAGTTACATCTGTTACTTGCTAAGCCATCGAAATGTTAGAGTTTTTTGGGACATACTTTCAAACAGACTAACAGACAACACACAGGATGAAAACAGAATACCCCCAATCTATTAATATTGGGCACAAAAATTTCTGTATGTTTGTAAAAATTCCTAGAAGTACATGTATTTTGTGACATCATTCTAATATCAAGATACAAAATAATGTTATGAACCATTATAAACATGAAAAGAACACTTTCAGAAACACTAAGCTCATCAATGAAAAATCTTAATTCAAGCTGTTCATTTTCAACTTTAAAAGTTGTATGAAGAATGTATATCATTAATAAAACATGATATTGTTTTACTCAAATGAAATGCATTATTTTTGTTTTTCTTTCTTTCATTGGATATCAATCATTTTCTATCAAATGTCTAAAATTAAGAATCATACTGTTGATTTATTTTCTCTGGTGTTGATTAAATTCAAGAGCTATCTTTTCCAAGGTTAAGAAACTTTCTCAATTCATGGAAAGAAGGCTATATAATTCACACAAAATTAAAACACAGATCACAGTACCTATCCTTGTACAATGGCAGTCATTAATTTTTAAGGTTGTGGAACTGCAATAATTTCGCAACATTTAGGAACTCATGATCTTTAACAGTGTTGACAGAGGTTTCCTAATGAGAATCATTAGGAAACCTCCTTCAACACTGCTAAAGTTCATTACTTCCCAAACATCGCATCTCTAGCTATTACAGGTCCACAACCTAAAAATTGAACGCTATTAGCTAATTAAAAAGTATCAAAACCACACTCTAACACAATGTCTCACCAGAGCTTTACCAAGACCTGCAGAGCTCTGTTTAAAAAAGACAAAGTAGTATGAATATGATCATTTATCAAACATGATAGCATGATGACTAACTAAAGCACACATAATGAAATGAGAAGAAATTACATAGAACTTCGTTTGCATTAAAACTTATATCTTGTGTGTTTTTTTCTGTGTAAACAGATAGCTTTACCCAAATGTCATTATATTTATTTTTCATTAATTTTACATTCTAAAAAAGGTAATAAAACTAGGTTCGGGATTGTGAATTTGCTAAAATGAAGACAATTTTATTTTTTATGATGATGGGTCCATAAATGAAGAATTGTATGCAAAGCTAGATCTCTGCCCTCAGATTTTATGTTTTAGTAACTCCCACCAGACTGAATTCCTAGATAATCATCGCAAAAATGAAATTATTTTATAAATATTATATTTTGATGTCTGAGAGCTTGAAGGACATGCATGTGCATTATAAACATGGTAAAGGCATAATTTTTTGTAATCCTAATTTATCCTTTCGAACTTTTTGAATTGTATACTGTAAAAGCTCTAATGGAACCCCAGGGGTTTATTAGAATCATCACATTTCCATCAGAAAGGGATATTTTTGTATTACAGGCTATGTTACATTTTGATGACTCAGTGCAAAATAGTTGTAACTGCCCATAAACATATAGACAGTAACAACTATTTCACGCTGAGTCATCGATATTTGCTAATTCTATGCAAAACTGGCAAAATTTACACATAATCCACACAAAATATTAACATTTCATTGGGGAAAACATGCATAAAACCTCTGTTGAATTTTTAGTGACTTTGATTTCATGGGTATGGGTCTTCATTAGAGGTTTCAAGATTTTGTTAAATCACATAAAAAATGGCCGGTTTCAACCTTCTAAAAGGGGGATGGGGTTCTATGAGAATTTTTACGGTACTAGTTTAACCCTTTGCTTTTTATCATTGCTTTTTACGTGCCTGTGATTTTATGATTGAGAAAACATTGTGAAAAAAGAAGAAATTGCTTCTGACAAGCAATTTCTTCTTTTTTTTTTCTACACTATTTTCAACCCTACTGGATAGTTATTTTTCAAATGAAATCCACTTAAAATTTTCGTCTGCAAAACCTTTAAATTAGGACAGGTGCAAAATTTTGTAAAACAGGAAAGGGTTAAATTGAAAAAGGTTTCAGATGACCATGAAAAGTATGTGTAATTTGAAAATGAACCATCTTTGAGGTAGAAAATCCTATTGGAAAAGGGAAAAAAACGCTTGTCACAAGCAATTTATCATTTTTCCACAATATTTTCTAAAGTATAAAAAACAGGGATACTGATAACATGTACATGAATTTAAGTTTATGACAAAAGATAAAACAAAATATTAAAAAATATGAGATATTTATCTCTTTGACACAAATGAATAAATTTGTTATATTAAATCTAAATTCTTCAAACCTATAGTTCTAAGCATCTTGAACATGATATTTGAATGTCATTGAAAGCATACAGGTACAATCTCACAAATCAAATCAGACTGAAAGCAAAATCAAATGTTTCAAATGTAAAAAAAAGTTTGCTGTATTGCTGTATGTAAACTGTTTCCATAACCATTATGATATGAGATGTGATGAATATTTATAAGTACTTTATTCATTTATTTTCAATATTTTCTTTGCTTTGGTTAATATAATTTATATTAATTCTAAATGTAAAATTAATAAGATAAATGACAAAAATGCTATAAGCATACAATCTATCTCAAAAAAGAACATCTAAAATGTTAGATTGGATACCAGTTAAAACAAGGTGCCAAATTGTCACAAGATACGCCCGTCACACTGCTTAGTATAAACTGGGGGTTTGAATAGAACTGAGGTTATTTTGAATGAATATTTTTTGCACCCATGTAGTTTCATTATCCTAGCTATTATACTTTTACAGATATACTCCGGACAAGATTCAAGTCTGAAAAACGACAAAGGGCAATAACTCAAAAAATAGGGCAGGTAGACTTATGGTTCTTGTGCACTGCACTCCCCCTTGATGACATCTATACACCCATGAAGTTTCATGATCCTAGCTATTATACTTTTACAGATATACTCCGGACAAGATTCAAGTCTGAAAAAAAACAAAGTGCAATAACTCAAAAAATAGGCCTGGTAGACTTATGGTTATTGTACACTGCACTACCCCTTGGTTAGATCTATACACCCATGCAGTTTCATGATCCTAGCTATTATACTTGTAGAGATATACTCCGGACAAGATTCAAGTCTGAAAAACAACAAAGGGCAATAACTCAAAAAATAGGCCAGGTAGAGTTATGGTTCTTGTTGTGCACTGCACCTCCCCTTGGTGAGATCTATACACCCATGAAGTTTCATGATTCTAGCTATAATACTTTTACAGATATACTCCGGACAAGATTCAATTCTGAAAAACAACAAAGGGCAATAACTCAAAAAATAGGCCAGGTAGAGTTATGGTTCTTGTGCACTGCACTCCCCCTTGGTGAGATCTATACACCCATGAAGTTTCATGATCCTAGCTTTTATACTTTAAGAGATAAACTCCGGACAATATTCTAGTATGAAAAACAACAAAGGGCAATAACTCAAAAAATAGGCCAGGTAGAGTTATGGTTCTTATGCACTGCACTCCCCCTTGGTGAGATCTATACACCCATGAAGTTTCATGATCCTAGCTATTATACTTTAAGAGATATACTCCGGACAAGATTCTAGTATGAAAAACAACAAAGGGCAATAACTCAAAAAATAGGCCATGTAGAGTTATGGTTCTTGTGCACTGCACTCCCCCTTGGTGAGGTCTATACACCCATGAAGTTTCATGATCCTAGCTATAATACTTTAAGAGATATACTCCGGACAAGATTCAAGTCTGAAAAACAACAAAGGGCAATAACTCAAAAAATAGGCCAGGTAGAGTTATGGTTCTTGTGCACTGCACTCCGCAATGATGAGAAGAATATAATTGCCAAGTTTGAAGTCAATCGGACTTCAAGTGACAGAGTTATGCTCCGGACAAAGAAGTGGACGCCGCCGGACGCCCGGACGCCCGGACGCCCGGACACCCGGACGCCCGGACAACCGGACGCCGGACGCCACGGGTGATCCCATAATACGTCCCGTCTTCGACGGGCGTATAAAAATTAATACACGCTAGTTAGCTACATCTTTCAACTTATATCAATATTTAAAAAGGTTACCAGTATGTATGATTAGGAATCAGCTTATATCTCTCTTGGTCAACTATTAGTTTCTCAATTAAATTTTTCGTATTCTTTCAAGAAGTCTCAATTTGAAGCTTCTCATTCGTATACCCAACAAGATAACAAATAAAGTAATTTGCATTTAATTTGCATTTAATCAAGCAACCATCTCTATTTAGGGACCACCTTTATGAAAGAATTAAACTATCATCAAAATCAAATTTATTTCTACATCTTATGTTGATTTGTTTGAATGGGGTTTTACACCATTTTCAAAATTCTTTCAGTTATATTGCATCAACTGGAGCACCTAACAATGGATTCCTGGTATTTCTCTCACCAGTACTACCATTACATCCTTTCCTAGCCTCCAGCTACTCTCTCACATAGGTCTACTATTATCAATCCATTTGTGGAAGACGAGCAGTTTGAATGGATGAATGCTGCTGTCACGAATCGAACCTGTAAAATCTTCTGTTGGTGCAAATGATTATAGAAATGTCTTATTGTGATGATATCGATGGTTCAGCGTGAAACAGTTGTAACTGCTTATATGTTTATAGGCAGTTACAACTGTTTTGCACTGAGTCATCAATATAGACAACACATCCGTCTTATTGAAATGATATAAATAAACATTTAGTTGTACCTCAAAACAGAGCCAACCCATTTAGAATTATACTCTTCTCTGATTGGTTAAATAATCTATTGAGCTCGATGTAACAAAAGATCTACTGGTGAATAAGATTTCAAGAACAGGTCTTTCATTGGAATGCAACTTGCCTTTGTCTGTACAACAGTGTCATCCGATTAATACAGTTGTCAATGTTTGTAAAATTATTAATCATACATGTACAACAATCAATGTCTCATTATGGTGAAATATGAATTATAAACGTAAAGTTATATTAGTAAGTTTAATACAAAACAAAGCACAGACAGGTGTTAGAGATAAATGGGAGGGGTCAGTGCAACACTTTTGTAATAGTCTGTTTGACTTCTATTTGGACCACTCTTTTCATCAATCACAAAAAAAAATGCGTTTGAATGAAAGATTTGTATGTGTTAAAATCTTCATTTCAGCTTAATACCATGATTCCAAAAAATATTTTTTCAATATAAAATGTTTTCAAAATAATGATTTTGTCAATCTAAATAATGCCAATATTTTCGCATTTTCTGCTCTTAAACACGAGGGGTAATGAAGGCTGTTTTGTAGTAAGATAATGTAAACATATAGTAAAAAAACATGTTTTTATACTAAACATTTGACAGAAGAAATGTCAATTATTCCTAATTTAGAAATACTAATTAGCTTATCGAACGTTATGTCATCTTTAACTCAAATATCATGTGATTTGAATCGTTATTACTCACCTGTCTATCTAGTTCTCCAAGTGAAAATCCTAACAACTTTTTTGAACAATGCCTTTTGATTGGTCTAAATATGTCAATATGTGGTTCGTCTCAGAATAGATAAAACCAATCATCAATCATCTTGTCAAACAGTTTTTGAACAAAGAGAGAATACACTCAAAATTTGATATCCTAAGGAACCAAATATCTTCGACAAAACTAATTTTTTAAAAATACTCACTTTTATAATATAACGACTCACTTAAAATCATACACTCTGACTTGGCCCCTATGCAAATCAGTACTACTTTTGGATATACAATTTGCAGTCCAATTAATATGGATGAAAGAAGTTATGAAAGGCCAAGAGTTATAACATGTAGATGATAGACAAAATCATTATTTTACATTCAAAAATTCTGCATAACAAAATTCTTCATGGTATTAGATAGAAAATATGATGTGACAAGAAAAAATATGTTGATTCTGATCTTTTCAGCAAAATGTTGGTCCATATAGAAGTCAAACGGACTATCAAATAGCGTTGCACTGACCCCTTGTCAGATGTACAACAAATTGACTGTTATTGTCATGTTATTATTAGAACGGAGGTGATATTTTTATAATTAAAGACATGAAGTTTAAGACAATACATGATATGGATAGATGTTATACAACATTTTCATAATTAAAGACATGAAGTATTAATACAATAAGACAATACATGATACTGACAGATGTTATGCTGTACAATAGTGAAAACAGAATATATGGTTATTGTTAGCAAGGAGACAACGTTTTACCGGAGTTTGTGGCGTTACTGCTGACGGTCTCTCAGAATCTCCAATTGACGGCTGTAATCACAATATCAACAATATATGAAAATTAAAAGTGAAATAGAATTTTGCTTCACTATTTGCTGAAATAAAACTTTAAACATCAAGTAAAGTTCAACACTACACTATTTTCTCAAATAAATTTAAAACATCAAGTAAAGATACATCACTCCTTGTATATTAACTTTCTTAAATAAAACCATTGACATTATTATTTTTCTATGTTGACGGGTGAGTGCAACACTGTTGTAAGTGCATATAAATAAATAAGTATTTACAATAGAGTTGCACTGATTCCTCAACTTGTATATAAGCTTTGCTAAATAAAACCATTGTCATTAATTAAACCACACAATAAAATAATTGTCAATGGGATATAATTTATATCAACCGATAAACATTATTTTACAAGTTATCTCCCTTTTACAATTGATAGCATCTATAACAGAATTTAAATATTTTGGTGATTGTCAGTAATGATAGATCTAAATCAATTAGCAGAATTTTGAATTTGTTGGAAACAGAAAATGGTGCAGACAAATCATTTCAAGTTGACTAAATATTAGAATGTTTGTTTCTCTGCGTAGGAAACTTTAAGACAATTGAATAATTGCTTTTTTCAAGCAATTTCTTAATTTTCCACTAAGTTTTCCCCTCAGCTTTTTCATAACCCTTGACTTATTGAATAATATCATTGGCAAAATATTATTAACCCTTGTCATGCTGAACCCTGAATATTCCTGCTTTGGCAGGAGCTATAGACAAACATCAGCCTGCGTGCAGTCTGATGTAAGTCTACACCACCTGTTTCTCACTTTCAAACCAAAACAAATGTCAATAGATTAGCTTTCAGTGCTTTTTGCCCTTTGATTTTGATGGAAAATTTTAGCCAAAATTTATTCAGCATGACAAGGGTTAAAGGCACTTACAATAGTGTTGCACTGACCCCTCAATATGTCTGCTATTATTATAATGATGCCTTTATTAAAAGAGATCTCAGCGAAGTAGCACCAAACAGCCAGGTGACAGGCACCTGCCTTGCTTTTGGGATAACAAAACACAGCCAAACTGTTTGCATAGTATACCATACTTAACATGTGCATTTGTATGTAAAGTAGGCTATAATTTGCTAACTCTTTAAACTGTTTTGTTTCCGACATCATAGCCCAGTTGGTAACGCATTGAACTGTCAATCTAGAGGTCCTGGGTTCCATCCCCAATGGCGGCACTCATTCTTTCCGACTATTTGTCTCTCATCAATGGGTTGATAATCGTAGACCTATGTGAGATAGCAGCTGAAGGCCAGGAAAGGATGTGGTGGTTGTACTGGTGAGAGAAATACCAGGAAACCATTGTTAGGTGCTCCAGCCGCTGCGATATAACTGAAAAAATGTTGAAAGCAGTGTAAATCTCAATTCAATCAATTCAATTGAACTGTTTTGTCATTCTAAACGCAGGGCAGTCTTCTTGTTACTTGGTATGTGTATGACAAATTGGTAATAAAAGAGTATGAAGCTAAATTTTTCCCACCACTATGTAATTTCTTCAAAACACATAAAATTGTAAATTCATTGCCTAACCACGCTGCTAATGTATGGCCACTTGGAGTTTTAATTCTCTAAATTGTTGAAAGTTATCTTGTTAATTTAGCTTTCTCTTAAAAATTGTAATAAAGTAACTTAATAAGTGATAAATTTTCAGAAATAGGCTAAGAAGATAGCTTGTTGTTTATGACAAGTATAACATAAGTTTCTTATGTGTAAATAAAAAGGTATCATAATAGACATAAACTTTGCTTATCAGCAAATACAATTATTCTTGGTTATCCTTCTTAATCAAGAATGTAGTTTACCGTTTGAAAAGATAAAATTCTACTTGATAAATATTTAAGTTGGTAATCAATCCCCTCTTTAGAAAATGATACTTTAGTAACTCAAATTGGATAAGATTTTCCCTCTAATTTAAAATTTCATAAGAGTGAGAGTAAAAAGTTTGGAAAGTAATGAAATCTAAATTATTAAGGTGAAATAAAATGCTCTTACAGACATGTTTGATAGCCTCTGTCATAGGGCATTGGTAGCGCTAGGGTCTATCATTCAAAAGGTCCCAGGTTTGATTCCTGAAGGCTGTACTCATCTTTTGTGAAGCTGAGCCCGGAATATTTCTGCTTCGGCAGGAGGTATAGACAAGGATCAGTCTGCACATATGTGCGACTGATCTTAGTCTTTACCACCTGATTTGGCTACTTAAACAAGAAAAGTTTTGAAATTGTATTTTTAAAGTAAAAACTGATTGTTGCATCCAATTCTTTCAGCACTTCAGTTTTAAGCCTTGTCATGCTGAATAAATTTTGGCTAAAACATTTCATCAGATTCAAATAGCAATAAGCACTAAAAGTACGAACTGAAGGTCAATTTTTATTTGTAAAAAACTAAATCTATTGAAAATTCTGGTTTGAAAATGAGAAACAGGTGGTGTAGACTAACATCAGACTGCACATATGTACAGGCCGATGTTTGTCTATAGCTCCTGCCAAAGCAGGAATATTCCGGGTTCAGCATGACAAGGGTTAATATACAGGCACTTACAATAGTGTTTCAATGATCCTGCAATATTTGGTCCATTAGCTCGCAATCAAACCTTTGTTACTAAAGCCTTAATCAAGCTGTAGTTACGAGGTCCGGTTACCCAACAATAATTTAGATTGTGAGACTATCACAATGTCCCTTTTCAGTAGGCATGATATTTTTGAATTTATACGAAGTAAGCTTTCCAGATTATGAGAATCAATCAAATTAAAGCTAATCCCACTGAGTTTCATCCATTAAAGCCCATGTTTATTGCCCTTATCACAATCATGCTGCTTTATGGTTATTATTTGTTAAGTGCCTGTGTTACTTACAAAGAAGTTTGGGAGCTAAATGATATTTTCCAAACAATCACAAGTTGTTTTAGCCTCGAGACAGTTGAAAACAAAGTCTAGTCAATCCTTACATGAAAACAATTCAATGCATGTAGAACAAAACAAGTCTTATATCCTTCATCATTAATCTTTTCTGCAATGGCATTTTCATAACTAATAATTGAGCCAGTGCATGACATTTCCAACAATTTGACATTAGCTTGAGATGCAAACATTTAGCAGCCCAGACAGTTACTTAGTGTGATGATTAGTAGATGATTGCCTAACTGTCTACAGATACTTTAAGGCCTTATTCATCTACAAATTGCAAAGTGAAAACTCTGGTCAGACTGTGCAGCTGCACAGACTGGTCAGAGTTTTTGCTTTGCGCACATTTGATATTGTTGGAAATGTCACGCAGAGGCTTGATTTTGAATCACCTGGCATGTGCAAATATACAAATATACAATCATAAACTCCAAATAGTCATACAAGTGATTCTTATAGCACAAGTCAATCAGGGTTGTAATCTTTTATCTGTCATGCTAAAAGTGACCATTTTGGAGGTGAAACTTAAGAAATGGGAAGTATGAAGTTTATTGACATTTATAATTGTCTCCCCAGGGCTTGTGTTTTGTTTGACCCTTAAAAATTTCTCCTAAGGTCAAGAAATTTCCAAGGGTCAAAAATTGGTTTAATCACTCAAATTTACAATGATGTACATTATTTACGATCTAAAGTTATACCAAATAATTTCTTACATCAATCATATCTTTGCAAGAAAAGGTAATTTTGACTCTGCAGAATTCTACTACTGCCATTTGCTTTTTCTGCTGTTTTGACCCCTTTTAAATCAATTCTGACTCCAAGAATTTCTTGGTTCATGAGTCAATGACTCCCAAATATGGATTGCTAGCATGAGCCCTGCTCCCATTTGCTTTCCAAATATATTGTTCTAACTTGACAAAAGTTACTTTAAGTGCTATGTGTATAAGTAGCATTGCAATAAAAAGAGAAACTGCTTGTCACTTGCATTTTATCTTTTTATTATAATAATTTCCTTTACATAATTCATCTAGGGCATAGAAAGTTGGGATTGAGTACTAAAAAGTCAATTAACATCAAAATCTATGATAATGCTGATAACCCAATTCTTCAAGTGTGTAATTATGTGAATGTCTATTTTAGGCGGAGAATTTCTTCACAAACATGAAAATTATCAGCAATTATGTCAGTTTTATGGAATTACAATGCCTATTTATAACTTGATTGCTGATTTTCATCTAATTCATCAGATTTTTCTTTCTCCGTATCTTAAACATTAAAGAGTAATATAGAAGAATTGTTTCTAAGCAGTCAATCTCTCTTATACATTAGTCAAACTTTACCTTATTTTTAACAGAAGGTAATATAACAGAATTCCTAATTTGTGTAATTTGTTTGTTTATAGTTTAGCACCTCTTTCAAAAGTATTTCTGATATATAAATGTTATTAAACTAAAACACACTCAGATACCCTAATTTCAGGTTTAGATTTATCGACACTTTCAGTAGTCACTATTTTGTACCTTAAGTTACCTTTTCACTTTGGTTATTTTTTTACACTTAGACTCTCGGTATCAATTTAAAGTTTTATTACACTTACACTCTAGGCTAGCCATTTCAAATTGTATACACTCTCATCTGCCCTTCTTAATTACTCTATTTATTTCTGTTACACTTACAATGTTAGTAGCCCCTATTTCAAGCTGTATTAAATCAAATTTCTCAATTTCCTCTTCTTTAGGTTATATCACATTAACACTACTTGTTAACTTATTTCAAGTCTTATTTCACTTATGCCTTCAATTCCCCTTATTTCAGGGTTTTTTTTTTAAATTTCTTTATTATACACCTTTCAATTCACATTAATATTTTCATCTAAAATGCCCCACATTTCATGTGTTATTACACTTACTCTCTCACCTATCATTTTCAAGTTTTATTACATTTACAATTTCAGTTGTTTCTCATAATTTAAAGTTGTATTACACTTTAACTCTCAATTACCCCTATTTCAAGTCTTATTACATTTATATTTTCATTCGCCCCATTTTAAAGTTTAACCTTTAATACCTTCAGTTCCCCTTATTACAAGTTGTATTACACTTTAACTCTTCATAACCCCTATTTCAAGTCTTGTTACATTTTGGGATCAGTGCAACACTATTGTTAGAGCCTATAATATGTATAGGCACTTACAACAGTGTTGTAATGACCCTTCAAACATTTTGTGTTTTCATTTGCCCCATTCTATAGTTTAACCAAATAAACCTTCAGTTCCCCTTATTACAAGTTTTATTACACTTACACTCTCGGCCACGCTAGGTTCCTTGTTTTGTAACTGCTGTATCTGCATTTTCAACATGTGTATGACGGACTCGTTACGCTGTATCGTGGCCTGCATCTCACGGTATCGCTCCTCCATTTTACCTGTGTCTCCTTCATGTTTGGACTTCTCTTGTCTTACTTTTCTCTGGAGATTTTTCTGCAAATGAAATAATTAACAGAAAATGTAAGCCATATCATTAATTGAGCCAGTGTGTTACATTCCCAACAATCTTAAAAGTGCACCAAGCAAAGACTCTTACCAGCCTGTGCATCTGCGCAGTCTTTCCCGAGTCTTCACTTTGTGCTCTCTAGATAGATAAGGTCTGAAGAGTCTTAAGACGGACAGCAATTCCTTTAATTACACTGACTGTGTACTGTCTAGGCTGTTGGTCGTTTACCACCTCACAAATGTTTTAACCCTTTCCTGTTTTACAAAATTTTGGACCTGTCCAAATTTAAAGGTTTTTCAGACGAAAATTTAAAGTGGATTCAATTTGAAAAATAACCATTCAGTAGGGCAGAAAATGGTGTGGAAAAAGAAGAAATTGCTTGTCAGAAGCAATTTCTTCTTTTTTCACAATGTTTTCTCAATCATAAAATCACTGGCATGTAAAAAGCAGGGATTAAACAGCAAAGGGGTTAAATTGTTGGAAATGTCATGCACAGGCTCAATTATCTATATTCATAGACAGGTATAGATGTGTTTTTGATAGAACTGGCTTCCTAAATAAAATAGGTAAACAGGGTAGGAAAAAGAGAAATTAATTGCATTAAGAATTTGTTCTTTTCTTCCAAATTCTTCTGCCCAAAAAGCACGTACATTTTTTCAGTTCAATCAAACTTAGAATTAAAATCTAATATTAAGATGTCTGGCTATGGGTTTATTTAAATAAAAGTAATTCACTCCCTTTTTATGTACTTTCTATTATATAGTTGAAAGCATTCATCTCATGAAAAAGCATAATTACTTACATTATATAAAACTGCTACCCTAGCAATGGCATCTGACAACTGTTGGCGAAATGCTCTTCTGACTGTTCCAACACGCTGAAATAATAAAGATGAATGTATTTGGCTGAAAAGTGAATTAATTGATTGATTGAAAGACGTTTTACGCCGCTTTTACCATTTTTTCAGTTATATCATGGCGGCTGGAGCACCTAACAATGGATTCCTGGTTTTTCTCTTACCAGTACAACCATCACATCCTTTTTTAGCCTCCATCTGCTATCTCACATAGGTCTATGATTATCAACCCATTGGTGAGAGACAAATAGTCAGAAAGAGTGCTGTTGTTGGGGATCGAACCTTGGGCCTCTAGATTGACAGTCCGACACGCTCCCAACTGCGCTATGATGGTGGCTTCTGAAAAATTAAAGCAAGGTTACTGTTTGGGAACACCTCAATCTTGGCAACATAGGGCACTCAATATTGAAAGAAAACATCCGAATTGAAAAAGGGATATAATTTGTGCCAAACTATTTCTAAAAGTTGCCTCCCTTGTCTATGTTTAAACAGGTGGAACTTCATATGAAATTTAACTTAGAAATTGATCAAGACACAGCATTGCATTGTTGTAAGGGATTCTTATAGGATATTTTTGCCACGATGAAGGTTAAATGGAACAACACAAATGACTTTCAACAGACAATATTATGATTTCAATATTTTTTTCTGGAAAATTTTTGACTCACTTCTTCGTGCATTTTCTCCAAATCTGTCACTCTCTCATTTATTCTACAATATCTGGAATAAAAACAAAGAAAAACACTTCATACACTTAATAGTACAGACTAAGTTTTATACAAACAATTACCTTCTATTAACCTATCTTGTACTGTTCAATAAATATTTCTGCTGTATATATAAACTGTTACAGACTAGTTAAAACCTCATAAATTTGGAAACATCAAATTTGGCTGGATATTATGGTTAACAAGTCGGCAAACTGTCACAAAATACGCTCGTTGCAGTGCTGAATGCCTAAGTATGAAAAACAACAAAGGGAAATAACTCAAAAATTAACTTAGATAGAGTTTCAGTTCTTGTGCACTCTGTAATCATGAGGAACAAAAGTTCTAAGTCAATCAGATATAAAGGAACAGAGTTATGCTCTGGACAAAGATGTAGATGCTGCTCGCCCTCTGTTGGGCGCTGGACACGGAATGTCATGTGATTTCATTAGTACGTCCCGCCTTTTGCAGGGCGAATAAAATAGGTAAAAGCTGACCCTCAATTACATGAAAAACAGATACGTTCTAAATGTAGAAAACATTCTTTAACACTTTCTTGTTTTTCAAACTTTTGGACCTGACTAAATTCAAAGGTTTTGCAGACGAAAATTTGAAGTGGGTTTAATTTGAAAAATAACCATTCAGTAGGGTAGAAAATAGTGTGGAAAAAGAAGAAATTGCTTGTCAGAAGCAATTTCTTCTTTTTTCACAATGTTTTCTCAATCATAAAATCACAGGCACGTAAAAAGCAGGGATTAAACAGCAAAGGGTTAACAAATTCATCCTTGAAACTCCCGATCAAATAATTTATCCTGTCAGACAGCAGATAGGCTGTGTTATTTCAAGGTCTTCAAATCAAGATTATTTCTGTCATTTTAAAACTTCTGATGCTGAATAAACAAAAATCATGTCTTTTTTATCAAACTTTTCCAACAGATTTACTTAGAAACTCTTCAGGGATTGTAAAATGAGCTCCTTTTTGACTGCAGTTCTTGTAAAGTACTTACGTCTAGCGGAGGTCTACATAAAAACGGTACGAACACCATTTAAAATTTGTCAGTTCTCAACAAACCCCTATGTTTTTGGTACTCAGTGTTCTCAAAGAAACCCTATGTTGAGGGTACTCATTTGAATCTTCTCAATGAGACGTTGAATTAAAATGAGTGCCCATCATAATATGGGTTTGTTGAAGTTGTTTGAAGTTCCGCAACATTTCAGACCACATGTTCTTTCACAATGTTAACCGAAGTTTCCTAATGAAAATCATTACGAAACCTTGGTTAACACTGTTAAAGTTCATGACTTTGGAAACATTGCAAAACTATTACAGGTCCACTACCTTAAAGTGGCCCATCCCCTTTAAAAAAAATTTTTGAATCACATTAATTTGGTTTTCTTGGATAATTTCATTTAGATTACCAGCGGAAGAAAAAAGTGTACATTTTTTTGTCATTGATTATATTATTGCAGTGCTTAGATGTCTTATGTGCCTATACAATATATGGGTATTAACAGCATTGAAGTAAAAAGAGGATATTGAATGAGTGGTCATGAAACACCGAATTTATTAAAGGAGTCATCAATAAACAGATAAAAACGAGGCTATGCCGAGTTTTTATCTGTTTATAGATGACGAGTTTAATAAATTCTGTATTTTATGAGCACAAAAATTAATATTATATTCTATTTATAATATGACCTAAATTTTTGCAAAAAAGCGTCAAAATTCTTAAAAATCAACATTTCAATTTTCCGCTAAACTTATAACGCCGTTTAAAACTGACGTCACAATATATACTTTATGATGTCATTTTTGCGGTTACAATAAAGCGTTGCTATTCGCTCTGAGTTCATTTGCATAGTTATTCCACTAGTGTAATAACAAACATGTAATATCAAAAATATTCAACGGGGTTATTTCACTCCCACGACGTAGGTCATATTATAAATGTATATATTGCTACAACAAAATTGTACAACATAAATGTTTGGTTAAATCCAATCAGAAAGATGTCTGCCAAAGCTTTCCGACAAATAGGTTGTAAACCTGTAATAGTTCTGTTGCGGTTTGGAAGTTATGAATTTTAACAGTGTTAACCGAGGTTTCCTAATGATTTTCATTAGGAAACCTCGGTAAAGATAGTGAAGGATCATGGGTTCCAAAATATGGCTAGCTATTACAGATTCACTACCTTAAGCTGATTTCATTGTCTCATTTGGGGTGGACCAACTTAAGGTGGTGGACCTGCAATAGTTCTGCAAAGTTTCAAACCGCTCTATCTTCCACAATGTTAACCCAGGTTTCCTAATGAAAATCATTAAGAACTTAGGTTTGTTTACACTGTTAAAGTTTATTACCTCCGAAACATTGCTGAACTATTACGGGTCCACTACCTTAAATACCATTTAACCCCTTCTGCCTTTAGCTCAGACAATGTAGATATTGCCTTACTTTCTTTTTTGCTTTCCAACTAGGATGACACAAAATGGAGACACATTATTCAAGTTTGTCCCTTGAGTGATTAAGTTGAAATAGAGGAAAACACGTAGAACAAATCATTATTGCTCTACTTCTTTATGAATGAATGAGACAAATGGTATGCCATTTTGCACAAATATCAAGTTGCAAAATGATGAAATCATCAGAATGTCTGGCCCCGGATATCAATGGTATTCAATGAAGAAAAACAGGGCCACATTTTTTTTTAATATTCTATATATTCTATTTTCCAGTCATCAAAAAGTTATCAATATGTAAACGATAAGGGCCCAAGGTTATAAAACTTTTCTCATTCTCAATTCAAAATTTTCTCAAATCTAAATTTGAGATTAAAGCCGTAATACTGTTTTATTGTAACGAACCGAGCGACTAGACAGATGTGATCAATTCAGAGAAAAGGATCCTCAACCCTAAATGTGTGTGTGTGTTTCCGTTTATTTATCGTCGCTACCGTAGCACATGCCCATATGAGCGACGCCCCCAGAAGACAGTTAGCTGTTACGGGGGATAGTGCAATGATACATGACGAAACTACTGCTGAGATCAGCCATGGTTCTTTTATGTGCTCGGTGTAAAGCACCGTCTCACTGGGCCTGGGTTTAATGTCTCATCCGAAAGACAATTAGTTTTTGTTAGTGTGCCAGCCGGGGTTTGAACCCACGCCGTCGAACTTCAAATGGTTTTTGAAGTCCGGTGCTCTACCAACTGAGCTAATCGGGCTGAATGGGTTGACTCTGTCTATATAGGCTTCAATTAGCCATTTAACTAAGGGCAGGTCTCTCTCATTTGCATATCCAATGCAAGTTACCTCTCTTTAAACCATTACATTACCGTCTCCCCTCCGAGAAGACTGACGTCCCGAGTCTTGACCTGGGAGAACCGTGGGTAAGGCAACTCCGGTCTGGCAGTTGTCATTATCCCACCACTGCCACCAATTGTAACGAACCAAGCACATAGACAGACGTAATCCATTCAGAGAAAAGGATCCTCAACCCTAAATGGGTCGACTCTCTCTATATAGGCTTCCATTAGCCATTTAACTAAGGGCAGGTCTCTCTCATTTGCAAATCCAATGCAGGCTAACTCCCTTTAAACCGTTACATTATTACTCATTTTAAAGTAATTATTTAAAAGATTATATTAATAAGTTGTTATAAATAACAACTTATTAATATAATCTTTTATTTTCATGCATTTATTTCAATTTAAAATTTGAGAAAATTCTCAGTTGAGCCTGAAAAAGGTTTATAACCTCGGGCCCTGAACTGACCTTTATGATGCAAAATTTGTTAAGCTTGTTGTTTAAGGTGTCAATTACTTATTATGATTTTTTTATATCTTGTCTTTTGTGGAATAATATTAATCTTTAAATATCAAGAATGTTACCATCTTTCGTAAATTTGTTTTAAAGTAAACAAGCACTCAGTCCAAGTTTCAAAAGAATTTCGTAAATTTTCTGATAAATCTTCCAGACTATGGATGATTCAAATACCAGACAGGGTTCTAGACTAGGGCAAATAAAACTCCAAAACAGCTATGTAAAGAATGCCATTTTTTGTGTTTTGTTGGAATTACAATTGATAAGTTATCTAGCAGAGAAAACTGTTCATTTCAACCTGTCAGATATTACATAGACCTGTCATTAAAACTGTCAGGGATGTTAAAGTGGAAAACAAACCTGAACCTATATAAACTCTCTTCAAGTTTGTTGGCTTGTACTTTAAACAAAATAAATTTCATTTTAAAGAATGTGTTAAATTCAAAGTACAAAGTACATCTAAGGAACCATTTGTTTCTTTATCAATATTTGTTTAAACAAGAGCACCACTCATGAATGTATAGCTTTTGTTGTTCATTCGATGGAGTACATGTACATATCGATCTTACACTGAAACAAATGATTACCGTCAATTTATCATTTTCAAATCGGAACTTATATAAAAATTTCAAATTGAGGTTACAGCTGAAATTCTGTAAAAATATTGTAATAAAATCAATGAACATAAAACGATAAAATCAATAAGTTGTTACAAATAACAACTTATTAATATCATCTTTTTCTTTCATACATTTATTCAAATGCAAAATTTGAGACAGTGGTGAGGAATTCCCTTGCCTGACTTGTTTGACACCGGTTTTTCTTCCTTCCGACAAGTACTTTCTATGCCACTTGTCCATGGACAAGAAAATATCAGGACAAATATCAAAATGGAACTATACAAGAGATTGGTTGTCATAATGCTAATATAAAAGGGTACAAAGCATTG
The DNA here is from genome assembly GCA_948146395.1 of Fragum whitleyi. NCBI lineage: Eukaryota > Metazoa > Mollusca > Bivalvia > Cardiida > Cardiidae > Fragum > Fragum whitleyi. Next base: position 23,489,680 of record OX411556.1, read on the forward strand.
TTTTTAATGAAGAAAATGCTGGAATACAGCATTTTCTTCTTTAAAAAACAATGTATACTAAAAATTGATTTTCTTTTTGTGGACAATTTCTTTTGATCCTGGACAAGTAGTAAATCATCTTTTACTAGTGCGGGGACAAGTGGAGAAATTCTTTATTTCCACATCCCATTGAGACGAACCTCAATTGAGTATGAGAAAAGTTTCATAACCTCAGGCCCTGAACCTGAAAACAAGTTAAAATAATCCAGAAATATAAGCTATCGAAAGTTCTCTAAAATCCAAGCAGGTCTATCAAAACCCGTAACAAAATCTATCAGGTGACTTCTCTGTACTTACAATTCCAGTGATTTTTGTTGGAGTTTCGATTCGTAGTCTGCTTGCATAACATGCTTGGCAAAATTGATATCTCGCTTCAAAGTGGCAACATCCTAGAGTGAGAAAAAAAACAATGATTAAAGTGTGCTAGGGCTTAATTTTGTAGGTTAAATACAAAACTGGTTATTTGCAAAGTTACAAAACCGTATTTCAGGTTTATCCCTTGATTCTTAAAACCTTGTCATGTTGAACAAAAAGCTTGGCAAAATTTTATTTAAATCAAAGTGCTGAAAGCACTGAATACAATCATAGCAAATAATTATTTATTCTGAGAAAGATCATTCTTAAAATTTTGTTATGAAATAGAAAACTCAAGTTGTGTAAGATCAGACTGCACATATAGGCAGGGTGATCTTCATCTTTACCCCCTTCTCAAACAGGAACATTCAGCATGACAAGAGTAAACTTGCAATAACACATGAAAAAACAAGAGGGCAAGAATGGCCCTAAACCGCTTACCTGAATTTTTTTTGTCCACTGGATCTCACCCAAGAAACTTTCTTGCAAAGTTTCATTCACATTTACATAGTTGTTAAAGAGGAAATGTTATTCCAAGAATTCAAAGAGAAAATAGACCCCTTCCACCCATTGGTGACTGAGAAGAAGATGTTTAAAAATTTCAAGCTCAAAATAAGCTCCCCCCCCCCCCCCCCAAAAAAAAAAAAAAAAAAAAAAATTATAAGAAGTGGGGACTTTCAATACTATGTGTTAAGCATCCCATAAACTCTCTGAGGATCAAATTCAGAAAGGAATTGAAGACAGTTTTAAACTTTTAAACAGTCTTCAATTCTTTCCTGAAGTTGAGGCCCAAATGTTAAGGAAGTTGAACCATAATAGTTTCACAACATTTCAGACCTCATGACCTTTCACTATGTTGACTGAGAGTTCACTGTTAGCACTATTAAAGTTCATTACTTCTGAAACATTGTGGAACTATTACGGGTTCAATATCTTAAAATACTTCCATCAATTTCTTTACCTTAACCATTGAACAGCTCTAAATGTGCATAATACAAGATTATGGTCTAAAAGATTCAGTCTACATCTAAAGCAGGGACTCCCCTATGAAAGGTCTCCTCATTTCCCAATTTTTTAGTCCTTTGGACCAAATTTTGTTGATGTAAGACAAAAACCCTTATGTTAAACTAAATGTTAGGTAATTTTTGTTCCTTTTAAATTTTTTGTAAATTTGTAGCTGACATCAGTATAACGACTATTTATATCGAAGGAAGAGTCTTCAGGTTATGTTTATTTCATAGATCTATTAGTTGCAAATATGAGCAAAAATAAAATCCCAACTAACAAAAATTAAATGAATTTACAGAAATATTCATACCATATTTCCTCTAATAATAGTGCCCTCTCTAAAAGTAGGACCCCTACATTTTTATCTAAGAAAACCCACTTCAAGAGCCTTTTTGGAACCTGTTCTCTAATTTGAGATGAATTTCCTCTAAACAATCATTTATATGATTATTTAGAGGGAATCAATGTCAAGTTAAAGGGAAATGGGCCTCAACGATATCAATTTCAATGATTTTTTAAATAAGAAAATGTATACTAAATAAAAATTGCAGGATCGTGTTATGTATAGCCCCTGGGAGCGTTTATTAGTAGAAATACAGTACTTCTAACGTAAAACAACCACAATGAAAATGCTTTTCCTTTTAGAAATGGAAATTGATTACAGTACTGTTGCCTTCTTAACCCTTTGCTGTTTAATCCCTGCTTTTTATGTGCCTGTGATTTTATGATTGAGAAAACATTGTGAAAAAAGAAGAAATTGCTTCTGACAAGCAATTTCTTCTTTTTCCACACTATTTTCTACCCTACTGAATGGTTATTTTTCAAATTAAATCCACTTGAAATTTTCGTCTGCAAAACCTTTGAATTTGGACAGGTCCAAAATTTTGTAAAACAGGAAAGGGTTAGAGTGGTTGCTAAATCATAAAGGCTGAAACAAGATGGGCGGTATAAAAAAGCTGACCTGTAGTAATATTTGGAGGACTTCTGTCATCTCCTTGAGATCAACAATTTCAGTGACATCTGTCTGCGAGGCTCGGTCCAGACCAAAGAAACCAACCTTGTGTTGGTCTGCGAGGTCCGGCCTAGAAAATAGAAAGAAAAATATTTGTGATCAATCCTCGTCTTGCTGAACTCTGAATTTCCTGCCTTGGCTGAAGGTATAGACAAAGATCATCAGGCACATATAAGCAGGCTGATCTTGATCTTAAGTTTTCTTTACCCTCTGAATTTCCATTTTAAACATGAATATTTCCAAAATAAATATTACATGTATACCTCAAAAGTGCTGATTTTCATGCAGAGGTATTATAAAAGTGAAACTAAGATGACTTCTTTGAGAATTCCTAACATATAGATATGTTGAGATTTATAGCAGTTGTAATAATACCTATGGGTCCCCTCCCTTTTTTCTTCATTTATCTCTTTTTTTGTTTCAAAAAGCTAAGATAGGATTGCCAGATAGAGTAGGAATATTCTAGGTTCAGCATGACAAGAGTAAAATGTGATAATAGAAAATCACTGTGGCTCCATGCATCAAAATTAGATTTATGGAACAAATCTTTTCTATAATAAGAGAGAATTTTCTGCTCATTGCAACAGATATGTTTTCTAATTAGCAATGTGACTTGCCTGATGTTTCATACGAAAACCCAAACCACCTGCGGTTACCTGACGCTTGCCATTTGAGTGCTGGATATAATCTATAAAAATTATAAAGGCAACCCACCCCTTATGAAAAATATTGTAGTCAGCATGTCACCTATGATTTCTCAGGTGATGTCTTTTTCCTTTTAGATATCTAGCCAAAGACTATGACAGTACAATGTATCACCATCAATTCATTGTATCAGTACTTAATTGTCATAAGTACCACATTGTATAAGCATTTACGATAATTCAGTACTGGTTTGACGATAACGTTAATAATTGAAATTTTTGATTAACCCAGTCATGGCGGTGAATAAAATTGTCTTCCGGTGCTTTGTGACATGGAACGATTTCAACATTTATTATTTAGGATGCACTAACTTAAATCTAAGAAGGGGCAAAATTTGTATAGAAAATATTATATGTGCCTGTGTGTGACATTTCAAACAATTTCAATTGTGTGTCAAACAAAGACTCTGGTCAGTCTGTGCATCCACACAGTCTGACCATAGTCTTCACTACGCACTAAGTAAATAGATGAGGTTTCAAACTAGCCTTAGAAAGTGAGTTAATCTTCTTATTGCACTATGTTGCCATCTATTATGTCCAATAATTGCAACTAACCCTTATTCAAACTGCCTAGGTGGCCTTGTGGTAAATGCACTCAACCCTTGACCTGGAGGTCCGTGGTTCGAGCCCCACTGTCGCCGGGTATGTTTATGGGCAAAACACTTAATAGCCAGTCCAGTTCACCCAGCTGTTAAAATGGGCAGCAGTGGGTTTAAACCACTGTATCTCTCTCAGGGACGGCAAAACATCAGGATTGAGTATTCGGGAGCAATTCTCAAAGCTTAAGCTTTTGTTGCAATCGAACTATAATAAATTAGTATAAACTTATGTCAAACTGTTGGAAATGTCATGTACAGGCTCAAATAATTTTTTATTGCAAAAGCATGAAAAATCTTTTTCTCTAAATGCTATACTGGAAGCATAAAAAATTTCACTTCATGGCAATCCTGTGAGATAGACATAGATCAGCCAGCACTTATTGATATCTCATTTTTCAGTCTGATCTCAAGTCTTCACCACCTATTTGTCTCTGAAGAATTTCACCCAGACTTAAGATCGTACTTGGTATTTACAAAGTGATGGGTCACAACTATTGTAAGTGCCTATAAATGTATAGGAACTTAACAATAGATTTATGCTGATCTCTCTAAGTGTTTTCAATACAAATGTGACGAGTCACACCAAAAGGGACCATCTGGGAAGTGTGTAAAGAATCAACTCTTGTCAGACTGCGTGGAATGCGCAGACTGACTAGCGTCAAAACTTTTCACACTTCACTAATTTTCTGAATCAATAACATTCAATCTACCTTCCTGAGAAAGAATATTTGAAATGCGACCTCTGTTCGACCTGTTCTAGAACCATTTTTTTTTTCAAAATTTTATTTTATGAAGTTCTCATATGGTCCCTTTTTGCGTGACGTGTCACAAATTTGAATTGTGTCTTCTGGTACAGAATTTGCAAGAAATTGCAGGAATGCAATAAAAACAACCCACCTTCAAATTTAACAGACCTATTGGGAATAGAAATTTGCCAAAAGAGAGAAACACAACTCTAGGTAATAAAGTTTATGCTGATTGAAATAACAAACAATGCAAAAAAAAAAAAGTCTGCATTTACGCAGTTGTTTTGCAATATCTAATATCATCTTTTAGAGTTTCTTTCTTATTTCATTTTTTGTGAACCTATTTGAGCTTATTTGTTTCATTAACTTAACTGTTCAGAATGCATTTCATAGCATATTCCTACGATACACAAAGCATTTACAGACAGTATGGACTAAGTAAGCGTTAACAGACATGCAGTCTGATCCTTACCTACCTTGCCTGTTTTATGCTTAACCCTTGTCATGCTCAATAAAACATTTTGAAAAATAAATGTAAAATCAAAGTGCTTAAAGCACTGAAAGTTACCAAACGTGAGTGAGTATTGATTTCCAGAATGCATTGTTTTACACCTTTCTGGTTTAAAAATGAAAATCAGGTGGTATAGCCTAAGATCAATCTGCACATATGTGCAGACTGATCTTTGTCTATACCTCCTGTCAAAGCAGGAATAATCCGGGTTCAGCATGACAAGGGTTAACTTAAGTGTGGGAAAAACTTGAGTCAGACTGCATGATTTCAATGTCCAAAGATTTGTTTATAATTTAATTCTAGTTGATTCCATCAGATTTTGTGCATGAAAATTTGTTTTTATTTCTCAATGATGTTATTTTTGATGACACAGCTATTTTGTAAGCTTCAACAAGAAGTTGCCCCATAAGAAAACTGCTTCATTGTTGAAAAATCTTAACATTTTTCTTCTTAATGATATCAAATAATAATATATGAAGATAATAATTGTTGATTTCAAAGAGATATGAAACTAATAACCTAATCACACTCTTGTATGAATTGGCTTCACATATTCATATAGTGTGATTAGGTTTTTAGTTTCATACCTCAAAGAATAATTACTATATTAAATTAATTTGAGTTGTGTTTACCAAGATTTGTGCATTCTGATTGGCTGAAAAAATAGTTTCATTACTCAATGAAACAATTTTAATTACATAGCTTTTTGTAAGCTTTGGTGGAAAGTAGTCCAATAAACAATCCATGCATTTGAGGCAAAATCTTTACATATTTGAATCAAGAAATTTATATTATAAGATATGAAGAGGTTATTTGTTGAATTATATACATGTATGTATGAAACTTAAAATCTAATCACACTTATATAATTATGAAATCACTTTGCGTATGTTTCTAGAATTTTGCTGTGTGGTAGTGGGTAATAATGCCTTACATTTCAAAACTATGATAAATTCTAGCAGAATATTAGGTTAACCCTTTACTGTTTAATCCCTGCATTTAACGTGCCTGTGATTTTATGATTGAGAAAAAATTGTGAAAAAAGAAGAAATTGCTTCTGACAAGCAATTTCTTCTTTTTCCACACTATTTTTTACCCTACTGAATGGTTATATTTCAAATTAAATTTACTTTAAATTTTCGTCTGCAAAACCTTTGAATTTGGACAGGTCCATAATTTTGTAAAACAGGTAAGGGTTAATGTGGACCTAAAGGATTGAATTCAAGTACCAGTTACAGACTTAATGTTTTAAAATATGTTTGAAATCAGCGTGAGACGAACATTATTTTGATTTTTTCATTGTAGTATGTTGTGTAAATTACTCAAAACAAGATATTCATATCATAAATGCCCATTAAATTGTTAGAGAATGTTTTTAAATTATATCAATAAGTACCTTTAACCCTTTCCTGTTAAAACAAGATATTCATATCATAAATGCCCATTAAATTGTTAGAGAATGTTTTTAAATTATATATATAAGTACCTTTAACCCTTTCCTGTTAAAACAAGATATTCATATCATAAATGCCCGTTAAATTGTAAGAGAATGTGTTTAAATTATATCAATAAGTACCTTTAACCCTTTCCTGTTTAATCCCTGCATTTAACGTGCCTGTGATTTTATGATTGAGAAAAAATTGTGAAAAAAGAAGAAATTGCTTCTGACAAGCAATTTCTTCTTTTTCCACACTATTTGTTACCCTACTGAATGGTTATATTTCAAATTAAATTTACTTTAAATTTTCGTCTGCAAAACCTTTGAATTTGGACTGGTCCAAAATTTTGTAAAACAGGAAAGTGTTAACTAGGGGTATCTATTAGCAGTTATACAGCCACTGGCAGTATAAAATAGTTATCACTCACAAACCTATGTTTTAGGTTCATATTGAAATGGTCTTGATGAGACGATTTCAATAGCTTCCAACAGCAAAATATTCATAAATACAGTCAAGTCATATTTCATTGACAACCGATATATCATCATTTCTGTACGGTGATACTACGGAAAATTGTTGGTAATCAACTTGATTGGAATCAACTTGCAGGGTCCATTTTTTGGAGCAAAAGTCTATTGAAAGAGTTTTTATTTTTGAAATGTGCAATAAATGGCAATCATATTGAAAGTTATGAAAACTATGATACATTCTAGCAGAATAATAGGTTAATGTGGTCCTAAAGGATTGAATTCAAGTACCAGTTACAGACTTAATGTTTTAAAATATGTTTGAAATCAGCATGAGACGAACATTATTTATTATGTGTTTAAATTATATATATAAGTACCTTTAACCCTTTCCTGTTAAAACAAGATATTCATATCATAATATGCCCATTAAATTGTAAGAGAATGTGTTTAAAATATATCAATAAGTACCTTTAACCCTTTGCTGTTTAATCCCTGCATTTAACGTGCCTGTGATTTTATGATTGAGAAAAAATTGTGAAAAAAGAAGAAATTGCTTCTGACAAGCAATTTCTTCTTTTTCCACACTATTTTTTACCCTACTGAATGGTTATATTTCAAATTAAATCCACTTTAAATTTTCGTCTGCAAAACCTTTGAATTTGGACAGGTCGAAAATTTTGTAAAATAGGAAAGTGTTAACTAGGGGTATCTATAAGCAGTTATACAGCCACTGGTAGTATAAAATAGTTATCACTCACAAACCTATGTTTTAGGTTCATATTGAAATGGTCTTGATGAACGATTTCAATAGCTTCCAACAGCAAAATATTCATAAATACAGTCAAGTCATATTTTATTGACAATCGATTTATCATCATTTCTGTATACTGATACTAGGGTAAATTGTTGGAAATCAACTTGATTTGAATCAACTTACAGGGTCCATTTTCAGGGGCAAAAGTCTAATGAAAAAGTTTTTATTTTTGAAATGTCAAAAAAATGGCAATCATGTTGAAAGTTATGAAAGCTAACTGAATTATTCAATTCTATCTTTTTATCTATACATATGACTAGAAATTATTGACAATCACATGATTTGACATTTTTGCAATGAATAAATTAGCTGATGAATACATTGACCATTGAGTCAGATATTGGTTATGGACAACTTCAACAAAACTTCGTTTATATATGATAGTAAAATATTTCCTACATGAAACAACTGTTCCATGGCCGAGAGGTGTAGGTCACAGTCATATGAAGCTTACTTTTGGCGGTTCAAATCTGCACATAGTTAAAATTTTGTTAGTTTTCTCTTTTTCTTTCTTTCTTTTTTTTTTTTTTTTTAAACATCACACACAAAAAAATATGTATGACTTCCTTGTGTTTTCTGACAATATGTTTATTACCAAGCATTAATTTATACTTAAGTCAAAGGATTGTCTTCAATTTATTGGTTTGTTGAAATTTGAACAAGCTAATTGAAAAGTGTAAATTTGATAACAATTTTAAAAAGCAGCCTACAGAAATGTTTTTGATAGATTTGAAAGAAGACATGGATTCTGATTTTAAAGTTATATAAACAATCTTATTTATCATTATCTGAGAGATACATGTAGAGAGATTTGGGTTGTAAAATAAAAAGAGATGAAAAAAAACTTAAAAAAAAAAACAAGTAAACTAATGGGGAAAACATATCATATTGATTTTTTAATAAAAGAAATAGGGTTGAACCATATGGACCTTGCGTTCTGCAGGCTTTCAATTATATCTAGAAAAACTCTCTACCTTAGGTTGTGCTAAATAAAGATATAAATTATCATGATCGACTCAGAATTTAAAATGAAAACTAACAATATTGTAGAGTCAGAATCAATAAGGGTGTAATTATTCAGATAGAGGTCACACTCAATCATGTCAAATATTTTAAGTTATACAATGTACTTCCAAACTCCTCAATTCTGGTGTTACTGGCAGATGCCAATATTCATTCTGAATGTTGACAATTTTGCAAGAGAGATTGGAGAGGCAGTAGAATCTTTTCTTTTTCTTTTTAAGGGGATTTCATCCGCTGCTACCCATTTACAGCTGGGTGGACTGAGGCAGTGACTATTAGGTTTCTTGACAAAGGAAATGCCTCGCTGTCACCAGGACTCAAACACCTGACCTTCGGATGAGGAGACCAACAGTCTAACCACTGATGCAGTTTCTTGGTTGAGATGTCAAGTAGCCTACTGGTTGAAGACTAGTTCTCGACGAGTACCAGTTGTTGCCAATTGACCTTTTTCACAGTAAAGATGCAATATTCATTTACAACAAATTATCTTCTGACAAGAAGAAATTGTTGTCAGCGTAACATGTAATATAAGTGAATTTCTTTTCCCTCTTAACTGTGAACAGGGATGGTTCGTGAGAATTGGTACTTGGCAAGAAATGGTCTCTAACCAGTATAGCTCTACTGGTTAGAATCCAATTTTCACCTAGTACCAGTTCTCGCCAACCACCCTGGTTCACGGTAAAGACAGAAAGGAAACCCTTCTAAATTACAAATTATGTTGACAATTCCTCTTTTATTCAGAAAGAAATTTGTTATATCCTCTTTTCTCCTAGATTCGTGCATCTTAATAATAACACCCGTGTGTACATTGATAAAAAGTGAACATCAAAATATTTACTTGATTTTCTATTGCAGAGTTATGTTATCTAATGTAAAATAAACAAAAAGTAATCATTATCGACGAATTTATTTCAAAATTTTACTCTAAAGTGCAATGGTGTGGCCAGTCTAATTCTGACTAGAGTCTCTCATTGTATTTGTGCATCTGATTGAGCGAGCTTATTTGGGGTTATTACAAAGAATTTGTCCCATTCTTTTTTCTCATTACTATCTTTAACATATAATTAGTCCTCATGATAATTTTCAACCCTAAGATTTACACAAGTTGCAGATACAGAGGTTATTTTCAAAGATGGTATGACAAAGTTTTAGGGAAGTCGGTAATTTCTTTAAATTCATTAAAAAGTTGATTATACTGGAAAAGAAAACATAAATCAAAGCCTTTTCTTCATTTTTCACACAAAGTAATATACTCCAACGCCGTATTTTCGCAGTAATCGAATTTTTGCATAACGCTTGCTAAGTTGGATGTGAATTGATGCACATTTTGTAAACAAACCCTGAACATGTCTACCAAATCAAGAAGATCAACAGTGTCTTGAATTTTTATATGAAATCAACAAAAATATCAAGGTTTTTCAAAAATCGGCATGATGTTCCATCATTCAGCCACCCCCCTTTACAAATTACCTCCATTTTCTTGTTTTTAAAATTGTAAACACAATGCAACTTTGACAATTCATGACCCATAGACACCAAGGAATGTAAAAGAACGAGAAAATCTAATGCTCGGACTTTATTTAATTCTTTTGAGAAAAACTTTGTCAACTACAGTGGAAATATGACATCCTGACTCAATATTGTGCTCATGACTGTGGTCAACATCCAGAAGCATTTTCAGCTAATAATTTTCTAGAAAGACCCCTTAAATTTTGTTGACTGATAGCTCGAGGAACATGCTTGTAATGCATAGTATTTTTTTTCTTAATTTGTTTTTGATTTGACGCCCATATTTTATTGACTAGATTGCACAGTGAAAAGACGAAGAGCCATGATACTTTACACAATTTTTACAAAAGTCCTCATATTGGAGATTTGACATGCACAAATCCAATGAGAAGGCACGAATTGATGAGAAACAGGGATAAGTAAAAATTGTGTCTTCACTGGTCAACTCGGCCCATTTTCAACTCGGCCCAACTTATTACTTGGCCCCAATTTCATTTTACGCCAAAGCCTTCTTATTTTTGGTTATTTATTACAAATACAAAAGTATTCAATCTTCATTCAGTTACAAGGAAATTTACTTATGCATCAGAAAATTAATCAAAGCACTGAAAGTATTGATAAGTTGGAATACGTTCAAGAGACGGTGACATCATGCCACTAACGAAGCTAACGCCTCCCGCCCACCGCCCAGATGATCACATAAAACATCTCGACTTTTGACTAAAGAATTCAACAAACCACGTTAAAAATTTACGCAAGGTCAGGTGACCCGGAACATTTTGTAAAAATTTCATCCAAATCGGTCCGTAATTGGCGGAGGAGTTGTGTTTACAAGATTATTCAAATGAAGGCCTCTTTTTCCATGACAAGGCTAATATCCACCAAACCGTGACAATATGCACTAGGTCAGGTGACTAGGATCTTTCTGTGAAAGTTTCATCCAAATCGGTCCATAAATGAGGGAGGAGTAGCGTTCTCAAGATTTTTTTTCATGAAGGCCCCTTTTTCCATGACGCGACTGAAACTCACCAATCCGTGACTTTACGCATAAGGTCAAGTGACAAGGATTAATCTTTGAAAGTTTCATCTGGCGGTCCATAAATGAGGGGGGAGTTGCGTTCGAAAAATATTTTTACATGAAGGCCCTTTTCCATGACGCGGATGAAACTCACCAAACCGTGACTTTATGCGCAAGGTCAGGTGACTACGAACATTCTGTGAAAGTTTCATCCAAATCCGACTAGAAATTTTGGATGAGTTGTGCTCACACGAAAAGTGGACGTACGTACGGACGGACAGGTAGACGGACGGACAGGTGGACAGACGGAGAAGATGACGCCAATATACGACTGCCTCCAGCTGCGTATAATAATGAAATCCGAGAAATACTTTGTCTGCATTGTCTAAATCGCAAAATTCAAGACTAGCCTTTAGGTAATGCAAATGTATGCTTAAATTAAACGATACGACATGCTTCTTGAAAGCCAAAAATGTTTCTTGAAAGTCAATTTTAATTGTATGATTGCGATACGATCGAATTTCGGTCGTAAGACCTTATATTATTTAGTGAATTTATGTCTAAACAATTTTAAAGAAAATGGACAAAAGCAGAAAGAGAAGATAAATGTTTGCCTACACACCCGTAATTTAGAGTGAGTGATCAAATGTAGATTTTGTCTATAAAGGTATAGACAGAATTGACCTTTGATCTATAACATAAACTTGTGAATCTATACCTTCATCGATCCTTGTTGCGTCCACCATCACGTGAAATTGTCGCTCGATTTGGAAATGGGGTTCCGTTTTTTGAGAAGTAATAAAAAGAGAATATTTGCTAGATCTGGTTTTTAATACAGTTAAATGATATGCAGATTTTGCTCGTTTCTAATGATGGTTGACGGAACAATTAGATATAAAACATTTGAACTACAGTATTTTGTTGAAGTGTGTAAAAAGTTCGTTCAGAAAGAGAAACTAGACCTCTAAAAGAAGCTATAACATAATTCTACGAAAATCAGGTCGCGACATTACCAATTAAGCAGATCACGTGATTGGCTTGTGCTTTTGCCACAATTCTACAAAAAACAGGTCGCGTATTACCAAATAAGCAGATAACGTGATTGGCTAGTGCTATAGTCAATAGCTTTCTTTATTGGACTTGACTTATCACATGATTTCCAAATATAGGAATGCAAACATGTGATACTAGTAAATTCTTACGCAAGTTTCAATGAATTAAGTTTAAAACATAAATTAGTGTGTTAATAATTTACATGACGTGATAGTTGTGTAATTGTTCAACATTATTAGTTCTTGATGAAATAAACCGTATGTCTATGTCAAGTTGAAATATACAAAATAGTCTGGAGTCTATTCACATCCTGTTCACGTGATATGTGTTATCAAAAAACCCGAAATAAAATTATCTTGTGTTCATTTTGCGGTTTTGTTAAATCTAAGTTGGAATTGCTCCGCATTCCAACTTAAAAAGTTGATATAAAATTTTGTGATCATTCTTAAGAATCGTACATAATCAAACAATGAATCGATTAAATATTTCTAAAAAGACAAAAAAATTTAGATTTGAAATAATACTGGTTAGAGACCAATTATCGCCATGTACCAGTTCTCGCCAAACACCCTGATTCAAGAAAAAGACAGAAAGGAAACCCTTCTAAATGACAAATTATGTTGACAACAACTTCTTCTATTCAGAAAATACTGTGTTGTAAATGAATATTGCGTATTTGCTGTGAAAATGGTGTGTTGTCGAGCACTGGTTCTTGGCGAGAATTGGTCTCCAATCAGTAAAGATAAACCAAGTAAGGTAAAGAAGCATCGTTTGTACAAAACCTGTACATTTCATGAACAATATTATCTATGTCACTTTAGTCTATATATTGGGGATGAGTTGACCGGGCTGAGTTATTTGAAGGGCCTAATTGACTGGTAACCATGAAAATAGTCTGTTGGCAAGATCTGGTACTTGGCGAGAATTGGTCTCCATCCAGTAAGGAACGCACCTCTGCATAAACAAAATTCGACCTCAAAATAATATGTATGGTAATTTGCCCAGTTTTCGTGGAGGACTCTAAATTCGTGGTATTCCGGATAATCTTATGTCATTCTTAAGCATGCGATGTCCACGCGCTATAATTTTGTCGTTTGTGCGTTCTCAACGAACACCCTACGCCAACTTCATTCGCATCTAATCAAGTAAAGAAAGAAAATGCAGCATAAAATGGTAAGAAGATGACAGACTTATGATTTACGCAATGAATCAAATAGGCAGAGGTACTTGAGATGATCTTATTATTATATCAGCCACTGTATTCTTTTTAAAACAACTTTTAATCATTCACAAGGAATGCTTAATTTAAGAAGTGCCCAGTTTTTGGAGGAAAATTTAGAAACAAGGAAATTGTCATTGATTTATTAAACGACCTACGAAATCTGGAGCCTCAATTCTGATGCCGTCAGGGGTCAACAGCTTATCCAAAATGATTGAAGCACTGCCATACTCAAAAATGGATCTAAATAAACTCGACGCGTTCCAAGTCAAGTCGCTGAAACAGATTCAATACCTACCAGATAGAACCTCAAACAGCGCTTCATTAGCCTGGTTAGGAATCCCACCCCTTTCTGTCACTATCCACAAGAATACCATCAATCTCCTATACAGAGTACTGCAAAGTAAAGACTCTATCGAACATTCCATAGCTGAGAGACAGTTAGCGGTAAAAACCCCTGATGATAAAAGCTTCTTCTCCACTTGTAGGAACCTTCTTGCCAAATATGGTCTACCCACAGCCTATGAAATACATGGAAACCAGCTGGACAAAAATATATGGAAGAACATACTACAAAGTGCCATAAACTCTTACACCGAGAACCTATGGGCTGAAGATATCGTGCAGAAACCAACCCTCAAGTACTTAAATCCGTACTCTGTCAAAGTAGGGAAAGCCCATCATATCTACTCTAGTGTCAACTGTAACATACAAGACATAAAAAAGGCAGAAACAAAGGCCAGACTCCTCACTGGTACCTACACATTACAGGCAAACCGGTCAGCTTTCAACCAGTACAAAGTCAACCCCATCTGCAAACTCTGCAATTCAGAACCAGAAACTAGAGAACATTTCATAGGGAACTGCCCCTTCACTGAGAATATCCGTGACTCCTACAAATCTAAACTGAAGAAAGTCATATCCCCGGCCTATGAGCAGAAGACTGAAGAATTACTGAACAACCCCATCCTGCTAACCCATCTTACTCTAGATTGTACCCATCCAGCTTTAGGAGAAGTCAAACTCGACCAATCATTGGTCAAGCAAATTGAAGACTTATCCAGGCATTTCATATGGAAGCTACACAGAACCAGATCAGAACAACTTTCCCAACATGCCCTCTAACTTAAGATACAAATCCTCCGCGACGTAAATAGATATATCTAATCAATCCTCAGTGTAATTTGGCACAACTTAAAAAGCAGTGCGTATTAGAGGTAGTTAACCTTATAATTTATACGTCTTGTCTATAGAGCACAGACTTTTTAACCTTTTAATCCTCCATAAACTTATTTTAGTGTTTTTACGTGTCTTATAATTCACTATTGTGTTTGGATTTTATTACGGGAAATTCCACCCGTGTGCTCCGACAATCAACGGAGGAACTGACAAACAACAACAATGGCTTCCAATGTAAACAATAACACGCAATTGACATAGATGTAGGTAAGTTATAAAATAACAAATATTTTCAACCAAATATGTTGCAGATAAATCCAAATAGCTTACATATTTTTTTGAAAATGGGCACCTACTTTTTTATGTATTTTTCTTATGTCTCTTTTATAAGTTTTGTAAACTTTCAATTTGGAAAAAATAGAATGGTCACATAAAATCAAACCATTTCATCTTGCCATTTAACCTCTCAGTTTTAATGTCATGTGACTGTCATGTAGTTGCTGCTACTATGAAGGGTTGAAATTTTTGGTTGAAAATGGCATGTTTCTTATATTTTTCTACTATTTTTTTCTAAGTAGACTAAGGTAATCAAATATCTATAGCAAGGATATCTTCACTTTTGAAATATTTGACTACTCAAGCTCGTGATCAATAAATATATATGATTAAATTTAAGATTTATAATTGGAAAATATGAGGATACACAAAATATTACCGTCTGATTTAAGTGATTTGCAAATGTACCGTTTCTTTAGCAGAATTTCCAGTCCAGAAATATGAAACTTCAATAACAATTTTCAAATTGTTAGTTTAAATTTGTTTTGTGTCTGAACAGGAAGAAATGAAGATAGACAATCACACCAGGAATCGTATTTCAAAAATAACTCATTTACACAGTTCATTTTCATGTCCTTCTTTACCAGCAGCCTATTTTATAAATAGGACGAAAACATATGACCCCTAATTTTCATTAACAAAAATCCTGACAAATATCAAACAGGATAAAAACCTGTCAAACTTATTTATTTAAAATAAGAAACATGGTAATCATCAAATATGATCATATTTAGAACATTTATGCAAGATTTTTCTATTGATAAGAGTTTTAGTACAAATGCTAATGAAAATTCCTTATTAGAACGAAAACCCATACACGTATGATCCACGAAAACTGGGCCAACCATCATAAAATGAAATGCTAACGTAAAGTGCCCTAAAGTCGTCATATTTAGCTTTTCAAACACTACTTGTACCTAAAGTCGTCAGATAACTGTTTCCCTGCTTAGTTTATATTAAAACGGAACCATTCATGCATATTTCTATATATAAATATTTATTCTAATATTTAAAACGTGTAAGATATTGGTAAAGAAAGAAGGCGGGAGTCATGCTGACGACTTTTGGACCTGGTAGACCTAAAGTCATCACGACCAGGTTCCTATAGTCGTCAATAGTTCCAAAAGTCGTCACAGACTATAAGCCTGTAAAAATAGTCAAACTTACAATAAATGAACACTGTAAAACGTGCTTAATTTTTATTTCTAGGCAATGATGCAACATCGCTCTCAAAGCAAGGGTTACAATACGATGTGGGAAAATTAGAAACAAAAATATACACTTTACCTAAGTATAACCCTTTACCTAAGTATAACCTATGTGTGATAGCATCTTCAGGCTTAAACGAGTGAAATGGTAGTATTTTTGCGAGCCTTGAAACTCATTGATAGGTGCTCCAGCCACCGCAATGTGACTAAAAGATTGATCAAAGCTTCGTTAATCACATTTATATAAACAAAGTCTCGTCCAAATCAAGTGACCTTCGGTATCTCGATTTATGATTACTAAGCATCAAAGTTTTGTCCTGGTCCAAATTAAAAAATGCAGACGACAAATGAAGTTATATTCTAATAGGAATATGGTTGAATTAATTGAGAAAGTGCTGGAAACAGATAGTTTTGTGGTTCATGAGCTGCACTGCTGACAAAGGCCCTTTGCATCGAGTCATTACATAAGAATCCTTAAATATATTCAAACTATCGGTGAGTTATATTTCAAGGATCATGTGGAGCCTTCAAAAAACACTAATGAAGTATGGCACTGACATTTGCATTTGGGCGGGGATTTATTCAAATCGTTTTTGATACCAACACCAATGCATTAAAAAAAAGCGATACGCTTATAATTTACACAAAAGATACATTTCTGAAAATATTCCCATATGATTTGTACTTGAATAATATTTTTTCTATCCGTGAATAATCCGTCCTAACCTTCGCCTCAAGTAAAATTATTTTTCCACCTGGGATACGTCATGTTTATTACGCTGACTGGGATTTTGTTTCTTATTGTATAACATAGCTAAGACGGAAATAAAAACAACAACAGCCTGATGCCACGAAAAACGAAAAAAAGAATATTAGGCCTACGTTACAAGAAATATGTGCTAGCTAATTTCATGTCCTTTTACAAGTTCTCTAACTGTATGGATTTACGAACATGTGATATAGTAAATTTCAAAGCAGCATACGCTAAATTCAAGTAGTGAACAACCTAGAGAATTTTTACCAATTTGGTTAATATACTACGGGAACGAATAAATTTCTTGATACAAATAGTATTTATATAAAAAAAAAAATCCACCCATATTATATAAATTCTTAAGAGTTGTATAAAGTATTTTGTCTTTATTTATTTTATTTTGGATTTATTGATCACGTAAAATCATTTTTAAAAGAATAAAATTGCACAATATATGAGAATTCACATCAAATCCACTACCCTTTAGTCAATAATGTTCTTCTTAAACACATTTACAAAAGACATTATCGCACATTTACACAAAATGATTTAATACAAATTTATTTTAATTCGACTGCACTGAAACGAGCGCCTTTCGAGGGTCGCTCTCGAAAATTCAATCCTGGTGTTTCAATACCCCGTAGAGAGAGACAGATGAATTGAGTGGGGCTTTGTTAAAAGTTCTGTCCGGTTTTGTTTTGTTCAATAAAGCTTTAAATTTGAAAGATAATGACTTTGAAATATTGCTTAGCAATATTGACCCTATCTTCAAAACACAGGGACTATTTTTACCGACATTGGATCACAAATGACGTTGATGATTGAGTCTCAATGACGTTAATAACGTTTTACATTTTTTCAAGCTCCATGCGACAAAGCTTAGTAAAGTTTTGCATCAGAGCCTTTCTGTATTGATAACCCAATATGAAAACACTAAAAAGGTTGGTAGATTTTTTTTTACCTTTCAGAAACGCTATTTTCATTTTATCATACGTAGTATGTTTTTGCAGGTTTTTTGTTAGATCATAAAATAAAGACGTTTTCTGCCATTTTTGGATTAATGAAGCACGCATTTAATTAATCATGAGTTGTAAATGAAGTATGCATTGTTTACCTGAATTCAAGGGTTCATCTGGCCGCATTTTTAACGACCTTAGTCAGAACAGCTAAACAAACGTTGTGTTGATCCCTTTACTTTTTTTAAGAAAAAGATGTGCACAAAGCCATTAAGGTGGATACTGTATACAAGTATGCATAATATATGTTTATCAAACTCTATCCTCGCTTGGATTTGAGCGAGTTGAAACTAGTAGACAATCTAACGAGCTAATTATTACGGCGTTTTATTCTAAGATGGCAGATCAAAGTTTTACTAAACCACAGTAGATCGGAATGTTTAATAGTCTACTTTATAATAATGCACATTCCTCCATGTTCAATTTCTCATAAAAAAAGATCTTACCTTATTTGCATATACGCGAAAAAAGACAAGTATTTTGTCGATAAGTATATAAAAGGGATTTGTCCATGCAACAAAACCAAGCGACGGTAGCGCTGGAACTGTGGGCCTTTATCATGTCAAGAGCCGAGCGCCAATACCACTAGGTCATCGAGAAATTTATTCTAGAGCATGTTTTTCTTTTTTTTTTTAACGTCTTTACTGTAGCATGTAACAATATAAGCGATGATTAGTTAGTTATGAAACTACTGCTTAGTTCTCTCAAGGTTCTTTTCCTTGATTGATGTAAAGCACCGACACACAGGGCCTTGGCTTAACACCTCATCCGAAAGACAATTAATGTGTGCTAGTGTGCTTGCTCGGGAATAGAATCCATGATATCGGACTTCATATCATTAACTTTTGAAGTCAGGTGCTCTTAACTGAGCTAAATTGGCTGACTTATTGATTCTAGAACCAGATCAGTTGATGTATGTCCTAAACTCGTCATCTTGGACCTAAAGTTGTCATCAAGATTCAAGTTAGTTTATTGAGTAAATACCTATGACCAAGTTATAAAGAGAAGTCATACGTTTAGAAAAATATATGATTTGAAAGTCGGAGTTATCCCTTAAATTGTTCACGTGGTGGTTTGTTTACATTCAGCTTTCGCGCAACAGCACATGTCTTTTCCTAACAACTTCGCGCGTTTCCATTTCTAGTGCGAAAAACAAGAGTTTGGGACACTGGGCGTTTTTTCAGTTTATTGTAAAAGATATTTAATGCCAAAACAGTAAAAATGAAACGAAAATCATTAATCTATCAAATAATGACGTTTAGTCTTTCTTGAATTCAATGGATATGACAGAAAACGAGGTCACAAAAAATTGACGACAATGGGATACTGACGACTTTAAGGCACTTTACGACTTTAAGGCACTTTACCTTAGTGAATTCTTTTAAGTTGGCAATTTTACCCTGAAGCTTTTGAATGATATCTTGGTGTTGAACCAAGAATTTCATAAAAAGTTGTCATTTCCTCTAGTCTGAGATATCTTCTTCGATAGTTAATTGAATTATTATTGTGAAATGAATCAATCCTGTTGAAATCTTTGCTGTTGTCCTGACGTCATTAACCGTAAGAACACAAAACGTGCATTTTCCCGGAAAAAAATGTATCATAATTGAATTCTTTGCACTTCCGGTCTTTCAATTTGTAAGTTTTTCTATGGAATTTTAGCTCAAAAAGACCCATCAAACCGAATATAAAGTGATTAAGTGTTACCTAAACAATTGATCATCGATATCTCTGTTTCCATACACACTCAAAATCTTGTCCTGCAGGTCAAATTCCACTTGTCCGTACTCGGGACCCGAAGGATCCCGTAAGAGGACCGCCATATTTGTTGCTACAAACAAATTGGCAACGTCTGCTTGATTAAATTTGTTCGGTCGAATATAACCGTTGTGCCACAAATTTAATCGAACAAAACTGATGTTTGACCCATTTTCCAGGAAAACCTGCCTAAATGATAATAAATTCTACAATAGACATAAAATGTAAAAACTCGAACTGTTCAAACATAAACATTCATAGTTTATTTTTCATTAAACAAGATAAAATGTTATGAATTATTTCAAAAAAAGAATAAGATCTAGAGCCTTTAGTATTACCCACTACCATTACGCAAAATACGCATATGCAATGGTTTCTTATGTAAACAATTATCGTTTGATGGTTCATGCATTGTAACTACAGCTTATACAAGTTGAAGTTACGATGTTTTGATCAACCTTGTTCATGTACAATTGACAAAAATACTTTTCGTTCTCTCCCCCCCCCCCCCCGCTGCTCAACATATCGCTTTTATTCTAGCCTAGATAACTCCACCCGACACTACTCAAACTACTTGATTACAGCTCGTCAAAACTTGAAGTCGGTCGGGTGTCACAAGTTCACTAAAATGCGCCGGACCTGAGACAAGGTGAAACGTGGACAGCGAGTAATGATAAAGTTATATTGACAAGTGTGTATCGAAGTCCCTATGCGTCCATTTTGTTTAAAACATACGTGAATATTGCGTTAGTAACAAATTTCAATTACTCGATTTTTTTCATATGGTTTTGGCTCTGAAATACAATTTGTATGATAAATTCATAATTTTCAAACCATATTGACTGCCATTTTGGTATGAAGTTCAAAAGAAAAATAAGCTTTATGTGGATTGAAGAAAACATAAGTGAATAAATGTGGGGAAAAGCTTCGAGTGTTTCACTTTACCTCGGTCTCTCGTACTTTTTAGCTCGATGTCTACCGTAAGACTAAACAAAAAAAAAAAAAAAAAAAAAAAAAAAAAACAGACCTCAGCTTTATGTACCGTTTATTCATACGCCTATTTACAGTATCAATACCGTAAGTTCACTAATTCGCTTGCATACGCTACTCATTCGGCGATAAACGTTCCGTTGGCGGTGACATACGCTAGTAAACGTTCGCGCACGGTTTGTATCCGCTCAAGGTATACGCTGGTCATGCGTTATACTAGCGGTACCGCTTACGCTGGTAATTCGGCTAAGATGAGATTGCTGGTTATATGCTGAACCGTTCGCTAATTAGTGCCATTGAAATGACAGACCTGGTTCGAATACGCACGCAGTCAGATATGATAACCCTTTTCCCAAATTAACTATAATTTTGTTATTATGAAAGAAAGAGACAGTATAAAAAATATGATTGCCTCCTTAATTTCTTGATTATATTATTTTGTATTGGCATTTATTTTTCCTTATCAAATCTCTCATAGTCATCTCTTTAACTTTCATGGAATCAATAAGCTGTTTTTACCTATTCAAGCTGAAGTCACATGTTCTTATCGTCAACTTATCATTTTTTGTTTCTCTAACGCAGCGACTGAATGTCAAACTTTTTTTCGTTCATGTCATTTTTAAAATGCTAATGATATTATTACCATTTTTTCTTTAATGTATTTTATCGCTTTCCATTTATCTTATTAATTTCTTTTTACGGAATTCTTCACCCTCTTTTTTATTTCATTTTCCTCTATAGACCATCAGACACAGACAGAGATCGAGAAAAGAGGAATTCGACCAATTCAAATGTTTTTCGTAGGCTGCTGAGAAAAGGGAAATCACTTGATGCAGAAAATCAAACGAAAAAACAAAAAAATAAATAAATAATAATCATAATAATAAACACTTTGCTTTACAAGTCTCTGACCTCACACATATAGCTATATCTGGTCACTCATCACAACAGCGTATATTTTGTTATTTGAATGTAGTGTTCGCGTATTTTTGATCTATAAATGGAAGTGGGTTCCGA
This sequence comes from Fragum whitleyi, assembly GCA_948146395.1. NCBI lineage: Eukaryota > Metazoa > Mollusca > Bivalvia > Cardiida > Cardiidae > Fragum > Fragum whitleyi. The sequence continues at coordinate 23,511,456 of OX411556.1, forward strand.
ATATCAATGAATTAACAGGAATATTAAATGAGCGACAGGTCAATAATGTTTCACATAGACTATGAGCCAGTATACACCCCCCCCCCCCGGGGGGAATTTTAGGGACTATGTTTTTTTGAAAGCCCAATGTCTAACGATTATATTCTGAAAGTCTGCAACTTGGCTGTTGGGGCTTTTCGGAGTTATTGAGGTCGAAGGTCAACAAGTGGACTTTTTCTAAGAAAGAATAAATGAGCTGGACTTGAAATGGTATATTCAACTATCTTTTCATGAAATTGAGCAGGAAATGGTTCTAGATGAATCACTAAATATTTTTCTGCTGGGAAATTTCATTTTAGGGTAATTTTATGATAAATTATAATGAAATCAAAGTACTGAAAGTACTGAAATCGGTTCATATATAAGAGATTAAACCATAGACAATAGGCCATTTAAGACCAAAGGAGGATTTTTTCCTTATATTTTCCCATCAACTTAAACAATATTTTGCCTGAAGGTAATTTGTATCATTTGTCATTTGATTTCTATTGTATTTGTTGGTTTTAAAGCTTAAGTCAGCCAGTGCATTTAAATGAATATTATATATTTACGTAGATGCATTGAAAGGAAAACTTGTGGTTTTTTTTTTAAGTTTCTACGAATAAAAGAACATTTTGAGGCAATTTTAACAACTAAAAATTATTGAAAGTATCAACTGTGGCAGCTTTGAGAGTAAACTGCATCTTCATAGATTTAATCAAAGAACTGAAATGACTGTATATCTTTGCTTATATACATGTTCAAACATAGGGAATACGCTTTTTCATTCTTAAAAGTGGAACATCCCTTTTGCTGTCTTTTATATCTTGTGTTCCTTATAAAAGTTCATGTTGGTGTCAGATTGTGTCCACTGTAGTTGTGCTTTATATTAGTTTAGGTAGAGATATAAAAGCATTATATATTTACTTGTATGTATAATGAAAGTTTAGATAAAATGGGACAAAAGCTAGATTTTGCGTTTTTTTTGTTTGCATAAGCACTTAATCACAGTTTCTAATAATTAAAACAGTTACTCACTGTCATTTAAATATTGAATGGTTTAAGCTTTAAAGCACATAACTATTACTTTTTTATAGATCAAAGTACTGAAAGAACTGAATGTCAAAGATAAAAAAGAGACCAAATTTTTATCTCTTAAGAGTCAATTCCATTTTTCTTTAGTCTAACAACAGTTATCACAATTGTGTGAGTCTAGAAGGGGCCATGGGCTTTCTTGAATGTAAAATGGTATTCTTTCTAACCAACTCTTTGCCCATTAAGTGGACTTGATTATTTACAATATTCAAACCTTAATGGAAAAGTTATGTTTCCAATGGATATTCACATTGTTACATTTTGCAAACTTGTTTCTGATGTACTGAATGCTATTTTGTTTCTCAAAATTTGTTTTTGTAAAAACATTTCATCAGAAAATTCATATTTTGTTTCTGTGTCTTAAGGCATATAGCCAATATTTCTGGAAGATAACCACCATTTCCAGCAGGTAAAAAGCAAGGGGCCTGGTAGGTCCAGTAAATTGCATAGCTAGACTGAATATCAGTATTCAAATTTAAGTTTATATGAATCCTTTTGTGAAACTTTTTCATGAAAAATTATCATTTATATGGAAGCTGATCAAAATGATGACTACATCAGCTATAAATTAATACTATTGATACTTATTAAAGAGCTCACAAACATTTTTTTAAAAAGTCACACGTTTTCTTAAATCATTTTTTATCAATGGCTCTTTGAAGATTTTTTAGTTTACAATCCTTTTAATATGCTTTGTGTGTGGACATAAGCACCGTTAGCATAAAGATTTTTTTTTTTAGATTTATTTTTTTTTTGCTTACATTGCACACTAATCACCACAATTTACTCTTCAATCTAACAAAGATATGTTTATTTAATTTCTGAAATAAATTATCTTGTAAAATGAGGATAAACATTTTCAGTTTGGTAAGTGTGAATGAGATATATATTTGAGGCTTTTTGTTCATTCAAAAATTCTATAGTGAAATCTAAAACTCCAAATATAATTTTTTGTGGCCTCCCCACACTCTTTTCTTGCCAGATTTTGCATGCAAAATACTGTAAAAAGGTCTATTAAAATACGATAAAGCTCTCTTCCCCATGACTTTAATTTAATATAAGTGTTTGTTTTCTGTTTCTTACCAATTTTGATAATTTCATTAATGTATATATAAATAAAGTTCATACTCAGTGCAAATTAGTAATTACTTAAATTTTGATGAAATTCTCAGGTTATGTTGCAATACTGTTGATATTTTGAAACTGATGACACGAAATCCTTGTTAAAATAGAATTCTTGTTTTTTTACCTGCTTGACTCATTGTTCTCATACAAGGTTTTTTTTTTTTTTTTTTTTTTTTTTTTTCAAATCCCCTGTCCTTTTCAATCAAAATGTTAATTCTCATGACTTTATATTTGATTTAACTTAAATTTCATTTCATTTGTAATTCTAATGCAATTTTTACGATGTTGCAGGCTTAAAACAAAACATGAAGTTTTATGGAAACAAAGAGAAGTTTTGGAAAAGAGATGTTTACAGAAACTCTAGATGTATCTTTTCTCTAAGACGAAGGAAAATTCATTGAACATATTCCTATATCATTTTACAAACCACTCTTATAAAAGAGTATGTGATGACCATCAGTTTGAATTAGCATTAAGCTATGTCAACTGGTATCGTTATAAGGTTATAATGTTAAGAGATTGAATGGTTTACTATTTAGCACCCATTTTTATATCAATTTAGATATGATGCCCATTTTGTGTATGAAAACCAGTCATAAAATGCTAATTGTATTATGTCAATCCTCTTTGATCTGTTTCACTAATTGATGTAGGATATTTTCATCGTGGAAAAAAATCCTTGGTAGAAGACTTTTTTGTCAGATTTCAAAGCTTTCGGTACATTGCTTTGTACAAAATGAATCAAACAAATATACACAAATCAGTTCAAATCTGAATAACTTTTTAACTAGATTTAATCATGATGTTCAGAATATTGAACAAACCACAGAACTAACATTACTGACAAAGGGATGAGATATGCAATTAGGGTAATTTATATAAGGAAATAAAAGTAAATTGAACAAGATGTGTTTGTGAAACACGAATGGCCCGTAACGGCATTTTTTTTCAAAGTTTGACCTTGACAGATGACCTTGACCTTGTCACATGACCTTGACTTTGGTACCAGCGGATGCGGATCATTAAGATCTATCATCCTGCCAAATATTAGCTTTGTATCTTGAATAGGCTTGAAGATATTGGCAAGGTTAAGTTTTCGGGTTAAGTTTTCGGACAGACGGACGGACGGACGGACAGACGGACAGACAGACAGACGGACGGACAGACAGACAGACAGACAGACGGACATGAGTAAAACAATATGCCCCCGATCTATCGATGCTGGGGTATAAAAAGAAATTCAAGATTTTAATGTGCAAATCATAATTTGGTACTTTCAGTGCTTTGAATTTCAAAATATAAACCTGTTCTCTTAAAAAATGTCTTGAAACTTTTATGAATTTGATTCACCTGTTCATTGAATTGAATCATGACGTTCAGAATATTGTACAAACCAAATAACAAATATTGCTGGCAAAAGAGTGAGACATTACTTAACAAATGGAGTGAATTTGTCACAAGTGCCAGATTTTTTTTTATCAATTATGGAGAAAAGCTAAAGTAAGCAAAACTAAAAATTGAGTTTCAAATTATTCAATTGTATAACAATTATAAGTAAATTTGGATTGATTGGGAAAAAAAAAATCTTGTTTATATTGTGTTAAAACCTTTTAAATAAAATAGTCATATTTTGGTACTTTCAGTGCTTTAATTAGCTAAAATTAACCAATATGTTTACAGTTGGCTTGAACCTTTTTTGTAACTGTGTATTTTATCGAATGATTACATGCTGAACATGATCATTCCAAATTATAAGCATCTAATGACAATAAGTTGTACTGATATATATTAGTATAGTTATGATACTGGCATACTCAGGCCATTATAGTAATCACATATTGGGCACATTTAAGCAAAAAATATTAAAAAAAATTGTTTATATGCTTAAAGGTATCATCCAGCATGTCTAGACTAATATAATTATTGGAAAAGGAAGCAGAAAAACCTTTTAAATCATGTAAAATCTATATAAGCAAAAAACTTCGGTTTTCAGTACTTTCAGTGCTTTGATTTGCTAAGAATAAACCTAATATGTGCTTAAATGCCCTGAAACTTTTCTTTTTATATATACCTTTAAGAATTATGTAATTTAAAATATAATTAACATCAAATAAAAACATGTATTGACAAATGGTGAAATCTGAATAAAAGTATAGTTATAGCTTTGGCTTGATCATGCCATGGCTTTAATCAGTTTTTGAACAAAATTCAAGCAGGAAATGTCTATTAAACTTTGCTTGTAGGCTTCAAGGTATCCTCTAGCATGCTTAGAATAAAAGAAAATATTGTTAAAGACAGAAAAAATCTTTTTAAATCTTGATAAAATCTTTATTAGCAAAGAAAATTGTTGATTTTCGGTACTTTCAGTGCTTTGATTTGCCCAAAGCCTCTCTGAAAATCACACAAATGTGTTTAATTTTTGAAATAATGTTTTGGGTATTGAATTATGTTGAAAAAGGTCCAAAGAAATTATCAAATCAACAAAATAAATATAATTTTCTGACTAAATGTATAGATTTAAATTAGTGTGCACTGGGTGACCTTTGACCTCAATAATTCCTAAAAGCCCCAACCGCCAAGTTGCAGACTTTCAGAATATACTTGGTAGACATTGGGCTTTCAAAAAATCATAGTCCCGAAAATTCCCCCTGAGGGGGGAGGAATCACCCTACTGGCCCATAGCCTAACAATACAACCTTAAAAAACCCTACCTTTCGACTGTCAACACAGGATACTAAAAATAGTGACAGTCAATAGTGGAAAATGTACAGAAACTATTTGAATGGTTAAAAGATGACTATATTTCTTATTTATGGATATATGAAACCAAATATCTAATCACACTGTTTAGACCACGCTTGAAGCAAATCGACCAATCACAGAACAGTATTTCAAAAATATATATCTCAGATACAACTCCGAGCGTTGTATTAGAGTTTTATTATTTACTGCGACTGTGAACTTGGAGTGTGAACTGTGAACAAAAAGGGGTCGTCTCAAAAGGAACTTGTGCACAGTACGATATTTCTTTTGGAGGACTCGCAGATCATAAGCATACTTTTTGTGACAATGAGTTTTGCTGTTATACAACTTTTAAATCACTCCCAGTTACTTAAATATCAAGTACTTTTAGAAATTGCTGAGAATAATCTGTTAAATTGCTGTTGTGAATGTTAAAGATATCCTACCAGAGACAATAATGAAGATGTTATTTGAAAAAAATTCAGACAGAAGGCTTTGATATTCTTTTTTTTTTCAAAATGAAGTTGAAGAATCAAAACCCATTTACTGGCGCCTCTTCAGGTCTACTAAGGCAACGCAACTCAATAGCTAATTTGCAATGTAATTTCTTGCGTTTTTTTTCTGAAGATAACTAAGATGTGTGTCAAAAGTATTAAAGTGTTGTGTTTCACTTAACTGTATTAAATGACTTTGAACTAATTATAATTGCACGGACACGTTCTGCGAACAAGGTCTCAGTGATTTCGTCTGTCATTTCGTAGGAACTCAAACTGTGTAAATCAGTTTTCGAAATATTTTTCATGCAATAAAACTGAATCATCCAGATAGTGCAATTCTGATTATTGATCTTGAATTACATCTCTAAAGGACAGAGTAGAGTGACTTTATCCATTTGAAATATTCACAGACGTACATGCAATTTGGAACTTTAACGCTTTGAATAGTTGAAATTGTTAGAGGTAAATATATCTATAATTTCGATTTAACCTGATAGACTTACATTGATAGATTGAATGGAGTTTAACGCCGCTTTCAACATTTTGTTCAGTTGTATCGCGGCGGCTGGAGCACCTAACAATGGTTTCCTAGTAATCCTCTCACCAGTACAACCATTACATCCTTTCATAGCCTCCAGCTGCTATCTCTCATAGGTCCACGATTTTCAACCCATTGGTGAGAGACAAATAGTCGGCAAGAATGAGTGCCGCCGTCGGGGATCGAACCCGGGACCTCTTGATTGTCAGTCCGACGCGCTACCAACTGCGCTATGACGGCGGCCCTGATAGACTTACAACCTTGTATCTAATTGCTCTAGTTTGTATCTATTATTGGGAAGGATTTTTTCGGCGAAACGATAAGGAATGCGATCCCTTCGATATTTCTGGAATCTAACTTAATTGTATTGTATCTTTAAAAAAATAATCATGAACCAAACCTTTATTATGTTCCCTTTGTTGTTAGATCAGTTAACCTCTAAATAAATCAATTCTAAATGGTAGGCTTTGATATCTGCAAACTAGTTGGAAGTGATACATCGATTCGAAAATAGGAGGGAAAACTAATAGAAAAAATGCAGAACAAAGAACAGCAGGCAATTATTACTGTTTAAGAAAAAGTCCTGCGTTCAGAAACACTAAACGGTGCAATCAGTTTGTCAATTTTAGCCCGCTTTGCACGTGCACATGCGTACACAGCGGGTAATAGATGGCAACCTGTTCGTACAGTTATGCCATCCTGAACAGCGGTCAGCTGATGTTAAAAATGAGGGGAAAATATTCCTAGGTTCATCGATTGCACGACATAATATGAGGCAACAATGCTTTAAACTTTCTGAAACTACGAAGATATAAATTGTATGGCAGCATAAACGAATCCACATTTTGTTGCAATTCTTCGTTTTTACGTGTGAAATATGTGAGATTATTTTGTATATCTTAGTTTTTGACAAATAGACAAACAACGTTTTATTTTAGAGTGCAAGATTCTTAATTATTTACGTATGTTCGGGGAGTAAGGTACGTGGATGCGAGCACTCGTGTATATGTATATAAAAACTGATTAGGCCTAACCTTAAATATGTATTCCATCTAGATGACGCTGTTTATAATGAATTAATGATGTTAAATTATCTTTATTAGCATGTGACTTAGAGCGTAAAACTCAATATTTGTTTTGCTTAGCCTTACTCGATGAGAACATTTCGAGATTACCCCCTTAGTTTGTTCACACTTCACTGTTCACAGTCATTGTCGAGTTAAATGATAAAACTCTATTTACAGATATACAATAGTAGAATGTCTCGCACGTGAATCTCGTGGCCGAGTCATCTCAAAAAGATGACAAACGTTTTATATGACCGGATTTTTATCCAAAAGACTTTAGTCTTTGTCCTACATTATCATCCAATCAGAAGGCTTGATTTTCAAATTTTTTGAAGGTTTATTTTCTATAAACTTTCCAGTCCAGGTTTATATTGATCATTATTTCATTTAAACGTCGAGGTTTATTTGTGATTCCACGCATGCGTACAGACTAGAACTACCCCTTTAGAAATATGCAATGACCACGTGATTAGTACACGTGAAAATCGTATAACTCGTGCACATGTTGTATAACGAATATCCTATGTAGATTTTTATCTGGCAGGGCTTAGATTACCATGTCGATTCTCTTATGGAACGACGACTTTTCTACTTGCCTGTACTTTTATTCAAGAAAAGTAACCCTAACTAATGGGATCTACTTGAACAGTGCAATATATCCTATATTTATTTCTTAGCGTTAATTCCAATAAACTTCTAGTTTAATTACTTTTGGTCGCTTTCTAAATTTGGCAAAATCTCATTTCATGATCAGCTATAGATGAGGCGTTTTATAGTCCACCAAAATTAACAAAGACAATTAACTTAGTTGGTGACACAAGAAAACGTCCACGAATTGGGGTCATTGTATGTGCATATATCCAAGGTGTGGTGGACTGTATAGCATCTTTTTTCTCAACAGAATAGTATAATCTGCTAAGTTGTTTATGTCTTTAGATTGCCCTTCATACATAAGTTCGTAAACAATTACTGGCACATTTATTCAATAAAGGGACCTTTTATTACATACGATGATACGGTATTTTATTCTTTCAAAGAAACATACTAAACGGAGTGAAAAGTATTAGATCTTCGTTCATCTATGTTGCCGAGTAAATAAAACCAAATTATACTTCATATTTATCTTCTGTAATTGCTCTTTATAAATACTCAATATTTGCGTGCATATTTCAACAACTCCATATTTGGAAAGAGTAGGGCGTCTACTTGTAATAAATGTATCCGTCTTATTCCGTTTAAATCGTGCAATATGATGCCAATAATATAAAAGGCGGGAAAAAGACTAAGTCAGTTAAACGCTAATAATTGAAAATTAAACGATTTAAACAGCCTCAGTCGGTCGCTACGCTCCCTCCTTTCGGCTGTTTAAATCGTTTAATTTTCAATTATTAGCGTTTAACTATTACTTCTACGCTCGCAAAAAACGCAAAAAGACCTGCAATAAGTAACAAAATGAATTTATAGGTAATTTTAGCATAATCATACATACTATGATTACAGTAATATCACAGCGAATTTTTATCAGTTTCCTAGTTTAGCTATTCGGGTAGGAAAAATAAAGAAAACATTAGAAAAGCGTGGTCTAAGTCAGATAGAAAATCTCTTGCCGCGGTATATAGGAAATAGAGCCTCGCTGACGCTCGTGTCTATTTCCCATATACCACGGCACTCGTTTTCTATCTTATACATGAATACCGGAGGCGGATTTATACATTTAGACCTTAATGCCTGCACTCTGATACACTCCATTCGGAACACCACTCGGCCAATCTCACGATCAACCTCGGATGTATATAGACGGAATATTTTTAAAAATTACGGGAAAACCTTAGAAAAACTCGATGGCGTCAGTTAAAATGGCGTTAGCCCTTGAAACTGTGAGTGAAAACATTCGACGGCGCCAACGCTACTCGTTTTAGTCACTGACGTGAAACCATCGTATCCTAATATTAATATCTTTAGATTCTTAAATAAGGGTAGAAAAAATTTTAATTTTTGAGAATTGATCATCATTTTCAAAAATAAGATTTTTTGGCCGTTATTTACTGTAAAGTATAAATCTACAGTGCTAGTTTTTCTTACGCTGCTTCCGCCTAACAAAATGCACGATTTAATTACATACCCATCCGCCTTACATACATCCGAGGTCTGTTGCAGTTTACGGAAATGGCCGAGTGATGTTCCGAATGTGATACACTCCAGAGCATTCCAATTCCTTATCATTTAGCCTATTGCAGAGGTGTATGGTGAGAGTAATGAACGACAGCACTACATGAAGATTGTTTGTTTGAATGGGGGCTTTTACGTCACTTTAAACAATCTTTCAGTGATATCTCGGCGACTAGAGCACATAACAACGGGTTCCTGATATTTCTCACACCAGTAGAACAATTACATTCTTTCTAGCCCCTAGCTGCTATCTCACATATGTCTACGATTCAAGAATGATCAACTTATTGGTGAGAGACAAATTTCGGAAAGGATGAGTGCCGCCGTCGAAGATCGAACTCGGGACCTTAAGATTGACAGTCCGGTACGTAATCAACTGCACTATGACGGTGGTTTTCATGGAGATTGTATTGGCTGGATAGCCTAAACGTCATAACTACCGCTTGAATAAGCTGTAAGTGCGACGTTTTCGCTACACATCAAGGACGATATTCCTGATATCTAAAAGTAGAATTATCTCCATCCAGACGATCTTAGAGATTAAAGATAGATTATGATAATCTTATATAGATACAGTAAATCTTTGGCAGTAGATCAGATTAAAGTTAAAAATATGATGGTTGGCTGAAATTCTGCGATAATTTTATCGAGAAAATTTTTTGGCTTTCAAGAAAAAAAAATACAAAAAAAAAAAAAAAAATACAGAAAAAACCCTCGTAGAAACCATTTCTTTCGCGGTATTTTTCAAATTATGAAGATACTGCAATCCAGTACCTCGTGGCAGGTATATGCCACCATACTAAGTAGATAAGAAAACTTCCGCTATGTTGTAAGTTCAAATACGTGAACTCTATTAAGACAACCTTGACTATACATGTCTTAATTTGATATCTTAAAATGGATGGATGAAGGATGAAATAAGAATTGTGTCAGGTAACCCTTAAAATCTTCTACAAAGTTGAAATTTTATCTACTGCGAGGTATAAACAAGAAGAAGCATTTTAAAAAGCAGGAAATACATGCAAATGCGTTTTTTTAATGCACAATGTATTAATACAAGGAAATACATGGATTGCCAGAAGCAATCTTTACTCCCAACGAAGCATTCCTTTATAAGACGGCAATACCTAAGAATAAAAACAGTAACTCCAAAAAACAACTAAGTAACAATTATACATATTGTTGAAGCTAAAGGTTAATTAATCTCCATAAAGAATACGAGATAAGGCCAACCGTCTTTTATGGTGGAAAAGAACTGCCTACACATACCAAATTATTGTCTCGAAAAATGCACTAATTTTTGTAATTGTATGCTGAAAAAAAAGCTTAATTTTTTAAGAAATTACCCAATGATTTTTTCTTATTCTCCGATAATATAAAAAACAATATTTTCCCCTTTATTTGGTAAAAAAAAAATCATTATACCTTTCCATGCAAATAAGAAAATGTTTCGTTATTTTATAGTGACCCCCCCTAATTGAGTGACACTTATAAAGTATTTTATTGTTTTTAATGATCCGGTCATTCAATTGATATCAAATGTTAAAAAAGCTAAGTAATGAGATATTACCATCATTATTCTACGTGTTATCCATAAGCAAAGTCTATATGAAAACCGGGCTTTTTTAACAACGCCCAAAAATAGCTGTAAAATAAACAAAAAACAACTTCCTGTTTATAGAATCGGAAGGCCGCTGTCCATTGCCACCTTAAACGTTAGTCTTTTTGTTTCTTGAAAACATACTTACTTGTCGTATAACGTGACAATCGCCACAATTTCCTCTAAAATGTCTAAAAACAGAATTCACGTTTGAGAAGCTTTATAACATTATGTAAAATAACTTTATATCTACCGTATTTTCCTAATTAAGTATGGGGTTATACCAGAGCACTTACTACATAAATTTCATATTGAAATTATAAATTGTTTTCTTCACAAAATTGATATTTTTTCACGATAAATATATAATACATACTTAGTGTTTTGTATGAGAAAAAATATCTAACGAGGTTGGGAGAATTGATCATTGTTGAGGCTCTGCCGAGACAATTATCAATTCTCACAGCCGAGTTAGATATTTTTTCATACAATACATTAAGTTTGTTTTATATTTATCTTATAATCTCCATTTGTCTTCTTTTCATCGATATTTCGAACTGAAATGCAAGTTTCTAAAAAATAACCGCATTATATCATTGTTCTAAAAATAACTATGTGATATCATAAAAAATATCATACGGGATGTTATCATACGGATATCTGTATAGTTATAAGATAAAACAAAAACAATACGCATCACGTTCGCCCTTCTTCTCGGGATAATTCAACCGTTGATTGGTGGTAGTTCTAAACCACAATAGATAGAAAATAGAATTATGGCAAAAAAATATCAAGGCATTTTCTATGACCATCGATAGAATTTCCAGGAATCTTTAGTTAACCGTGATGGGTTTCAAATTATCATAATTATTATCATATCTCGTGACAGAAGTATGCCACCAAAGTTCTTAGCATAATTCATTTTTGCTTGTTACTGTCATCGGCTTTTGTTACGGTTCAAACACAAACAAGATGGTAAAAGAGAGAAATTTCTGTCTACCAGTATTTTCTCCTTTTCCCACATTGTTTGCTTCCTGGATTGAAATTGCTCGTAATCTTTAAATTGTATGGCCTCGGGGAAGGAAAGGTCGATAAACTAAATAGAAATGAACAAAATTAAACTTTCCTTTTCACAATGTTATCATTATCTTTGAATCTCGAGGTTTGTTCCCTGATTTTGTCAATGATTGCATTATCTTCAAATCGCACTATTTTCCATATTTTCTAAGTTTTATCTCTAGCTTCAATCACTTTTGAATGCTCTCTCGGAATGTTCATCGTGTGATGACCTGTCGTTAATGACAGCGTTTCTTCGATAAGCACTGCTTTTTTCTTTATTGCTTTACGGTTGATTATCGGGAAATAAAGATAAATTATCATTTGATGAACTCAACGCCTAAACAGTGAAATTATCAAAAAACTTAAAACCAGCTTTCTTTTATTTCAACCTATCTGACGTCATCTAAAGAAGATGTAATAAGTGACGTCACCACATACGTTAAATAGCAATCCCGTAAAAAAGGACGCGCTTTTCTAAAAAAAATACCCGTGAATTTCCCTCATTTTAGTTTATTTTTTCGCAAAAGAAACGCAGTGAAATTTTGCTGTCTCATAGTGAGCATATGCTAAACTGAACTATCTTGAAAAATTCTTTAAACAAGGCATACCTTCAGAAATTTGTACAAAAAAGACTCAAGGATTGCGTTTTTTGCAGTTTAAAAATGAATAAATTTTAATTGGATTTTCCCCTGTAAACCCTTTTAGTTGAGATCAAGCCTTTGTCATCCGGTAAGGGTTCATATGTCCTTTGATTTTACAACTGCTGACATACCAATGTTGCTAACCTAACAAACACGTAGATGGATAGAATTAGATCGTTGTAGGTAAGTAAAATTTACATTTAAATCAATTAATTTTATGGCATTTATCTTTTGTAATTTGATTGTTGAATTTTGGATTTAAACCCCCATATTTTTTTTTTCATATGAAATTAGTAACCCCATGAAATTGGCATTCACATAGATCAAAACCATTACATACTTTCCTGGTCCGCAGCTGCTATCCCACATAGGTCTGCGATTATCAACCGATTAGTGGGAGACAAAAAGTCGGAAAGAATGAGTGTCGCCGGGGATCGAAGAGAGAGATAATGAAATATCGTTAATTGGACGAAGTTAGACATATTACATTACATCCACTTGATTTTTACTCAAAACTCACTCCTCTCATCCACGCATCCAATTTCATTAAAAAATAATTCTCAAATCATCCACCATGTCAATTTCAGTATGTGGTAAACTGTATCACATAGCAGGCATTTAAGCCGTCGCCACGCCCTAACGTTCTAGCAAACGTCGTAGAGCAACTTGCGTGTGATGATCGTGCATGTGACTTACGAGGGATGATCCAGAAATTCGTACAAAGGGCTTATTACTTACAGCATTTCTAGCTTGTTAGGCGTATAATTTGTTTTGTTTGCAGTATAGTAATTACGAAGAGCATAAATGTTACTATTTTTGCAAAATTAAACTAATCGGTCTTAGATTGCATTACCATAGTATCTGAATGTTGGGGGGGGGGGGGGGAGCGTAAAAATAATGAATATCTGCTACATAAATCAATTCTTTTGAAAGTGTTCGTAAATTTATGTGAAATTGCTTGCCAGAAATAAGTAAGACGCAAATACATTGTCATACTTTAAACATTTTTGGAAGAATATATAAGGACACAGAATAATTCAAATAAGACTTGATATTCGAGGGAATAGTGACCTGACGTCAACACCAAAATTTGAATTCATTTCAGTTATCGAATTTTGTTATATTCATAAGTTATTCATTAACCCAAACATTTCAGATAATTTTGAAAAATATATGATTGTTAAGAACTCTTTCTTAAGTAACCTCGGATATTCAAAGAGGGTCAGGCTTAATGAGAGGATCAAGAAAGGTATAGTGGAATTTCAATGAACAACGTCGTGTCAATTGATTCTCATTATTTCATTCAAGATAAGGGTCCTGCATCTTGGTCTCCACTTCACTAGAAATACTATTCATATAGAAATTTTACACAAATTTGAATTCCAAATGTATATATACAGTTAATAACGTCATGAATTGAAATGGTGACTAATTTTGAATGATTTCTTAGTGAAATGGAATGAGCGAGAGGAGCAAGTTTTGAGTAAAATTAAAGGGAGGTAAGCCAATAACGTCAATTTCGTCCAAATTTATCGATATTTTTACCCCACCTTCATCAAAATCTACATACTTTTGTATGTGTCTTCATGGACCAATAAGACAATACAAAACCCTCACCAACCAATTAAAATCATGGAAAGATTTTATCGATTTGAATGAAATGTTGAAAATCTTCCCCGATTTCGAAGCGTTTTTTTTTCAACCATTTAAGGAGCGTAATTGAATGGTTTGGGTGAGTGTTTGGAATAATAATGAATGGAGCGCTAAATGAAAATTTAGAATGCTTTAGATCGAGGTGAATGTCAAGTCAATATGTTACTAACTGTATCTAGCGACTGTATAACGTACTAAAACGTGGACTGACGCCATATCCCAAAGACTGCTAACCTTATGAAAATATGAATCGTATCATCTTAGTATGCTTTCTTTCCTTTACGAATATACCTAATTTGATGGAAATACGCCAAATAGTGGCCATGATATGAGCGACCAAATCATGCACTATGCGCCAGGCGGCGCACGACGCAAATTTATAACGTACGTAGCTAAAAAAGTTAAAGTTAGGTTTATAGTCTGTTTCTATGCCAAGCATATTCAACCGACTTCACACTTTAACCCCCGGTCATCGAATTGCAAGTCAGCTGTTGACAAACGGCGCTCATCGGCAGCCACAGCACTTAGACTTACATTCTCTCTGGTACCCATTTATACACCTGGGTGGAGAGGAGCAACGTGGAGTTAACGTCCTGACATCAGGATATCCAAAACACAACTTGTACTTGAAATATATTCAATAAAATTACCCCAACTTTCGTTTTACTACAATTTATTGCTAAAAATGTCATTATTTTACCAATATCAAGATTAAAGCCATATAACTGGCTATTGCCATGTGTCTAAATGTCAGTACACTCTGTCTTGTAGGTTAGAAACGTTTTTTTTTCTTTTTCAAACAATTGGTGCTTCTTGCCCTTCATTTTTTATATAAAAAAAGTTCTCTACCAATAGATTTTTTACACTTGCTTTTAAAATATTTTTGATGGGTACATTTTTGTGGTGGTGCATAATTTAACATCAGAGACAATATCCTTTCGATCACCTGCTCTCATTGAGTATCATTTTCTGTCAAAGCAAGCAATCCCACGTCGTCTTTTTGACGTCCTGGTGGCTGTATTTTTTCTACAACCTATGTTGATTAAGGTACTTTATTCTTGTTACGAAACGTGTTTCGAGCAACGAAGTTATCCGGGAAAGCCAATGAGTCTGTATAAGAATGAGCACGCACAATTCTAGGAATTCAATTTGAGGGTTAGGTAGTATGATTTGTGCTAAAGAAACAGAATGAAAAGCGTTTAACATGAAAATAAGTCTCTGCGCCGTTTGACGTTATGTATTCTTCTATAGCGACGCATATTGAACACGTTATGTGAATATATGGGATATAATTTTCATACATTTACTATTAAATGTTTAATATTTACCATAATGATGATTCCAATATTTCCGTTATACAGTCTTTCGATATACATGTATAAAGAAAGTCCACGAACTTCTGGAACACCCCTCGTACATATTGATTAAGTCAAAGTAACGAGGTTTTGATAAATTTGCCCCAGAAGCTGGTGAAGGTTCTCATATATCAAATTTCTAGTTGAGATGATCCATTTTCGCGTGACATATCACGTACTTTTTTTTGATAGGTACATGCATTTTTGAAGTACCGTGCATTTTTGAAGTACCATGCACGGATTTATTTCTGTAAAATGGGAAACAACTGCAAAATTCCATCTAAAGAATTGAGGATACATAAAGATAGATACATTGTTTTTTCAACAATCTTTCTGATATGAGGGCAAGGAGAGAACAAGGGAACTAACACAAAATCATTTGCAATTGCAGGTCTCCAAAGTCATATTTTATATGCATTGAACCAAAGGAAACGTGTCCGACTTATCATACCACCCTGAAGAATGCCAAACGAGACATTCAAAATCGAATCATCACACAATGGCAACCAGAAACTCCAAAATGACAAAAAAGATGCGGTTTCGGATAATTCAACCTCGGATACAATGGTAATGAAATTCTAAAAGTCACTTTGTTAAATTTTGCGGTAGAAACGCGATACTTTACAAAACCTGAATGTTTAGGATCGCATTAATCTAAATTGTGTTTTCACAATTTTTGCTTGATTAATTTTTATCAATAACAGGTTCGTCTTAAGATATGCACAATTACACTATAGTTTCTTGTTTTTGTCTAAAATCAAATGTGTGTAAGTTTATTCACAATGTTTCATATAAAGCACCAAAGATAATGTAAATTAGAGAATCATCCCTACTGGATAAGAAGGTATGCGTTTTGTCTTTCATTAAAGTGCAATAAGTTAGCTTTATTTTGTAGTTGTGGCTGCCAAGTGTTCGACTTGAGGTAGTGGACCCGTGATAGTTCCGCAACATTTCAGACCACATGTTCTTTCACATTGTTAGCCGAGATTTCCTAATGAATATCATTAGGAAACCTCGGATAACACTGTAAAAGTTCATTAATCCGAGACGTTGCGAAACTATTACGGGTCCACTACCTTAAACTATTATTTTCAGATTGAGAAGAAGGATATTAAGGACAAAACTCAGCCAGTTTCCTTCACAAAGAGGCTTCGACGTGATACAGAGTACCGTCACAAGTTTATTCACACCATGGTGTTATGCTGGTCTTTCGTCACCTATGTAAGTTTTGCCCATTTCACAAGTATCAAAATATCATAATTACCAAACCAAACAACATATCATAATTACCAAATCATATAAAATATCATTATTACCAAACCATACAAAACAGGAGAAAATGAGGTCCGATGGAGCTAGATTATCAAACAAATTTTTACAACAGCAAAAGGTTTATGACATTAGTAGAAATCAAAACGACAATAACGATATAGATATTGAAAAAGCCTGAATATTTAAATTTATTAAGTTTGCAACCTTCGAACGGCATAAACTAACAATTGTTCTAGCAACTACAACAAAATAATTGATATAATATTAACGAGAATAATGAAAATATACACGAAGAACACAAAAGCGTAAGGTACTCATTTAGTTCACTGAGGTATGAGCTTTTTTCAACCAGATAATGTTTGTACATTACACAAACAGTTTACTTTAATCACTAGGGCTGGATAGCTGGTATGACCGGCCCAACATTTCCTGATCTTCGACAGCTGATCAATGAGGATCTGGCTACATCTACTTGGATGTTTACTGTCGGATCATTCGGGTAAGCTAATTGTAACATAGGGCGTTCGCATTGTTACCAGGAAAAGGCTTAATTATTCATTTTCCTACCAGGAAACCTTTGATAGGTGCTCCAGCCGCCGAGATATAAGTGAAAAAATGTTGAAAGCGGCGCTTATCTCAAACCAATCAATCAATTATTCATTTTCTATTCGTTTTTCTTGATTTTTTTTCAATAATAACCATTACCTGAAAATGCTTAAACTTGTGTTAAATCATTAGAATAGAATACATATAATGCGTGTAACAAATTTATGATAATAGAACTTTTGAAAGTTAGTATTTTATATTTTGAGAAAATTACGTCTTCAATTAATATGCTCGACAAATGACAGGGTATCCAACCGTGGTAGAGCCCTTGATGAATATTTTAAAATAATTCAGCTTGTGAGTGACATTTCCAAGAAGTGAACACAACAGGATTTGACACTAAGGGGAGTCCATGAGTCCGAGACTCCTTGTTTACTGCTTGGGACTCCTTCATTTTGAAAGTAATGTGTCCGATGGACTCCCAAGCGTTTAAGAGAAATATGTTAAGAAAAAAATGCACTGGGCAATTCCTTTTTCAACCCTTTGAAAGACTAGATTATTTCAAAACAAAAGTTGTTGAAGATAATATTTGCCTGCAAATAGTAATATTTTGAAAGAAAACCATCTTTTTTTCGGGGGATATATTTGTGGAAAAGATGAAATTGCTTGTAACAAGCACTTCCTCTTTTCTACAATGTTCCCCCATTATGAAAAATTCGGACTCCTTACTTTGAGCTTGGACTTCTTGATTTCATAAGTTGGAAGTCTAATAGACCCCTTACTAACAGAAGTTAGTGTCAATCCCTGCACAAGAGCGCAAAGCAAAGCCTCTGGTCAGCCTGTGCACCCGCACAGTCTAACCAGAGTCTTTGATATTCGCTCTTAAGATAGATATGGTCTCAGCCCTTCTTCAATCGGTCTACAAATAAAAGTTATTTTTACATTGCATGCTTTTTAGCAATTCTGTCTTGGAACAAAGTTTCAGTTATTCTTATCAACTTGTCGTTGTTTTGGTTGTTGTTAGCGTGGCATATTTAATCATGTTGGATATGTTTAATCCTGTTTTATCTTTGTTGCTACAGGACATGATTGCTTGAAATCGGGCTTGAGTGTTTAATTAAGGATGTATTTTTGTAAGAAATGAATTCTATCTCGCTATCTTAGTTTGCTGGCATAATTTTTTATAAATTTGACACAAAAAATCGACCACATTCCAATACTTATTTATGATCAGAAAATTATTTCTGTCTAGCATATTTTCATTGTAAAACGGAATCGGCGGAATCGAGCGAGCTTCAGAGGGTTTCTTGATGGTCTTTGTCGACTTGCTGTAAACGGCGACTCGGCATCAAAGCTTACATGCTTATTATCCTTTTCTTTTTCAATTCCTAACTGATCAAATAGCGATGGAAGGTTATGGAAGCGAAAGAGGTATTTCGGAGTTCCTGTAAACACTGGATTTGTAGATCTATCGTCGGGGGTTTCCCAATATACCCCAGTATTACTTTTTATACAGATATAAAGTGCAACGGATTATCCCACGTGATGCGCTTTGAATCTATCAATTTTTTTATATTTTATTGGATTGCAATAACGTTTTGTCTATGAAATTGTCGGAAATGTCACGCACATGCTTAATTATAATTTAACGTTTATTTTAGATTACATGACAAGTAATTTCAGTTCATACGATTTAACATAGGTTTATGGTTGGTTCCCTTGGAGGCGGTGCCCTATTTGACCGTATAAACAAGGAGGCCCTGCTAGCGGTGTCGTTCTTCGGTACCGCTGTAGTACAGTTTGTTACTCCATACTGTAGAATGCTGGCGACTATGTTAGTTGTGAGGTTCTTTGTGGGTATCTTTTGTGGAGTTGTAGATACAGGTACAGTTAGTTACATCGCGAAGTTGACTTTCAACTCGAATTGAATGAATCTAAATCTCTCGCTCAGCGCCCCGTTCAATGCTTTCAAACACTTTTAAAATCACACAAAAAGATATGAAAGCGTTCAAAAAGCACTCTAAACTATTCATAATAATCGAGATTGCATTAAAATCATTTGAAATTATCGATGATTTTTGAAGGCTGCTACAGTTAGTTACATCGTGAAATCAATATTCACCTCAATCAAAACCATTCTAAATCGCTCATTCTGCGCTCCACTCATTCATACCAAACACTCACTCAAACCATTCAAAAACGCTCTAACCCATTGATAAATATAGAATCAACAACGACATTCAAAATGAATTTTGATAGAGAAATATCACGATTTCACTGACATAATTCAAATTATAAGCGTCTAATAGGTTCTTGAAGAAATAAGAAGTTATCTATAGAATTTGTCAGCACATTTTATTAAAGGGAGGTAATCAATATCGCTAATTTTGTTCATATTCTTTTTTCGTCCAATGACTTTTCACATATTCACAATTACACAATGTTGTAGACATTACATCAAAATTTGAAGGCACCTTTACGTGCTCGTTTTCATGCTGAAGTCACCTGCCCTTGGAAAGTACTGGCTATTTTTCAGTAAAATGTCTATGTTTGTTCAAGGGGTAGTACAAGCTCAGTATAAGCTGATAGGTACAAAACAGATACACGTTTATAGACCATTTACAAATATATAATGACTGTTGCCAAAGAAATTTCTCTTTGATTATTAACATTTGCATAATATTCCTCAAAAAGTTGTAAAAGCTATCATTTTGGCGATTTTAAATGACCCTTCCTAATTGAAAGGGATTTTTAGCGTGAATATATTGGGTGAATAGGAATGTAAAGTAGCAAAGTAGCTACGTGATTTCTTTCAGCAGAATCATAAAAAATCCGGTCTTTTTAAATAGCTCGCAAAATATCCGTAAAATAAACACATACCGGTACCTGGTTGATAGAGTCCAGAAGCCGATGTCTACTGCTACCTTAAAGCAGATTATTTATTTTTTCATTTAAATGGTATAGTTTAAGCAAACTTCAAGCATGGCGTAGAGTAGAATGTTTATAACTGAGGTGTACCCTTTTGAAATTAGACTATCCAAATAAATAGTTTCAATGTTTTTTTTGCGAACATTAGAATTTTAAAAAAATACGTGAGATCTTAAAATTTTCCTGACGTGGGACCTTGGACCAGGGAAAAATCTAAAAGACCAATAAACAAACTGTGTTTATCTTTCAGGAGGCAATGCTGATATCTACTATGTCTGGGGTAAAGATGGTGGGTCCTACATGCAGGCCCTTCATTTTGGGTTTAGTGTAGGGGCTTTGTTAGCCCCTTTAGCAACTGAACCATTCTTAGCCAAGAAATTACACATTTGTGAAGACAATATGCTTCAAAATAAAACCACTGTGTCATCTGGTACAACCCAAACCGCCTATGTGGAAACACAAAACAGCATCAACAATAAGACAATGGTCACTGGTGTTAACGTAAGCGTCTCTTGTACCGAGATTTATGAAGAATCAAATGTGCACTGGGCGTTTGTTTTGTCAGCCATCTTGTGTCTGTTGTCATCTGTGGCCTTTGTATTCCTTCTGTGTTGTTCTGGTAATGTATATAAACCGATTACGTCAGAGACTAGTCAAGAGGATAAGAAACAAGCTGTTAAAAACAAACGAAAGAAACTCACAACGCCTCAGACTGTTTTCTTCTTGGTGATGGTCTGTTTACAGATTTCCTCGTATGCCATCATTGAAGATACATTTGCTGGATTTCTTATGACCTTTTGTCTTGCACATTTAGATTGGGATAAAAGAGGCGGATCATTCGCCACAGCGGCTTTCTGGATATCGTTTGCGATTGGCAGATTTCTAGGAATATTTATAACGAAATTCTGTAAACAGTCTTTTATGTTAACATTTTATCTCATCCTCATGGCCATTAGTTTAGTTGGATTCTACATTGGAGTGAAGATTTTCTATATACCCGTTATATGGATATTTACAATTATGCTAGGATTTTCCATGTCGGTGATTTTTCCAGCTTTATTTAGTTGGACGTCTAAATATGTTATGCCGGTGAAAGGAAAGGTTTCGTCTATCATATTCACGTGTTTAATCCTGACCGGTATGGGCTTTCCAGTGTTGATGGGGAACATGATGGAATACTTTGGTCCAATGTGGTTTGTTTACATATTACTAATGGCGCTGGTGTATTGTTTGATACATTTTACAGTCTTGAGAGTTCTGGTGAGAGTGTTTATATTGACAAAGACGAAGGCTGGTGATATAAATGAGCAAGAGACTGAGATTGCACTTGTGAAATGAAGATGCTTAACAATCTGGAAGATAGTTTCAGATAAATCTAATCGAAAATCTTGAATATCATGTTGACAAATATTCGGACTAAGTTTCAGGACATTTGAGCCCCAAATATCATCTCTAGAGTGCACAAAATGTTATTCTAAGATATGACCCCGTTACTTAGTATTTGACCGAATTTTGACCGAATTTTAAAATCATCAAGATGACATCCAGAGTGAACACAAGGTTTTTCAAAGATTTGACCCCCTTGATAAAGCTTTTGACCCCACTTGAACCATTTCAATATCGCCCTAGATATCATGAAGACAAACTTTTTTACCAAGTTCCAAGACATTTGGGCCAAAATACGGCCTCTAGAGTGCTCACAGGGTTGTTTTTTTTTAATTAAATATGACTCTGTGATCAGTTTTTTACTCTACTTGACCCAATTATCAAAGGGCTGAAGAGACAAATATTCTGACCAAGTTTCAAGACATTTGTGCCAGAAATGTGACCTCTAGAGTGCACTCAAGATGTTGATGGATGACGCACGACGGACACAGCGTGATTACAGAAGCTCACCATGGGCACTGCGTGCTCACGTGAGCTTAAAATCGTCATATATTTCGAAATATTTATTCCAAAGAAGTACGATTAAGTACGATGAGCAGCTGGAGGTTCGTCCAATTCTAATTCATTCCGAATCTCGCACTCAACGTTTCATTCATTCATTCTAAATACTTATCCAAAATCCAAATTCAAAATCGCCCCTAAGTCAATTGAAAGTTGGTTTCGTTCACTATGCGTCAAAACGTCGTTCTAATCGAACAATCATTCAAATTTTTTAATTAGTTGAGGGTTAATTTGGAAGCGTCAGCAAAGACATGAAAAATCTTAAAATGGAAAAGTAAGTTTATTTTAAAAAGGTGGTAATGAAAAATCGCTAATTTCATCCAGATTGGACGAAATTAGCGATATTGTTTTGCTCCCTTAAAATCTATTCAATATTCGCTCCACACACTCATTCAGTATCATTCGTAAGTAATTCCAAAATCGTTAAATTTGTTAATATAATGATGATTAAAATTAAATGTGTCCAAGTAGTTGACGAACAATGATATTCAACATTGTTTGTTTTTCTAACTAAATTGCAACGAACGTAAGTATTGGTAGGTTAAAAGATTTCGTGAAAGTTTGCATAAAACTACAATACCTACAATGTAAGAGTGCGTTGATATGTTTCGAGACAGCAAGTAAAACATTACGTCAAGTTTTATCTTATAACTATACCAATATCTGTATGATAACATCCCGTATGATATTTTTTTATGATCTCACATTGTTATTTTTAGAACAAAGATATAATGCGGTTATTTTCAGAAACTTGCATTTCAGTAAGAAACATCGTCGAAAACAAGATAAATATAATACGTACTAAGTGTATTGTATGAAAAATATCTAGCTCGGTTGTGAGAATTGATGATTGTCTCGACAATTTTCAATTCTCCCAACCTCATCAGATATTTTTTTTCTTCATATAATACACTAAGTACGTTTTATATATATCTCGCTCCGATAGATATGATCGATGTCATTTGCACTAAACGACTGCAGTTGAATCACACTACTATATTCAGACTTAAATAAAATGTGCGCTGTTTGAAATGGTTGAAAGAAGTTGCGTCTGTAAAGGAATAGTTGCCTTTTAGAACACATTTTTTACCACAAGAAGGGACATCTGTAAATATTTCAAGTCTATACACACAATAAATGTAGGAATAGAGGTTACATAAACAGTTTGCATTAAGCCCCATTTTCTTTGACACCGTCAAAATAGCAGAAGCTCTGACTTTATTGATATACACAAGGTCACATGATTAGATCAGCCCTGAATTCAGAATGATAAAACAGTGCACAATGTTTGCAGAAAATACCCCGCGCTTTGCATGTGCCCTTTCGTGCAAAAAGGGGTAAAGTAAGCAAACAGTTTTCACCGTTTTGTCATCCTGCACGGAAGGAAGGTTTACGTAAATTGTCATTCGGAACATCACTCGGCCATTTCCGTAAACTGCAACAGACCTCGGATGTATGTATGGCAGGCGGATGGGTATGTAACAAAATCGTGCATTTTGTTAGGCGGAAACAGTGTAAGAAAAACTAGCACTGACGATTTATATGAAACGAAACAGCTTTAATGACATAGAATCTACAACTTTGAGCTAAAAAATATCATTCTCCCACACGAAAGAATCTTTCCCTGAAAAAAAACCACAACTTGACGTATGCGTATTCAATAAGCTGATATATACGACGTCTGCAACAGTTTAACCCTTTCCTGTTTAACAAAATTTTGGACCTGTCCAAATTCAAAGGTTTTGCAGACGAAAATTTAAAGTGGATTTAACTTGAAAAATAACCATTCTGTTGGGTAGAAAATAGTGTGGAAAAAGAAGAAATTGCTTGTCAGAAGCAATTTCTTCTTTTGTACAATATTTTCTCAATCATAAAATCACAGGCACGTAAAAAGCAGGGATTAAACAGCAAAGGGTTAAGATGATAAATTCCCTTAATCTAAAATGAATTACCAAGATTTATCTTCATTTGAAAGGAACATTACTAGCACCCTTTTTTAGGATCGTACAAATACAAAATACTTTACGCGCGACCAAATTAACTTCTATCATACTGTTATTCAGAATTGACATCATAAATTTTACATAAAACGAAAATACAAAAATGGATAAAAACGTGTTTTTTGATAAAGGAATTTTCTTCTTTATTAACGAACAGTTATGTTCATTTGCTCGTTGTTTTATAAGGGTTTCTATGGCGCTAACCTTTCTATATAATATGTGTTACTTCACTGATTTCCCATGGCTCATTTCGATCTTAGAAATAAGTAAGTCGGTTTACGACTTCTTGAATTAAAAGTGCAACACCACGAAGAAAATTTAAATTAATCTCACAGATTTATAGAGATGACTATACATTTAATTATAGAAATCATCGAATAAATACAGTAAGTAATATCGAGAAATTGGCTTTCAAATCAAACTAAACCATTCTGAATCGCTCACTTAGCGCTCCATTCATTCATTCCGAACACTCACTCAAACCTTTCAAAAACGCTCTAACCAAGTGAAAAATATAGAATCAACAACGTCATTCAACATGAATTACGATAAAGAAATATCGCTATTTCACTGACATAATTCAAATTTCAAACGTCTAATAGGTTCTTGAAGAAATAGGAAGCTATCTAGAGGACTCATATGCATGTTTTTTTACAGGGAGGTAATCAATATCGCTAATTCTGTTCATATTGAACAAAATTTGCGAAATTGGATTACCTCTCAGCAAATCCATTCAAAACTAGCCCCACACACCCAATCAATTTCATTCCCTAACCATTCCAAAATCATTTACCTTGTCAAATTCACGGTGTTGTTATCTGTACTACGAGGCCATTGAGTGATGAACACATAAGTACGAATGAATCATCAATTAAATAAATACTTTTAAAATAAATAATATCAAATAGTAATATACGACCCAAAACCACTTGTTCTATTGTGGTTAATTTTTATAGACTATGAGCCAGTATACACCCCCCCTCCCCCCCCCCCCCCCCCCCCAGGGGGAATTTTCGGGACTATGTTTTTTTGAAAGCCCAATGTCTAACGAGTATATTCTGAAAGTCTGCAACTTGGCTGTTGGGGCTTTTAGGAGTTATTGAGGTCAAAGGTCAACAAGTGCACTTTTTCTATGAAAGAATAAATGAGCTGGATTTGAAATGGTATATTCAACTATCTTTTCATGAAATTGAGCAGGAAATGGTTCTAGATGAATCACTAAATATTTTTCTGCTGTGAAATTTTATTTTAGGGTATTTTAAAGATAATTTTTATGAAATCAAAGTACTGAAAGTACTGAAATCGGTTCATATATAAGAGATTAAACCATAGACAATAGGCCATTTCAGACCAAAGGAGGATTTTTTCCTTATATTTTCCCATCAACTTAAACAATAATTTGCCTGAAGGTAATTTGTATCATTTGTCATTTGATTTTTATTGTATTTGTTGGTTTTAAAGCTTAAGTCAGCCAATGCATTTAAATGAATATCATATATTTACGTAGATAAATTGAAAGGAAAACTTATTTTTTTAAGTTTCTGCGAATAAAATGCATTTTGAGGCAACTTTAACAACTCAAAATTATTGAAAGTATCAACTGTGGCACCTTTGAGAGTAAACTTCATCTTCATAGATTTAATCAAAGAACTGAAATGACTGTATATCTTTGCTTATATACATGTTCAAACACAGGGAATACTCTTTTTCATTCTTAAAAGTGGAACATCCATTTTGCTTTCTTTTATATCTTGTGTTCCTTGTAAAAGTTCATGTTGGTGTCAGATTGTGTCCACTGTAGTTGTGCTTTATATTAGTTTAGGTATAGATGTAAAAGCATTATAGATTTACTTGTATGTATAATGAAAGTATAGATAAAATGGGACAAAAGCTAGATTTTGCGGGGTTTTTTGTTTGCATAGGCACTTAATCACAGTTTCTTTTAATAAAAACAGTTATTCACTGTCATTTAAATATTGAATGGTTTAAGCTTTAAAGCACATAACTATTACTTTTTTTATAGATCAAAGTACTGAAAGCACTGAATGTCAAAGATAAAAAAAAGAGACCAAATTTTTATCTCCCAAGAGTCAATTCCATTTTTCTTTAGTCTAACAACAGTTATTACAATTGTGTGAGTCTAGAAGGGAGCCATGGGGCCATGGGCTTTCTTGAATGTAAAATGGAATTCTTTCAAACCAACTCTTCGCCCATTAAGTGAACTTGATTATTTACAATATTCAAACCTTAATGGAAAAAGTTATGTTTCCAATGGATATTCACATTGTTACATTTTCCAAACTTGTTTCTGATGTACTGAATGCTATTTTTTTCGTCAAAATTTGTTTTTGTATAAACTTTTCATCAGAAAAATCATATTTTGTTTCTGTGTCTTAAGGCATATAGCTAATACTTTTGGAAGAAGACCACCCTTTCCAGCAGATAAAAAGCAAGGGGCCTGGTAGGTCCAGTAAATTGCATAGCTAGACTGGATATCAGTAATCAAATTTAAGTTTATATGAATCCTTTTGTGAAACTTTTTCATGAAAAATTATCATTTATATAGAAGCTGATCAAAATGATAACTACATCAGCTATAAATTAATACTATTGATACTTATTACAGAGCTCACAAACAATTTTTTTTAAAAAGTCACATGTTTATCTTCAAATGTATGTGCAGAAATCATTTTTTATCAATGGCTCTTTGAAGACTTTGTAGTTTACAATCCTTTTAATATGCTTTGTGTGTAGACATAAGCACTGTTAGCATAAATATTTTTTTTTTGCTTACATTGCACACTAATCACCCCAATTTACTCTTCAATCTAACAAAGATATTTTTATTCAATTTCTGAAATAGATTATCTTGTAAGATGAGCATAAACATTTTCAGTTTGGTAAGTTTGAAAGAGATATATATTTGAGGCTTTTTGTTCATTCAAAAATTCTATAGCGAAATCTAAAACTCCAAATATAAATTTTGTGACCTCCCCACACTCTCTTCTTGCCAGATTTTGAATGCAAGATACTGTAAAAAGGTCTATTAAAATACGATAAAGCTCTCTTCCAGGATGTCCACCATGACTTGAATTTAACATGTGTGTTTGTTTTTTCTGTTTTTTACCAATTTTGATAATATCGTTAATGTATATATAAATATGGATCATACTGAGTGCAAATTAGTAATCACTTAAATTTTGATGAAATTCTCTAAGGTTATGTTGCAATACTGTTGATATTTTGAAACTGATGAAACGAAATACTTGATAAAATAGAATTCTTGCTTTTTTACCTGCTTGACTCATAACTCTCACACAAGGTGTTTTTTTTTTCTTTTCAAATCCCCTGTCCTTTTCCATCAAAATGTTAATGCTCATGACTTAATATTTGATTTAACTTAAATTTCATTTGTAATTCTAATGCAATTTTTACGATGTTGCAGGCTTAAGACAAAACATGAAGTTTTATGGAAACAAAGAGAAGCTTTGGAAAAGAGATGTTTATAGAAACTCTAGATGTATCTTTTCTCTAAGACGAAGGAAAATTCATTGACCATATTCCAATATTATTTTACAAACCACTCTCATAAAAGAGTATGTGATGACCATCAGTTTGAATTAGCATTAAGCTATGTCAACTGGTATCGTTATATGGTTATAATGTTAACAGATTGAATGGTTTACTATTTAGCACCCATTTCTATATCAACTTAAATATGATGCCCATTTTGTGTATGAAAACCAGTCATAAAATGCTAATTGTATTATGTCAATCCTCTTTGATCTGTTTCACTAATTGATGTAGGATATTTTCATAGTGGAAAAAAAATTCCTTGGTAGAAGACTTTTTTGCCAGATTTCAAAGCTTCCGGTATATTGCTTTGTAAAAAATGAATCTAACAAATATACACAAATCAGTTCAAATCTGAATAACATTTTAACTAGATTTAATCATGATGTTCAGAATATTGAACAAACCACAGAACTGACATTACTGACAAAGGGATGAGATATGTAATTAGGGTATTTTATATAAGGAAATAAAAGTAAATTGAAAAAGAAATTTGAGATTATAATATGCAAATCATGTTTCGGTACTTCCAGTGCTTTGAATTTCAACAAATAAGCCTGTTATCTTCAAAAATGTCTTGAAACTTTTATGAATTTGAATCACCTGTTCATTGAATTGAATCATGACGTTCAGAATATTGTACAAACCAAATAACAAATATTACTGGCAAAAGAGTGAGACATTACTTAACAAATGGAGTGAATTTGTCACAATAGCTCCCCTTTACCAGATTTTTTTTATCAATTATGGAGAAAAGCTAAGGTAAGCAAAACTAAAAAATTCACATATTCACAAATCATTCAATTGTATAACAATTGTAAGTAAATTTGAATGGACTGGAAAATAAATTCCTGTTTATATTGTGTTAAAACCTTTATAATAAAAAAGTCATATTTTGGTACTTTCAGTGCTTTAATTAGCTAAAATTAGCCAATATGTTTACAGTTGGCTTGAACCTTTTTGTAAGTGTGTATTTTATTGAATGATTGCATGCTGAACATGATCATTCCAAATTATAAGCATCTAATGACAATAAGTTTTACTTATCTTTTAGTGTAGTTATGACACTGGCATACTCAGGCCATTATAGTAATCACAAATTGGGCACATTTAAGCAAGCAATGTTAAAAAACTTTGTTCATATGCTTAAAGGTATCCTCCAGCATGTCTAGACTAATAAAATTATTTGAAAAGGAAGCAGAAAAACTTTTTAAATCATGTAAAATCTATATAAGCAAAAAACGTCGGTTTTCAGTACTTTCAGTGCTTTGATTTGCTAAGAATAAACCTGATATGTGCTCAAATGCCTTGAAACCTTTCTTTTTTATTTACCTTTAAGAATTATGTAATTCAAAATATAATTAACATCAAATAAAAACATATATTGACAATTGGTGAAATATGAATAATAGTATAATTATAGCTTTGGCTTGATCATGCCATGGCTTAAATCAGATTTTGAACAAAATTCACAAAGGAAATGTCTAATAAACTTTGCTTGTAGGCTTCAAGATATCCTCCAGCATGCTTAGAATAAAAGAAAATGTTATTAAAGACAAAAAAATCTTTTTAAATCTTGTTAAAAATCTTCCTAAGCAAAGAAAATTGTTGATTTTCGGTACTTTCAGTGCTTTGATTTGCCCAAAGCCTGTCTGAAAATCACACAAATGTGTTTAATCTTTGTAACAATGTTTTGGGTATTGAATTATGTTGAAAAAGGTCCAAAGAAATTATCAATTCAACAAAATAAATATAAATTTCTGACTAAAGGTTAAGATTTAAATTAGTGTGCACTGGGTGACCTTTGACCTCAATAATTCCTAAAAGCCCCAACCGCCAACTTGCAGACTTTCAGAATATACTCGGTAGACATTGGGCTTTCAAAAAAACATAGTCCCGAAAATTCCCCCTGAGGGGGGAGGAATCACCCTACTGGCCCATAGCCTATTATCCCTAAATGTATCAGAATGTTTGTTCTGATTCTGAAATTATATTCATTTGACGATAATTTTGTATTTAAACAGCAATGGATTGACTAGCCATTGAACAAGAAAATTTTTAACTTGTTATATACAATTAAACAGGATGACTCTGAGGAAGACAAATTTAGCTTCGTTGAAAAAATTATAGAATCTGAATTTATTCCACTGAACAATTACTGCTACCGATGTTTTTGATAGGATTTGAAATCTTTTTTTTGCTATAAAATGGAATTAAAACAGACCGACCGATCATGTGTTTACCGCTACAGTCCCAGAACAGTGGTAAGGTTGACCAGGAAATATATCTTGCAGTTTGTTGCATGTTCAAGTTATGATGAACTGAAATGAAGCATTTGGCAGAGGGTGTTTTCTCTTCAAGTTTCTTTCAACAGGCATTCGATGATGTTCCCATGTTTTCCTAACATTAATTCCCTGTAAAAATGTCATACTAATAATGTCAAACTCAGAAAGAGTTTTAGTATCTGGGCCCGAGGTTATTAAACTTTTCTCAGGCTCACGCTCAATTTTCTCAAATTTCAATTAGAGATTAAAGCCGTAATTCCCTTTTCACTCCTACGTTTTACTACCACTAGCAGGCATTTTCCCCAAAAAGAACTAACGGTACACACATTTTATACCTCGTAATGCATGTAATTGTAACCCCATCTTGACCCTGTGAGGGCTTCATGGTATGTTATCTTAATCACCATTCCATCTGATGGTCATGTAATTTGATACAAGAGGCAGTAAAATGTACATGTTATGATTTGGCCATTCAAGTGAATACAAGTTCCTGAATTTAGTGTTTAGCAGAGATTTTTCTTTACAGAGTTTAAACATTTTTGTCAAATTTAAGAATGCATTCAATCTATTTAAATTCACATACAGTATTGTAGGCAGCTTAAATTGACCATCTTGGAACTCCTTAAAATGAATATTTGGAAAACGGATTGGTTTCAGTAGAGGTCAATCGGATGACTGTTTTCAAAAATTCGTTGTTTGGAATGAAGAATGTGGGATTTCGAACATCTGCCAAGTACTTATTTCTTACCGTAGTAAGTCTGCCCAATTCATTCAGACTGAATAGGATCGACGATTAACACACTACACAAACAGCTTCTTTCTCGTGTGACAGGCTATATAAATATTCAAAAGATGAATTTTGAGAATGAATGAATGAACTCATTTACAGGTTAATTATCATGCTCTATTACACTATTGTTTTTGGTGAACGAAATTTTCGTTCACCAGTGTTATATACCGTGTATGGAAAATCCTGTAGGATCTTAATAGGTTTTAAATAAAGCAGTGCCTCCTTAGATTCAATTTAGTATCTCTAGATACTTCTCTCTACAAAATCACTTTTTATTTCGTTAAATGCATGATATTAGCATTCTTCATCAAGTGAAGATAATGAAAATTATCCTTTAAAAACACAAAATTATCTTGGAATGTCTATACGAGCGAATTTTTGATCGGCGTAAGATTCTCGAGACTTGAGAGCAAAAACAAAGTTTGTGTCTGTACACTGTATAGACAAATACTATGTTTTGGATTTAAACCTTCGCTATTGCAACTTGTAGTAATTTGCCGGAAATGTGTGTTTATTGAGGTCATGAACTCTTGAACTATTACACACGTGATTGGCCATACCACACGTGATGACCTACTACGATTTTACCTGCCTTCTTATGAATGAAGTCTTTGCTTATAAGTTACGAAAGGTCAAGTTTACAAACGAATGGAATGTTCCTGTCGTATTTCTCCTATTAAACACGCCCGAGCGCGATGCAAAACATCGCGGAGACGCTGTTATTTCAGACCCTTTTACTTAATAAAAAAAAAAAAAAATACATATTTTGGTACCTAAGAGAAGCAAACTGTTAACATGTTCGTAATTATCGATTGAAATACGTACGCTATCCAATACGCTTTTCTATTTATCCATTAAGGCTATAGATTTAAAAAATAAAAAAAAAAAATTGTTAGCTAATGAATTGTAATTCTGTCATTTAAAGTCATCTATCGAAATACGGTCACCCTCGATCATTAATTGCAGCTTTCAAAAGCAAGTGATTGTGTTAGCAGAAGCCGAGATTATTATTATTGTTATTATTTGTACAAGATAGGAAGTTCCAGACGATGCAATATTCAATGTTCCGCTACCGAAGGACAAAGCGGTCTAATAAATCATTACCTATTCACGTATGCAATAAATAATCCTGTATTAAATTCTAAAATTTCATGATTTGTAAATGCAAGTGTTTCGTAGTGAAAACACAACACGTCTGGAGCTAGCTGGGTCACAGCATGTCGGCACCCTTTGAAGTCCCCAGATTCTTGCAAGTGGCGACGTCGCTTTTGAAATAAGTCACACACGAGATTTTACGGGGGTTTTCCTATTTTATCAGTATGAATTGTGACTAGGATTTAATCATTTGACTCGGATATTTTGTATATTTGCAGAAGGTGAAATGATTTCAGACATATTTTCGTAACAACGAAGGGGGATTTTGTTCGCATGTGACTTATGAAGAATTACGAGAAACAGTTTAAATTTTGTGTTAATTTTTAACCTTTTGCGCTTCCGGAAGACCGCGTGATTTAGGACGCGCTAGTTTTTCAGATGTTGAACGATCTTTTAATGACGCAATCAGCCTTATCCTGATAGGAATTTAAGATAGTTTACCCACAATCTATTGAACATTACGTCGTGGAGAAGCAGCTATTGAAATTAAATTCGAGACCGGATTTTTCACCACGGACCGTGGACGGTTGGATGTTGTTGATCGTATAGTCAAGGGCCTGGGAATCGTATTTATGGGGGAGCGCGTTTATTAGGGAGGGTGTGTGTAAAAGGTGAATACGGTATATTAAGTCCAAATTCTCATTGAAACATAAACACACACCACTTGACCGTGACCAACCTTGATATGAAGTATAATTTAACCCATTGCATACTTGTGTAATGTAAATATCTTCGGTTACAGGTATTTTTGTATCATATTACCCAAATCCCATTCCCTGTTGTGTTTTTTTTTTTCAAACAAGGCCGGAAAACAGGGGATATAGCAATCTCGGTACCATTTTTAGCTCACCTGAGCACAAAGTGCTCAAGGTGAGCTATTGGGATCGTAGAATGCCCGTCGTCCGTCGTGCGTCGTCCGTCGTGCGTCGTCCACAATTTCTTTAAACATCTTCTCCTCCTAAACCAGTGGGCCAATCTTGATGAAACTTGGCAGAGATGTTCCTTGGGTCAAGCTCTACCAAAGTTGTTCAAATAAATGAAATCCACCCTTAACTTTTCCTTTACCCTTAACAAAAAGGGTGAAAATATGAAAATCTTTAAAAATCTTCTTCTCTGAAACCAGAAGGCAGACAGCTTTCATATTTGGTATGTAGCATCATCTAGTGGACCTCTACCAAGTTTGTTCATATCAAGACCCTAGGGTCATATTTGGGCTCCACCTGGGCGCAACCCTTTTTACACAGAATCAAAGAACGAAAATCTTTAAAAATCTTTTTCTCTGTAACCAGATGGCAGACAGCTTTAATATTTGTTTTGTAGCATCATCTAGTGGGCCCCTTCCAAGTTTGTTCATAACAAGACCCTTGGGTCATATTTAGGCTTTGCACGGGTGCATCCCTTTATCTCTTATGAGCATGAAGGGTAAAAAAATGAAAATCTTCAAAAATCTTCTTCTATGAAACCAGTAGGCAGCCAACTTTCAAATTTGGTATGTAGCAGCATCTTAAGGACCACTACAAATTTTGTTCATATCAAGACCCTGGGGTCATGTTTGGGCTTTGCCTGGGCCGAACCCTTTTAACATAGAATCAAAGAACGAAAATCTTTAAAAATCTTCTTCTCTGTAACCAGATGGGACAGCTTTAATATTTGGTGTGTAGCATCACCTAGTGGGCCTCTACCAAGTTTGTTCATATCAAGACCTTTGGGTCATGTTTGGGCTTTGCACGGGTGCATCCCTTTATCTCTTATGAGCATGAAGGGTAAAAAAATGAAAATCTTCAAAAATCTTCTTCTAAGAAACCAGAAGGCATACAGCTTTCAAAATTGGTATGTAGCATCATCTAGTGGACCTCTACCAAGTTTGTTCATATCAAGACCCTAGGGTCATATTTGGGCTCCACCTGGGCGCAACTCTTTTTACATAGAATCAAAGAGCGAAAATCTTTTAATATCTTCTTTAATTGAAACAAGAGGGCACACTGCTTACATTTTTGGTATGTAGCATCATCTTGTGGGCCCCTACCAAGTTTGCTCATATCAAGCCCATTGGGTCATATTTGGGCTCCACCCGGGTGCATCCCTTTCAGCTCATATGAGCACGATGGGTGAAAATGGGAAAATCTTCAAAAATCTTCTTCTCTGAAACCAGAAGGCAGACAGCTTTCATATTTAGAATGTTGCATCATCTTATGGACCTCTTCCAAGTTTGTTCATATCAAGACCCTGGGGTCACTTTTGGGGTCCAGCCGGGTTATCCCTTTTTACATAGAATCAAAGAGCAAAAAGGCATATCTGTCTTGCTCTTCGCTGAAAATGTTCCATGGTATTAATCTTAGGCAATTATCTTCTTTTTGACATCTGCCTATCTAATTAATGTGATGTCCCAGGGGTCATAGAGACTCAGGTGAGCGATCTAGGACCATCTTGGTCCTCTTGTTTGTTAATATATGAATGTCGTAAATAGATAAATAAATAAAAGAATCAAATGAACAAATATCCCAACACGATAGACCTAATTTCAAATTTTAACATCGAATGGATTTTTTTCAAAGTACTTGACATCGAAACTACAACTGTATAGTAGCGCTTCTATCCCTCGGATGGCTCTAGAATTTCCTCAATACAATCATTCATCTATTTGTTTTGCCGTAAGTATGTAAAATATTACAAAAAACGAAATTTGGATTGTGAATCAATCGCCTGTGGACTGGAGCACCTTTACCTTTACATGGAAATTGGTATTTATCCTGTCACTAGCTATAAATATTGCCTGATAAAAGGGGGTATGATAAACTTATTGATATCAGGTCACTTGATCACGTGACAGCTTTATCATGTCACTTGGTCACGTGACCTGCCGGATCTTCTTTTTGCGGCTATTAGGTCTGAAAACAGTCCTCTCTAACATCTTTTCTTTTTAATTTGAGTGTCTATTTCTGATGAAAAACATTTCACTCGATTCTCAAATATTGTTAAAATCAAGTCGCGAGCATATCGATGACGTAGGACATGACTGATGACGTAATCTATAAAATTGTGATGAAGTTTATCTCGGTGTTTACATTCGACCTCGAAAAACTGTCATGATTTTAAACCATTTAGCTGAATGGATTCAACGCAGATATTATTCGCATGAGGAGGATTTCGGAGAAAGTAGCTTTGCATCTGATCTCAATCTATGTCCATCCTCTGAGCAAGGAAGCCATTGAATTGAGATTTGCTTTTAGCTGCATGACAACAAAACTTCGGAGCAAAAAGGACGTTTGAGATTGCGAAAATCACCCGATTAACATCTTCTTAATCATTAAGGTATGAAAGTATTACAGTTTTCTTTTGTTAAATATTTTCTTGCTACAGCATTAGAAATCATTTCAATTATCGAGTTCTTAAGCCGTTATCGATCACCCAAACTCCGCCACCCATTCACCCTTATTACGAGGACTCGCCGATATCGAAGTTGTAAATCGGGATCGGATTAATTTTTCGTAAATGAATAACGATTAGACTTTAGAAAAAGGTTGTAACAGGATAAATAGAATAGATGATAGGTGACTTGAGGTGGAAAAGTTTATCGGGCTCGGCTGCGGAATTTATCCGGTTCGCCTCCGGCTCACCAGATAAATTCCTACGCCTTGCCCGATAAACTTTTCCATATCAAGTCACCAACCATCTATTCTCTATTTCTCGCACCAGAACTATAATTAGCATACATCCGTACGTAGCTGCCATCTTCTACCCTCTTAGGTTTACAATTATACGCCGTTTGGTAGGAGCAATAGAATTTAAACAAGGACTATATTTGGACAATTCATTAGCTGTACAAAATACCTTCCTACATAGCGGATAATGTTTAAAAGTCAATATGCAGAAAGACTGCTGTTTAATCTGCTAAAATATGGGTTCCGCATGTGGAAATTGAATTACCTTTCTGACTGCTATTTTTTGAGTTAAGAAAAGAATCATTAGTCTAGACGCTTTAGTTGCCTGTTTTCTTTTCTCTAGGCTTATCGCTCTCTGTCTATCGGTTTGTCTCTGTCTGTCACTCTCTCTACCTTTCTTTTCCTCTCTTTCTCTTTCTTTGAATTTAGAATTTTGACGAGACACTTTCTCTTGATTATTTTTTACATTTATAATTTCTCTTTTCTCAACGAATTCAATATATCACTTTAGAATGCCAACAGATTCGTTCACCATCAGTACTTTCAGTGCTTTGATTATTAAAAACAATTATTACCATACATCTTTCTAAGCTCTAGTTACGATGATTCATAAGCTCACCCAAAATATTGTTTGGGCAGAAACCCTTCAAATTACTTAGAATAATGTTCAGTTTTCCACTTATATTTTTAATACTACACAAGGATATGGACCGAGAACTCTTTCTGGAGAGCATTCATTGTGGTTCATGCATCATGTGCCTAGGTCATTCTTTTATGGAAAGACCGATGTACGAGGTCGATATCCAACTTTCATGAGAAATATTTGTATTCAAACAATTATACCTTCTGGTGATCCAAAAGTTTTTATTGCATTTATCATATACTATATATAACATAGTTTGTCTAAAAAAGACATGTTTTCCTCTAATTGAAAATTACTTTCTTATGGAATCACCTAAGGAATTTAAGTGAA
Source organism: Fragum whitleyi (assembly GCA_948146395.1). Classification (NCBI taxonomy): domain Eukaryota; kingdom Metazoa; phylum Mollusca; class Bivalvia; order Cardiida; family Cardiidae; genus Fragum; species Fragum whitleyi. Next base: position 23,548,146 of record OX411556.1, read on the forward strand.
ATTTCGTGGATTTCCAAGTGTAACATTCTTGGAAAATGATTTTCAAAGATTCCAATTTATGATATAGAGATATGACCTACCCCCATATTAGACATATTTTTCATCTGATTACAGTAACTTTTTGTATCCCGAGAAAGGGTCAACCAAAGATCTTCAATGTGAAATTTGGTTAATATTCATCAATTAGGTTATAAGGAAATGATTTTCTAAGTTTCCACTAAATGATAGTGTATATATGGAGAAATGACCTCTGCCCATAAAAGACATAATTCTTATCCCATCCGTGAGAAAATTTTTAGTAAACTGATAAAGAGTCACTATAGGATCATTCAAGTGAAATGTGGTTGATATCCCTCAATCAGGTTTTCAGAAAAGCCACTTTTTGCCATATATGGAAATTACCCTCGCTCATTAAAGTCATGTTTTTCAATGGATCAAAATGTCTTGAACAACCGGAAGACGGTCATCCAAGGGACAATCCTGTGAAGTTTGTTTTAAACTCGTACAGTAGACTCTGAGGAGAAGAATTCTAAAAGAAAAAGTTTATGACATGAAAAAGAGTCACACAAGGAACTACCATGTGAAGTTTGGTTGAAATTATTCAGTAGTTTCTGCAGAGAAGATTTCTTAAAGATAAGTTTACGACCAGGTGAATGGTTCCATGACAGACACACCGCCATGAAAATAGCCCCAGTGGCCCTCGGCCAGTGGAGCTAAGAATTGTTATAGTATTGGTAATTGTGATTTGAAATTTTCTGAATCCTTCCAAAAATGAAAACTCTATTGTTCATTTCAAAATGTCGTTTGTTTTATGTATTCAGTTTTTTTCATAAACAGGTACAAACCAATGGTCTTTTGCTTATTGTGGTGTGGGGTGGGGGTGGGGAGGGGGTGGAATATTGTCTTAGGAATGTTTCTGCAATGGATTCTTTTCGTTTAGATGTCTACACCCTCTTTTGTCTTATAAATTACTTACAAAGTGAAAATTAATCAGCCCTAGATATGATTATTCAAATTCTGTAGTTTTTCACTTCAAGGCCTACTAAATTTCTCCCACATTTTGTAATTTCATGGCTTATCAGTATTTATGCAAATGCAATGTTTTTTATTATGTTTTATTACCTCACACAGGCACAGAGTGGTCCAGGTTAAATATTATGATTTTTATATGGTCTGGCATCAGTGCTTCTGCCTGTCCGTCTTTCCATCTGTACACAATCAAATCTGCCCCTTCCAAACTCTTGTTACAATTAGACCTGGGTTATATATTGTTTCAGAAGTTTTTTGATGAAGATGCCTTTAAACATCCATTTAAGAATTGCCTAAGCCATTTTTTTTCTTTTGAAATGCAAAAAGATCTGTCAAATGACACTGTAAAAGGGTCATTATGAAAATTCAATTAAAAATCCTTGTTATCACTACAAAGTCAATTCTAATCAAACTTGCATCAAACGATTTACAATTTTGTGAATTAATTATTTTGAAATTGTTTTAGATTTTATAAATATCAAGGGAAAATAATCCTTTTTTTTAGCTCGGCTGTTTTCGAAGATGACCCGAGGTATTATGATCATATTGGCGTTGTTTGCGTTTGCGTTGATGTTGGCGTTGATTATGATTATAACTTTTGAATGGTAAGTGATAGAGCCTTCATATTTCATCAATATCCATCAATTACATTCTGAGAAAATGATTTTCAAAGTTTCCACTATATAACATATAGAGTAATGACTTCCGCCCATAAAATACATATTTTCCATCTGATCACAATATTTTTTGGTAGACTGATAAAGGGTCACTCAAGGATCATTCCAGTGAAATTTGGTTGATATCCATCAATTACATTCTGAGAAAATGATTTTCAAAGTTTCCACTATATGACATATAGAGAAATGACCTCCGCCCATAAAATGCATATTTTTTATCCAATCACAATAATTTTTGGTAGACTGATAAAGGGTCATGCAAGGATCATTCATGTAAAATTTAATTGGTATCCATCCATTAGAATCTGAGAAAACTCATTTTTTACCATATATGGAAATTAGCCACGCCCATTTAATCCATGTTTTTCATTCGATCCAAATTTCTTGAACAACTTTGAAAGAGGGTCACCCAAGGATCATTCCTGTGAAGTTTGGTTGAAATTCATCCAGTAGTTTCCGAGGAGAAGATTTTTAAAGAAAAAGTTTACGACCGCACGCACGCACGGACGGACGGACGCACGACGGACACAAGGCCATGACAATAGCCCCAGTGGCTTTCAGCCAGTGGAGCTAAAACACTAAAACTTTAGCATTGACTATAACTCTTGAATGGTAAATGATTTGACCTTCATATTTCACACGATGATAGTTTCGGACAAGACCTTTCTGTAGGTACCAAGTTCAAGGTCATCAGTCAAGGTCAAGGTCAAGGTCTTTTTGTCAAGATCAAATTTGTTTTAAAAAAACACTAATACTTTAGCATGGACTATAACTTTTGAATGGTAAGTGATTTGACCTTCATATTTCACACGATGATAGCTTAGGACAAGACCTTTCTTTTGGTACCAAGTTCAAGGTCATTAGACAAGGTCAAGGTCATCTTACAAAGTCAAATTTGTTAAGAAAAATAAAACTTTAATAAATTAATAACTTTTCAATGGTAAGTGATATGACATACATACTTCAAGTAATGATAATGCTTGAGATTAGACCTTTCTGTTGGTACGAAGCTCAAAGTCATCAGTCAAGCTCAAGGTCATTTTCAAGGTCAAATTTATGATAAAAAAAATATAACTTTAATACGGCTATAGCATTTTAATGGTAAGTGATAGGGCCTTCATATCCCCAAACAAGGTTTTTTTAATGAAAAAAACAAAAACCAAGGTATTATTATCACCTTGGTGTCTTGTTTAGGTGTTTGCCTTAGTGTTTGTGTAGGCAACTTTATCCTAGTTCATATCTCTGTTGCTATTGAAGATATATTCATGAAACTTGGAATGTCTTTTCAACATCACAAGAGCTATCTAGATTATTAAGGGGGATAACTATTGGAGCATTTTTGTAAGAGTTTTGTCCCTTTTTTTGCTTAGAGTTTTTGCATAAACCAGCAACTGCAGCCAAGCATTGCTTCCGTAGGTGGTGCTCTTGTTTATTTGAATACCTATTTTGCAGATACAACCTTATTATGTGACTTTTTATGCACCCGTCAAAGACAGGACAAATTATGGGAGCACCCATGACGTCCGATGTCCAGTGTCTGGGCGGCGTGCACTTTTTTGCCCGGAGCATAACTCTATAACCTTATGTCCGATTTCCTTGAAACTTAGCAGTTATATTTTTCTCCTTATTACAAAAGGCATTGCAAATGAGCTATAACTCTACCTGGCCCCCTTTTTTTCAGTTTTTGCCCCTTATTGTTTTTCATACTTGGATCTTGTCCGAAGCATATCTTTTAAGTAAAGGAGCTATGATCATTTAATGAGGAGAAAGATCTCATTAAGTGAAAGCGCATTGCTACGGAATCATAATTCTACTTTGCTTACTTTTTTAGTTATTGCCTTTTGTTGTTTTTCATACTTGGACCTTGGATTTTTGTTTCCTTGAATCTTTTCAATAATGATACATACAGGTTTTTGACTCTCGCTTCTCTCTTAAAGTATATATAAATAATAGTAGCTTCTGAAAAAAAATCAGTTTTGGCGCAACAACAGCCTTGTGTTCAGGAGAGCAAAGCGCTTCAAAGCGTTAGCAAGCGCTTTCCTGCTTTCTTAACCTGAACGGTGTACTTGCTTGAATACTTGCTTGAGGCAAAGCCACGAAGTAACTAGCATAACGAAGAAATGGTGGGTAACTTGACCATAATTGAGTTTCAAGGAAATCTTGCAATTATCGTTTAATTTGAACATTTAATCACCTGATCTATAATTAAAAAAAATTTTTGACTCTATTATATAGATATAAAACTGTTTTCTTGAGGTATTGGAGGGGTTAAGCTTACAATCAAGTCAAATCTGTTGCCTGGCATCTAGTTATTTTTGGAAAGCGCTTGTGGTGCGCTCAAGATTTAAAAACTGTTTGTGGCGAGCGCTTTCGTGTTCTGAACACATGGCTTAATAATATTTTCATATTTCATTATGTGTTTCATTTCAATTAAGTAGTTGAAATCTTAGAGGCTGCAAAATACTTACCGGTAATCAAGATATGAAGACATCTTAAAATTTTCTAAATTATTACTATTCAGTAACAATAAATGAAGTTAAATCAAAACAAACCAATTTCTCTGAAATCAATGTTTTAAACATAAAGAACTCAATGAAAAAGTAAAAACATCTATATCTATTCGATTCTTCAATCATATGCTCTAGAACATTGTTCTTAAGTTCTTAATTCTTGAAATGTATTTGTTCTTGAACCTAGTTTTAGAACTTAGATTGAATTTAACACAATTCCTAAAACTTTCAGGTTATTGAACATAATGTTCTTGAACAAATGAATGGTTCTAAAACCTGAGATCTAGAAGTTCAAGAATCGTTGCTCTAGAAGTTATAGATGTTAATGAACAGTTCTTAAAACTCAAAGTAGAGTTTGAAAAATTCTATAAAATCTCAAGAAAAAATCTACAACTTGAAGATAGTTCTTGAACCTTTTTTACAGGGGAGGTATAAGAATTATTGAGTTACAATATACATACCAGTAGAGGTTTTCTTTAAAAAAAAATGACAAATTGAAAATGCATCTTAAGCTAAAGTTAAGCTAACTTAAAATTAAACCAAACATTCTTTTTTCAATATGCAAGCTGGTAATTAGTCGAAGAAATAAGGGAATCTTGGAAATGGTCTTCTATAAAAAATCTAATCCAAAAACAACCTGTTTACAGCTGAATATCAAGTCTAGCCAAGTGTTTATTTTTGTTTAGGATGATTTATGGTCTCATGTTGAGATTCACTGACCACTGAGAGATTTTACAATCTGATAAGCACATGTTAATAGTTTGATTATGTAAAGTCTTGCGGTACTGGCCGCCTCACTAGTGAGGTGGTTTCTTGCAGTAAAACGTAGGAGTGTTTTATTACTCATTTTAATGTATTAACATAAAAGATGATATTAATAAGTTGTTTTAAATAACAACTTATTGATACCATGTTTTATTTTTATATATTAATTTCAATTTAAAATTTGAGAAAAATGAGCCTGAGCCTGAGAAAAGTTTTATAACCCCGAGCCCTGAAGTCGTTGTTTTTCATGGCCTTCTGGTACGGGATCAGTGACGGTAAGGATGGGGATATGAGCGCAATGAAAAACCGACCTTCATAGTTCCTGATAAGCTTAACATTTTGTCAAATGAACATTTTTTCATAATCAGAAGAAATGGTCGTCCTTAACAAGTTTGGAGTAGTTAATATGACAATTAATTTATGAAAAAATAGTTTCATATTAGTAGATGAAGTATGTAAAATTTACTTGAACCAATTCTATTTTCGCTCTTCCTGTCCGTTTGCTGAGATTTTTCAAAAAGTATGGTCAATTTGCAGCATCGATAGAATCAATCTATCTGTGTTATTCTACGAACAGTATACCATGGGTTATTTTCAAAACGACTTTTTATATACATCTAAAAAATATTGATATAGACAGAATCAGTTTGAGAACTAAGAAAATATACTATTTTTTGTCTAAGAGATAAATTATTGTGTCGACAACTTTTAAAGGTTCGACAAATGAAAAAAAATATGCTTCAGAATGTTACATTTTCCTTATGATATTTTGTATTTCATTCTGTCGACATGCAAGAAGTAAAGCTTATTCGTTATCACGGTTATATCGGAGAAACTTCTCCGTGAATTGACTCGGGTTCAAGTAATGTTGTAACAACAATGAGATAAGAATGTTGGTTATTCCGAGAATTCAAGCAGATGGCATGCCTGTTGATGCAGTCTGGGAAAACACTTCCTCCTTTTTCCGACAGCCGGGAAAATATATGTGACCCGTCACGCGAAAAGGAACCATCTGGGAAATCTGTAAGATAAATATTTTAAAAAGAGATTGGGTCCAGCATTGGTCAACCAGAGGTCGCATTTCAAAAATTCTTTCACTGGAAGGTAGATTGAACATTCTAGATTCAGGCAATAAGCACATTTCGAAAAGTTTCGATCCTAGTCAGTCTGCGCAATCCGCGCAGTCTGACTACGGTCGACGCTTTACAAACTATCCAGATGGTCCCATTTCGCGTGTCGGGTCACAAATTATTTTCTGAACAACCACCTGTCCTCGGGGATCGTGTTTGACTTGAATTAGCTGAAGTTGCGACGTTTATGTCGCCTAACAACGGTTTGCTGTTTGTTCTTTGGCCAGAAACTTTACATTTGACTAGAAAAATATCGTTTAAACCCATCTCAAGAATGCTGAATGCAAAAAAGACTAAAATCAAATTGTTGAATGCTCTGAAAGACGAACCTTCTTGCCAATGTTACCCATGAGAATTACGACTTTACACATGGACTTTGTCAAGCATAAAATACAGATTGTGCAGAGTTAGATTAGACTGCATATAAGTGCAGACTGATCTTTGTCTATACCGTCTGCCAAAACAGGAATATTCCGGATTGAGTGTGATAATGGTTTAAATGTGAAGTAGTCAACCATGACGGGTGTCGAAGGGCGTGGTCAGCGATCGATCAATTATGAAATGAACATGTGCGTGACGTTTTCAACAATTTGACATATGCTTAAGTTGCAAAAATTTAGAAGCCCAGACAAAAGTTTGCTACATTAGGTTTGGTAATGTATAAGGATTTCAGAAATTGCTGAAATTTAAAGGATTTCGTTGATATCTTGCGCTAAAGTGTATGAAAGAAACAGCGATGTGATTAATGTACTCGTCAATTTACGCCCTGTCTCGTTAATCATTTATCTCGGTAAGCACTGCAAACCCGAAGTTATTGAACTTATGAAATGAGTTTACCTGGTATGTTTTGTACTTTAGACCTAATTTAATGTGCATTTCGATCGAACTTTTTGAGTTTGAACAAGAGCACCGCGTTCGGGTCCTAACGCTCGATATTGAACTAAGTTCTATATTGAAAAAGGAGCAAAATAATTATTGTTGAGAGTTAAAGGTTTATTGTATCGATCTCTTATTTGATAGTTAACATGTAATTGAAGTTTCAAGGAAATGCTTTTGGTAGAACCAGAGGTACAAGATGTCAAAGTTTTTGCGCTACGACAACGATTGCAAAGACGATACCAAGGCTAAAGCAATACTCCGGTTTTAATACGAAGTGAAACCGAAAACGGCGGAACGCTCCTGATTCTCATTACCAATTTTTTTAGCACCATCTATTAGTCATAAACCATGAAATCCTATAAAAAAAAAACAAAACAAAAATAAAAAAAAACTTACCCTATCTTAGTGTACCCGGACATTAAAAGGTATTGAAGTGAACGGGTCATCAGAAAATCAATTGTTTTACCAGTTAGACGTATAGTTAAGGTGGCAATGGACAGCGGCCTCCCGACTCTATAAACCGGAAGTAGGGTTTCGTTTATTTTACGGCTCTTTTTGCGCGTTGTTTAAAAAGACCGGTTTCGTAAGATTCTACCTATGGAAATAACGTAGAATAATAATGGTAAAACTTCATAATTTAGCTTCTTTTCAACATTTGATATTAATTGAAAGAATGGATCATTAAATTTAACAATAGAAATGCGTTAAAACTGTCATTCGATTAGGAGGGGTCAATGTAAAATAACGAAAAACTTTCTTATTTGCATGGAAAGGTATGCTGAATTTTTTTTACCAAATAAAGGAACAGTACGGGTTATAAACATATCGGAAAACAAGAAAAATTCATTGAGTAATTTCCTCAAAAAATAGGTTTTTGTGGCATTTTTACCCAGTAAAATTACAAAAAATAGTGCATTTTTAACTTTTGAAGGCAAATTGTGTAAATGCAATTGATCAAAGAGAAATTATCTTGTCAATAGCCATTGTGTACAAGTATAAGGTCTATCAAAATGCATTTGTTTTATAGCTATAACCTATAACAGTGTTAATACTAGACCTAAAACGAATATAACCGTTTTACTGAAAAATGGCCTATACCACTCAAGGGCAGATAACTCTAGCATGAAAACGAGCGTGGAAAGGTACCTTCTAATTTTTATATAATGACTACACAATGTTAATTTACAACATATATGACCAAGAGAAAAATTCATCGGGCGGAAAAAATGACGCCCAGGGTTCATTGCTACCTTAAGGCCTTTTAATTTGATCAGGTGTGTATTTGTAATTTATCCTATATCAATACAAATATCCGTGTTATAACATCCCATATGATATCTTTTTTTTTTATATTACATGGATATTTATAGAACAATGACACAATGCGGTTATTTTTTAGAAACTTGCATATCTGTTAGAAACATCGACAAAAACAAGGCAAATAGAGGTTATAAGATATAATATATACTTAGTGTATTATATGAAATAATATTTTATTCGGTAGTGAGAAATGATAATTGTCTCGGCAGAGCCTCGACAATTATCAATTCCCACAACCTGGTTAGATAATTTTTTCTTACAAAACAATAAGGCCGTATTAAATATTTCTCTCTCATAGAAAATAAGCCTAACCAAGAGGACCTTGATTGTCGATGTCACTCACCTGAGTTCAGTTAATGACATCGTGAAATAAACGAGGTGAATGATTTTGGAATAATTTCGGAATGAAATTGGGTGAGTGGGAGGAGTTAATTGTTTTTTTATTATTTGAATTAATTAGTTCAATGAACTTATGCATATTTGGTCTTAAAGTGAAATACCGACTAAAATATATTTTCCTGATATCAGCATACAAAGGACACTCAATAATAAAATGGTACTCGTCCTCCAAAATACTACAATATAGACACGCGCGTTCTTCGATTGGTTTGATGTTGGTCTAGCCCACCTATAGTGGAAGCACATTGACCTAAACCTGGCCTTTGTGATTTAAATAAATTAAATATCGGTCGTTTCCCTTCGGCAAAACACGACTTACCTGCGGAATGAAATCGTAAAGTTGGGGTGCACGTGTTTTCTCTGTTAACCCGTTATAGAACATGCTTTTCACTGTAATGGCAATATTTGGTCAACCCCATGAAGTAGTGAATCCTTAGACGCGGGTGAAAATAGTACAAATTTTCAAATTTCTATACATTCAATTTCTGTTTTTTGAGTGGAAAAAATGAAATTCGCCCCTCACAGTCGCACACAAGTAGGAACAATTGTTTTTGAAATTGATCTTCTGCTCCGTGACTAGATGCCCTGTATACCGGTATACTTCTTAGTCCACGCATACCTGTAATTTGTACAGTCTAACGGAATGTCCATGCTTGATCGCCACGTGCCGAAGTATCTTCGGAATTGTATTCATGAGCCTAATTATTTATTCTGCATAAAGGGCAGGTTCAAGTTAATATGCGCTCGCTATACCAGCTTCAATTGCTAATCTATGAGACGATAATCTTAAACGGAAAATAACTCTCAGTTTATTGCTTTTTATCTTGTCTAAATAAGGTTCAAGACGAAAAATGGAAAATGATCTATAAGATAACGCTCTGTCGGAATTGCTTATTCTACTGTGCCAATTTTGAATAAACTGATCTTTAATCCTCTGTTTAACAATAACGAGGTAATTATTTTCATCCCCTACCCTTGCGCATACCACGCATCTCCAAATCCTAGATTTAACAAAGTATTTCGTAGCAGAGAACACCAATTTTCAACATTTTCATTGTGTTTCATGTCATTTTGTAATAAATAGTTCACCTGCTTTAAGTATTTGTTATCGTGAGAACTTAATATCTTTAACCATAAACGAACAATATTTACCAGTCTTAATTCATGTAACGGCAATCTACACAACTCCCCGTAAATGAAATCATTTTGTGTATATTTTTTAACTTTAATAACTTTTTGCAATACTTTAGGTGGATTTGCTCAACGGCTAAACCCGTGTTGAAACCCCATACTTTAATGCCGTAATTTAAAATAGGAGTAATCAGTTTATCGAAAAGTCGAGGTCGATGTCTAATTTCAAAACTGGTGAACTTACTCAAGGGCTTACTCATACTAAATATCGCTGTCAATGCCTGGCCTTATAGCGTTTTTGTGCTTTCGAAAAAGAGCCACCAGTAGTAAAAACTCATCCGAGAGAAGTGAATTTATTTACAATTTCTAATTTAATGTTGTCAAATTAGAATGCCAGATTATGAGTTAAATTTCCAGTTTTTCTAAAAATAACAATTTTTGCTTTCAATGTCTTTACCTTGATTTTCCAACGCACGCAGTAACAATGAAGTGCATTTAGACGATTTTGTAATTTAGTGGCTGATTTCGCAAAAATGACAATATCATCGGCGTAAAAGATCAAAAATAGCTTTAAGGAACAAGCATCTATACCTTCGAGACCCTTTGAAGCGAAAACATCTTCCATTTCATTGAGAAACATTGCAAAGAGAAAAGGAGATAAACACTCACCTTGTCTAACACCTAAATTACATTCAAAGCTTTCACTTAAATCATTTTGATATTTAACCTTTGATTTTTATAGGAGAGTACTTTGATCTTATTATTTCTAAAATTCTTCCTCGCATACCCAACTTTATTAACTAAAACCATAAGTCATCTCTGGTGACATAATCGAATGCTTTGCTAAATCTATAAATGCGCAATATAATTGTTTACTGTTACTTACGAGGGTGGATGAAATACGCGGAATTTCGCTATAAATTTGGATATCCCGGAAATAAATGAAATTTTGTACACTTCTCAAACTATTTTATGTTAAAATAGTACTAAATTTACAAGAGTTTGCTATGACAATGATGTAAAAATTCCAACATTTGATGTTCCTGGGTAGGCGCCACCTGCGCAACCCATTTTGTAACGTTACTTCCTAGTGTTACTACCCGTAATTGTCCCGTCAGTTTGGACCAAACCCTTCCAAACTTCGTCTAAGTCTGTGAAATCAAAATTTTTGCAACGTAATTTTTCATTCACCCTCGTATCATGTGATTAATTAGCCCGTGCAATACAAATATATTATCCGTTGTGCCCATATTTGATCTAAAGCCTGCCTAGGCTTCACTATAAACATTATAATTTACATTATTATAATAGGTAATTTACGTATGGATGGCACATTTTCAAAATATAAGGAATATTTTGGTGTTTTCAATTTTCGCCACCTAACGAGGGTGGCGAAATCAGCGAAAATGAGACCATGGCGTAAAAAATCCAAAGTACGGTACTATTTCTATAGACAACCAGAGTTTTACGATACAAACAATCTTTAAGACACATTTTGTAAGTCTTCATACAAGGAGCATCCCTAGAAAGTTACAGATTCCTTGGCCTTGTAGTTTAGGAAGAAAAGATCTATCAAAAATATGGACGAAAGACAGGCGTCAGATGTAGGACGGACAACGCCTAGTGACCGATCACACTTTGTGCTCAGATTAGCTAATCATATATATATATTTTGTAAAATTTTGATCAGACAAAAAGTAGCAAAGGAAAAGAAAATCGTGAATCATGATACGACTACGGAAATAAGGTCATGCAAATCATTTAGAAGCAGAAAGACGAAACTAACAAAAAGCGTATCATAGTATTAAATGTGAAGAATATAAACAGATTCGCCTAACTTCCCGTGTTCTCTCGAAAACAATGTGTTAACAGGCATATTGTTATGATGTAGCCCTTGGCAAATTTTGATACAAAAAGGGTAATAGGTGTTATTAAAATGTATTAAAATGTCATAAAATCAATCCAATAAGAAACAATAAAGATAAGAAATTGAAGCAGATTGCATATCTGTTGATAACGGCTGTGGAATAGAATTATTCTGTTTCCAACGCTCGGTTAACAAGAAACGTTACTCGAAAAAAAAAAAAAAAAAAAAAAAAAAAAAAACAACTGAAGTTTCAAAGCAACTCTTATAACAGATCCTCCTGGCATTCGGAACACCACTCGGCCAATCTCACGATCAACCTCGGATGTACATAGACGGACTATTTTCAAAAATTAGGGGAAAACCTTGGGAAAACTCGATGACGTCAGTAAAAATGGCGATAGCCCTCGAAACTTTGAGTGCAAAACATTCGACGTCGCCTACGTTACTCGTTTAAGTCATTGACGTGAAATATCTTTAGATTCTTTGATAACGGCTGAAAGTCTTAATTTTTTAGAATGACGAATCATTCTCAAAAATTAAGATTTTTCCAGCCGTTATTTACTGTTAGATATATCAATCTAAAGATTGCGCCGGTTGTTTCCGCGCTAGTTTTTCTTACACGATTTCCGGCTAATGAAATGCACAATTTTGTAATACCCATCCGCCTTATATGCATCCGAGGTCTGTTGCAGTTTACGGAAATGGTCGAGTGATGTTCCGAATGATCCTCCAAGCTAAGGGAGCAATTTCATTTCTCTGCAAAATACAAACGTTAAACAATTGAGTTTTTCGACCCACAGTTGTATAACAAAGTCTACCTTCCTTGGAGATAATAGATTGCCCATATTTGAGCGATTTGAATTCTGCAATCGTACATCAAAGAATATTCGTTAGGACATTCATTCCTACTAATGAATTAATTAATACACGAGTATTGTTATTGGTATTTGCAGTACAGTTGGTATTTCCTGACTTCCGACAAGAGGTATTTTGGTATTCCATTCATTGTACATGGATGAAGGCCATTTCCTTTGTGCCTACCCTAAGAAACACAGGTATGCAAAATTCAAGGTTTTCGAACTACATTTTCTTACTGTGAAAATCTTGTAATCTCTTTTTCCTCTTGTTCACGGTAATAGGATAATCTGAAACCACGAGGACGGCGATTTCACGGCGTTCCCCGCTTTTTTGTATGACGAGTCACCGATTATTCTATACTTTGATAGAATAAAAGAACCGAAAACGTAAGTAAGTGACAAGTCGCACGGCAACTAACATTGTTAAAAGTATTTTACTCTTTATTCATCCTCGGTAACCCAATGTCGCTCCTTTCCGTAAACTACTTTTCTTGACCCTGGGACAGGTTGTTGAAATTTTCTCGTTATCATGAATAATTCATAAAGCATTTTGATTGGTAATGCCAAGCCCTTTTTGGGTGAAATTGATCTAATTTTAGTCTGCATTACATACACGTAATTTCTATTTCAAACTCATTCGAAATTCAAATTGCATTTCGAATGTATGTGAAGCTGGCACTTCAATCTTCAATCGACAAACAGGTCTACATTTATTGAAGAGCTGTAGAGAAGCTTTCTCTTCTTACAGGCATGATAAATTCGCCATAACTTACATCACCAGATAAATATTTCGCTAGCCTATTTTTGTCATGCGAGAAAAGTTTATCCGAGCTATTGCAGATATATTATTTTATCTTATAACTTCTCAAATATCCGTGTGATAACATCCCATATGATATTTTTTTTGATGTCACACGGATATTTTTAAAACAATGACATAATACGGTTATTTTTAGAGACTTGCATATCTGTTTAAAAGATATCGACGAAAACAGGGCAAATTGAGGTTATAAGATAGATATAATACGTACCTAGTATATTGTATGAAAAAATATCTGGCAGAGTCTCGACAATTATCAAAACCACCAACTTCGTTAGATATTTTTCTCATAAAGAACACTAAGTACGTATTATATATAAAACATGTCCACAACATTGAGTAGATCTAGTATCTCATACCAGTATTCGCTGTATTTGGTAACGTTGTGTCATAATCCAAATCAAAATGGCGAATATTGTAAAGCCTTGGTTATGATATAGATTTTAACACCTGGAATTTCCATATTATTATAAGCATCGGAAACACTGGATTTGATATCTTTTTGGAAGAGTATCGTTGCGTCATGGCCATTTCGATTGGCTTATCAAGGCATGTACAATTATTCATAGATATTCATAGAAACGACGTTAGGCCAGCACATTGTCCCAGAGATAAAGAATCGAGAGTAACGTTATCAGTTATACGGTTTCTTGCCGGGATATATGACGATTTATTCCCGGCTGGAAAAATGATGTCACCCGAGCCGTAGGCGAGGGTTGACATCATTTTTACTATTGGGAATAAATCATCATATACCCAGGCAAGAAACCGTATTACGAATTTATTATACTTCAAAGTTTTAGGGCTAAATATCTGTCTTTTGCCTATTTTAGGCGTTCGTATAAACCAATTTCTTTTAAACCACCAATATCCCTTAATGCGCCCCTATGAAAAGTAAACATATACAAAGTGACGTCATGTATAGTTGTGACGTCACACTACTATACTCTGCGCTATTAAGATATGGAAGCGTTTGTTGGCTGAAACTGCGAGAAACTTGGCACTTTAAATGGACTGATTTGTACAAATTTAAGGTATTTATTTACATCTATATCATTTTTTATTTGCACTTTATTAACTGACATCCTTTTCAACTGTATATTAGTGTGCATATTCGGGTCGTGTTATCAGCGAAGCGAGAGAAACATGTCTGCCGTTACCGTTTCTATTTTTTTGTCTATGTTCACGTCGAGGCGCCTTAAGGAAACATTAGAGGTAATACCGGAGCGGCCGTAGCTATCAATGTTTGTCAGGTCAGCATTAACCAATGAAAATGCTAGAATTTTCTTTGCAGTATAATAAAATGTTTTATGCCTGAGGATGCTGTTCATGCCTCCCGTCTCGGACCATCTTTGTAGTCCTTTTTATGTCGATCCTAGTCAGACTGTGCGGATTGCGGATTTTGACTATGGCCGAAACTTTTCGCACTTGACTGATTTTCTGGAACTTGAATGTTAACTGTAACTTCCTGCACGAGATTTTTTTAAAATTCGAAATCCAATTGACTTCTACTGCAACTAATATACACCGGATTTAATGACATAGAATCTACAACTTTCAGCTAAAAATCTCATTCTCCCACACGAAAGAATCTTCCCCTGTAAAAACCCACAACTTGACGTATGCGTATTCAATAAGCTGATATATACGATGTCTGCAACAGTTTAACCCTTTCCTGTTTAACAAAATTTTGGACCTGTCCAAATTCAAAGGTTTTGCAGACGAAAATTTAAAGTGGATTTAACTTGAAAAATAACCATTCTGTTGGGTAGAAAATAGTGTGGAAAAGGAAGAAATTGCTTGTCAGAAGCAATTTCTTCTTTTTTCACAATATTTTCTCAATCATAAAATCACAGGCACGTAAAAAGCAGGGATTAAACAGCAAAGGGTTAAGATGATAAATTCCCTTAATCTAAAATGAATTACCAAGATTTATCTTCATTTGAAAGGAACATTACTAGCACCCTTTTTTAGGCTCGTACAAATACAAAATACTTTACGCGCGACCAAATTAACTTCTTTCATACTGTTTTTCAGAATTGACATAATAAATTTTACATAAGACGAACATACAAACATAGGTAAAAACATGTTTTTGATAAAGACATTTTCTTCTTTAATAACGAACAGTTATGTTCATTTGCTCGTTGTATTATAAGGGTTTCTAGGGCGCTAACCTTTCTATATAATATGCGTTATTTCACTGATTTCCCATGGCTCATTACGATCTAACGTATAAATAAATAAGTCGGTTACGACTACTTGAATTAAAAGTGCAACACTAGTGTCTATGAGACGATGAAAATTGAAATTAATTTCTTTGATTTATAGAGAAGATTCCACTTTTAATTGTAGAAATCATCGAATAAATACCACAAGACCAATGCGTGATTAACACTTATGGACGAGTGAATATTAAATAAATAAACACTTCATAAATAATATCATAGTGTAATATACTACATAAATCCACTTGATATATTGTTGGTAATTTTTAACCCTAAATGTATCAGAATGCTTGTTCTGATCCTGAAATTATTTTCATTTGACTATAATTTTGAGTTTAAACAACAATGGATAGACTAGCCATTGAACTAGAACATTTTTTAAACTTGTTATGGACAATAATACGGGATGACTCTGAGAAAAGTTTTATAACCTCGGGCCCTGAAGTCGTTGTTTTTCATGGCTTTCTGGTACGGGATCAGTGACGGTAAGAATGGCTATTAGAGTGCAATAACAAATTGTCCTTCATAGTTCCTGATCAGCCAAACATTTCGTCAAATGGACATATTTTCATAATAAAAAGAAATGGTCGCCCTTAACAAGTTTGGAGTAGTTAAGATGACTATTAATTTATGAAAAAAAGTTTCATGTTAGTAGATGAAGTATGTAATATTTACTTGAATCAATTAGATTTTCGCTCTTCGTGTCCGTTTGTTGAGATTCTTCTAAAAGTATGGTCAATTTGCATCCAATTTAATCGATAGAATGCATCTATATGTGTTATTCTTGTAACAGTATACCATGGGTTATTTTCAAAACGACTTTTTATATGTATCTACAACATCTTGATATAGACAGAATAAATTTGAGAACTTAGAAAATGCACTATTTTTTGTCTAATAAAAAAATTATAGTGTCGACAACTTTTGAATGTTTTTACAAATGGAAAAAAATATGCTTCAGAATGTTACATTTTGCTTATGATATTTTGTATTTTATTCTGTAGACATGGAAGAAGTAAAGCTTACTCGTTATCACGGTTATATCGGAGAAAAACTTCTCCGTGAATTGACTCGGGTTCAAATAATGTTGTAACAACAATGAGATAAGAATGTGGGTTATTCCGAGAATTCAAGTAGATGGCATGCCTGTTGATGCAGTCTGGGAAAACACTTCCTCCTTTTTTCCGACAGCAGGAAAAATATATGTGACCCGTCACGCGAAAAGGGACCATCTGGGAACTCTGTAAGATAAATATTTTAAAAGGATATTAGGTCCAGGATTGGTTAACCAGAGGTCGCATTTCAAAAATTCTTTCACTGGAAGGTAGATTGAACATTCTAGATTAATAAAATTAGCACATTGCGAAAAGTTCGACCCTAGTCGGTCTGCGCAATCCGCACAGTCTGACTTCAAAATAATACTTAAATCAAATTACTGAATGATCCGATAGAAGAACCCTTCTGCCAAAGTCTTTACACTTGGACTTTGTCAAGCATATAAAACAGATTGTGCAGACTTAGATCAGGCTGCATATAAGTGCAGACTGATCTTTGTCTATACCGCCTGCCATAACAGGAATATTCCGGATTAAGTATGATAATAGTTTATATGTGAAACAGTCCACCATGACGGATGTCAAAGGGCGTGGGCGGCGATCGATCAAATATGGAATGAGCCTGTGCGTGACGTTTTCAACAATTTGGCATATGCAGAAGTTGCAAATATTTAGGAGCCCATACAAAAGTTTGTTAAATTAGGATTGGTAATGTACCAGGATTTCAGAAATTGCTGAAATTTAAAGAATTTTGTTTGATATCTTGCGCTTAAATGTATGAAAGAAACAGCGATGTGATTAATGTACTCGTCAATTAACGCCCTGTCTCGTTAATCATTTATCTCGGTAAGCCCGAAGTTATTGAACTTATGTAATGAGTTTACCTGGTATGTTTTGTACTTTAGATCCATTTTAATGTGCATTTCGATTTAGTTTTTTGAAATTGAAAAAAAACAAAAAAACAACAACAACAACAACAAAAAAAAAACTAGTGAAACAAGAGCACAGCATTTCGGTCCCAACGCTCATAATTGTACTCGATATCGCATTAAGTTTTATGTAGAAAAAGGAGTATTTGTTCGATGATTGTTGTGAATGAAAACTTTATTGTGTGGATCATTTTTTTCATAGTCAACGCTACATGAAATTAAAGTTTCAATCGATTGCTTTTGGTAGTACCAGAGATACACGATGTCAATGTTTTTGCGCCACGTTAGCGATTGCAAAGATGATACCAAGGCTAAAGCAATACTCCTATTTTTCTATGGGGGTGAAACCGAAAACAGCGGAACGCCCTGGATTTTCATTTTCTATTTTTTAAGCACACTCTGTTAGGCCTAGACAACGCAATTTTATAAAAAAAAGAAATAGTTTATCATATCATAGTGTACCCGGACGTTGAATGGTATTGAAGTGAACGGGACATCAGAAAACAATCGTTTTTACCAGTTAAAGTTTAACTCAAGGAGAATTCCTGCCAAGTAATGTTAGCTTGTCTGGCCCAGACGTTAGGAGGAAAATATCTATAAAGATATGAACGAAAGACGGACGTCCGACACAGGACGTATCACGGCTAGTGACCGATCACTCTTTGTGCTCAGATTACCTAATTTCATATATACATGTATATATATATCAATTTTGATCATACCAAAAGTAGCAAAGGAAAATATTTCGTGAATCATGGTACGACTACGGAAATAAGGTTACGTAAATCATTTAGAAGCAGAAATATGGAACTAACAAAAAACGTATCATAGTATTGAATGTGAAGAATATACACAGATTCGCTTAAAAACTTCCCGTGTTCTCTTGAAAACAATGTGTTAACAGGCATATTGTTATGATGTAGCCATTGGCAAATTTTGATACAAAAAGGGTAATAGGTGTTATTAAATCTCGGCCAATCTCACGATCAACCTCGGATGTACATAGACGGACTATTTTCAAAAATTAGGTGAAAACCTTGGGAAAACTCGATGACGTCAGTAAAAATGGTGATAGCCCTCGAAACTTTGAGTTCAAACATTCGACGTCGCCTACGTTACTCGTTTAAGTCATTGACGTGAAATATCTTTAGATTCTTAAATAACGGCTGAAAAAAAACTTAATTTTTGAGAATGACGAATCATTCTCAAAAATTAAGATTTTTCCAGCCGCTATTTACTGTAAGATAAATTAATCTAATTTAGATAGCGCTGGTTGTTTCCGCGCTAGTTTTTCTTACACGATTTCCGCCTAATAAAATGCACAATTTTGTTACATACCCATCCGCCTTATAAACATCCGAGGTCTGTTGCAGTTTACGGAAACGGCCGAGTGGTGTTCCGAATGATCCTCCTGGTAAAGGGAGCCATTTCATTTCTCTGCAATATACAAACGTTAAACAATTGCATTCTAGGTCCAATGTTGTCTCACAAAGTCTACCTTATTTGAAGATAATAGATTGTCCTTATTTAAGCGATTTCAATTCTGCAATCGTACATCAAAGAATATTCGTTTAGACATTCATTTCTACTAATGAATGAATAAATACACGAGTATTGTTATTGGTAATTGCAGTACAGTTGGTATTTCCTGTCTTCCGACAAGTGGTATTTTGGTATTCCATTCATTGTACATGGATGGAGGCTATTTCCTTTGTGCCTACCCTAAGATACACAGGTATGAAAAGATCAAGTTTTCGAACTACATCTTACTGTGAAAATCTTTAAAAATCCTGGTTAACTCTCTAAAGTCCACAGATGGTCTTTAAACTTGATCACAATTATTGGACCATCACAAGGATGGTTCATTATGAAAATAGATCAGATCCGGGAAAAGGGGCCTAATTAAAATTGAATGAGTAAATCCTCGTTAACGATCTTGAGTCCACAGTTTTCATCCGATTGATTTCAAACTTGCTCATAATGATTGTACTATGAAAATAATTGAAAAAAAAAGAAAAAGAAAATCCTGTTTAATGCTGTAAAGTTCACAGTTTTCGTCTGGTTGGCTTCAAACATGCTCAGAACGATTGTATCATCACAGTGATTTCTTTCTTAAATTTTTTTGATCGATTGAGCGTCACGAGAAAAGGGACATATATTTGAATTTAAACTTTAAGAATTCATTCTTACACTTCTTCAATGTGCATCGAATTTGATGAAAACTTCTCTTAGTATTCTACATCATGTGACCATGAGCATATTGACGTGGTCTTGTTAATTTATACTGCGTCACAGAAAAAGGGACCTATATGTAAACTTCTTGTTAACAAAACTCCCTTTTTTATCAATTGATAATTCATTTGACCTTTTCGCAAAATGTTCTTTTTTCCAGTGACAATGTTCGTTTGTGGCTGTCTAGTCATATGCCGAGTCGTGATAAAAGGAGCCTCAATGTATATTTATTGATAACACAACTCCTTCATTTATAAATGGTAATTAATGAAATATTCACTTAGTATTTTACATTGATCATGTGACCATGTGCATATTGATTTGGTCTGGTGATTTGATACCACATCATAGAAAAGGGGGCCTTATTTTAATCCTCTTAAAACAAAACCCCTCTTTAATAAATAGATTCATTCACGTGAACCTTTCACGGACTATTGCATTTCTAGTGACATTATGCATTTTTGGCAAAATAGTTCCAAGCCGTGTCAGGATATAAGGGCCTTCATGTATATTTATTGTGACGACAACTCCTTCATTTTTACATGGAAGTTACTGGAAAATTAACATAGTATTCTACATCATGTGACCATGTGCTTATTGATTTGGTCTATTGATTTTATCCTGCGTCAGAAAAGTGGACCATTGTGTAAACGTCTTGTTCACAAAAGTCCTCTTTTATCAATGGATACATCCATTTGAAATTTTCACAGAATATTCCTTTTCCAGTGACTATATGCATTTGTGGCTTTTCATTTACATGATGCGTCATGGTAAAAGGGGACTTTCTCTTTATTCTTTGTTAACATAACTCTTTCATTTATACACAGATTTTTTTTATAAAAACTTAACAAAATATTTCTCATCATGTGACAATGGCCACATTAATTTTGGCCATTTGGCGCCATATCAATGAAAAAGGGGCCTTAATGTTAACTTCCTTGTTAACTCAAATCCTCTCTTGTTTATAGATACATTTGTATGATTTGGAAATTTGATAGACAAAGTAACCTCCACGCTTTTTAAACAAAATATAAAACGTGTATCGAACAATATTTGCAAAACATCGCAAAAATGGTACAACTCAGAATGTAATGATAAACGCAAATTATTCTACAAAAGTTTAAACACATTTAGAAAGGATAAATCTGACGAGAATAGAAGAATTGTGATTAAGTATAGATCAGAATATAAAATGTCTACAAGAAAAGCAAAGTTCGAATATGAAAATGGGGAAACGAGTAAGTTGCTAAATGCCAAAACACAAAATGCCAGAATTAATTGGAAAATGCTTAAGCAAACCTGTGGAATTAATACTTCAAATATCAATTGATTATTTTGAAGCGTATTTCAAATCAGTCAATAACCCAGATTGTGAGTTTTATACAGCTGATGAGAATGATTTAGATTTCATAGAACGGTATGAAAAAGACGAATTTAATGTTATGTGTAATGAATTAAATGTACCTATCACCCAAGCCGAATTATTTACAGCAATTAAGCAACTAAGTGTAAATAAATCTGCTGGCCCAGATATGTTTATTAATGATTTTTTTATCTATGGGAAAGACAGTTTGCCCCTCCGATTTTATCTCTTTTTAATAAAATATTTGAATCTGGATATTTCCCCAAATCATGGTCTGAAGGTTTGGTTATACCGTTGCACAAAAAAGGAAGCATAAACGATGTAAATAATTTTCGAGGTATTACTCTTCTAAGCACATTAGGAAAACTTTTCACTCGAATATTAAATAATAGACTATGTAATTGGGCAGAATTATACAGCGTTTGTATAGCGACACAAGCTGGTTTTAGAAAGAACATGGGTACTACAGATAACATCTTTGTATAACACGGCGTAATTAATCACTTAATCAATAATGGTAAAAAGCTATTCTGCGCCTTTATAGACTTTAGTAAGGCTTTTGATTACAGAAATAGGGACAACCTTTGGATGAATAGATTCAATAAGGCTTAAAGGGGGAAATATTAAATATTATCAAATCTATGTATAGTAATATTAAATCAAGAGTTAAATATTTGAATCAAATAAGTGACAGTTTTGACTGTACACTTGGAGTCACACAAGGCGAGTGTCTGTCCCCTTTTTCTCTTTTCAATGTTTCTGAATGATATTGAAGATATGTACTACAGAAATGGTAAAGAGGTAGAAATGTACATGTTTAAAATGTTTTTAATACTTTATGCAGATGATATTGTAATTTTTGCCTATTCTCGTCGTGCAGATGGATTACAATGCAATCTTAACATGCTGCATGATTATTGTAGTAAATGGAAATTATCTGTGAATCCTTTAAAGACAAAAGCCGTTATCTTTAGAAAGGGCGGAAGATTACCTAGAAGCGTGTTAGTCAATTATAATGGCGAACTTATTGAAATTGTAGAAACATTTGTTTATCTAGGAATAGTGTTCTCTTCCAGTGGATCTTTTTCAAACGCCCAAAGTACCTTAGCTGGTCAAGCATTAAAGCAATTTTTAAATTAAATAAGTATTTACAGAAATTTACTTACATTACAGTTTGGCATAGATTAGAAGTCTTTGATAAATTAGTACTACCATTCTTAACTATGGAAGCGAGGTCTGGGGCTTTCACAAAGGACAATTTTTAGAAAAAGTTCATGTGCAATATTGTAAAAGAATACTAGGTGTGAAGAAAAATTGTCGAAATGATTTCATATATGGTGAATTAGGTAGAGCACCTCTTCAAAATTTCAGGCATTTTTCAATTATAAAATTTTGGACTAAAATAATTCTTTCTGAAGACAAAAAAGTTATACATTTAACATACAAAATTCTTTATCAAGACGTACTTGAAAAACCAAACTGTAAAACTTGATGTTCTTTTTGTAGAGATTTACTGAACGACTTAGGATTTTCAGATGCCTGATACTTTCAAACAGTTGGAACCTTTAAAAGTTTTTTATCATTAGCTAAACAACGAATTCACGATCAATTTTATCAAATTTGGTCCGATCGGTTAAATAACTCTACTAGAGCTATTTTCTATAGGAATATTTCCGATCTTCAATTTCAACCATACTTAAACGCAATAAATATTGAAAAAAAAAAGAAAGTCTTTGTCCCAGCTTCGAGTTTCATCACACAGATTATTTGTTGAGACGGGAAGATGGAACAAATATGTCAGTTTACCATTTAATGATAGAAAACGTACCTTTTGTGAAGGTCTTGAAGACGAATATCACTTCGTCATTCAATGTCAGCTATTTGTTGAAATTCGTAAACAATTTCTCCCAGGATATTTCTGGAAAAATCCAAAAATGCAAAAAATTCTAGAGCTCATGAACACAGAAAAGTGCAACCTTATTAAAAGGCTAGGTAACTATGTAAGTAAAGCTTTTAATCTTAGAAATGAAATACCAAATAAATGAGTTAAACATGTTACTTTTAAAATTAAATCAACCAGTTAGAGCGAAAGCGCAATGTTTATCAGGACCATTCACCGATATGTACTTTAGGGTATAACACTGCCTTTCATCACTTTCGAATACAATGAATATACAAAGCAAAACATTTGCATTCTGGGATAATTTGAAAATCACGACTGAATCTTCTTGAGATCTATTGTGTGTATTCTCAAAGCTTTTATGATCTATTTGAAACCGGCGTGATCATAGGATGACAAGCCATTTGCCTTAAACTCTTTTACAATCGCAAAAGCTGATATATTTTTTCAAAAAAGATAATACTTATCATATACACCGTGATAAAACCACATTAACGTTTACGGTCACATAAAAATTGTTTGCATTAGTCAATTTTATGTTTCTGTTGGTCATATATAGATAGGTATTGAATGTGAGTGTATATTTGTATGTATACGTACACATGTATGAATATGTATTTTTCACGTTTGTCAGGGCGGTCACAAAATAAGTGATTTGCATTGGACAATTTTTATGTCTATGTTGTTCATATATAAATAAAAAATTAATATGAATGTACATTTGTGTGTATTTGAACACATGTATGAATATGCATTTTTCACGTATGTCAGGATAGATGTTCCGACCATACATATTTTTCCATTGACAAATATTTTATATGTATATAAATTCTATGTTATTTGCAATAACTTATCAGCCTTTCACGTGATGCAATGTGACTTTTTTTTAGGTAACAGGGAACTAATACAATCTCCCGCCATCTGTCACATTTTGTCTATGGAATTAACGGTGAAGTAAACAAAGATAAGGGCGGCCTCTGATTGGTCGATAATATATTATGATCAAATATGATAATATATTTTTGGAGACAATATTCCTACAAGTTAGATGCAAAATGGTAGAAGTGAGAATCTATTTCGGGTCTTAAGAGGCATTTTCTAGACATTGGGGTATTTTCCGGAACCGACAGTGAAATTTGGTGAGTGGGAAGGGTTATCTTAAAGATGACGTCATTACTCATTGATAAAAAGGCTCATACTATATTTGAAATGGTCTATTTGGATGCGCGATAGATTTTTCTTTCATTTGATATAAGGCTTGACTTCCGATGAAATTTTGGGGATGAGCTCTTCAGACTTTTGTTATATTAGTCGACAACAGGAAATGTATTGGTTCCCTCTAACCTGAATGTGCGACCAGACTACGTAAACATACAGTAGTTTTATTTGTTTGCGTCTTTCTGGACCCTATCCACTCACTTATGTATGTAAAATAAAGTTGTTTTTTTCTCGCGCAATGTATTCAACGAATCCCATCCGAATTTGATTTACATGTGTAGGAATACATTATTTGATCTCCTAACAACCCATTTGTCCACCTTGTCCTTTCGTTTCAAACAAGGCGACGAAAAATGGATTGATAGGATATTCATTAAATAATTCATTTACAGGTTTGTCGTTCACTAAAGCTCAAACTGATTTTACACTTACTGGTATATTTGACATTATTTTGTTCGCCATGCTGTATATGTATGTTCGTTTTGTACCTCATGGGTCTATGACCTTCTGGTTTTGAAATAAACTATCTATCTATCTATCTAATATAATGTTCCTTGTTGAGTGACTTACTTCGTGCACTTTACAGGGGTTAAGTGATAGTATGCAGTGTCATTGGAAAAGGGGCTTTATTTCATATTGATTATTTATTGTTTAAACAACTTTTTCGTTTATGCAAGTATTATCGTGAAAATTAAACAAAATATTTCTCATGAGTACATGGCCAAAATTTTGCCAATTGGTGCAATTGTGTGGCGTCATGGGAAAAGAGGCCTTAAAATAAATTTCCTCATTAACACAATCCTCCTTCATTTATGGATATGTTTTCATGAAACTTGTTTCATTTACTTTTGGCTAAATGGGAAAGTTAGAGCAAAATTGACCGCTACTACAATATCTTCATTAGCATTATCAAAACATAGGCTTTTCGAAGGGTCAGTCTCAGTCTCAGGCGGTCTCAGGCTCCTGAACTTCTAAGGTCCTTTTTTCATTACATGTTCTATGCATTAACAGTTTTTTCACTAAGTTGTTCTGTTCTAAATTAAAATCGCATAACAATTTAATTACATAACATGCCGCGAAACATCCAACTTCTCGGTCGGTGGTTAATGATGTGTTAACAAATATATCAGTCTCATTGAGATAGAATGAACATTAGACTTCATGAAATAATAATGGACGTTTTAGTATTTTAAATAAGCCGAAAGCCGAAATTATATTGCTGAAAGTATTTTGATAAAAAATAAAACAGAATTGGCAAGAAATTTTATCGTCAAGTATTTAAATACCCGTAATAATAACTTCAATAAAAAAACATCCAGTATTTTAGAAGAATTTATGCACCTTCAATTCAACCCTTTGTTTAAAGATTTTTTTAAAAAAGGTGTTAAAGAAATTGTTGACGATAGCCGGACAAAAGGTTATCACAAAAGCTCGTTTTGAGCACTTTGTGCTCATGTGAGCTAAAATAACAATAAGTCGATTTTATAATCAACCGCAAACGTGAAAAAATGCTTTTACGTTTGTTGCTGATAAAAATATCGACTTACTGCTTTCAAAATATGCTGTTCTATACTTTATCTTAAGAACGGTATATGAATTTTGAATTGCGGAACTACTTCGGCACAATTGATTCTATTAAGAGAAGATATGTTTGTTATTTGAAAGAAAATTAAGTACCTCTAAGATTAAGGTCACATGCTAAATCAAAACGTTGAAAAAGAGCTTCTTCGGATCATATTTCCTACACTTCCTATAATTCTTTTTCTTTGATTTAATCCCATTAACCCTTGTTTTAACACCACCTGACCCTATTTGAAACTTGTCCGAGATATGTCCTAGATTCTGACAAAGTTTCAAGACATTTGGGCCATAACTGTGATCTATAGAGAGCACACAGGATTTTGACGGACCGCCGGACGACGGACGCCAGATCACAATAGCTCTTCACGAGCCCCTCCAGCTTAAGTGAGCTAGATAAAACCGGTTGTAATGCAAATGCACAATTTTGGATGCTTGTCAGTCTCGAGGAAGCTGTTATCAACTAACATATTATGTTTCATCATTGTCTTGGCCGTGCTCATCTTTAAAAAACGTTTGTAATCTCGAATGTTCTTATTTTTTATCTTTATTTGGCGTGCCCGTTAATAAGTCGTTAAATTCCCAAAGTAATTGAAAAAATAAGTTATACATGACACTTGTTTCAAGAATCTCTTAATTAAAATTATAACTAAGGTTGAGTTACGATGTTTTAAGTATACCTTATGATACAACCTTAATTTTCATCTTACAACTTTGCGGGAACGAGAGAGTCTCGTTTGCACACAGGTCCAATCATAACTAAATTTAGATAGCTAGTTCAGATATAAACCCTCTGCAAAAAGGAACACTCAGTGCTTTTATCAATTCAACATTCTACGGCTTGTGTACTAACGGTATTATTAATTTTGTAAAAATATTATAAGAAACAATCAAAATGGAGTTCCAAACTATATTTGTACTTATAATTACAGCCGTAATTGCGACTGGAGAAGCTGCCTCGGAACCTAGACACTATTCGTACTTTGACTTTCAAGAAAATCTTCTTGAAAAGATGGTTGCTTTAACTGATAAGGTGGAGAATTTGGAGAAGGCCTTCATCACTAAGCAGAAACAGATGAATGATGAAGCTGCAAAACTCAAAACAGATAAGTCTAAAATGGAAAGAGACATCTCTAAGTTGGCAAGTGATATAAGAAATGAAATTAGACACAAAACCCACGCACATCTGATGTCACAAAAACAGGAGATCGCAGAATTGACAGAGAAGTTGGAAAGTTTAGAATTGTCATCAGAGACTAAGATTAATAGGTTATCCACGGATGTACAAAGCTGTAGCAACAAATCTCGCGAAGAACTGATTGCTCTGGTCAAAGGTAAATATCATCATTTATAAAAAAAATTGTACTGCAAGTTATTTGTTTAAAATTCTGTTAAACACGTTTACGTTCGTTTTTATTTTTAAGACAACTAAAACATAAGACAACTTATGAGAAATTCAGATCATAGTTCGCTGAACGGCTTTTTCAATCATTCCCCCCCTCCCTCGATAGATCAGGATCATAAAGTTTACCATGTGTCTGTAAGTCTGTCTGTCCGTTTTTCCCCCTACAATTTTAACATTGGCCATATCAAATGATTTATTTCTGACGGAGACTTCATATTTCATAAGCGTTTTGCTTTTGACAAAAGCTTTCTGTTGAAATCAACTTAATTTTCATACCTCAAGGTTAAAGCCATGTATCAATATATGTAGAATTCAAATTTCAGCCCCGAAGAACTGTTACAACGGACAATTACCTCTGTACGAAAACATGCTAAGGATTCGCAATGAAAACTGTCACCGATTCTTTACTTACGTAAAATAAAAAAGCTTCGACTTTCAAAAGAATGTGTAATCACACCTATCTGAGGTAATTAGAGACAACTGTGTAGCATATACAATGTGATACTCCACAATGTGATGACTATAGTGTGTGCAAAAATAACTGGTGCAGTGATATAAAACAGATTTTTGAAAAGCTCGGTATGTTAGATTATTATAACAATAAACGACGAGTGAATTTAACTAGCGCTGAGAGTAAAGTCCGAGCTCACTACACAAATACGTGGTTGGCGAAAATCGAGAATACTAATAAACTAAGAACCTATAGACTCTTCAAAAATACATTTGTAACCGAGAAATACTTGCAACTTAACCTCAGTAAAAACGAACGATCTCTTTTGTCCCAGTTACGATGTGGCATACTCCCGTTAAGGGTCGAAACTGGTCGCTACGTTAATGAAACCTATGAAGAGAGACTCTGTAAACTGTGTACCAACAACGTAATCGAGGACGAAGTGCATTTTGAGACCGAATGTGATAGATATAGCGATGAAAGACAGCGGTACTTAGAACTCAATGTGTGTGATGAATATAAAACACTAAGTACAAAAGATAAACTGACACTCTTGCTGCGTGAAGAGCCGAGAAAGATAGCCAAATTCATAGTTAAGGCTTATATAAAAAGACGCTCCGTTTTGTATACTACAACTTGATTGTTTTTACAAGTAAAAGAAGAGTGAGACAAAAAAAAATGAAAGTGTGAACGACGTTAACGGGTCATTGCCTTTCAGGCTTTTACTCTTTAGCAAGCTCATACTTTGAACATTTAATATCCCTATCGGCTCTTTATATCTCATTCAAATCAACTTTCCAACCAATTTTAATAATTGACATCTTCATATAGACACAACTACACATATATACATATGTATATTATTTTTTGATAGATATTCTTCATTTCATTATTACGGTATGACGTTTGATAAATACGTTTTTATAAATTAACCAAGTATCAATATTTTCTTATTCTTGGACATCCGAGATTTAATGATTATGTACAAGCAGAACAGATTGTGGTAAAAAAGTTACAACTCGTTTACCAAAAACTGTACTGGCAAATTTACAGTATAAACTTTGTTAGATTCTGTTTTCCTTTATTTTCGTTTCGTTTAAGGTTTCCTTAATCTGAAACATCGACGAAGATCTCCAAACATGGTATCTCACTAATACGCAATTTCGACACTTTCTCGTAACGATATGGTCAGCGTGTTTCTGAATCCTCGTAGCTACAGCTTTACAAAGGTTGTGGGTGTGGGTACTCGGAACTGCACGGACATAATAATTTAAAGGTCCAGGAACTTGAGAATGCGGATGGGGTGGTAATACTGACCTTGGTCACAAGGTCAGTAAAACCCTGTCACATCCGTATAAAAGTATTAGTTTGGATTTATCATCATCCATTAATTTGCCATTTTTAATTATTTACCCATAATTTGTTTAACGATTAAAGCTATTTAAGAATAAGAGAATAATACGAAGCTTTACTCTGGCCTAAGCGTACGACTCTGTCGTACGATATGGAACGATTAATGCTTACTACCTACTACAAGGTCAAAAACTATGTCGTATGTATTAGTTATTCAAGGTGACTTATAGGCCCATGGGGCCGGGTGTTCATTATTTATGCTAATTTAATTGTTAACATTAAAATGTAAAACACATGTCACTATAATAAATAAACATTTACTTACTTACTTACTTACTTACTCCACTCATTAACTCCTTTTTTTTAACTTACCAGCGAACAACTAGGATTTCGCAGATCAGAAGCGAATTAGGAGCACTGTGTCATATTCCAAATTAAATGCAATAATAGCTGTAAGTTTGCGCTTCACATTGAAAATGCATACAAGCTTAAACACCAATTATAATTGAATAAATCGATATCAAGTTTTTTTTTTCTATTTTAATTATCACAACTTAAAATTGCAACGAAAACAAAAACAAACAAACAGAAAAAAATTGAAAGATTGGAAAAGAAGATGTGTTATGGTGCATGACAGAGGGTGTTACAGCTTGGTAACAACAGCACTGATAGAAGTTACGTAAGGTTCGTCAGACATCACGGGAAATCGGGCCTTAAGGAAATTTATTTTCAACATACTAGTACTCGTTACAGCATTAAAGTGCTAGTTCAGTCCAGAATTTCATGTTTTTCTTTGTTTAAATCCTTAATAGTTATGCTTTTTTATCAAAAAATCCGTTGGTCCGAACACGAACAAAATTCTAGTTTTGTTTTAATCCGCACAGGTGTGTTATCGTAAAAATCCAATTAGCGAGCTCCAATCGATTTTGGCGATAAAGCCGTGTGACGTCAGCACATGTAGACGCTTTACATCCGCCATTGTGTAAAATAGGGAAACAAGAGGGATTTCTCGAAATAAAAGAGGAAAAACGAAGTTCAAAATTTAAGACTGCGAAAAGGGGGAAGCAAAAAGGACAACAGCAGCTCTGGCGCTAAGCGACGTGTAGCCGAAATTTGTTGTAACCGGCATGTAGACGGAGTTTTCATGCATTTTTCCCGAAATATTCAGCACGGAGAAATGGGTGGACTGATTTTGTGAATTCATGTGTAACGAGTAGAGACTTGACCGACCGAGTTTTCTGTGTAATGTTACAATCATTTTACTAGAGACTGGTTTCCTTTTAAGAATTTCTTCGATAAAGAGCCATTAATAGGATTATTCCGAAAGCTGTTCATCTGAATTATAAGGTAAAGTACCCCCACCCTGTTTTTAACTGTTAGGGAGGTTTTGTCTATAAATTCAATGAACCAGAGAAACGTCCGATGAATTACTGCTACATATTGAAGGGGATTGATCCGCATGTTCATTTTCACTTACACAATACAGAATGATTTGAGGAAAAACTCAGTAGCCAGTTTGGTGTCTCAGGGCCTCTTGTTTCACCTTTAAAAAACACATTTTGATTTTTGAAGGTAAATGGTTTTGAAGAAAAGAGTTCTAAAACTTGCATTTAATAATGGTTTAATTCAGTTGAGATTTGTATATCCTGATTGGTTGAAAAATTTGTTTCATAACCCCATGAAAACAATTTTGAATAAGCAGCTATTTTGGAAAAATTGTAACTTTCTTTTTATATTTTTGGCATCAAACATAAGATAAATAGATTATATTTAGTTAGTTATGAACCTAAAAATCTCACCACACTCATGTATGAATCTGCTTCATGTATTCATACAGTATGATGAGATTTAGTTTCATACCTCTATGACATGAAAAAATATTGTATTCATCTCTTAATTAAATTTTCTGTTTCAGAGACAATGGTAACACTTGATTGTATTGTTGACAGTAGACACAAGAGGAAAGATACTACAAAGTTGTCTTCTCATCTTAAAATGTCACCTCTTGAGGGATACCATTCAGTTATCAACCACTTTGCCCTGAAGATGATCAGGTTTTCCTATCATGGTATGTTGAGTAGGTATGTATTCTTAGTAAGTTTAAATTCAAGATGTTCTTGAATTTTACCAAATGCTGATGATCAGTGATTTTGATATCTTTCAAATTTATTTTAAAGGAAGTGAAATTGAGAATTCTTTATAGGGAAACTATACAAATGCTGCTGCTTTTGAAAAAATGAAATAAATATATGTGAACCATCGCATAAAAAGACTTTCTGCGTAGGACATCAAGTGTCAACCCCAGTCTGACTGTGCATATTGTGCAGGCGGATTACGGTTAATTATCTGGATCTGAAATGATTATTCAACCTTTCGGTATAAAGTGCATTTCTGGAATTGTTTTAAATTACTTACCAACAGTTTTGTGCTTATCAATCAAAAGAATTATAGTTTCTCAAAATAAAATTGATATAAAATGATGAATCTAAAGGTTTCATCAGAGCACTATAGGTGCAATGTGAGTTTTTAATACACCATGAACTACTGTTAAATAGAAACTGAAATAAAACTTTAATATTGTTTTGTGTTAATATCTATGTCTTTGTTTTTTGAAATGCACCACATTGCCACATGAATCAAGTTTCAAAAAATTGCTTGCACAAGCAAGGTAAACTCAAATATAGGTTCAAAGGATATAAGAAATTTTAGCTCAACTGTTTTAAATAAAAAGTGAGTCTAATGCCATAATCTTGGTGTCAATGATGGTGTTTGAGACTAACTTCAATATTGGTCCTATCTCTGATGTTGAAGATATCCTCTTGAAACTTGACATAATGTGTACACCATCACAAGAGCTAACCAGACTATGAAGGATAAATCTTGAGGCATTTTTGTAACAAGAGGTCCACTGGCTTTAAAATCCCAAGGCTTTCATTAAACAATGCTTACTTTGACTGAATACAACACTTTGAAGTTTCTTTAGAACCATTTTGTATTGATGTACTGGGTCTTGCCCACATTGCTTCACAAAACTCATAATTAACTTGCATACCCTTTACCCATCTTTTAAGTCACATAAAGGTGATTGAAATAAGTAGAACATTCTAAAACATTTTTGTGAAAATAAGAGTAAATGGTCTTTGGTGGAGCATTTATTCCAAATTCAATGATATTAGTCCAATTGATTGGGAGGAGAAGATTTTTTGAGATTTCAGAGTGAAAATTTGCCCTGCCCTGCCACACCCACATTTATGGACCATTGGGCCCATAAAAATTTCATAACCAATTTAAGTAAAGGTGCACCTAAGGAACATCCATGCAAAGTTACATTGAAATCTGCCCAATTGTTTGGACTGAAAATATTAATAAAGATTTTATTGGAAAAATAAGCCCTGTCCTGGCATTATTTGGGAATCAATCAAAATTTCTTTAACAATTTAAATAAACAGTTACTAGAGAAATATCCAGGCTAAGTTTCAAAGAAAAAGGCTTGATGGTTTGGGAGGACAAAGGTTTCAAAGTGAAAAAATGCTCCATCCTGTCACACCCCTTTTTTTTAGGGGGGGGGGGGGAAGGGGGGGGGGGTGTCAATTAAATTTTCTTTAACAATTTAGGCAAAGGGTGATCAAAGAAACATTTTGACACCGTTTTATTTAAAATCTGCTCTTTGTCAAAGAAAAAAATTACACGCCAACAGACAGATGGACACATTACAGACACACCAGCATGACAAGAAGGCCAGCGGAGATAAAAATCATGCCCCGTTTTTTTACTTGGATTTTTCATATCTCACTGAAATAAAACATCAGAAGCCACTGGGAGTGCTCTTTTTAAATGTAAATTGAAAGTTAGATTATGAAAAGATTATTTTAATTTACAGATTGTGTTGATGTCCCTATGAGTACAACATTTCAATTTGGTGAAAGGGCTCATATGAACAGGGATGGCTATCAGTTACAGGTTTAAGCTCCACCACCCGTGAGCAGTCAAAGTGAGAGACCCATTCAGCACTACTGTCAGGAAGCGTTGTAACTGATTCAATCCGTTCCAGTCCCAGCATGCTTGAATCCTGTGTATGCTGGCTACGGTTTAGACAAGTTTGTCTAATCTAACTGACCAAACTTGATGGTTGAACAACTCACTTCTTTTCCCATGAAATGCCAGCACCATCTTGCAAACTGTCTATATGTTTATATGCTTTATAGCAATGTCTCCTATGAAAAATAAACGATATGTGACCCATTATGAAAAAAGGGAGCATCTTGGAACTCTGTGAAATAATCATTTTAAAAACAAGATAGTAGACATCAACGGTGGCAGATCCAGGATTTCTAAAAAGGGAGTTTTGTTTTGCTAGTATTTCAATTTTAACCCTTTTCTTGCTGAATTTGAATTTTATCTAAACAAATTTTCTTTCTTCTGGACATATCGAGTATGCAACAATTTCCAAAAAATAAAGGAGAAGGCAGGCAGTGTATGCTAAGATCAGACTGCACAATTTTGAAGACTGATCTTGATCTTTACTGTCTACCAAATTTATGTTCACAACAAATATGTCATGAATCGTAGAAGATTAAATGAAATTCTGCATGTAAAATTAATTTGGTTTAGAGGGTGCTCGTTTAAAACCACGAACCCCCTCCCCTGGATCTGCCACTGGTCAGTCTTAGCTTGCATTTCGTAAATTATTATTCAGAATGACAATTATCATTCTAGATTCAGAAAAAGAACTAAGTGCAAAAAATAATGAAACTATACTTTTCAACTATTTCTATGGTAATTTTCAACTTGGTTTTGTTTAAAAGTCACCAATATGTCCAGTTAGAGTTTGAGTCTACAAAAAATTATTGTGATCAAAAGAAAAGTACACATGAATGTTTATTTTTGGCGAGGACATTCCCCCCCCCCCCCCACACACACACACACACACTCACACAGAAAGATTGGGGGAATATTGTTTTACCATTGTCTGTCTGTCTATCTGCAAAACTTAACATTGCCCATATTTTCAAGGCCATTCAAGAAACAATGCTCATATTTGGTATGATTATAGATCTCAGTGATAGGCAGCTGCTGGTACCTAGGTCAAGGTCATGTGACAAGATCAAGATCATCTGTCAAGGTCAAATTTCTAAAGAAAATGCTGTTTTGGGGGCATTCCTGTTTCACAAACACATCTTGTTCTATATGCTATATCGTTTAAGCTTTGAAAATCTTACTGATGGATATCATCCAAATTTCTCTGAAATGCTCTTTGGGTGACCTTTTATCACTCTGCAAAAAATATTATGATAAAAGAAAAAGTATGTGTTTAATGTGCAGAGGTCATTTCTCCATATGTAACTTGTTATATAGTTAAATCTTTAAAAATCATTTTCTCAGATTCGAATGGATAGATATCAACCATTTAAGTGATCCTTGTGTGACCCTTTATCAGTCTACAAGAAATTTGTGATTAAATGAAAAATATGTATTTTATGGGCTGAGGTCATTTCTCTAAATGTAATTTAGCGTAAAATTTGAAAATCATTTTCTCAGAAGCCAAATGATGGATATCAATTATCAATCGAATTTCAATTAAGTGATTCTTGAATTTGTGATTTGATGAAAAGTATGTATTTTATTGGTAGAGACCGCATTAAACAAAATTCACTTGAATGATCCTTGGATGACCCATCAACAGACTAAACAAAATTATTGTGGTTGAATGGAAATATGTATTTAACAGGCTGGGGTCTATCTGTTTTATCATATTCATCAATCGTGATTTTTTCTTAGAAGAAATATTTCTGCAGGTGACACTTAAAAACTCGTATTTACTTGAAATAAACATTCATTCATTCATTCATTCATTCATTCATTCATTCATTCATTCATTCATTCATTCATTCACTTATATTCTCGACGAAGAGAAAGCCATTATTACTGTGCGTATTCAAAGACGTTTAACATGTTAAATTTTATGTCCCCGCCCCCCCCCCCCCCCCCCCCCCCCCGAAATGATAAGATCCTAAGATGGGGGCATGTTGTTTTACTGTTGTCCATCTGTCTGCAAAACTTAACCCGAAACTTAAAATTGCAAATTACTTCAGCCAAGGCAATTGAAGATACAATACTCCTATTTGGCAGAATGATAGATCTCATCAATAATTATCTTTAGATACAAAGGTCATGTCAAGTGACGTCAAGGCTACCTATCAAGGTCAATAGGTTGATAACATTGCTGTTTTGTAGCATTTGTCTTTTACAATCATTTCTTGTTTGTACTGAATACATAAACTTTAAACATTTCCTTACTCATTTTTTTGCTCTGGTCTTTCTCCATACTGCTGCCTATACTGTAGATACGCTCAATGACATGAATATTCAAGCTATCAGCCCTTAATCCCTGATGGTCTGTGACGCATTCATGTCCGGCCAAATTGTTATGGCTCCTACGAAGTAGATGGGGGGGGGGGGGGGTATTATGATTTCACCCCGTCTGTCTATCGATCTGCCAACCTAACTACTCATCAGTCCTTAGTCTTTTTTCGTTTCCGGCTTCTATTTTCAAGTGACTTTAAATCATGGAACTTTGCATAGTTGTTACCCATGACCCAAGGAGGGGCCCTATTTTTATACGCCGCCGAAGGTGGTTGTATATCGGAATCATCATCTCCATCTGTCCGTCCGTCCCGATATCAGTGTGTCCGTACATTACAATCTTTTGTCCTTTACCTAGCGCATATTGTTTGGTAAATTTCAGCCGTGTCATGGAAAGAGGAACTTTCTTGTAAAATTTCTTGTGAAGGCAACTCCTCCATTTATGGACTGATTTGGATGAAACTGCCGCAAATATTTCCAATCACCTGACCTTTGCCTATTGCTGAGGTTTGGTGAAATTCAGCTGCGTCATAGAAAAGGGGATTTTCTTGTGAACGCAATTCATTTATCTATGAAGTGATTTTAAAGAAACTGTCACGAAATGTTCTTTGTCACCAGAATTTGTACATGTTGCAGTTTGGTGAATTTCCGCCGCTTCATTGAAAATGGGGCCCTCGTGTCAAATTTCTTGTGAATGTAACTCATTCTTCACGAAAAAAGCGGCCTTATTGTCATTTTCTTTATAATACAAATTGTTCATTTGAGATGAAAGTAAACAACTCCCCATTTACGGATTGATATGGTTGATACTTTCAAAGGTTATTCTTCATCTAATGAACATGTGTATAATCTCACCTTTCAATCTTAGGATGTACCATCACAGTAAGGGGGCCGCCGTCATAGCGCAGTTGGTAGCGCGTCGGACTGACAATCTAGAGGTCCCGGGTTCGATTCCCGACGACGGCATTTATTCTTTCCGACTATTTGTCTCTCACCAATGGGTTGATAATCATAGACTTATGTGAGATCGTAGCTGGAGGCTAGGAAAAGATGTGATGGTTCTACTGGTGAGAGAAATACCAGGAAACCATTGTAAGGTGCTCCAGCCGCCGCGATATAACTGAAAAAATGTTGAAAGCGGCGTTAAACTCCAATCAATAAATCAATTACAGTAAATGGGCCTTTCGTTTTAATGATAATCCTTTTGGCGGCGTATCTTGTATCAACGGCACTCTTGTTTGGGGTCACGAAGGTCAAAGGTCAAGGTCGCAATTGAACTTTGTCCGAAAAACGGCTTATGGAACTGGCGCTATGGAGTGTGTGTGGGAGGGGGTGGGGGTATTAGTCCGCTTTACGACACATCTAATTCTTCTATTTGGTGTCCCTGTCGATTTCATTATGTATCGACGCTTAGTGCAAGACT
This sequence comes from Fragum whitleyi, assembly GCA_948146395.1. Taxonomy (NCBI): domain Eukaryota; kingdom Metazoa; phylum Mollusca; class Bivalvia; order Cardiida; family Cardiidae; genus Fragum; species Fragum whitleyi. The sequence continues at coordinate 23,585,028 of OX411556.1, forward strand.
GTACTAGGTGTATATCCATTGTATTTACACTTAGTACAGTCTTGCGCTGAACCCTCGATATGAATTCCCTTACAGATGACTTTACTTTGTAAATAAAACAATTACACCTGAAAAAATACTATCTTTGATTCGAAAGACGTTTTAAATCTGTCTTTATACCCCAGCTACAAAGTAGAAGGGATATATTGCTTTCATGCAGAAAAAAAAATCAAGGACACGAAAGAATTTCGAAGATCACCAACGTACTTAAAAAATTCAAAACATATTCCTTTTGTTTCTACTTCCCGACATTATTTACTAGTACACCGGCCCTTCGTTCAGGATTAAATCGTTCGTGAAACAGTCTTAAGAATACGACACGCTTGTCACATGCAAAGTGAGATTTTTCTTGGTTTTCTGCTTTTACGTATATTAGAATCTACGCATATTTTTTCTTGTCGATTTTTTGCGTGTTTATATGTAGTTCCTATAGGCGACGTGGAAGAATTGTGCGTGTTTCGTACCCAACCTTGAATTTTTACGCAAAAAACGCGGGGATGGGGCTTTTGGGCCGGAGCCGCGGCAGAAAATCAAAGTTTTAGGAGTGTTCATTACTCTCTAGTTTAGAAAATTAGTCCGCTTTGCAAAAGTTGGCTTTAGTTTGAAAACTCAAATTCATAACAAAGGCATTTCACGGAATTCTGCATCGACTTCTTACAAGTTTACTAAATAAATGCTTTATTGTGTGTTTTGAATAAAATAGTCATTTTGTCTCGGTCATAAAGATCACGGCATTTGTGTATTTCTTTAAGTAAAAAAATAGTTAACTTTCAATAAAAAAGATCGGCGTGAACACTGTAAAATCACCGTAAATACAACTGATGTTGTAGTCTATAATATACATCAATAACTTTGTGAATTTTTGGATGATTTCTTTTTCTCAAAATACTAATTCATTTAAATAAAATTAATTTCTCAGCAGCCTCCTTTCGCAACCAGTTCCTTCCCGAAATGTTCTTGTTTGCGGTCCTATAAATACGGCTCTAATTGATTCGACTAGATGTCCTCGTCTATGTACTTTTGTCTTCCTTAATCATTGGAACCATCCGAGGATGAACACGGCGAAAAAAGATCGAAAATTCCGTCTAGACTTTTCCATTTACTCTCCATTTCTATTCGATATTCTATCGAGACTCCGGGTCGTGACGTCACGGGGTTAAAGTGTATTAACAGGCTACGATAACGGAAGCGAGTATCTTGACAGGTAAAATATCGATTTTTACAGCCGGATTACTCCCAAGCGGAAAATAATTTGACTATGCAGATAGGCGCATTGTGTTGTGTAAACACATTTTAACGTGAATTCGTATTAAACAAAAAATATTTTTTTGGACTGAACTAGTACTTTAAAGTACACAGTTTTCATCCAGTCTACTTCAAAATTTCATGGAATAATTATATAAACATACGCAATGCGTCTTTCGAAAAGCGGTCAGGTCCGTCAAGTACCACGGGAAAAGGGGTCTTATTGAAATATGTTTAAAATGTCATCTTAATCGCAATCAAAGCCAATTAATGTGCGTATCATACGAACGTTTTTATCCTGTAATAGCTCAGTGTATCATTTGTGTAGCTCTCTTGTAATTAATCCTAAAGTTAAACTGTATAAGTAGATTTTCTGCGGTGAGCCGTAAATTCTATATTCATATAGTGATGCCTTAGTATTGTTATGAAAACACATCTATACGTGGCAAATCAGTGCCTAATTTCAACGGTCATTTTTATGTTAAAATAATTTATCGAATATCCTTATTTAGATTGCTCATTCACGTTTATCCATTTCATCTTCCTACTACAGTTGAAGTCTCGGGACTTCGAATAAATTTAAAGTATTTTGTTTGGTTTAACCTTATTCATTTTACATCGATTGGAAACAAATTCTTTTAACTTAAATGTATCCCTCTCGATTCTGCGTCTTGGAAAATGCACAAGTACTCGCACCGAATGTGTGGGCCTATGAAAGAACCAAGGTTGATAGCCGCTCCCGGGAATCGATCTGTGGACCTTTGGGTCGAGACACCGACACTCTACCACTGGACCACCGACACCACACTAGCATTTTGTTAACTTACAGTATCTGCTTAGAGGATGTTTATGGTTTATTTCAATGTAATATGGGTTATTCTTAAATTGAAAGCACATCAAAATGTATATTTTCACTAGTGACGAAGCCACAAGTGAAACTATTGCCTTTGTTGTTCACCAAATGAAAGATTTATCGATCATGCATGAAAATCAAATGATTATTGTATTTCTTAAAAGAACGATAAACGACCGTTGAAGTTTTGAGAGAAGAAAAATATGTAACATTTTGTGAAAGGTTCGTGAATTCTGTCAATAGACTTGCAAGTTGAGGTTACAAGAATCGTTTCACCACAAAGGCCCCTTTTTCAATGACACAGCAATCGATCACCAAGAAACAAATGTGATAGATGTCTATCTTAAGAACAATCCATTCGGAACATCACTCGGCCATTTCCGTAAACTGCAACTGACCTCGGATGTATGTAAGGCGGATGGGTATGCAACAAAATCGTGCATTTTGTTAGGCGGAAACAGTGCAAGAAAAACTAGCACTGCAGATTTATATCTTTTACAGTAAATAACGGCTGAAAAATCTTTATTTTTGAGAATGACGAATCATTCTCAAAATTTAAGATTTTTTTCAGCCATTATCTAAGAATCTAAAGATATCTATATTGGGATACGATGGTTTCACGTCAGTCACTTAAACGAGTTGCGCTGGCGACGTCGAATGTTTTCACTCTGACGTCATCGAGTTTTTCCAAGGTTTTCCCGCAATTTTTAAAAATAGTCCGTCCATGTACATCCGAGGTTGATCGTGAGATTAGCCGAGTGGTGTTCCGAATGAAGAACAATCCTGACAACGTTTTTTTTCATATCCAAAGTTCAATTCAGAGAGGAAGATATTTTTATTATCTTATAACTGTACAAATATCCGTGTGATAACATTCAATATGATATTTTTTATGATATCACATACATGTAGTTATTTTTAGAAACAATAATATCATGCAGTTATTTTTAGAAACTTGCATTTCGGTTTAAAATATCGACGAAAAGAAGATAAATAGAGGTTATAAGATAAACATAATACGTACTTAGTGTATTGTATATTTTTTTTTATCTAACACGGTTGTGAGAATTGATAATTGTCTCGACAGAGCTTCGACAATATTCAATTTTCCCAACCTCGTTAGATATTTTTTTTCATATAATACACTAAGTATGTATTTTATATTTATCTCTCCAATTGGTTACATTTTTCACTGATTCGACGGCACCCGCTTTCCTTGAATAAATGCCCGCAATTCCAAAATGTTGATGTAAATGAATTGATTTTTATTATCAATATTGTTTTGGAATTTCTTTTTTAAGGGTCGCTTCATCAAGAATTGTATCGTGAAAAAGTAATAGAGCTTGATGAATATCCTCTATCTTTATAAATTCAGATTCTGTCAGACCAAACGTGGCCTTCATGGCAAGGACGGTATCGAATACATCCCCGGGTCCAAACAATAAACTGAGATTCACAACTTCTATTGTAAATACCAACAACTCATACAGTACCGAGACTGGCGAGTTTGTCGCCCCAGTTAAAGGACTTTACTGGTTTGCCACACAGTTCTGTGCTAATTACCAAAAATACTTGAATCTGCGTATATATGCGAACGATGTCCTGATGAGCGATTCAATAAAGTATGATGGTCCCGGTGCTTATGATTGTGTCTCCTCCAACACTGTAGCCATTCTGAGTGAGGGAGATAGAGTTTATGTTCAAAGTGGACCACATACTACTAGTGGTACTTCGATCCTACAAGGAGACTATAGATGGAGTATGTTCATGGGTGCTCTGGTTAATTGATACATTAAGCCTTTTAGCACAAACTCTTCCAACTGCATGCTGTAGCATCAACTTTATAAATGTGGTAAAAATGATTATGTTGGTCTTTATAAAAGTGATTTTTGTACTGTTATCATACACCTGTACAGAATGCTAACTGCAGTTTTTTTTTTAGCTCATCTGAGCACAACGTGTTCAAGGTGAGCTATTGTGATCACTCTTCGTCCATCGTCTGTCCGTCCGTCCGCCCGTCAACAATTTCTTTAAACATTTTCTCCTCCTAAAACACTGGCACAATCAAGCTTAAACTTGGCAGGGATATTTCTTGGGTGAAGCTTTTAAAAAAAATGTTAAAGGAATATAATTCTATCAAAAACTCTGGTTGCCATGGTAACAGAAAGCCCGAAAAATGCCAAAAATCTTAGAAAAAAATCACCCACTCCTTAACCACAAGATCATTCAAGCTGAACTTTGAATGGGTGTTCCTTGGGTGCAGCTCTTCAAAAGTTGTTAAAAGAATATAATGAAAAAAAATCTGCTTTCCATGGTAACAGAAAGGCTAAAAAATTGCCGAAAACCCGATAAAATTTTTCTCCTCCTAAACCACTTGACCTATCAAACTGAAACTTTGCAGGGATGATGCTTGGGTATAGCTCTTCCAAAATTGTTCAAAGAGTTCAATTTCATAAGAATACTGGTTTCCATGGTAGAACTAAGGCTGAAAAATGGCCGAAATTGCTGAAAATCTTAGAAATACTTCTTCCACTCCTAAACCACTTGGCCAATCAAGCTGAAACTTGGCAGGTATGTTCCTTGGCTGCAGTTCTTCCAAAGTTGTTAAAATATTTTAATTTAATCAAAAACTTTGGTTTCTGTGATAAAGGAAAGGCTGAAAATGGCCGAAAATTGCCGAAAACCTTAGAATTTATTCTTCTCCTAAACCACAAGGCAATCATGCTGAAACTTGGTAGGGATGATCCTTTGGCGAAATACTACCAAAGTTGTTGAAATAATTATATTTCACGAAAAATTCTTATTTCCCTGGTAACAGATTGACGGAAAATTGATGAAAATCTCAGAAAAAACTTCTTTTCATAAACAACTTGGCAAATGAAGCCGTAACTTGGCAGGAATGTTTCTAAGGTTAAACTAGATACGAAAGTGATTAAAAGAATTTTATTCAATCGTAAATTCCGGTTTGTATAGTAATTGAATGGCCAAAAATTGCTGGAAATATTAGAACAAATTCATCTTCTTCTAAAACATAGGGCGAATGAATTTTGAACTTGACACGGATTTTTTTAAGGTGTAGGTCTACTAAAGTTGTTAAAAGAATTCAATTCATCAATTACTTTGGTTGCAATGGCAAGAGAAAGGTTGAAAATTGCCGAAAATTAAAAAAAATCAAAATTAGTCTTTTTCTTTCAAAACCACCCTAAATGCACATCAAATCATCTCTGGTATTTATGACATGGTTGACAAGTTATCAGTTGACTAACTCAGGTGAGCGATATAGGACAATCAAGGGCTTCTTGTTTATTTTATCTTTTGTAAAGTGTATGGATTAAATATGGAAATCCTGTTCAATTGTTGTTGTTTATCAATTGATAAGTTAAAGTCAAAGTTGGGTTACATAGTCTGCTTCTTTCCAGGCATCACTTTGTACAACCAAATTGATAAAATAATTGTGTCAATGACAGTTTAAGCTGAACATAGAACAATGTATTATAATTCTGATCGTGCTGTAACTGAAATACTGCTGCATTTACGGAAGTGTGTAACATACATGATCCGGTTTCCTGGAAAACGTGCCTTCATGACGTTACTTGCTTATTTTAGCTGATTTACACAAATTATATAAAATAAACAGTTATTGTCCGATCTTTAAAGAATTCAAAGAATTTCAACTATTATAAATTCGAAGTGCCACGAAATAAAAAGAGACTTAGCAGCTTTTAAGCGGCCTTAGCGACCCATATAATAGTGATGCAATAACACGCTCTTTATATTAAAATATTTAAAGTATTGTGCATCGCATATACAAATATACTAATACAGGCTGCAAATTATTGTAGAAAACATTTATTCATCTTTCAAAACAAACTCTCACTCAATCAACAAAACAACACTCATCGAAATCACCCAAACACGCTAAGAAATCGTTCAATATTTCTTTCTAATCGATCAAACTTTTCCATGAGTTATTTTTTGGAAAATGTGGACTTTAAAACGTCTGATTGGTCTCTTAGGACACATCAACAGAGAAAATATGTAGCCTTTTTTACGGTAATTAGACGAAATTTGCAATATTATTTCTCAACCTTAATTACATTCAAAACTACCTCATTCTACCCGATTTCGCAATAATTCAAAAATCGCCTAACGTGTCAATTTCAGGATATTAGTAACTTAAAGATAAAACTTCCATGACACGCTTCCTTATAAACAAATTCTCGAAACATGGACAAATCGCACTTATAATTAAATTAACATTAACTTACATTGCAAGATTATTAAAATGAGCTCCAATCATATGGGTTTGATTGAGAATTATAGAGTTTTTTTTAAAGAATCACATTTGTCCCCCATAAGTGTCACAAAAATAGTCAAATCCCTGAAAGGGTAGCATTTTTGGAGCCCATTGACTGTTACCTTAAATTATAAAGGATATTGAAGGGATAGTCAAAAAATGCTAAATTAAACGAGTAATTAAAACAGATAGTTATAAAGCTGTGTTTAAATGACTAGTGTAATAAATCAAGTATTTTTATAAACATGAATTTGATGTCCAAATTATAATATGACCCCAATTTAGTGATAAATCGTTAAGATTTTAGAAATAAATCGAAGTTACCTTTTCCACGAAGTACATAACGCCCTTTGTAAAATGATGTCATCACATAACGTGGATTATGACGGCTTTTTCGCGGTAACGTTGTCTTACGGTCTTAGCTTATTTGTATTAGTATTATACTAGTATTATCCCCGTCGGTCATATAAATCAATGAAGCATAGTGAATGGGTGCTAATCAAACGCGAAAATGATTAAAAGAGTCGGTTATAAACTGATATAATCGAGGCTTTGTTAGTTTGCCCTTTCGAGGGAAAACGTGATGCTCTAGGTATTTTTCGGGAATTAAATTCATACAATCGCCTCTCTGGATGAGTTTATGAAAATACAAATTATTAAAAAATAATGTTACCAGGTAGATGATAAGAATATCAAATCAACATTTTCAAATGTTTAATTAGTCCCGATTCCTTTTATCGACTGATGATAACCCATAGCCCGTACAAGCAGTTTATAATTTTCCAGATGACTTGGAATTAAAAGCAATGTCTGTAATTTAAACATTGTGAAATATGCCAATGTCTCCTTCATATTATTTTAGGTGAACTTCCGCATACTGATATAAAATGCCATATTATTGATTTGTTACTAATCACAATTTTGTAAAACACCGCCATTATTGCATGTATGTATTATGCCTTGTTTATGACGATGAACATCTCTGTTCAAGTCTGAATCAATAAACTTATGTTATGTTATGTTTAAAGAACTTCAGTCTTGTTGATATCTCTACGAAAAACGGTATCGTGATTAATTAATTCTTCAATTTACACCCTGTCTCGTAAAGCATTTATCTCCGTAAGCACTTCAAACTCGAAGTTATTGAACTTATATAATGGGTTTACCAAGTCTGTTTTGTACTTATAAAAAAGACTTTAAATATTCATTTTGATCGGGTTATTTGAAATCGAAAAGAAATAGCAAAGCAAGAGCACCGCATGTCTGTATCAACGCTCTATTGTCAGGTACTAAATAGTGGGTAAAAGTTCTACAGTTAGTTACATCGTGAAATTGACATTCATCTCAATCAAAAACATTCTAAATCGCTCATTCAGCGCTCCATTCATTCATTCCAAACACCCTATCCATTCAAAAAACGCTCAAACCCATTGAACAATATAGAATCAAAAACGTTGTTTAAAATTAATTTGGATAGAGAAAAATCGCGATTTCACTAACAAAATTCAAATTGTAAGCGTCTAACCGGTCCTTGAAAAAATATGAAGCTATCTAAAGAAGTTGTATGCATATCTTATTAAAGGGAGGTAAACAATATCGCTAATTTTGTTCATCCTCAACAAAATTTGCGACATTGGATTACCTCCCTTTAAATTCACTCAAAACTCGCTCCACACACTCATTCAACTTCATTCCTTTAGTAGTACCTGAGACACAAAATATCCAAGTAGATGCACCACGACACGGATTCCTATAGCAATAAGAAAAAAGCTAACTCTACCTTCGTGGGCCCGGGCGTTGACATTTCACCCAAGGGCCATTCATATCAAGTTTCAGCTTGATTTGCCAGTTACTTAAGGAGAAGACGATGTTTAAAGATATTATAGATGGAAGACGGAAAGTGACCGAAAACAAAAGTCCCCCCTCCCCCTAGGTTTTTTGTGCCCAGATTAGCCAAAAATTATAAACTATTAAACTTTGTCAAACCAAAAATGGCAAAGGAATTGAAAAAAAAAAAAAAAAAAAAAAAAAAAATCGTTTATCTTGATACGACGACGGAAAAAAGGTTGCGTTAAATCATTTAGAGGCATAGAGATCAAAATGACATAACGTGTATCACATTTTTCACAGTGAAGAATGTGCATATCAAGGACGTAACGCCAAATACGCATTTTTCGCAAGTGTGTAAAAATTAATCCTCTGATGAAAATTATCGTTGATGAATGATCATAACATCGAAACTACAGCTTATTCAAGCTGTAGTTACGGATGTTTTGATTATTCACCAACGCTCAAATTATGATAAAAAATGGAAGCGGACGGAGTCCTCATATATCGCCTTTTATCCTATATATTCTTCAGTTGTTGCCTTCTGAGTGCGTATAAATTTCGAAGTCCTAGATAAGCCTATGCACATGGTCACTTTCCTTGTTTGCCAATGGTCAAAACAATGTCTTGGCAGACATAATCTTAATGGTGCAACTTATTTTTGTGAATACTTATACGGAAAGGGTAATAGGTGTTGTTAAAAATGAATTAAAATATCATAAAATAAATCCGATATGAACCAAAAAAAAAAAAGGAAATTCAAGCAGATTGCATATATCTGTTGATAGCGCCTCTGAAACCGAATCGTTCTGTTTCCAACATAATCTTATACATAGCTGAGTTCTTCAATTAAAGTTTATAATCTCTGTCTCGCTGAATTCACGTAAAAAGCCTTGCAGCTCCACATAGAAATCTTATAGCTAACAGCACTGGGTGCGCTTACTTTTAATTAGCATTTATAATGAATAATAATAATAACAATAATAATGATAATAATGATAATAATAATAATAATAATAATAATAATAATAATAATAATAATAATAATAATAATAATAAAAATAAAAATAACATGTGATTTTTCATGGTTGAAAAGGAGTAAGGGTGTATAGACGAAGACCAGGCTGTACAAATGTATAGTCTGATCTGTGGCTGTACTTCCTGCATGTTCGGTGTTCAGCATGGTATGGGTTAATTAATAGAATATTTCTCAATTTAAAGTTCTTGTGTATTTCTTTATGTGTTAATCGACTCTATACAGACTAATCTACCTAAGAAAGTTCATTCATTTCAAGCTGGGATCGACATTAACACATCCTTATGCCTGAGACTTGTGGATTTATGGAGGACTGGTAAATGTTATCATCTTGCATGTCCTTCAGGCCTGCAAATAATATCAGTACTTATTGTTTAAACTCTGTTTTGAATTTTGCATTGTTTGGTGAAAAGGGACAAGCTATGTTGTGTGTAGCATGAAGATCCAAATAAGACTGCGTGGACTGCAAAGACTACTAGGTCAGAAATTTTTCGCTTTTGGTTGATTTCCTGGATCTAGAATGCCAATCCCAGTTAGCCAGATCGGTAACGATTTGGACTATCAACCCTTTGGTTGTGAGTTCGAACTCCGGCTCGACAAACTTTCATTCGGTATTTGAAGTAAGTCAATGCGATACGAATCCTTTGTCTCCCATTAATGGGCATATGATAAGTAGTAAGCCTTAGCGGAACGAGCAGCTGGTGGCTCGGATGAAATGTTGTGGTTGCAATGGTGTGTGAAACGATAGGAAACCATGGGTAGGTGCACAAGCCTATATAATTCCAATAATGTTTAAACTCAAACCTCAAAACCCTAGACACTTAACATCATCGTGAAATCGACAAGGTAAATGATTTTAGAATGATTCGGGAATGAAATTGATTGAGTTTGAGGAGCGAGTCTTGAGTGAATTTAATGGAAGGTCATCCAATATCGCAAATTTTGTTCAGGATGAACAAAATTAGCGATATTGATTACCTCCCTTTAATTAAAATATGCATACAAGTTCCATAGATAGCTTCCTATTTCTTCAAGAACCTATTAGACGCTTACAATTTGAATTGTGTCAGCTAAATCGCGATTTTTCTCTATCCAAACTTATTTTGAATGACGTAATAGATTCTATATTTTTCAATGGGTTTGAGCGTTTTTGAATGGTTTGAGTGTGTGTTTGGAATGGATGAATGGAGCTTTGTGTGAGTGATTTAGAATGATTTTGATTGAGGTGAGTGCCAACTTCACAATGTAACTAGCTGTACACTAAAACAAAATAAAAGACCCTAAATGATTACTTTACTATCCTTCATATGTACTCTACTCTGCCGCCGTCAAAGCGCAGTTGGTAGCGCGTCGGACTGTCAATCTAGAGTTCGCGGGTTCGATCCCCGACGGCGGCACTCATTCTTTCCGACTATTTGTCTCTCACCAATGGGTTGATAATCGTAGACCTATGTGAGATAGCGGCTGGAGGCTAGGAAAGAATGTGGTGGTTGTACTGGTGATAGAAATACCAGGAATCCATTGTTAGGTGCTCCAGCCGCCGCGATATAACTGAAATAATGTTGAAAGCGGCGTTAAACTCCATTCAATCAATCAATCAATTCATAAGAACTCTTGAAATCCAACTAGATTCTTTTGCTACAGATCTCTTTTTCAAATACCTGTTTTATGAAGTTCCCATAAGATTTTTTTTTACATGACATGGTCCTTATAATAACCGATTTCACTAGATTGTTCTGTTCTAGATTAAAATCGCATTAGAATTTAATTACATGCCGAGTTACATTCAACTTCACAGTCGGTGGTTAATGATTTGTTAACAAATATATCAGTCGCAGAGAGATTGAATGAACATTACATCCCATGAAATAATTTAATGGGCGTTGCAATATTTTGTACAACCTATAAGCCGAAGTTATATTGCTGAAAGTAAATTGATAACAATAAAACAGAATTAACAAGCAGTTTTTATGCCAAGTATTTTGACACTATAAGTAATATTTGGTTCACATCTTCAATTTATGAATTTTTATGTTAATAAAACAATTTGTGTTAATGTGGATGACCTGGGAGCGAGGCATTAATTGTCAGCCAATCAATAAGGGTTCAGAGAATCTGATCAGCCAATTAATGAACTCGTCTGTACATATCTTCTTATCGGTCGGAGAAAATTTTGACCAAGGGATTTGATAACTTTGGTCAGTCTCTTCTTAGATTACGAACAATCAAAATGGATTTAGATTAATCAACTTTTTTGTCTAATATTTTTCGATTCATGAGAAAATATATATAAAGATTTTTATAATTTTCACATTTAGTTGAGTTTTTAGAATTTGACATTATGACTGCTCATTGGATGTTTTAGGTTTATTAAATTTATTTGGTGAACAAATTAAGACAGTCTTGCTGTTTGTGCAAATATTTGAAGATACGTGGTGTATGAAATGTGTCCATTGGTTTATTAGTTTGAAATACTTTAATTCTATTGTGTTGAAGAATCATTTCACTGTTGCCTAGTGCAAATATCAAACGAGAATTAGACTTTTTACTTGAAAGCATTAAATCGTCGAACTCACGAATTCGAATAAGGATAGACTTATGGACTTCGCCCGTTTTCTTTAAACTGCTGGACATTAGTATCAGTTGTGTAGAAGGCTTTAAAAATTACGACTTGCCTACCGATTAAGAGCCGTTGCAGTTTTACAGAGGAGACAGTCGGACAAATTTGAAGTCAACACCCGAGAAGCGGTTCTGCAGATAACTTACTGCATTGAGTCAGTTCAAATTTTAAATGTCATTACTTCGATTAGGACAATTATGTAAAAACCTTTTTTACAACACATAAGGAACTCCATAGGCATCTGGGCGGCGGTGTTGTGGCGGTTTTGTTTTGCCCAGATTTGGATAAACTCCGTTATTACAGCATTTGTTTGAACTGTATTTTGATACTATGTATTGTAAATAGTTTCGGCATAATATTAAATGCCCTATTTTCAATTCAATTGGAGTTGTTCGTCATTTATCCCAAACATAGTGCTTATGAAGTTCCTTTTGTGGTATAGTAAGTTCAACTAAACACAGTAACACAAATGAATTTTTATGTTAATAAAACAATTTGTGTTAATGTGGCTGACCTGGGAGCGAGGCATTAATTGTCAGCCAATCAAAAGGGTTCAGAGAATCTGATCAGCCAATTAATGAACTCGTCTGTACCTTCGAGTGGTTTCGACACGAACACGAGCCTATTCCCTGTCGAACATTTGAAGGTTCGCTTTATATTAGCTTTTATTCAAACTAACACAAAATAATCTTGACTGACAATCATGTGACACAACAATTACAGAAAATCGTGAATAATTCTGCCTAAATGTGACCAATATCATTTCAGTTGGGGATAGAGACTAAAATGTCAGGAATATACTGAATGTGATAGATCTTTTAAAAATCTGTAAATAACAGAAATATTGAAGAACAAGAAAAAAACTTCCTGGTCGCCAATAACATTTTTATTAGCAGATTTTCGAAGATCTACCAAAATCAGTACATTCCTGGTGATTTTCTACATTCTCTGCTTTAAATAGCTTCTTAATTTCGGCCAGGTATTGGCATAATTATTGCAAAATATCGAAAAATTTCTGTCTCGTGGTTACCCGTCATGTACATTCCGTCGGGATAACAAGATGCCCAGGAGAGTCCGAGTCGCTCTACTGACACTTTGAAAATCCTGACATTAATGTTTCGTTTAGAAATGACTATGTAACCTAAAGGATTTAAAAACAAGTCACCTTTTAACGTTGTCAAAGTCCAATAGCGAGGTACTTATAATTAAAATAAAACAACCTTGATAAATTATTTAAGAAATGAAATATCTCAATTTCAATGTTTGAGAAAGTAGGTCAAAGTAAGCGTCAAAGGTGTAACATGATGTCAGAATCAAAGACCAAGATCTACCTACCTTCATTTTGACTTGACTCACTCCTACATTTGAACAATCAAAATTTTAGACAAATCGGTCAAATTCAAGGTGTGGGTCGATGGTGCAATTTGATGCTGGAATCTTTGACAAATATCTACCAACATTCATTTGTGCTAAAATGCAGTCATAGACTTTATATTTTGAAACTTAAGAAAGAAGGTCAAGGGTCAAGGTCAGGGTCAATAGTTTATTTTGATGCCAGAATGATAGAAAACATCGACCAACCTTATTTGTGACATATAATAATCAGAGACCTAACGATGAAGTAGCTCAAAGGTATAGGTCATTATAATACCTTGAACATTATGAAGAGTCAAAGATCATCTGTTAATCTTTATTTTTGACTTAGGACAGTCCTAAACCGTATATTATCAATGAAAGTAGGTCAAAGGTCAAGGTTGTGTCAATATTTCAGTGTGATGCCAATATCAAAGACAATTATATCCGAACAATTACTTATGCTTCATTACATTCCATGACTTCATAATTCAAAAATTCGTAAAGGAGGCCAAAGGTGAAGGTAATTTGTATAGTATGATGCCAAGTGTAAAAACAATTATCTACCGGCATTAATCTTATTTGTAATTACAAGCAGTTCTAGATTTCATAATTCACAATTTAAGAAAGAAGATCGAATTCAAAGGTCGAGTTCAGGTTCAAGGGTTCAACAAGATTTCAGAATCAAAGACAATCATCTTGGAACATTTATTAGTAAACGATATAGTTATACAATATATAATAAAATATAGTTCTAGACCTACTAATTTACTGTTTCAAATAGAATGTCAAAACTTTGAGATGATGGTCAAAAGTTTAATATGATGCCAGAATCGAAAACAACCATCCACCAACAATCATGAATGATTTGTTACAGTCCTAGACCCAAATATTCAGAATATTTCAAGGTACAATATGATGCAAGAATTAAAGAAAGCCGTCTACCAATCTTGATTATTGACTCTAAAAAGTCACAGACCTAATGAACCAAAATATTAGAAGGTAATTCAAGGTCAGTATCAAACGTTTTTCATGATGCCAGAATCAAAGACAATCAACGACCACCAGAAATTATTCATTTTTATACAGTTCTAGAAATAATAAATAAAATTATAGGAAAGTAGGTCAAAGATCAAAGTTAGAGTCAACGATCAACATGATACCAGAATCAAAGACAAACATCTACTTACGTTTACTTAATATAATCCTTAAACTAATAATTCAGTAGTAAGGAAAGTAGGTCAAAGGCCAAGATTTCAAAAATGGTGTTATCACATAATTATATCAACTCTGCAAATGAAAAGAAAAGCTTTAATAAAATCATGAAAGTAACGCCATGTTTGATGTGATCACGTCATATTACTAAAGGCGTTAGGCCAAAAGTTTGAGCTGAAAAATCGTATATGTCATATAACGTAAATTAGTTATATAGACGACCGGATCGTATAGTGGATTTGCATAGATTCTTATATAAACGATAACTCCAAATATTCTATACACTGCAGCTTTACTAATACGGATTACAATAGCGATACAACATGACAGCAAGATGTAGTTCTCGTCTCTCCTCCAAGCGGCTTATTCCCAGACTATTTATTCAAAGATAAAATGTCATCCAATCTAAGACCTCCCTGTATTGTCCTACCAAATACCAATTCTCAGAAAGTACATTATTCCTAGCTCCGCCTTCGTCGGCTCTAGGAAATATCTAATAATAACATTACATATACATTTCAATAATTTTATTTATTTTTGGGAAAAGTTCGGGTCAAACTATAATTTTGCCTATTTTGAGATCATATTGAAAATCAGTTTAATTAATAAACCCGTCATCTAATACGGATAAAATCTCGACAGTGTCTCACTGGTTATATCATGAACGCTTATCCAATATCCACCCTAGGTAACCCAGTGTAGATCTTTTCCGTAAAATACATTTATCGACCCTTGGACAACTTACTAGTGATTTTTTGTTCTCATGAATCATTCATGAAATATTTTGATCGTTATTAATTTTGTCATGTTTTGTTAGAAAAAATGAACTAATTTAATCTGAATTTCACGTCATTTCTATTGTAAAACAAATGAGCCTGTGCGAGACATTTCCAACAATTTAAAATGTGCGCATAGCAAAGACTCTAGCCATCCTGTGCAGTTGCACCGTTTGACCAAATTCCTCAACGTGCACTATATAGATAGATACATGTATAGTCTTAATGCATATTCTTTCTGTCAGCATATGTTGGTATTGCAGTATGTCTCTATCTTTGCTGCTGACCGTTTGTACCTCGTGCAGGTGAAAAATTGCACAGGCTCATATTCAAAGTTCAAATTGCCCTATTTCACCTTTCTTTTCTTACTGGCATGCCAAATATTTATAGATAACATCATCGGACACATATTTTCGCCAGTTAGGCAAGTTTGTCCGAGCTCTTGCTGAATAAATGTATTTTGTTAAACAGTTCCGAAATTCTAGTCCATCTGGCCTGCGTTCAGTTTCAAGAAAACGGCGCAAACAGTTTTACAATTATACCCCGCTTTGCACATGCGCTTGTGTGCAAAGTGGGGTAAAATTGGAAAACTGTTTGCATCGTTCGGTGATCCTGAACGCAGGGCAGATATCTGCCGCCGTCATGGCGAGGTTGGTAATGCGTCGGACTGCCAATCTAGAGGACCCGGGTTCGATCCCTGGCACTTATCCTTACCAACTATTTATTTCTCACCAATGGGTTAATAATGTAATGCAACTGGAGGCGAAGAAAGGATGTCATGGTTGTACAGATGTGCACTATATCAGGAACCCATTGATAGGTGCTCAAGCATCTGCGATATCACTGAAAGATTGTTGAAGCGGTGTTAAACCCTATTCAAACAGACACACTAATAAGCACTACAAAGCCGAGCGTTAGCACCCGTAGGCTATGCTCTTGTTTGGAAGATAGGTATTACGTCGTGGTCATTTTGATTGGCTAATCAAGGTTTTCACATTGACAATAGATATTTACAGAAATGACGTTTTGCAAGTGCATTTGGTATGCCTACCAAATCGACATTGACCTTTGATCTACTTGTATGAAAAATTCCCGTCGGATCATATTCACCCGTATGCTTTTGTTCAGAAACCTCGACTTTCGATCTACTTAGAAATACCTCAAGTATACTTGATGATAATTTTCCATTATTTCTATTTTTTTTCTCTTTCGTACTGAACTAGGTCACAAGTTTTAATCCCACATATGGCAAGAATACCTCTTACATTTTTTTAAAGTTCTCTTTAATTATACGTGCTTAATGGTTATATTCAACTGACCAATCCAGTTGATAATACCTTAATATTGACAGGGTGAATGTTTCCCAAAATAATTTCGGAATAAAATTTAATGAAAGGGGGGATCGGGTTTTTGAATGAAAAAAAAAGGAAGGTAACACAATATCGCTAATTTGGTCAAATATGTTGAAATAAGCGATATTTAATTAACTACAATCAAAATATCTACGAACACATTTAGTGTGTCTCGGACCAATAAGGCGTTTCAAAAACCACACTAGGCATAAGGACCATAAAAACATTCGAACGATCTGTAAGGGATATTAGGTAATTGGAGATTAATAAGAGATAAATAAACAACTATATTCAAAATAGTTAAAGAAATAATAAAAATATAAAATAATTCAATTTTGACTGAGATAATCAAACGTGTGAGCGTCTGATTCGTTCTTGAAGAAAAAGGAAGCCGTTTATAGAACTTGTTTGCATGTCTTATAAAAGGCTGGTATTTGATATCGCTAATTTTGTTCATCCTGAACAAAATTAGAGATATTGGATTACCTCCTTATAATTCCACTCAAAACGCACCCAGCACACTCATTCAATTTGACAATTTCATTCCAAAAATAGTTCCAAAATCATTCACATTGTCAAATTAACGATGTTGTAAACTGTACGTGCAAACCGGTTCGTAATGTTTATTATTCAAACTACCATACCAATAAATATCGTCACAGGTACCTGTACGCCTCAATTATTGAGAACCCAGTGTTTTGGCTGAAAAAGATCGATCTATACAGAAGAAATTGAAAAGTTCAATGTCTCACAGTGCTATTATACTAAAAGAGAAAGTTTGAAAATTAACAGAACAGCAATCAAAATCTCAACAGAATTCCACTGAAGTTTTTCTTGTAACAATTCCATTTTGAGTCTAGACAGCCCTGCGTTTTCTGTAACGAAGAACGAGCGAACGAGAATAACTACCCTGCATCACGCAGCCGAGCGTATCAAATGCGTATCAAGTGCGTGTCAAATGCGTGTTACAAATTTTTGGCACTCGCTTTTGTTACGTTATCCTGAATAAATGGCTGGATTTACAGTCGTAGGATAAATAACATAAATCGCGTTTTAATCTTAGTAGTGATTTTATCATGAATGCACTACTTTTTACTCACTTTTGTCGGTTCGTTTCTGACACTTTGCTGTTTTAAATAGAGAATAACATGTTAGTGCCTTAAAATACCAATGTTATCTGGCCCACTTTGGGAGAATTCATCATGACGAGGCTTTCCGAGTCATGATAATATACTAGGATGAAAAAGAAACGCCGGGATACATTAAATATGCAACATCATTATATTCTATTCCCTGGCCTAGAATAATGAAAATCGGTCAGATTTATGTGTTGTTCGCTGTCGAACGGTACACACGTTCAAAACTGCTAAAAACCTTACCCCTTCGCACCATGAGAGGCACGTGCTCAAATGCAAGAATACCGTGCAGGGGAAGGTCATTGAGTTTGCCCAAGGACATTTTCAGTCTATTTGATACTGTTCAAGTATTCAGATCGATTTTTCAACGATTACTTCAAATTGAACAATTGCATCAATGCCGCGATTGTCGGAAGTTGAGCGGGGACAAGCTACAGCAATGCTCGTGCAAAGCCAAGGCCAACAACAGGTTGCTGTTCAATTTGGTGTGCATATTCGAACTATTGAATGGCTTGTTCAACGTCTGTGAGTGACGGGTAAGGTCAACGACCGACCGCGAAGTGGACGTCCGCGCGTGACAACGCCACGTCAGGGTCGGTTAATGACACATTCTCACTTACGTCATCGCCATCTCACAGCTAGCGAAACTGCAAATAACCCTAAAGGCAGTCATATTCGCCATTATCATCCCGATACGGTTCGAAACCGCCTACGCGACAATGGCATAAGAGCACGATGTCCCTATGTCGGTCTGTCGCTAACTCCTGTGCGTAACCAACGCCGTTTGGCCTGGCTACAAGCACACTCACCACGAAACTTTCCTATGAGGCAATTGAGACGGATATTCTTCACCGACGAATCCCGGTACTCTCTGTACCGTTCGGACGACCGACGTCGCGGCGAACGTTACACCGACGCGTGTGTCGTTGAACGGGGTAAGTTTGGCGGTGGTTCGGTATGTGTTTGGGGCGGCATCTTCTATGGGTTTAAATCACCATTGATCTTGATTGACGGTGATTTAAACGGCATCTGGTATAAAGACGAAATCCTCCGCCCTAATGCAGTCCCATGCGTGCAATCACGGAACCTGATATTGCAGCAAGACAATGCCCGGCCCCTTGTCGCCAGAGTTTGCCAGCAATTACTTGCGAACAGTAACACACACAAACTCGATTGGCCAGCATTCAGTCTAGATTTGTTCCCAATGGACTATTTGTGGGACGAACATCCCAATGGCCATGATTAACACCCTGGTGAATTCCATGCATAGATGAATCAGGGCTTTGAGGACACACAAGATACTGAGGTCGTGTTTCGCAAAACAAGAAGGATTATCGCTAAAAGGGGGCATTTTTTCGCATAATCGATTGAAACTTCAACAGCTGGTTCTATATATATGACATTTCAAACAAAAATGAATAAAATAATCCAATAATATAAATTATTCCTTAAAACAATCATTTAAGGTTATCCGGCGTTTCTTTTTCTTCCTTGTATATTTCGCAGCCGAGCCCAGATAAGAAACTTACATGTTATTCTATTTATCATGCAATCATTTTCATAAAAAACCCCTTAAATTCAAAGAAATTCTGTTGAAAGTGTTTGCCAATTGTTTATAAAAATAGATTGTCTTTTATCATTTCGTGTTATCATATAGGTGATATAAGGTCAATACAGGCTTCATTGCATGATTGATAGAGGATAATCGGTTGTTTCAGTGTTAGATCGATTTATATTCATTGGGTGAACTACAAAAGCTATATTTCCACGAGTGGCAGTGCCAGGAGGGAAAATATAGCTTTTGTGGTTCACGAAATGAAATATAAATCGATCTTACTCGAAAAAACAAACGATTATTCTATTTTCTTATTGCAAAAATGAGACAAAATGTGAAATTTCTAGGACATATTTCCATAAAGCGCGTCATTTTGCGCGTGATTGCTATGCAACATTCAGTGTGACGTCACTTATTTCGCCCGCATAGATGACGTCAGATAGGATGAAATGCACAAAAGCAGGGTATAAGTTTTTGATAATTTCACTGCTTTTGCAATGAGATTATCAAGTGATAATCTACCGTTATTTTTCGATTAACCACCGAAAAGCATTAAACAAATACCTTTTCATTCATAGGTCCAAGAAAATCCATTATTCATACCAATTTATTCACACTCAATAGTACAAGTTATCTCAGTGATAAGTATATCTTAAACAAAGGAATATAGAAGAAATAAAGCATAGAAGATGACAAAATTTAAAGAACTTTGCAATTTTCAATGCTGTATTTCCGAATGCTGAATTTTTGTTGTCTTATTAATGAGTAGGGTTTTTTACAGAAAAAAAGCAAAAAAAAAAAAAAATAAAAAAAACCCAAGTCAGACAAAAGAAGTGCATTTCATGATAAAATCATTTTTCAACTGGCTTGCGCTTTTAAAAAAAACAAACTTTTTATTCAAAATTGCAAGGTCTACGGAACCCGTATAACCGTGCGTTGATCGGACGGACACTGTATGTTGTCGGGTTACGGGCTTACGGCGATTTTATGTGAACCGTAGGGGCTCCTTAGGCTAAATATTAACCAGGCTTAACCTGTCCTTCGTTCAGGGTATAAAAACCCGCGAAGCGTTTGGAAAATTTACTTCCGCTTTACACGTGCACGTTATTTACTTCCAGAACGCAGGGATAGATTTAGTAGTCAGAAATACAAAATACATTTCGTCAAAACATAGCTCTCGTAAAACTTAAAAGCATTCACGTTTAAATCCAAAAGGTATACACTACTCAAAAGTTCTAAGCGACCACCTCATGTTTTTCTATTTTTCACACACTTTCCGCGATTATTTTGAAATGTGAACTTTGTATTCCAAAAGAGTGACCATTTAGTCATCAGTCTATTCAATTCTTTTTTAAAATCATGCATCGGTAGGTCCTGAAGACGGATCAAATGCCTGTACCCTCAAATTCAAAAGTCACAAATTTGACAATTTTTCGACACTTCAAATTCGCAAATACTATCAATTTAATTTACTGATATCAGTGGAAGAACGTATGTGGACTTCTAAAAAATAAAAGAAAGGTCATAACTCTCCACACCTTCCTTATCCTAATAAGAAATACAAAAAATATCCAACCCACCAATGTTAACTTTGAAATCGAGTATCCCTTTATTCATTTAATTTTAAAACATTTCTTATTGGATTTCTTTCCTTTTCTTCTTGATGACTTAATGAATGGCTTGCCTATATTATTCAAGGAAAGACGTGTTGAAACCATACGGCATTTATGACACATGTCCAAAAAAGCAAGTGGCCGCTTAGGAGTTTTGAGGAGTGTATACTTCTATAATTCACGCGTGTTTGCGTTCATCTTTCAGTTTACGATCGATACGTATAATGGCCCAAATAAAACACCATACATTCTTTGATGATACATTTCTGTACGGCGGAGTCTGCTTCAACTACGTTTCCTGTAGCTCTGCTTTTCACAAAAATGACATAACGACGTAATAAAACGGCAATAAACAGGATGTAAACCTTGAATCTTGATTATATCTATGATTGAGTTTGATAGGGTTAATCTTCCCCTAGAGATATCAGGCAGCCTTGGTCTGAAATTAGTCAAAGTTTAGTCATTAATGCATTTCGTAGGCGTAATGCTCACTGAAAGAAACGATAGAATTAGTAAACTTGGGCAAGTAACCTGCTGTTCATTACATTGTATACCGCGGCATTAACAACTCTTTGTTTACCAATAAAATACTCTCAAGATATAGAGACAGTTTCTAGTCTTACTAAATGCTAAGAAATTAAAAATGCACAAAAAAATAATAAAAAAAAATGGCGATGTTCCTTCTAATATAAGAATGACGAAAATTCTTGTGGTATAAATCTCGATGGTTGGAAAGACCTATTTTCCTCCAAAGTATTGAAAGAAAATCACTGTTGCGAAAATACACATAGAGATGCGCAAATGGCACAACAGTTTAACGCCCACAAATGCCTAACGTTGTACAGTTAGTTACATCGTAAAATTAATATTCACCCCAATCAAAACTATTCTAAATCGCTAATTCAGCGCTCCACTCATTTATACCAAATACTCTCTCATACCATTCAAAAACGTTCAAACCCATTGAAAAATATAGAATCAACATTGACATTCAAAATAATGAATTTGGATAGATAAAAATCACGATTTCACTGACATAATTCAAATTATAAGCGTCTAATAGGTTCTTGAAGAAATAGGTAGTTATCTATAGAATTTGTTTATTTGTTTATCTTATTAAAGGGAAGTAATCAATATCGCTAATTTTGTTCATCCTGAACAAAATTTGCGATATTCGCTTACCTCCCATTAAATTCACTCAAAACTCGCTCCACACACTCATTCAATTTCCGTCCTAAATCTTTCCAAAATCATTCACCTTGTCAATTTCATGATGTTGTTAACTGTACTACAATCTAAGTTGTTCAAACATATGCAAAAAAAAATTGTATCAAAATAGAGCATAACCAAATTATTTAGATACAAATGGTGCGATGATTCATGAAGTAAACAATGTCAATTGAAATAATAAGCAATTCACAACTCTTAGCACTTTTAAGACAAAAAGTAAATCATGATTTCATGAGTTTCACGACCCAGTATTGCATAAATTGTATATTTTCGGGTCGTTATAGGTATACGTTAACGGATAAAATCCGGGCGTTAACGGAAGAAATGTGGATAAGTAAATCCACGAGCCGTTAACGCCCCGCTTTTTTTCACTCAATTTTTCATGATCTTGGTCGTGTACACTTTAATTTCAACGAAACTGCCCTTTTCTGCATCATTTGTTTATTCCAAAATATACATTCATGCATTCTGTTTAAAATACCATATAGATTCGTTTATATAGAGTGCGCACATGTATATAAGTAGTAAAATAAAAATGTGATCCGTCACGCGAAAAGGGACCATCAGGATTGCGCAGACTGACTAGAGTCGAAACTTTTTGCATCGTGCTTATTTTCTGAAGCATGAATGATCAATCTACCTTCCAGTGAAATATTTTTTGAAATGCGACTTATGGTTGACCTTTGGTGGATCAAATCTCTTTTTCAATAATTCATTTTGCAAAATTCCCGGATGGTCCCTTTTCGCATGACGGGTCACATATGCAAAAAAATATCAATGTCCATAACATTTATTTTACGCATAGATTCAGACGTATTCCCGCGTTAAATTTTGTGACGACATAAATTTACCAAGTACAAATAAATGGACGTTGCGATGCATAACGTAAATTTTCCGGTTCAGTTAAATCTTCACGAGTCAAGGGGTATCGAATCGATAGCTTCTTCTCGAATAGTAAGATAAGTAAAACGTTCGTAACCCATGGCTCGACAAGATGGTTCAGTTACATGGTAATATTGACATTCATCTCAGTCAAAACCATTCTAAATCACTCAATCGGCGCTGCATTCATTCATTCCAAACACTCATACAAACCATTCAAAAACGCTCAAAAATCACTTAAACTGATGATATCAACATCTACATTCAAAATAATAATCGGTAGAAATAATCCACGATTTCACTGACATAATTGAATTTTGTAAGCGTATTACGCGTTTGCGAAGGCAAAGAAAGCTATTCATTGAGCCCTACGGGCGATATTTGCCATGTGCTAAGGCAATGGCACTTTATACTCCAATAAACGCACTGAAAAAGACAATCATTCCTATATTGAAGCCTGAATACGTAGAAGTTAATACAAAAATCGCCCACTTGTGTTTTGTTCAAGTTACCCTAACAAAAAAAAAATCTGAATTGTATTATCATGATAAAAGCCTGCACAACTTGTTGTTGCCTCTTTGATTGTAAAAGTGAATAAGTGATAATTCTTTCGGTATCTCAGCTATGAAACAATTTGTATGAAAAGAGGACATTGAGCTTTATACGTGATGGCAGTCAGTTCAAAATTCACATTAACCGATTTATACCAATTGGATCATATTCACCCGTATGCTATTGTTCAGAAACCTCGACTTTCGATCGATTTAGAAATACGTCAAGTATCCTTGATGATAATATTTCATTATTTCATAGTTATTTCTCTTTCGGAATGAGCTATGTCAAAGGTTTAAATCCCACATAAGGCATGAATACCTCTTACATTTTTTTGAATGTTCTCTTGAATTATACTTACGTGCTTAATGTTTATATTCAACTTGCCAATACAGATAATAATACCTTAATATTGACAAGATGAATGCTTTCGAAATGATTTCGGAATAAAATATAATGAATTGGGAGATCGGGTTTTTGAATGAAAATAAAGGAAGGTAACACAACATCGCTAATTCTGTTCATTGGGTTGAAATAAGCGATGTTGTATTACCTACCATTAAAAAATTTACGAACACTTCTGTATGTGTCTCGGAACAGTCAGTCGTTTCGAAACCCACCCTATGCAATAAAACCGAGAAAACAATCGAACGATGTGAATGAAATGTTGTTCTTTTCGAATTATTTTGTAATGATTTTGATTGATTTCGAAGAGATATTGAGTGATTGGAGTGAGTGTTTTGAATACATTGAAAAGAGCGTTGAGAGGATGATTTACAATGATTTATCTTGATATGGGTGTCAATTTAACGAGATAAGTACAGATAGTTACATTATGAAATTGACATTCATATCAAAACCATTCTAAATCGCTCTCTCAACGCTCAAATCATTCATTTCACTTACTCACTCAAACATTTCAAAAACGCTTCAAATCATTTAAAAAGATAAATAAACAACTATATTCAAAATAGATAAAGAAGTAATAAGAAAAGCAAAAATTTCACATTGTCAAATTCACGATGTTGTAAACTGTACGTGCATACGTGCGTAATATTTATATTCAATCTACCAATACCAATATCTATCGTCAATGGTATTTGCAAGCCTCAATTATTGAGAACCCAGTAGTTAGGCTGAAAAAGATCGATCTATACAGAAGAAATTGAAAAGTTCAAGGTATCTGAGTGCTATTGTACTGAAATAGAAAGTTTGAAAATTAACAGAACAGCAATCAAAATACTAACAGAATTCCACTGAAGTTTTTCTTGTATCAAATCCATTTTGAGTCTAGACAGTCCTGCGTTTTCTGTACCGAAGCAAGAACGAGCGAACGAGAATAACTACCCTGCATCACACAGCCGAGCGTATCAAATGCGTGTCAAATGCGTGTTACAATTTTTTTTTGCGCGCTCACTTTTGTTACGTTATCCTGAATACATGGCTGGATATACAGTCGTAGGATGAATAACATTAATCGCGTTATAATCTTAGTATTGATTGTATCATGAATGCACTACTTTTTACTCATATTTGTCGCTTAAAATATGAAACATATATTATATTGCCTGGCCTAGAATAATGAAATTGGTCAGATTTATGTGTTGTTCGCTGTCGAACGGTACACACGTTTAAAACTGCACAATACCTCTTCGCACCATGAGAGGGACGTGCTAAAATGCAAGAATCCCGTATAGGGGAAGGTCATTGAGTCTGCCCAAGAAACTTTTCAGTCTATTTGATACTGTTCAAGTATTCAGATCGATCTTTCAACGATTACTTCAAATTGAGCAATTCGCATCAATGCCGCGATTGTCGGAAGTCGAGCGGGAACAAGCTAAAGCAATGCTTTTGCAAAGTCAAGGCCAACGGCGGGTTGCTGTTCTATTTGGTGTGCATATTCGAACTATTGAATGGCTTGTTCAACGTCTGCGAGTGACAGGGAGGGTCAACGACCGACCGCGAAATGGACGTCGGCGCGTTATGACGCAACGTCAGGATCGGTTTATGACACTTTCTCACTTAAGTAATCGCCATCTCACAGCTAGCGAAACTGCAAATAACACTATAGGCAGTTATATTCGCCATTATCATCCCGATACGGTTCGAAACCGCCTACGCGACAATGGCCTAAGAGCCCGACGTCCTTATGTCGGTCTGCCGCCAACTCCTGTGCGTCGCCGATGCCGTTTGGCCTGGTTACAAGCACACTCACCACGAAATTTTCCTATGAGGTAATTGAGACGGATATTCTTCACCGACGAATCCCGGTTCGCTCTCTACCGTTCGGACGACAGACGTCGCGGCGAACGTTACACCGACGCGTGTGTCTTTGAACGGGATAGGTTTGGCGGTGGTTCGGTATGTGTTTAGGGCGGCATCTCCTATGGGTTTAAATAACCATTGATCGTGATTGACGGTATTTTAAACGGCATCAGGTATAGAGACGAAATCCTCCGCCCTAATGCGGAACCTGATATTGCAGCAAGACAATGCCCGTTCCCATTTCGCAATTTCTTGCCAACAGTAACACACACAAACTCGATTGGCCAGCATTCAGTCCAGATTTGTTCCCAATGGACTATTTGTGGGACGAACATCCCAATGGCCATGATTAACACCCTGGTGAATTCCATGCATAGATGAATCAGGGCTTTGAGGACACACAAGATACTGAGGTCGTGTTTCGCAAAACAAGAAGGATTATCGCTAAAAGGGGGCATTTTTTCGCATAATCGATTGAAACTTCAACAGCTGGTTCCATATATATGACATTTCAAACAAAAATGAATAAAATAATCCAATAATAAAAATTATTCCTTAAAACAATCATTTAAGGTTATCCGGCGTTTCTTTTTCGTCCTTGTATATTTCGCAGCCGAGCCCAGATAAGAAACTTACATGTTATTCTATTTATCATGCAATCATTTTCATAATAGACTCTTAAAATCAGAAATTCTGTTGAAAGTGTTTACCAATTGTTTATAAAAATAGATTGTCTTATATCATTTCATGTTATCAGACAGGTGATATAAGGTCAATACATGCTTCATTGCATGATTAATAGAGGATAATCGTTTGTTTCAGTGTAAGATCGATTTATATTCATTGGGTGAACAACAAAAGCTATATTTTCACGAGTGGCAGAGCCATGAGTGAAAATATAGCTTTTGTGGTTCACGAAATGAAAATTTAATCGATCTTACTCGAAAAACAAATGATTAATCTATTTCTTTATTGCAAAAATGAGACAAAATGTGAAATTTCTAGGACATAGTTTCATAAATCGCTTCATTTTGCGCGTGATTGCTATGCAACATTCATTGTGACGTCACTTATTTCGCCCGCATAGATGACGTCAGATAGGATGAAATGCACAACAGCAGGGTATTAGTTTTTGATAATTTCACTGCTTTTGCGGTGAGATTATCAAGTGATAATCTACCGTTATTTCTCGATAAACCACCGAAAAGCATTAAACAAATACCTTTTCATTTACAGGTCCAAGCAAATCCATTATTTATACCGATTTATTCACACTCAATAGTACAAGTTATCCCAGTGAAAAATATATCTGAAACAAAGGAATACAGAAGAAAGATGACAAAATTTAACGAACTTTGCCATTTTCAATGCTGTATTTCCGAATGCTGAATTTTGGTTGTCTTATTAATGAGTAGGGTTTTTCTTACAGAAAAAAGCAAAAAAAAAAAAAAAAAAAGTCAGACAAAAGAAGTGCATTTCATGATAAAAATCATTTTTCAACTGGCTGGCGCTTTATAAAAACAACTTTTTATTCAAAATCGCAAGGTCTACGGAACCCGTATAACCGTGCGTTGATCGGACGGACACTGTATGTTGTCGGGTTACGGGCTTACGGCGATTTTATGTGAACCGTAGGGGCTCCTTAGGCTAAATGTTAACTAGGCTTAACCCGTTCTTCGTTCAGGGTATAAAAACCCGCGAAGCGTTTGGAAAATTTACTTCCGCTTTACACGTGTACAATTCTCAAACGTTATTTACTTCCAGAACACAGGGATAGATTTAGTATAGGTGTATTTTCAAAACTGAGCTCTGACCTAGATGTTGAGTCCATTACCATAGGTTTATGAGTAAACCTTAAGATCTAAGACAAGCACTAATTTTCATTTGAAAGGTAATTTGTATCTTTATTATGTCTGTTTTATCTATTTTGAAAGAATAGCACGGAAATTTAACCGTTAAAAGTAGATTTCACAGCTCACCGGTCAAAATCTACCTATAGTCAGAAATACAAAATACATTTCGTCAAAACATAGCTCTCGTAAAACTTAAAAGCATTCACGTTTAAATCCAAAAGGTATACACTACTCAAAAGTTCTAAGCGACCACCTCATGTTTTTCTATTTTTCACACACTTTCCGCGATTATTTTGAAATGTGAACTTTGTATTCCAAAAGAGTGACCATTTAGTCATCAGTCTATTCAATTCTTTTTTAAAATCATGCATCGGTAGGTCCTGAAGACGGATCAAATGCCTGTATCCTCAAATTCAAAAGTCACAAATTTGACAATTTTTCGACACTTCAAATTCGCAAATACTATCAATTTAATTTACTGATATCAGTGGAAGAACGCATGTGGACTTCTAAAAAATAAAAGAAAGGTCATAACTCTCCACACCTTCCTTATCCTAATAAGAAATACAAAAAATATCCAACCCACCAATGTTAACTTTGAAATCGAGTATCCCTTTATTCATTTAATTTTAAAACATTTCTTATTGGATTTCTTTCCTTTTCTTCTTGATGACTTAATGAATGGCTTGCCTATATTATTCAAGGAAAGACGTGTTGAAACCATACGGCATTTATGACACATGTCCAAAAAAGCAAGTGGCCGCTTAGGAGTTTTGAGGAGTGTATACTTCTATAATTCACGCGTGTTTGCGTTCATCTTTCAGTTTACGATCGATACGTATAATGGCCCAAATAAAACACCATACATTCTTTGATGATACATTTCTGTACGGCGGAGTCTGCTTCAACTACGTTTCCTGTAGCTCTGCTTTTCACAAAAATGACATAACGACGTAATAAAACGGCAATAAACAGGATGTAAACCTTGAATCTTGATTATATCTATGATTGAGTTTGATAGGGTTAATCTTCCCCTAGAGATATCAGGCAGCCTTGGCCTGAAATTAGTCAAAATTTAGTCATTAATGCATTTCGTAGGCGTAATGCTCACTGAAAGAAACGATAGAATTAGTAAACTTGGGCATGTAACATGCTGTTCATTACATTGTATACCGCGGTATTAATAACTCTTTGTTTACCAATAAAATACTCTAAAGAAATGGAGACAGTTTCTAGTCCATCCAAGTGTAAAGAAATTGAAAATAAAATTTTAAAAAAATGAATAAATAGAATCAATCAATGGCTTTGTTCCTTCTTATATAATGATGACGAATCTTTTGGTGATTTAAGTCTCGATGTATGGAAAGGCCAAGCTTCCTCCAAAGTATTGACAGAAAATCATTGTTGCGAAAATACACATAGAATGCGTAAATGGAAGAATAGTTTAACGCCCACAAATGCCTAACATTGTTCCGCAATTTAAGGTGTTCATACATATGCCAAAAATTGTATCATGGAGCATGACTAAATTATCTAGATACAAAAAGTGCGATGATTTACTAAGTAAACAATGTCTTTTATGTATTATTGATGACGTTGGATTGACAAGATTGAAATAATAAGCAATGCACAATTATTAGCACTTTTAAAACAAAAAGTAAATCATATTTGATGCGTTTCACGACCCATTATTGCATAAATTGTATATTTTCGGGTCGTTATAGGCAAACGTTAACGGACAAAACCCGGGCGTAAACGGGAGAAAACGTGCTTAAATAAGCCAATCCACGAGCCGTTAACGCCCGGCTTTTTCATTTAAATATCTACGATCTTGGTCCTATACACTTTGATATATTTCAATGAAATTGTCCCTTTTCTGCCTGATTTGTTATCCCAAAATATTAATTAATGCATTCTGTTTAAAATACCATACATATAACTTATAACTAAAGACGTAGATCATTATCCTGCGTTAACTTTTGTGACGTCATAAATACCAAGCAACGTCTGTACAAACAAATGTGACGTTGCGATGCATAACGCACATTTTCCGGTTTATTCGTAGGTTTTGAACTAGTCTTAAAGCGTTTATATGAATTACTTCGCAATATCTATTCAAATAAATGTCTAGAATTCTTTTGTCTTTTTTACCCAATAATAGCGTCAATTCAGGTTTTTTCGACAGTTGATATTTGCAGAGACCTCACAATGCTATAACGCCCTTGCGCTTCGTCAATGTTTAGCAGTCATTTTAGATAAGGTATTTCCCTTGTATTGGAAAACAAGTTTTACCTGTCACTCATTATTTTTCGTTACCTTTCGGTAATATCCGCGAGCTCATTTCAGAATTTTACCTTGAGTTCAAATCAATTAAAACAACGGTTACTATTGGGTCCATAGCGCAGTGGTCTAAACCGTTTGTCAATAAGAGTCAAAAACTGACAGACCTGGTCCGAATACGCACGGTGTCGGATATAGTAAATTTATTTTTCCAAATTGTTTTAACTTTGATTTCATTATTGTTAAATAAATGGGGTAATTTTATTTTCTCCTTAATTTTTTATTATACTATTTTGTATTGACATAGTTTTTTCCCTTTATCAAATATCTCGTTTCTTTAACCATCAGGGAATCAATAAGCTGTTGTCACCTTGTACTAGACCTCTGAGGTCACGAGGTTTTTGATCGTCAACTTTGCTTTCTTTTCTTTGACGCGGCGACCGAATTGAATTATTTTCTTTCGTTCATGAGATTAAATGCTAATAATGTTGTTACTGTTTAAAAAAAAACACATTTGTAGCTTGTCGTTACTTCTGGTAAATTCTTTTTACTAAGTTGAGTAAAACGTACCGTGCTTTTTTATATTGTTTGTTTAATGAGATCTAAAAAGCCTATCATATCACATCCTATTTAAAAAAAGAAAAGAAGAGACGAGAGGGATTTTCTATCTTCAGACCCCTGCATTGCAAATCTTTGACATTACACATAGAGCTTATCTTGTCATTAATATCACCAGGGTTTAATTTGTTATTTGATAGTTACGTTCACTTATTTTTATACGCCGCCGGAGGCGGACGTATATTGGCGTCATCTGCTCCGTCTGTCCGTCCGTCCATCCATCCGTCCATCCGTCCGTCCGTCCGTACGTCCGTCCACTTTTCTTGTCAACGCGACTCCTCCTAAACTTCTGGCTGGATCTTCTTGAAACTTGGTCAATGTTATCACCTCAATTGGTAGATGTGCATGAAGGAAGGATTTTACGGTTCGTTGATTTTTGCCTGAGTTATGCCCCTTGATAACTTAGTCTCTGGGTCCACTTTTCTTGTCAACGCAACTCCTCCAAAGTTTCTGGTTGGATCTTCTTGAAACTTGGTCAATGTAAACACCTCAATTGGTAGTTGTGCATGAAGGAAGGATTATACGGTTCGTTGATTTTTGCCTGAGTTATGCCCCTTGATAACTTAGTCTCTGGGTCCACTTTTCTTGTCAACGCAACTCCTCCTATGTTTCTGGCTGGATCTTCTTGAAACTTGGTCAATGTTATCACCTCAATTGGTAGATGTGCATGAAGGAAGGATTTTACGGTTCGTTGATTTTTGCCTGAGTTATGCCCCTTGATAACTTAGTCTCTGGGTCCACTTTTCTTGTCAACGCAACTCCTCCAAAGTTTCTGGTTGGATCTTCTTGAAACTTGGTCAATGTAAACACCTCAATTGGTAGTTGTGCATGAAGGAAGGATTATACGGTTCGTTGATTTTTGCCTGAGTTATGCCCCTTGATAACTTAGTCTCTGGGTCCACTTTTCTTGTCAACGCAACTCCTCCTATGTTTCTGGCTGGATCTTCTTGAAACTTGGCCAATGTTATCACCTCAATTGGTAGATGTGCATGAAGGAAGGATTATATGGTTCGTTGATTTTTGCCTGAGTTATGCCCCTTAAAAACTTAGTCTCTGGGGCTTATTGCCTATGTTATGCCCCCTTAAAATTTAGTCTCTGGGGCTTATTGAAATTGCAGCCTTGTAAATGCAACTCTTCCAAGTTTCTGGCTGGATCTAAATGAAACTTGGTGGATGTTTTAACCGAAATTGGTCGATGAGCATGAAGTAAGGATTTTATGGTTCATTAATTTTACCCTAAATTATGCCCCCTTAAAACTTAGTATCTGGGGCTTATTGAAATTGCAGCCTTTTGAACACAACTCCTCCTTACTTTTTGTCTTTATTTAAATGAAACTTGGTCAATGTCATCACCATAATTTGTAGATGTACATGGATCAAGGACTTTATGGCTCATTTATTTCCCTGAATTATGCCCCCTTAAAACTTAGTGCCTGGGGCTTATTGAAATTGCAGTCTTGTGAAGGCAACTCCTCCTAACTTTTTGTCTTGATTTAAATGAAACTTGGTCATTTTCAATTTGGTTCTGTCAAAATAAGTAGTGTCTACAATTATTTTCGTGAAACAGCAGCAAAGTGGCGGCGTATTTTGTGACGATGGCACTCTTGTTAATCTATATAAGGAAGTGTGTTCCGAATATCAATGAAGGTCAACAGGAATATTGAATGAGCGACAGGTCAATAATAATGTTTCACAATACTTAGCCTATGTTTAGCAGTCATTTTAGATAAAGGTAATTAGTACGACTCGACTAGTGACGCTTTACCTTATAATCGTTTCTAAAACATTTGATCTTTCTCAATAGCATTTTTTCTTACTAACTTTTACGTACTTTTACCTTTATTCAACTATTGAAGCCTGCATATGTCGTTGTTTTTTTTAAAAAATCGCCCCACTTGCGTTTTGTTCAAATTAATATAACAAAAAATCTGAATTGTATTACCATGATCACAGACTGTAAAACTCGTTTTTGCTTCTTTGATTGTTTAAGCGAATAAATGATAACTCTTTCGGTATGTCAGCAATGAAACATTTTGTATGAAAGGAGGACATTGAGCTTTATTTGTTGATGGCAGACAGTTCAAAATTCACATTAACCGATTTAAAGAAATTGTGCAAATGTCATTGCTACCTTTAGATTTCGGTAAGTTCCAGAGCGGACAATTATTACCCGTGGACAGTGGTTCACGTCTAAAAGCATCTTTGCCGTGATTAATAAGCTTACCCTTGTTAAGGTAGTGGACCCGTAATAGTTCCACGTCGTTTCGAAATTAATGAGCTTCAACAGAGTTAACCGAGGTTTCCTCATGAATTTCATTAGGAAACCTCGGTTAACACTGTTGAAGTTCATTTCTTCCGAGAACTTAGGAAACAATTACGGGTCCACTACCTTTACGAAATTGCTTTTAGTGTCTAAATGATTGTTATTATATAGTTGACCAAGCGTTTGTGGATGATAGAATGAAATGAACTTGAAGTGTTTAGAAACGTTTTTATCTGTTTAATTTGGTGTCATATCTATATATAAGTACGAGTTTATCAACAATTTTTCTAAGTAGTTATGCAATTGCAAACAGAAGATGATAGAAGTAAGTGTATTGCATGTTTATCCTAATCTATCACTCCAACGACCAGGAAATGAAGAGTTCAACTAAATTACTTTGAGGATATTAAATGAGTTTACAATGAATATCGAATTTATTAAACGAGTCACCTAAATCAGGTAAAAACGAGGATGTGCCGAGTTTTTATCTGTTTTAGATGACTTTTTTAATAAATTCGGTAACAAATGTGCACAGAATTGATATTTTCTCATAATATAATCCCATTTTTTTCGATAAAACGAAAGAAATTGTGATATTTATAGATTCAAGTTATTCCGCGAAACATAAAACGCAGTTTACGAAATGACGTCAGTAAATACATTATGACGTCATTTTCACAACGAAAATACAATGTTGCCTTATGTTATAAGCTTATTTGCATAGTAATAACACTAGTGTAATAACATCCGTGTAGAATCAAAAATATTCAACGGGATAATTTCACGCCCGCGACGTTGGTCATATTATAAATGTGACCGTCACGAGAAGAGTGACGATCTGGGGACTCTGTAAAACAGATAATTGAAAAAGAGACTGGGACAAGCAAAGGTCAACCAGAGGTCGCAATTCAAACATCCTTTCACGGGAAGGTAGATTGATCATTCTAGATTCAAAAAATAAGCAGAGTGCGAAAAGTTTCGATCCGAGTCAGTCTGCGCAGTTCGCACAGTCTGACAAGGGCCGACACTATACGTACTATCCAGATGGTCTTTTCGCGTGACGGGTCATAAATGTACACATCGACCTAGAGCTGGAAAAATGCCAAAGTCCTAAATGTGAGCTTGTAGAATCTTAATAAGACAGAGCAGCACTCTCCTAAAGCATAAAAGTTTCTATATATGCATGTGATCAATCTTTTCTAAACTCTTCTGATTTACTTTCTTCGTTTTTTTTTTTTTGAATGGGCTATGCGTCGCTTTCAACAATCTTTCAGTCAGTAACATCGCTGCGGCTGGAGTACATAACATTTGATTTCTGTTATTTCTCACACCAGCACTACCATAACATCCTTTTCTAGCCTGCAATTGCTATCCGACAAAATTCTACGATTTTCAACCCATTGGGGGAATAAATAATCGGAAAGAATGCGTGACACAGTCGAGATCTTTTTTCGCCCACCTGGACATTATTCATTGTTATAAAAATACTTTGCAGATAGCATTATTCCTTTCAATAACTTAGGATAATTTATAATATGATGTTGTCTTCTGCACATAGCAAAGATCATTTTTTGTGAAGGGATATAAATGCATATATAAATTTGTAAACCCCATCAATTGATATTTTTAATTGTTGGTGCGGAGCACCATTTCTGCGTGAAATGATAATTTTCCAAGAATCGCGTGCAGAATTAAGGAGAACCATTAATTAATCTTATAACAGCTGTTAATGAGTATTAATTATATACAGAATGCTTATTTCTTGCTTCTCGAAACATTTGCAGAAATGCTATCCTCACATAGTCTCCCATTCCTTGGGCCAACTTATTTCTGGCCCGAATCCTACCCGGGTATAGACTGGTCCCACTTTCAACTATCATAATAGCCTATTCTAGGCTTATCTAATAGTTGAAATTGGGACCAGTCCAGAGCTGGTAGCCAGCTGTCTGGGAGATACTCTGATAAAGCGGACAACAATACCCGCCCGGGATTAGAAATAAGTTGGCCGAACTTGTCTTCTATAACGAACTATTGTCAGAGATCTCCATGTAAATAACATGTGTAGTATCTCTCTTAAAATGACGTCATTGAGACGTCACCTAACGCACGATATTGAGGATTGGTTTTATCATTTTGGCGTTTGAAATTGTTTAATTAAGGTGCAAAACTGATTATGTTAAGATGTAAAAAGAATATTTTACTCGGTTTTGTTTGAGACAAGCCTCGTCCAGAAAAGAAAAAGTTAACTGGCCAAGGCTCGCTCTTTTCAAGACTCGGTATATATCAACGTGTCTCAAACAAAATCTCAGCACAGATCTATTCTATGTATATTGAATGCTTATTTTGATACAGGCTACATTCACAGAAAAGCTATTCTCGTCGTATGTTTTCTACTTGGACAAAAGTGTTCTGAAACGACACTTATGTTGTTGGCATTTATGATGCTTCGCCTTTGAATAAGCCTTTTATTTTATTTATACCTATGGTATAGGTTATGTACTTAAAACACGTATGAAGTTGTTCGACATAAGCATTAATAAAGCTCGTAGTTAATGTTTATGTAGCGATATGTGAATTGGCATTTTATGCAAGATATATCCGGATATGTGCGATTAACAGCCGGATATCTTACATGAAGTAGTTAAAAATCCATATTCTGTTTATTTTTCGTTTATATTTGGTCGCTACCGTGACATATGCCCATTAGCGACATCCAAAGAAGACGATTAGTTGTTACGGGGGGAAAGTGCAAGGATACATGACGAGTTCTTTCGTCAGAGTTATGAGCTTGCAAGTCTGACACAATAAATTCCCATTTAAATTTATTGCATACTTTGATATTGTTTAAAGATGTTCACTTCTTATCTATTGATCTTTACTTCACTTATTATTAAAAACGATTTTCAAGTTCAAATGTGTTTTTTTCCCACAAAAACCCTTACCGTTATTTTTTTGCGTTCGGATGAATAAATCCGTTGCTAAGAAGTGAAAATGTAAACAAAAAGCACGGTGGACATTTTGTGTCGATTCACATTTTCGATTTTGATATACGCGTTGAAATCGACTTACTTTGAATCCGGTCGAAATATGTATGTTCATAAAAAAGTATCCTTTTGTTTTTCTTACCATTTTCATGTTCGAGAACTGACTAAATCGGTCTACTTGATATCCGACCTGACTAGAGATAGTCACGAAGGACAGGACGAAGTGAAAGACGAGGTAAAAGAGATAGATGAAAAAAGAGAGTGGCAGATACTTGAATGTAGAAACAAACGGTTAAATCGGCTAAGGGCAGAGTAAGCCCTGAAATATGAAATTGCTTTTTGATGATGTTCCCGAATACACGTACGTAGAGGATATTGAATGAGTAGTCATGGAATACCGAATTTATTAAACGAGTCATCTCGCATCTATAAACAAATAAAAACGAGGCTGTGCCAAGTTTTTATCTATTTATAGATGATGAGTTTAATAAATTCGGTATTTGATGAACACAAATTTTATATTCTATTTATAATATGGCCCGAATTTTGGTGATAAAACGAGAAAATTATGATATTTATCTGTTTATTTAATTCCGCGAAAAATATAACGCCGTTTGCAAAATGACGTCAGCAGATCCATTATGACGTCATTTTCCTAGCAAAAATATAACGTTGTTCTTCGTTTTTAGCTCATTTGCATAGTTATTCCAATAGTGTAATAACACCCGTATAATATCAAAAATATTCCACGGGGATATTTCACTCCGGCGACGTATGTCATATTATAAATGTAATTAGCATAACATGTGCTTTATTCATTTGACCAGGACGACTTTATCAAAATAGTTCATCATCGAAATATTTGAATACACGAATAACTGTGACAGTGGCGAAATGCTGCATCACCAAAATGAATAATACAACATGAGCCTGTGCGTGAGATTTCCAACAATTTCAAATATGCGCAAAGCAAAGACTCTGACCAGCCTGTGCATCCGCACAGTCTGACCAGAGTCTTTACTATGCGTTTAGTAAATAGATAAGATCTCAAAGTATTTATAGACCATCAGGCGACTTTATATTTACAGTCTGTGGCTGTCTACGCTACCCATTGTTTGTACCTCATGAACATTTCAAATTGTTGGAAATGTCACGGACAGGCTCATATATACTGAAAGCAAAAAGTTTAGTCGCACTTTTTATAACGTCACAAAGAAGTCAACTAATATAACGAAACGAAAGTTTCTTTTTGAATATATTTGCCATTCTATTTGCTTTCTTTTTGTCATAACTTTTTAAATTTCACTCTCAGACATACGTCTTAAGTGACGTAAATGTGTTTTTTACGTTTTTTGTCTTATTGGATTTCTCTTATTCCGCGTAAACATTAAACACTAAAATGCACCGCATCCTTCGAAAAAGAGCGAAGTTATGACATGACGTAAATCAAATGGATAGCGCATGGCCATACGAATACGGTCTGCATATCTGGAAGATGATGAAATTGACTTAAGCTCCTGCGATAATCATTTTTATCATCATACGGTTCATTGCAAATAAATATTGACATAATATGACACAATTTCGTTTTACAGATTTTGTTAAACGACAATAGAAGGACAACCAAACGTCATGGCGTTACGTTAAAAATAGAATGCTTTCATTATCCCAACCTATTGCAATCGGTACAAACATCATTCAGGATTATTAATGTCTTATTTTTATTGATGAAAACCTATTGAAAAGAGCCTACCTGTAAACAAGTTAAATTAACACCACCGTGCCGTCAATCGAACGTTAGTGATCGCTTAACCAGAAAAGCGCAATAACTCAATTTCTGAGGATCAAAAGAAACAGATGAAACATTTTTTCCTTCCTGATTAACAATATTCTGCAAAATTATCTCTGATAAAAACAATTGTTGCATTTTTTGTGAGTTAGGTGTAAAGGTGATGATGAAGAGTCATCAGTAAGATCCCATCCACTTACCAACTCCTTTTATTTTATTGAAACTAGATACATGAAAATGATGTTGATCGTAAGAAACTTTTTTGTGATAAAAATTGAAAGTAACGTCCCTTGATTAAACTGTGTTACTTTTCCATTCTACCGGTCTGTTCAAAATCATGTTATTGCGCTTGACCTTTTAAGTCTAAAAAGACAAAATTATTAGATTCTGGAAGGATATTGGACAGAATTATTATTAATGTCATTCTTTGTATGAAAGATGAATCACACCCTGAAATATATCCCACCGAAGAGAAAACGACTAAACTTTTTGCGCTCAGTATATTAAGGTAACTGCGGACAGATAACATTGTCGTATGTTCGACTTTCTTAAAACCGTATAATGATTGCTGAGATTTATATTTGAAGTGTAGGCATTAGCTAAAACACAATAAAAAAGACCCGCTAGAATCAGTTTTTGCAAATATTTTCGTAATTAATCGCCCAATTTTTACGAAAAAAAAGTTTCATTTAGATAGTACAAGAGCTCCAACGCTAGTCGTTTAATCTCTGTGCCCATTTAAACAGAAAAAGATGTCTTAAAGGCTATCTTTTTCGCGATTTTTAAGATTTGACGTTCCATTTCACTTTTTGTAAAAAAAAAAAGAAATTTCTCAGAATTTTGTCCGGTGACCTATGCCGTTTTTTTTTGTAGCGAAATGAAAATGCTTCAAATTTATCAAATTAAAATGATATGTCTTCGGGTGAATTTTTTCATAAAATACGATTTTGTTGAGTTATAGCAACATTTTTCGTCGAATCAACGTCGCACCCAAACCATCGTCACTATGCTTATTTGACGCCCAGTCTTCGTGAAATATTATAATCTAAAATATTTGAAATTAAGGTTATTTGTAAAATATGAGCTGCAGAAGTATTAAATCTGAATTTGATTTAAAACAACAACAACAACAACAGAAAATCATTTAATTTTTTATTCGTATAAAAAGACAGACTTTGTTAACATTTGACGCGACGTTGAAATAACCTTTGAATTGCTATGACGTAGCGCACGTTATTGGGTAGGTTTAGAATTTTGAGGCTTCTCTACATTTATTCCGTTTCTAAATTAGTCCATATGATTTATCTTTACAAGTGTTATATATCAAAATATTCGTAATCAAATTCTGTATAACCGAGCTCCATTTTCAAATTCGAAAGAACAATATTATAAAAATTTAAGCGAGGAAAAATTGCGACGTTCAGCTTAAATTTGTATGTAAGATGTAACATGGGTTTTCTCTCTATAAAGATTATACAGTAGCTTTTTTTAATCCTGACGACGTATTTCGTTGAAAATTATCTCATGCTATTTTAGAAGTGAATTGTATTAATGATTCAATTGCAAATCGAAAGAAAGTTATAAACAAAGTCATAATTAGCTTTGTCAACCTGGCTATGAAGATGTGAGATTGCAAAAAAATAGAAGCGTCACGCCCTTTGCTTAGTTGATTAGTGATATGTAATATCTCTATTTTTCATTACAAACTTAAAATATCTAATTGTGTAAATTTTATTTTTGTATAGTTTGCGAAGATATTATTTGAAAAATATATAATCAGTAGTTTTTTTTTTATTTCCAGAAAACGATGCGGAGAAAAAATGTCATGCTTGCAAAACTTTGCGGCATTTGTAAATTTCGACTTTTTGTACTGTCAAGAAAAAAACAAAAAGGGATACTCGATTACAAAATTATTGCATATATAAAATATTATTTTTTTTATAGATTTTGTAGTTTAAATAATTAAATCTGTAACAATCATTTTTGCATGTGGAGGTCGAATGTCACGCTACTAATTTATGACGTTTAATATGATTTGAAGTAACAGATAACACGAGGTTTGAGGAAGAAATCAATGAGTTATCTAATAATAAGCATTTCATTATCCAAAATACCATAAATGTTTGTCGATTAAGTACATTTTTTTATTGAACATTAAAATAAAAATATAACAGACTATGATATATGTACAAATAAACTGACAAAATTGGCAACAATTCACCACCGTAAAAATTCTGTAATAATGAACACTAACGCAGCGGCAAACGTCGTGGAAAGATTTTCGCAGTTTTGACGTTACATAAACGTACCCAAAAGCGTGCGCTGCGTTTGTTTGTAGCAACATATCTGAATTACAGCATAGGGCAACGGAAAAAAAAATCGAGAGAAAAGTAAATATTTCAGTAACTGTACTCGAAAACAGCAACGCAGAAGGCATTTTTAAAATACGCTACACCTTATTGTATGTCTTTCACTTATATCTTCATATTATTCAAAACACAACATCGGGCGTCCTTTTAAAAAGCAAATGTTTTTTTCGGGATTAAAATCGGTTATTGATATACTGAAAAAAATGGACAATTACTGAATTTGGTCACTAAAAAGGGTGTCGACCCCTTGATGACGTCATGACGCATTTTTTTACAAGTTCTTATTCTTTTGACCAGAAAGACTGTAACGAAACTGTTCATCTTCGAAATACATAAATTCACAATTTGTGAAAATGGCGGAAATGTTGCATCACTAGAATGAATAATAAATTATAGTTATTTAACTGTTCAATTAATAGTAGGAAAGTAAATGGTTTGGTGAAAATGATATACTTGAAAAGGAGCAATAACCCAAATTAATTTCGCAGGATTTTTCCGATAAAATTCATGTTTCCATCTTGAAATATAATCATACCCCTATCTTTCTCATTAGTATGATCCCTTTCTAAGGTAGTGGACCCGTTATAGATCTGCAATGTTTCGGCAGTCGGGTACTTTAACAGTGTAAACCGAGGTTTCCTAATGATTTTCATTTGGAAACCTCGGTCTAGGAAACCCTGTGAAAGATCTTGAGGTCCGAACTGTTGCGGAACAACAGTTAATAACATCGTGAAATTGGCATTCACCTCAATAAAAACCATTTAAAATCTCTCACTCAGCGCTCCATTCATTCATTCCAAACACTCACTCAAACCACTCAAAAACACTTAAACCCATTAAAAAATATATAATGAACAACGTCATTCAAAATACTGTTTGATAGAAAAAAATCGCGATTTCACTGACATAATCCGAATTGTTAGCTACTCATAGGACCTTGAAGAAATAGGAAGCTATATAAAGAACTGGTATGCAAATTTTATTAAAGGGAGGTGATCAATATCGCAAATTTTGTTCATCCTGAACAGAATTGGCGGTGTTTGGACTTCCTCCATTAAATTTTACTCATTTCACTCATTTTATTTCATTTCAAAATCATTTTAAAATGAAACATTTTGTCAATTTTACGTTGCTTTTAACTGTATCAAAGACTTCAAATTGAGTACGATTTTCATCGCCCAAGTGTACAATTTTACGTTGTTGTGAATAATTTGAAGTTCATTAAAAGTATACTATGCAGTTATTGAAACTTCGAAATGAATCGGAATTACTGAGTAGACTTTTCATATAATGACAACGTATTCCTCAATTGGGTTAAATAAATGATTTTCTATGGTGTATCGGTGGGTATAAGCGGTTCAAAATCGAATGAAAAAGTAAAATTATATTTCCGATAAAAGTTATAATTGGCACATTGAATCTTTGAATTCTTATACAATCTCAATTGAATAGATATTGCAATAACAGCTGCTTAAACTCCTCCATAGTTACACAAGGGAATGAGGAACTAGATGAAAAGAAATACAGACCTTCTGTAGCCGATTGAATTATTCAACTATGAATGGATCAAACTTGCCTAAGCCAAAATGATCTGCATTTTAAGCATTGCGGACGCAAATACCGTTCGTCTGATTTGGATACATGTAAGATGACATAGCTCTATATTTTGGGGATATACAATGTCTGAGTAACTGGTATATATGGGGAAATCGTTTATTTCAGAGTAAGATCAGTTTATAATTCAATGTTTGAAAACCAAAAGCTATATTTTCACGAGTGGCGGATAGAAAACATATTGTTCACTAAATGAAATATCAACCGATTTTCCGCGAAAAACAAAGGATTATTACATTTCTTTAAAGCAAAATTGACGAAAAAAAAAAAAAAAAAAAAAAGAAAAGAAAATTTTGGGACAATATTTCTTAAAGCGCGTCATCCTACACGTGCTTGCTATGTAACATTCATGGTGACGTCACTGATTTGCCTTCCCATAGAAAACGTCAGAGATCGTGAAATGAACGAAAGCGAGGTATAAGTTTTTGATAATTTCCCTGGTTAGGCTGTGAGTTAAAGAAGTGATAATCCAACGTTATTTCTCGACAAACTACTGAAACACGGTAATTCTGATTAAAAAAAAATAAATAAAATAAATATAAAAATAGAATAACTTGATTGCAGTTAAAACATCGTGAAACTTACAAGGTGGGTGATTTTCGAATTATTTCTGAGTAATAATGAATGAGTGGGAAGAGCGAGTTTTACCTGAAATAAAAGGGAGGTAATCCATCAGCGCGATTTATCTCTACCTACATTGACTTTGAATAAAGTTGTTGACTTGTTGACTTTTTGCACCCTTTTTAGACATTTTGCGCGTTTTTGAATGGTTTGAGTGAAAAAATGTCAATTTCACGATGTTATGAACTGAATTTCGTTCTTATTGTCCTTGACATCTAGATATTCAATGAATTTAGAATTTCACTGTCTGGAACAAATGAAAGGTCATAATGAATTTACAGAAAATACAACTGGTCCATCCACAACACTCCTACACAAATACAGAGATCGGAAATTCAATTATTACCATGTCTTGGGGTTATATTGAAAATAACATGTTAGTGTCTAAAAAACCAATGTTATCTGGTCGAGTCATGATAATTTCTCACAGCCGAGACCTGATAACATTGATATTTTAAGAAACTTACATGTTATTCTATTTATCATGCAATCATTTTTCACCACCTAATCATAGTAAACCCTTAAAAATCAAAGAAAATCATGTGAAAGTTTATGCATATTGTTTCTAAAAATAGTCTGCCTGATAACATGTCATGTTATCAGATAGGCGATATCAGGTCAATACAGGCTTCGTTGCATGATTATATCATTTGCGTGGCACATGAAAGTCGAAAAAGGAGTCCGACTGATATATATACTTAGCGCAAAAAGTTTAGTCGTTACCTCTTCGATTGGATAAATTTCAAGATGTGATTCATCTTTCACAAAAAAGCTGACATTAATCATATTTCTGTCCATTTCCCTTCCAGAATCCCATCACTTTGTTATGTTAGACTAATCTGGTTAGCCGTACCGACATGATTTTAATAGAACGGTGGAATTGAAAAGTCACACAGTTTAAAAATGGGACGTTACTTCCAATTTGTATCGCATTTAAATGTTTCTTGCGATCAACATCATTTAGGGGTATCTTGTCGCAATAAAAAAGAACTTGGTTAGAGTATGGGATTTTTCAGACGTCTCTATAGCATAATCTTTAGACCCATCTCACAAAAATGCAACAATTGCTTTAACAGAGTTAATTTTTCACAAAATAATCGGGAAGGAAAAAAGTTTTTCTGTTTCTTTTTATCCTCAGAAATTGAGTTAATGCACGTTTCTGATTAAGCGATCAGTAACGTTCTGTCGACGGAACGTTAATTTTACACGTTTACTTGTAGGTTCTTTTCAATTGGCTCCCATAAATAAAAAATAAGACATAAATGTTCCACAATGATGTTTTGATCGATTGCAACCAATTTGGATAATGAAAGCATTCCACCTTCTTACGTAACGTCATGACGTTCGACGATCCTCTTATTGTCGTTTAAAAAGATCTGTAAATGGAAAGCGGGTCATACCATGTCAATATTCATTTACAAAGAATCATATGACAATAAAAACACAAGACGCAGAATCTTAAGTCAATTTTATCATATTCGAAATATGCACAACGTATTCGATATGTCCATGCGGTATACATTTGATTTACTTCATGTCAAAAGTTCGCTCTTTTTCGAGGGATGTTTTACATTTAAGTGTTTAATGTTTACCCGGAATAAGAGTTTTCCAATTAGACAAAAAAGGAAATTAAGTCATTTTGTAATAACCAGATATCGACCAAGAACGTAAAATCCACATTAACGTCACTTTAGACGTATGTATAAGAGTTAAATTAAAAAGTCATGACACAAAGAACGCCAATAGGATGCCAAATATATTTCAAATGGAAACTTTCGTTTAGCTAAATTTGTTGACTTCTTTGTGATGTTATAAAAAGTGCGACTAAACTTTTTGCGTTCAGTATAGCTTGACCCGGAAGTAGGGTTCAAAGTTTTTTTCGTGACTGAATATTGCCTGATTATTGTAGCTAAGGCCTTCCATACACAGATTCTGGCTGATGACATCTTGTCATCATTGAGAAATTTGAGAAAATCGAGATGACAGCCAGGACTATCGCTTGTTACGCTAGTAGCTCTGTAGATCAGTATGACGATGTCAGCCCGGATGAGACGTTAAACCGAGGCCCCGTGAGACGGTGCTCTACACAGAGCACGTAAAAGAACCATGGCGGATCTCAGCAGTAGTTTCGTCATGTATCCTTGCACTATCCCCCGTAACAACTATCCGTCTTCTGGGGGCGTCGCTCATGTGCTACGGTAGCGACGATAAATAAACGGAAATACACACACAGTATGACGACCTATTAAAACCAATGATTGTGGCTTATTTGCCCTCAAATTTTGAAATAAAAGGTATATAACAAAATAAATGCATATTTTGATGTTTGAAATGAGCAAAGTAGTCAAGATGATAGCCAAATCAAATTACTAAATTGCATTCAAAGTATTCTTTGACCCATATGACATTAGAATCTTAGGAAAGGATTTTATGACTTATTCATTAAACATTTGAAAGTGGTTTTATGCCTTGTAAATATCAGAATAGTGACAAATCTAATCTATAAAATATTAATTCTTGATTTGAAGTTGACAGCCAGGAAATAGAAGATTCCTAGTTATTTTGTTTAACTCATGATTTTAGAATTTTTCGGGTCTACATTAATGGTTGCAAGGTCAGTTTTAAAGTCTAATTGATGCATTAAATGATAGATTATATATAGCATTCGAGATGGCAGC
Source organism: Fragum whitleyi (assembly GCA_948146395.1). NCBI lineage: Eukaryota > Metazoa > Mollusca > Bivalvia > Cardiida > Cardiidae > Fragum > Fragum whitleyi. The sequence goes on from OX411556.1 coordinate 23,629,943, forward strand.
CAAAATATACTAAAAAGAAAGTTTGAGGTTGCAAAATTGTATTAGAAAATGATTCATTTTTACTCATTAAAATACAAATCATCATTTTGAAATACGAAAAGGTACATATAACCATGAAATAACGAAGTATTACTTTGTTCTAAGATGGCAGCCAATACTGCAAAAATATTGAATTTACGGAGGAAGGGGGGTGATTACATGTTTTGACAATTCAAATCTAGTTCTTTTAGAATTCTGAGCCGGAATTATCCCTAATACTTTCATATTTCCACGTGGGAAGGCGTGTCTAAACCCAACATGTAAAAATCAAATCGATTATCTTATTTGAAAAAAAAAAGACATATCTTCAAATGTTTACAAAAATCAATATACACCTTAATGTAGACGTCTAGTAATCATGTAGTTTTTTTCATTTGGCAGCCATCTTGACAATTATACTAATTATAGTCTTCATTCAGGGTGTTCACTTCGCGAGGAATCTTAAAAGTTAGCATCTTTTCAATTAAAACATGTACAAAATTTAGATGCATTGTTAAATCATACATATATGTTTTAGTGGTCTTGGCTGCCATGTCGACTTTTGTTCCAACTATTCCATGATGAAAATGCACCATCGTTCAGAATCTTGATAAGCTAGGCCTCAGCTACTAGAAATTTTTTTATTTAAGAATGTTTTGCCAACGTATAGCATAAAATAAAAAATCTTCTGTTTCCTGGCTGCTATCTTCAAATTGAGAATTTGCGTAACACCAGGTGAGATGTGTAACAAGGCAGATATTTTGAGCTCATAAACCAGCTTACAACAGTAGTATCTTAACAATAAAATGACTACTGTAATCGGTTTTATAACTAAAAGAGAGTGATCTACTGAGCCGTTTGGTTGATTTTTGATACTCAAATTTTTCAAAATGCTCAATGACAAAAATATGTCTTGAACCAGATTCTGGTTGGGGAAGGCCTTTGCAACATGAATCAGTCAAGGAAAAAACTTTGAACCCTACTTCCAGGTTCAAGTAAAATATGCCATTATTCTGCCGGAATATATTGGACCTCTACCTAGCGTGTTATTATCATGCTCTTTAGGGTGAAACATGGGTTCCAGCTTAAAAAGGGATATCTTTATAAGTTTTCTAATCTAAAACCAGATGGCAGATATCACAACTTGGTTTGAAGCATAAATAAGTGGACCTATCTGTATTTTGGATTAGCCCATCTGCATCCATTTTTTTTTATAAAGCAACAAAGTATGAAATCTTTCAACGATAATATTTAAAACGGTGAGTGGGATTGCTACAAATGTATCAATAAGAGGTTCCTAGTGGACGTCTGCCAATTTTAATTTATGTGACGTTCCAGGGAACAAAGAAACTTAGATGAGTAATCCAGTTTCATCAAGGTTAACAAGACGCATAACGAGTTCGATTTGCGTTTTTATACGTTTAAGTACAGCGTATTTCGACAAGCTGCGCAAGGTACATATAGCAACACAAAGTTTAAGGCCTAAAAGTGGCATTATGACCAATTTCTAAAGTGAGGTAGGCTTTTATATAATCAGGTAAAGTGTGACCAGACACTTATTGGCTCGGCGTGAGGTATTCTTATCATCTTGCGTCCTGGCGTTGTTGTTTTTGAAAGTGAGACAAACTTTATCATAGGCCATGTTGCAATGGTTATTGAAGATATCTTCTTGAAATTTGGAATATGTGTTCACTATCACATAAGCTATCTAGACTAATAAGGGAGATAATCATGAAAGCATTTTATAAGAGAAATGTCCTCTTTTCGGCTTATTATTTTTTTTCATTTATCCAACACTTGCAGCCAAGCGTTGGCACTCGTAGGCGGTACTCTTGATTAATTAAATACTTCAAAACAGGATGTGGGAGGCAGTCATATCATTTACAACGCATTGACGATGTAGACCACATGAAAAGTTTGTTTAACATGCATTAATGGACTGAATTTCTAGTCTCGTGATATTTAAAAATCATAAATGTGGTATCAAGCAACGCAATTGAGCTTGAACCGTTCCTTTGTAAACTTATTACGCGGAAACAATAGATAAAATTTATCACAAGTTTTAGTTTCGAATTTGAGAACTGAGACTTTCCTCGATAATATTTTCTGAGTCTGCTTGTACTGATTCCGCCTGCACTGAAACAAACAATCAAACTTTAGTTATAATAATAATATTATATTTTTACACTAGCTTTCAGCGGCACAGCCGCCTTAATAAGGTGAATCCTATGAATTCATAGGATTCACCTGATGAAAGCTAGTGTAAATATATAAAATTATTATTAAAAGTATTTATCTCAAGAAGAGAACTTATTGAACTTTAATTAGATAATTCTTATGATCATTATCTAAAAAAAAATCTTAAACAATTTTCTCAAATACTGCTTTTCTCTCATTGATTAAAAGATATCAGAAAGTAATGTTACGAAGGTCTTCAAACACTCACTTAATGTGATAAGACAGAACTTAAGACAGTCTTACTCAAATGTAAAACTTGGCATCTCTGGTCTTTTCTTATTTGATGTCTTTTTTAGTTCACCTGAGCACATCGTGCTCATTGTGAGTTTTTGCGATCATTGAATGTCCGTCGTTTGTCGTGCGTCGTCTATCGGCCATCGATCGTCCGGCATCAACAATTTCAGCGTTACACTCTTACTACTTTCTTTTAAATCTGCAGAGAAGAAAATGACGTAGAAATTCGTTATTAATTAAGTCATTGCAGTGTTTAAATGTCACAAGCGCCTAAATACATGTATTGTATAGGCACATTTCAGTACTGCTGACATTAAAACCCACGATGACATTAAGGTAGAGGTCACGTAATAGATTCGCAACATTTCGGAACTCATGAACTTTCAAAATGTTGACCGAGGTTTCCTAATGAAAATCATTAGGAAACCTCGGTGAACACTATTTAAGTTCTTTTCTTCCAAAATATTGCAAGACTATTATGATTCTACTACCTTATGACCCGATAAAGCTCGAGTTTTAACAGGAGCATTACCATCATTGAGAGTTTTCCGAATACTTCTTTATCAGTCCTCATTTGCATAAAAGTAAACTATTGGTCAATTTTAACCGGAAGTTTTCAGCGAATCATGTTTGATGTTTCAATTGGAAAAATATTGAAACAACAAACCCAATTGGCTGAAAATTGTCTTGTGATTTAAAATTAATCAATAGTTATCATTTATGCAACTGGGTCCCGATGGACAAGTTTTCGGACAAGTCTCAATGATGGTTATGTACCTGTTAAAACTCGAGCTTTATCGGGTTTTAAAGTCAGTGTGGGTTTTAATGTGCCTATCACCTGTTTGTATTCAAGGTGAAATCGATCGTAAGCAATCGCGAGGGGCTTTTGGCTCTTCTGGCCGAGGTCAAAATAGCTATAGCGATAGCGTGGTCCCCGTTCGTCAATCCGTCCGCCCGCCTGTCTGTCTGAGCGTCCGTTCGTTAAGATTATATTGTTTATGCAATTAAAAGAAAGTCCACAGAGTTTATCCGATTCGTTGCAAACCTTAACAGCATGACTATAGCGTCAAAGGGAAGCCAACAAAAGTAATCGGATTCCTTGAAACTTTCACAGGATAATTGTAGGGTCATAAAATAGAGCATAAGTATTACCAGATGAAAGGAATATACTATAACGAAATTTACAAATTCTATATGCAGTCAGACCGTTTTAAACGGCCACTTGTATTCAGGAAGCAACCTGTATTAAGCAGGCGACCACTGGGTACTCAATTGTAGCAAGTGAAAAGTTGCGTAGATTAAGCAAGCGCTTGTCTAAAACAAGCAGCTTTTGAATATCGTTTATGTGCTTGCTTTATACTGCCTAGACTTCTTTTTTACTTTGGTACTCTTATTCAATTGTCTTATAAACGCACTTTGCTTACATTGTTAATTACAAATAAATAGAGGATAATCGTTTGTTTCAGTGTAAGATCGATTTATATTTCATTGAGTGAACAACAAAAGCTATATTTTCACGAGAGGCAAAGCCACGAGTGAAAATATAGCTTTTCTTGTTCGCGAAATGGAATAATAATCGATCTTACACGAAAACAAACGATTATTCTATTTCTTCAATGCAAAAATGGGACAAAATGTAAAATTTCTGGGACATATTTTCGAAAAGCGCGTCATTTTGCACGTGATTGCTATGCAACGTTCATTGTGACGTCACTTATTTCCCTCCGCATAGATGACGTTAGATAGGGTGAAATGCACAAAAGCAGGGAATAAAATTTTGATACTTTCACTGCTTTTGCTGTGAGATTATCAAATGATAATCTACCGTTATTTCTCGATAAGCCACCGTAAAGCATTTAAGAATGTGTTTTACTGTATACATTTGCTTTTATTGTTGTAAAATTGCTTCTGCAGTTATTTTGTTCAAAAGGTTAGTTTGAAATTAGCGACTTTTTATATTTCGGATAAAATGCGTTGTTCATTTTAAAATGTTAGTTCATAAAGGTCTTTGATGTCTTAAATGTTTATCAAAGCTCCTAAAGATTACCCAAGAATAGGTCGGATAATATCATTTCAGTAAGCGTAAAGCGTAAGCTTATTTTCTGAACCTAGAATGATTATCATATAACTCCTTTTTTAATTCCCTACTTTGCCGGAATGAAATAAACCAGTTTATTTTTTTTTGTTATAAACGGGTGTTATTACACCAGTAGAATCACTATGCAAATTAACAAAGGTAGTTACTTTTTCGTTGTGAAAATGATGTATGTGCTGACGTCATTTCGCAGATAGCGTTAAGTATTTCGTGGACTAACAGTGAGCGATTTAGGGCCACTATCTTGTTTTTGAATGAATGTATGGATCGCTGAGTGATCGGTTTCGAACGGCTTTGGTATGATTGCGTCCATTTCAGGATGCTCTAAATTGTATAAATTTCCCCCATATGTCCTCACATTTGGTCCAAATTTGATTTCGGGTCAGCTAGTCTACCGTTATGATTGTCAACTTGCATCCTTCTACCCGATTATCTAAACTTTAATAAGTTGAAATGTTTTTACCTTTTAAATATGCGATTGAATTAAAACTGGAATGCAAAATGCAAAAATGTCTTTTGTCACTTTGATGCGGTCAATTGTATCTCTGTAATCTGAGAGAAAACAGCATGTGGTACAGTGATTTGCAAATAACTTCATCAACGCTAGTCATCTTATGAAATGTAAGCACAACAAAGAATGCACCAACAAAACGCAAACCCACGGATTGATTTAATCAACCACAAACTCTGGTTAAAGACGTTCACGAAAAAAGTAATCTATTGAAATTGCTCCGATATCGGCGTTCTTCGAGAATCGAGAAAAATCAGCCGTATGACACACTGTTTCAAAGGATTTTTTGTGTTTCATCGTAGTGGAACAATTTTTGGTGACGGGACAACCTGTATCGCCCATCTTTTCAATCCGATCAAGATTGAACAAAGGATTCAGAAAGACAATGTTCTGACTATTGTTTATGTGAAATCCAGCCAATTGTTTCAGTCATAGGCGTAGCCAGAGTCTTGGAATTTTTTACGCAATTCGAAGGCGGCCAACAAGGAGTATATAGGATAAAGGCGATAAGTGGACTGTGACTAAGGACTTATGTCTTCCACCCGCTCCCCGTTAATATGATTTTAGCGTTGGTGAATAATCAAACATCGTAACTACAGCTTTAGTAAGCTGTAGTTTCGATGTAATGATCATTCATCAACCAGATTTTTCGAAAGCGGGTTTATTTGTATTACGCATTTGCGTAATGTGCGTAATGGGAGCTACGCCCTTGTCAGTGAAGAGATTTTCTTTGTATGATACCTTATGGGGATCATATTTGGTGACTCGGCAGCCCATAGAGCCCATGATATCAGTCCGATAAGGATTAAACAAATGAATCTGAAAATGCATATCCCGATGATTATTTCTATCAAGTTGGATTTACTCTAGCCATTTTCCTCCATGAAGAAGATTTTCTTTGTATATCACCATTTGGGAATCATATTTTGCGACAGGCAGCCCAAAAAGCTCATGTTATCAGTCCGATAAGGATTAAATAAAGGAGTCTGAAAGAGTTTGTCCGGATTATTATTTGTTTGAAGTTTAGTTCAATTCTGCCCAATAGTTTTAGAGAAGATGTTGTCAGTCCTATAAGGATTAAAAGAAGGAATCTGAAAGAGCATGTCCTTTGACACCATTCCTGTAAAATTTGGTAAAATTCGACAATAGAGGAGATGATGTTTAAAAGTAAAAGTTAACGGATGCATGGACGGACACCAGGCAACGAACGATAGCCCCTCTACGTCCAGTTGAGCTTAAATTTATCGATTTATCGAACGATCAAAAAAGAAAACGAAAATATGCAGACAAAATAGCTGCTGTAATGGTACATTGTATATAATGAGTATTTGTCTTAATCAAAACAATAGTTTTTGCTAATCAAATGGCCTATAAATGCCAAATTTCATCATTTATATATTACGGGTATTAATTAAACACCGTGCAATATGGGTCACATCGATGGTTCAGAGCTAAACATTTGTAACTGCCTACTCACTTATAGGCAGATACAACTATTTCGCTGAAAGCTATCGATATGAAACCCGAACGAGCCAAAACTTAAGGTAGTGGACCCATTATATTTCCACGATTTTTTCACAATCTAAACCGAGGTTTCCTAATTGAGGCCACAATGACGTGTCCACTACCTAACAGGAGGCTTTACGATCCCACCAAAAAATGTTTTAATCGGGGCAATTCGTCTTTTCTCGGATAGATTTTTTTCTTTTAAATTGTATTAGCGAAAAGATAATGACATGGTAATTTCATCATTATATACTCCACTATAGTGCTCAAATGTCGTAAATATCAGTTATGACATTTAAGATAGTGGGACCGTAATCGTTCCGCAATATTTCCAAACTCATGATCTTTCACAATGTTGACCGAGATTTCCTAATGAATATCATTAGGAAACCTCGGCTAACATTGTTTAAGTTCCTTAAGTGCTGCTACGACGATGACGTAAGAAATCGGAAGTGATCCTTTAAACCTATATAAGGTTTTTTTTCCAAATCATTCAGACATCAAGCCGATTTCAACATTTTCTTTAACGATCAAGGTCGTAGCTCCAATTACGAAAATTACGCGAGTGCGTAAAAGAAATATTCCTCCTTTGAAAAATATCGTTGATGGATGATCATAACATCGAAACTAGAGCTTATTCAAGCTGTAGTAACGATGTTTTGATTATTCACCAACGCTCAAATACTAAAAAGGGAGCGGACGGAGGGCATTCATCCTCTGTTACAGTCTTCATATCGCCCTTATCTTATGATATCCTTTGTTGTCGCCTTAGGAGTGCGTATAAACTTCGATGTCCTAGTTACGCCTAGGCGATACTTTAATTTTGGTTGTAAATAGTGGTGGGTTTTAGTATTCTTTTATTTTGAGGATGTTGATGTAGCCTAGTAAGGTATTTTCAAAACAAAGAAATCTAAAAAGAACCAATTCACCTTTCCTACGCACTTTTACATTACAATAAAATTTGCACCTCGAAATGTTTCGATAAAAGCTAGGAATTTCACAATCTGTAAAACCAGTGCTTAAAATGTCATAGAAGATAACCCTCGGAAAACCTGAAAAAAATTAAGAATCGATTAACTGGTAACCAATTGTGTTAGACAAGATAAAACTGAAATCACAAAAATTAAAAGGGGATAAAAGTTTATTTTAGTGCAAGATTGATTTAAATTTCAATGAGTGAACAACAAAAGCTATATTTCATGAGTGGCTCCGCCACGAGTGAGAATATAGCTTTTTTGATCAAGAAATAAAATACCAATCGATCCTGCTCGAAAAACAAACGGTTATTACATTTCTTTACAGCAAAACATGAGACAAAATGTGATTTTTTATTTAAAAAAGGTCGTCATTTTGCACGTGATTGCTAAACAACGTTCATGATGACGTCACTAATTGGGCTACGCTTAGACGACGTCAGAAAAGGTGAAATGAACGAAAGCGGGGTTAAAAATTTCACTGGTAAGGCGATAAGTTAATTTTTCGTTATTTCTCGATATTCCACAGAAAAGTATTAACGAATATAAACCTTAATATATAAACCTTAAAAAAGTTGCTCCTAGTTTTTATCTGTTTTAGTTGACCGAATTTTATAAATTCGGTATTAAATGATCACAAATTTGATATTCTATATATAATATGACCCGAATTTGTGCGATAAAACGAAGAAACTTTGACATTTTTAGATTCAAGTTATTTAAAAAAAATGACGTCAGCAATCAATCATGACGTCATATTCACAGCGATATAATATATAATTGTTGATGTCTACTCATTGCCGATTTGCAAAGTTATTACACAAGTGTAATAACACTCGTTTTATATAAAAAATACTCAACGGGGTTATTTCACTCCCGCGAAGTAGGTCATATTATAAATTTGTGTATCGGCGGACCAATCGGTCGCTTCCAAATCAACATCAGCTAATAAAAACAATGAATTATTTTGTCCATCCTCGGATACACCGGGCTCTACCTATTTATAGATCCACAAGTTTGAGTGAGTGATCAAAGGTCAATTTTGTCTATACCTGTACAGACCAAATCGACCCTTGATCACTCATTCTAAATTGTGGATCCATACTATGCTATATCAACACAACGTCGATATAGCGTAGCAAATAGGAAGACCCCGGGGTATCCGAGGTTGTATTCTGTCGATGTGAATAAAGTTGTTAAACACTTTCAGCGATTCCAGAGCTATATCGAATGATATCGGGGGTGTTTTCAATGGTTTAAGTAAGCATTTTGACTGCATCGAATGGAGCGCTGAGCGATTAAGGATGGTATTAATTGTGATGAGTGAAAATTTCGCAATATTTTCAAGTAAGATAATAATCTCGTCCGGCGAATATTTGCCGGATTCGTGACGGAGATATATCTCTCAGACATGGAGATAATTGAATATCCGACCTCTTTGTAGAAGCGCCATGTGGGAGTGTTTTTGGAAGTGTATATTACATTTTCTATAAATCTATTATAACCTTTCAATATTTCCAGACAGATAAATCTCATATTTATCCAAATGTCAACGACTTTTGAGGAATCACCAATAGCTTAATATTGGCTTGAAATATCATATTGAAGTACCACCAAAGTATCAAATATTAAAAGTTTATTTCGTAAAAATTATGTAAAAGTAATAGATCACATTTTTGGTGATTTGTATATGTCTCTGAAGTGCTATAAAACTGGTCTTTTTCATTCTCCAACGTTTTATGTAATAAGAATAGAGCTTTGTGAAAAAGTCGTTATGCACTTCGTCTATTTTTTTTTTATTTAAGACATGTAGTCAAGCAGATATCATACCATGTCTGGGGATGATGTTTTTAGAGCTAGTAGCGATTTTCAGATACCATGTCTTCGTTGGTTTAAGCGCAAAATATAACCGATCCCTATAACTTCATTGCGTTGTATTATTTGTTTCCCGTATTACAAAAATCTTCATCGCACCCTTCCCTTATTTTAATTAACCAAGAACTATCCTCGTTCGAGCTTTAAAAGCTTACAAAGAAGGGGTAAACAAAGGCGTAGCCTGGACTCAGAAATAATAAAGCATTTCGAAGGCAACCACCAAAGAATATATAGGATAAAGGCGATATGTGGACTGTGACTAAAGACCAATGCCCTCCACCCGAGCGTTTGAGCTTTGGCGAATAATCAAACATCGTAACTACAGCTTGAATAAGCTGTAGTTTCGATGTAATGATCATTCACCTACGAGGTTTTTCGAAAGAGGATTTATTTGTTTTACGCAATTGCGTAATGTGCGTAATGGGAGCTACGCCCTTGGTAAACGCTAGTCTATTGTAAAAGCGCACGGATATATGGATACTTGCAAAAACACGCTTTCACCCCTAGGAAATGACTGGAATAGCATTAGAAATTCAGATTTATCTGATTTCCCATCCTACAGGCTCAATGACATGCTTTTTGTATGCTAATATAAATAGATCGGATCACTTTTCTGAATATTTTATTTCTTTCATTCAAAAATCCCATGTGATTAAAACGTCATCAAATCGCCATCTCGTTTCTTTTTCAAAAGATTATATGTCTGACAAATACCAAGCCATTTTTATAAAATGTAAGAAAAGAAATAAGCGAATTCGTTAGGCTTCTCAAAAACTTCAGAAGATAACTTCTTTTTATACGCCCGTTGAAAACGGGACGTATTATGGGATCACCAGTGATGTCCGGCGTCCGGTGCTCGGCGTCCGAGCGACTGGGCGGCGTGCACTTCTTTGTCGGGAAAATAACTATGCAATACTATGTCCGATTTTCTTGAAACTTGGCAGTCATATTCTTCTCCTCAATATGGAGTGCAGTGAACAAGAACCATAACTCTGCCTGGCCTACTTTTCTGAGTTATTGCCCTTTGTTTTTTTATACTTGGATCTTGTCCGGAGCATACCTCTAAAACTATGGTTGCTATGATAATGACATTTGATTGGTATATATATCATATCAAGGGGAAATACAGTGAACAAGAACGAAAACTGTACCCGGCCAAACTTTGGGTTATTGTCCTTTGTTTTTTCCCATACTTGGATCTTGTCCGGAGTATACCTCTAAAGTATTCAAGTTATAATCTTGAAACTTCATGGGTAGATAAATCACTTTAAGGGAGAGTGCAGTATAAAAGTACCGTAACTCTACCCGGCTTATTTTTGAGTCATGACCCTTTGTTGTTTTTCATACTTGGACCTTGTCCGAAGCATATCTCTAAAACCATAGGAGCTATGGTCATGAAACTTGATAGGTAGAAAGATCTTATCAAGTGGAAGTACAGTGAAAAGAACCATAACTCTAACTGGCCTCCTTTTGAGTTATTGCTCTTTGTTTTCTACACATTTGTGCAAGCAAGAGTTGTAGTTATTGTACACTGCACTTCTCCTCCGTGATATCAAATCCCCCATAAAGTTTCCAGTTGATAGCTATTTTACTTTAGGAGTTATGCCCCGGACAAGTTTAGTGACTGAACCTCGGAACGACGGAATGACGGACGGATATCGTTACTATATCCCCTCGCCGAAAACGACGGGGATCATTAACCGGAGGAAATATAAGTCAATCCGATTTCTACATGTTTCATTAGAATTGGACTACTATTGAATATTTGTCAAGGTGTTCTTTTGTATCATCAATATTGTATTGAAAACTACCTTATGATGGCATACGTCGCGGGAGTGAAATAAACCCGATAAATATTTTTGATATTACACGAGTGTTTATTACATTAGTTCAATAACTATGCATATGAGCAAAGAACGTAGAACAACGATATATTTTTTTTTAGGAAAATGACGTCATAATGGATCTGCTGACGTCATTTTGCAAACGGCGTTACATGTTTCGCGGAATAACATAAATTGATAAATATCGTAATGTTCTCGATTTATCATCGAAATTCGGGTCAAATTATAAATAGAATATATAATTTGTGCTCATAAAATACAGAATTTATTAAACTCGTCATCTAAAACAGATAAAAACTCGGCGCCGCCTCGTTTTTATCTGTTTATAGATGGCTCGTTTAATGAATTCAGTATTCCATGACCACTCACTCAATATCCTTTATATAATCCTACTAGATCTACAACTTAACATGTGTTACTTAAATAATTTCAGATAGAATTACATTTATATTTCCCCGTATCGATAGATTGAATGCATATTGTTCGTCGATGTCCGACGGTTTATTTGCTTAAAACTTAACCCGTTTACTTACCGATTCCCTGTAACTTATAACCTATTTAAGTAATACGTGCGATACTTTTATACTTTGCAGTTTGCTTGCAGCAGGAGGAAACCCAGGAGGGTAATTTCATCAGGTTAAGGTCATTTTTTTACCATTTACTCAAAAAACGTAATTCACAAACTAAGTCTGCGAACTAAGCATGTAGCATTCTGCTATTAATGATAATGTATTCAAGGTTGGTTGTTCATATTTGGAATGACTGTACATTCCGTTAACATGCATCATTTGATATTAAGGTCATTATCAAGGTCATTGCCATTTGTTAAGGTCAAACTTGAGAAAAAAATATACTGAGTCCCATAGGAAAGTGTGCATTTTCACTTTTTGCATTTTCTTGATTTCCACAAAGTTGGAAGACATTTATGGGATGATATTGATATCATTCTTAAGATAAGACCTTTTTGAAATTTAAAGTCAAACCAGAGTTTTGCAAAGAATCGCATACTGCATATGCGAAAACAGAACGTATAACGTTCAGATTTGACCTCCTTACAGCCTGTTCTCTTGCAAGAGCTATATGCTTATGTTTCACTGTAGAGTTTTAGGAGACATCCCAAGCCATTTTCAAACAAAAGTTTTATTATTCCTGCAGACGTTACGTGGGCGTCAACGTTAGTAATTGCTACGTTGTTAGGTCAGTAACTTGTCGTCGAAGAGTGCTATGTCGTTCAACGACCTCTCGATTTACCCTTTATAAACCTTAAAAAGTGATGCATCCGATTTCTATCGGAATATGAACTATTTATCAATTTTGCTGACGTTCTGAAACTGACAAGGTTCGATTATGTTCATCCACGAAAATTATAAGTCAAACCACACAGTTGCATTATGTGCAATTACAATGATGGTGTGATTTTATGATTAGCTGAGGCACAATAATCAAACTAAATGTAATTTCGGACCAAATAGACATCTAACGCGTGATACACATACAAAACATGCAAAATCAAAGGTCGCTGCTTAGCAGAAATTGATTGCACACCGCGTGATTTATTATTTCAAATATCGTTAGCAAATACTCATGGGGAACTTCATACTAAACTGCATGACGGTAGGTTGTGAAATTTCTGAGATATTCAAAATTCAAAAGTGCACACTTTATTTTGGAACTGAGTATATATCAGGGGCTTTTAAATTTTCATTAACACGTCGCGATAGTTTTTTCATTTTAGATATATTAGGTATCTCGTCTTTGAAATGTATCAAGGGGTGTGTTTTTAGGTTCTTTTGAACAACTTTTTGGATTTTTATATACATTTGATATTTACCAACATGTTTCTTAGCATTTTCACATATCAGTGTTTTTCACATATGAAATTATCATGCCAGAGCTCAAAAGGCAATAGCTGTCGATGAGCCATAAAACACACAAAAAAAACACCCCCCTCACCCCCAAAAAATGAGAAACAACAACAACAACAACAACAACAAAACCAACAACAACACGTTGCATGTTGAATGAACCACATTTGAAAAAAAAAAAAAAAAAAAAAAAAAAAAAAACACGATCATTGTTATATACGTATATGACTTTATGGACATATAAATTCTTTAAATTATTATTTGTAATGAGAATTTCTTCAATTAAAAAATGAATTAGCCAGTATAATTAACAACATCATGTAATTGACAAGGTGAATGATTTTGGAATGAAATTGAATGGGTGAGTTGAGTTGGTTTTGAGTGAAATTCAACGGGAGGTAATCAAATATTACTATGGTCAAAATAAGCAAAATTGATTACCTCCCTTTAATAAAATATGAAATCAAGTTCTATAGATAGCTTCCTATCTCTTCAAGGACCAATCAGACGCTTAAAATTTTAATTACATGTATATCAGTGGAATCAGGATTTTTTTCTTGCTAGATCTATATTAATTCAAAATGTATTTTATCTTATTTTTCTTATTAATTTTGAAGCATTTATGAATGGTTGGAGTGAGTGTTTGGAATGAATGAATGGAGCACTGAGTGAGTGATTTAGAACGGGTTTAATCGCAATGAGTGTCAATTTCACGATGTAACTAGCTGTAGTGTAGGAATGCCCAATTTGTACCCTTACTTGGTAGCGCGTCGGGCTTGTAATCTAGAGGTCACGCGTTCGATCACCGACGGCGGCAATCATTCTTTTCGACTTTTTGTCTCTCACCAATGGGTTGATAAGCGTAGACCTATGTGAGATAGCAGCTGGACGCTAGAAAAGGAGGTGATGGTTGTACTGGTGAGAGAAATACAAGGAATCCATTGTTAGGTGCTCCAGTGACCGCGATATTACTGAAAATGTTGAAAGCGGCGTAAAACTCCATTCAATAAATAAAACAAATAATGCTTATCCAGGTAAATCAGGTGTGAAAAGAAAATTGGTTGGTATAATAAGTTCCGCTAAAACCAACAGTTGGCAAAGTGAGACTGTCCTTTGGTTGTTGCCAAATAACGTAACGTAGTTACGTAATGACGTATCTGTTGGTTTCAAATGCGTATATTTGATTGTTTATATGTTTGTATGATTGTATATGTTTGTATTCGGTCTGTATCTCTTATCAGTACAAAGGAAAATAATCATTGAAAAGTACTGGTAACGAATTTTTAGTAATCAAGAAACGCTTATGTATAAAATTTAAAACTTGACTCATTCAATCGGCAAGCTACAAATTCGTTCCGTAGAGATACGTCGTATTTCGACTTTACTGGATAACATAGGACTGACATGTCTAAAACATAAACCAAGAGAACAGAGAATTTGTAAATATTGTTATACCAATGCTATTGAAGATGAATAGCATTTTGCTTTAGTTTGTCCTCTATATTATGACCTGAGAAAGAAAAAATAACGGAAGTTCTATTATACTTCATACATTTATAATGCTTATAAAGAAATACAGAAAATGTGTTTTGGTTAAATTTCAAAAGTTCCATAAGGCAAATAAGATCCGTGATCTAGGTGAAATTCAATTATCTCGAAAAGCTGCTCTCTAATAATTCATATTTTTCTTGTTAATTTTCTACCAATGTCAATTATAATTTTGTGCTATAGGTAAACCATACTATCTGAATGTTTATAAACAGACTTTCGACGAGTTTAATATAGAAAAATTGGGACCAACGATTTTTTGCTGTCACGGTCTTTTCACTATACTGAAGGATCACAGAAGCACAAAACTACTGGAATTTCTACAATTGCGTGCAATCCCTTGAACTACGTCTGTAAACGTCATGTATCATAGCGTAAAAGTAACATGCTTTCGAAACCGACTTTATCATGAGAAACTAAAATTGGAACGACAAAAAGTATTGAATATCGATTGGGCGAAAAGAGTGTTTTATTTGATGAGTTTCTTTACTGTTTCAGTATACAGGTATTACATTTGTAATTAAGTACCGTTATCTCACGCTTGTTGAATTTCACTTCAGTCCACCCCTACTCATGGCTATGCCACATTTTCCCGCGTTTTCGAATACCCCGGTTGGACTATAAGTTCAAATATTAAAAGCTTGAAGTGCACATCAATTATATGTTTTTTAGAAATTTGTATTATAGCAACAATAATATATTATGCTATTTAAATATTGAATTGAATTGTATTTGTAGCTGTTTCTGTTTGTATCATGTAACATTCTCTTCTAAAAGGAGGCAATAAAGAATATCTATCTGAGTGTTCACAAAGTCACTCCTGTGTTACTTCAAAGAAGACGACACGTTAAACCACCAACAACAACGCGTTATGGAATCTATAAACACTTTTTTTTCTGTTTTGTCTAGTGCGATTTTTACTTGTTTTAAACAACTCTTTGAAATGCTCAAGCTTGGGAATGATCTCTCTTTTTTATAAAAGCTATCAACTAAATAATTTGGCATTTAATAATAACACTCGGAATTTCAATATTTCAGCAAAAATTGCCTTTTCAAGAAAAATGATTTTTCATTTTTCTTGGAAAGGACACTTTTTGCCGAAATATTGAAATACTTAGTGCTTTTATTACATGTTTAATGCTTTTTCCTTCGGAATAATTTTGTGATAATAAATTATTTTACCTTGTTCCTATGTCGTCGAAATTGGTCGCATAACAGTTTTCATCTAATGCATAGGTTCTTCCGTACGCTTACCCGTTCTTCCCATTTGTGTTTGCGTCATCATTATTCATTTAAAAATCGTCCATTTAAAGCTTAAACAAATATATCTGGAAACAGGCCAACAAATGTAAGTTTTTATGGTCCGGACATAATCTAGGTGATTGACGAATGGACAATCGAGCGGATTTAAATAGTCAACCAAGGCAACTTTTCAGGATAAAATATTTCTACACAAGCATGCCAATTATTGAGTCTCTTTTTCAAATGCCAAGGACATTTTTCTCGAAAATACTTGAATAAATATATATTCAATTACTTTTACAAGGGGAAAATTGAAATAATTAGCACCAACTAATAGGTAATAAAAACAAATTTCTCAACTAATACACAGATAAATTGTTGCTTTTAAATGATTCGAACTGTCAAATTTCAAGTGCCTTCTTAAGCTAAACTTTAGTAAAGAAATTGTTCAAATGTGTGTGACTCTTTATAATATGTAACCCGGCATGCGAAAAAGTACCATCTGGGGGCCTGTAAAATAAATATTTGGAAAAGAGAAAGGGTCGAGCATACGTCAAGCATGGGTCGTATTTTTTTTAAACAGGCATCTTTAACAGGAAGGTAGATTTGTCATTCTTGATTCAGAAAATAAGCAAAGTGCGAAAGGTTTCGACACTATAGTCAGTCTGCGTAATCCGCACAGTCGGGCTAGGATCGATACTTTACATACTTTACGCACAAACCAGATGATTCCTTTTCGCGTGACGGGTCACATTTGTGTTTATTTTGGAGTATAGTTACTAACGTAATGAAATTGACATTCACTTCGATGAAAACTATTCAAAACGCCTACTCCTATCATTCCAAAAACGCTCCAAAATCGGTCAAATCAGGTCGGAATTGTTACGATCGATCAACTTTTCATTCATATTGAAATACACAATGTAATCATTCCACCTTTTTTTGTGATGATGATGAATTTCAAGCGCCTGATTTGTTCGAGCCGTCACATGAACAGGTGTACCAACTCCAAGATATAACTGAAATTATGTTGAAAGTTGCTTTAAACACCATATAGCCAACAAACAAAATGCACTTGCTAATGACGGAGGTTGTTATAATTTTATCTTTCATCTGTGTAACGTTACTACACCAAAATAAGAGTGGACCAAGGCACAATCATCATATCGTCTATCACGGATAAAAGAGAAAACTATGATAAGTAACACACCGGGGGCCCGTTTTACTAAACATCTTACGATCATTTTTGCGTAATTCAAGAGGTTTTGTCACATTTACGTTCATTAACGTGGTTGGTTGTAGTTGTGAATCAACGTAGTCAGCCGTAAAATTCACGTAGCCTAGCGTATACTGCGGAGTAAGTCGAAGTAAGCCGTGCTGACGCGTAGTGAGTAACGTAGTGCAAACTCGTGAGTTTGACCGTAGTGTCTTGGATATTGTAAAAATGTTCAAAAGTCTATTCACGGTATAGTACGTTATTTTGTCCCTAATTTGTCCGTACTGGCACAGTAGTTGATCCATGCTTATCCACAAATCGGAACTTAATTAACCGTAGTAGCGCGCTATGATATCTTAAACTTTTGTCTCCGATACTACGGTTAACCAAGGTTGAACTAGCGATTTACTACTCTAACAGTACGTGTAACTGATTTTCGTCCACGGTTAGTTAGGGAAAAAAGTACGTTGTAAACTTAATCTCGACGTAGTGAAAGAATGCCGTACTACAACATACCCTACCGTAGACTGCTTAGTTCAACCTAGTCACCCGTGGATGGAACGTTCTTCTACCGTATAATCCTACCGTAGTGGCCGCACAATCTTGGGCATGTTCAAAATCCATACGGTGAAAAAGGACTTTTTGTCATTTTTTGAATGTAGTTCAACGTAGTAAGAGCTTGTAAGAACGTATCATTTACCCTAGCCTGCCGTACAAACCGTTTAATAAACATCTGTCCATTTTAATGCTACCATCAAGCAGGGAAACAGTGGGGTTGGACTACGTTAAGAGAACGAATAGAATGAAAACACCATATACAAATTGTGATTTTGACTTACGATTAATTTTGTCGTAAGAAGTTGAGTCTCATATATTTTTTATGTACCGCAACTTTAGACATGAACAGTATCAATCTGTACAAATTTATAAAGAAACATTTGCTGTACAATAATGTTAGAGAAACCAAGACATAAAGGTCGTAGCTAGACGAACTTATGATTTAAGAAAATAATTAAAAATCGTAAGTATTATATATGCAAAGTAGGTTCGCAGAGGTTTGCCATCGTTCAATTTAGGGTCGCATATTCACTTTCCTAGTACAATATGTTTGTGTAAAGGTTGCCATGGTCCGGATAGTTGATTCCAGAAAATTCATTAATTTTCAGGCCTTCATCGTACCCTCGAAGCCTCTGATGGACCTACACCAGTCATTCGGGACTCTCATCACTCGAAAAAACTAGTACCACATTGTCATTTACGAGGATAACGCTCATTAATTTTCAGGTCTACATCGTACCCTCGAAGCCTCTGATGGACCTAAACCAGTCATTCGGGACTCTCATCACTCGAAGAAACTAGTACCACATTGTCATTTACGAGCATAACGCTCATTAATTTTCAGGTCTACACTGTACTTTCGAAGCCACTAATGGGCTTAAACCAGTCCTTAGGGACTCTCATCACTCGAAAGAACTAGTGCGACATTGTCTTTTACGAGCATAACGCTCATTAATTTCAGCTCAACACCGTACCCTCGAAGCCTTTGATGGATCGTAACCAGTCCTTCGGGACTCTCATCACTCGAAAGAGCTAACTTATGCAATTCGGCACATTGTCATTTACGATATTTTGAGTTTAATGAAAATTTGTATCCGGTTCTAAATCATCCAAAATCATACCTAAGATGAGGTCGATTGAATAATGCTTTTTGTGATATATAATGCTGTATTTTCATTCTATGTTCTTTTATGATACAATTTAAAATTTGTCAACAAATACATTTACAGTAAATAATATCGTTAAATTGCCAAGGGGAGTGATTTTTGAATGATTTTAAATGATATTGAATGAGTGTGAGGAGTGAGTTTTGAGTGGAATTCAAGGGAAGTAACCAAATATCACTAATTTTATTCAGGATGAACAAAAGTAAGCGAAATTTATTACCTCCCTTAAATAAAATATGCGAACAAGTTCTGTTGATAGCTTCCTATCTCTTCAAGGAATAATGAGACGCTTATAATTCCTACAATGTCAGTGAAATCGTGATTTTTCACTAGCTATATTTATTTTCAATTTAGTGATTTTCAAGCGTTTTTGAATGTTTTGAGTGAGTGTTTTGAATGAATCAATGGAGCCCTGAGTGAGTGATTTAGAATGGTCTGGATTGAGATGAACGTCAATTCCGTGGTGACACTAACTGTAAATCAGCAAGCAAAATTGTTTTTTAGTGCCACTGGATAAACAATGATTTCTTCTGGCTTAATGTAAAACATGCAATTCCAACATGTCCCTTAATAGGTTGAAAGACAATAAAAAAAGACACGAGCGTAAATTTTGATATTAATGTCAGTGTGTGCAACCTTTTTGGTTGGTGCGTTTTTATTTCATTTGATTATATCATATCACATATTTATAATATCACCTGTGTCGCGGAACTTGTCTTCACAAAATACCTTTCGACAAAGTCTAGCTTTTATCTTATAACTATATTAATATCCAGTCCTTGGGATTACACCCAATAATGTTTTTTTTATGATATCACATGGATATTTTTTAGAACACTGGCATGATGCGGTTATTTTTTAGAAAATTGCATTTCTGTTAGAAATATTGACAAAACAAGGCAAATTTAACATCCTCTATTTACAAGACCAAATTCATGAGGACCATTGTCTGTCAATCCTGAAATCATGAGAGAGTACGGCTCTTCGATCAGCCAACTTTCATCCGGCTTTTGACAAAATTCTTTTTTGACTTGAGTCTATTGCTTCGCGCCTATGAGAGAAAGTGGTCCTCCTTTGTGGAATGAGCAGGTCCTGGCTTGGATAAAATCCCGCAATTGGTATGGCGACCGCCGCTGTGTATCTGGGCCCGTTGCACTAAACTTCTTACGAAAAATCATTTGTAAGTCAAAACCACAAATCGTACCTGGTGCTTTCATTAATTATCTGATTCTGCTTTGCAATGTCTCATTGGAATCGTCTCGAAAAGACGGTTCCAATGAGAAGATGCATGGTAGAATTACATATTTAGTTACTACTGTAGAAGCAAATTTAATTCTTGACTTACGCAAAAAATGATCGTACGATGTTTAGTAAAACAATCCCACAGATGTTGAGATTAAATTCGAGGTTAACCCCGAACAAATAAAGTCTATTAGAAACTCTCTTCATTGAAAGAAAACAATGTTTAAGTCTTTTAAGCTGTCGTTTGAGCTCTTGCCCCTCTTAGTGAAAAGCAATTTAAATGATAAAGAATGCGCCGTAGTATATCCGTGAATTCTTTATTAACATTATTTACATCGATTTTGTAATTAAAAACTGTGTGGGATGGGTGTTTTTATGATCCCTTCCTTTCACCAATTAAACAAGACAAACAACTCATTCACTCCTATTATTTGATTTCATTTACAGCTTTGTTTTGGTGACGCCAAAAGGCTGTAGTTAATGACAGGTTTATAATACTAGTGATAGCAACTAAATATTGAAATTATCAAGTGTTGCTGTTATTAGAACTGTAATTGATAAGTGATTACGGTGCAGAATGCAAAATACTGAAACTCAAATGTGAACGTATAATAAATTTGTACTAAATGAGCTAGTACTTGTTATTGTTCATATTTGTCAGCGAATATTACTGTCCCGTTAAAGCGCCCTACTACAAAGGTTTGCGGGTACTTTGCTTTCATCATGTTTGTTTGCCCATACGTCCGTCCGAAGGCTCTTTTGATCCAAAATCCGGTGTGTCTGACCTGATAGCATGGACATAGTTCGTTTGAGTCTGAAATATTGCACCCCGCCGCCGTCATAGCGCAGTTGGTAGCGCGTCGGACTGTCAATCTAGAGTTCGCGGGTTCGATCCCCGACGGCGGCACTCATTCTTTCCGACTATTTGTCTCTCACCAATGGGTTGATAATCGTAGACCTATGTGTGATAGCGGCTGAAGGCTAGGAAAGAATGTGGTGGTTGTACTGGTGATAGAAATACCAGGAATCCATTGTTATGTGCTCCAGCCGCCGCGATATAACTGAAATAATGTTGAAAGCGGCGTAAAACTCCATTCAATCAATCAATCTGAAATATTGCACGAAGTACGCTTTGTGACAATGATAGTTGACATCTTCAACTCCTCTTTGGCCCGAAAACGCGAAAATGACATAATTTGCAGAACCCATTAAGCAATGTGAGCCATCACACGAAAAATAACCTCTAGAGAACGTTGTAGAAATAATTTTTGGACACATATTATAAGTATACTCATAGGGTTTTCGTCTTAAAATCAAATTTTAGGGTTGGAACGTAAATTGCATTGAAAACTGATCAGAAAATAAATTTTACAACTTGTTTTTTTTTTTATTCATTTATACTTTGCTTCATTTATTCAGAGCCATTGGTGGAGCAATGACACTCAAATATACGGAGCGAGTACATATACAGTTAAAAACATCGTGAAATTGACTATCATTCCGATAAAAATCCTCAAAAATCATTCACTCAACGCTCTATTCATTCATTCCAAACACTCACTCAAATCAATCAAAACGCAACAAAGTCATAAGAAAACATTTCGAAATCGTTCAAAACGATTAGCATTTAATTCAAATAGATCTAAATATTCTTTGCTTTTATTGGTTGGTCTAGATTTTAAAAGTATCTGATTGGTCCAAAAAGAAATACAAACAGAAAAGTACATTTTATATTATATTAAAGGGGGGTAATCCAACATCGCTAATTCTGTTCATCTAGAACAAAATTAGCGATGTCGGATTTTCTCCCTTATATTTCACCTATCACTCGCTCCTCACACTCATTCAATTTCGTTCCAAAATCATTCCAAATTCATTCATCTTGTCAATTTCACGATGTTCTTAAATGTTACTCAACTGATATACTAAAACTGTAACAGTTAAGATGGTCGTACTGGACGTTGTCATTCGGAACATCGCTTTTCCCGTAAACTGGAAAGTACCTCGGACGAAAGTGTGGTGATTGTGTGTCAATTTATGCAATTCGGCTTAATTTATGCAATTCGGCTTATGGTTGTAATTTGGTCAATCAACTCGAATAAATCTTTTCTCTCGTCTGTGGAGACCCTACGGACATGTTATAATTAGGTAACAAAATGCAGCAAAACACTGCGTTTTGGTGTCGATTTACAATATACACAGTTTTCCTTTTTCGTTAAGTTTGTTTTACTTATGAGATAATTTCATTTTCACTATGATGTGTCGATGAATTATGTCTGATGGAGGAGGAGTTATATGCAAAATGTAATATCCGAGGGCGGTGCCTGAGGATTTTGCTGTGCATATCACTCCTCCCCCCCTTCAGACTTTATTCATCTTCACACCAAAGCGAAAATTAAGTTATATCCATTATAACAGTAAAAAATTCTAGAATTAGTTTTTCTACCCCTCTCTACGTGAAAAATTGGTTTTAAAGATTTTTCTTGGTGTAAAATTAATAAAACACGTAATGATTTAGGCGATGGGAGAGTTCCAAGAAGGCGATGCGCGTCATTTAGCAACGTGAATTATATGACGTCAAAAGAATCAACGAACGTGCTTCAGATGACGTTGTGTAAAAAATGGGCGGAGCGATCTCTGTTCTCAGTTAAACACATGACATGAATTCTATTGCGAATTAAGTTCTTTGTATGTTTTTCTTAATTCGTGTCTGTGTATTTTACGCCATCGTCTTATAATTAAAGTTATCGTGATGTTTGTGACGTCATCTAAAGTCATTTTCGAAACGACGCGCTTTTATGACTGCGCCCTTATCATTGCCGAGGTCTATCCCGTAAAATCGATGAAGGTTCCCAATTGAGTCGTTGTTTGGCATTCCTGTGAAATATGATTGTTTGGTAATGTTTTGCCTAGTATATTTGCTACAAAATCAGAGCAGCAATCTCGGAAAATGATAGGTGTAGGTGGTGCGACCACATTAAGAATAACATTTAATCCTCTACATTTTCTTTTCCAATAATTTAAGTGTTATTTTCGATGTCACTTTCTTTGGTTATAGAGCCATACTCTATTTCACGTCTTTAACAATGTTTGTATTATATGAAGATATTAATAAGGTTTTTTTTTTTTAAATTTAAAGATATAAAGGAAACCCGAAAGATTTTGTCATTTTCAAAACAATGGTCTCTTTTGATAGTTATTTCGCTTATGACTTTAAAACTTTTTCAGGCTCTCATCATTATTCTCTGTCAGACACACCCACATGCCTTCTTGCCAAGATCTTGTAACCAGTGAAAGTAGTCCACAGACAAAGAAAACGTATCTCAGTTTAAAGACCATACCCTTCTTCTAAATTACATTAAGGTTAATCAAAACAAATGTGCGACCCGCCAAACAAAAAGAACCGTCTATATACCTACATTGCTATCTGAAATCATCATCAACAACAACAACAACAAAAAAAAGAGGGGCATCGAACCCAGCGGTGTTAAGCATGATATCAGAATTCTAAAATAGATATTTATGCTGATAGAATGACCTTTGTTCAATTAAAAAACATATGTCAATAGGGAAAAGGTTTTGGATACTTTATAAAACAGTGCCCAACTTTTGGGGGAAACGTGCTTACTAAGTGAAATATATATGCATGCGTTATTAGGCCTTGTGTATGATTATATCAGTCTTATCAACAGTTCTGAAAACCGATTGAAATCAAAACGATTTTCTAACGTCTTTGTTGACTGTATTTGGTCCATTGTCTCGATCATTATTGTTATACCAATAATGAAACAAATCTGTTGATACCATTAAGATTATAGCTATTCTCGTAAAGAACAAATATCAACGATCGACAGTAAATTGAAGACAAAATCCCCCTTTTCGGAAGATTTGCTCTGTGCCGTACCACAACAACAGAATGCGACGCAATCGGGAACCCTCGGCGATTCTACTAAATCTAAAAATACCGGCGCAGCCATGAAAGCGAATCATTTCGCACGTTTGTTTATATAACACCAACGATTCCGCTAAGGATGACGATGCATAAAACAAAATAATCGAAATAATAATGGTTGGCATATCTTAATTTGCTAACAGAAAGCAGTGTTTTTCTTCGTTTTGTAATCAAAATATAACATGCCCCAAAGATCTCAACAGATGATCAGAAAAAAAATAACAAAATGTGATTTTCTTCAATCGTATTAAAGAAACGAAGAACCACTAGAAGCCGAATTACCAAATATTGGTCGCCCAGAATTAATACACTTACGTCCGAGGTACTTTCCAGTTTACAGAAAAGTTCGAGTGATGTTCTGATTGAATGGGATGGTTTCACATCGTGTACTAGGCTATTTACGTTAATCACCGAAAACATTATTACAGAATATATTTTCAAATAAAATTGTACTACTTGGGTGGGTTGGACGATTTAGTTGTTTTTAAAATTTAAGGCTGGTAATGAAAAATCTAAATAAAGACACCCTGTATTGAAATTGTGGAAAGTTTCTTAATTGTCACAGTCAATTTTTGTTCAATTTCTATTTTTGACTAATCGCTATATAGCTTTTTCAAATTAACACGATACTAAAATGCTTATATCATGTATCATAATAGCAAAGATAAGACTATCCTCCCATGATCTTACAGTGTAGACCGGTCACCATCAAAATATTAATCGAAATGATAGGCTATCTACGAAGTGTGTTAACATAGGGATATAGAAGATGAATTTCACATTACATTGGTCTGTCCATTTTATAATTAGCTAAGATCTAAATATGTACCTCCATTTCACACTTAATATCTAAATATGTTTAATTTTAATACATTACTAAACACTGAAATAAAAGAATATTGATAAAATCATCATCATTCTACTTCAATGCTTTAACGATAAGAAGAACCTTCTACTCTGTTGAGAACAAATAAACATCTTAGTTTTGGTACTTTCGCTAATATCATGTTTGGTTAAATCGTGTTTGTTTGTGTGACATGCCATTTCCACTTTATGTTATATTATGTATTATATGTTGTAATTTTGGACTGTGAGCTTATATGCTAAACGTCTGTAATAAACTTATGTTCTGTTCTTTATCTTGTGGAAGAAATGTACCACCATAGTGTTCGTCTCCGAAGTTGAAGAGCCTGCAATTTACCAATTTCATATGTTTAATAAGCATCTGTGTGCTATTAACTCGTGACCCGGCTGGTATATAAATATCCCAGAATCTGTCCTATTGCCTAACGCTTGTTGCTTCTTATGTAGCTAAGTTCTGGATCAAAACAGACTGTGATCACTTTTATTCATCTTTTTGACTGAAATGTGCCTATAGAATGTTGGCACATCTCTGTCTTTTATCGTAGAGATTGTTTGGATTTATGTTTTGTTCAATACAACTGACAAAATTCGAGGCCGGATGGATGCTAAATGGCATAAGTATTGAATAGGTAAACGTTTAGATATATTAATTTAACCTGAGAGTGACATTTCCAACAATTTAATGTGTGTGTGATGGAGAGTCATTGTGCTGCCTGTGCAGCTACACTTTGCATTCTGATACTTCTGTCACTTATGAACAGGGACTAATAATCCGTAGCTACGTGTGTTTGTACTGACTGCTAAGTGAAGACTCGGATCAGATTTTGCTGATGCCAAAACTGATCCGAGTCTGAGCTTGTTCATTTTTAAGGGATCAGTGCAATACTATTGTAAGTGCCTGTATATTTACAGGCACTTACAAAAGTATTGCACTGACCCCTACGATTTGAAATTGTTCGAAATATCACCCACAGGCTCCATTCATCTGTCGACTTTAGTATAATATTGATTTTGGATTACATTAAATCTTCTTATAATAAAGAAAAAAGACAAAGGAATGAAAATGGAATTACTAAGTCTTAATCATTAAGAATCTAAAAAATAACAGTAGAAATACAGTAGAAATCAATCAATGAATTAAATGAAAACATTGGAAAAAATGAAATAATAAAAATCTTCTAAAACATCTATCGTATTGATGAATAATGAAGATTCTAAATATTTCCTGGAAATTTCATTCTTCTTATGAAACTATTTTCCTTACAAGTGCTTTCCAATGGCGAGTTGTAGAAAACAGTAAATGAATAATAAAAGACATGCTGTTACAGTTAACAACATTGTGAAATTGACAAGTTGAATGAATTTGGAATAATTTCGGAATGAAATTGAATGAGTGTGTGGAGCAAGTAAAATTTAAGGGAAATAAGTTAACGTCTCTAATTTCGGCCAAGTTGGACGAAATTAACGTTATTTATTATTATTTTTATTATTATTATTATTATTATTATTATTATTATTATTATTATTATTATTATTATTATTATTATTATTATTATTATTATTATTTTTATTATTATTATTATTTTTATTATTATTATTATTATTATTATTATTATTATTATTATTATTATTATTATCATTATTATTATTATTATTATTATTTTTATTATTATTATTATTGTGTTTTGGCGTACTGATTAGACGTTTTAAAATTCACAACAGCAAAAAAACCCCAAAAAATAAATAAATAAACAAAATAATAATAATAATTTGATTAATTTCAATGAACTGTTGGTTGTTTTGACCGATTTTGAATTGTGTTCATCGCTTTCCGACCGTTTTGAGTGACTGTTTAGAATGACTAATTAGAGCGTTGACTGGGCGTTTAAGAATGGTTTTGATGAAGGTGAATGTCAGTTTTACGATGTGACTGACTGTTACGTACTACAGCATTGACTTCACAAGTCACAGTCCAACGACTAACAAATTAATTTCATTGTATTTTTTGGTTTATCACTAGTTTTACTGCTTGTACTGTATCGTTCTTCCACGAATCATTTTGTTGAAATGAAATTTTGTTCAATTTGCACCCCAAAATGATTACCTATTATAAGTCGACAACTGTTAATTTTGATACAAAAACAACATTATATTGAGTGGAAACTAAAAGGCCATTTAGAAGTTCGTGTTCAATGAAATCACGTTTTAAATCGAATAATATCACATGTTATACGAATAGTGCATTGGTGAAAATTCCCAGAAAATAAAACATATGGAAAGGGGATTGGTAAAATTGAAACATACAGTTAACAACATCGTGAGATTGACATTCACCCAGATCAAAATTCATTCAAAATTTGTCACTCACCTTGCATTGCAGTTACTCACTCATTTCATTAACAAATGCTCCGAAATCATACTTAATCGCCCCGGAATTGATCAAAATGCCCCCAAACAGAATTCAAACCAATCGAATCTTTTCTTGTTGCAAATTAGTCGGTGAATATACACAAATATATTCAAAGATTCTTATCAAAGGAAGGTAATGAAATATCTCTTATTACTTCCATCAGAACGAAATAAGCGATGTTGAATGATCCCCCTTTGATAACATTAAAAAATCACCAATTCAACTAAAAAACAATATTCTGAATTCATTCGAAATTATCCACTTATCAATTTTATCATGTTATAAACTGTATCTCGAACTCTCAATTTCTCTAGAATCTCGAATTCCGCGTAAACCGCTTAAACCATTTATAGAAAATCCAACTTTTTGTCAACCATGAAAAAAAAAAAAAAAAAACCACTTCTAAAAATTAAAAAAAGAGAGAGGTGAAAATAAAGCCATATTGTCCAAAATATTTTCTTCTTTGAAAATCATAACTTCTATAATTTCAAGAACTGAAAGTTGTCGTCTGCAATTTCTTTGAAATTAAAGCAGTCGTTTGATGATACTGCCAACTTGCGTGCAAAATGGGGTATTATTTGCAAACAGTTTGCATCGTTTTATCATTCTGGTCGCAGTGTAGGCTGGACGGCTGAAGTTATAATATTTTGCCTTACTTTGAAGTAAGGTTCTAGAAAATGTTAATATATTGTAAGTTTATTCAATTAGTCTCGTGAGGTCACAGCTTAATAATTAAGATAAAAAACGTGACAATAATTAGCCTCATTAGAGCATTGCAAAGTATATATGTGCTATTAATACTATGTCACACAAAAACAAGCCTTGTTAGGGACGTACTTTTTGTTTCATACCGGAAATAAGCCCATCCTCTTTCAGTTTGCAAATCCGCATTGTTCCTTTTTAGTTTACGAAGTCCGTTAAGCGGCCTAAAACTCACCCAAAAGCATGCGATATTCACACTTCAGACTGCGGTGTCTTTAAGGATTCCTTTGAGTTGCCAATTTCGTTTGACAAAGTGTAATTCATATTTGTTCCGTAAAAGAACGCATGGTCGGCGAACTGACAAAGTACAAAGGTTTGATCGTAAACTGAGTTGAATTATCTTTCGGTCTCGACGCAGGCACAGCACACTGTCCTACTGTTTACAGATGTTCTAGTTGCCGTCTATCACGGTATGAAAGCCCATTATATTATATTGATCGTACGGGTAATACATTTGTACGAGATATGGTTTTGAAAAAAAAAACAAAAAACATGTACATAAAAGTCCACTTAAATATTATTTTGCAATGTCAAAGATATATCGCAAATAATCACAGGACATGCTTTCGCACGCCGTCCGTGAAAAATGTAAACATTCTGATTGACGGAAAAAATATATAGTTTTTTTTTATCAAGACTTCATGATCGTTAAATTTTCTCGTGGATTTTTACGAGTCACATAATAAATATCGCAGTTTTCAGATATTTTTATGGAATAACGATATAATTATAGCAAATTGGAACAAGTTGTGACAAGATTCATACTGATTTATGCTACTTCGTGTTAGAGGCTAATTAGGAAATTAGTTTGACATTCTTCTCCGGAAATAAGTGGTACATAAAGAAATAACTCTACAACTGAATAGGAGATTCATAGAGGCACAGAGACCTCTGTCGTAGCTCAGTTGGTAGCGCATCAAACTTCCAAACTTTAATCATGAGGGTCGTGGTTTCGATCCCAAGCGGCGGCAATTATCTTTTCCGAGATTTGTCTTCCACCAATTGGTGGATAATGGTAAACATAAGTTTGATAGAAGCTTAAGGTAAGGGCAGGATATAATGGAAGCAATGGAACCTGGGATCCAAAATTACCCCTCTGACTGTAGATATGTTTTACTGCGAAATATTTGAAATAATAATAATAACAATTATAATAGAAATAAAGAAGAAGGACACAAAAACAACATAAACAACCAACCAACCAACCAACCAACCAACCAAACAAACAAACAAACAAACAAACAAACAAACAAACAAACAAACAGTATTTGTCTCCAATCAATGGGTTGATAATCGTTGACCTACGTTGGATATCAGATGGAGGATATGGAAATGATGTTATGGTAGTACTACCGTAAGAAACACCAGTAATCCTTTGATCGGTGGTCCAACCACTGCGATAAAACTGAAAGATTGTTGACAGCTGTGTATAGCCCTGTTTTCAAACAAAACCAAATTAAGGTGAAATATTCCCAGATGGACTGGGTAAAATGGAATGATTTGAATAAAAGTTTGTGCAACCCTCTTATGTGAGTTATATTTGAATCGCCGCCGCCCAAGCACATATGGTACAGTTAACAAAATCGTGAAAATGACAAGATAATTGATTTTGGAATGAAATTGAATCAGTGGGATGAGAGAATTTTGAGTGAAATTCAAGGGAAGTAATCCAATATCGCCAATTTTGTTCAAGATGAACAAAATTAGCAAAAATTATTACCTCCCTTTAATGAAATATGCAAACTAGTTATATAAATAGCTTCCCTTCTCTTCAAGGAATAATCAGACGCTTAAAATTTCAATTGTGTCAGTGACAGCGAGATTTTTCTCTAGCTATATTCATTTTGAATGTAGCCGTTTATCTGGTCGTTTTATTGAATCTTTAGATTTTTTGAATGGTTTGAGTGGATATTTTGAATGAATGGAGCGCTGAGTGCGCGATTTAGAATGGTTTTGATTGAGATGAATGTCAATTTCACTATGTAACTAACTGTAGCGTATCAGATTCTCAATCTTCACCTACGGGTTGTCACAGGTTCGATCCGCGCCCCACACAAAATGTCCCTACCAACATTCATTATCCATCAACAGGTGGATTAACGTAAACCGCAAGTGTGGCTATGGAAGGAAGGAGTGGCGGCAGCTAAGACATTATGAAATATACATGTCTAGTGGTTATGGAATGGTTATGGAACGTTTTTTAATGATTTTCAAGGGAGGTAAACATCATCAAAAATTTCGTCCAATTAACATTAATTTTTACAGCCCTTTAATAAAATCTTCGTCCTTTTCTACTTTTTGTCTTCACGGAAAAAACGGCCTCTTGAAAATTAACACTAGCCAATAAAATTATCCAATCTTTTTAAATACAGATTACTTTGAACGATCTCTAAGCTTTTTGAACAATTTTATGCGTTTCTGAGTGATTGGAGTGATTGTTTGTACTGAATAATTGGAGCGCTGAGCGAGTGGTTTGGAATGAGTTCGATCGGAATGTTTGTCAATTTTTCGGTGAGATAATAGGACCGATGCGAGAAGTACCAAGTCTAAACAAACAAACAAAACGGAGGTACTTATGAAAAGGTCAGACCAAAGTATTTAGCAAGTTATAGTGGATACTCAATTAGAATCGATTTCAAAGAGGAAACAGAATGAGTGATTTGTGAACATTTTAGATGAATAATTTCGAATCCTTTGTCGAGTCATCAAAAATATTTCTCTCTCTTCTTTTCACAAGTTTCTTCACCCATTTTGGAATACAATTGAATATATATGTATATATAAACTAAGAACGAGATCCATATAAATTGGGTAAAAAAGGAATTTTGTCTTAAACAATTCCACAAAAAATGCGACAAACCTATCTTGCTGGTACTCATTGGAATCGTCTCGTCGAGACGGTTCAAATGAGTACCCACAACATAGGGTTTCGTTGAGAAATAAGTATTTTTGACTTGCGTTGCCCCATCTTTCCATACCCATGAGACAAAAACAGTGCCTTTTACTAGGTTTCTGATTGTATCTCTTGAAAAGGGGCGGGAATCAGTAATAAATTACAAAAGCCTGTGTGTGAGTGACAAAGAATGCCAAAATATTCATGAATTATTATTCAACCCACGGCGTATGAGTGAAATTACATGTAAACGGTTGAATACATGATATAAAACACTAGTTTTGTGAGAATATGCAAAAGAGCCATGATAAACTTAAAAGACCCAAAAAATCGAGATATAAAAATGGCCATCTTAAAAGCATAAAACTCTGCGAAGCCTGGTTTTTAGCTTGTTTCAAATTAATGTTCATGTAAAGAGTTTTTGACCACAAAAAAGCAGTATGTCCAGTTACATTACATATCAAAATGAAGCTCAGGGTGAGCACAAACAGTTAGGCATCATACGACAACCAGCTATACCGATATAATCAAATATTTGTGGAAAAGGGTCACTTGACTAGCACACGCAACTGCATGCCGGTTTGATACAATTGGATCATATCTTGACAACATACAATCCAAAGTACTAACCAAGTACTCCTACAACCGTTGGTAAAAAGCTCGGACCCAAAACATAGTTATGCAAGGTATTTACACATGACTTGTTACATGCATACATGTATGACACATATCCAATTTAAATTTGGTAAACGTGTAGATCTATGAAAAGTAGGGCGTGTTATCAAAATATTAAAGAATAATATAGTTTGTTTAGCAATAAACATCTTTCTACCTCACAAAATAATGAATATATAATTCTTTGTAATATCACATGGACTTCAAAAAATTATGATTTGAAATAAACTTAAGAAATATGTACAATTATGGTGTGCATTATGGTGTGATATTGCACCATACTGTCACGGAATGTCCCGGTTGACCATCAGTGTATGGAAAAGGCTCAAGCCTAATCATGTCTCTAGTCTATGAAGACTGAGAACGTATGCAAACGTTTTGTTGTCACAATAATAAAATTGCAGTATTCCAATTGTTTAAGGTGGTCACATGATTTCTTTTGGGTATAAAAGGCTGAGTTTTCATTATTCTTTGTCAGTCACTTGTCTGCTGGCTTCGTGGTAACTAGTCCTTTGACGATATACCTACTGCTTTGCTATATAAGCAGTAATATTTGTACGCTCTAGCCTTTACTAAAGCCCGACACTACTTTAACCTCATACTTGCAGATCTGGCACGCCAGAACTCATATTTGCAGGTATTCAGTGTTGTGTCGTGACTCTATCGTGAGTTCCATACGCTTGTCACCTCAGAGTTGCAACCTTGGCCCAAACCTTGGTTCAGAAGTGCAGGTGATCAAACCGTGTGTTCAACTCATTGTTTAGTGTCTGAGCTTTAGACATAGTTCTGGAGTCAGTATTGGTTTGGCCCAGTTTGTATCGGTCCAAACCTGTTCTAACCCTTGACGTGTTTGAGCTCTTGAATTGAACAGCTCAACACATACCCTTGACCTATTCCTAAGGACTAGGTCTTTAAGACTAAATCATCACAGGAGTCAGGCTCAACACTTGTTTGGGCCATTCTGGTTCTTGTGTGATTAAGTCTTAGTACTAAACCTGTTTCATACCATACCAGCCCCTTTTTGTCACAGAACATTGTGTTCGTCCCACAAACGTTTCAGGCACTAACCGCTCGGTGCACGTTACAAAAATTGGTGGCAGTGGTGGGATAGTTTGACAAAATCACCATTGTCTCGGACCATACACAGTACCATGTTGGATACTAGGGACATTTTGGGTATGGATGAAAGGCTTGCAGAAATGAAGGCATCTAGTGAACGGAGTTTTGTTCGTTCTGAGCAGGCCTTGCTTAAGCAGCTTAAAGACCTGCAGATTGAGAATATGGGGCTGAGGTCTCGTATGGAAGAGTATGAGTTGAGAAATGTTAGGTCGAGGTTCAGTCCATCATCCCAAGATGGTGTTGATGATAATAAAACGAGACAGAAACGTATGCTTCCAAACTTACCTAATACACCCCCACCTACTGAGTTCAAGCCTGTTTCGGCTGACAATGAACGTCGTACAGAACGGCTTGAAATGAAGTATAGGCTTAGTCCTAATCTGGAAAGTCGCATAGTGACAAATAATAATGTTACTAAGCGCAAGCGTCGGGATTCAAATGTTTTAAGTCCAGAATTTACTGGTTTTCACCTCCGTATAAATGGGAATGTTTCCAGGAGTAGGCTGCAAATGAAACCTGACAAGTTTGATGGTTCTGGATCTTGGCACGATTATATGTTTCACTTTGAGATATGTGCCACTATTAATAGTTGGTCAGAAATTGAAAAGGGATTATACCTTGCTGCTTCATTACAAGGACAAGCCCGTAGTTTGGCTGTGTCTTTCGATGGACCTTTGCATGATTATAATGGTCTCAGAGCAGTTTTGCAGGAACGGTTTGCACCATCTAATCGAACCGACCTGTACAGGGCTCAGCTTAAGGAAAGACATCAGAAGGTGTCGGAATCTTTGGGTGAATTAGCCCAGGATATACGCAGGCTCACTAACTTGGCATATCCAACTGCTCCAGCTGATGTTCGGGATACATTAGCCAAAGAGCATTTCATTGATTCGCTTCACAGTTCAAACATGCGTTTGAGTATAAAGCAATCAAGGCCAAGGGAACTTAATGATGCTGTCCAATATGCGGTTGAGATAGAGGCGTTCAACCGAGCTGAGGCTAAATTGCAAGGAAGCAACAGGTATGTATGTTCTATTGGACAGGGGCAGGATTGCAAGTTTGACACATACGACAAACAGATCGAGAGCCTTCAACAGACTGTGTCTGAGCTCTGTAAGGCTTTCAAAACTCTCCGTCAGAAAGTTTTGATTTCTTACTCAAAGTACCAGAAACCGTATGTAAAGAAGGGTACTGAGCCAAAGATCAAGAAGGATATCCCGAAACGTTTTTGCTACGAGTGTGGGGACCCTTCTCATTTAAGACCAGCATGCCCTAAGCTGAAGAAATTTGCTAAGTCCTATGGTATCCAATCAACTGATCAGAGCAAGCGTATTGCTTCTGTAGATTCTGGGTTGTATCTCAGAGCTAATGTTGATAGTGTTCCAATAAGTCTATGTTAAATACGATGCTCTACTTAAATTACTTATTGCATTCTAAAGATAACATCTTTTCCTGTCACTTACCACCTAATTCTTTGCAGAAATGCAAACAATTCAATAGGTATTCACTTTTCAATTTGATACCTGGAAGAAAACATTTCTGCATCGGCCATTTTTGTTTATAAGCCTTCGACCAATCAGATAGCCTGATTCTACAGTTTAATTGTAACAGGTTATCTGATTGGTCAAAAGCTTATAAACAAAAATGGCCGTTGCAGAAATGTTTTCTTCCAGATTCCAAATTGAAAAGTAAATATGAACTGAGTTGTTGGTATTTCTGAAAAGAATTAGATCGTGAGTGACAGGAAAAAATATTTTCTATAGAAGCCAATCAGTAATTTAAGAAGAGCATTGGATTTAACCTGGGTTTATAGGTGTAAAGTGAAGTTGCGCGATCTCGGCCGACCAGATTTTCTGCATAAAAGAGGGTAGTTTGGGACCTTGTCTATATTATTCATTGTGATAAAAAAAAATAGTATGACAATTTTTTCTGGTTAATGTTTGGTAAAATTACACTATCCTTACCCGTGTTGGCTACCTGTGGTTAAGAAGATATAAATCGGGTGATTTTCGCAATCTCAAACGTCCTTTTTTCTCCGAAGTTTTGTTGTCATGCAGCTAAAAGCAAATCTCAATTCAATGCCTTCCTTGCTCCTAATCAGAGGATGGACATAGATTGAGATCAGATGCAAAGCTACTATCTCCGAAATCCTCCTCGGTCAAATGATATCTGCGTTGAATCCATTCAGATAATTGTTTTAAAATCCTGACAGTTATCGAGGTCGAATGTAAACACCGAGATATGCTTCGTCATAATTTTATGGGTGACGTCATAAGTCATGTACTACGTCATCGACATGGTCGCGACTTGATTTTAAAAATATATAAGAATCGAGTGAAATATTTTTCATCAGAAATAGGCACTCAAATTCAAAAGAAAAAAATGTTAGAGAGGACTGTTTTCAGATCTAATAGCCGCAAAAAAGAAGATCCGGCAGGTCACGTGACCAAGTGACATGATAAAGCTGTCACGTGATCAAGTGACCTGATATCAACAAGTTTATCATACCCCCTTTTATCAGGCAATATTATAGCTAGTGACAGGATAAATCTTAATTTGTTTTACTTCGTTTTGTAATCAAAATGTAACATGCCCAAAAGATCTCCACAGATGATCAGAAAAAAAATGACAAAATGTGATTTTCTTCAATCGTTTTAAAGAAACGAAGAACCA
Organism: Fragum whitleyi; assembly: GCA_948146395.1. Classification (NCBI taxonomy): domain Eukaryota; kingdom Metazoa; phylum Mollusca; class Bivalvia; order Cardiida; family Cardiidae; genus Fragum; species Fragum whitleyi. Next base: position 23,665,423 of record OX411556.1, read on the forward strand.
CTTAAAGCCGAATTACCAAAAATGGGCCGCCCTGAAACACTACACTTACGTCCGAGGTACTTTACAGTTTACGGGAAATTCCGAGCGATGTTCTGATTGAATGGGATGGTTTCACATCGTGTACTCGACTATTTACGTTAATCACCGAAAACATTATTACAGAATATATTTTCAAATAAAATATTTGGCTAAGTTCGGACGATAAAGTTTAATGCTGAAAATGAAAAATCTAAATAAAGACACCTTGTATTGAAGTTGTGGAAATTTTCTTGAAGTTTTTGACTAATCGCTATATAGCTTTCGTCAAATTAACATGATACCAAAATGCTAATATCATGTGTCCTAATAGCAAAGATAAGACTATCCTCCCATGATCTTAAAGTGTAGACCGGTCACCATCAAAATATTAATCGAAATGATAGAAGGTTATCTACGAAGTATGTTATCATAGGGATATTGAAGATGAATTTCACATTACATTGGTCTGTCCATTTTATAATTAGCTAAGATCTAAATATATACCTCCATTTTACACTTAATATCCAATTATGTTTAAATTTAATACATTACTTAACACTGAAATAAAAGAATATTGATAAAATCATCATCATTCTACTTCAGTGCTTTAACAATAAGAAGAACCTTCTACTCTGTTGAGAACAAATAAACATCTTAAATTTGGTACTTTCGCTAATATCATGTTTGGTTAAATCGTGTTTGTTTGTGTGACATGCCATTTCCACTTTATGTTATATTATGTATTATATGTCGTAATTTTGGACTGTGAGCTTATATGCTAAACGTCTGTAATAAACATATGTCATGTTCTTTATCTTGTGGAAGAAATGTACCACCATAGTGTTCGTCTCCGAAGTTGAAGAGCCTGCAATTTACCAATTTCATATGTTTAATAAGCATCTGTGTGCTATTAACTCGTGACCCGGCTGGTATATAAATATCCCAGAATCTGTCCTATTGCCTAACGCTTGTTGCTTCTTATGTAGCTAAGTTCTGGATCCTAACAGACAGTGATCACTTTTATTTATCTTTTTGACTGAAATGGGTCTGTAGAATGTTGGCATATTTCTGTCTTTTATCGTAAAGAGTTTTTGGATTTATGTTTTGTTCAATACAACTGACAATATTCGTGGCCGGATGGATGGTAAATGGCATAAGTATTGAATAGGTAAACGTTTAGATATATTAGTTTAACCTGAGATTGACATTTCCAACAATTTAATGTGTGCGCGATGGAGAGTCATTGTGCTGCCCCGTGCAGGCACACTTTGCATTATGATACTTCTCTCACTTATGAACAGGGACTAGTAATCCGTAGCTACATGAGCCTGCACTGACTGCGAAGTGAAGACTCGGATCAGATTGTGCCAATGCCAAGGCTGATCCGAGTCTGAGCTTGTTCATTTTTAAGTGATCAGTGCAATACTATTGTAAGTGCCTGTATATTTACAGGCACTTACAATACTATTGCACTGACCCCCATTATTTGAAATTGTAGGATATATCACTCACAGGCTCCATTCATCTATCGACTTTAATATTGATATTGGATTACATTAAATCTTCTTATAATAAAGAAAAAAGACAAAGGAATGAAAATGGAAATTACTAAGTCTTAATTATTAAGAATTTAAAAAATAACATTAAAAATACAATAAAATAAATCAATGAATTAAATAAAATATTGGAAAAAATGAAATAATTAAAATCTTCTCAAACATCTATCGTATTGATAAATAACGGAATAATAAAGATTCTAAATATTTCCTGGAAATTTCATTCTTCTTATGAAACTATTTTCATTTCTAGTGCTTTCCAATGGCGAGTTGTAGAAAACAGTAAATGAATAATAAAAGACATGCTTTTACAGTTAACAACATTGTGAAATTGACAAGTTTAATGAATTCGGAATAATTTCGGAATGAAATTGAATGAGTGAGTGGAGCAAGTAAAATTTAAGGGAAATAAGTTAACGTCTCTAATTTCGGCCAAGTTGGACGAAATTAACGTTATTTATTATTATTTTTTTTATTATTATTATTATTATTAATATTATTATTATTATTATTATTATTATTATTATTATTATTATTATTATTATTATTATTATTATTATTATTATTATTATTATTATTATTATTATTATTATTATTATTATTTTTATTATTATTATTATTATTATTATTATTATTATTATTATTTTTATTATTATTATTATTGTGTTTTGGCGTACTGATTAGACGTTTTAAAATTCACAACAGCAAAAAAAACCCCAAAAATAAATAAATAAACAAAATAATAATAATAATTTGATTAATTTCAATGAACTGTTGGTTGTTTTGACCGATTTTGAATTGTGTTCATCGCTTTCCGACCGTTTTGAGTGACTGTTTAGAATGACTAATTAGAGCGTTGACTGGGCGTTTAAGAATGGTTTTGATGAAGGTGAATGTCAGTTTTACGATGTGACTGACTGTTACGTACTACAGCATTGACTTCACAAGTCACAGTCCAACGACTAACAAATTCATTTCATTGTACTTTTTATTGTATCACTAGTTTTACTGCTTGTACTGTATCATTCTTCCTCGAATCATTTTGTTGAAATAGAATTTTGTTCAATTTGCACCCCAAAATAATTACCTATTATAAGTCGACAACTGTTAATTTTGATACAAAAAACAACATTATATTGAGTGAAAACTAAAAGGCCATTTAGAAGTTCGTGTTCAATGAAATCACGTTTTAAATCGAATAATATCACATGTTATACGAATAGTGCATTGGTGAAAAGTCGAGAAAATAAAACATATGGAAAGGGGATTTGATAAAATTGAAACATACAGTTAACAATATCGTGAAATTGACATTCACCCAGATTAAAATTCATTCAAAATTTGCCACCCACCTTTCATTGCAGTCACTAGCTCATTTCATTAACAAAAGCTCCGAAATCATTCTGAATCACCCCGGAAATGATCAAAATGCTCCCCAACTGAATTCAAACCAATCGAACCATCCCTTGATGCAAATAAGTCGGCGAATACACACAAATCTATTCATAGAAAAACTGTAGATTCTTGTCAAAGGTAGGTAATGAAATATCGCTAATTACATCCGTCAGAACGAAATAAGCGATGTTGAATGATCTCCCTTTGATAACATTCACAAATCACCAATTCAACTAAAAAATTCATTCTTAAATCATTCGAAATTATCCACTTTGTCAATTTCAAATATAAAAAAGGAGAGTTGAAAATAAAGCCCTTGCTTCTTTAGTTATTGTCCAAAATATTTTCTTCTTTAAAAATCATGATTTTTAAAATTTCAACAACTGAAGGTTGTCGTCTGCAATTTCTTTGAAATTAAAGCAGTCGTTTGATGATACTGCCAACTTGCGTGCAGAATGGGGTATTATTTGCAAATAGTTTGCATCGTTTTATCATTCTGGTTGCAGTGTCGGCTGGACGGTTGAAGTTTTAATATTTTCCCTTACTTTGAAGTAAGGTTCTAGAAAATGTTAATATATTGTAATTTTATTCAATTGGTCTCGTGAGGTCACAGCTTAATAATTAAGATAAAAAACGTGACAATAATTAGCCTCATTAGATCATTTCAATGTATTTATACGATATTTATGCGATGTCACAAAAAACGGACCTATTTAGGGGCGGACTGTTTGTTTAAAACTAAAACAAAAAATGTTAGCGTTTAATTGGTTGTATAACTTATTAAAGAGAGGTCATAGATATCTCTAATTTTGTTCTTTCTGAACTATATTAGCGGTATTGGTTTATCTCCCTTTGATTTCGCTCAAAACTCGCTCCTCGCACTCGTTCAATTTAATTCTAAAACCCTTCACCTTGTCAATTTTCGATGTTGCTAACTCTAAGAAATCCGTATGATTTACAGTTGATCTAGTTGCCTTCTAACACGGTCTCAAAACCCAGAAATATAGAGGATAATCGTTTGTTTCAGTGTAAGATCGATTTATATTTCATTGAGTGAACAACAAAAGCTATATTTTCACGAGTGGCTGAGCCACGAGTGAAAATAGAGTTTTTGTTGTTCACGAATTGAAATATAAATCGATCTTACACGAAAAACAAACGATTATTCTATTTCTTTAATGCAAAAATGAGACAAAATGTGAAATTTCTTGGACAATTTTCGTAAAGCGCGTCATTTTGCGCGTGATTGCTATGCAACGTTCATTGTAACGTCACTTATTTCGCCCCGCATAGATGACGTCAGAAAGGATTAAATGCCCAAAGAAGGATATAAGTTTTTGATAATTTCATTGCTCTTGCGGTGAGATTATCAAGTGATAATCTACCGTTATTTCTCGATAAACCACCGAAAAACATTAAAGAAATTATAATGACCGTACGGGCACTTCATGTACGTGATACGGTTACAAATAAAGGATGTACAAAAAGCCAATTGAAATAATATCGTACAAAGTCAAACATATTTCACAAATAATAACAGGACATGCTTTCGTACGCCTTCCGTGGAAAATTTAAACATTCTGATCGGCGGAGAAAAATATATTTATGCTTATCTTCTAGACTTCATGATCGTTAAATTTTCTCGTGGATATTTACGAATCACATAATAAATATCGCACTTTTCAGAGCTTTTTATAGAATAACGATATAATTATAGCAAATTATAGCAAGTTGTGACAAGATTAATAATGATTTATGCTACTTCGTGTTAGAGGCTAATTAGGAAATTAGTTTGACATTCTTCTCCGGAAATAAGCGGTGCATAAAGTTAGTAATATCATGAAATTAACATTCGCCTCGGTCAAAACAATTCTAAATCGCTCACTCAGCACTCCATTCATTCATTCCAAAACGTTCAAACTATTAAAAGATATAAGACCAACAACTATTTTCAAAATGAATTAAGCAAAAACCAAATCGCGATTTTACTGACATTATTGAAATGTTAAGCGTATGATTGGTTCTTGAAGAAATAGTAAGCTATTTATAGAACTTTTATGTATATTTTATTAAAGGGAGGTAATACATGACACTAATTTTGTTCATCCTGAACAAAATTAGTGTCTTTGAATTACTTTCCTTCAACTTCACTCAAAACATGCTCCTCTCCCTCATTCAACATCATTCCGAAACCATTCCGAAAGCGTTCACCTTGTCAATTTCACGATGTTATTAACTGTACCAAATCACTGTGAAACTGAATAGGAAATTTATAGAGGAACATGTGCCGCTGACAAAGCGCAGTTGGTACAGTTAAGAACATTGTGAAATTGACAATATGAATGATTTTAGAATTAAATTGAATGAGTGTATGTAGCGAGTTTTGAATGAAATTCAAGGTATACAGGTAATCCAATATAGCTAATTTTGTTCAAGATGAACAAAATTAGCAATATTTATTACCTCCCTTTAATAAAATCTACGTAACTTTCTGTTTGTATGTTATATCAACCAAATAAACGCTTTAAAATCCGAACCAGCAAATAGAGTCGTAGAATATCTTGATCGATTTGAATTAACAGTTGATTGTCTTGGCCCATTTCTAGATGTTTTCTAATGATTTCGGAGCGTTTTTGATCGATTTGAGTGAGTGTTTGAAAAAAAAACCCAGACTTTAAACATGCTGGTCATTGGTTTCGATCCTCGGTGGCGGCACTTATCATTTCCGAGATTTGTCTCCAACCAATGACTAGATACATGTAATCGTAAACTTAAGTTTGATAGAAGATGGAAGCAATGGCAGGATATATATATATAATACATACTTAGTGTTTTGTTTGAGAAAAAATATCTACCGAAGTTGGGAGAATTGATTATTGCCGAGGCTCTGCCGAGACCATTTGCAATTTTCACAACCGAGTTAGATATTTTTTCATACAATACATTAAGTATGTATTATATTTGTCTTAGAACCTCTATTCGTCTTGTTTTCGTCGATGTTTCTAACTGAAATGCAAATTTCCGCGTTATATCATTATTCTAAAAATAACTATGTGATAGCATAAAAAGATATCATACGGGATGTTATCACACGGATATTTGTAATGTTATAAGATAAAATAGAAGCATTGGTGCGTAGAATCCAAAATCACCCCTCTGACTGATGTTGTGTTTTTCTGTGAAATATCTGAGATGAAAATAACATTTGTCTCCCGTAAGTGGGTTATTAATCGAAGGGCTATGTGGGTGAACAAATGGAAGCCATGAAAAGATGTAAAGGTAGAAATGGTGCGAGAAATATGGGTAATCCGTTGTTAAATGCTCCTGCCGCCACGATAAAACTGAAAGATTCATTTAAGCGGTTGAAGACCCTGTGCTAACAAAAACAAATTTAGAAAATCTCAAGATGAAATGGGTAAAAATGGAATGATTTGAATTGATTTTTTAAGACTTTTGATTTTGGTAATGATTAAATCACCGCCGCCCAAACACAAATGGAAGCTTGTCAGACACCCAATCTTTACCTACGGGTTGTCATAGGTTCGAACCTCGACCAACACAAAAAGTCCTTTCAAACATTAATCTTCCACCAATGAGGGTTCCCACAAACTTCATAAAGTAAAATTCCCTGACCTTTTCCTGACTTTTCCCTGACTAAATTTCAAATTTCCCTGACCAAAATCATCTGTATTTACCGAGCATATCGATGGCTCAGCGCGAAAGAATTGTAACATCCTATAAACATATAGGGAGTTACAACTGTTTTGCGCTGAGCCCTCGATATGGGATCATAAATAACACAAATTTATCAACAAATTATGCTGTCAATTCATGCGATTCAATGACAAACACATCCATGCCTTTTCAGAGGAAAAAGCCATACCAACATGTTAGTTTTTCCTTTCCTTCCTTTGAAAAATTCCACCCTGATTCTGAAATTCACTGACTTTTCCCTGACTTTTACCTCATTCCTAATTTTTCCGAACTAATTTAAAAATTCCATGACTTTTCCTAACCTTGATTTTTTTCCCATTTCTCCCTGACTTTTTTCCTGACCGTGGTAACCCTAACCAATGGATGGATTAACGTAAACTGCAATTGGGGCCTAGGATAGGACTTAGTGGTAGCAGCGAGGAACATCGTGAAATTTACTTATTAAATGTTTTTGTAATGGTTATGGAATGAAAATAAACGAGTGTGTGGAGCGAGTTTTGAGTGATTTTGAAAGGGAATAAAACATTATCCATAATTTCGTCCAATTAACATTAATTTTTAGATATCTTTAATAAAATTTTCGTCCTTTTCTCATTTTGTGTCTTCACGGACAAACCAGACTCTTAAAAATTAAGACTAGCCAATAAAATGATGCTATTATTTGAAATATATTTAATAATAATATTATATTTATACACTAGCTTTCAGCGACACAGCCGCCTTCATCATGTGAATCCTATGAATTGAACCGTTATGCACAAAACGGTTCAATTCATAGGATTCACCTGATGAAGGCGGCTGTGCTGCTGAAAGCTAGTGTATAAATATAAAAAATATTATTAAATATATTTATCTCAAGAAGAGAACTTGTTATTCATATGTTTGAAATATAGATCATTCTTAACGATTTCGAAGGGTTTTTAGGTCCAATGGACAAAGTCATGTGGAGATATTGTCTTGGCCTGGTGTCCGTCGTGAGTGCGTGCGTCCGTCCGTCCTTCAGCTTTTTCTTTAAACATCTTCTCAGAAAACACCGAGCCGATTTCAATGATACTTTACCAGAATGTTCCATGGGTGACCCTTTTCAAAAATTGTTCGCGAAGTAATGAAAGGGTGGGCAGGGTCTATTATCATTTCAAATTCTTGGTATAACGTCTCCTCTTCAACAATTAGGCAAATGTGAATGAATCTTTGCAAGATAGTTACTTGGATAAAATCCACTGGACCAATAAAATTTGGGTGAGCGGTTAAGAGCCATTTTGGCTCTCTTGTTTTTTTTTTTGTAGTCTGCGTAGACTTTTTGGAATTCAGATCAAAGTCAAAATTGTCAGGTATAGGTTGAAATAAATTTTATTTAACAGTTTGATAAGTGTTATTTTTTTAAAGTGATATATTAATAGTCTTCTACTGTGTAATTTTACATTATTAGTTATATTTGTTCACTTCTGATAAATCGTAGATAAGCATCAATTTGGAAAAAGTCAGAATGATGGTGACTTTCATTACCTTCTATTTTCAATATCTCCCTTCAAAATCTTAAGATGTTAAAACCAATGGAGAGATACAGGTCCTCTTTGGACTCTTGTTGAACAATTTCGGAGTGTTTTTGAGTGATTAGATTGAGTTTTTGGAATGGATAATTGGAGCGGAGACTGAGTGATTTTGATCGGTTTCGATCGAAATATTTATCTTTTCAACGATTTGACTAAATGAAGAACTGATGCGAAATGTACCAAGAATCTACTTTTAAGCTCCAGTCGCCGCGCTATGAATGATAAACTTTTAGAAACGGCTTTAACCGCCCCCAAACAAACAAACAAACAAAACGGAGGCACTGATGAGATGGGTATGGTCATACCAAAATCTTTAGCAACTAAACCCTTCATTGGGAATATTCATTTAAATCGATTTCAAAGAGGAAACAGAATGACTGATTTCTGAGCATTTTAGATGAATAATTTCGAATCCTTTGTCGAGTCATCAAAAATATTTCTCTCTCTTCTTTTCACAAGTTTCTTAACCCATTTTAAAATAAAATTGAATATAAATGTATATCTATACTAAGAAAGAGCTACATATAAATAGGGTTAAAATTGATTTTTTTATCTAAATAATTAGACCAAAATGCCACAAACCATATATTGCTGGTACTAATTGGAATTGTCTCGTCGAAACAATTCCAATGAGTACCCACAACATGGGGTTTCATTGAGAAATAACTATTTTTGACTTGCGTTGCCCCCTCTTTTCATTTTCTTGAGACAACAAACAGTGCCTTTTACTAGGTTTCTGATTGTATCTCTTGAAAAGGGGCGGGAATCAGTAACAAATTACAAAAACCTGCGTGTGAGTGACAAAGGATGTCAAAATGTTCACGATTTATAATTCAACCCACGGCGTATGAGTGAAATTACATGTAAATGGTTGAATAGATAATATAAAACACCAGTTTTGTGAGAATTTGCAAAAGAGCCGTGAAAGACTAAATAGCAGCAAAACTCTGCGAAGCCTCGTTTTTAGCTTGCTTTTAATTAAAGTTCATGTAAAGATTTTTTTCAAAATTTTAAGGGCACCCATTTACCAAAAAAAGCAGTATGTCTAGTTTCATTATAAATCAAAGGGAATCTCTAGATGAGCACAAGCAGTTAAGCGACATAAGACAACCAGTTATACCGATATAGTCAAAATGTTGTGGAAAAGGGTCATTTTGACTACAACAAGCAACTATATGACGGTTGAATTAAATTGGATCATATCTTGTCAACATACAGTTTAAAGTGCTAACTAAGTACCCCTAAAACCGTTGATAAAAAGCTCGGACCCAAAAACGTAGTTATGTACCTAGTTTACTTATCTCTTATTTTATAAATACATGTGGCATATATGTCATTCTTGTTTGGTAAACGTGTAGATCAATGTAAAGTATGGCGTGTTAACAAAACATTTATGAATATTATAGTTTGTTAGCAATATAAACATTTCTTTCTCACAAAATGATGCATATAAATATTTGTGTATTACATAGACTTCAAAAATGTGTGATTGGAAATAAAACTAAAATAATATATGATGAAATGAAATGAAATGGGGCTTCTAATATTGTGAAACTGCTTGTGTCCATCTAGAGCTTCAAATTGGTAAGCTAGGAAAACTATTTACATGAACCTTTACTCGTTTAATATAGCCCTTACTGGGATAATTCTGTTTCATAATATCATTTAACTTGTTTCAATGAGATTTCTGGCAGAAAAATGAGAGAATTCCTCAATACCTCTCCCAAAATGATCTCTGCCCTTAAAAAATGATGATATCTACTTGACTCGTGTTATCTCTGTTGACGTCTTTTTATTTAAGGTTGTAAGCTGAAGATAATGACTTTTTGATTTCGTCATTGGTTACGTCATTTCAGGGCTTATATGTCGTTTTATTGTAAATGTAATTTGTTTAGAGGATGTTGAAAAGGTGGTCATGGAAATCCAAATTTATTAAACGATTTATCTTTACACTGATTTTTATCTGTTTTAGATGACGAGTTTAATATATTCTATATTTGTATGGGCACAAATTTGATATTCTATTTATAATATGACTCGAATTTTCGCGAACGTATAAAGCCGTTTTTAAAACTGATGTCACAACACATACACAATGACGTCATTTTGGCGGTTACAAAAAGCGTTGCTATTCGCTCTGAGCTGACGGTTAATTAATCATCCTCCATTCGTTTTCCGTTACTCATGATTCAAGGCGTGTAAATCAAACCTCTTTTCATAGAGCGAAACATCATAATGTTTAATAAACGGTAAACTAGTGCCAGTGTAATCAAGGTTAAATATTTAGACCAGGTTTCTATTTTAAGAACCTGGAAGAGGTTCCACTTAGACTCCTAAAATCTGGTATTTACGATGTATCATATAATCGATAAACTGGCAGATATAAATGCTTCAAAGGTTTTAACGCCGCGTCGACACAAAATGAACTTTTAAATTTAATAACAGGCGATAAACTAAGTATGACATGTTATTGAGATTTTCAAATGTACATGTACCCAGTGGCCCAGTAGTTATTGCGCTCAACGCGTGACCTTGATGTTCGTGGTTCGAGCCCAACCATCGCCGGGTGTGTTTATTAGAAAACACAGTTCACCCAGCGGAAGAATTGATTGCAATTTAATTTCCCGCGTATCGTATAACGCTTTTTCTAAAATGATATCATAACACATATCGTGATATCATTTTCACCATAATTAAATAAAATTGCTATACGCTCAAAGCTTATTTGCATAATTATTTTTTCTAAAATACAAACTAACTCAAAGTATTCAACTGGCTTTTCCGCACAACCCTTTGTATTTTTTATAATAAATATTTTCTGATAAATAAATTGAACTTGAAGTTTCTATCACCAACTTATTGCAAAGAAATGCAAATGTAGTAGTCACTTTAATTTACGCAGAGAGAAGTATTACATAATGTGATTTATAGGTTTTATGGATCCAATGTAGCCTTTAGTTGTTTGTAGTATATTGTAAACAACTAATGGGTTGAGGTAGTGGGTACGATCGGTCCAGAGTACGGGGTAACAGAAGGGACTCAAACAAATCTCAATTTATCATTTAATCCATCGTCAGGAAATCCGCAATCTGTAATATACAATATAAAATACCTAAGTCCTATACATCAATAGACATGATTTGGCACATAAAGTATATTTACAGTCAGAAGTAAAACATTGCAGGAAATGATCAACTACCTACCAATTTATGGAATTGAATGCATGACTGCTCTCATCGTCTTCACCGATCAAATCACCAAAACAAACATTCTCGTGCTCCTGCAAAACAATGTGAAATTAGTTAAAACATGCCGGTTAGGATTAGTTTGAATGGAACGGGGCTTTGTTTACATCGGGCGCGGAAACCAACGACAAACACGAACATCGACCAAAACAACCAAAATACCGTAAAGTCGCGTATCAGACCGATTCGGCAAATACACAGAATAACAATCGAGCCATTGCAAGACTGAACAAACCTTAGATCTTCAGAATAACGTTGGATTGAACTATTGACAATTCTCTCGATGTCTAGCGAAACCAATAACTATATCGAACTACGTCATCAAAATACCGGCAAAACCAAACTTCGAAATAAACCAATGGAAACTCGTTTTATAAATGGAATGGATAAAAACGGACTGGTTACACACTTCCCTGCTTTAGAAAATGACGTCCCGTCATTGTCACGTCACTGTCTACGTCACACGTATGTCACTACCTAACTATCTACTTAACGCTACTACTATCACCTGTAAATGAAACAAAACTCATCAGCTTCACTTCTACAACAAAATTTTTTTATCAATGGTATGTACAACGATACTATGCAAATGGTGGCAATAGATGGACATGAAACTCTTCAAAAGTCTAGTTTGACCCCTGAAACATACAAATCTTTCATTAATTAACATTTCTAATTCAAAAGTCTAGCTTGACCCCTGAAACATACAAAACTTTCATTAACTAACATTTCTAATTCAAAAGTCTACATTGACCCCTGAAACAAATTGGTGACATTAATCCGCAATTCTTATCAGCAATTCAGGGTAACAACAGAAACAAACAAATTTTATAAACTATTCACAGTTAACATGCAATAAGAAGACAATTGTGTCTATCTCTCCCCTCTCTAAAAAATGCGTCCTCGCAGGTACTTCCGGTCAGCATACCGTGTGAACCCGAAATCTGAATAATGAAATAATTGTTAAGTCGATAATGAAACATTAAAACATAATAACTATTGGTTCACTATGGCTGATAAAATCTTATGAGCTGTGTCCGAATCGACATTATTCAATACTCCCGATTTCATCATTTCTTCCAAAGCTTGTATTCGGTTGTCGATAGGACGAACACTCATTGCATGGGCTACATAATCTCCGTATTTGTCAGGCGGTTTTCGCTGTCTTCCCGACCGTCGGGGAACAGGTACGGGTGTTTTCGTTTTGACAACTAATTTTGGTTCTGTCTCTTCTTCAACTGTTTCTGTGACTCTATCTTCTTGACCTTCCTTTGATCCCTGACCTTTCTCTATTGTATCTTCTCCTTGAGCATGAGTTCCATCCTCAACATTTTTAATCTCTTTTTGTTCCTCTTCTTCTTCATTATCATCATCATCACCATCATCATCATCGTCATCATCATCTTGTACTTCCTCATCTTCTTCAACCAGACCTTTATTCTGTGTTGAATGTATTCCATCTGTATTCTTTGGATCCACAACGAGGTCATGGGCGTCCCCATGCCAGTCTGTTCCTAAAACAACTCTGTCCTCGTCATCATCCGTATCTTCTTGCACGACGTCATGCTTCTTTACTGTTTCTTCAGTATTCTTCACCGAATCTTTCTCTATTTCTATTTCATCATTCACATCTGCATCCGCCATTCCTTCAATTTTGAAAAGAAGGTTTCTGTGCAGTGTCCTCACATTCCCCGATCTTTCCGACTGCACTTTGAATACAGGGATCTCCGGTCTCGGTTTGTCAATTACTTGGTAAGCTTCTTCCTCAAACTTATCCGCAATCTTGTGCTTACCATCAAAGGCAACAATTTTCACTAGGACTCTATCTCCAACGTTTACTTCTACTGCTCTAGCCTTCCTATCATAATATTTCTTCTGTTTCTCCTTCGCTCTGACTACATGAGACTCTACTAAATCTCTTGAGAATTCCAATCTTTTCCTGAGGTCAGCAACATATTCCTTTGTCGTCTTTGATGTTGATTCTTCCCAAACTCGTTCATACTCAACATCAATCGGCAGTTTGGGTCTACGACCAAACATGAGTTCAAAAGGACTGAACTTCGTCGACTCGTGCGGGGTACAGTTGTAAAAGTATACAAGCGAGCTGACATACTTCTTCCAATCTTCTTTGAAGGATGGTTCTAATGTACCCAACATGTCTAAAAGAGTCCTATTGAATCGCTCTGGTCCGGCATTGCCCTGCGGATGGTACGGGGTGGTGTGGGTTTTCTTCATGTTCATAAGACTGCAGAGCTCTTTGATGATTTCGCTTTCGAAATTAGCTCCTTGGTCAGAGTGTAAACGGGTTGGTATTCCAAAGTTTACTATAAAGTGGTTGTAGAATGCCTCTGCAGTTGTTTTAGCGGTCTGATTTCTTGTCGGTACTGCCATTGCATATTTGGTGAAATGGTCAGTAATAACTAGTATGTTCGATATTCCCCCTTTCGCTGGCTCTAATGTCAAGTAGTCGAAGCATACTAGTTCCAAAGGGTATGTGGTAGAAACACTCACCAGGGGTGCTCTTTCACTGGTAGAAGATTTCCTTCTTAGACATCTTTCACAAGATGACACCCACTTATCTACGGATGTAGACATGCCTGGCCAGAAAAACCTTTCTCTAAGCAGCCTCAAGGTTCTTTCTTTTCCTGGGTGGCCAACATCGTTATGAAGGCCCTTTAAAATTCCTTCGCGATATTCCGATGGAACAACTAGCTGTTCGATCTCTTTGTTTTCATCTTTGACTATCCTGAAGAGAAGACTTCTTATCATTTTGAAATTCTTGAATTGTTTCTTCATAGATAAGTCTTCATTATTCCATACATTATGTGGTATCCTTCCATCAATTACAGCTTTCCTCCATCTTTCTATGAGAGGATCCAGTCTCTGCATCTTTCTCATTTCTCTCATCTCTTTCTGGGAAAGTGTTTGTCCAGGGACTTCAGTTATTTCTACTAGGTCCAAGGAGCAAAGCGGTAATGTCTCGATGTACGAGCAATTTACTGTGGAGTTACATATGGCTTTAATTGTATCTCTTCCCATTTCCTCCATTTCTGTTTTGTCCTTGTTGAAAGGATAACGACTCATTGCATCAGCATCAGTATTTTTTAACCCTGGCCTGTAGAAGATGTCAAACGAGTACTCTCCTAGGGCTGAAGCCCAACGATGTCCTGTGGCATCCAACTTTGCTGAGGTGAGTACATAAGTCAGGGGGTTGTTATCCGTCAACACAGTAAAATGGTTGAGTGTGAGATAATCTGTGAACTTCTCTGTCACCGCCCATTTCAGTGCTAGAAATTCAAGCTTGAAAGCACTGTAGTTCCGTTCCGACTTGGACAAAGATCTGCTGGCAAAGGAAATCACTCTTTTCATTCCGTCTTGTTCTTGATAAAGAACTGCTCCTAATCCCTTGGTGGATGCGTCAATGTGCAGTTCAAACGGAACCGAAAAGTCTGGGTAGGCCAAAATGGGTGGGGATGACAACGTCTGTCGAAGACTCTCAAACACTTCTTGCTCCTTTTCTGCCCACCTGAACTCAACTTCTTTACACTTTCCTTTCTTCTTTGAACTTGGTGGCAAAAGGTCAGCAAGTGGTCTGGTTATCTTGCTGAAATCCTTTATAAACCTGCGGTAATAACCCGCAAATGCCAAAAATGATCGCAACTCGTCTGAGTTAGTTGGTGTTGGCCAATTCTTAATTTTCTCTATTTTAGTGGGATCCGTCTCTATTCCTTCCGCACTAACTACGTGTCCAAGGAACCCAACTTTTTCCTGGATAAAAATACATTTCTCCGGTGATAGTTTAAGATTACACTGTGCTAATCTTGTTAAAACTAGGTCAAGTCTATATAGATGTTCTTCAAACGAGTCCCCGAAGACTATTAGATCATCTAGGTATATTACACAGATGGTCATATTATAGTCTCCGAGACACTCTTCCATAAGGCGTTGATAGGTCGCTGGCGAATTAGAAAGTCCGAATGGCATCCTGTTATACTCGTAAAAGCCAAGCGGTCCTACTGTAAATGCTGTCCTCTCCTTATGATGTTCTTCTATTTCTACTTGATGATATCCACTCTTCATATCAATTGTACTGAAGTACTTACTCCCCTTCAGTACGTCGAACATCTCCTCGATCCTGGGCAGTGCGTATGCATCCTTAACTGTCCTCGTGTTTAGACATCTATAATCAACGCACATTCTAAGCGAGCCATTCTTCTTTCGGACCAACACGATGTTACTTGCCCATGGAGACTTCGATTTCCGTATAATTCCTGCAGATAGAAGTTGTTCGAGGTGTTGTCTGACTTCCTCGATCATCATAGGAGGGATACGCCTGTGTTTCTGTTTAAAGGGATATTCTTTTTCAGGTAGGAGGTCTATTCTGTGTTTGATCATATCACAGTGGCCGATGTCTTCATCATGTTTGGAGAAAATATCCTCGTGTTTCCTTAGCAGATCCTTTAATCTCTGTTTCTCATCGGCGCTTAGCATGTTGTTCTGATCCATAATTAGATCATCTATGAGGTCTGTTCTCTTATGAGTATCTGCTATCTTGTTAAAAACTTCGTCTGTCACATTGACAGGTTGTACTTCGCAGATTACTGTTCTTGGGGAAATTGTGACTGTATCAGTTGTCAAATTACTGAGGGTTATATCAATCTCCTTTCTCTTTCCATTTTCAAATTTGAACACAGCTGGAGTTATGTCTATATAACTGGGAATGCCACCCTCTTTTGTCTCCTGTATGATCGCAGTTGTGCTAGGGTAGCTCAACTCCTTATCCGTATGGCCTTTGATAGTTATTGTCTGATTTGGCCTCAAAATAACCTTGGTAGACTCGGCACATCTTACAACGGCAATTATATTCTTATTCTTCTTGAGCTCTCTCTCCCTCACAACAATAGTGCGAAAGCAAAGGTACCACGGTGTGTTTAGATCTCCATTCTGTAAGAAATTATTGCCATGCTTCGTCTTACAGTCCTTCATAAATTCTTGAAGTATATTTGTTCCTAAGATAATTGGCGTCTTCTCTGAATACGGTGTATCCGGAACAACTAATAATAGGCAACTTTTAACTTCCGCACCAGGTAAACCAGAGGGTATTTCTATCTCTGTCTCAATGTATCCTATATATGGGAGTTGACTCCCATCTGCGCACTCAATATTGAGTAATCCATCTATTCTATGTATGTCAATTCCAGGTAAATTCTGTGTAACAAAGGTATGAGAAACAACACTGACACAACTCCCAGTATCTAGTAATGCTGTAGATAATATTCCATTTACAATAACCGAAGACTCATTCGGTTGTCCTACTAATTTGGGATCATTTTGGTTTCGGCTGCTCACGTTTGATCCCGCAATGTGAGCGCCTACTCTTTTGGACACACATCCTGTTTGTGTCCTGGCTCATTACAATTATAGCATATTATACTGCTATTCCATGCTGGGCAGTCCCTCTGTAGATGGCCCTTCTTGTTACATGTCCAACAAGTGGGTTGGAAGTTGTTTCCACTCACTGGTCTCTGAGGTTGATAATCTCCACGGCCTCTTCCTCGCCCCCTAAAACCTTGACCTCTCCCTCGATATCCTCGACCTCTTCCTCTTGTCCCTTGATTCTGATAATTCGACTCTTGTTTCTTATTCTCTAATTTGTCTATCCTTTCATTTAACTTAAGCAGTAGTTGTTTTATCTCTGACATCTCTCTTGTCTGGCTATCAACAGCTGACGCTGCTTTGCATGTTTTCGGCTTTATCTCCTTTTCATCGTTGTCCATTAAACTTGATTCAAGTTTTCTTATTTCTCTTTTGAGATCGTCGTAGTTTAGGATTTTGTCAAACTGGTACATGGACATTAGTTTTAAATCACGTCTGAGTCCTGCGTGAAACACTTCCTTTAACAAAGTAACGTCACTTCTCTTAAGGGCGCTAATCTGTACACCTCTATCAAATATTTCCTCGAGCCGGGACGTATATGAGGAAACTGACTCATCCTCCAATTGATGACAGCTGTAGAACTTCCTCATAACAGCTTCTCGACTCTCTACAGAACCATATTCGCTCTCAAATTTCTCGATTATCTCCTTCACTTTCACTTCTGTGCCCAATCTCCTCAGCTTGTCTCCTGCTTTTCCTCTGCACGCTCTCCTTAGACCCAGCAGGATCTGTTCTTCCGGGATTTTCTGACTAACAAGTCCCTCAATCTCATATTTAAAAGATGTCCATGTAACATCTCCTTTTCCCTCCTCTCCAAAAAATACAGGTAACTTTGGATAGTGGAAGTTACTGTATGACGGGGAAGGTTCTGGCTCCTTATGTGTCTCTGGTTCGGTCTTAAATCCACTAAAAGCTTTTATCAAATTCACCACATCAGCTGGTGAATGAAGATCTGGCTTTATTCCTAATAGGTGAAGAGCCTCAAACAATTTCTCCTTCTCATCTCCTGGTAATGTAGCCGAAGCTGTATCTTTCTTTCCTTCTTCCATAATTCCTCTACTTCTCACTTATAGCTATTTACTCTCCTTTTTCAACAAAGTTATGAAGTGTCAAGTCTGGGATATAAATCAAAGTCCAATCCGTATTAATGTTCTATTGTGGTGAAGGCAATACACACTTTTTTAATCACTCTAAGTCCGACGTAAATTCACTAGATCTATTAAGTTGCACAACACCGAACATATAGGGATTTAACCAGTAAAGGGTTAATCCATTCACTCAACAAAGAAGGCTAAGAGTTAGGAATTCTTTATATAATAACTTAAATAGTGCACTATCACACATTGACTATGTTGGTAGCACTTATATATGTGTAGTCATTGTATATGACTATCCACTATATAGGTGGGTAAAAGGTAGCACTATGGTCAAGAGTATAACACTGTCAGTGCAGGCTGACCTTGCAATACCTAGCCACGGCTAGTAAATGAACAGTTGTTTGAACTATTTCATTCAATCAACAAAAGTTAATTGGTGGTATATATCTAATTCATTATTTACATTTCAATTAGGTATAAGGCATATAAGCTGAAAATTGTTGAAAGCAAACTAATACACTGAAATCAGAAATCAATATATTTATAATAAATATATTTTAAAGGATTCCTGGAACTGAATAATCAAGAAATCATCTCAAATACCCTGAAAATTCTGAAAAGTGAAAATCTGAAATAAAGGGAGGTAATAAATCTAATAAATTTACCTATACCTGAAGCCGTAGGTGTCCCTGGTATCAGAATGTTTCCTGAGATAAATAACATAAAATCTAGGACTCAAATATCAGTAGGACGTTATGTTTACCAAAAAAATAAAGCTTAACTTTATGACAATAATTGTTTAAATCTAAAGTTATATCCACTGGTAAATATTTAGAATGTATCTGTTGTGTCTGCAATTAGTATTTCCTAGATTACGAAAATTTAATTATTAGTAACACATTGCTAAGCTATTGTAAAAAAATCAATTATGCAACCATTAAACATATTTCAAAATTTTTTATTCGATCATTCTAAATGTCTACTTCTTCTATACACTAAAGTTACAATTTACTACTATCTACTACTAACTACTACGTTCATTCAGTCAAGTCATTGTCAAAGGTCAACCCTGGGAAAATAAACAAGTACGCATGATTTAATAGACACTTACTACTAAATGGACCAATGAAAAATAAAGAAAGCAAACACCTGACTTGTAGGAAGAAAAGGAAGTACGATCACCCAATGAGAAATGGGTAAATAAGCAGGAACTATGATGACGTCAGATTGCGGGAAATTAATCAGCCAATGAAAATCGTCTGCGTGCGTAAACCCGATCCAATTTTTTCGGAAAATAAACTATCAATGAAAACCTATATGTTTTGTTGTTTTGTTTATGAATTTTTTGGCAATAAACTACGGAAGTAAACGGGCTTGTAAAATGATAATACAAGGATGAAATAAGGGCAGACAGGCCTTGAACGGGTAGGAATGGACAATTAGCAGGCCATATTATTGTTAGTAAATCCGTCACCAACCTAGTTTTCATGCAGTGAAAGTGAAAGTGCAAAACTCACACGCTTCAGAAATCACACACTCTGAACAAAAATACAATGAATAGCCATTTCATAGATCTCATAAAATGCAGTTAGGATCAGACATGTAGAATACTTATCCCAAGATGACAACTTGAAATGACTTTGAACTATTGTTCGGGAATGTCGAGTGAGGCTTCTTTTAATCAAAAAGCACCACCAGATAAACCAAAACAAAACATCGTGAGAAAGGAACAAAATTTTAGAATGTCGAAATGTGATGCTTTACCGGAGAAGGATTGAAATGTGAAATATCAAAAACATTGTACTCACGAGTAAATATCCTAAAATCCGTTATATAAGCACAATAAAATCACAATATCTAAACACATCCTTTACACAATATACACAATGTCACTGTTCTGTAAATCCAACGTTGTTTATTGTCCAAAATCCAATCGATCCAATCTGTGAGTACTCAAATCTCGGTGGGCGCCATTTGTAGCCTTTAGTTGTTTGTAGTATATTGTAAACAACTAATGGGTTGAGGTAGTGGGTACGATCGGTCCAGAGTACGGGGTAACAGAAGGGACTCAAACAAATCTCAATTTATCATTTAATCCATCGTCAGGAAATCCGCAATCTGTAATATACAATATAAAATACCTAAGTCCTATACATCAATAGACATGATTTGGCACATAAAGTATATTTACAGTCAGAAGTAAAACATTGCAGGAAATGATCAACTACCTACCAATTTATGGAATTGAATGCATGACTGCTCTCATCGTCTTCACCGATCAAATCACCAAAACAAACATTCTCGTGCTCCTGCAAAACAATGTGAAATTAGTTAAAACATGCCGGTTAGGATTAGTTTGAATGGAACGGGGCTTTGTTTACATCGGGCGCGGAAACCAACGACAAACACGAACATCGACCAAAACAACCAAAATACCGTAAAGTCGCGTATCAGACCGATTCGGCAAATACACAGAATAACAATCGAGCCATTGCAAGACTGAACAAACCTTAGATCTTCAGAATAACGTTGGATTGAACTATTGACAATTCTCTCGATGTCTAGCGAAACCAATAACTATATCGAACTACGTCATCAAAATACCGGCAAAACCAAACTTCGAAATAAACCAATGGAAACTCGTTTTATAAATGGAATGGATAAAAACGGACTGGTTACACCAATACAAAGGAACACTTATGCAATCAATCACTATTTGGAGATGAAACCGTTATAATCGTTTGTGAATCATAGTTTCACAAGTGCGAAATAGGTACTATGAAGTTCGTTTATTGAAAAAGAAGAATGAATCACAGAAAGGGCTCTCAAACCATGGAAACTGTTGCATAGTTGTACACTTAAAATATTTCTTTTGTCCTAGAATATCTACTATAATACTTGTGAATCATAATTACACCGTAAGGTAGTCCATTACTAAAGAGAAATTACGTTTCCAATTTATGAGCGGTGGTTTCTCAGTCCAAACAAATTGGACTTATTTTGAATTGGTTACGTCTCGAATGAAAATATGCGCTATTTGAATGATTTAATCCTGTATCTAACAGCCAATACCAATATCAAGGCCATTTGGCGTAACCGTATACATGAAAATCTATAGGTACAATAAAAATGACACTGTCACATGAGGCAGATAAAGGTCAATGTCTCATTTAAAGGCCGAACATTTGAGAAATCGACTTTGGTTGTCCGAGAACGACTATTCTAGTTTCTTACATAGGTTTCTATTAAGCAAAACACGCATTTTCTTAGGCCTTTGCATCGATAGATCCAGTTTGTCTGTTTATCCGTTTCTTACCGAATAACGTTATCATTATCAATATTTTTTATTGGTAAAGCTTGGTAGAACTTACTTATTTCAGTATTGCTTATGACAAGACCTTTCTGATGATACCACTTTCAATGTAATCTGACAATGCATTTGGATTGAACAGTTGAACATTTCTTAAAGTTAGTAGTCCTTTTTTGTCCAAATTGGTTATAGATGTTTAACTGACACATGTTGTTCTCGGTTATATATTTTATAAATCAAAGAAATTGAGAATTTGCAATAGGAAATGACGCATGACTGAAAGGCTAAAAGCAGAACCGTACGCATCTTGTTTAGTACACATGCACTGTGCTTGTTTCTTCAACTCGATTTGTTTATACAGTAGCATCGCAAAACATGAACAAAGAGTCTGTCTTATATCTGGCACGAACATTCTATTTCTTTTACATCAACGAAGGGTGAGTTTTTGTAGGATTGCAGCTTTTGCGGAGACATGTCCTAAATATTCCACTATCATCGGGAACTCACCATTTCCGATATTTCTATTCAACTAAAGAATGGTTAATCATAGACCTTTGTGGGATGAGCATCAAAACGACCAAATCGGAAGTAACCAAAATTACGTTTGGAATATTTGAATGTAGTTTTGTGACCGTTTTTGGTGATATCGGAAAGTTTTTAAGTATTTAAGAGAACGATTGGAATGCTTTCTATGAACGGATCGCAAAAAAGGAACTTTGAAATGGTAATGTGAAAGGTGAATGGCAATTTCACGACGTCATTTGTTTTAAGTAAAGAGAACAGAGCCGAGTCTTAACAGCAGTGCAAGTGGGGCGCTCCAAATAATTTTAACCCCTGTTGTTTTCTAACATCTGGATTCTCAATTATCGTCTGCAGTTTTGCAGTCTGGTAACATACAGCAGACAGATCGGTCCCATGCACTCTTATTTCACTCGGAAGCGTGCTAATAGCTTTTTAATGATTATTTTCTTTCTATTACTTATAATCGAGTTAAATTACATTAATTTTTTGAAGTGAAAAATAAAATTTGAAACTACGTGATCTTAAAGGCGCAATGCTCCGTAAAATTAAAAAAAAGCAACAACAACAACAGATGGTGCTTTGCGGAGGTTTTACAGAGGGCCGATTCAAACAACTATTATATGTAGCGATAGAATGATCATTATGATACGACCTTTGTCGCGAAAGTGAAATAACACTGTTGAATATTTTAACATTACATCGATTAAATATGCAGATGAGCTAAGAACGGAAAGCGACGGATATTTTCGTTACATTTAATTTGCCTACCTCATTTCACAAATGGCGTTATAGATTTAGCGGAAGAACTTGGATCGATAAATATAGTAATTCCTCCTATTATCAGAA
This sequence comes from Fragum whitleyi, assembly GCA_948146395.1. Lineage (NCBI taxonomy): Eukaryota > Metazoa > Mollusca > Bivalvia > Cardiida > Cardiidae > Fragum > Fragum whitleyi. The sequence continues at coordinate 23,688,115 of OX411556.1, forward strand.
AAATTCGGGTCATTTTATTACATATTTTGCTCATTGAATACTGAATTTATTAAATTTGTCATCTAAAACAGATAATGACGAGGCTGTGCCGAGTATTTATCTGTTTATAGATGACGAATTTGATAAATTCGGTATTGAATGACCACTTAAGAAGTATCCTCTATCAATAGATTCAGGAAAACTGCCTAATGAACCAAAGTTTCCTTTTAAGTCAAACTATGCTGACTGCGTAGATCAGTATCGATACTTTTTGAACTGAATAAATGAAATGAATAAATGTTCCCTCTTCTTCACCTAACTGTCTATGGGAAAAACATCTCTTAAACAACACACAATCAATTTCGAAAATTCGTTCATAAATGCATGAAAACCTTTCCCCAAATCATTAGTTAACGAACGGAAGGAAACCAGTTTCTAACGATGATGTAATGAATATATAATTGGCGATAATTTGAAGTCAATACTCGTATATCAATATTTCATTTCCAATGTGTCATTAAAACACACCTGAGATATAAGACATTCGTGTTCGATATCAATTGTCTTTTTAATTATTATTTCAACTAATGTATTGCTGTGAAATGCAACTAGATCTTGCAAATACCATAAAACGGAATCCACATTTTTCAAATCAATTTATTCACTTTTCTTAACGGGGAAAACGTGATTTTTATCAGGTACGCAATGTGAGTGCTTTACCCCATACTACGAAGCCCTGCTCTGGATTTTCGATCAGAATAAATTTTATACGAGCAATTTTCTGTAGTAAGTAATATCGGGAAATTAAGACTCGTTCCGATCAAAACTATTCCAAGTCGCTCGATCAGCGCCTCATTCATAGCATATCTCCCACTCACTCAAAAACATTCCAAACGCTATGAAATCATGAAGAAAGAGCGGGTTTCATTACTTTCTTTGTTAAAATGCTACAGACACGGAAAAGGCTATTAGTTCTCTACCAAACTGCAACAACCCAGCTGAAAACTGGGCAATTAATTTCAGAAGAAAACAAAGCAACAGTTCTACAGTTGGAGAAAATGCATTTAATTTCAGATCTCGGGGTATGCATATTTGTAGCTTAAATATTAATCACCTTCTTCCTAAGTTAGAAGAGGTAAAATTTCACTTACAATGCAATCAGTCTCCAGATATTTTAGGAATGTGTGAAACTTTCTTACATGAAAATATCGAACAAAGTTCTTTGAAAATACCGAAATACGTTTTTGAGAGACTCGATAGAAAAGGAAAATCAGGCGGCGGGATCCTTGTTTATATCTCAGAAAAAATTCAATATAAAAGACGTTTTGACCTTGAATCATCTGAGATTGAGTCAGTCTGGATTGAAGTATTTTATTCAAAACAATCGTCGTTTCTTTTGAGTTTTGTGTACCGCCCACCGAGCTCGGCGCAGTCATGGATAGATTTTTATCGTATACAGATAGAAAACGTTGATATATTGAATAAAGAATATCACATTCTTGGTGACTTTGATATTAGATATTACGTAATGAATGATGTAGATAAATTTAAAAAATTCAAGTGGGAAAATCTCATTTCAAATTTTGATATAAAACAGCTAGTAAAACATCCTACAAGGTTGACAAAAAAGAGTTCTAGTATAATTGATCACATCTACACAAACTCTATCAAAAACACGTGTGAAGTATTTGTATCCGACTTATCAATTAGCAACCACTTTCCGATTTGCTTCACAAGGAAAGATTGCAATGTTTCGGACAATGTCAAAAGATGTCGAAATCATGAAACAATTGAGTACATGTGTTATAAAAATTTCGATTCTAAAATTTTCATCAATGACTTGTCTATCTCTGGCATTGAACATACTGGGATGATTGCAAACCCAAATGAAGCCCTTAAAATGTTTTATACTATCATAAATTCAGTTTTATCTATTCATGCCCCGTTAAAGCAAAAAAAGAGTAAAGCGTTCGTATCAACCGGCTTGGTTCAACGATGATATTAAAGAAATGATGCGCGCAAGAGATTTGGCCCGAAAAAAGAGAGATTTTGACATGTATAAAATACTTAGAAATAAAGTAACTTATTTGATCAAGCTAAATAAGAAACGATACTTTAACAAAGCTGATGAAAAAAAGGAGTGTTCAAAAATCTTATGGAAAAATCTTAAAGAAATCGCAAATGCCAATCCCTCAAATGAATTCATAATGCCAAAAAATATAATCAAAGTAGATACAACTATCGAGGGAAATCTTAATATAATCAATGAATTAAATAGACATTTTGTGAGCATATCGGATATTATTACTAAGACAAGTTTCTCGAATAGTAATTTTGATTACCTAAAAGATTATCTTGATCAAAGGTTAGACAACAAAACTTTTTCTATAAAATTCATTTCTGTTTATGAAGTTCACCAGATTATTCGTAAAATTGATTCAAATAAAGCTACAGGTCTGGATGGAATAGGCCCAAAAATTTTTAAACAATGTGGAGATACCCTTACTCCAATTATAACATCCGTTATTAATGATAGTATATCTACTGAAATCTATCCAGACGAAATGAAATTAGCGCGAGTCATACCGATATTTAAAACGGGAGATAGAGATGATCAAAATAACTATAGACCAATATCGATTCTACCGACCATATCAAAAATATTTGAACGACACATTGCTACTCAACTTCAATCTTTATCTAAAAGGACCAATATAATAAATCAATCTCAGTCAGGATTTAGAGAGCACCATTCGTGTACATCAGCTTCAATTAAAATGATTAATGCTTGGATCTCAGATGTAGATGATGGAAAATTTGTCGGTACAGTTTTCTTAGACCTCAGAAAAGCATTTGATCTCGTAGATCATCAAATACTTCTTCACAAACTTAAGCTCTGTCATTTTACTGAAGGTACATGTACTCTTATTTATTCATACTTGACAAACAGAAAACAGTTGATCAAAATAGGGGATTTAAAATCGGAGTCACTAGAGGTTAGATCGGGAGTACCTCAGGGATCTATCCTGGGACCTCTGCTCTTCCTAATCTATATAAATGATCTTAGTTTTGTCTGTTCGGATGTAGAAATCGACCTATATGCAGATGACTCAACGATGCACAGGTCAGGTTTTGATAATGCTTCCATTCAATCAAAACTGCAAAAAAGCCTCTCGTATGTATATGAATGGTGTCAGCTTAATAACATGTCTCTTCACCCATCTAAGACAAAATGCATGTTAATTGAACCCAAGACTAAACTCTCGAAAGAAAATAACATAACATTAAATTTAAACGACCAGCCTTTGGAAACTGTACAATCTCAAAAGGTTTTAGGTGTGTATATAGATGATAATTTGAATTGGCATACACAGATTGATTATGTTTGTAAAGGACTAAAGAAGAAAATTGCTCTTTTCAAAAACATAACTTACTACTTAACAAAGGAAATGAGGATTCTTTTTTACAATTCATATGTTTTGCCTATTCTTGACTATTGTTGTGTTATATGGGGTAAAAGTAAAACCGCTTACACAAACAAAGTATCTGCTCTTCAGAGACGACTAGCCAGATTAATTCATAGCAAATCTGTTCAAGCACAAGCACACGAATTATTCAAAGAGTTACACTGGTTACCATTTCCGGTAAGATGTAAATACCATTCTGCCGTTTTAACATATAAAACGTTAAAAAAATGTAGCTCCAAAATATATGACTAATATCATACATGTTTCTAGGAATGATAGTTATACTTTAAGGTCTGAAACAAAAAATGACCTTATCGTCGCGAAAAGACCAAGAACAAATATTTGCAAGGACAGTTTCAGTTTTTATGTAGTCGGCGTTTGGAATGAAATTCCAGTTGAAATACGAAATGAATTGCAATTGCAAACTTTCAAGAAAAAGTTAAAACAATTTTATTTCGATACATATGTTCTCAAAATATAATCATATAATGCTAATAGTTTTCAAGGGTATCTGTCTGATCAAAACGTAATTTACAAACGCTAGTATTTTACCCATTATACAATTTCTTCTCCATTGAGTTTTTTTTCTTTTGCTGAGAGAGAGAGAGAGAGAGAGAGTGTGTGTGAGAGAGAGAGAGAGAATTTAGTCGTAGTTAATTCATTTGTTGTAAGAAGGCCATGTTGAAAATAAGATTTGCTTTATATATATGTCTTAACATGTCACCTCCTATAAATAAAGATATTATTATTATCATTATGAAGAAAACACTTTTTATAAAATCGACCAAAACATTTCATTAATAAATTGGTGGTAGCGGATTTGAAAGTATCTGGTTTGTATTAAATGGAAGTAGTGCAAAATTTCGAACGAAATAAGTGATATTTTAAAACATCGTTTTAATACCATTCAAAAGTTTACCATCTCTTTCATTCAGTTTTAGTCAGAAATCATTTCAAAATCATTCACCTTGTCAATTTAATGATGTTTTTACAGTACCTGAACGAGTTTTGAAATAAAAATCTCGTGAATATTCTTTCAATATTTTTTGTTGATTTAGTCTTATGAAAGATGAGTTGCATGAAAATACAAATCAATCGACAAACGGTGGCTTTTTCGTGAAACACATGATCTGCCGTATAGAGTAAAATAAGTAAATGAGATTTGGTCACGTGAAATACGCCCTTTCGCTGGAGCGGTAATTGGGCGGTGTTCAAATTGTTCTCCGAAATATTGCGGGTCATAAATATGCAAGTTAGGCCTATATTTAGATCATCGCGTCATAATTTTTTGCATTACCGTAGTTGAATGACAAATTCAAGATTATGTTTGAGAATAAAAGTCTAGTTTTTGTGTACATAGTCGTCTAAGATCATTGCTTTGTGTTTCGCAAATGTTCACGAACACAGACGGGGGCTTTGAAGTATTCGTGTGATCTCAAATTTGTGACTCACCACACGAAAACCGATTTTATTGGAACTTATTGATACTCCGGCTCATTGGCCGTTTTGTTATCTTGCTCGACTCTTACATTGCAATCAGGGGCCCGCTTACGACAAAATTAATCGTAAGTCAAACTAACAAATCGTATCTGGTGATTTTTAATGCCAGATTCTGCCTTGCAATGTCTCATTGAAATCGTCTTTAAGAGACGATTTCAAAGAGATAATGTATGGTGGAATTCCACAATCAGTTACTACTGTAAAAGCAAATTTAAATTTTGACTTAAATATTGACGCAAAATATGACCGTAAGATGTTTATTAAAACGGACCGCAGATGGTTGCGGAATCGAGCCCAAACGGAGGCAGGATAGTTGATAGAGTCCCATTCAGCCCCGCTGTAAAAGTGGCCAGCGTCGGTTACAATCTGTTGCCTCTGTCTATAGGCATGATAAGATTTGAAATGAGTTAGCACCACGAGGGTAATACATGTAATCCTTAGAACATGTATTATGTTATCCGCAAATAAAGAAAATAATTCGAAATTATTCATACATTTAGAGAGTAGGAATAGCGACTATTTCATATTCAGGAATCACCCCTGGGTTTGGGATACGAAAGCGCTCGCCGCGAACAGTTTTTTTTTTTATGGCAAGCAGTCTATCTTGAACGCTAGGCAAACATGTCTAAAGGTGACCGGTTGCTAGGCAACAAAAGTGACTCGACTGAAAGCCCAATCTCCCAAATACCATCAGATATCTTTTTATATATTCATTTAATAAAGTTAAGTATGTTTTTATTCATAGACCCCGCCCTTCAGATGATTGAATGACCAAACAAAACGAAAATCAAGAGACCTTCATGAAAATCGATAATGATCTACTTATCCGCCATTTTTTTTGTATGCTAGTTACTTCGTGACGCTTCAAGCTAATTGTCGAAAGCGCCTCTAGAAAGCACCCCGTTCAGGATAGGAAAGCGCTTACTAACGTTCGCCAGCGCTTTGCTGTCCTGATTGCAAGGCAGGTAACGGTTAACTGTTTTGAAATCGTGTCAAATCGAAAGTATCAAATATCTTTGAAAGGCAATAGTAATCTAGAACACTAGATCACAAGATGATTTCTTGGGTACATACATGTAACTGAGAACAAAATGAGATATATAGATTTCAAGATAAAATTTCTAGAATACAAAAACTAGAAGATGAAAGTAGGATGTTAGGACAGAGTTCAAAAATGGAGACACGATGGTACAGTAATAGGAAGAAGTAATGAAAAAAATATATCAAAGCACTGATAGTACTTACGGCCCTTTAATAAAAAAAAACACATACTTTTCCATTTGTGTGTCTTCGTGGACCAATCAGATACTTTAAAATCTACCACAGCCAATACAATCCATCGATTTGAGTAGCATGTTGATCGTCTTGAACGATTTCCAAATGATATCTTATGATTTCGGAGCATTTTTTGATCGATTTGAGTGAGTGTTTGGAATCAATGAACGGAGCGCTGAGTGAATGATTAAGAATGATCTTGATCAGAATGTGTGTCAGTTTCACGATGGTTTAACTGTAATACCGATCAGAACGCTGAAGTGTCACGAAGGGTTTACGATCATCATTTAACCATCGTTTAAGGTAGATCTAGTCCACAACTAATTAAACAAAAATTGAAATCGGCGTAATTCCTGTTTTCTCGGCAGTTATCATTTTCCTTCAAGACTGCTGGAGGAAGGAAGTGGGAAACGTACAAATTATTGTATTAATGTATATGCCATTGCAGTGCAGTATCGTTAGTGCCAATACATTGTAAAGACACAGTGCCGGATCCAGAGGGGGTTCGAGGGGTTCGAACGACCCCGTCTCTATCCAAATTACTTCATTGTAGTGGATAAGTTCAATCAAAATTTTGAAAAGCAAGAAAACGACCCCGTTTTCGTTGGGTTCGAATCATAGTTACTTGAAACTCTTTAAATTAAAAAAAAAACTTACTGAATTATAGCGATTAGTCCCACAGTATCCCTATCTATATAGATAGGGATACTATGGGACTAATTCCTAGAAAACTAGGCCACATCGAAACCCCTTTATAGAAACCCTGGATCCGCTGCTGAGACACTTTAGACATTTCAGCACTGCTAAGACGATGACGCAAAACTATTTTTAACGATATATTCAGAAGCTTTCCGATATCCAACCTATTTCAACGGGGCGCACTTCATTAGGGATGCACTACTACTTAAATAATGTAACAGAGGGCCAACTTATTTCTCGCCCGCTTTCGGGTCGGGTGTAGACTGGTCTCACTGTCGAATATCAGAATAGCCTGTTCTAGGCTATTCTGATAGTCGATATGTGGACCAGTCTAGAGCTGGTGGCCCGCTTTTTTAGAGACACTCTGATATTGCGGTCAACAGTACCCGCCCGAGGTCAGAAATAAGTTGGCCCTTAGAAAAAATCGGATGTACTCAATTTTGTATTCCGCAGTTTTCTCAATTCCTTCGTAAGTGACTGTATTGTACTGAAACGGAAGGCATGATTTAAGTGAACCTGCTGTTGTATGATTTATCGTTATTACACCATTGCCAAAATATTCTGCTTATCTTAATGTTGTTTGTTTGGTTTAACCTTGAAAGATAGATTGATGTGAATCAGCGAATATCTCTGGCGTTAGTTTCGAATTATAACCATCATTATCCAGTAACTGTCTGTAAACGAATATCTTACACAATTATTACCACATGATGATTAATGAAAAATGAAACTTAGAAAGAAACCATGCATTTAATTGTATCAAGCACGTACGTGTATAAAAGCATATAATACACCTAAAATAGTACATTAGCAAAGAAGAAGCATTGGTCAATTAAAGACCGTATCGCTCCCAGTTCATAAGTTTAAAGTCGATTAATAACCCAATGATTTTCGTAAAGATGTTTGTCGATGTTATACTTGGCATGAAATTGACTCAATGAGTGTGGGCCTAAACTTTTAGCCCGTTGTCTGAGAGTATAGTATCGAAAGATCTAGGGGCATTAACCCAGTCTAATATGGACCGACATCTAAACCAAATACTGAATCAAAACTTTCGAATTTTCGGAAAGGATTAGTTTCCGAATCTAGTTTGCTTCAACGCCATACCTTTCGTATTCGGATACGAGTTTTCGCTAAAATATTCTTATTTTGAGGATCAAGTTTTTTTCTGTCCATATATAATATAAATGTTTAAAAGAAGTCATTTTCAAAAAAAAAAAAAAAAAAATTAAATAGATAAATAAATGAATAATAATCTTATACATACAACCGTTCCTTATAAGATACTGCATTTGAAATTAATTTTTTGGTTGATATTGAAATTTCTGCCAAGTCACTTTTCGAGGCTATTGCTAGCGTAGTGTCAAATATTTGTGACATCACCATTACGATATAAGTGGGTTGACAGAATTAAATTAGGATGTCTTGGAACTATTGGCGATCCGATCACATATCATGATATGTTGCAATATGTTTGAAGGTAAAGGAAGTGGAAGCCCATGTTTGAATCTCTGGCGCGCTTTTAAGAAACAATCCTGCACTTTCCACATTTGTGTCATTTTTTAATTAAAGGAACAGGATAGCCGTTTTTATTTTAATCATCGTGTAAGGTAGATAAATCCTTGATTTATTAAACACCTTAAACTCTACATTTTCTTTCGTAGCCCAATGATCGTGAAATTATTTTTTGTTCCCTCAATATAACAATAAGCCTATCGATCTTACAGTGAAAAAAAAAAAAAAAAAAAAAAAAAAAAAAGAGAGAGATAAAATAATCCATGTATCGCTTTTCTTTTTTCGTTTACCCATTTTCGCAAATATGTACATACGTAATATTGTCTTTTAATTAATCGTCACTTCAATCCTCCTCTGCGAAGCCCTTGAGGTGTCGCCCACCTTGTATAAACTTTAGGAAATTCATTAAACAACATCGTGAAATTGACAAACACACGATCAAAACCATTCTAAACCGCTTGCTCAGTGCTCGTTTAATGCATTCCTTACAAATCGTTCAAACCGTTCTGCAACCGTTAAAAACCGCCCCTAAATTGTTCTAAACGACCAAACAAATTAGTTCAAATTGATCAAAAAATTTTATTTTCGCCTAAATGCTCATACCTATTTAGACTTTTTAAAGTTCATAGATTTAGGAAAATGATGGTAATAAAAGAAAATCTTAATTTTGCGGAATGTTAGTATTTCCCTTAAAAATTATTCAAAAACACGCCAATTACACCAATTCAATTTTATTCAGAAATCATTAAAAAAATGTTCACATGGTTAATTTAATATTTTTCTTAACTGCGGAATGTGTAGTAAAGAAGATCGTAAAATTGAAAAGATGAATGATTTTGGAATGAAATTTAATGAGTGGGTGTAGCGTGCTTTGAGTGAAATTCGAGGGAGGTAATAATTATCGCTAATTTTGTTCAAGATGAACAAAATTAGCGATTTTTATTACCTCCTTTTAATAAGATATGCTTATAGATTCTATAAATAGCTTTTCTAACCTTTTACTTCATCACACGCTTGAAAAATACAATTATGTCAATGATTTTATCCAACGATATTTTTTAATGTAGTCGTTGATCAGGTCATTTTTAGTGATTTTGGAGCATTTTTGAGTAGTAAGAGTGAGTGATTGAAATGAATGAATGGAGTGCTGAGTGAGCGATTTAGAATGGTTTTGGTCGGAATGACACTCAATTTCTCGTTGTAATTGACTCTACTTACCTGATGATAAACTTAATTGCACGAATTCATCAGGGGTGTCTCTTTGTAAATCACGAATACATACAGATGATACAGTTAGTCACATCGTGAAATTGGCACTCACCTCGAACAAAACTAATCTGGACCCCTCGCTCAGCGCTCCATTCAATACAATCTAAACACTCACTCAAGTCACCCAAAAACGTTCCGAAATCGTTGCGAAAACGCCTAAAAATCGTCCAACACGATCACCATTTCATTCCAATCGATCAATTCATTACATAATTTAATAACTTGTGCTTTGATGAATTTGAAATTTCCGAGTTGGTTCATGAAGACAAATAAAAATGAGTAAAAAAATTTGTTCGTCCCGAACAAAATTAGCTATTTTAGATAACAGCGCTTTAATTCCACTCAAAACTCACTCGTTGCACTCATTGGTTTTCATTCAAAACTCATTCCAAAATAATGCACTGTGTAAAATTCACGATGTTATAAACTGTGAAGACAATGTGTAGGTTGTCGCAACGTGTCCTCAATATGCTTTTGATCTAATTTTGACTCAATTTGCTTCAAGATAGATACAATTTTGTGAACTTTAATTTGTCGTCTGCATTCTCTACAATCTAAATTCTGTGATCCGATGAAGGGTTAATCGTATTTTTTTTATGTTTTTCAGACGAAAGATGAGACTATCGCTGTCCTTCTACACATTCCTAATATTTAACTTTAGACTGTGTTTTTCCAATATGGCGGAATTTTATCACAGCACTAAAAATGGCGACAACCGCAACTTTCAGCGAGAACTGGAATACATGAAGCAATTACAGAAAATAAAACAACAAATCATGCTGCGATTGAACATATCGTCAACGACAACGCCGAAACCGGAACCGGAAGCAGTATCACGTGACTACGAATACAGCGGAGCTGATATCTTAAGTTATTCGGAACCTGCTGGTAGTTATTTTTGCTTTTTAATAAATGATAGATTTATTTTGTCTCAACTTGATTTGTTTCCAACTGCGTTAAAAACTGTTTAAATAACTGCTTTGATCTATTGTACATTCGTATATCGATCTGGTTCTTAAAAAAAAATCAAAGAAAATAAATAGGAAAACCCAATACTTGTTAGATGTTAATATGTAGCTGGACTGTTTGGGAGATAACTAGGGATATCGGGATAATTTTGATACATGTATTGATAAAAACGTTCACTTAGAACTTGGAATAAATATTATCGAGATGGGGGTGAACTCTATGGGTTTTTTGTACAACTTGTACCTTTAAAAAAACCCCCAAAACTATCCAGCATGTAACAGTCGAGCAAATTCAACCGTATGCTGTGGTATTGTTTTCTATATCGTATCAAAGAAGGGCAGTTTTTAAATACCCTTTTCTGAATTCAAGATGGATAAACTCTAAGGGAATGTTTAAAAGTTGTTATCAACAGTGCGCACTATCGCTTGTAAAGTGGGTCATGTCTTTTTCAGCATTACTCAAGCGTTTTAAGAACAAGCAAGTCAAATTTATTATGATATTGTTATCATTTATAATAAAGACTAATCGAGAACGCATTTCGTTATAAACATTTAGTCGCCACATGGGCATCTCAAGTATTATTTATGAAAGTTTTATGAAAAACCGCGCAAAAAACACCATAAGATATAGTATATGATGTAAGAAATTTTACCTTTAAACGAAAAATGTAGGCTACGACAAAGTGCAGCACCCGTCGTACATGTAAATTTAAACCTGCCCTGCGTTCAGGATCACCAAACGATGCAAACAGTTTTCCAATTGAACCCCGCTTCGCACGCAAGCGCACGTGCAAAGCGGGTTCAAGTGGAAGACTGTTTGCACCGTTTGGTGATCCTGAACGCAGGGCTGGCTTATCTTGTGGTACTTTTTTTAAAATTTAAACCAGGCTTATCTTATGGTTCTTTTTTTTTAAACTCAAAGTACGAGTGTATAGATGCACAATTTTGCGTGAGTCAATTACATCTATACAGGAATAGCATTTTTCTTAATACTGACTTGGAACGGTGCACCTACATCACTCCTCACACATGGTTACATAGTTAAATTGACTCTAATCTTGAATCAAAACCATTCTAAACCGCTCATTCATTGCTCCATTCATTCATTCCAAATACTAACTCAAATCGATCAGAAATGGTAAAAAAATCATTTGAAACATTCTGAAATCGTTCAATACGACGAACTTTTTGTTTATATCGATCAAATCATTCTACGATTTTATTGACGGGTGAGTTTTTTAAAGAATCTGATTGGTCCACTAAGACACACAAAAAGAAAAGTACGTATTTCTTTTAAAGGGAGATAATCAATATAGCTAATTTTGTTCATCTTGAACAAAATTAGCGATATTGGATTACCTCTATTTTATTTCACGCAAAACTCGTTCCACACACTCATTCAATTTCATTCCAAAATCATTCTAAAATCATTCATCTTTTCATTTTCACGATGTTGTTAACTGTGATCTTTCTTTGATTAAAAATAATGTTACATGTTATATTTTCAGATAACTTTACCGACGAAAATATAGTTCAATTTAGAGTTGGTAACATGACGTCCACTGGGCCTCGTGTTTATGTAAATAGCGCCAATCTCGTGGTAAGGGTAAAATACAAGCGACGGAAAAAGAAGGCTAATAACGCACAGAGATCAAAGAGAAACATTCCGAAAGAAAACGACAGAAGTAAAAAGAAAGGAAGAAAGTTTAAACCAGTGAACCTTCAACTATATACTGTGAATCAAAATGGCGAACCAGACGAAGTGATCACTTCAATATCGTCTTCATTAAAGAAAACAAAATGGCTGAAATTAAGTGTTCCGCGAAAAGTAGTGCAGCACGCGATTGATTCAAAGAAACATACTTTACAAGTTTACATAACCTGCAAAGGATGTGGTAAAAGGGCAAAAGTTATTCTAGTGCACAAGAACCGGAAGCGGAAACGACGGCGGAACAAACCAAAACGAGACTTGAAACTCCACAAACGACGGCCATATTTATTAATGCATGTAATGCAAATGAAAACTAAAACATAAATTTAAAACTTCATTATTTAAGGTATTGGAAGTGAAATGCGATATCTAAAATCCACGCAATGTCGATATTGCACAGGTAATGCGTTGCATTTTGGTTTATCAAAAACCTTTGCATTTCTTGATATTATTAAGGTTCATGTAAAGAGTTTTTGAACAAATTTTTATGCTGCTTCATTTAACAAAAAAGACAGTTTTCCCAGCTAAACAATATATCAAATTGAACCTGTAGATGAGCACAAGCGGTTGCACAACATTAGAGGCCCCATCTCATTACAGAATAGCCAAACCATCGTGGAAAAGGGATATTTTGTTCAAAACCAACAACTTCATTACCGCTTGATAAACTTTGCCTGTATTTGAATAGTATGTAGACAAATGAACCTTCTAGGTAGTACTATAACCTTATATATAAAACTCGGTTTCAAAAGGATTTTTTGAAACAATCAATTTTCATTTATCTTGTTAACAAACATGTCGAACCAGTTTCGTCTATTTTTAAATAATTGATAGGTTTGGTGCAACATCACACCATAATATTGTAAAATATTTTCTGAGATTTGTTTCAAATCAAAGTTTTTCAAGTCAATGATTTTTATCAAAGAATTATATATTCATCATTTTGTGAAATAAATATTGGCATAGTGCGAAACAACCCTACAGGTTTACATACTATAAATGTCCATTTATGTTGTGATAGCAAACCATACCTTACAAAGATCTACATATCTACAAAATTACAATGACATATATGACATATGTGTTTATAGAATAAGTCAAAATACATTGCTAGCATAACTACGTTTTGAGTCCTAGTTTTATACCAACAGTTGTAGTAGTACCTGGATAGTACTGTAGACTGTTTTTTGTTAAAATATGAGCCAATTTTATCCACCCGTCATGCAGCTGCTTGTTCTGCACAAAATGACACTTTACCTCAATGTTTTGGCTATACTGAAAAAGCTATGGCAGTTTTATGTTGCTTAACTGATTGTGCTCATAAATAGTATCATTTTGATATATAATATTCCGAGACATACTGCTTTTTCTTGGCAAATGAAGTGACCTTAATAGTGGGCCATAAACACTTTACATGAACCTTAACGGCTTAGTATTTTTAAGTCATTTTCACTCAGACATTAAAAGGGTTTCCAAAGAGATTTTCGAATGAGTAGTCATGAAAATCAAATTTATTTAACGAGCCATTTATAAACACATATAAAAAGAAGGTTTATGACGAGTTTTTTTTCTGTTTTTGATGACAATTTCGATAAATTTGGTATTTCACGAAAACAGATTGGATATTCTATACGATCTAAGCTCATCTGCAAAAATTTTCACGAGTTGTACCCGCGACGTAGGTCATATTATAAAAAAAGTTAAGACGTTCTCCTAAAAATTTCTATATGAGGCCGAATTCAAATAATTGCATTTCAACTTCTCTCTCATATTTTCAGTTTGACAATGTTTCATCATTATGTCGCATTATTCGATCTTATCTTCGAAAAAGTTGTGTTTGAATGCAAATAGAATATCTATACATAATTTAGGGAAGCCTTACGCTTAAAAATGTATTGGTATCAATGTGATGTTATATTTTTTTTGTCAGCAAGATTGTTATGAATTGTTAGAATTTATCATAAAGTATTAACATTGTTACATTTGGTCATTAAATTTGATATCAGCCGATTTCGTTTATCTGTTCTTCCATAAAGGATCTAGGCATTGTTATTTTGTTAAATGCCTCTCAGCTAGATATACAGTGAATATATATGGTTTAAACCTATTTATTTAACATCGATTGGGAAACAAGTTCTTACAACTCAGATAAATATCTCTTGATTCTGCTGGAAATTCACCAGTACTCGCGCCGAATGTGTGGGCCAATGAAAGAACCAAAATCGATAGCCGCTCCCGGAAATCGAACTCAGGACCTTTGGATCAAGATGCTGACGATATACCTCTAAACCACGGACACCACATATGCATGAATATATATCGAGTATATAATATTTATAATATAATAAATTTCGAAAACTACATCATGCGAAGACTCGAACTCTTCCGTTCCCGACACTTCTTCTTCTACTCTCTTGTTAGTTCGTACTGCACTAACTCGATTGCGCGATTACTCGATCGCTCGAGCAATAATCTCAGTCCAATGGTCAAATTTTACTACATCCCCACGAACACAGGGTTTCATACAATTAATGACATCGCGAAATTGACAACGTGAGTGATTTTTGAATGATTTTGAAGTGACATTGAATGGACGGAGAGAGCGAACCTTGAGTGACATTTAAGAGAGATATTCCAATATCGCTAAATTTGTTCAGGATAGGGATATTCATTACCTCCCTTTGATAAAATTTAAATACAAGATCTATAAATAGGTCCCCTATTTCTTCCAAATGCAATCAGACGCTTACAATTTCAATTTTGAAAGAGAAACCACGATCTATTTCTAGCTTGATTAATTTTGAATGTAGTTTTAATCTTATCTTTTTAGTCATTTTGAGTTTTTGAATGGTTTCAGTGATTATTTTGAAATGAACGAACGAAAGAATGAATGAATGAATGAATGGTTTTGATTGAGTTGAGGTTTATGTCGGTCCTGTTTGTTTTCGAGGGAACACGAGACCACGATACTTAGAGAGATGCAAGCGCTGAAAAATGATTGCATGATAAATAGAATAACATGTAAGTGTCTTAAAATATCAATGTTATCTGGTCTCGGCTGCGAGAAATTATCATGACTCGGCAAAGTCTCGTCCTGATAAATTCTCACAACCTTAACCAGATAACATTGATATTTTAAGACGCTTACCTGTTATTCCTATATGCCCACATTGTCGTAATAAGGCTGTACACGTGTTTATCCTTTTCACAATGAAACACACAGGAACTATTTCAAAAACAATCTTAGCTGAAAACATTCTATGATATTATTATTATGTAGAAATTAACACCTTGTTGACATCTACCTATTTAATTGTTGTGATGTGATATGGGAGAAAGAGACTTAAGGACAATCATGGTCGTCTTATGAGATCAAATGGCCGAAATGGCCGAAGGCCAGAATATCTAAGCGATGGCGTGTTCATGGTCCATACGTCCGTAAACTTTTTTCGTCGTAACTCAAAAGAGTCCAGTTTTCATCCGATATGTACAAAATGATTTTACTTACATAAGGATCAGTACTTTTGAAAACGGTTCAGATCCATCAAATGCCTAGGAAAAGGGGACAGGGGGCTTATGAATATTTTATTTAAATATGCTGGTTGTCGCAAAAGAGTTGATGGTTTTAAACCGGTTTACTTTAGTTTAAAGTTTTTAATTTTGCTTTAAATTTTCGATTTCTTTTCTGCAAGGCATTTTACGTCGGAAAAATTAGAGGCTTACTTTAATAAAACTCCTTTTACACGTGTCAAAATGAAAACACTTTGATTTCGAGAACTTCTTATTCCTAAATATGAGTGGGGTTCACTAAGTTTTCAAACAACACGTTGTCTGGACTTTAATTTATTTGTCTTCAATATGAAGAAAGATTTTTTAACGTGAAAGGTATTTTATATTAATCATCACCCTTTCTGTATGAATGAGGCGTTTTTAATTGACGTCACTTTATTTTACGATAGGTCCTTTATGTCAGCGTTCTCGAGTTTGTTTATGCGTGTACGGGTTCCTTTCATTTGGAACATCGCTCTTACTTTTCCGTTAACTGGAAAATACCTCGGACGCAAGTGTAGTACATTTTGGTCATTTTTCTTAAATACGCTTGAAAAATAGTATATTCCTTTTATGTTTTCCAATGGTCTGTTGAAATAATTTAAATAGCATGTTATAATTTGAAAGCAAAACGCAGTTTTGTTTTCAAATTATAATACGCCCAATGTTAACCTTAGGTTAATTTTGTTATTCGCCACGTCATCCTCAGTTATGTTTGTGACGTCATATAAACCCACGTGTGATATGACACGCTTTCATAGATGCGCCCTTATTTATCCGGAGGTCTATTCCGTAGAATCGCCGAGGGTTGCCGAGTTGGTTCCTTTATGCGTAAAAGGCTTTTGATCCAGATGATACACTTCATTAAGATGCTTGAATTAGGTGTTTGGTTAAATAAATTATATTGAAAAAGTGGTCATTGAATACCGAATTTATTAAAAGAGTCATCTATAAACAGATAAAAAACGAGTTTAATAAATTCGGTATTTGATGAGCACAAATTTGAAAATCTATTTGTAAAATGATCTTTGGTAATAAAACGAGAAAATAACAATATTCATCGATTCATGTTTTTCCGCGAAACATATAACGCCATTTGCAAAATGACGTCGGCTTTTTCTTCGTTCTTAGCGCATTTGCTTAGTCATTCCACTAGTCTCAAATATCAAAAATATTCAACGGGGTTATATCACCCCGGCGACGTAGTTCATATTATAAACGGTGATTATAGCCGCTTAAAAGTAAAATAAGTTATATCACGGCGGCAGGTAACAATGATATATCTGGTATTTCTTACACCAGTTCCACCATTACATCCTTTCCTAGCCTCAAGCTGCTACCCCTCATTAGTCTACGATTATCAACCCATTTTTGGACCAACAATAGTCGAAAAGGATGAGTGCCGCCGTCGGGAATCGAACCTAGGACCTTTTGGATGATAGTCCGACACGCTACCAATGCGATATGAACCGTGTATCTGTACAGAACATCTTGACCTATGAGTTTATACATCAGCCCCAAATCCTCTAGCTATGTAAACATGCATAGTTAAGAAATATAACAGAAAACAATATAATTAGTGAGATGCATGTAAAACATAGTTGCAATAATTAACTTGTATCTGTTCAATGTCAAATGCTGAACATATGCACAAGCAAGTGCACAAAATCAATTAAAAACGCCCTCGTATTGGCATTGAAGTTCTATAAACATTCGTGACTAGTCATAAGCAAAGGGACCATCTGAATAGGGTTTGACACTAAAAGGGGAGCCCAGGGCCTCGATTTACTAAACTTCTTACGAGAAAATGAATCGCAAGTCAAAATAAAAAAAGAAATCGTACAGTTAAAAACATCGTGAAATTGACATGGTGAATGATTTTAGAATGATTTAGGAATGAAATTGAATGAGTGTGTGGAGCGACTTTTGAGTGAATTTAATGGGAGGTAATCAAGTATTGCAAATTTTGTTCAGGATGAACAAAATTAGCAATATTGATTACCTCCCTTTTAATAAAATATGCACACAAGCTCATTAGATAGCTCCCTATTTCTTCAAGAACCTATCAGACGCGTACAATTTCAATTAAATAAGTGAAATCCCGATTCTTTTCCCTAGCTATCATTAATTTGAACGACGTTGTTATTATATATTTTTCAGTGAGTTTGGAGCGTTTTTGACCGATTTGAGAGAGTGTTTGGAATGAGTGAATGGAACGCTGAGTGAATGATTTAGAATGATTTTGATCGGAATGATTGTCAATTTCACGATGTTATTAACTGTACCTGGTGTTTTCATTTATTGTTCGATTCTATCTTGTAATACGTTATTGGAATTGTCTTTAGAAAACGATTACAATGAGATCACGCATGGTGGAGTCCCATATTTAGTTACTTTTGTAGAAACAACTTAAATGTTTGACTAACGTAAAAATGATCATTAGATGTTTAGTGAAACAGGCACATAGGGATCAAAGATTCCTTTATTATCTAATTATCAGTTGGGACTACCTCTCTTTGCGAGAAAGGAGTCCAATGGACGCCTGGGATCACATGAGAATATTTGGAAATAACAAATGGGCAGTTTCTTTTTCAACCATTTTCAAAACTAGCTCTTTACACAACAAAAGGTTGTAGATTTTCTTTTCTTGCATTTGTTAGTCTTTTGAAAGACAGTCCTCTTCTTTGGAGTTAGACAAAAAAATGTGATAAGAAGAAAATTCTTGTAAAAAGCAAATTTCTTCTTTTGCAATATTTTCTACAGTAATCAAAACTGGGGCTCCTTACCTTGAGCTTGGACTCTTTTTTATTACATAAGTTGGGAGTCCAATGAACTCCTTATTACCAGAAGCTAGTGTCGATCCCTGCTGGATAGTGCGTGAAAAAGCTTAGGCAGACTGAACATGATATGAGTGAATCACATCGTGAAACACTCATCTAGACCAAAACCATAAAAAATCAATCACTCGGCGCTCCTACATGTATCATTCATTCCAAACAGTCGCTCCGATTACTTAAAAACGCTGTAAAATCGTCTGACTGATAATATACATAAGTAGTAATAGACGACACTCTGGCACCCTGGTGCCAGAGTGTCGTCCAGATTTTGGGTAGGCTATTTGTGCATTTGGACTTAGTCTTTTTCACAGAAATGCGAACTTAGGCTTGTGGGGAATATGAGTGTGGACTTAGTCTTTTGTACGAAACACGTGAACTTAGGCTTGTGGGGAATATGTGTGTGGACTTAGTCTGTTTAGGAGAAATGCGGGTTGGTTTGTGAATAATGTGCATGTGGACTTAGTCCTTATCTTACCGTCCAAAGACGGAAAGATAGGGACTTGTTATAGGGGTTTTGTCTTTGAAATAAGTGGTTGAATGTATTGTGAAAGTGAGGAATGCAAAAGGACTTTGACAATTTGCGAAAGAGAATGAGTTCTCTCTTGGTGTCGGGTGGTCCGGGTGGAAAGAGAAAATGTTACAGTTGTATCCAGGCATGTCTTCCTTTCATGTGAACGATAGGAATATGTACCCTGATCTTTCAAAGTTCATGCCACCAACTGAATGTAGTGAATGGAAAAGGGGATGGTACAATTATATCAAAGTTTAACTTCTTTTCATTGAAACGATGTTGAACATTGGAGAAATCAAAAGGTCCTTTTAAGGACCATCCAATTGTCTTGACAGTTTTTAACTTTTCTGCAAATTGGGGTGGATGGTGAAAAATTAAAAAGGAGACAATGTTTTTTTAAAAAATTTATTCAAATACAAAATAAATGAAACATGAATGAAACATGAAATGGTAATATGACAAACAATCATTATTTAATTCAAGAACAAAAATGGCTATGTACATTAAAATGTCTCTACTATAGAATGTCTTTAAAATGTCTGTTAGTTTAAGTTCCTTAGTTTTGCTTCCTCTTCTTCTTTGGAATGCCAGATTCAGTCTTTGTCTTTCTCTTTCTTGACTTCTTTGTTTCGTCAAGCACTAGTTAAGGACAAATGTCTTTCTCCGGGTGATTGCTGGTCTTACAGAAGAAACAGTTTTGATTCTCCTCGTCCATGATGACAGTGTCCGATATGTTTTCTTTTTGATTTGATATATCTTCACTACCCACTTTTTCCTGAGAACAGATTTTCTCAGTCTGACTCTCTGTTTCGTTTTTCACATTGTCAATAGCATGAACTGCAATTTTCTGAGTGTCATTTACCTTGTGGTTATCAATGTCCTGTTGAACATGAGAAGTTTGAGTTTCCACTGAACATTTGTTTTTTAGTTTATTTGTTGGTCCGAACTTCTGCACAGTGTTTTTTCTATCAACCCTTAAACAGTATCGGTGGTGTTCATTACAGTGTAATAGGAATGCACCAACGTATTCCATATTGTCCAGATCTGGTGTTCGATCGTTTCTTCTTGAGATCATGATGTCGTGGGTTATTGGATTCACAAATACGAAAGCATGGTAAGACTCCTTTCTCGTCTTCTCATGAAAATCTTTCGCAAAGTGACCCTTCTCGTGACAGATGAAACAAAATTCAGGTCTTTTCATCCCCGGAGCATATATCTCATCTATGGTAAGTGTATCAAATACATTCTGTAGTCTAATGAGTCAAACAAAGCAAGTGAGTCGGAAAAAGATGTTCCGATGCAAGATGATACTGATTCATCTGCTGATAAATTTTGGATACCGAAAAAGAAAAAGGTGAAACCTATTGAATCGGATGATGAAGAAGAAGAAAAATCGCCTAGATCTATGATAGAAAATTACAAGCTGTCTAAAGTAATGAATAAGAAGTCCAGGTTACTTAGAACTGACTCACATGTTGTGTTGGTGACATTTAAAGAATTTGATGATTTTTTACCTCAACAACTTGGAACTTTGTTTGATGATATTACAACCCAACTGAGCGAGACACTTGATACTGAACCAGATGTCAAAATCAGAGTTACCATCAACCATCCTGCTTTAGATATGGGGATACATATACCTTTCATGGATGTTCGTGATTTAAATGGTGCAATATTCTTAAGTGAGATTGAAAAAGTCATGCAGTCAAATACTGAATTAAAGGTAGATGATGGTGAAATGAAATTAGATGTTACGCACACACGATTACCAAGTGGCGGAGCCGAAAGAAAAGTAGTTGAACTTGATACGAAAGTATTTGCAAAGAAGAAACAATCAATTGTTGAAATTAAAAATGCAGAAGATAGTATGTGTTTTGCAAGGACAGTTGTCATTGGAAAACATTATTTAAACAGAGACGATAGTGATGAATGGAAAAGAAAATGGCACCTTATTAGACAATCAAACAAGACGATGCAAAAGGATGAAGCTGAATATTTACTGAGGGAAGTAGGAATTTCTCCTAACAAGCCATGCGGAGTTGACGAGTACAAGATCATTCAGACCTATTTGTACGAGCAAAACTATGTGATCAAAGTCCATCAACAACATTCTAAAGTGGAAATGACATTTCAACATCCAGTAGTGTACCAGGATAGTAGAGTGATACATTTGTATTTATGGCTTTATCACAAGTATGACAGGGTTTCTATCCTGTGGTTATTATTGTGAATTTTGTGATGATGTTGGATATGATCATAGAGAGTCGCATTACTGTGAGTACATTTGTTCAGCTTGTTTCACATCCCCACGTTGTGATATCTACAACATAGAATTTTACTGTCATGGTTGTAAAAGAAAGGTTTTTGGTCAAGCATGTTTTGATAATCATAGAAGAATTGAAGGTAAAAAGAAGAAATCCATTTGTAATCTGGTAAAATTTTGCAGTAAATGCAAGCAACAATACAATGTTAGTAGAAATAGACATGTTTGCAAAGGTATGAAAAGGTGTCGTTACTGCAAAAAGGTTACTAATTCTGATCATCGTTGTCATATTCAGCCTTACGAAAGTAAGATACAGAAAGGCGACAATGGTGATAGAGCATTAAAAAAAGAAAAAAAGTCTTGCAAGAATGGTCAAAGTGATGATGATGTGGATGATGATAGTGTAGGTGATATAAAGAATAAACCATTGTTTATTTTCTATGATTTTGAATGCAAGCAAGATACTGGTCTACATATTCCAAATTATTGCATAGCACAGAGAGCTTGTGGTAATTGCATAGATAAGTCACTTGATTATCACTGTTCAACATGCAGTGAGTTTGCCGAAGGAAGGGAGGTTATATTTCAAGATGATAGCACTCTGAATGATTTTTGTAAATGGCTTTTCTCTAAGCAGCACAAGGGTATGACTGCTATAGCTCACAATGCGAAAGGATACGATGCCCAATTTATCTTGAATGAAATAATAAGAATTGGGAATCAACCCCCATCTCTGATCATGAATGGTAACAGTATCATGAAATTGGAGTTGAATGGAGTTCGTTTGATCGACTCCTATAACTTCATGAACTTTCGTCTTGGTAAATTCCCTGATACGTTTGGTCTGGAAGAAACGAAAAAGGGGTTCTTTCCTCATCTTGCCAACACTGATCAGTTTTGGGACTATGATGGTCCATATCTTGATACCTCTTATTACATGTGTGACTCTATGTCCCCAGAATTAAGAAAAGAGTTCATGAAATGGTATAATGAAAAGGTTACAAACAAAGAAATTTTCATTTTTCAAAAAGAAATGGAGTCATACTGTCGTTCAGATGTTGTTATCCTTAGAAGGGGGTGTGGTCATTTCAGGAAAGTATTTATTGAGTACGGAGGTATTGATCCATTACTGGAAGCTATAACAATAGCTGATGCATGTAACAAGGTCTGGAGAAGTAGATATTTGCCTAAAGGTCAAATTGCAATTATTTCAAGTAAGGACTCCTCCAGGCGTCGTTTCTCTATGAAAGCCATTCGTTGACTCCAAAGTATTGCAAATGAAAAGGGCATCTTTATCCAGCATGCCCGGAATTTGGGGGGATTTGAGATCAAGTCTTTATCTGTTGATGGATTTCATGCAGAAACCAACACAGTGTACGAATTTCTTGGTGATCTATGGCACGGTTGTCCAGCCTGCTACCCAAACCGTTTACAAACCAACCCAATTAATGGTTTTACAATGCAAACTTTGTATAACGATACAATGGCCCGTCTACAATATCTAAAGAGATTAGGGTATAAAGTTGAATACATTTGGGAACATGAGTTCGATGCAAGAGTTAAAAAAGACAAAGATTATCGTGAAGTGATCAATGGTTTATTCCCATACTCTGACCCAATAGGTCCAAGGGACGGACTTTATGGCGGGCGTTGTAATGCAGTCAAGATTGCTCATGAGATAGATGAATCTAGTGAGAAAGAAATTAAGTACATTTACATTTGTTCTTTGTATCCTTATGTATGCAAGTATAAATCCTACCCTGTTGGTTACCCAAAAGTCCTGACAAGCGAAAGCATCGACATTCAAACCATTAGGTAATATGAAGGTCTTGTCAAATGTAAGATGTTGCCACCTGATGATTTGCTTCACCCTATTTTACCCGTACATTGTAATAACAAAATGATGTTTCCATTATGTAGAACATGTGCGGAAGAAAGTTCACAGACTTGCTCTCACAATGAAAACGAGAGAGCGTTGATAGGAACATGGGTCACAGTTGAATTATTCAAGGCTTTGGACTGTGGCTACAGATTACTTCATGTCTTTGAAGTTTGGCACTTTGAATCTCTCTCCAATAATTTCTTTAGGGGGTATGTTGACAACTTTTTGAAAATCAAACAAGAAGCCAGTGGTTGTCCTGAATGGTGTAAAACCCAAGCTGACAAAGATACATTTATTCAGGAATATGAATCAGATGAAGGAATCAGTCTGGATCCTACAATGATTAAAAAGAACAAAGGAAGAAGGGCATTTGCAAAGATAATGTTAAATTGTCTATGGGGAAAACTTGCCCAAAGAGAGGTATTGACCCAATCAGAGTATATATCAGAACCATCAAAATACTTTGAACTGATCAATAACCCTGACTACATTATTAAACATGTAGAAATATTCAATGAAGAATGTCCATTCATTCTGGTCAACTACGAATCAAAGCTGGATCATGTTGAGACCCATGGAACAGCCAATGTCATTGTCGGATCATATGTTACGGCCTATGCTAGACTTGAATTATATAGCACCCTAGAAAAACTGAATGATAGAGTGTTGTACTTTGACACTGATAGTTGCATGTACATTCATGACCCACAGTTACGGAATCCACCTATTATCAATAGCAGATTGGGGAAATGGACCGATGAAGAACCCAACTCAAAAATTGTTAAGTTCAGAGGGTTGGGTCCAAAAAACTATGCATATCAATTGGTTACCAAAGATGGTGATATTGAAAGTAAATGTAAAGTCAAGGGTATAACCTTAGACTACAAAACTTGCAAGTTGGTCAATTTTGATGCATTTACAAAATGTATGCAGGATCGAAGTACTGAAATTAAGATAACCTATGACTGTAGAATCAGGAGACATAGAGATAGAAAAGTCACTAGTGAAGCACAAACAAAAACATTTAGATCAGTATATACAAAGAGAGTAATGGTCAATGATATAGATACTGTCCCGTTTGGACATTCAAGCATAAGGAGTATAAATAGAGTGTAGAAATTAATGATGGATATCATTTCTTGTGAACAAGCTGAACACTGTACATTAAGATATTGATTCTGTCTTTTAGAAAACAATGATTGTTTTAGTTCATTTGGTATTGTACTTAACACATGATTTTGTAAGACAAAACTGACTGATTAGGAATGAACTAGAAAAAGAGATTTCACGATTATTACATCTTATAGACAATTCTATAAATGAGAAAAATGATTAAAAAACTGTAAGATGATAACATTTCTGGCATCTATTATTTACTATTTATCTACGGTAAATTTTAAAATGTTGCCTTATCAACTTCCACTACCAATTGAGTTACGTGAAAAGATCTACAAGATATTCATCGGATATCATACATTGGATAAAGATATACAAGAAAGAATGAAAGTAGTTTGTATATCAATGTGGATTCGAAAGATGAAAAATGGAATCACGAAAGGTCAACCTGCAATACAACTGTTTAAAATGAGAGCATATATACAGGACATGATAAACGATACACAATTCGACGATAGTGAAATAAAAGTGTTGACGAGTGTCTTACTTAATAACTTCTACTTTTGGAGAGATAGAGATACATATCAGTGGACATTTAAAACACCAATGCTGAATGGGAGAACATGTAGTGAATTCGTTGAGAAACTTAAAAGAAAAGCTAAACAATTAAACTTTTACATGATGTATAGAAAGACATGGATTGATCATGTGAATTATCGAACTACTCCAACTACTGTTGAAGAAGTTGAAGCAATAGAGGGATTCATCATATTTGACAGAGATGTTAGCAAAGAAATAGTGTCCTCCACAGTTTCATCCTGTATAGTGCTTCCTGTCAATGAAGTGGATTACAAACCGGATAGTGACACATTTTATTTTCCATATGAATTAGGAAATCGTGAAGTAGGAAAGTCAAGTATTATACTATCCGAATCAATATTGAATCATTATTGGACATGGATTAGTGGACTTGTGTAAGTTGTGAATTTTTCAAA
Source organism: Fragum whitleyi (assembly GCA_948146395.1). Lineage (NCBI taxonomy): Eukaryota > Metazoa > Mollusca > Bivalvia > Cardiida > Cardiidae > Fragum > Fragum whitleyi. The sequence continues at coordinate 23,713,651 of OX411556.1, forward strand.
AAAACTTTTTTGAATATTTTGTTTTTTAAAAAAAAATGTAAGTTGTGAATTTTTCAAAAAAAAACTTTTTTGAAAATATTTTGAAAAATATTTTTGAAAAAATATTTTTTAAAAATATTTTTGAAAAAATTTTTTTGAAAAATATTTTTTTCAAATAGTTTTTTTGAAAAATTCACAACTTACATTTTTTTAAAAAAAACAAAATCATCAACAAGTTTTTAAATAGTTCGTTAGTCATGATTAAATCCACCTCTAAGTCCACTTTTCCATGTCCAATAATGATTCAATATTGATTCGGATAGTATAATACTTGTCTTTCCTACTTCACGATTTCCTAATTCATATGGAAAATAAAATGTGTCACTATCCGGTTTGTAATCCACTTCATTGACAGGAAGCACTATACAGGATGAAACTGTGGAGGACACTATTTCTTTGCTAACATCTCTGTCAAATATGATGAATCCCTCTATTGCTTCAACTTCTTCAACAGTAGTTGGAGTAGTTCGATAATTCACATGGTCAATCCATGTCTTTCTATACATCATGTAAAAGTTAAATTGTTTAGCTTTTCTTTTAAGTTTCTCAACGAATTCACTACATGTTCTCCCATTCAGTATTGGTGTTTTAAATGCCCACTGATATGTATCTCTATCTCTCCAAAAGTAGAAGTTATTAAGTAAGACACTCGTCAACACTTTTATTTCACTATCGTCGAACTGTGTATCGTTTATCATGTCCTGTATATATGCTCTCATTTTAAACAGTTGTATTGCAGGTTGACCTTTCGTGATTCCATTTTTCATCTTTCGAAGCCACATTGATACAAACTACTTTCATTCTTTCTTGTATATCTTTATCCAATGTATGATATCCGATGAATTTCTTGTAGATCTTTTAACGTAACTCAATTGGTAGTGGAAGTTGATAAGGCAACATTTTAAAATTTACCGTAGATAAATAGTAAATAATAGATGCCAGAAATGTTATCATCTTACAGTTCTTTAATCATTTTTCTCATTTATAGAATTGTCTATAAGATGTAATAATCGTGAAATCTCTTTTTCTAGTTCATTCCTAATCAGTCAGTTTTGTCTTACAAAATCATGTGTTAAGTACAAGACCAAATGAACTAAAACAATCATTGTTTTCTAAGAGACAGAATCAATATCTTAATGTACAGTGTTCAGCTTGTTCACAAGAAATGATATCCATCATACATTTCTACACTCTATTTATACTCCTTATACTTGAATGTCCAAATGGGACAGTATCTATATCATTGACCATTACTCTCTTTGTATATACTGATCTAAATGTTTTTGTTTGTGCTTCACTAGTGACTTTTCTATCTCTATGTCTCCTGATTCTACAGTCATAGGTTATCTTAATTTCATTACTTCGATATTGCATACATTTTGTAAATGCATCAAAATTGACCAACTTGCAAGTTTTGTAGTCTAAGGTTATACCCTTGACTTAACATTTACTTTCAATATCACCATCTTTGGTAACCAATTGATATGCATAGTTTTTTGGACCCAACCCTCTGAACTTAACAATTTTTGAGTTGGGTTCTTCATCGGTCCATTTCCCCAATCTGCTATTGATAATAGGTGGATTCCGTAACTGTGGGTCATGAATGTACATGCAACTATCAGTGTCAAAGTACAACACTCTATCATTCAGTTTTTCTAGGATGCTATATAATTCAAGTCTAGCATAGGCCGTAACATATGATCCGACAATGACATTGGCTGTTCCATGGGTCTCAACATGATCCAGCTTTGATTCGTAGTTGACCAGAATGAATGGACATTCTTCATTGAATATTTCTACATGTTTAATAATGTAGTCAGGGTTATTGATCAGTTCAAAGTATTTTGATGGTTTTGATATATACTCTGATTGGGTCAATACCTCTCTTTGGGCAAGTTTTCCCCATAGACAATTTAACATTATCTTTGCAAATGCCCTTCTTCATTTGTTCTTTTTAATCATTGTAGGATCCAGACTGATTCCTTCATCTGATTCATATTCCTGAATAAATGTATCTTTGTCAGCTTGGGTTTTACACCATTCAGGACAACCACTGGCTTCTTGTTTGATTTTCAAAAAGTTGTCAACATACCCCTTAAAGAAATTATTGGAGAGAGATTCAAAGTGCCAAACTTCAAAGACATGAAGTAATCTGTAGCCACAGTCCAAAGCCTTGAACAATTCAACTGTGACCCATGTTCCTATCAACGCTCTCTCGTTTTCATTGTGAGAGCAAGTCTGTGAACTTTCTTCCGCACATGTTCTACATAATGGAAACATCATTTTGTTATTACAATGTACGGGTAAAATAGGGTGAAGCAAATCATCAGGTGGCAACACCTTACATTTGACAAGACCTTCATATTACCTAATGGTTTGAATGTCGATGCTTTCGCTTGTCAGGACTTTTGGGTAACCAACAGGGTAGGATTTATACTTGCATACATAAGGATACAAAGAACAAATGTAAATGTACTTAATTTCTTTCTCACTAGATTCATCTATCTCATGAGCAATCTTGACTGCATTACAACGCCCGCCATAAAGTCCGTCCCTTGGACCTATTGGGTCAGAGTATGGGAATAAACCATTGATCACTTCACGATAATCTTTGTCTTTTTTAACTCTTGCATCGAACTCATGTTCCCAAATGTATTCAACTTTATACCCTAATCTCTTTAGATATTGTAGACGGGCCATTGTATCGTTATACAAAGTTTGCATTGTAAAACCATTAATTGGGTTGGTTTGTAAACGGTTTGGGTAGCAGGCTGGACAACCGTGCCATAGATCACCAAGAAATTCGTACACTGTGTTGGTTTCTGCATGAAATCCATCAACAGATAAAGACTTGATCTCAAATCCCCCCAAATTCCGGGCATGCTGGATAAAGATGCCCTTTTCATTTGCAATACTTTGGAGTCAACGAATGGCTTTCATAGAGAAACGACGCCTGGAGGAGTCCTTACTTGAAATAATTGCAATTTGACCTTTAGGCAAATATCTACTTCTCCAGACCTTGTTACATGCATCAGCTATTGTTATAGCTTCCAGTAATGGATCAATACCTCCGTACTCAATAAATACTTTCCTGAAATGACCACACCCCCTTCTAAGGATAACAACATCTGAACGACAGTATGACTCCATTTCTTTTTGAAAAATGAAAATTTCTTTGTTTGTAACCTTTTCATTATACCATTTCATGAACTCTTTTCTTAATTCTGGGGACATAGAGTCACACATGTAATAAGAGGTATCAAGATATGGACCATCATAGTCCCAAAACTGATCAGTGTTGGCAAGATGAGGAAAGAACCCCTTTTTCGTTTCTTCCAGACCAAACGTATCAGGGAATTTACCAAGACGAAAGTTCATGAAGTTATAGGAGTCGATCAAACGAACTCCATTCAACTCCAATTTCATGATACTGTTACCATTCATGATCAGAGATGGGGGTTGATTCCCAATTCTTATTATTTCATTCAAGATAAATTGGGCATCGTATCCTTTCGCATTGTGAGCTATAGCAGTCATACCCTTGTGCTGCTTAGAGAAAAGCCATTTACAAAAATCATTCAGAGTGCTATCATCTTGAAATATAACCTCCCTTCCTTCGGCAAACTCACTGCATGTTGAACAGTGATAATCAAGTGACTTATCTATGCAATTACCACAAGCTCTCTGTGCTATGCAATAATTTGGAATATGTAGACCAGTATCTTGCTTGCATTCAAAATCATAGAAAATAAACAATGGTTTATTCTTTATATCACCTACACTATCATCATCCACATCATCATCACTTTGACCATTCTTGCAAGACTTTTTTTTTCTTTTTTTAATGCTCTATCACCATTGTCGCCTTTCTGTATCTTACTTTCGTAAGGCTGAATATGACAACGATGATCAGAATTAGTAACCTTTTTGCAGTAACGACACCTTTTCATACCTTTGCAAACATGTCTATTTCTACTAACATTGTATTGTTGCTTGCATTTACTGCAAAATTTTACCAGATTACAAATGGATTTCTTCTTTTTACCTTCAATTCTTCTATGATTATCAAAACATGCTTGACCAAAAACCTTTCTTTTACAACCATGTCAGTAAAATTCTATGTTGTAGATATCACTACGTGGGGATGTGAAACAAGCTGAACAAATGTACTCACAGTAATGAGACTCTCTATGATCATATCCAACATCATCACAAAATTCACAATAATAACCACAGGATAGAAACCCTGTCATACTTGTGATAAAGTCATAAATACAAATGTATCACTCTACTATCCTGGTACACTACTGGATGTTGAAATGTCATTTCCACTTTAGAATGTTGTTGATGGACTTTGATCACATAGTTTTGCTCGTACAAATAGGTCTGAATGATCTTGTACTCGTCAACTCCGCATGGCTTGTTAGGAGAAATTCCTTCTTCCCTCAGTAAATGTTCAGCTTCAGCCTTTTGCATCGTCTTGTTTGATTGTCTAATAAGGTGCCATTTTCTTTTCCATTCATCACTATCGTCTCTGTTTACATAATGTTTTCCAACGACAACTGCCCTTGCAAAACACATACTTTCTTCTGCATTTTTAATTTCAATAATTGATTGTTTCTTCTTTGCAAATACTTTCGTATCAAGTTCAACTACTTTTCTTTCGGCTCCGCCACTTGGTAATCGTGTGTGCGTAACATCTAATTTCATTTCACCATCATCTACCTTGAATTCAGTATTTGATTGCATGACTTTTTCAATCTCACTTAAGAATATTTCACCATTTAAATCACGAACATCCATGAAAGGTATATGTATCCCCATATCTAAAGCCGGATGGTTGATGGTATCTCTGATTTTGTCATCTTGTTCAGTATCAAGTGTCTCGCTCAGTTGGGTTGTAATATCATCAAACAAAGTTCCAAGTTGTTGAGGTGAAATTTCATCAAATTCTTTAAATGTCACTGACACAACATGTGAGTCAGTTCTAAATAACCTGGACTTCTTATTCATTACTTTGGACAGCTTGTAATTTTCTCTCATAGATCTAGGCGATTTTTCTTCTTCATCATCATCCGATTCAATAGGTTTCACCTTTTTCTTTTTCGGTATCAAAAATTCATCATCAGATGAATCAGTATCATCTTGCATCGGAACATCTTTTTCCGACTCACTAGCTTTGTTTGACTCATTAGACTCTGAGTCACTGTGGTCCAAAAGTTTAATTCTTTTCCACTTACGTTTATGAAGTGGAATCCATTCATCATTATCATCTTCCCTTTTTCGTTTTGACATGATTTTCTTTCGGATGTTCACAAAGAACTAATATCGAAATGAAGCAAACCACAGCTTTAATAGGGTATTCATGACTCACCAGTTCATAACTGTATAAATACCACGTAGCTTTCATGTTATTTCATCATTCACTCACAAATCTTTGTAGAGAGAAGACATGTCTGAATTAGCTAAGAACATGAATTGTTATGACATTGTGTCAGAAGTTGTGAAAAAGATAAGGAACAGAAAACGTATGCAGGTGTACGTTAACCCATACACCCATGAATACGAAATAACCAACATACCAGCAGACTACCAAATTCAGCATATTGGACCATACGTTGGTATGTTCATGTCTTATCAGTTCAGCAATGATGAATATCGGATTACAAAATAGAATGTATTTGATACACATACCATAGATGAGATATATGCTCCGAGGATGAAAAGACCTGAATTTTGTTTCATCTGTCACGAGAAGGGTCACTTTGCGAAAGATTGTCCTGAGAAGACGAGAAAGGAGTCTTACTATGCTTTCGTATATGTGAATCCAATAACCCACGATCTCAAGAAGAATCGATCGAACACCAGATCTGGACAATATGGAATACGTTGGTGCATTCCTATCACACTGTAATGAACACAACCGATACTGTTTAAGGGTTGATAGAAAAAACACTGTGCAGAAGTTCGGACCAACAAATACACTAAAAAACAAATGTTCAGTGGAAACTCAAACTGCTCATGTTCAACAGGACATCAATAACCATGAGGTAAATGACACTCAGAAAAATGCAGTTCATGCTATTGACAATGTGAAAAACGAAACAGAGAGTCAGACTGAGAAAATCTGTTCTCAGGAAAAAGTGGGTAGTGAAGAGATATCAAACCAAAAAGAAAACATATCGGACACTGCCATCATAGACGAGGAGAATCAAAACTGTTTCTTCTGTAAGACCAGCGATCACCCGGAGAAAGACATTTGTCCTACACTAGTGATTGACGAAACAAAGAAGTCAAGAAAGAGAAAGACAAAGACTGAATCTGGCATCCCAAAGAAGAAGAGGAAGCAAAACTAAGGAACTTAAACTAACAGACATTTTAAAGACATTCTATAGTAGAGACATTTTAATGTACATAGACATTTTTGTTCTTGAATTAAATAATAATTGTTTGTCATATTACCATTTCATGTTTCATTCATGTTTCATTTATTTTGTATTTGAATAAATTTTTTAAAAAAAACATTGTCTTCTTTTTTATTTTTCACCATCCACCCCAATTTGCAGAAAAGTTAAAAACTTTCAAGACAATTGGATGGTCCTTAAAAGGACCTTTTGATTTCTCCAAGTTCAACATCGTTTCAATGAAAAGAAGTTAAACTTTGATATAATTGTACCATCCCCTTTTCCATTCACTACATTCAGTTGGTGGCATGAACTCTGAAAGATCAGGGTACATATTCCTATCTTTCACATGAAAGGAAGACATGCCTACATGATACAACTGTAACATTTTCTCTTTCCACCCGGACCACCCGACACCAAGAAAGAACTCATTCTCTTTCGCAAATTGTCAAAGTCCTTTTGCATTCCTCACTTTCACAATACATTCAACCACTTATTTCAAAGACAAAATCCCTATAACAAGTCCCTATCTTTCCGTCTTTGGACGGTAAGATAAGGACTAAGTCCACATGCACATTAATCACAAACCAACCCGCATTTCTCCTAAACAGATGTCCACAGACTGTAAACAGACTGCCTCGGTGGCCTAGTGGTAAATGCACTCGACTCGTGACCTGGAGGTCCGTGGTTCGAGCCCCACTGTCGCCGGGGTGTGTTTATGGGCAAAACACTTAATAGCCAGCCCCAGTTCACCCAGCTGTAAAAATGGGTAGCAGTGGGTTTAAACCACTGCCTCTCTCTCGAGGACGTGAAAACATCAGGATTGAGTGTTCGAGAGCGATTCTATGAGCTTAAGCTTTCGTCGCAATCGAACTAAAATAAATAAATAAATAAACTAAACAGATGTCCACACACATATTCCCCACAAGCCTAAGTTCACATGTTTCGTACAAAAGACTAAGTCCACACTCATATTCCCCACAAGCCTAAGTTCGCATTTCTGTGAAAAAGACTAAGTCCAAATGCACAAATAGCCTACCCAAAATCTGGACGACACTCTGGCACCAGGGTGCCAGAGTGTCGTCTATTACTACTTACATAATCAAAGTCAAAGTCTAAGTCAGAATTCTTTATTCGGCATAAAAAATTCAATAGTACATTCATAGGTAGAACATGCAATAGCAACATTGAGACAAAAATACAAATAGAACACAATTATAAGATGAGAAAAACAGACTTAAGTTTAAAAATGGTTAAGTCTTAATCTAAAATGAAGAACGTGTGATGAAAGCAAGATAAACTTCCCTTGGAAGTTTGGTGATTACAACTGAAGATGTACTGCCCATCAAATGAATATTTTTTTCTTGGTAGGCCAACTGCAGAACTGCAGAAGTACCTCGGAAATAATTCATTTCTCAGATTTCTATATTTTCCACAGACCATAAGAAAGTGGTATTCGTCTTCGATTGCATTCATCGAGCATGGTTCACATTATCCATTTGAACGAGCGATGTTGTTATGTCAAACTAGTTCAATTGATAATTAGTGGTCGGGACATCTAAGTTTGCTTAATGTACGTCTATGCTCATTGTTTGGGACGTCAGATAAGTATTTTTCCATTTTGAATTCTTCCTAAAACATACAATAAGTAGACAGTTTATTCGAATCGTGAATTTTCAACATTATTAAAATTCTCAACTCTATTCCCTTGTTTAAAAATCATAACTACCTTTTTATCTGAATCTAAAGTTGTTCCCCATTTATCACAGTACAATTGCGGTTGATTTATTCAATCTTGTAACCATTTGGGAATGTATGAATATTTTCAGATCAGTGAAACTGAAAGCATCATCATCATTTAAAACTAAATGTTTCTTACATATCATTGATAAATAAGATAAAAAGCAAGGGATATAATAGTGTGCCTAGATTAACACCTGAATAGCTTTAAAAAAAACTCAGAATAATGTTTGTTATCAGGAGATTATGTTTTTCCTCCCTTAAAAACAGCAAAAAAATCGCCCCAAACACTCATTCGATTCAATTCCAAAATCATTCCAAATCACTCAATTTGTAAATGTTACAATGTTTCCAGATGAAATAACGGTTGAAACTTTTCGTACCTTGTTGATTTTCTGAATCTACACTAAAACAAAGTTCTAAACGACCACCTTCAATTTGCCCCATTATAACATATGTATTGTTAGTTTGGGCGGCCCGGTGGTCTAGTGGTAAGACACTGGATTACTTATCCTAAGACCCGTGATTCGAATTCCGAACGCCGAAGTAATTTTCAGGGATACTTGTTATCCCTCGCCCATCAGAAGTGAACTGGTAAGAAACCCAGAGGTAGCATCGCGAGTATCGGTGCTTTACACTGGGCACGAGGTCTTTTCGTAGAAGAGATAGGGGCGTATGAGCCCGTATCTTCTTGTATCCGCTTCTTTCTCTCTCTCTTGGTCTATACCACATATGCCTAGAGTACGGAGGGACATCAATCCTACCACATGTATCACATACACATATGTGTAGCTATTTGATTAAATATCATTTATTTACATACGAATAGCTGTTCAACTTAGCTTATATCAAAGAAAGAATGGATTCGAAATATTGTCAATGGTGTCTGTAATAAACACAATATATCTCCTTAACCCTTTGCTGTTTAATCCCTACTTTTTACGTGCCTGTGATTTTATGATTGAGAAAACATTGTGAAAAAAGAAGAAATTGCTTCTGACAAGCAATTTCTTCTTTTTCCACACTATTTTCTACCCTACTGAATGTTTATTTTTCAAATTAGATCCACTTTAAAATTTTGTCTGCAAAACCTTTGAATTTGGACAGGTCCAAAATTTTGTAAAACAGGAAAGGGTTAACAAAAGTCACAAAAGCTGCACATCCTAGAGAAATTTCATTTCTCCTTAATCCTTTGCTGTTTAATCCCTACTTTTTACGTGCTTGTGATTTTATGATTAAGAAAACATTGTGAAAAAAGAAGAAATGGCTTCTGACAAGCAATTTCTTCTTTTTCCACACTATTTTCTACCCTACTGAATGTTTATTTTTCAAATTAAATCCACTTTAAAATTTCGTCTGCAAAACCTTTGAATTTTGACAGGTCCAAGATTTTGTAAAACAGGAAAGGGTTAACAAAAGTCACAAAAGCTGCACATCCTGGAGAAATTTCATTACTTCACTTTCAGATATATAAGTACTCAGAACGTAATCGAATATGCGACAAACTCCCATGGTTTTGCGTGTATGATATAAAATTAATGAAGAAAATAACATTCTGGGCCCGAGGTTATACAGCTTTTCTCCTTCTCAATTCATAATTTTCTCAAATTGCAATTTATGATTAAAGCAGTAATTCTGTTTTAATACTCATTTCAATGCATTAACATAAAAGACAATAAGATATATAGATGTTATCTTTTATTTTCATCAATTATTTGAATCTAAATTTGAGAAAATTTTCAGTAAAGCCAGAGAAAAGTTTTATAACCTCGGGCCCTGATTGCTTTCTTTCTCACACAAGCTTAAAATGTTAGACTAATGTTAATTTTGAAATCAGGGGTACCATTGCATACCCTTAAAAATTCGTTACATTCCTTATATGTTTTTGAGCTTAGATTATTTGAAGTCTATTTCTTAATCATTTTTCTTATTCTGTTTGACTATTTTTAATTGCAGAAACCAAAGGAAATATTACTTTTTGAGTTAAAACTAGGTGGCCGTTCGTTTCAGTGTATAATGACCATTCTACAGCTAACAACATCGCGAAATTGACATTGTGAATCATCTTGGAACGATTTTCGAATGAAATTGAATGAGAGGAACTAAAGGAAGGAAATCCAATATCTCTAATTTTGTTCAGGATGACAAAAACTAGCGATATTTATAACACCCATTTAATAAGATATGCAAACAAGTTCTATAAATCGCTTCCTTTTTCTTCGAGAACGAATCCGACGCTTACACTTTCAACTATGTCAGTAAAATTGCATTATCCCCAATTTTTATTATATCTTTATCTTTTTTGAAAATAGTTTTATCTTTTTAAGTGATTTGTGCGTTTTTAAATGGTTTGAAAGAGTGTTTGAAATAAATTTCTCATTGTACAATGTGATGTCCTAAAATAGCCGTAAAAAAGGACGAAGATAACCGATGGCCAGACTACGGTAGACGATAGGACCTCTAGCTGATACAATATACCATTTTCAAGGTGCTTTGATCTTTTGTGGCTGACAAAATGCGACGAACATTTCTCATTGTATCATGTTTTGTCCGAAAATAAAAGAAGGTCAAAAACAGGTAGAAGATCAATCGGGAACCCTCGGCGGTTCTACGGAATAGACCTCGGGAATAATACGGGCGCATCCATGAAAGCGCGTCATTTCGCACGTGGGTTTATATGACGTCACAAACATAAACGATCCCGCTAAGGATGACGTTGCATAAAACAAAATCAACTAAAGAAGAATAATGGGCATATCATAATTTGATAACAAATCATCAAATTATGATATGCCCAAAAGATCTCGAAAGACGATCGGAAAAAATTAACAAAATGTGATTTTCTTCAAGCGTATTAACCGAAGTACCACCAGGAGCCCAATTACCTAAAAAATGACACAAAATTACTACACTTACGTCCGAGGTACTTTTCAAGTTACGGAAAAGTCCGAGCGATGTTCCGAATGGTAGAAGATATCCGATGGACCTGAATTCGGTAAGCGATTTATATGACCTCTGGCTGATACACCATACCAAGTTTAAAGTTGTTCTTTTTAATGGTTGTCGAGAAAAATGCGACGAAAAAATTTCTTATTGACCATGTTGAGGCCAGGCGCGTAGCTGCCTATATGCGAGTACGCAGCTGAATCCACATTATTTTGACAAAGGTTTATTTTTTGGTAAAAAAAGTACAGCTATCAATCTCAATTTTTATGCTAAAGTTTATGGGTTATCGTTGGTCAAGAAAGCTCTCCGGAGGCACCAAAACGCACCAAATTGAACCACTTATTTCAAAATTTTCCGGTTGGGGCATGCCCCCTGACCCCTAGATTCTTTTGAATCCACATTCTTTATAGGCTTGCTACGCGCCTGGAGGCCGAAAGTAAACTAAGTCATAAAACAAGGAGTAGACATGCAACGGACTCGATTGCCCTGATTGAAAGGTTCGTATTAATGTGCGTTTGAAATAGTACTTCGATATTTCTGCGAATAATGTTTTGGCGAATATAACCCACAGGTGGAGGAAATTATAGAAAAAAAAAACTATATATCAAATAATGACAAGGTGTCTCTCAAACATTCAAGTCCAACTTTCAAATCAATATTACCAAGAATTATTTGCACAAATAGGAAAAAAAAAATAAGCGTTAAAGTTCATGTTAATTTCTATATGTATGCAAAATTTTGTTGAAATTATACTCATACTTATGAAATATATTGGAAAAATACACTCTAAATTTGCAAGGACATCACTGAAGTGACAATTTGCATGTGTTTAGAAGCATTCCGAATAATATTTTCAGTTTCACACTATTTCATTGGCTATAAGGAGCACCCCTCCATTATATCAAATATAGGCAAATCAACCAATCATTCAGCTCAAACAATTTGGAATGACCCAGTATGGCGGATAAAAGTGAAAATTGACAACAGTGCTTCTGAAAAAAAAAGGTTAAAACATTTGAAAAGTCCTTTTGATAAAAAAAAAATGACTTGATGTATCAGGAAATTGGTAAAGATAACATGTCCTTGTATCATTGAACAATTAATTCTATCATTTTGATATTTAAGGAATCGAATGGTTACCCCAGTGATGTCCTCGGGTGTTTTCAATGAAAGAAACTTTGTCTATATTTAGCATATATTTCTTTAATGTTTTCGATGGTTTATCGAGAATAACGGTAGATTATCACTTGATAATCTCATCGCAAAAGCAGTGAAATTATCAAAATCTTATACCCTGCTTTTCTGCATTTCATCCTATCTGACGTCATCTATGCGGGGCGAAATATGTGACGTCACATTGAACGTTGCATAGCAATCACGCGCAAAATGACGCGCTTTATGAAAATATGTCATAGAAATTTCACATTTATCTCATTTTTGCATTAAAGAAATAGAATAATCGTTTGTTTTTCGTGTAAGATCGATTTATATTTCTTCGTGAACAGCAGAAGCTATATTTTCACTCGTGGCTCCGACACTCGTGAAAAATATAGCTCTTGTTGTTCACTCAATGAAATATAAATCGATCTTACACTGTAACAAGCGATTATCCTCTATATAAATTTTGTAAAAATGTTTTGAAACCACTACCTATTATATAACCATTATCCTGCTGAATTTGAATTTTGTATCAAACAAGTTGGCAGTTTTCTTTTGACTTTTAAACTAGCCTCTCGTAGAATAAACTAACTGAGGCCAGACTTCACGTCCTTCAGACCGATCGTGTTATACACTGTCTGCCGAAGATGTTAGTTCAGCTTCTGTAAGGTTAAAGAAATGAGATATTTGTACGTCAACCGGGCGTGTCATGCCATCATGGGACTCTTGCTATATTCTTTAAGCAATGCCAAGCTTTTGTTAAAAATCCGTTCGTTGTTTTCTTGTCGGACAGACTGTACTTTATTGGTCAGCGTTATTTGATTTTGCCAGCCAGTTTTGAAGCTTGTTATAGAGAAAATGGAATGTAATTATACATTGTAGTGATAGCCCTTAATTTTCTCTAATAGAATCTAATGAATTAACTGGAAATCTGAATGGTAGTTACATTCAAGATTTCAAAACTGAAAAACGGTATCTCTCGTTCTGTCTCTGTATGGCGATTTTTTCATAGAAAGTTTTGATATCACACAGACACTCCAAGAGGAATAAATCGTAGCATACTTTGAGGCATAGGTTATAGAGATTTCCTTCCCTTCTGTCGATTGACCGGCTTTATCAGATCATTTTGTTGTCATCTGATCGTTCTGTAAGACGTTGTGTATTTTGTTTTGTCCCCCTGGTTTAATGAAGAAAAAGAATTAGTGATAATACTTCGTTTCTAATGAGGAAAAACACACAAATCAGAAACGTCAGTAAGCGATATATCCATGACTAGATAGTTCATACTCTTGTATACGAGAGTTGATAATAAAGGTGCGTATGCGTCTATCTATCTTTTCTTTCATGCGTCAATTCTTTTTTCTATCTGTGAGTCTGCTAGAGTGGTATATATAAACTTGTGTCTTTAACTGACCAGCATTTAGATAAGGTGAATTGTATAAGGTCAATCTTGTCCTAAGGATCGGGATTGTGCGGCTTTTGGGTTAGGAACACATGAAAGCGGTCAAAGAACAGTTCGTAAAGAGTTGGAGTCAAACCCATTGAATTCAAGGTTCGATATCCGAACCCGGCGATAACCTTTTATATCCAAACACGGCAACCCCTCGCCGTTATCTTGTCTGTGCTTTGTAACCGAATAATATTAATCGAAAGGCTTCGTCATTTAAGTGAAAGAAATAGTCTAAAGAATGTACATAAATTATTTTTGCGTTACTGAAATGGTATACAGTAAAAGTAGTATTAAGAGATCACATAAACGAGGAAGGTATTTATAGAACTTTTTTGCATATTTTTTAAGGGGGGGGGGGGGTAATTAATATCGCTAATTTTATTCACCCGGAACATAATAAGATATATTGGATTATTTCCCTTTAATTCCACTAAAAACTCACTCTGCACACTCGTTCAATTTCTTTCCAAGATCGTTCTAAGATCATTCACATCATCTATTTCACGATGCTGTTAATTGTATTACGTTCTTGGAACTAATCTTAATCCTCTCAATGAGCTAATTCTGATTAACTTCATAAACTTAGTATTCAATATACGGAATGTTGAACAGGCCGCTAGACTGTTATCATTTTACTCTCAGGTCGCTTGGCCGTAAGGCCCCGGCCTAAAATGATGCTATCCTAGTCTAGAAAGAAAGATTTTGGCCTGGTTTATCGGAAATTGGCCAGGAAAAAGATAATCGAGTAAAAAAAACGAACAACGTGTGTACTACGTAGCTTTTTGGTGCTTTTTTGCTCACGCGCGCGCGAAAAATAGGTCTAGTATACGTCATCATCTTTTGTGCGACACGAAGTGCTTCGTGTGTTCAACACAGTGCTTGCATATCACTACACTGTGCTAAAATCAAAGTACTGAAAGAACTGATGGCGAGGGAACTTGATAGACAAAACAACTCACGAGGTCAATTTTCTGGAATATAACATTGATTATTCATCTTGTCATTATCATGTATGCTAGGTATTTTCTTACTAATCACTGTCGAAATCACTGTTGTGTTAAAGATACATAGCTTTTATATTTGATCTTGATGGATGACCTTGCTGATAGGGAAAAAGAAGAAAATATGCTTCTAACTAACACGTTCTTCTTTCTCCCTAATATTATCTACCCTTTCTGCTACATTTTTTTTGATTTACCCACGTATTGTATGTAATTTGCATTGTCTTGTAATGGCATAATCTAAATTAGAAAAAAAAAATAAAGGCATCGTCCAATCCTTAAATCCTAAAACAGACGACAAAATTTAAGACTTGGCCAACTCAGAACAGGTTGCAGACAATGAATCAGCGTTAGTGTTATTTGATAAATTTCTAGGGTAGAAATTTAAAATAATGGGAAATGAGTATAGGGTGGACCACATTGTGAGAAAGGGAGAAATAGACTCTATCAATTTCTTGTGTTCAGTAAAATACAACTTCTTTATGAAATTCAATTCAATGTAAAGAAAGAACTGACGTGCTTGTGCCCCTAAAAAAGAGCATTACTACGATTGTTAGACAGAATGATCGAATGGATGAATTGACTGACTAGTAGCAAGGCAATCAATTCAAATAAATTATAAAGGCGCGTGTTGCGCCTGTCTGCAAAGCAGTATCGGGCGTAGTAATCTATACCTCTAAAATTAGTTGTTTTTGGCGGACTCAGCGCTATATAGCGCGACATTTTTCGTTTGAAGTGAGTTCAGAATGTGGCTTACGATCCCCATAGGTAAATGGGGCCCTTGGTTTCCCTCACCTAAAAAGCCTTGCTGAAAAGATTAAAAAATTGGAGTGCATACCTTCAGATGTCACCTTGCCTGTTTATAAACCAGGCCTTCAGCGCTTTTAGCGCTTTGATTATGATATGCCGTCAAATACACATACATATTCACACTTAATAAATTTGTGAGAAGGATGGTTTATAATTTTGGCTTTAAATATGAACACAATATAGCTTTTTGCGACTTCAAATGCATTAGTTCTGAAAGTCGCCAGCGAATACCAAACGCGGATGGAATTCAGCCTATCAAAGTAATAATCAAACAGACACCGGAAGAATTACGTCAATGGCTCGTGTGTTACATAATATACTGTTTACATGGTGCAATTAATGTTTCCGTGACACGTGACATAATGTTCTAATAAGCCATTAATGGAATCAATATGTTAGAGATTATCTACTATGTCATCACATTTGCCTATTTAGAATATTAGCAGACCATACTTTTCTTAGATTGACTGTCTCTTATACCAGACAAATTTATCTTACGATTTGACGTCTTTTCTCTAAGTTGTTAAAAGGAGTGTACAATGTATCAGGTTATTTTTGACACCTATAAGACTTGACCAAGGTGTTTATGTACAAGAGGTATTTGGAAGTCTTTGAAACCAGGAAATTTTCTTTTCGATAATTTCTAGATGCCATCTTGGATTACACTTTTAAAATTCGAAGAAACTTAGAGATATTTTGAACAGAAAAAGAAGAAAAATATTTGCACTTTAAACAAGTTATCACAGAAGACAGAAACAACCGAATAAGGATAACTCTTGTTTGCTAAAGAACCTTTTCAGGATGTTCCCTCGTTCATATAATTGTTTTTGATTGTTTCGGTTCGTTTCTGTTTTCCTAGTTCATAATGATTAACATTTTTTTTTCAATATTTGATTCAGAAGCTTCAGTGGCGGATTAGAAGGAAGAGGGTTTCAATCAATAACTCTTATGTAGCCTTACGAGGGGTGATCCAAAAGTTCGTATAATGGGCTAATAATTTCACATTTCTGGCTTGTTCACCATATTATTTATCGACTATGCAGTTAAGTAACTACAGAGTGCACAAACGTTATTATTTTTGCAGAATTATCTTTAAATGAATACGTTAGTTACCATAGTAACACATGTATTCAAATGCGGGGGAGCGTGAAAAATATAGAAAATTCGTTAAATAAATATAGTTTTCTGACAGTTTTCTGAAACTTAAGTTGAAATTCCTTGGCGAAAATAAATAAGACAAAAGTAGAAAATTATGTGTTATATTTTAAAGCTTGTTGTGGGACTTTTTACTTTCCATTGACAATTTTTGATAATACAGGTTAGGCCCCCTATTCGAGGAAAAAATGACAAGATGACAACACCAAAATGTGAATACCGTTTTTTTCGGATTTTGTCATGATCTATGGTATTCACCAACCTAAATATTTCAGATGATTTAGAAAAATGATAAAAAAAATGTGGAAGAGAACTTTTAATAAAGCTACCCCGGATAATTAAAGAGGGCCATGCTTCATAGGAGGAATTAGAATGGTCTAAAAGGGTTTCAACGAACGAACTTGTCCAAATTGAATATCTTTATTCTCTCAAAATAAAGATCTGGCATCTGGGTTTCCACTTTACTAGATATACCAAGCATATAGAATTTGTAAACAAATTTGATTCCAAATGATATGTGGATAATTTCTGCAAATTGATGGATGTATCAGGCACGGAAAGGCATGAGAATTGGCGTTGAGAGTAAGACCAAAGTAGAAAAGAGTTAATAATAACGTCGCATTTGACGTTCTTGTTCCCCCGCTTTCATGGGGGTCTTTGTCTTGGTTAATGCACTTTACAGCCGCTACTGAACGTAAACAGTTAACAATTTCCAGATTTATTACACAGATGATGAATTAAAAGACTGTATAATTTTTAATTTGATAGTAAACTTTTCTGCAGGTTTATATCCTCATTTTACGAACTTTTGGATCAACCCTAGTATATTATCTTTTTCGCTTGAATATAAAATCAAAATGGCATAATTATTTTTTAACAAAACTCTCAATTAGTATTTTGAACCCCATATGCAGGTATCCTGTACCTGTGATTGGGATTCAATATATATTTTCTCAGTAGTTTGAACAGGGGCTAAGCTGCTTGAAAGACAAGTTGTTCCTGCAGTAAAACTTAAAAGTGTTTTCGCCACTAGTGACGATATCAAAATTTATTACACTGGAAAATCCCAAGATTCCACTGCCAGGAATGTAATAAAAAGATATATCAGTTAAAAAAATCTCCTTATATGAAACTAGTATTAATCAAGAGGAACGACAGTACATATTTATATTTTAATTCTTTATTGCTTTTCGATGGTTTATCGAGAAATGACGGTAGATTATCACTTGATAATCTCACCGCAAAAGCAGTGAAATTATCAAAATTTTATACCCTGCTTTTGTGCATTTCACCCTGTCTGACGTCATCTATGCGGGACAAAATAAGTGACCTCACAATGAACGTTGCATAGCAATCACGTGCAAGATGACGCGCTAAACGAAAATATGTCCTAGAATTTCCAAATTTTGTCTTATTTTTGCATTAAAGAAATAGAATAATCGTTTGTTTTTCGAGTAAGATCGATTGATATTTAAAAACTATATTTTCACTCTCGTGAAAATATAGCTTTTGTTGTTCACTCAATGAAATATGAATCGATCTTACACTGAAACAAACGATTATCCTCTATATCTTTAATGCTTAATTACATGTAGAGGAATGTAGCGGACCAGAACAGTTTTATCATAATGCATTCAGTTGTGGCCTTTACCTTGGGCGTTTCTAAGGGCCAACTTTATTTCTGACACTGGGCGAATATTGTTGTCTGTTGCCTATCTCTCAGATAGCAGGCTTTCAGCTCTAGACTGGTACAAAATCGACTTTTACAATAGCCTATTCTAGGCTATTCTGATATTTTACAGTGAGACCCGAAAGCGGGCCATAAATAAGTTGGCCCTAAGTAAACTCTTCACATAACACTGATTCTCATTTGGAAGAACCACCGTCGTGCCAATTTGTTTTGACATTCGTTCATAAATGAAAGAGACAATCAGCCATGAACTTATCCAAACAAACATTTTATTGAAACCATTACACATCAAGCGGTACATCTGTGAGGAGTTATCTAAAATTTCATTGAAAACTAATAGGCGATAAACTCTAGACCAGACCGGTTTTATTGTTTGACTTTCAGCCGTGCACTTTAGCGGTTTGTTCTTATCTGAATAATATCTTCGCATGACACAAATACTCCTGAAAGGGAACATCTGTGCCCATTTAGTTTGAAATTCATTCATAACTGTAGAAAATATGCTGCAGTCAAGAATTGGACACACAAACACACGCACAAACAGACAGAGACTTTTCTAAACACCCGTCGCTATTTTATGGCAGGGGCATAAAACTCTACTGTTAAGGATCCAAAGTAATTTATCACTGATAAAGATGCAAATCGCGACGTTGTTTATCGTCATTTTTCCTTACATCTAGACTTAAATTATGACAGATTACGACACTATGACACTAGATGCTACTTATCAATATTTCATGTGATGTTGCCTAAAATATCCAGGCATTTCTATGTTGCTTTCAGAATAACAAAATGCAGGATTAGTAATTCTTTCCCCTTGAAAAGTACCTTATGCACACATTGCAAACTAATATTCGTATGGTGCTCTATGTATATATGAATTGTATAAACCTAAACATTAGATAAAAAGGTTTTAAACATTCTTTTTAAATACCTTCTTGTGAAATATTACTTAAAGTCTTTGTAAAAGACAGGAACTTTCCAAAAATTACAACACTACTGTGAAATTATTATTGGTATATATTTAAGAAAAATAAGCGGCTTGATCCTAACATACTTAATTTTGAAAGAACTACGTTACTGTTTGATGGTTGAACGCAATAGTAACGCAGTATAAGATTTCTTCTCGTTAAGCATTAACCAGACTTACCGTTCTGCATTAATACATGTAAATCAAAGGCGACATCACGTCCTTTAGAGGCAAAAAGATCAAATGATTTAATCAAAACTATACCATGCAAAGAATTTTTCTTTTGTAAAACCTCAATCAAATTTATTCTTTTGAACACTTTGATTAAAGGTACAGTAAACATTTAGTTATTCGAGCCTTACTTTAAAGCTTTTTTTGCTTTCATTTAACTTTCGATAGACAGCAAACTTATATATTGCTTAGTGGAGATATTAACAAAGCTACATGTGTTCTTTGAAAATCAATTTTAAAGGTTAACGATATATTCAAGACTCAATGTGAAAGACAAGACCAATCTGTCAATTGATTTGGAACATGGAACAATAGTCGACGAAACTGCATGCTTAGATTAACAACTTTATTTTTATCAATGCCAAGATTGTCTATAAACGGATAAAGGTCGAACCTTTAAACTGAAAAATGTTCGTTGATGTTTCAAAAGTCAATAAAGTTAATCTGATGAGGTGGTAAAATATACAAAACGCAAAATCAGTATATAGGCATAATTCAGGGTTGTGCATTAGACGCGGCCGTTCAAATGAGGAATAAGTAATTGATTGATTGATTGAATGGGGTTTTACGCCGCTTTCAACATTATTTCAGTTATATCGCGGCGGCCGGAGCACCTAACAATGGATTCCTGGTATTTCTCACGCCAGTACTACCATTACATCCTTTCCTAGCCTCCGACTGCTATTTCACATAGGTTTACGATTATCTACCCATTGGTGGAGGAATAAGTAAAGAATATGTTGGTCTCACAATTTTACTTAAATAAATACACAATTACCCATAACATTGAAGCTCATTTAATATTTTTAATATGCGTGAAGAATACAAGAAAGTTCATAGTCTTAGAAGATGAGTAAATATCCAACATGAAACACTCAAAGAGGGAATAAAAATGCAACAAAAAGTGTGTATTTAATCTTTTGTCCATCTTTAAAAGCTCAATTGGGTGTGCGTGAGGGTAGAGGATAGAAGAGATGAAAAACATGTATAGTATGTATAAAGCAAACTGATGTCCGCGGTCTAGTGATATAGCGACGGCCTCCTGACCAAAAGGTGCTGAGTTAGATTCCCAGGAGCGGCTATCAATCTTGGTTCTTTCATTGGCCCGAACATTCGGTGCGAGTACTTGTGAATTTTCCAGGAGGCAGAATCGAGAGGAACTTATCTAAGTTGAAAGAACTTGTTTCTCAATCGTTGTAAAATAATAAGTTTTAAATTAATATGTATGATCCAAGATTATTGCCCTGGCAGGGCGGAGCCTTAGTAACGGATCGTTGCACTAAAGGTTAAGGTAAATCAGCTTTAATTGACAACTACTTATTTCTATAAATAGCCGACATAAAAACTTGAAACCCTAAATCATAGGTTGGTTGCCAAACCCGCGAATTTCAGGTCGTCCAAGCTAAAGTTACGAGGCTTCAGTAACCAAACGATGAAATGTGTTTACTCTCTCTTAGCGCATAAATTCTTTGAGGTACAATTATTTGCACATGTTAACGATAACTGCGGACTGACTTTTGAAAGAATCGAAAATATTGAAAAATAAACTGACCAAATTACGTCACAGCTAAGCCACACCCTACCAGTTCAATAACTACGCAGAATATATGGCCGAAAATTTTACCATAGGTTGATGACACCACTAAGATATTTAGATAAGAGGGGGTAAAGCCAATCATTTTTTTTTTTCTTATTTTCACATGAAGTCCTTTGTTGTTGGTTCTCGTTTGAATCGTCTCGATGGGGCGATTCAAATGAGTACCAACATAATAGTACATTACATTAGAATTAGGACGACTGAAATATCTAAATTTGAAAACAAAAATGCAGTTAAGAACATCGTGAAATTGACAAACTAAATGATAATGGAATGGTTTTGGAATGAAATTGAACGGGTGTGTGGAGCGAGTTTTGAGTGAAATCGGGATGATCAAAATTAGCGATATTTGCTACCTTCCTTTAAAAATGTACATGCTTTTTTTTTTGTTTGTGTGTCTTCGTGGGCCAATCAGACACTTTAATATTCATACCAGCTTATAAAATCGTAGTATAATTTTATCGATTTGCATTAAAAGTAGGTCCATTTGTACGATTTCGACATAATTTCGGAGCACTTTTGATCTATTTGAGTGATTGGAATGAATGAATGGAGCGTTGAGTGAGTGATATTGAATGGTTTTGATCGCAGTCAGTCTCAATTCCACGATATTTTTAACTGTACCCCCTCCATGTGTAGCTATGAAAAGGTTAAGAACCATTTTGTACAAATTCAATTATGGCATACTGAAATCGAAAGTTCATTGCGATCTAACGGCGTCTAATTTTCCTGGTTTTTTATTGTTTTAGTATCCCACGTGGACAAATGCTGTCTGAAAACTATAATGATGTCCCTATCGTAGAAGGAATTGATCCTTACTGGTTATCTGAAAGATGAATGATCCTTTACAATTTTTAGCTCCACTGGCCGAAGGCCAGCGAGCTATTGTCATGGCGGTGTGTCCGTCGTGCGTGCGTCCGTCCGTCAGTCCGTCCGTCCGTACGTGCGTAAACCTTTTCTTTAAAAATCTTCTCCTCCCAAACCAATGGGCCGATTAAAAAGAAACTTGATAGAAATGTTCCTTGGGTGACCTTCTTCTTAGATTGTTAAAGAAATTAAGATTGAATCCCACATATGGTTGTGGCAGGGCGTGGCATTTTTTCTTAATGAAATCCTTAAAAATCTTCTCATCACACACCATATTGCCGATTTCAATGAAACTTGCCATGGATGTTCCTTGGGTGACCCTTCACTTAAATTGTTAAAGAAATTGTGATTGACTCCCAAATATGGGCGTGGCAGGGCGGGGCTTATTTTCCCTTTAGAATGTCAAGAAAATCTTCTCCTCTAAAACCACTAGGCCGATTTCAATGAAACTTGGCACGGATGCTCCTTTGGTGACACTTTACTTAAATTGTTAAATAATTTTTTATTGACCTCCATATATGGGCATGGCAGGGCGGGGTTATTTTCACACAAAAAATAGATCTTCAAAAATCTTCTTCCCTTTAAAATCTCAAAAAAAATCTTCTCCTCCCAAACCAAAAGGGCCGATTTCAATGAAACTTGGTATGGATTCTCCTTTGGTGACCCTTTATTTTAATTGTTTAAGAAATTTTGATTGACCTTCAAAATGGGCGTGGCAGGGCGGTTCTTATTTTCCCTTTAAAGTCTTAAAAGATCTTGAAATTGAGCTTGGCATGGATGTTTCTTTGGTGACCCTTTTCCTAAATTGTGAAAGAAATTTTGGTTGACCCCCGAAAATGGGCGTGGTGGGGGAAAGGGGGGGGGTATTTTCAATATATAATCTTTTTAAATCTTCTCCATCCAAACCATTTGGCATATATCAATAAAACTTGGCATGTTCCTTTGGTGACGTTTCGTTTCAATTGTTATAGAAATTTTGATGGGCCCCTAAATATGGGCAAGGCAGGGGGGGGGGGGGGGGGGGGGGGGCTAATTTTCCCTATAAAATCTTTAAAATTGTTCTTCTCCCAAACCAATGGGCCAATTTCAATGAAACTTGGCATGGTTATTTCTTGGGTGACCCTTTGCTTGAATTTTTTAAGAAATTTTGACTCTAAAAAGAAGGGTTTGGTAGGGGGTTAGGGGTCTGGGGGCTAATTTTGACTTTAGAATCTTAAAAAAATCTTCTCCTCCAAAATCATTTGGCCGAACTCAACATAACTTTGCACGAATGTCCCTTGGTTTACCCTTAAATTATTTGATCAAGATATTTTTATTGCACCCTTGATATGGGCTAGGCAGTTTTTTTTCAATTTCAATTAAATTGGTTGTGAGATTTTGATGGGCCCATATGTGAGTGTGACAGGGCGGGACCAATTTTCACTTTAAAATCTCAAAAATCTTCTGCGAATCAATTTGACTAATTTGAATGAATCTTGCAGTGCATGTGCCATGAATGACCATCTACTTAAGGTAGCAATGGACACATGGCGTCATTTTTTTCCGCTCAATGAAT
This sequence comes from Fragum whitleyi, assembly GCA_948146395.1. NCBI lineage: Eukaryota > Metazoa > Mollusca > Bivalvia > Cardiida > Cardiidae > Fragum > Fragum whitleyi. The sequence goes on from OX411556.1 coordinate 23,737,264, forward strand.
TTTTTTTTTGGTCACATATGTTGTAGATAAAAATTGTGTAGTCATTATATCAAAATTTGAAGGTACCTTTCCACACTCGTTTTCATGCTAAGGTTATTTGCCTTTGTGTGGTATAAGCCATTTTCAAGTAAAACGGTTATATTCGTTTTAGGTCTATTATGAACTCTGTACTAGGTTATAGCTATAAAATACATACATTTTTATAGACCTTATACATGTACACAATGGCTTTTGACAAGAAAATTTCTCTTTTATCAATTTCATTTGAACAATTTGCCTTCAAAAGTTAAAAATGCGCAGATTTTTGTAATTTTACTGGTAAAAAATGCCACAAAAACCTATATTTTGAAGATTTTATTTCTTTTCCGATATGTAACCCATATTTTTCCTTTATTTGGTAAAAAATTCAGCATACCTTTCCATGCAAGTAAGAAATTTTTTCATTATTTTACAGTGACCCCTCCTAATCGAATGACGGTTTTAACGCATTTTTATGGTCAAATTTAATGATCTAGTCATTCAAATAATATCAAATGTTGAAAAGAAGCTAAATAATGAAGTTTTACCATCATTATTATTACGTTATTTCCATAAGTAGAATCTTACGATAACCGGTCTTTTTAAACAACGTGCAAAAAGAGCCGTAAAATAACCCCCCGGTCTCACAGACCCCGATTTCCAAAATTATCGTAGTGCTTCGGGAGAACGCATTTTCTCCGATTCACCACGAATTCGAGCCGTTTTTCTCCGATCATCCTTGGACGGGGCGTATTTGTAGACATACATGCTGTGTGTTCCCGACGGGCTGCGAAAAACTACGATTCGATACGATTTACTACGCTTGTGCCCCGATTTCGTTCCGAAGTACCCCGAGTTTAAGAGCCGAGTTACTACGAAACACTACGATCTAGACCGACTATCCCGATTTCTTACTACGATGGACTACGATGCACAAAGATATACTGCGACATACGCCGACAGTTCCGGATCGACTACGAGTTTCATATCTTTTTTCAGGATTATACCCCGATTTCGTACACTGGGTAAAAAAATCCGTGATTTAACAGCAAAAAAAATCAGTTATCATATGGATATTAGAGTGACAACATGCCAACAACAACATACGACGTTATAATTGCAATCTCGTGTTACCTCTATATTCAACTTAAGGAAAGGGAAAATGCTCCAGCTGAAAAGAGTCTTGAAGAGCTTGAGTATAAACAACGCCAGATACAGCCTAAGCATAGGAAATAAAGGCGATGGTGGGTACGGCCTTGGATTACCAAAGAGAGGAGGCAAAACACTGGATAATTTAATCAGCTATTGCAGCGTGAATTACCTGCCCATGACCACCAATCGAAGTATAGGGAAGCGTCTCGTTCAAAGGTTTTGAAGTGATGAATTGTTTACAAAGTTGATTCGCCTTTTTATACTCCTCGGAAATCGGGGTACTTCGTAGTACTACGGGATGATATCTTAGTAGTTCGTAGTTATTCGGTGTAGGTCGGTGTAGCTCGTGTTGCTAGTCGCGTATCTCGTCGTACTTCACCGGCGAGAATCGGGAGTTACTCGTATGGCATCGGCGTTATTCGGGGTTCATCGCCGGGGTAGGTACGCCGAAATAGGACCGATTCTGTTGCCGAATAACGCCGATTTGATTACTACGAACAACGACGACTTAGTACGAGGTACACAGAGGTGCGCCGATTTCAGCACGATTTTCGAAATCGGGAGAAAAATTTGCGCATGTTGAAATTTTTGTCCCGATTTATTTTTGATCCCGAATTGATGCCGATTTGAATCAGGAGGCACTACGACTCTCCCGAAGCTAGCCGATTTCGCGCCGATTTTGAAATTTTCGAAATCGGGATTAAATCGGGGTCTGTGAGACCGGGGGGTAAACGAAAACCCTCTCCCGGTTAATAGAGTCGGGAGGCCGCTGTCCATTGCCACCTTAAATTGTTCCTGAAAATTTGTGAAAATGAGAATGTTCTAATGATTGCAATCACCTTAACGTTTTCAGAAAGATGGGTAAAGGGTATTTAGGTTAATGGTAATAGAGTATTTTGGTGCAATGTGGGCCATATCCAGTTAATCATTATAAAATAGGTCTTAAGAGATTTCAAAGTGTTGTTTTTATTTAAAGTAAGCTTTATTTAAAGAAAAGGCTAAAGATGTTAAAGCCAGTGGAGCGATACAGGCCTTCTTGTGCCTTTTGTTTGGTGTTTATGCACTGAAGGTAATGAAGTGGGATAACTTTGAGGAGAAAAGGATAATTGCTTGTTTCAAGCATTTTCTCTTTTTTTTCTCAGCGTAAAGTTATTAACATCGTGAAATTGACAAGGTGAATGATTTTAAGTGATATTGAATGAGTGAGAGGGGCGATTTTTGAGTGAAATTTGAGGAGGGTAATCCAATATGTCCGGGATGAACAAAATTAGCGATATGCATTACCTTCCTTTGATAAAATATGCAAAAAAGGTCTATAAATAGTTTCCTATTTCTTAAGGATCTAATCAGCCACTTACAATTTAAATCATTAAAGTGAAACCGCAATTTATTCTAGCTAATTTAATTTTGAATATAGTTGTTGATCTTATCTATATCAGTCGTTCTTGATAGGTTTGAATGAGTGATTGGAATAAATGAATGGAGCCATAGGTGAGCGATTTAGAATGGTTTTGGTTTGGATAAATGTAAATTTCACGATGTTACAGTTTAGAACATCATAAGATTGACAAGATGAATGATTTTGGAATTATATTGGAATGAAATTGAATGAGTGTATGGAACGAGTTCTGAGCGAAATCAAAGGGAGATAATCCAACAGCGCTAATTTTGTTCAAGATGAACAAATTTATCGATATTTTTTTCATCCGTTTAATAAAATGTACGTACTTTTCTTTTTTTGTGTCTTCGTGGACCAACCAGACACTTTAAAATCGTTGAACAATTTAATGGATTTGAATTGAATATTAATCATATTAAACAATTTCGAAATGTTATTATGATTTTGGAGCGTTTTGATCGAATTGAGTGAGTGTTTGGAATGAATTTATGGAGCACTGAGTTTAGTTTAAACATATTTTATTGTCATCATTACAACAATGTTGTTATACATAATATTTCATATTACACAAATGCTCATGACAAAAGGGTCTGGCCACAAGTTTTTACAACTTAGTAGACGGCCATTCCCTAAAACTGAGCACTGAGTGAATGATTAAGAATGATTTTGATCGACACTACTTTTAATTTGACGATGTTTTTACCTGTATTAATTGAATTATAAATTATTTTGCAGTGCCTTTTCAACGCACAATGGATTTACCATTGAAATTCTTTGATTTTGTGTTTGTCTCAATTTTCTATGTACAATTTGGAAAGACAGCTGAAATTACGCTGGTTTTCCTTTGATAAAAGATCAAATGGATTTCTCACGATCGTTACATTTAACTTCAATTTGTAAATAAAATATTTTTGTATATTGTAATCGAAACGCAACCTAGCAGGCGAAGGGTCATCTAACAAATCTGTAAAATGATTACTTGAAAAAGAGATTGGATCCTGGATGGGTAAACTTTCATGTTTTCAAAACTTAAGATTGATATAGGTAGATTTTGAGCGGTGAGCTTTGCAATCTACTTTTAACGGTTAAATTTCCGTGCTATTCTTTCAAAAAAGATAAAACAGACATAATAAAGATACAAATCACCTTTCAAATGAAACTTCGTGCTTGTCTTAGATCTTAAGGTTTATTCATAAACCTATGGTAATGGACTCAACATCTAGGTCAGAGCTCAGTTTTGAAAATACACCTATACAGATCGAAATATTGCAGACAACAATGAAATAAGGCCGAATTTGAGACGAAACCACTATAGGGCAAACTCCCTGTTACAATCCTAAGATTAAAACCAAGAGATGTACAGTTTATAACATCGTGAAATGACAAGATGAATGTTTATGGAATGATAATGAAATGAAATTGGAGATTGAAAGAGTCTGTGGAGCGACTTTTGAATGATTTTCAAGGAGATAAAACACAATCGATGATTTGTCCAATTGGACGAAATAATCGATAAATTTTTACCTCCCTTTAACAAAATCAACGTATTTTTATGATTTTGCATTTGCACGGACATTGTGTCCGAAACGCTTAAAAATCAACACCAGCCAAAAAAATCATGTAATAATTTGATGGTTTGATTAAAATGTTGATCATTTTGAGCGATTTCGAGGCGTTTTGAACATTTTCGGAGCGTTTTTGAGACATTAAAATAAGTGTATGGAATAATTGTTTTGAACGCTAAGCGAGTGGTTTTGAATGGCCTAAATCGAGATGAGTGTCAATTTCGAGAGGTCATTCCGATTAGCTGAGTTGGTAAAGCACCGGACTTTAAATCCAATGAAGTTCGACCGTATGGGTTCGATTTCCGGGCTGGCACACTTACAAACTAATCATCTTTCGGGTGGGTTGTTAAAACGATATCCCGTGGGACGGTACTTTACACCGAGCTCGTTTCAGAACCATGGCGGATCTTAACAATAGTTTTGTCGTGTGTCCTTTTACTATCCCCCGTAACAACTAACCGTCTTCTGGGTGCATCGCTCATATGGACATATGTTACGGTAGCGACGAAAATTAAACGGAAATACAAACAAACCGCTAATTTGTTTCTTATTTTGTATAACCCCATTTATGTCATTCAAAACTCACTCATAGCACTTATTAATTTGATTACGAAATCAATCAAAAATATTTTCAGAGTTAAATTATACGATGTAAAGCTATGGGCACATGTACGGCATATTGTGTAGACACTCTTACATCATTTCACCGTAAGTAAGCCGTGTCACTTATGCGATCAGCTTAGATATAATAGATCAAAGTTCCTTTATCAAAGGCAATTACGAAATATTCCCGTAGATAAAAGTACGTGCAAATAGCAACAACTACGAAGAAGAGCGTTAAAAATAGTAGTTTACTTAGAGTAATTATCATCTTCAGTTAATGGAATTTGTATGCCAAGTCTTGCCACCTCTCGTAAGTCACTCTATGGACAAGAATCACCCTCGTTAAATTCTACACAAGGTTTCTAACCGAGCACGTCCATCATCCATCTTCATGCATTTTAATAGATCTGTTGTAAGAACACACGAGTTTCAATTATTGATTTTCACGTGCACTTTGTGATTGAATTTTATTAGTTGTGTCGCAAGTTTAACGTTCTTATTCGTAAAACGAACGAAGTACAACCCTACTGTATCCCGGCTAGGTCTAAGCAGCAACATGGACAGCGTTTATGTACTTTATTCGTACGGCTCACTAGAGAAAGTGGTACGTTCTTATACGGAAATAGTACGATTTAATAACAAATAACTATGCTGAATTACATTTAGTCTACAATAGAACGTTTTCACCGAATCCCATTGTAGGAATTTTGAACATGTCCAATATTTTGGGCGCCAATACGGTAAAAGCAAACGGTATAAGAACGCTCAAACCACGGATGAGAAGATATAACTACGCAGTCTCAAGAAGTGTGCGTTGAAGTAAGGTATTCTTTCATTACGCTGAGATAAAGTTTACATTGTGAAATGTGGCCGCGATTTTTTACAACGTACTTTGTCCTCCCTAACATAATCAGATACACGTACTGCAACAGTAGTAAAGCACTACTTCCACTTTGGTGAACCGTAGTATCGAATGTAAAAGTTTACGATGTTATAGCGTTTTACTTCAGCTAAGTAAGATCCGATTTCCGGATAAGCAGCGATGAACTACTGTGAGAGTACAATCAAACAAGGGATACAATTACGTACTAAATCGTGAATAGACTTTTGAAGAGTTATTAAAAAATCTTTAGACACAACGTCAAACTTATGAGTTCGCACTTCGTTTTTCACCACGAGTCATCACGACTTACTTCGATAAACAATATACTCTAAAATAGGTAAATTTAACGACTGCCTACGTTGATGCATAAATACGACAAACTTTGTAAATATTCGTAAATCTGATCAGGGGCCTGTAGTACTAAACATTTACGATCATATTTTGCATAAGTCAAAAAATAAAATTACTTCTACATAAGTAACTAAAAATGGAATTTTGCCATGCATCATATCATTAGCTAAAGACGATTAAAATGAGTTGTTGCGAGGTAGAATCTTACAATAAATGAAAACACCCATTACGATTTGTAATTTTGACTTACAATTATTTATTTCACAAGAAGTTTAGTAAATCGGACCCCAGACTATCAAAGTATGGCACTGTATCGCAACTAGGAAAAGAATAGCAGCTAAAAAAGGAATATTGGTTCGCCATAAATTTCAAATTAGCATCAAAGATTGTCTGTACAATGTTATGCTATTAACAACCGGTATCTGTCTAAGCATTTAATTTCAATAACATGCATGCGGGATCAAAGTCGAATAATCAAAGCAAAATACTGCTTTTATTACAGTTAATAACATTGTGAAATTGACATCCATCTCAATCAAAACTATTCTAAATCGCCCACTCAGCGTTCCATTCATTCATTCCAAACACTCACTCAAACCATTGAAAATGCTCGAACCCAATGAAAAATAAAGAATTAACAACGTCATTCAAAATAAATTTGGATCATAGAGAAAATCCGCGATTTCACTGACACAATTCAAAATGCAAGCGTCAAATAGGTTCTAGAAGAAATAGGAAGCTATCTGTAAAAATTGTATGCATATTTTATTAAAGGGAGGTAATCAATATCGCTAATTTTGTTCATCCTGAACAAAATTTGCTCTATCGGATGATCTCCCACTAAATTCCCCCCAAACTTGCTCCACACACTCAATCAATTTCATTCCTAAATCATTCCAAAATTATTCACCTTGTCAGCTTCACGATGTTGTTATCTGTAATGACCCGCATTACCAAGTTGTCGCAACCAAGGAAGTATACTTTTTATCAAAAGCCAAATTAATGTAACTGTTACAGGTTATAACGAGCTGGGCTGGCAAATGCATCAGAAGAAGGGGTACCATGTTTTGAAACTCGAAGTAACTATGTCTCTCAAGGAAGATAATGTTTCACAAAAATAATTATAAATCTAAATTAAGATTATGAATAGACCCTTCCATAAACTATTTTAGAATAGGTCACATTTTTATCCTTGACTACTCATTTAATATCCTCTCATTTAATATTTCTTTCACAAGTCTTGAACGGTCATTGTTATTGATTACTTAAAACTATCGCCAAAATCAATTCATGTTACGTAGAAGGGTACTTGAAATCAAAGTACTGTAAGTACTGTTTTTGCATTACACTGAATGATTGAAACGGTTCAGTAGTTAAGATAGATATTTTAGGAGGAAAAAAACGTCCTCCCAGATGCAAGTTATTAATAGTTAGCTATAAGAATTTAGTAAATCCATATTCATTCAACCAATGCAGAAACCTTTTCATAACAGATAACCATTATCCTTTGAATGTCGAAACAAATAGCTATCTACCAATTATAAGAGTTGCATAATCATATATGTTAAGGTTCTAATATACCGACGATTTCACCTTCGACCTTTTGATGCGGCGTTTGATATTACACGGGTGTTGTTACACTAGTTATACAAGCAATTTGTTTTGACTTACTTTAGAAACACATATGTCAAATGACAGTCCAATTTTGTAAAGGTATACTAGTATATCTATATAAGGTATGGTTTGTTATCACAACATAAATTGACATTGATAGTTTTTATACCTGTAAGTTTGTTTAGCAATATATCAATTTCTATTTTACAAAATGATTAATATATAGTAATTTATTATAGATCATTGTATAAAACAAGAGGACCCTGAGGGCCCTAAATCGCTCACCTGATATTTCAAGTAAATTATCATTAAGACTCCATTTCCTATGATATGGCATGAACCTTCCCATTTTCAACAGAGTTCATTCTTGTGACCTGGCAAACATTTTGATCAAGTTTCATGAAGATTGGACTATATTTGTGTCGTTTGGAGCTCTTACGAGAAAATTGTCATTAAGGCCCCTTTTCCCGTGATATGGCACGTATACTTCCCATTTTACAAGGAGGAGACAAAAACACTTAAGGTCGTAATGATGATGGTGATGATTCTCTTCAATGATTTGAAATAGAAATAATGACTAAATAGAAAGCAGGCTTTTAGGCTAATATCAGACAGCACTTCTATGACGGCTTATCTTAGTCTATACTTTCTGCCAAAGCTTTTTAAAGCAGGAAAATAATATCATATTCACAGTTTCTATAAATGTATTACTGTACTGTAGAAAGATCTGTATTTAAAGTTCAACAATTTCTAATCAGAAATTTAAATAATGAAACGTATAATCTTTTGTTTGCTGATTTCTAGCATGCTCATATTTACCCACTGAATAGAAAATATTTTTTTTTTAACCATTTGATATAAATTGTGCTAAAATTGTCTAAATTGAATTGTCTTTCCGAAATGATAACATATTAGATTCACTCCAGGTAAGTGTGTGGAAATGGCAGATACATGGAGTTACGGATTAGAAGTTGGTTTTAGTTTGCTTCAATACTTAAATTAGAATATAAATGTATTAATCAACCTGAGCGAAGAATCAAAAAGTCCAGAATGATGTTGGGATACTATTATGGAACAATGAAACATTAGCTGGCCCCTCAGACTGTCCATTGACCCTGGTAAAATAAACAAATGTGGAAGTGCTGCCAGTGCCATCATTAATTAGATGTTATCAATCAATTACATGCTGGGTAGTTTGGTGTTTTAACGGTTCACCTTTAGTGGTGGATTTTAGGTGATGAACCCAAGATCGGGGCATTTATGTAGGACTGTTTAGACACTACGTCAAAGTTATGAGTTCGCACTACGTTTTTCACCACGAGTTATCACGACTTACTTCGATAAACAATACACGCTAAAATAGGTAAATTTAACGACTGCCTACGTTGATGCATAAATACGACAAACTTTGTAAATATTCGTAAATCTGATCAGGGGCCTGTAGTACTAAACATTTACGATCATATTTTGCATAAGTCAAAAAATAAAATGACTTCTACATAAGTAACTAAAAATGGAATTTTGCCATGCATCAAATCATTAGCTAAAGACGATTGAAATGAGTTGTTGTGAGGTAGAATCTAACAATAAATGAAAACACCCATTACGATTTGTAATTTTGACTTACAATTATTTATTTCACAAGAAGTTTAGTAAATCGGACCCCAGACTATCAAAGTACTGGTACTGTATCGCAACTAGGAAAAGAATAGCAGCTAAAAATGAATATTGGTTCGCCATAAATTTCAACTTAGCATCAAAGATTGTCTGTACAGTGTTATGCTATTAAAAAACCGGTATCTGTCTAAACATTAAAATTCAATAACATGCGTGCGAGATCAAAGTCGAATAATCAAAGCAAAATACTGCTTTTATTACAGTTAATAACATTGTGAAATTGACATTCATCTCAATCAAAACTATTCTAAATCGCTCTCTCAGCGCTCCATTCGTTCATTCCAAACACTCACTCAAATCATTCAAAAACGCTCAAACCCATTGAAAAATATAGTTATTAAAACGTCATTCAAAATAAATTTGGATAGAGAAAAAACGCGATTTGACTGACATAATTCAAATTGTAAGCGTCTAATAGGTTCTAGAAGAAATAGGAAGCTATATTTAGAACCTGTACGCATATTTGCTTAAAGGGAGGTAATCAATATCGCTAATTTTGTTCTTCCTGAACAAAATTTGCGATATTGGATGACCTCCCGTTAAACTTTTTACTCGCTCCACTCAATCAATTTCATTCCTAAATCATTCCAAAATCATTCACCTTGTCAGCTTCACGATGTTGTTATCTGTAATGACCCGCATTACAAAGTTGTCGCGGCCACGGAAGATTTTTTTCATCAAAAGCCGTTGTAACTGTTACATGTTATAACGAGCTGGGCTTGCAAATGCATCAGAAGAAGGGGTATCGTGTTTTGAAACCTAAACTAACTATGTCTCTAAAGGAAACTAAATGTTTCACAAATATATCTCTATATTCTAAGTTAAGATTGGGAATGGACCCAACCATAGACTATTTCAGAATAGGTCAGATGCAGACTTTGAAAAAATCCACACTCACAGAACTGATTATAAATCGAATACAATTTATTTATTAATTTATTGTTTGAAAAGAAGATATTCCATCATCTTACATAATCGTTGCATATATATATATATATATATATATATATATATATATATATATATATATATATGGCTATTATTAGAAACAATTAGCATACACTTTCATCTGAATTTCTTCGATTTTTAAGGATATATTATAATCAAGCGCTGAAAATCATTTCATGATAAATAGAATAAATGTAAGTGTCATAAAATAGCAATGTTATTTGGCTTTGGCTGCGAGAAATTATTATGACTCGGCAAAGTCTCGCCAAGACAAATGCTCCCAACCTCGACCAGATAGCATTGTTATTATAAGACACTAACATGATAGGTAAGGGATTAGAAGCGCTGGATGTTCTAATAAGTAATACATGTACACGAAAATCGGGTCTTAAAACGTCTACAATGTTGCAATTAATCGACGCTTTTGTTGGATCTTTTCTTACTTTTGGCTGCGAAATTGGTGGGTTCGGTAAGAGTAAAAAATGAGAGAATCCATTTGAAATTTTGCAAAAAACTTCTATAAATTAAAACATCTTCAAGAATGGCGGTATACGCCAACTATGGAGATATCCTTTGTTCATCACTAGATATGTAAGAATGATAAAATTTTGGTGTAAAATAATTGATACTAAAACATTTTGATAAAAAAACGTTTATAATTCACTTCGCCTAGATACTTTAAGAGGCAACAATAACTGGTGCTTCGGTATCAAACACATTTTGGATTCATACGGTTTTTCATATATTTGGGAAAATCCTTTAAAACATAATTCAAAGGTTTTCCAACAAGATTTTAAGAATAGTCTGATATATGTTTTTAAACAATCATGGTTTATTAACGTGCACTATTGTAGAACACTTAATCTGTACAAAGAATTTAAAACGAGGTTTAGTTTTGAAAGATACCTATTTATCAGGCAATTGCAGAATTTCTATGTCTAAATTAAGGATATCTTCTCATAAATTACGCATTGAAACTAGTCGTTATAACCGCGAAATTACTGATTCGTCACGAAGATACTGTCTGTTTTGTGACTCTCAGGATATAGAGGACGGATGCCATTTTGTTCTGGTCTGTCCTATTTATGAATATTTAAGAAAAATGAATATAGACAAGTTTTATTATGACAAGTCAAGTGTTTTCAAATTTGTTACATTAATGAGTACTGAAAAAATATCCGTTTGAAGAAAACTCGGAAAATTCATTCGTGAGTCATTTATGCTTCGTAAATCGTTATGCTAGCAAGCTTCTAAATATTTCATAAAGTCTTGTTCTACGTCCTCGCCCAGCATACTTATTTTCAGATGTATAAGATTTTAATCTCACATGTTCTATCGTATTACAATCTTACCGGTAATGATGATGGTTGCTACAATAGCAATTACATTTGTGGTTGCTGTTGTAGTAATTATTCTCATTCTCGCAAATGAATGAACACCATGATTTCACTCAAACTCAGAAAAGAGTTAGTATCATTCCATAAAATATAAATGAATTTAGCTATGAATTTGTTCAGCTTACGGTATTGTTGCTGACCTTTTACATATTTGGATATTTAGATATTATGTTAATTGTAATTTGACCAGAAATTTTATGTAAGTTTGTGTCAATAAAGAATATGTCTATGTCTATGTCTATGTCTATTTCAGTATTATTTTCACTACTCTGAACGGGACATTGTTATTGATTACTTAATGATATCATCAAAGTCAAGTCATGTTACGTGGTAGGGTAGTTGAAATCAAAGTACTATAAGTACTGTAATCGTATGCACTTAGTGATCGAAACGGTTCAGTAGTTTAGATATCTATTTCAGAAGAAGAAAAAAATAAGTTATCAATTGTTATCTATATAGATTTTATTAATCCATACATTCAACCGACGCAGAAAAAATTCCATTACAGATAAGCATTATCCTTGGAATGTCGAAACAAACAGCTAACTACATGTATCAAATATAAGGATTGCATCATCTGATATGTGAAGGTTTTAATATACCGACAAATAAGCCTTCGTTCTTTTGTTGCGATTCTTGGGTTATAAAATTCATTCAAAATGTTATACCCTTTGTATCAGAAGTGTTTATCAAAGCAAGGTCAAGGATTATTGATGACTACTTATTTTTGAGTAGAATGCCATGTTGACATTTAGTCGAATGATTTGAACTGATAACAGTGTCAAATGTGTTTTTTTTAAGTTTTATTTAATTTTTAGATCTATCGCAGTTTGTAACGTTTCAGGTACAAAGGTGTCCTTCACTTTTGACAACATCATCCAGGATAAACACCATAAAGCATAAACTATTTCAGTGTACTATAGTGGATGCAAATAAAATGCATTTTGCAACAGTTTTTAATAAATTAAGTTTATGTTCACCATAAATATTTTTCTTCTGTGTAAAACGTTATCAAATATGAAATTTGAATACGCTTATCGTACTTCATTGGTCAGCTAGGTAGGCGATCAGTTGGTTCGGAACAAGAGTTAGAAACTAATCTGCTCTGAAGCAATATGGTAACCCTCGGTAATTCTACGGAATAGACCTTGGGAAAAAAAGGACACAACCATGATAGGGTGTCATTTCGCACGTGGATTACATGATGACCCAAGTTTCAAACCCGATTGAGTTTAAAAAAAACACATCAACAAAAAACAACAACAAAAAAAACCCCTACGAAATATAAAAACTAAGCATGTTATAATATGATAACAAAACTTAGTGTCCAAAATGCCTCCAAAGACGATTTGAAAGCGATAAAGAATTTGTTTTTGTTCAAGAGTATTGACTAAAGTACCACCAGAAGCCGACTTTCCTAAAGTTGACCCAAATCTGCTACACTAAGGTCCAAGGTACTTTAACGTTAATGGAAAAGTCCGGCGATGTTTCGAATGGTTCTGAAGAATGTTTTATCCTATTCGAATACATCAACATTCTTGTTAAGAAAGAAAGCAAATAAGAAGCATTGCACAGGGTCAAATGATTGACAACGGTTATTTCGCAGTGATATGAAGTTCGTGTTTTAAAGTACTCATTCAATTATTGTTGTGTCTTTAGATTACAAAAAAACGATTTATTTCATAATAGCCTTGTAAGAGCACCGCTGAGAAATCAATCATTCTTAATTAAAAATTGTGGTGCATTCGTTTTTCTCATTTAACTTTGTCATATGACTGTGGATTGGGGCATTTTAATCCATTTTCCCGAGCCGGCCTTTCCCCCATTTTAAACACTGGCTGTCTTATCCGTCATAAAGTACTGTGATATTAATCTGTGTTTTGTAATAAAGATTAGAATCATATAAGGTGAATGATTCATTGATTGGATGAGATTTTACGCCGCTTTCAACATTTTTCAAGTTATATCTTGGCGACTGGAGCACCTAACAATGGATTCCTGGTATTTATCTTACGAGTACAACCACCACATCCTTTCCTTGCCTCCAACTGCTATTTCACATAGGTTTACGATTATCAAACCATTGGTAAGAGACAAATAGTCGGAAAGAATGAGTGCCGACGTCGGGATTCTAACCCGAGACCTCTAGATTGACAGTCCGACGCGCTACCAACTGCGCTATGACGGCGGCTCGTATATTAGATGAAAGAAAATATCATTGATATATTACGTGAACCTTTTAAATAGATCTGTATCTTCACGAACCAATCAGACGGTGCCAAATCAAAGGTAGTAAATAAAGACATTGACTAATTTGTCTAATTCTCATCACGATTAGCTCAGTCGTTAGAGCACTGGACTTCAAAACGATTGGAGTTCGATCGCGTGGGGTACGATTCCCTGGCTGTTACCCTAACAAACTTATTGTGTTTATGAGATGTTAAACCGAGGTTCCGTGAGACGATGCTTTACAACGAACACGCTAAAGAACCATGGCGGATCTCACGAGAAGTTTCGTCATGTATCCTTGCACTATCCCCCGTACCAACTAAACGTTTTCTTTGGGCGTCGCTCATAAGGGCATGTGTTACGGTATCGACGACGAATAAATGGAAATACGCAAACTAATTTAAAGGACAGCGTGGATCGATTTTGACGATTTTATTGTGTTTTTTCACGACGATTTCGGATTTCTTTGAACGAAATGAGTGACTATTTGAATAAAGCACGGAGCGAGTGATTTACGGTGGTTTTGGTTGGATGGGGTGTCGATTTCATTATGTTATTTACTATTTTTACAGCAGAATTAAGTATAATTCTTTACAAAGAAATATCTTCCAGACAATTGACCAAAATCTGTTGGTTTGATTTATTAAATTGCTAGCGTTGTTAATAAATTATTCCAAATCTATCTCAAAAGACCATATTTTCTGCTGCAGACAAAATCACTTATTCTTCTGGGATGTCTTCTTGAGACTTTGAGCCCCGGAGCCGTGACGTGTCTCAGATATGCAATCCGTTCTATTGTTATTTGGAAAACGACATTTGAAAGACTAGTAGGTGGATTGAAAAGAAGATGTTGTTTCAGTGTAAGATTGGTTTATATTTGTGACCCGTCATGCGAAACGGAACCATTGTGGAACTCTATTTAATCATTAATTAAAAAAGAGACTTATTCTAGAATAGGTCAACATGAGTCGAATTTCAAAACTCCTTTCACAAGAAGGTAACTTGATCATTCTAGATTCAGTAAATTAACAAATGTCGAAAAAGTTCGACCCAAGTCAGTCTGCGAAGTATGACTAGGTTCGATACTTTACGCACTTCCCGCATGGTCCATTTTTGCGTGACGGGTCACATTTCATTGAGTAAACAACGATGGCATTATTTTAAGGAAGGCGTAATGAAATTAAAGCTTTTGATGTAAACGAAATGAAATATCAATCGAACTTACTCGGAAAACAAACGACTAATCTAATCTTTGATTCAAAAATGAAACAAAATGTGAAAATGTTAAGACAACTTATCTGAATGCACATTGTCACGTGGTTGCTTTGAAACATTCAGTATGGCATCACTTATTGGACTCATTGTTGACAACGTCAGAAAGGGTTTTGATAATGTCACTGGTTTTGCGGTGAGATTTTCAGGTTATATTCTACGCCGTTTGTCGATATTCCATCGCATAGCATTACAGAAAAGAAAATATTGTGACTTTTTTATTGTGAAACTTCAATCTTTTCGGTAGGATAGACTCTGTGATACTTTTGTACACTTAGGAAAATCATGAAATAGACAAACTGAATGATTTTGGAATGAATGGAATTTGTATTATGACCGAGTTTTGAATAACTTTCAATAGAGATAAACATAATCGAAAATTTCCCCCATTTCACGGAATTAGCGATATTTTAACACACTTTAATAAAATCTACGTGTATACAGTTAATAACATCGTGAAATTGACAATCAGTCCGATCAAAATCATTCTAAATCATTCACTCAGCGTTCCATTCATTCATTCCAAACACTCATTCAAATCGATCAGAAACGCTCCAAACTCACTGAAAAACATATAACAACAACGTCGTTCAAATTAATAATAGCTAGGGAAAAGAATCGGGATTTCACTTATTTAATTGAAATTGTAGGCGTCTGATGGTTCTTGAAGAAATAGGGAGCTATCTAATGAACTTGTGTGCATATTTTATTAAAAGGGAGGTAATTAATATTGCTAATTTTGTTCATCCTGAACAAAATTTGCAATATTTGATTACCTTCCATTAAATTCACTCAAAAGTCGCTCCACACACTCATTCAATTTCATTCCTAAATCATTCCAAAATCATTCACCTTGTCAATTTCACGATGTTTTTAACTGTATTTCTGATTTTGAATCTTCACAGACAAAGAAGATTAAATTATCAACGCAAACCAATAAAATTATGCAATTATTTCTACTATTCGATTAAAATGTTGGTCGATTTGAATGATTTTGAAGTGGTTTTGAATGTTTATTGAACGTTTGTAAATGGTTTGAGTGAGTGTTTAGAATTAATGGAGCGCTGAGTGACTGATTTGGAATGGTTTCGATCGAGATGTATGTCAATTTCAAATTGTAACTAACTCTAGGTCTGTATGGTGAAGTCTACAATAAAATATTTAATATAATTATACACTTGGAGACCAAATCCGCTGTTCTGATTGCTTAATAAGATACTTCTCTTAGAAAATATAACGCAATTGTCTCCGAGATATGCAATAATTGGCAGATTCTGGTAGCATCACACATTTTTATCATAAAGGGTATCTAAGGGAATATCTTCCAGAACGTCCCATTTTGTTGCTATTTCTTGGTAAATATGCTAACTCAATTTCAGCTGTAAATAACACTTATAGACGCCAAACGGCAACCGTCATACCACAGTTCGAAATGCATTCTTCAATCATTGGATAACGGGTTCGATAGCGACACATCTTCTCAAACATAAGTCTCCCGACAATGTGTTTAAATTCGCAAATCGAAGTGGAATAGAAACTAGAGGCTAGGAAAGGATGTAATGGCAATACTGCTGTGAGAAATACCAGGAAGCCATTTTTAGGTGCTCCAGCCGAAATCCTTTTAAAAGGGACGATCCATTTACTATATAGTGTTTGTTTGGACCCTTTCTTTTTACTTAAAATATGTTTATATGATTTACAGAATTGTCTAATGACCTATAAAACTATAAAGGACTCCGGCAACAATTTTGAACGAGACTTCGATGAAAAATCTTTCAGTTTTAGTTATCAAACGATTTTAGTCTGGCTGCATCGTACAATTAAGATCACCGTAGAATTGACAAGTTGACGATGTTTGAATGATTTTGGAATGAAATGGAATAAGTGAAATGAGTGAGTTCTGAATGAAATTAAAGGGATATAATCCAATGTAGCTAATTTGATTCAAGATGAACAAAATCAGCGATAATATCTAACTCCCTTTAATGAAATATGCATACAGGTTCTATGAATAGCTTTCCATGTCTTCATGAACCAATCACACGCTTTAAAAAAAACAAACAAACAAAATATCAGCAAAAATAACAACAACAAAATAAGTTTGTAAAATCGTGTGTGTGTTTTTTTCTAACGGTCTTTGTTTTGGATGTAGTTGACTATCTTATCTATTTACGTGAATTTGGGTCGTTTCTTAATGGTTGGAGTATGTGTTTACAGCAAAAGAATGGGGCGCTAAGTGAGAGATGTAAAATCGACTAAATCATTCTTTGACAAGATAAGATGATGTTTATTTGGAAGCGCCCGATGAATCTATTCATAGAGAATTATTTAAATTTTTCTTAAAGAAATGTAAAAAAGATATAGCTAATTTTGTTCATAAGGTAGAAATTACATTAACATGCTGTAATCATGCATTCACACAAAGTTTAAACATTTAAAGTACAGCATTGTGAAATTGAAAAGGAAATGATTTTTAATGAAATTGACTGAGTATGATGATCTGATTTTGAATGATTTCCAAACAAAATCGATAACTTCGTCCAATTGGGCAATTTTTTTACCCCCCTTTAATAAAATCTAAGTACTTTTCTCATTGTGAGTCTTCACAGACAAATGCGTCGCTTAAAAATCAACACCAGTTTATTTAAACAGTGCATTTTTTTATCAATTTGATTGGAATGCTGATCAGATTTCGAGGCGTTTTGGACATTTCAGACGTGTTTTTGAGTGATTGAAGTGAGTGATTGGAATAAATGATGATTGGAGCGAGTGATTTTTAAATGGTTTTGATCGAGATGAGTGTCAATTTCACGATGTGGTTAACTGCATTGAATATGTTTGCGATATCGATAGCAGTAATTTAGGCTAGCCATGTCGTCCGTATCAATAAACCAAGAAATTAGATTTGTAATTAATTCCTCGAGAGATATGGACAGATTAATTGACTTGACGACGCGAGTCTGAAATAGCACGCTAATTAGGAAGCAATTGATGTTCTGGAAATAAGATCATACCTAACAGAAATCATTTTTATGCAATAAAAGTCACTCTAGCTTTGATGCTTTGCACCGAAGCGTATATGTAATAATTAATTAATAATTATTAATTTGGGCAAGTCTTCTATATGTAGGATAGCAGAAAGACACAAATTTGGTCAACATGTCGATATATTTACCGACTGTCATCGGGAGCCTGTATGTACCCCCCTATTGAGGACACCAACTGGTCTCCAAAGATGTATTGAACTCTACATGTTGTCAAAATTACGATGTCAGTCGATAAATATATCGACATATTGACCAGATTGTGGCTTTCTGCTATCCTACAACTAGAAGACTTGCCCAAATGAACTCGTGCATCTTTTACAAATAACATGGATGTCGACATTTTTATATAGTATTGTACACGGAAAGAAATAAAGTTGCCTGAATTTAAACGCCAGGTGACAATACGTCCAAAAGATTTCGACATCCATGTTCTTGGAAATGGATGTATACGTTCATTTAGGAAAGTCGTACATACTATTGCCGTCAAGAAAATAGAAATTTGGTCAACATGTCGAGATATACATCGACTTGTCATCGTAATTTGGACAACTTGTAGAGTGCAATACGTCTTTGGAGACCAGTATATATCCGCAGTATGTGGATATAATTTACATACGCTTCGGTTGGCTTTCGTATGTATGTACCGAAGCGTGTAAGTACCCTCTAGTGAAGACATATACTAGTCTCCAAAGACGGTTTCAAACCAGCAAGTTGTCCATAGATATTAGACTTGCCTAAATGAACATATACATCCATTTCAAAGAACTTGGATGTCGACACCTTTTTGACGTCTCTTCACTTGTCGATACAATTCAGATGACCTTTTTTTCTTTCTGTGTACAATTCGACACAAAACTGTCGACATCCATGTTATTCGTAAAAGATACATAAGTTCATTTGGACAAGTCTTCTATATGTAGGACAGCAGAAAGACACAAATTTGGTCAATATGTCGAGCACTGTAAATCATTGAGAGGCTGGGATAGTGCAATAGTTCGTTAATCAAAAGGGCTCAATTTTGGACAATAAAAGTTGGTAAAATATTTGCCCAATTTGTGAGTTTTTTATCTTAACACTCCATCTTTTCGAGGACATCGCCAGCTCACCCAACTGGATTTTACAGAATTATATCCACTCATCTTGAGAGATATGTCACAAAACATTTCCTTTCAACTTGGGACTGAACCCAGTTCAACTAAGATTAATTATCCAACATGCAACCAACTGCGCTATACGGTCAGACGTCAAGGGTGTAGAAGCGGCATCAATTTGATGCCTGAGGGAAGCATTCATATAGAGGCAGATAATGGCAAATCCCGGTCATGTCTCTGCAGTGTATAGGCACGGTAACAGTAGAGATGCCGAAATTGCACATGAAATTTCAACAAAAATATTTAGCCTTGGTCCAGTGGACTGGAAAAGCCCTTTTTCGCGCAGAGATATTTTATAACAGCACCGACGGTTTATCAAAACGTAACGTTAATCCTAGGCCTTAGCGCAGTTTGTAACGCACCTGCCTCTCGTTCGAGAGGTCCCGGATTCGATACTCGGCCGCGGCAAATATCCTTTCAGACAAAAATGTTGTCCACCACTGGTTTGATATCGCGAACCTATGTCACGGAGCAGCTGGAGGCTGGGTAAGGGTGTTGTGGAAGTACTGGTATAAAGAACAAAAGAAATCCATGGTAAGGTGATCCTGCTGCTCAACATGAAATGACCACATCAGTCGAAAACGGCGTAAACCGTAATAAACCGATCAAAATCAACGCAATGTCAAAGAAATCTGTACTTAAAATTGACTAGGATTAAACCATGTCATTTATAGAAGCAGACGATTCGGACAGACGACAAATGAAGAAAGAACTCGAGACAAAGGAAAACGGAGAGGAAGAATGAGGAATTGTTGTTGTTGTTCTTTTATGAGATATAAGAAGATGTTTCCCCTTTTCACAGTGTATCCCCTCCGCAGGGATAGACATTGATCATATTTAACAGTTTTTAGAACAACAAATAAGAACAACACGAAGATAATTTCATTACCTTTACACGACCGAAAAGCTTGTAAAAAACGCTGAAAATACTTATTGGTAATTACTTAAAACGAAAATAACATCAAATTATGTATAAGCCTCTTCCTTTTTTGTTGCAAAAGTAAAAGAGATTTAAAAAATGAAGGTTGTAACTGAAAAGGCCGTTTCTGCGTTGTTTGTCTTGAACAAATAGTTCATTGGATAACACGCAAAATGTAGGTGTCCAGCCTCGGTAAGCGTGGGTTTTTACCAAGTGATAATCATAACAGAATTTGATTGGTTGTCAGCCCTTCAACTGGTAAATGACCGTTCGAGAAAAAATCAGAGCAGTAATATTGTAAGTGCTACAAGTTTATTATACAGTTAATCCAATGTACGTTTCAACTCCTTTACTCAACCGAAAATCTTGTTATAAACACTGAAAATACTAACTGGTGATTACTTAAAGGGAAAATTACATCAAATTTTGTATTAGCCTCTTCTTTGTTTGTCGCAAAAGTAAATAAGATAAAAAAAAACTTTGTAGATTGTTACTGAAAAGGCCGTTCTTCGGTGTTTGAAAATACATTGTTTGGCTCGAACACATTGCTCAGAAGATAAAGGTAACAGTGTAGTGTGAAAACAGATTGGATGTCTGGAAAACAGTATATATAAATTCGGGCTTCACAGCCCGATTTAAAAATAACAACTAAAAAGGAAAATTGGTTCCCCAAAAATTTAAAATAAGCATCAAAGATTGGCTGAACAATTTAATGCTTTTAACAACCGGTATCTGCCTAAACATTAAAGTTAAATAACATGCATGTGAGATCAAAGTCGATTAATCAAAGCAAAATACTGCTTTCAATAACGACCCGCATTACTAAGTTATCGCAAGAAATGGTATTTTTATCAAAAGCCATTGTAACTGTTACATGTTATAAAGAGCTGGGCTGGCAAATGCATCAGAAAAAGGGATTTCATGTTTTGTAACTTAAAACTACCATTTATCTCAAGAAACTAAATGTTTAACAAAAATAATTCTATAATCAAAGTTAAGATTGTAAATAGACCCAACCATAAGATATTTTCACACACGGAACTAGTGATAAATCGAATACAATTTATTTATTTATTTATTTTTTGAAAGAAGATATTCCATGATCTTACATGATCGTTGCATATATCTATATGTCTATTTTTAGAAACAATTAGCATACACTTTTATCTGAATTTCTTTGATTTTTAAGGATATATTATAATTAATCGCTGAAAATGATTTCATGATAAATAGAATAAATGAAATTGTCTTAAAATATCAATGTTATTTGGCTTTGGCTACGAGAAATTATTATGACTCGGCAAAGTCTCGCCAAGACAAATGCTCCCAACCTCGACCAGATAGCATTGTTATTATAAGACACTAACATGTTATGTTCTATTTCAGTGATATTTCACTACTCTGAATGGGACATTGTTATTGATTACTTTATTATATCATCTAAGTCAAGTCATGTTACGTGGTAGGGTAGTTGAAATCAAAATACTATAAGTACTGTAATCGTATGCACTGAATGATCGAAACGGTTCAGTAGTTTAGATATCTATTTCAGAAGAAAAAAAGTTATCAATTGTTATCTGGATATAGATTTAATTAATCCATACATTCGCAGAAAACTTTCCATTACAGATAAGCATTATCCTTGGAATGTCGAAACAAACAGCTAACTACATGTATCAAATATAAGGATTGCATCATTCGATATGTTAAGGTTTTAATATACCGACGAATAAACCTTCGTTCTTTTGATGCGATTCTTGGGTTATAAAATTCATTCCAAAAAGTTATACCTTCTGTATCAGAAGTGTGTATCAAAGCAAGGTCAAGAATGCCATGTTGACAGTTAGTCGTAAGATTTGAACTGATAGCAGTGTCAAATGCGTTTTTTTAAAGTTTTATTTAATTTTAGGTCTATTGCAGTTTGTAACGTTTCAGTTAAAGGTTTTCTTCACTTTTGACAACATCATCCAGGATAAACACCATAAAGCATAAACTATTTCAGTGTACTATAGTGGGTGCAAATAAAATGCATTTTGCAACAGTTGTTACTACATTAAGTTTATGTTCACCATAAATATTTTTCTTCTTCTGTGTAAAACGTTATCAAATATGAAATTTGAATACGCTTATCGTACTTCATTGGTCAGCTAGGTAGGCGATCAGTTGGTTCGGAAAAAGAGTTGAAACTAATCTGCTCTGAAGCAATATGGTAACCCTCGGTGATTCTACGGAATAGACTTAGGGGAAAAAAGGACACAGCCATGATAGGGTGTCATTTCGCACGTGGATTACATGACGACCCAAGTTTCAAACCCGATTTGAGTTTAAAAAAAATAACAACAACGAAAAAAACAAAAAAAACAACGAAATATAAAAACTAAGCATATTATAATATGATTACAAAACTTAGTGTCCAAAATATCTCCAAAGACGATTTGAAAGCGATAACGAATTTGTTTTTGTTCAAGCGTATTGACTAAAGTACCACCAGAAGCCGACTTTCCTAAAATTGACCCAAAACTGCTACACTAAGGTCCTATGTACTTTCACGTTAATGGAAAAGTTCGGCGATGTTTCGAATGGTTATGAAGAATCTTTAATCCTATTCGAATACATCAACATTCTTGTTAAGAAAGAAAGCAACTAAGAAGCATTGCACAGGGTCAAATGATTGATAACGTTTATTTCGCAGTTAAATGATGTTCGTGTTTTAAAGTACTCATTCAATTATTGTTGTGTCTTTAGATTACAAAAACGATTTATTTCATAATAGCCTTGTAAGAGCACCGCTGAGAAATCAATCATTCTTAATTAAAAATTGCGGTGCATTCGTTTTTCTCATTTAACTTTGTCATATGACCGTGGATTGGGGCATTTTAATCCATTTGCACGAACTGGCCTTTCCCCATTTTAAACACTGGTTGTCTTATTTGTCATACAATACTCTGATATTAATCTGGTTTGTATTACTGATTAGAAATTAGAAAACCGCGAAATTGACAGGGTAAACTGTTTTGGAATGATTTCAAAATGGAATTAGATGAGTCTGTTCAGCAAGTTGTTCATCATATGAAAGGGTGGCTATATTGAATATTCTTTGAACGAAATGAGGGACTGTTTAAATTTATTGCTTAGCGAGTGATTTAAAGTAGCTTTGGTTGGAAGGAGTGTCGATTTTCTTTACATTATTTACTGTTTTACACCAGAATTAAGTACAATTCTTTACAAAGAAATATCTTCCAGACATTTGACCAAAATCTGTTGGCTTGATTTATTAAATTGCTAGCGTAGTTAATAAATTATTCTAAATCTATCTCAGAAGACCATATTGTCTGCTGCAGACAAAATCACTTATTCTTCTGGGATGTCTTATTTAGACTTAGAGTCCCGGAGCCGTGACGTGTCTCAGATATGCAATCCGTTCTATTGACATTTAAAAGACTAGTTGGTGGATTGAAAAGAAGATGTTGTTTCAGTGTAAGATCGATTTATATTTGTGACCCGTAATGCGAAACGGAACCATCTTGGAACTCTATTTAATCATTAATTAAAAAGGAGACTTATTCTAGATCAGGTCAACATGGAGTCGAATTTCAAAACTTCTTTCACAAGAAGGTAAATTGATAATTCTAGATTCAGTAAATTATCAAATGTTGAAAAAGTTCGACCCAAGTCAGTCTGCGAAGTCTGATTAGGGTCGATACTGTACACACTTCCCACATGGTCCATTTTTGCGTGGCGGGTCACATTTCATTGAGTAAGCACCGAAGGCATTATTTTAAGGAAGGCGTAGTGGAATTAAAGCTTTTGTTGTAAACGAAATGAAATATCAATCGAACTTACTCGGAAAACAAACGACTAATCTAATCTTTGATGCAAAAATGAGACAAAATGTGAAAATGTTCAGACAACTTTTCTGAAAGCGCATTGTCACGCGGTTGCTTTGAAACATTCATGATGGCATCACTTATTGAACTCATCGCATATAACGTCAGAAATAAAGCGGGGTAAAGGGTTTTGATAATGTCACTGGTTTTGCGGTGAGATTTTCAGGTTATATTCTACGTCGTTTCTCGATATTCCATCGAAAAGCATTACAGAATAGAGAATATTGTGACTTTTCTATTGTGAAACTTCAATCTTATAGGATAGACTCTGTGATACTTTTTTCACTTAGAAAAATCATGAAATAGACAAACTGAATGATTTTGGAATGAATGGAATTTGTATTATGACCGAGTTTTGAATAATTTTCAATAGAGATAAACATAATCGAAAATTTCCCCAATTTGACGGAATTAGCGATATTTTTACCACACTTTAATAAAATCTATTAAATTCACGATTATTAGCGATATTTTTACCACACTTTAATAAAATCCATTAAATTCACTCAAAAGTCGCTCCACACACTCATTCAATTTCATTCCTAAATCATTCCAAAATCATTCACCTTGTCAATTTCACGATGTTTTTAACTGTATTTCTGATTTTGAATCTTCACAGACAAAGAAGCTTAAATTATCAACGCAAACCATTAAAATTATGCAATTATTTTTCCGATTCGATTAAAATTTTGGTCGATTTGAATGATTTTGAAGTGGTTTTGAATATTTTTTAACGTTTGTAAATGGTTTGAGTGAGTGTTTGGAATGAATGGAGCGCTGAGTGACTGATTTGGAATGGTTTTGATCGAGATGTATATCAATTTCAAAATGTAACTAACTCTAGGTCTGTATGGTGTAGTCTACAATAAAATATTTAATATTATTATACACTATTAGACCAAATCCGCTGTTTTGATTGATTAATAAGATACTTCTCTTAGAAAATATAACGCAATTGTCTCCGAGATATGCAATAATTGGCGGATTCTGGTAGCATCACACATATTTATCATAAGGGGTATCTAAGGGAATATCTTCCAGAACGTCCCTTGTGTTGCTATTTCTTGGTAAAAATGCTAACTCAATTTCTTCTGTAAATAACACTTATAGACGCCAAACGGCAACCGTCATACAGCAGTTCGAAACGCAATCTTCAATCATTGGATAACGGGTTCGATAGCGACACATCTTCTCAAACTAAAAGTCTCCCGACAATGTGTTTAAATTCGCAAATCGAAGTGGAATAGAAACTAGAGGCTAGGAAAGGATGTAATGGCAATACTGCTGTGAGAAATACCAGGAAGCCATTTTCAGGTGGTCCAGCCGAAATCCTTTTAAATGGGGACGATCCATTTACTATATAGTGTTTGTTTGGACCCTTTCTTTTTACTTAAAATATGTTTATATGATTTACAGAATTGTCTAATGACCTATAAAGGACTGCGGCAACAATTTTGAACGAGACTTCGATGAAAAATCTTTCATTTTTAGTTATCAAACGATTTTAGTCTGGCTGCATCGTACAGTTCAGATTATCGTAGAATTGACAGGTTGGTGATGTTCGAATGATTTCGGAATGAAATTAAAAAAGTGCAATGAGTGAGTTTTGAATGAAATTAAAGGGATATAATCCAATGTAGCTAATTTTGTTCAAGATGAACAAAATCAGCGATACTACTTAACTCCCTTTAAAAATTTATGTAAACAGATTAGGTGAATAGCTTTCCATGTCTTTGCGAACCAAACACACGCTTAAAAAACTAACAAACATAACAACAACAACAATAACAACAACAAAAATAAGTTGGTAAAATCGCGTTCTTGTTTTTTTCTAACGGTTTTTGATTTTGATGTAGTTGTCTATCTTATCTATTTTCGTGATTTTGGGTCGTTTCTTAATGGTTGGAGTATGTGTTTACAGCAAATGAATGGAGCGCTAAGTGATAGATTAAAAATCGACAAAATAATTCTTTGATAAGATAAGATGATGTTTATATGGAAGGGCCCGATGAATCTATTAATAGAGAATTATTTAATTTTTTCTTTAAGAAATGTAAAAAGATATCGCTAATTTTGTTCATCAGGACGAAATTACAGTAACATTCTGTAGTAGTGCATTCACACAAAGTTAAAACATTTAACGTACAGAATCGTGAAATTGGAAAGGTGATGATTTTGTATGAAATTGTTTGAGTATGATGATCTGATTTTGAATGACTTTCAAGGGAGGAAAAACAAAATCGTCCAATTGGGCGATTTTTTACCCCCCCCCCCTCCCCCTCTTATCGATTTGATAGGAATGCTGATCAGATTTCGAGGCGTTTTGGACACTTTAGGCGTGTTTTTTGAGTGATTGAAGTGGTTGGTTGGAATAAATGATAATGGAAGCGATGAGCGAGTGTTTTTTAAATGGTTTTGATCGAGATAAGTGTCGATTTCACGATGTGGTAAAATGTATTGAATCTTTTTGCGATATCGATATAGCGGTTTGGTAGGCTAGCCATGACGTCCGTATCAATAAACCAAGAAATTAGATTTGTAATTGATTCCTCGAAAGATATGGACAGATTAATACACTTGACGACGCGAGTCTGAAATAGCAAGCTAATTAGGAAGCAATTAATGTTCTGGAAATAAGATCATACCTAACAGAAATTATTGTTATGCAATAAAAGTAATCTTTAGCTTTGCTGCTTTGTACCGAAGCGTTTATGTAATAATTGATTAATAATAATCAATTTGGGCAAGTCTTCTATATGTAGGATAGCAGAAAGACACAAATTTGGTCAACATGTCGATAAACTTATCGAATGTCATCGGAAGCCTGTATGTACCCCCTAGTGAGGACATCAACTAGTCTCCAAAGATGTATTGAACTCTACATGTTGTCAAAATTACGAAGACAGTCGATAAATATATCGACATTTTGACCAGATTGTGTCTTTCTGCTATCCTACAACTAGAAGACTTGCCCAAATGAACTCGTGCATCTTTTACAAATAACATGGATGTCGATATTTTATGTCGTATTGTACACAAAAAGAAATAAAGTTGCCTGAATTGTAACGACAGGTGACAATACGTCATAAAAGATTTCGACATCCATGTTCTTGGAAATAGATGTATATGTTCATTTAGGCAAGTCGTACATGCTGATGTCGTCAAGATTTGGTCAACATGTCGAGATATACAGCGACTTGTCATCGAAATTTGGACAACTTGTAGAGTTCAATACGTCTTTGGAGACCAGTATATATCCGCAGTAGGGGGGTATAATTTACATACGCTTCGGTTGGCTTCCGTATGTATGTAACGAAGCGTGTAAGTACCCTCTAGTGGAGACATATACTAGTCTCCAAAGACGTATTCAAACCAGCAAGTTGTCCATAGATATTAGACTTGCCTAAATGAACATATACATCCATTTCCAAGAACTTGGATATCGACATCTTTTTGACGTCTTTTCACTTGTCGATACAATTCAGATGACCTTTTTTTTCTTTCTGTGTACAATTCGACACAGAACTGTCGACATCCATGTTATTCGTAAAAGATACATAAGTTCATTTGGGCAAGTCTTCTATATGTAGGATAGCAGAAAGACACAAATTTGGTCAATATGTCGAGAATATATCGACTTGTCATCGTTATTTTGACAGCATGTAGAGTTCAATACGTCTTTGAAAACTATGTACCCACCTAATGAAGATATAAACTAGTTTACATCCGTTTGCCGTCAAGAATACATTTTTGGTAAACATGTCGAGGTATATTATGGACTTGTCATCGTAATTTGGACAAATACGTCTTTGGAGACTAGTATATGTCTTCACTAGAGGGTACATACGCACTCCGGTAACAAGAGAAGTGGAGATTTAATTTAAGAGAAGTAATAAAATGAAGCTAATTGCGTCCAATGCTATATAATCTCCCATTCATTTCATTTAAAACATTTCACTTTCTTAATTTAATCATGCTTTTAACTGTATTTTGAGTGCAACAAAACTAACAAACAAAATTACTGTCATTCCCTGACTTTATTTGATATAGCAATCACATACTAGATTTCAAGCATATTTTAATATTTTTTTCTACATAATTAACTAAAAATGGAATTCTACCATGCAAAATACCATTAGAATCGTCTTCTGAAGACAATTCCAATGAGATAATGCGAGGCAGAATTTAACAATGAATGAAAACACCCGTTACGATTTGTAATTCGGACCTACAATTGATTATTTCGCAAGAAGTTTAGTAAAACGGGCCCCAGACTATCAAAGTACTGGTACTTTATCGCAACTAGGGAAAATCAAAGTGCTGTCTGCACTGTAAATCGGGCATCATTGAGAGGCTGGGATAGTGCAATAGTTCGTTAATCAAAAGTTGGTAAAATATTTGTCCAATTTGTGAGTTTTTTATCTTAACACTCCATCTTTTCGAGGACATCGCCAGCTCACCCACCTGGATTTTACAGAATTATATCCACTCAACTTGAGAGATATGTCACAAAACTTTTCCTTTCAACTTGGGACTGAACCCAGTTCAACTAAGATTAATTATCCAACATGCAACCAACTGCGCTATACGATCAGACGTCAAGGGTGTAGAACCGGATTAAATTGATGCCTGAGGGAAGCATTTATATAGAGGCAGATAATGGCATGTCTCTGCAGTGTATAGGCACAGTAACAGTAGAGATGCCAAAATAGCTCATGAAATTTCAACAAAATCATATAGGCTTGGTCCAGTGGACTGGAAAAGCCCTTTTTCGCGCAGAGATATTTTATAACAGCACCGACGGTTTATCAAAACGTAACGTTAATCCTAGGCCTTAGCGCAGTTTGTAACGCACCTGCATCTCGTTCGAGAGGTCCCGGGTTCGATACTCGGCCGCGGCAAATATCCTTTCAGACAAAAATGTTGTCCATCACTGGTTTGATATCGCGAACCTATGTCATGGAGCAGCTGGAGGCTGGGTAAGGGTGTTGTGGTAGTACTGGTATAAAAAACAATTGGAATCCATGGTTAGGTGCTCCAGCTGCTCAATATGAAATGACCACATTAGTCGAAAACGGCGTAAACCGCAATAAACCGATCAAAATTAACGCAATGGCAAAGAAATCTGTGCTTAAAATAGACTAGGATTAAACCATGTCATTTATAGAAGCAGACGATTCGGACAGACGACAAATGAAGAAAGAACTCGAGACAAAGGAAAACGGAGAGGAAGAATGAGTAAGGAATTGTTGTTGTTGTTCTTTTATGAGATATAAGAAGTTGTTTCCCCTTTTCACAGTGTATCCCCTCCGCAGGGATAGACATTGATCACATTTAACAGTTTTTAGAACAACAAATAAGAACAACACGAAGATAATTTCATTACCTTTACACGACCGAAAAGCTTGTAAAAAACGCTGAAAATACTTATTGGTAATTACTTAAAACGAAAATAACGCCAAATTATGTATAAGCCTTTTCCTTTTTTGTTGCAAAAGTAAAAGAGATTAAAAAAATGAAGGTTGTAACTGAAAAGGCCGTTTCTGCGTTGTTTGTCTTGAAAAACAGTTCAGTGGATAACACGCAAAATGTAGGTGTCCGGCCTCGGTAAGCGTGGGTTTTGACCAAGTGATAATCATAACAGAATTTGATTGGTTGTCAGCCCTACAACTGGTAAATGACCGTTCGAGAAAAAATCAGAGCAGTAATATTGTAAGTGCTACAAGTTTATTATACAGTTAATCCATTGTACGTTTCAACTCCTTTACACAACCGAAAATTTTGTTATTAACACTGGAAATTATAACTGGTGATTACTAAAAGGGAAAATTACATCAAATTTTGTATTAGCCTCTTCTTTGTTTGTCGCAAAAGCAAATAAGATAAACAAAACTTTGTAGATTGTGACTGAAAAGGCCGTTCTTCGGTGTTTGAAAATACATAGTTTGGCTCGAACACATTGCTCAGAAGATAAAGGTAACAATATAGTGTGAAAACAGATTGGATGTCTGGGAAATAGTATATATCAAAAATCAAAAACTAAAAAGGAATATTGGTTCGCCATAAATTTAAAATAAGCATCAAAGATTGGCTGTACAATTTAATGCTTTTAACAACCGGTATCTGTCTAAACATTAAAGTTAAATAACATGCATGTGAGATCAAAGTCGATTAATCAAAGCAAAATACTGCTTTCAATAACAACCCGCATTGCCAAGTTATCGCAAGAAATGGTATTTTTATCAAAAGCCATTGTAACTGTTACATGTTATAACGAGCTGGGCTGGCAAATGCATCAGAAAAAGGGATATCATGTTTTGTAACTTAAAACTACCATTTCTCTCAAAAATAATTCTAATTCTAAAATCTAAGTTAAGATTGTAAATAGACCCAACCATAAGCTATTTTCACACACAGAACTAGTGATAAATCGAATACAATTTATTTATTTTTTTATTTTTGGAAAGAAGATATTCCATGATCTTAAATGATCGTTGCATATATCTATATGTCTATTTTTAGAAACAATTAGCATACACATTTATCTGAATTTCTTTGATTTTTAAGGATATATTATAATTAATCGCTGAAAATGATTTCATGATAAATAGAATAAATGTAATTGTCTTAAAATATCAATGTTATTTGGCTTTGGCTGCGAGAAATTATTATGACTCGGCAGAGTCTCGCCAAGACAAATGCTCCCAACCTCGACCAGATAGCATTGTTATTATAAGACACTAACATGTTATGCTCTATTTCAGTGATATTTCACTACTCAGAATGGGACATTGTACTTTATTATATCATCTTAGTCGAGTCATGTTACGTGGTAGGGTAGTTGAAATCAAAATACTATAAGTACTGTAATCGTATGCACTGAATGATCGAAACGGTTCAGTAGTTTAGATATCTATTTCAGAAGAAAAAAAAGTTATCAATTGTTATCTGTATATAGATTTAATTAATCCATACATTCACAGAAAACTTTCCATTACAGATAAGCATTATCCTTAGAATGTCGAAACAAACAGCTAACTACATGTATCAAATATAAGGATTGCATCATTCGATATGTTAAGGTTTTAATATACCGACGAATAAACCTTCGTTCTTTTGATGCGATTCTTGGGTTATAAAATTTATTCCAAAAAGTTATACCTTCTGTATCAGAAGTGTTTATCAAAGCAAGGCCAAGAATGCCATGCTGACATTTATTCGTAAGGTTTGAACTGATAGCAGTGTCAAATGCGTTTTTTTTTTTAAAGTTTTATTTAATTTTTAGGTCTATTGCAGTTTGTAACGTTTCAGTTAAGGTGTCCTTCACTTTTGACAACATCATCCAGGAAAAACACCATAAATCATAAACTATTCCAGTGTACTATAGTGGATGCATATAAATTGCATTTTGCAACAGTTATTAATACATTAAGTTTATGTTCACCATAATATAATAATAAATAGTTTTCTTCTTATTTGTAAAATATGAAATTTGAACACGCTAATTGTACTTCATTTGTCAGCTAGGTAGGCGATCAGTTGTTCGGAACAAGAGTTAGAAACTAATCTGCTCTGAAGCAATATGGTAACCCTCGGTAATTCTTTGGAATAGACCTTGGGATAAAAGGACGCAGCCATGATAGTGTGTCATTTCGCACGTGGATTACATGACGACCCAAGTTTCAAAACCGATTTGAGTTTAAAAAAAAAATATAAAAACTAAGCATATTATCATATACAAACATTACAAAACGTAGTGTCCAAAATGTCTCCAAAGACGATTTGAAAGAGATTACGAATTTGTTTTTGTTCAAGCGTATTGACTAAAGTACCACCAGAAGCCGACTTTCCTAAAATTGACCCAAAACTGCTACACTAAGGTCCGAGGTACTTTCACGTTAATGGAAAAGTCCGGCGATGTTTCGAATGGTTCTGAAGAATCTTTAAACCTATTCGAATCCATCAACATTCTTGTTAAGAAAGAAAGCAACTAAGAAGCATTGCACAGGGTCAAATGATTGACAACGGTTATTTCGCAGTGATTTGATGTTCGTGTTTTAAAGTACTCATTTAATTATTGTTGTGTCTTTAGATTACAAAAACGATTTATTTCATAATAGCCTTGTAAGAGCACCGCTGAGAAATCAATCATTCTTAATTAAAAAATGTGGTGCATTCGTTTTTCTCATTTAACTTTGTCATATGACCGTGGATTGGGGCATTTTAATCCATTTTCTCGAGCCGACCTTTCCCCAAATTTAAACACTGGCTGTCTTATTTGTCATACAATACTCTGATATTAATCTGCGTTTTGTATTACTGATAAGAAAATAGAAAACCGCGAAATTGACAGGGTAAACTGTTTTGGAATGATTTCAAAATGGAAATAGATGAGTCTGTTCAGCAAGTTGTTCATCATATCAAAGGGTGGCTATATTGAATATACTTTAAACGAAATGAGGGACTGTTTAAGTTTATTGCTTAGCGAGTGATTTAAAGTGGTTTTGGTTGGAAGGAGTGTCGATTTTCTTTACATAATTTACTGTTTTACAGCAGACTTAAGTACAATTCTTTACAAAGAAATATCTTCCAGACAATTGACCAAAATCTGTTGGTTTGATTTATTAAATTACTAGCGTTGTAAATAAATTATTCCAAATCTATCTCAAAAGACCATATTGTCTGCTGCAGACAAAATCACTTATTCTTCTGGGATGTCTTATTGAGACTTAGAGCCCCGGAGCTGTGACGTGACTCAGATATGCAATCCGTTCTATTGTTATTTGGAAATCGACATTTGAAAGACTAGTTGGTGGATTGAAAAAAAGATGTTGTTTCAGTGTAAGATCGATTTATATTTGTGACTCGTCATGCGAAACGGAGCCATCTTGGAACAAATTGATCATTCTAGATTCAGTAAATTAATAAATGTCGAAAAAGTTCGACCCAAGTCAGCATGCGAAGTCTGACTAGGGTCCATACTTTACGCACTTCCCGCATGGTCCATTTTTGCGTGACGGGTCACATTTCATTGAGTAAACAACGAAGGCATTATTTTAAGGAAGGCGTAATGAAATTAAAGCTTTTATTGTAAACGAAATGAAATATCAATCGAACTTACTCGGAAAACAAACGACTACAGTTACCAACATCGTGAAATTGACAAGGTGAATGACTTTTGAATGATTTAGGAATGATAATGAATGAGTGTGAGGAGCGAGTTTTGATTGAATTTAATTGGAGGTAATCCTATATCGCAAATTTTGTTCAGGATGAACAAAATTGTCGATATTGATTACCTCCCTTTAAAAAAAGTATGCATATAAATTCCTTAGATAGCTTCCAATTTCATCAAGAACCTATAAGACGCTTACAATTTAAATTATGTGAGTCAAATCGCGATTTTTATCTATTAATATTTATTTTGAATGACGTTGTTGATTCTATATTTTTCAATGGGTTTGAGCGTTTTTGAATGGTTTGATTGAGTGTTTGGAATGAATGATTGGAACACTGAGTGAGCGATTTAGAATGGTTTTGATTGAGGTGAGTGTCAATTTCACGATGTTACTAACTGTAATCTAATCTTTGATGCAAAAATGAGACAAAATGTGAAAATGTTAAGACAACTTTTCTGAAAGCACACTGTCACGTGGTTGCTTTGAAACATTCATGATGGCATCACTTATTGGACTCATCGTTGACAACGTCAGAAAGGGTTTTGATAATGTCACTGGTTTTTGCGGTGAGATTTTCAGGTTATATTCTACGTCGTTTCTCGATATTCCATCGAACAGCATTACAGAAAAGAAAATATTGTGACTTTTTTTTATTGTGATACTTCAATCTTTTCGGTAGGATAGACTCTGTCTGTGATACTTTTTTCACTTAGAAAAATCATGAAATTGACAAATTGAATGATTTTGGATTGAATGGAATTTGTATTATAACCGAGTTTTGAATAATTTTCAAAAGAGATAAACATAATCGAAAATTTTCCCCATTTGACGGAATTATTGATATTTAACCACACTTTCATAAAATCTACGTGTATATTTCTGATTTATTTTTTCAATTCGATTAAAATGTTGGTCGATTTGAATGATTTTGAAGTGGTTTTGAATGTTTTTTGAACGTTTGTAAATGGTTTGAGTGAGTGTTTGGAATAAATGGAGCGCTGAGTGACTGATTTGGAATGGTTTTGATCGAGATGAATGTCAATTTCAAAATGTAACTAACTCTAGGTATGCATGGTGTAGTCTACAATAAAATAATTAATATAATTATACACTTCGAGACCAAATCCGCTGTTTTGATTGATTAATAAGATACTTCACTTAGAAAATATAACGCAATTGTCTCTGAGATATGCAATAATTGGCGGATTCTGGTAGCATCACACATTTTTATCATAAGGGGCATCTAACGGAATATCTTCCAGAACGTTCCATTGTGTTGCTATTTCTTGGTAAATATGCTAACTCAATTTCAGCTGTAAATAACACTTATAGACGCCAAACAGCAACCGTCATACCGCAGTTCGAAATGCAATCTTCAAACATTGGATAACGGGTTCAATAGCGACACATCTTCTCAAACTTAAGTCTCCCGACAATGTGTTTAAATTCGCAAATCGAAGTGGAATAGAAACTAGAGGCTAGGAAAGGATGTAATGGCAATACTGCTGTGAGAAATACCAGGAAGCCATTTTCAGGTGCTCAAGCCGAAATCCTTTTAAAAGGGACGATCCATTTACTATATAGTGTTTGTTTGGACCCTTTCTCTTTACTTAAAATATGTTTATATGATTTACAGAATTGTCTAATGATCTATAAAACTATAAAGGACTGCGGCAACAATTTTGAACGAGACTTCGATGAAAATTCTTCCACTTTTAGTTATCAAACGATTTTAGTCTGGCTACATGGTACAGTTCAGATTATCGTAGAATTGACAAGTTGACGATGTTTGAGTAATTTTGGAATGAAATTAAAAAAGTGTAATGAGTGAGTTTTGAATGAAATTAAAGGGATATAATCCAATGTAGCTAATTTGATTCAAGATGAACAAAATCAGCGATATTTCTTAACTCCCTTTAAAAATTTATGTAAACAGATTATGTGAATAGCTTTCCATGTCTTTACGAACCAAACACACGCTTAAAAAACAAACAAACATAACAACAACAACAATAACAACAACAAAAATAAGTTTGTAAAGTCGCGTTCTTGTTTTTTTCTAACGGTTTTTGATTTTGATGTAGTTGTCTATCTTATCTATTTTCGTGATTTTGGGTCGTTTCTTAATGGTTGGAGTATGTGTTTACAGCAAATGAATGGAGCGCTAAGTGAGAGATTTAAAATCGACAAAATCATTCCTTGATAAGATAAGATGATGTTTATATGGAAGGGCCCGATGAATCTATTAATAGAGAAATATTTAGATTTTTCATAAATAAATGTAAAAAGATATCGCTAATTTTGTTCATCAGGACGAAATTACAATAACATGCTGTAATCATGCATTCACACAAAGTAAAATCATTTAAAGTACAGCATCGTGAAATTGAAAAGGAAATGATTTTGAATGAAATTGATTGAGTATGATGATCTGATTTTGAATGATTTCCAAACAAATTCGATAACTTCAATTGGGCGATTTTTTACCCCCCTTTAATAAAATCTAAGTACTTTTCTCATTGTGAGTCTTCACAGACAAATGCGACGCTTTAAAATCAACATCAGTTTATTAAAATCGTTCATTTTTTTATCAATTTGATTGGAATGCTGGTCAGATTTCGAGGCGTTTTGGACACTTCAGGCGTGTATTTGAGTGATTGCAGTGAGTGGTTGGAATAAATGATGATTGGAGTGAGTGGATTTTAAATGGTTTTACATCGAGATGCGTGTCAATTTCACGATGTGGTTAACTGCATTGAATCTTTTTGCGATATCGATATAGCAGTTTGCTAGCCTAGCCATGTCATCCGTATCAATAAACCAAGAAATTAGATTTGTAATTGATTCCTCGAGAGATATGGACAGATTAATTG
Source organism: Fragum whitleyi (assembly GCA_948146395.1). NCBI lineage: Eukaryota > Metazoa > Mollusca > Bivalvia > Cardiida > Cardiidae > Fragum > Fragum whitleyi. Next base: position 23,773,428 of record OX411556.1, read on the forward strand.
ACTTGACGACGCGAGTCTGAAATAGCAAGCTAATTAGGAAGCAATTAATGTTCTGGAAATAAGATCATACTGGAAATAAGATCATACCTAACAGAAATTATTGTTATGCAATAAAAGTCATCTTTAGCTTTGCTACTTTGCTTGGAAGCGTATATGTAATGATTAATTAATAATAATCAATTTGGGCAAGTCTTCTATATGTAGGATAGCAGAAAGACACAAACTTGGTCAACATGTCGATAAACTTATCGACTGTCATCGGAAGCCAGTATGTACCCCCCCTAGTGAGGACATCAACTGGTCTCCATAGATGTATTGAACTCTACATGTTGTCAAAATTACGATGACAGTCAATAAATATATCGACATATTGACCAGATTGTGTCTTTCTGCTATCCTACAACTAGAAGACTTGCCCAAATGAACTCGTGCATCTTTTACAAATAACATGGATTTCGATATTTTTATGTCGTATTGTACACAGAAAGAAATAAAGTTGCCTGATTTGTAACGACAGGTGACAATACGTCCAAAAGATTTCGACATCCATGTTCTTGGAAATGGATGTATATGTTCATTTAGGCAAGTCGTAAATGCTGATGCCGTTAAGAAAATAAACAATTGGGCAACATGTCGAGATATACATCGACTTGTCATCGTAATTTGGACAACTTGTAGAGTTCAATACGTCTTTGGAGACCAGTATATATCCGCAGTAGGAGGGTATAATTTACATACCCTTCGGTTGGCTTCCGTATGTATGTAACGTAGCGTGTAAGTACCCTCTAGTGAAAACATATACTAGTCATCAAAGACGTATTCAAACCAGCAAGTTGTCCATAGATATTAGACTTGCCTAAATGAACATATACATCCATTTCCAAGAACCTTTTGACGTCTTTTCACTTGTCGATACAATTCAGATGACCTTTTTTTTCTTTCTGTGTACGATTCGACACAAAACTGTCGACATCCATGTATTCGTAAAAGATACATAAGTTTATTTGGGCAAGTCTTTTATATGTAGGATGGCAGAAAGACACAAATTTGGTCAATATGTCGAGAATGTATCGACTTGTCCTCGTTATTTTGACAGCATGTAGAGTTCAATAGTCTTTGAAAAATATATACCCACCTAATGAAGACATAAACTAGTTTACATCCGTATGCCGTCAAGAATACATATATTATTTGGTAAACATGTCGAGGTATATTATGGACTTGTCATCGTTATTTGGACAACTTGCTGATTTGAATACGTCTTTGGAGACTAGTATACGTCTTCACTAGAGGGTACATACACACTCCGGTAATAAGAGAAGTGGGGATTTAATTTAAGAGAGGTAATAAAATGAAGCTAATTGCTATATAATCTCCCACTCATTTCATTTAAAACCTTTCACTTTCTCAATTTAAACATGCTTTTAATTGTATATTGAATGAAACAAAGCTAACAAACAAAACCACTGTCATTCCCAGACTTTATTTGATAAAACATTCACATACTTGAGTTCAAGCACAGCTCGAAACAGTATTTTGTCAACAAATACAATAAATAAATACATCATACAAGTATTTTTTTGTCGAGTTTTAAACTTGGTTGAAACTCAAACTTAGACATTAAATGAGGTTTAAGACTACCTTTTCTAAATTTTCGTAACAATCGCACCGAATATTTCTACTTTCTTTATTTTCAAACCTCTTAATTTCAAACACCCGCTTGGCAAATTTTGAAGTTTGAGGCCTGATGTATTGTCACCGATCAAACCATGTGTTTAATTGGATTGTACAGCGTTATTTCCGTCATTTTGTTAAAATCATTTTCGTATATTTGACACTTGAACTTTGTATCTGTTGCTTGAATAAGCTACAAAAACGGCGTTTAGATCGCTCGCCACCTTGTATTGACTTTTATTATGATATGACCTGCGTCGCGGGAGTGAAATAACGCCATTGAAATTTTTTTATTACACTGGTGTTAAAACACTAGTGGAATAACTGTGCAAATGAGCTCAGAGCGAATGGCAACTCTATTTTGTTACTGCGAAAATGACGTCATAATCTATGTATTGTGACGTCAGTTTTAAACGGCGTTATAACTTTCGCGGAAAATTATAATGTTGAATTTCAAGAATTTAGACGACTTTTTGCAAAAATTCGGGTAATATTATAAAAAGAATATCAAATTTGTGCTCATAAAATACCGAATTTATTAAACTCCTCAACTAAAACAGATAAAAACTCGGCGCAGCCTCGTTTTTATCTGTTTAAAGATGACTCGTTTAATAAATTCGGTATTCAATGACCACTCATTCAATATCCTCTTAGTTTCATGTCGGTAATCATATTATTTACACACATCGCATTTAGAAATCTAACGCGGTCAGTCTTGCTTAAGGTCTAAGGTTTATATAGTAAATACTTATACTTACTTTTGATATAGTTTGTGATGATTAAACTGCAATTGCCCTAGCACATGGCAATTAGCGCACATAGGGCGTTTTGTTTTAGCTATATTCTAAGGCGATTGTAGGTAATTCTTCAATGAACGAAATCAAAGACATTAAGTCCTTACAATTGCAATCTTTAACATCTAAAATCGTTATTAAAACTTAAATAAAGAAGATAAATAAAAACTGGTCGTCTTTTCTACAACTATTTTACGATTTTAAGCTTTTTTATTGTTGTCAGAGGGTTGCTCTGAACACATGGCATTTTCACATGATTTAAGTCTTAGAATAAACAACATAGTGGAGATTTAAAAACCATAAAGATCATTTCTGTTGCAATTTGTTGAAGGTAGGTCCTATTTCTTCACAGGATGACTGGACTAAACGCGATCGGGTGTAGCACGACACTCACAGTCTATTTTAGATGGCCATATTTTGTGTTTTCAGGTACTTTGACTCGATGTCGAAGTTATTCTGCGTTATTATTCAACTTGCATGGGCATGGCTTAGCCGTGACGTAATTAATTAGAACATTGGCGATGTCCTTGTACGTTTAAGAATGTTTGATTGCTAAATAAGGATTTGCGTGATATTTCCAACACTTTCACATATGCACAATTTAAAGCCCCTGGCCAGCCTGTGCATCTACACAGGCTGACCAGAGTCTTAACTATGCGCCCTGTAGATAGATATGTTATTAATCACTCTTCAGAAGGTCAACCAATGTCCTTATTGTAGTGTGAAGCTGCTTAATATTTGTGTCTTGATTACATAAACTTGTTGGAAATGTCACGCACAAGCTCAAATGTAAATGACAATGCGTGCCTACACAGAGACAAGAAGTACGTTGGCACTTAATCAAATTCCAAAAATCAGGCAATGCTTTTATTAAATCCATTCAAACAGTGTCGATTGTGCAAGTTGAACCGTCTATTTCCTGACAAATAACACGATTATATGCAGTATCTTTAAGAGTATCACTTTTTTGGTCCATTTTACTACTGCTTTTTCGAGATGTTTTCCATTGTAATTTTGTTGTTTCTCCGTTCCTCCCACCATTCATGTACACAGCGCCGGTTGGATAATTTGGATCACGTGACATTGCGGTTCTTGAATGATTGGTGGATTTTCTCAATGACGACATGAACAAGGTGCGCGTATTAAAGCCATCTTGTCGACGCCTATAAAACCACCACCGTATTTGGTTTTGAACCTGCATCAAAGACAAAGAATGCCAACGTTAAGAAAGGGTAACAACGCCTCCTGTAGGTAAAACAAAGGGGAAAATGTGTTAGCGTCATTTAGTACAAATGTTATCTGGTCGAGGTTGGGAGAAATTGTTATGACGAGTCAAACACCTCGACATGATAATTTCTCACAGCCGAGACGAGATAACATTGATTTTTAGAACACTTTACTAGTTATTCTATTTATCAAGTAATAATTTTGCAGCGATTTATTCTAATCAACCCTTAACAATCAAAGAAATTCAGGTTAAAGTTTATGCAAATTATTTCTAAAAAAAAGGGCAGCCTGATATCAAATCATGTTATCATACAGGTGATATCATGTCAATACAGGCGTCATTGCATGCTAAAGAGCTTCTTCAATTCGATTTCTTTTCCAATTGTGAAACATTACTAACTGAACAAATAGACAAGTTAGGGTTCATGTAAAGTGTTTGAGACCCAATTTTAAGGGCATTCATTTGCCAAGAAAAAGCAGTATGTCCAGGTATATTATATATCAAAATGAAGCTATTTATGAGCACAAGCATTTGAAAAACATAAGACTGTTATAACTATAGCGGTATAGCCAAAACATTGTGGAAAAGGGTCATTTTGTACAGAACAAGCAACTGCATGACTGTTGGATAAAATTGGCTCATATTTTAACAAAGTATAGCCTAAAGTACCATCCAGGTAGTGCTACAACCATTGGTATAAAACTCAGCCCCAAAACGTAGTTATGCAAGCAATTTATTTTGACTTATTTTATAAACACATATGTCATATATGTCATTCTAATTTTGTAAATGTGTAGATCTTTTTAGGGTATGGTGTGTTATCACAACATAAATAGACATTAATTGTTTATATACCTGTAAGGTTGTTTAACAATATATCAATTTCTATTTCACAGAATGATAAATATATAGTAATTTTGTAGATCATTAAATCAAAAAAAAAAAAAAAAAAAAAAAAAAACAACTATAATTTGAAATAATTCGCAGAAAATATTTTACAATATTATGGTGTGATGTTGCACCTTACCTTATATCTATTTTGAAAACAGACCAAACCGGTTTGACATGTATGTTGACAAAATAAATGGAAATTGATTGTTTCAAAAGAGCCTTTTGAGACTGAGTTTTATATCTAAGGTTGTAGCACTACCTGGGTGGTACTTCAGACTGTACTTTGTTAAAATACAGGGCAATTTTATGCAACCGTCATGCAGTTGCTTGTTCTGTACAAAATGACCCTTTTCCACAATGTTTTGGCTATACCGCTATAGCTATGGCGGTCTTATGTTGCCTAACTGCTTGTGCTCACGAATAGCTTCATTTTGATATATAATGTACCTGGACATACTGCTTTTTCTTGGCTAATGAAGTGCTCTAAATATTGGGTCTCAAACACTTTACATGAACCTTAATTAATCATATCATAAAAGCAATCTGTATTAAACATTTTTTGCGATGAGAGTCGTCAAGAAGTGATATTTAAATCATGGTTACGTTTAGCAAATATTTTCAGTTTCAAAAGTTGGTCACAGTTTCATGAATTTCGCCACCATTGAGCTGAGGTGACCGCCTGACTGTGAACATATCTTGGAGTCACCTTTTAATATCTATCCAAATTACGACTTCTGATAAACATTTTCTATCATCTCAATGAAAAGAAATCTCAGCGAATAACTCGAGGGCATACGGTTTGTATGTACATAGGCATGATGCATTCGTTCTTTTTTTCCCTTTTTTACTTTGCTGATAAAATAGAATATGCTGTTCTGAATCATGACCTCAAAGGTGAGTGTTTATTTACATTTTTCTGTTTCTTTCCATTCTTAGCAGTGGGAATTGATGTTCCGTACAAAATGTTTATCCTGAATCTATGTCAGACCTTGACCATAGAAATACAATAAATATAATTCTAAAGAAAGGTACCCAACTTGAACGAGGGAGGGGTGAGAGGTTTGGGTCGGGTAATTATATTAGAATATCATGAAATAAGGTTACTTATGGAGTTGACATACGGGATATCTTAACCCTTTCCATGCTGAACATGTAATATACCTGCTTTGGCAGGAGCTATAATAGACAAACATCAGCCTGCACATATGCGCAGTCTGATGTTAGTCTACACCACCTGTTTCTCACTTTCAAACCAGAACTGTCAATAGATTTAAGTTTTCAAATAAAAATTGACCTACAGTTGGAACTTTCAGTGTTTTTTTCCCTTTGATTTTGATGAAGATTTATTCAGCATGACAAGGGTTTAGTATTTTAACTCACCTCCTCGTTTAGGAAACAAAACAGCAATGCTAGAATAAAGCCCTGAAACAGAATTGAAATAACTACAGTCAGACACCGTAAAATTGACAAGATGAATGATTTCTGATTTTCCGGAATTAGTTTGAATGAGTGTATGGAGCGAGTTTTGAATGGAATTTTAGGGACGAAATTTCACGAAAATGTCGATATTTAATGTCCTTCCTTTAAAAAATATGATGTAAGTGCTTTCCTAAGTATTAAAAAACAACAACAACAACAACAACCGATGAATGATTTGTCCAATGAGAATGTAGTTTTGAAGCACTGTGAACGTGTATGTGGTAATTCGGAAGGATATCGGAGTTTTTGTGCCTGGACAGCGTGAGTGAGTATTTGGAATGGATGCAGCCAATAAGGGAGCGATTTGGAATGTTTGGGAATGGGATGATACAATTTTTGAATTACAATATTTAAGCAACATATAAACATTCCATGAAAAAATAAAGAATGCAAAGCGCCAGAAAATAATCCGTATCTCTTAGTGTCAAATACGGTCCGACTTGGGAATCTTAGATGAAGCAAATTCTCATCTGAGGATGATGTAAAACGCTATTTCGCAGACATGATATTTAATATTCGAATGCATTAGTGCGATAAAAGAATGTAATACAATATCGCTAATTTCGTTCTAATGAAGGAAATTTGTGATATTTACATTCCTTTGAGAAAAATACCTGCCATTTTCAAAAGGTAATTTTGTGTGTATTCGCCGACCAAACGGGACGCTTCCAAATCAACATAAGCTAACAAAGTCAAAGGGATAAATTGATCGATTTAAATGACGTTTGGCTATTTCGGAGCGTTTTAGAACGTGAGAGAGTGATTTAAAATGCAACGAATGGAGAAGGCTCAGAGAGCAATTTAGCGATTTTGATCGGAATGAGCGTTTCATGATCGTCCTTGTAGGTTGTGTTTGATATTATTCTCACCTCTAAGCTTTGTTTGTCAGATTTCATAAAATTCACAAAAGAATAAAATATCACTTATTGTAAAGCATCGCCAATTTGAGGAATGTAAGCAAATGGGATATGCATCGGTTTTGCATGATAAAATAACATTCAATGACATTGATAAATACAGACGGGAAATGGATACTTTTACCGTTATGCATCGGAAGCGTTACGTCATAAATAGATAAATTATCTCGGAAAACGTCTAATGGATATTCCTTAAATTTCATCGCTTTGGGGATTATAAGAGGCACGTAAGATAATTTGCACCGGATATTTTCTAATGTTGCAGAATAATTCAATCTGTTGAGAATATTGTATGAGAATATTTTATTTGCCCAAAAGGCTTCCAGAATAAAACACCATTTCATTGGAAATGAATTACAGGAACTTCGTAAAGTACTTTCTATTTAACCAACTTGGAATCTAGGATTTTCCCCTTCATATTGCTACGTTTGTCTTCTATGTAACATAACCATTCTCTATACCGTATTTATGGTTACTTTTAGATTCTCGTCATCTGACATAATAATATTTGTTGCCAATGTTCTTCCGAGTTCAAAGGATATTTTTTTATCGTTTGGTGAGAAAAAGAAACTGGTACCCAATTTAAAAGCTCACATGTATCTAAATCTCATATAGAACATTAAAGCTACAATTTGTATCTTAATACACCTTATGACAGAGGGACATAATTTGTGATCACCCGTGACGTCCAGCGTCTAGTCGGCGGGCTCCGTCCAATTATTTGTCCGGGCACAACTTGTCATCTCATTTCCGATTGGCTCAAATCTTGGCAACGATGTTCCTCTCATGATTGCGGAGTGTAGTGCACAAGAACCGTAACTATACCTAGCTTAATTTATAAGTTATTTCCCTTTGGTGTTGTTTATACTTGGACATCCAACATCTGGGTGTATCTTGTGACAATTAGCCACTATATTAAAATTTGGATTCGATGAAATGACGCATCCTCGGATACCCAGAGATCTCCCTATTTGCTACGCTATGTCGATATAACGTAGCAAATAGGGAGACTCCGGGGTATCCGAGGATGGAACTGACGTACCTGTATTGAGTTATAAAACATCTCACAGTATAATACAATCATGTCAGCGTTTGGGTTAATGCCTGTTGGAAATGGAGCAAACACAAGGTAGATAACTCCGAATAGGGGGATCAGCACGATCGCAAACTTTACGATCTTCCTGTAAAAATGAAAAGAAATATGCGTAGATATGTATGTGAGTGTTACAGTTAATAACATCGTGAAATTGACAAGGAGAATGATTTTGGAATGATTTTGGAGTGATATTGAATGAGTGAGAGGAGCGACTTTGAGCGAAATAAAAGGGAGGTAATCCAATATCGATATTTATTACCTCCCGTTAATAAAATGTGCATGCAAAGTCTATATATAGCATCCTATTTCTTCAAGATTCAATCAAACGCTTACGATTTCAATTATGAAAGTGAAATCGCGATTTATTTTTAGCTATATCAATTTTGAATGTTGTTGTTGATCTCATCTTTTTTTAGTCATTTAGAGCGTTTTAGAATGGTTTGAGTGAGTGTTTGTAATGAATGAATGGAGCGATGAGTGAGCTATTTAGAATGGTTTTGATTGAGATGAATGTCAATTTCACAATGTTATTAACTTTACATGGTTTCTAACACAGTTCAGACACTTAAATGCAGTGTATGTTTATCAATTTTTAAGGTAGTGGACCCGTTATTCTTCAGCAACACATCGGAACTCATGATCTTTCACAGTGTTGGCCGAGGTTTCCTAATGAAATCATTAGGGAACCTCGGTATACACTGCTACAATTAAGGGCTACCGAAGCGTTGCGAAACCCTCTCAGGACCACCCCATTGAGTACTCTAATACAGAATGATATTGTATAACGTTTTTTGAAAGAAATTGAACGAGTTTCGAGGAGCTAGTTTACAAGGCATTTTATTAAATGGAGATACCGCTTATTTTGTTCAACGTGACCGAAAGGGGCAAATTATTTTAACTCCCCCTACAATTTAATAAGATATTAAAGATGTCTTATAAAGGGATTTCTATGTCTTTACAGTTAACAACATCGTGAAATTGACAAGGTGAATGATTATGGAATGATTTAGGAATGAAATTGAATGAATGTGTGGAGCGACTTTTGAGTGAAATTTAATGGGAGGTAATCCAGTATTGCAAATTTTGTTCAGGATGAACAAAATTAGCAATATTGATTACCTCCCTCTAATAAAATATGCATACAAGTTCGATAGACAGCTCCCTTGTTTTCAAGAACCTATCGGAAGCTTACAATTTCAATTATTAAGTTAAATCCCGATTTCTTTTCCCAGCTACTTTTTATTTTGAACGAAGTTGTTGTTATATGTTTTTCAGTGATTTTGGAGCGTTTTTTAATGGTTTGAGTGAGTGTCTGGAATGAATGAATGGAGCGCTGAGTGAGCGATTTAGAATGGTTTTGATTGAGTTAAATGTCAATTTCTCGATGTAATTAACTGTACGAACCTATCAGACGCCTCAAAATTCAAGAAAGTCTGCAGAATCGTCCTTTTTCGGTAATTTGAACGTAGTTGTAGAGCCATTATTAAGAGAGATTTTGGAGTGTTTTTGAATGGTTTAAGTGAGTGTTTGGAATAAATGAATGGGTCGTATAAGGATAATTTCGATTGGAATAAATGAAAATTTCACGATGATTATAACTGTATCATGTAATGCATTCCATCTAGCCCTGCGTTCAGGATAACAAAACGTAGCAAACAGTTTTCCAATTGTACCCCGCTTTGCGCGTGTACTTGCGTGCAAAGCGGGTTATGATTTGAAAACTGCACAGTTTTGTCATTCTGAACGCTGGGCTACTTTCCCCGATATTACTTGTCTAACTCATATATTTACCATATTTAAGAATTTAAAATATCTAGATAAAATTCAATTTGAATTTAGGTACACTTTACTTTCAGAATTGTTTCTGTAATCTCTCTCAATAAGCGAGCCAAAAGATGACAGAATTTGGATTGATGGTGAAATAATAGCGTGTCATAGTGTATAAATGAAAACATTCTCATATTTTCAAATACTTATTCAATCTATAAAGGTTCTTCCATCATAATCATTCGATTAGAACTAGGTCTATCATAAAATAGATAGACAAACATGAAAACGTGCACATAAAGCTTGTATGATGATAACAAGTAACGTCAATATACGTCTCTTAATAGAATAGTAATAGCAAGATCTTAAGGTTCATGAAAAGTGTTTGAGACCCAATTTACAAAGGCACTTCATTTGCCAAGAAAAAGCAGTATGTCCAAGTGTAATATATATCAAAATGAAGCTATTTATTAGCACAAGCAGTTGAGCAACGCAAGACTTCATAGCTATAGCAGTATAGCCCAAACATTGTGGAAAAGGGTCATTTTGTAGAGAACAAGCAACTGCCTGAAAGATTGATAAAATTGGCTCATATTTTAGCTAAGTACTGTCTAAAGTACTAACCAGGTACTACTACAACCGTTGATATAAAACTCGGTTCCAAAACGTAGTTATGCAAGAAATTTATTTTGACTTATTTTATGAACACATATGGCATATATGCCATTCTAATTTTGTTAATGTGTAGATATGTGAATGGTATGGTGTGTTATCACAACAGAAATGGACATTAATAGTTTATATAACTGTAAGGTTGTTCAGCAATATGTTAATTTCTATTTCACAGAATGATAAATACATAGTAATTTATCATAGATCCTTGAATTAAAAAAAATATAATTTGAAATAAATGGCAGAAAATATATCACAATATTATGGCGAGATGTTGCACCATACCTAACATCTATTTTGAAAACAGACCAAACCGCTTTGACAAGTATGTTGACAAAATTAATGGAAATTGATTGTTTTAAATGAGCCTTTTGAGATTGAGTTTTGTATCCAAGGTTGTAGTAGTACCTGGGTAGTACTTTAGACTGTACTTTATTAAAATATGAGCCAATTTTATCCCGTTTCCACAATGTTTTGGCTATACCACTATAGCTATGGCGGTCTTATGTTGCTTAACCGCTTGTGCTCATAAATAGCTTCATTTTGATATACAATATACCTGGTCATATTGCTTTTTCTTGGCTAATGAATCGCCCTTAAAATTGGGTCTCAAACACTTTACATGAACCTTAATACATTTCGTTTCTCTTGGATAGAAAAAAATGTCGAAGCAAACTTGGCATAGCATTTGATGGTGATATTGGAATTTCATTACAGAAGTGCAATTTCCAAGGACAATATGAATCTCTGATCTTTTTATGTAGATCCTATTGGGAGAACGATATATTAAAAGTGCGCTGCAGTTGCAATTAATCGTTATATTGGATTTCTTAACAGATACATATTGAGAACTTTCTTTCTGTAAGCAATTACACCAACTAAATTACCTTCCGGAAAGTACAGACAGTAATTTCTTCCGTTCATTTATTACATATGAAACGAAAAGCGATTTAGCAAGGTTGGCAAGTTTTATTTTAACCCTTTGCTGTTTAATCCCTGCTTTTTACGTGTCTGAGATTTAATGATGGAGAAAACATTGTGAAAAAAAGAAGAAATTGCTTCTGACACGCAATTTCTTCTTTTTCCACACTATTTACTACCCTACTGAATGGTTATTTTTCAAATTAAATCCACTTTAAATTTTCGTCTGCAAAACCTTTGGATTTGGACAGGTCCAAAATTTTGTAAAACAGGAAAGGGTTAAAGAGAGCCACACGCCCGGATTTTGCCGAACCTTTTGTTTTACTATTTCTCGAGAAATAAAAAAAAAACAAATGTGACCCGTCACGCAAAAAGGGACCATCTGGGTAGTGCGTAAAGTGTCGACTCTGGTCAGACTGCGCGGTCTGCGCAGACTGACTAGGGTCGAAACTTTTTGCAATGTGCTTAATTGCTGAATCTAGAATGTTCAATCTACCTTTCAGTGAAAGAATTTATGAAATGCGACCTCTGGTTGACCAATGCTTGATGCAATCTCTCTTTCAAAAAGTCATATTACAGAGTTCCCAGATGGTCCCTTTTCGCTCGACGGGTCACAAATATATAAATATAATGTTGTTCTTTTTTGGTCTATTTCGATTGGATGAAAATTCCATTAGCGAAACTTTGAACATGTATGCACTTATTGCGTATATGTTTAATAATTTCCTCTATCTGCTGTAAATTTTATTTAAATAAATGAAAACAAAGATACAAATGTGTCTAATTTCAAAGTAACATGACAAAAATACCCCCCCCCCCCCCCCGATTTAAATGAATCCACTTCGAGTATTCATACAATGTGATGCATGAAGGAAATGTGATTCTATTCTTCTCTTGAATCATGACAAAAAGCTATCAAACATACTGACCTAAAATGTTGTGAGCTTCCCTTCGGATATCTGTGAAACTTCACACGTCGACAAAGCACTAGGACTATGCTCACGAAGAAAACAGAATTGATCTGAAAATAGAATTAAGTATATTCATTAGCATTTGTCTACAGTAATGATTACCATTTTTTCATAAGGTGTTACTTTCTGCTCCAAATTTTGGCAAAATAATTCAGCAAATGAATATTGCCTTACAACAACATCTTGTACAACATGAACCAGTGCCTTAACCTGAGTAAAAGAATTAAAGCGGACTCCGGCCTAGTTCATAATTTCCAAAAAGGCTTGCGTAACGGGACATATTCGGCATTAAATCACACAGCAATTTTTGGTATTATACCTTTTGTTTCAAACTAAAACTTACACTTTTGAACGCTACATATATAGTTAGTTTAAGTATAAATTTTGTTCCCTTCTAAACGAAGTGCAACTTGCCCAAATGAGCTTCAAATCGGATTCGTAAATAAGGTTACGGATATCATAATCTCAAAATCTCAAAATCATAATTTGTCAATAAATTCAAATTTTGGTAATAACGCCGGACACACATTATTTAAACGTTTCTTACCAATACCGCCAGAACTATTGGTGCTTTGATAATCCAAACGTATAACTTCTGTTTATATATGTTCCAGCATCTGAAATCAAATTAATTCACATTTTTTTCACAAAATGTGCGTTTTCGGGTCGTTATGGAAATACGTTAACGGACAAACCCTGGGCATTAACGGGAAAATGTGGATTAATAAGTAAATCTACGTGCCATTAACGCCCGGCTTTTTTTCACTTAAATATCCTCAGTCAGGGCCTATACACTTAATCAGTATCTTCGTTTAACATTAATGTAGAGCATTAATACAGACGTCGATCCTATTTCACGCGTCAATTTTTATGGCGTCACTTCTTTACCAAGCAACCTCGGAATAAACAAAAGTGACGGCGCAATGCATAAAGCAATTTTTTCTGACACATTATCGGTTTTGAAGCTAGTTTTTTTAATTATATTGCAATTTCTGTTTAAATAAATGCTAAAGTATTCCTTCCTTTTATGAAATAATAGCATCAATTCATGTTTTTTTTCAGGCGTTACCATTTGCAGAGACCCTCAAAATGAAATTAACGCCGCAAATGTTAACGCCTTAACTACATTGTAAAAATGACACACAATATATATATATATATATATGTCTTTTCTAAAAATTCAAATAATAAGATGCGTGGACGGTCACACAGTGATGTAATTCAATTTCGAGTAAACCCAGTTATTAATATCGCGAATATGACATTCACCTTGATCAAAACCATTCTAAACCATTCTTTTTGCGCTCCATTCAATCCCCTCTCTAATAGCATTCAAAATTCTTTTCCCCACACTTAAAAATCCATTCCGAAATCATGGTTCATGGAGTTATTAAAATGGAGCAATCGCTTATGACGATTCTGATCGGACCAAGGCTTAATTAGGCGGAAATATTGACTATTGACTATACCTCACACAAAATGGAGAACTATTCAAAATAGTTGGCGCTCAGCATGTTTTGAAGAAAAAATACCAATAATCGTCTTCAAGTCTGATTCTGAACAAGCTGAGCAACATGTAACTGATATTCAAGAGGCTATAAGCCCTTATTTTGCTAGTTACATTTAAATATATAATTGTAAAATAATGACCACGTGACCTTTCATACAAAAGAGAAAGCATCCAATAGTTCTCCTAACTCAAACTGAATCCCATTTCTTCTTCCTAGATATACACAGTTTCATTTTCAAAACACTGTATTCGATCTAATATCTGTTCGGGATGCGATCGACGAATGCGACCCGTCAAGCGAAAAGGGGCCATCTTGGAACTCTGTAAAACGAATATTTGAAAAAAATCCGCGCAGTCTGACTGGGTCGATAATTCACGCACTTCCGAGATGATCCCGTTTCGCGTGACGGGTCAAAAATATTTGCAAGAACCTGAAAAGCAACGTTTGATAACAATTATGAATACTACTTACAGCTCATCATCATCAAATATCCGGACAAGCACCCAGGGTATTAAATAGATCAATGGCAAACCTGAAAAATAGTGTCGGATTTTATGCAATTGCCTCTTATGGAGTATGGAATTATACAAGTGTTACCCGGGTTTCTTAATTATTTCATTAAAAACTTAGATCAACATTGTATAAGATCAGGAGCTCCGAAATGTCGCGGAACTATTACGGGTTCACTATCTTAAAGCTGTTTGATTCTAAAACGCATAAATGAAATAAGAAGAATTATATTGAACTTATTTGCCAAAAATCATTTGTCATGAGTTTTACTCCGCCTATATATGACGTTATGCGTAGGCGGAAACGTTGATGCTTATATGTCATATAACCCACGTGCTAAATCCTTCGTTTTCTGCAAATTTTTGCAAACGTCAATATCATTGCTTATTTATTAATTTTACTCCAAGAAAAATGTAATTTACTATTTTACACCAAGAAATGTTAATAAAACTAATTTCAGAATTAAGATCGTGTATAACTGGATATAAATTCATTTTCGCGTTGAAGGCTCCGCCTCCGGATTTTACGTTTTGCATATAACTCATAATCCATCAGACTTTATTCATGGACACATCAATGCAAAAATGAAATTATTTCATAATTAAACAAAGCAAGCAAAACGATTTCAAATAATGCGAATGCGACGCAAGACTTTTTGCCAGGGTAAAAGGATTAATGGACTAGTTTTTAATTAAATCCACAATTCTGAAAAAAAAATAGTTCCATAAAGATTAAATAATGGACAAAAAGATAAGCGGTCAGTCAGAATCATTTACATTTAATCACAGCGTAAAATTGACACTCATCTCGATCTAAACCATTGTAATCACTTGCTCAGCGCTCCAATTATACATTTCAAACATTCACTCTTGACATGACCCAAAAACGTTTCGAAACAGTTTAAAAAAGCTTCGAAATCGTTCAAAATTATCAACATTTCAATTAAATAGATCTAGTTATTGCATGATTTTATCGGCTAGTGTTGATTCTTTAGCTATGATTTGACCGTAAAGCCACAAAAAATATGTAGGTTTCACTAAACTGGGGCGAAAAATAATCGCAATTGGACGAATATCGATTTGTTAAACCTCCTTTTAAATCATTCAAAACTCGTTTTACACACACATACATTTTCATTCCATCATTCATTTTGTCAATTTCACGACTGTTCCTGACTGTAGTCCCTTTCCTGAAGGCCGTTCGTTGGTCAACCTTAACTCAACCTTCCCCAGACTGGAGAAACAAGCGCATATCTACTCACCCCAACCAAGAAATACATAGAGCCGTATTCCGTGCCGTTCAGTAAACAAGGTTCTATAGACCAACATGTGTAGATATAGCCCCTCCACGAAGATCCACATTTGGCTGGCAGCAAGGGCATACATGAACATCGTTATTAGCAACTTACACTCCCAGTGCTGAAATGAGGGAAAAACAAGGAGTTTACAATATCGTGAAATTGACTAGATGAATGACTATGGAATGATTTTGGAATGAAATTGAATGAGCGTGTGGAGCGAGTTTTGAGTGAAATTACAGGGAGGTAATCCAATATAGCTAATTTTGTTAAAGATGAATACAATTTGGCGATGTTAATTACCTCCTTTAAAAATATACATTCTTTACCATAGGTAGATATTGCGCGGTGAGCCGTGAAATCAACTTTTCACTGTTGGATTCTCATGCCATTTGTTCGAGGTTTAAATAGCGCATTAAGAAAGTATACAATTTACCTTGTAAACCAACTTAACTGCTTGTCTTAAAACGTAAGGTTCACTCAAACATGTTCTTTCATAATTTCAGTGAAGGGGTCAGGTTAAATTCCTATCATTTGCTTTTTAATTATACCCGATTTACCTTTGATAATGGACTCAGCGCCTACGTCAGAGCTCAGTTTACAAAATACACCTATACTGTTTTTGTGTCTTCGTGATCACCTTGATCGATCAAGAAACGTTTTCAAATGATTTTGGAGCGTTTTTGATCGATTTGAGTGATTGTTTGGAATGAATGGAATACTGAGTGATCGGTTTAGATTTTCAATTTCACGATGTTACTTACTTAATGATTAAATGACGACTACTTGTAATTTCAGATGTTTGACCCAGATACTGCGATACAAACTCTTTTAGACTATTTTAATTCTAAAGAAATTATAAACGTTTCTCTTAAACTAATTCAAATTGAAAAAAAAAGGAAAAATATTGAAGAAATCATTGAGAAAAAGGGAGAAATTGCAATTTTTCCTTTTCCCCAATGTTTTCCCTCTTAATTAATTTCAGTACATACAAAATTACTGGTTGTAGGAAAATCGATTCATATACATGTACAAAGCATCTAGTTTTTTTTTTTGCAAATAACATATTTTCTTGTTGTTTTTTTTTTTAGAAATAACAAATGTTGCCCGTTTTTAGAATTGGACTTTAATCTTTTGTCAGTTTTATTGTCAATTACTTGAGATACAGCTTCAATGGAACGCTCAGTGCTATTCACTAATGGGGGAACACATCAAAATACTAGTTATAAATATAGGCAAAACATGATATTTAAACATCTCCCCCTTCTATTTGATAACGTGTGTGTTTATTTCAGGAAATTAAGGTAATGTTGTCTATCAAACAAAATGTATACATATATACATTGAATTGATATTTTTACAACATTTCGTGAATACAGGACGCGATGGACATCGGCCTGTTGACACTATCAAATTCAAGATATTGGTGTCATAATATTAGCGCCACGAAGGGGGACGAAGTTTTAACTTCACCATATTTCAAACTTGAAAATCTTTTTTGAAATGAGTTGGAGGAGCACAAACTCATTTTTTATTGCGTATAGCAGTTACCATAATGTCTGATAAATCTTACATACAGTTAAAAACATCGTGAAATTGACAAGGTGAATGAATTTGGAATGATTTAGGAATGAAATTGAATGAGTGTGTGGAGCGTCTTTTGAGTGAATTTAATAGGAGGTAATCAAGTATTGCAAATTTTGTTCAGGATGAACAAAATTAGCAATATTGATTTCCTCCCTTTTAATAAAATATGCACACAAGTTCATTAGATAGCTCCCTATTTCTTCAAGAACCTATCAGACGCCTACAATTTCAATTAAATAAGTGAAATCCCGATTCTTTTCCCCAGCTATTATTAATTTGAACGACGTTGTTGTTATATGTTTTTCAGTGAGTTTGGAGCGTTTTTGATCGATTTTAGTGAGTGTTTGAATGAGTGAATGGAACGCTGAGTGAATGATTTAGAATGATTTTGATCGGAATGATTGTCAATTTCACGATGTTATTAACTGTAAGAGTGTACTTTTTGTTGCCCTAGCTTGAGTTAGATTGATACAGAATCCGTAAAAGTGTAATGTGATGTCTCATTATTAGCTGAAGTATTGTATCGAATTGAAGCCATTCCAGTTCCTTTGCTTTCACAGATTAATTAGAGTTTTCTGAATACAATGATATTTTGTAAGTACACTGTCCTGGTTTTTTCTCAACACTGATCTAATATAAAAGAATACAATTTAACTTGGTAAACCTAGGAGAAAGTGCACCAAATAACCATTGAGTATAGTTCTACTTTTCGAATGTGTCATTTATTGTTTTAATTTTTTCTTTCTTTCTGTTAAAATAGATTTAAACAAGAAACGTGGGCATGAGAAAAAGTGCATACAGTTAAGAACATTATGAAGTTGACTTTCATCTCAATCAAAACCGTTCTAAATCACTCACTCAACGCTGCTATTATTTAATCCAAACACTCATACAAACCATTCAAAAACGCTCCATATCACTTAAAACGATAAAATCAGCAACCATATTCAAAAGAGATAAAGAAATAATAATAATAGAAAGGAAAATGCAATTTTACTGACATAAATGAAAGTCTGAGCGTCTGAGTAGTTCTTGAAGAAAAAGAAGGCATTGTAGAACTTTTTGCATATTTTATTAAAGGGGGGTAATTAATATCGCTAATTTTGTTCATCCTGAACAGGATATTGGATTATCTCCCTTTAAATCCACTCAAAACCCACTCTGCATACTCCTTCAGTTTCATTCCAAAATCGTTCCAAGATCATACACATTGTAATAATCACGATGTTGTTAATTGTAGTAGAATTAGTATACTGAATAAGTACAGCGAGATGCATTTTACGACCAGATGAGTTTGAATACTTTAATATTCTTTGCGCTTTAATACTGTATTATTTTCCTGTTATGTTTTTTTTTGTCAGCCCGATTAGCTCAGTTGGTAGAGCACCGGACTTCAAAACCATAGAAGTTCGACCGCGTAATTTCGATTCCCAGGCTGGCACACTAACAAACTAATTGTCTTTCGGATGAGACGTTAAACCGAGGTCCCGTGAGAAGGTGCTTTACACCGAGCGTGTTAAAGAACCATGGCAGATTTCAGAAGTAGTTTCGTCATGTATCCTTGCACTATCCCCCGTAACAACTAACCGTCTTCTGGGGGCGTCGCTCTTATGGGCATGTGCTACGTTAGCAACAATAAATAAACAGATAAACACACTGTTATGTTTAGGTAACAACACATTTTCTGTTTCTTATGGGGAAAAAATGTTTGAAAGTGTAAATATGTGACCCGTCACGCGAAGAGGGACCATCAAGGTAGGGCGTAAAGTGTCGACCCTAGTCAGACTGCGCGGATTGCGCAGACTGACTAGGGTCGAAACTGTTTGCACCGTATTTATTTTCTGAATCTACAATGTTCAATATACCTTCCAGTGAAAGAATTTTTGAAATGCGACTTCTGGTTGACCTGGCTGGATCAAATCTTTTTCACTAATTCATTTTACAGAATTTCCGGATGACAGGTCACATAATATGTAAAAAACACAGACTTACTATTCCCTCTTTATTAAAAACAACAGCCCCTCCTGGTTTTCGTATGACGTCTTTCTCAAATCCCAGGCCTTCGACAAACGTAAGATTTTGTATGAATGAAATGGCAGCTCTGAGTATAAAGGCGAAGAACAAGTTGATGTGAAGAGTGTTACTTTTACAGTGTAGACGCCTGAAATGGAATTTTGACAATACATGTTTTCCGTCAAGTAAAAAGGACCACTTGCATAGTAAGTAAAGTTTCGAATCGAGTCAGCCTGTGCTGATATCGCAGGCTGACCATGTCGAAACTTTCACTATTCTTCGGTTTTCTGACTTTAAATTGATCAACTCTGACTATACAGGCGAAGTAGAGTGTTGCCTTTACAGTGTAGGCACATTGAATGGAATATATTTAGATTTTACATGTTATTCGTTAAGCGAAAAAGTGACATAGGTGAAGTGTTGACAGCGCTGACAGCGTAGGCTGACTGGGGTCGAAACTTTTTACAATTGTTCGATTTTTTTGAATTCAGAATGAAAAGCTCTGAGATTCCGAAAACAAGTTGATGTGAAGAGTGCTACTGTAAGGCTGTCCACCTATAATGCATAATTCCAAAGACATCGATATCGGTTTAACCAAACAGCTCCTTTTCAGTACTGAGATGTCGTTAGTACCGATGCGATGTATAGGCAATTACGACAATTTAAGAACTACATGGCGCTACGAGTGTAGTCGTCAGGAATGAAAATTGGTTTTCTTCTTGTCAGAATTATTAAAAAGTGACTTAAAAAATCTGCGGAGGAATTTACGTTCTTACTTCTAGGAATCAAGACCACACTCTAGTTTTTTTGTGGACAGTCTTGTTTCACATGTTTATGGCCTAGGGCTGCACACGAAATAATTGTAACTGTCTATAGATATATATAGGCAGTTACAGTTTGTGGCCTGGTTTAGCAGGCCATAGGAGACAAACCTGTATCCTGGAAATTGCCTAGGAAAAAGATAATCGTGTCAAAAACTGAACAACGTATGTACTACGTAGCTTTTTCGTGCTCACGCGCGCGCGAAAAAAATAGGTCTAATATACGTCATCAACTTTTGTGCGAAACGAAGTGCTTTGTGTGTTCAACGCTGTGCTTGCATATCACTACGCTGTTGTATCGGACGTAGTAATCTATACCTTGGTAATAAGTCGCTTTTTGCTGGACTCAGCGCTATATAGTGAGTATACCGTTCGATATTTTTCCTTTGAAGTTAGATCGGAATGTGGCTTACGATCCTTATAGGTAAATGGAACCCTTCGTTTCCCTCGCCTAAAAAGCCTTGCTAAAAAGATTAAATCAAAGCACTGAAGTACTGATGGTGGACGTTTCTGTTGGCATACTAGAGTGATTTTTCCATTTGTTAAGAAAAGATTAATTTGACATGTAAAATTACGATAAAAGGAAAACGACCTGACCCAAGTTCGCATCTTGCTTCAGATATACATTTCTCAACATATATCGTCGATCGTCAACCAAAGTCCTGTAATTCTAAGGTTTTGATAACTTTCGGCATTATTCCTGGTGTAGTTAAAAGAGTGATTGTCTGATCCATTGGGTATAAAAGGAAAGAAGTGACAATAAGATTATCTAGGTATCATTATTTTTTGATACATTAATCAATTCTCTGTAGTCACAATCAAAAATTCTGTTGTTATCTGCTTGAAAAATTCAATAAGGGGATAATCAATTAATGTTCTGCGATTTTCATTTTCAAATGAAAAAAAGAAAGAGTAAGCATGTTAAATAATTGCAGACACTCTCGAGATAGAATGTCGTGTGTTGAAAAGTAGTGTAAACCTCCATTGCATAAACCTTTATCGCACGACCTAACTGCTTTACACTTCCTGCTCTCGTTGTATCCGTATTCATGTGTGTGGTTTAGGTTAATATTCTATTAATATTATTAATAGTGTCAGGGGAGGTTACCATTCCAGTAATTCAATATACCAAATTTTCATGAGTGACCTCCCACGGACCATTGGGAAACAGGGGGCAAATTACTCACTCTGCCTGAAAAGTAGTTCTACGCAAGAAAAAAATTCACCCAATCTCAGAATTGCATATGATTTCGCACTTAAAAGATGTCTTTGAGGTTTCAACAAGTTATGTAAAATCCTTGTTTCAAACCATTTTTAAAAAGCATAGTTGTCAGACGGACACAATTCTTGAAAAAGAGTAAATTGAATATAAGTGAGCACTACTGTTTTAAAGACCTATTAACATCTGACAGGATTGTTCTAACGCGGTATTAACACTGGTGAACGTAAACGTCCACCAAAAATAGGAGTGCATGCCTTCAAATGACACCTTGCCTCTTTATAAACCAGGCCTTCAGCGCTTTTAGCGCTTTGATTTATGCTGAGCTATTGTGATAATTACATGCATAAAAATACTTACTTCGAAAAGATCATGATAAGTTCAGCGATAATGAGTGAAGCCAATGATATTCCATATCCAATGTCTGTGATTAATTGTATTCGAGACAAGTGTTCCTGGAAAACAACAAATTAATGGATAAAATACTAGAACCACAGTTTATCACATCTTGAAATTGGCAACCATCTTGATCAAAACAATTCAAAATCACTCGCCCAGCGCCCAGAACCAGTTCTTATTATGAGATAGTCAAGATTGCTAGACATGCAAGTATATGTACTTAGTTCCAAAAGAAAGTGTGCAGATTTGAATTTTGAATGTCTTTGAAATGAGACAATCTTTCGTCAAATTCGTCATGAAACGTCGTATGACTATCCCAAAGAGTATGTGCAAACGATATTTGAAAACAAAAATCGCGAGATGAGTAAATTTTTTCTGCTAAATTGAGACATTTAATTTTGCATGTTTTGCATTTGCATCACGCGTTGGACGATAATTAGTCTGATAATGCATTCAGTTGAATCTTTGCGGCTTCCTAAGCATAAAATCACATCTTCAATACAATTGTGCATGTTGCTACAGCATGGTTTGACTACCGATAAACGTTCTTGAAGAAAATCAAACCTTGTCAGATTTAGAACGTCATTACAATTGATTGAGCCGTCATTTTCCAATAGAAATCAAGGTCATCATTTTGCGAGGCCTTTAATCGAGATGTCATAGAACGCCAAGCACCATTCAACGACAAATGTCTGGCCTTAAAACGTAGTAATGTCTAACGTTGACGTACACGTAACGTCTGCATAAAAATAAAACTTTTTGTTTAGAAATGGCTCAAGATGGCTTCTAGAAGTCTATAATGCAAAATCAACATATAGCTCTTACCAAAGAAAAAGTTGTAAGGAGATCAAATCTCAACAATTTCGGTTTTGCCATCGCGTATGCAGAGTGCGATACTTTTTCCAAATCTCATTTGACCTTTAATTTCAAAAGCTCTTGCCTAAAGCATGGTATCAAATTTACTCCATAATTTTCCCCCAACTTTGTAAAAATCAAGAGAAATGCAAAAAGTGAAAGTGGACACTTTCTTATGGAACTCAGTTTATATAGAAAACATACCTTTTGAATAATGATATTAAAATAAACTGTATTACCGAACTCTCCCAACGGCATTTTCATTACTTGTACATAAATTTTAAACAAAGAAAATTGTTTTAAAACTATTTGATACCCATAAAAGGGTCATATAACTTAGTTCAGAAGTGAGATCGAGCTTTAATGGACATAATTTCATTTTCGCGTTAATGTGTCATGAATAAAGTCGGATAGGGGAAGTGTTATATAGGGCCTACAAAGCAAAATTTTCGGGCTCCGCGCTTTCTTTTCTAATGAAAGATTTCATACGTAAAAAAGGGGAAAAACTTCCAGCTTTTGGTAACACAATAATCGGACAATGTATCTATCATAGATTTACTTACTGTGTAATTTTCTAGAGAAGGCCCTGATAAACAAGCTTCATAATCTGTCCATCCGATGGTCAAGTTGGGATTAGGGTTGGGCTTCCACGTTCCGTCAGAGAGACATTCCCGAGTGGCGAACTCTGTAAGTGTTAACACAATATGATACAGTTAACAACATCGTGAAATTGACAAGAGGAATGATTTTGGAATGATTTTTGAACGAAATTGAATGAGTGTTTCGGAGTGAATTTTGGGTGTAATTAAAGGGAGGAAAACCTGTATTGCAAATTTTGTTCAGGATGAACAAAATTAGCGATGTTAATTACCTCCCTTAATCAAATATGCAGACAAGTTCTATAGAGAGCTTCCTATTTCTTAGAACCAATCAGACTCTTACAATTTCAATTATGTCAGTGAAATCGCGTTTTTTCTTTACATATATTTTTTGAATGCAGTTATTGATTTTATCTTTTTTAGTCATTTTGGAGCGCTTTTGAATGGTTTGCGTGTTTGGAATGAATGAATGGATCGGTGATTGAGAGATTTAAACTGGTTTTAAATGAGTTTAATGTCCATTTAACGATGTTAATGACTGTAATAGGCTTTTTTTTTTTTTTTTTTGCACAATAGTGCGTCATTTGAAAAATAAGATTAAAGGTTTGAGAAAAAATGAACAAAGATGACAATAAACTTTTCAACCTAATACCCTTCGAAAAAAATTATTATCGATTTCAGAACAATAAGCAAAATTTTACGTTCTTCGGTAATAAACACAATTGTTGAACTCTCCCAATTCTAATATACATGTAACCATCCCTGCTTTCAAGGTGACAAAACGGTGAAAATAGTTTACCAATTATAACACGCTTTGCACGCAAGTGCGCGTGCAAAGCGGGCTTTAATTGGAAAATATTTAGCACTGTTTCGTCATCCTGAACGCAGTGCAGGTCAAATGCATACGGGCAAAAATGTGTATATATCTATTTTTCCTGACAGTTTTCGGCGATTGAAATATGACATTTGTCCATTTTTCAATCACAAAAGGAATTTCTGGATCTTACTGGTTGTAAATGCAATTTTTATCTAGAACACGATTATTGGTAACATTTTATAACCATTTTTCTAGTGAATTCATCACAACTCTGATATATAGGTTTCAACTTACGTGCAGTATCAAATCTGTTGATATAATCGGCACATGGCTGTCTGGCTATTGATCCAGCCGGGGTCCTGTCCCAACACATAACCCTGTCCCATGTGATATTACAGTATAGTCCTGTAGAAGAAAGTTATCGTAAAATTATACAATAAATAATCATACACAACTACTGATAAATGATTAGCAAAACAATAATCTCACTTGTGTTGGAAGCACAGACATAGGATTGTCTGCAGAAAAATTGGACAAATGTGACCCGTCACGCGAAATGGGACTTTTCGGGAATTCTGTAAAATGAATTATCGAAAATGAGATTAGATCCAGCATAGGTTAACAAGAAGTCGTATTTCAAAAATTCTTTCACTGGAAGGTAGATTGATCATTCTAGATTCAGAGAATAAGCACCGTGCAAAAAGTTTCGACCCTAGTCTGTCTGCGCAATCCGCGCAGTCGGACTAGGGTCGACACTTTACGCACTTCCCAGATGGTCCTTTTCGCGTGACGGGTCACATATATTACGTCGACGTCCGCTTATGAGACCTTACATCATATGGGGTATAAAAAATACGCACGTTTTAATGCGGTTCAAAGCTGAGCGATACGAATTTTCCTCGGATTAGGAAAGTACACACCGAATGTCGCCATAATAGGTGACATGGGCTGGGTTCCTCCAACAATCCGTAAATGGAATTTGGTTATTTGGATACTGGTTTAACATATGTAACCTGCCTGCGTCTCGCCTTAGTAAACATATTGCACTGTGGGCTTATTAAAAAGCAACGACGTTCTGCAAGTCGCGGTTTCATTACGTTAAACAAAATTTATCTTCGCTAGATATTGAAGATACCTACTTAAAAACCGAAAAAAGCAAGAAAATCTGCCTTCGCACATTAAATGAAAAGATGATGTTGAAATTTAAACAAGATTGGCAGAGTAGAGTTAATAAAGTAGGAAGCAGGACCATGGTTGGGGGAGAAACAAGTTAAGAAATTATCGTAAAATGAAAACCGACTTCTGCGTTGAGAAGTATTGTAAATTAATTATGACAGTTTTAAAAAAGATCAGCACTATGAAGATTTAGATCCGGCGTGGCCCCTATCAGGATAGAAAACGGGAGGTACGAAAACTTGCCAGAAAATGAGAGTTTATGCCCGTACATAAACTCGTGCTTAAAAACTGTTAAAATCACATGATAACTAACCGTACGTTTCGCCCATATCAACATGGTCATATGGCTATCTAGAGGGACGACACTTGTGAACCAAGATTTTTTTAGGTACGAAAACTTGCCAGAAAATCAGCGTTCATTCCCGTACATAAACTCGTGTCTAAAAACTGTTGAAATCTCATGATAACTAACCGTACATTTCGAACATTTCAACATGGTCGTATGGCTACAGTTAACAAAATCGTGAAGCTGATAATGTGAATGATTTTGGAATGATTTAGGAATGAAATTTATTGACTGTGTAGAGCGAGTTTTGAGTGAATTTAGTGGGAGGTCATCCAATATCGCAAATTTTGTTCAGGATGAACAAAATTAGCGATATTGGTTACCTCCCTTTAATGCAATATGCATACAGTTTCTACAGATAGCTTCATATTTCTTCTATAACCGATTAGACGCTTACAATTTGAATATGTCAGTGAAATCGCGATTTTTCTCTATCCATATTATATTTTTATGCCCCCGCATCGATAGATCGGGGGCATATTGTTTTACTCATGTCCGTCTGTCTGTCTGTCCGTCTGTCCGTCCGTCTGTCCGAAAACTTAACCTTGCCAATATATTCAAGCCTATTAAAGATACAAAGCTAATATTTGGCATGATGATAGATCTCAATGATCCGCATCCGATGGTACCAAAGTCAAGGTCACGTGACAAGGTCAAGGTCATCTGTCAAGGTCAAACGTCCGAAAACTTAACCCGAAAACTTAACCTTGCCAATATCTTCAAGCCTATTCAAGATACAAAGTTAATATTTGGCATGATGATAGATCTCAATGATCCGCATCCGCTGGTACCAAAGTCAAGGTCATGTGACAAGGTCAAGGCCATCAGTCAAGGTCAAACTTTGAAAAAAATGCCGTTACGGGGGCATTCGTGTTTCACAAACACATCTTGTTCAATGGGTTTTAGCGTTTTTGAATGGTTTGATTGAGTGTTTGGAATGAATGAATGGAGCGCTGAGTGAGCGATTTGGAATAGTTTTGAATGAGATGCTTGTCAATTTCACAATGCTTTTAGCTGTATCAAGAGGGACGATACTTGTGAACCCAAATTGTGTAAATCCGTAAGTCCTTGATACTGCATATAAGATCGGTGATTAGTACAATCAAGCTCAAGTTACAGTTATATACCGTCTTTAGTGGAATATTGGGCCAATAATTTAAAATATATAAATATTTATATATTTTAAGTTTATCAAATTTCAAGCAATAAGGCATTGGGTTCAGTTTTTCTATACCTTTTCACTGTTAAAATTGAACAATCTTGAGAAAAAATAAATAAATAAAAAAAAAAAAAAAAAAAAAAAAAAAACCCGCAATGATCTTAGGCGCTCCTTTTCAATTCGTTTTTTTTTTTCAACTTCTACCAATTGGCCTAAGGAAAAAAGTTTCTTCAAATAAGCCTTACCGTCTGTGTAAGATGCGGCCGCCATTTTCTGGTAGCATCTTTCTTCATTGGCCCGAAGCTTTGTTTGTTGTTCACCAGAGCCCATTGACACAACCTGAAAAATACAAAATATAACTGTATGTTGTTCAACGAACCAGAACGCTGCATATGGATCCCGCTTCCCGACTGAAGACGATGGCGTATAGAACTTATCAAGCAGGGTCCGTTTTACTAAACTTCTTACGAAAAAAAAATGATCGTAAGTCAAAATTACAAGTCGTACATGGTGTTTTATTTATTTATTTATTTTTTTAGATTCTGCCTTGCAATGTCTCATTGGAATCGTCTTCTGAAGACGATTCCAATGAGATGTTGCATGACCGAATCCCATGTTCAGTTACTACTGTGGAAGTAGCTTTAATTTTTTACTTACGCAAAAAATGATCGTAAGATGTTTATTTAAACAGGCCACGGGAGTCTAGACTTATACCCCTATATCCAGCTTACATCGCCCTTGAGATAGTGAACATATTTGTTTTTTCAACTTTTCAAGTAAAAACAAGGCTTAGTTCAATTGAAACGGGAGTACAATGGTTCCGTCTTTGATACCATTTCATCATAGAAAGTTACAGTTAGCAACATCGTGAAATTGACAAAGTGAATGATTTGGGAATGATTTTGGAATGAAATTGAATGAGTGTGTGGAGCGAGTTTTGAGTGAATTTAAAGGGAGGTAATCCAATATTGCAAATTTTGTTCAAGGTGAACAAAATATGCGATCTTAATTACTTCCCTTTAACAAAAATTGCAAACAGCTCTATAAATAGTATCTTTTTCTTGAAGAACTAATCAGACGCTTAAAATTCCAATGATGTAAGTGAAATCGCGATTTGGTTCTTACTTTTTTTCATTTTGAAGGTAGTTGTCGATCTTTCATCTTTTGGTCATTTTGAGCGTTTTCGAATAGTTTTAGTGAGTGTTTGAAATGAATGACTGGAGCGCTGAGTGAGTGATTTAGAATGGTTTTGATTGAGTTAAATGTCAATTTCACGATGTAATTAACTGTATGGTATGATGGCGTAAGAATAGGTTAGGGATCATTTCCGAGACGAAATCGCTCTTGGCTAATCTGTTTGTCCTTTACGAGCCGATAATGACAGCATTACGAGGAATTCCAATAATCTATCAATCAGTGATGAACAGACACTTTAATTAGTAACACGATACCTTCGTGTACGCTATCATTATGTCTGCTAACTAATCACGATTTCAATTGGTTTTTGCTAGATTTCCAATTGCACTTTTTACTATTAAC
This sequence comes from Fragum whitleyi, assembly GCA_948146395.1. NCBI lineage: Eukaryota > Metazoa > Mollusca > Bivalvia > Cardiida > Cardiidae > Fragum > Fragum whitleyi. The sequence continues at coordinate 23,801,686 of OX411556.1, forward strand.
CCTTGTCATGCTGAATTAATTTTGGCTAGAAATTTGCATGAAAATCAAAGGGCATAAAGAACTGAAAGTACCAACTGTAGGTCAATTTAATTTGAAAAACTAAATCTATAGACAATTCTGATTTGAAAGTGAGACAGGTGGTGTAGACTAACATCAGACTGCGCATGTGTGCAGGCTGATGTTTGTCTATAGCTCCTGCCAAAGCAGGAATATTTCGGTTTCAGCTTGACAAGGGTTTAAAGCCTTCTGGAAAAGAGATGATAAAACATAATCAACTCAGAATTTTCTTATTTTTACTTGAGATTAAGGCCATAGTTCTGTTGTTTTACTAAGATAAATCTATGGACATAAATATGATATAAATAAGTTGTTTAAAAAGCAACTTGTTATAATTACTTTTTATTTTCATAATTTCATTTAAATTCTAAGTTAGAAAAAGTCCTCAGTTGTGAATGAGTTTTATATTTATAACTTTGGGTACATATGTGAAACTTGATCACACCGGCAGGATACAAGGAGATATACGATTATATCATATTTTTCACTATAGGTAGATTTTGAGCGGTGAGCCGTGGAATCTACTTTTAACGGTTAAATTTACATGCTATTCTTTCAAAATAGATAAAACAGACATAACAAAGATACAAATCACCTTTCAAATGAAAGTCAGTGCTTGTCTTAGATCTTAAGGTTTACTCATAAACCTATGGTAATGGACTCAACGCCTAGGTCAGAGCTCAGTTTTGAAAATACACCTTTAGTATTAATGATTCATGCTATCAATGTGATAAACGAATTAAGTGAACTGTTTCCAGCACGGATATCATGTTATCAGAGACACAAACATTGAGGCCGGATACACCTTTTTGTTAGATCGACAAACTATTTGGCATTTATTTTAGAATTTTAAGCGCAACAGTTATAGCTAAGTTGGTAGCACTTTACGTTTCTGAAGCCCGAGCTTCAATCGTTTTTTTTTCGACGAGTATTCCTTTAAGACATGTCTTCAACCAATCGGGAACCCTCGGCGAATCTACGGAATAGCTCTCGGAAATAACTAGGGCGCGGCCATTAAAGCGCGTCATTTCGCACATGGGTTTACATAACGTCACAAATAACAACTTTACCGCTAAGGAAGACGCTACATAAGACAAAATCAACGAAATAATTAAAGTGGGCAGATTATAATTTAATAACAAAACCCTTTAATTCGTTTTGTCGGCATATATTAAATGCCCAAAACATCTCCATAGACCATCCGAAAGCATTAACAAAGTATGATTTTCTCCAAGTGTATAAAATAACCAAAGTGCCAACAGAAGCCGAATTACCTAAAAAAATAAAATAAAATAAAATAAAATTAATAACACAATAGTTACTACACTTACGTCCTAGATACGTTCCTGTTTTTGGAAAAGTCCGAATGATTCTCCGAATGGTCTTCCAAAATTGGATGGATAATTATAACACTAAGAAGGATAGGTAGCTTGAAACTCGGAAAATATATGTGCGCGTGCGTGGCATTCCAATCATTTCACATGTGCTGAGATACTAACACTAAATAGCCAATACAACTACACAATGTATTTATAATATTCGATGACCACTTGAAAACGGATTCAGGATTTATCTATCCACAAAATGCTTAGTGAATACTCTTGTCAGACTGTGCGGATTCACAGGCTGGTCGAAGTATTATCTTTGGTCATATGTGAAATTGTTGGAAATTTCACAAACAAGGCTCATTCATATCGTTTTAGTACTACTTTAAGAATAACTACATTCATACAAGTGCTCAAACATTGCGATTTGACCATGAATGATACAAAAGTGGCATTCGATTCCAAATTATCCATCGTTTTAGCACAAAATTATTCTCTTTTTTCATGTTTATAAAAACAGTGTTTCTCTATTTCTTCAAATTCATTGACATTTTTTTTACCTTGACTATTAGATTTACTTAAGGTGACTTTTGTTTAAGTACGGATCCAGAGGATGGGACCTGGACCTAAATTTTGGAATACTTTATTAGCTTACATATGACAATCATATTTTTTTCATTCACTCTTCGGCTGTATAGATGCGCAAGCTCCAGTGAGTTATCAAAGACCGATCCTGTCTATACAGGAATAGACAAAAAAAACGGAATTCCAATCATCCGACAAACCCGTACATATAAATATACACATATATAGACATACACATACGTACATACACATATCTATACATACATACACACACACAATTATTCTCTATATACACTTATCCAAAACAATCTTCTTTATTAGAAAATCAAAGGCCTGAAAGGCCTGAATGCAGTCAGTACGGAACAATATTTGAGTATTGAAATATTTTAATTATAACAAATTCTCTAAAATCTAAGGCTAAAATCTTTGGCCTTCTCTTCTGACCTTTCATTCCAAAATATTGCCTTATTCATGCTTAAAGCCTTTGCTTTTGATGAAAAGAGCACTGCTTGGAGGGCCAATGCTTTACTACAAGGTCAGTATAATAATATAAAAATAATAAGGGCTTAATTCTTATATCTTCCATCGTCATCCACCTTGATAATAGGTATAGCTCCTGGTATGGCTAATACTCATGCCGAGTTAACAGAAAATAGCTACAGACATAAAACCACCCCAAAAATTGCACTCGAGTCAACAAATCAACATAATATTGTCAACTATCTAACTCTGCTTTCTCTTTTTTTTTATTCACAATGAACATGTCATAACGTTGGGTTTCTCACCATACTTAAGCCAGTAATATCTGTCAAGCAAGTAGGTGAGAAAATCCCGCTTTTCTTTGGTTTTTAGATCGGCAAAAGTCACTTGTTCGTCTGCTGAAATTTCAGAGGGACTGACTGATTTCCGGTTATTGTGTAATATGGATGTGGACCCTGTGAAATCGTCCCGGGTTCAATAGATTCTATTTCTATAATTACTTTTGCCTTCTTTTCGGGAGACCCGGCGAAAAAGTCTTTGATCGCCTTTAATCTTGATCTATTTCGTAAAGGAACATGTTAACAGAGAATGGTTCCCGATTCATTGGATTTACGATAAAACAGCACCGATTATCATAACGCTGTGCGGGGTACCATAAAGATTTTTATTTAGGAATAGGCCAAAACGGCAGATCGTCGCGGAAGTCCGATTTTCGTCGATATCGTATTTTAAGATTCGGCGCGACGTAGGGGCCATCCTTTTGAATTTTATTCGCAGTCTACACCTTTTTAGTTCTAATCGCGCGGCCTTGACAGAACCCGAACACCGGATTTTAAAATAAACGATAAACCTATCTGAGTAAGGGAAGTAACTCGAAAAGACGAGTCCCTTTAAAAGACGGTCGCTGACTACTTTCGATTTCGTGTTTACTTTTCGGCGCCGTTCAAAATCTTTTTTTTCCCCTGAATTTTGATATCCAAATTCGAAATTCGGAAATATGGCTTTGAAATCGGAATTGTTCACAAAAAATGTAGGTAGCTAGCATTCAGTCTGATATTATTTTCGCGGGATAAAAATCATGAATGGGTTTACTTTTTCACGCTCATGAATTTATTCGAATTCGGTGTTGTGAGGATCCGATTGCCGGCGACCACTATATGCAAGTCAGACTTTCAGTCTGACTGCATAAAAAAACCTTCAACAAGCCTGGGTGAATTTCATCAGTACTTCGAAACAATCGCTTCATCCGACTTAATCGTCATTAAATACACAGATCAGACATTGTCGTTAATTATAAACATGAAACATTATAAACATTATTAACATGATAGCTGATATAATTTCGCGGAAATTGAAATTCTTACAGTACCATCGCTCCGGGGAATTTAAGTAATATGTAAATCCCCTAATAGAACTAGGGGAAAACGGTGTGAAAATCTGTGGTAATTCTAAGCCGCAGAAAATAATTTCGTCTACGATCATTAGGTAATAACGCTCTAAGTAGCTTAAATATAGAACCGAGTCGTTTAAACAAGACGAAATATAATACAGTTAACAAGTTGGATGCATTTGGAACGATTGTGGAATGAAATCAGATTAGATAGGGGATTGAGTTTTGAATGTAATACAAGTTTTCTTATTTCGTCCTTTTGACGAAAGCGACGATGTTTAATGCGTTCCTGGAAAAAAAACTGCACTATTCTGTTTGTGTGCTTTAACTGACAAATTAGACACTTAAAAATTAACAACAGCGAATATATCATGCTATTATTTTATCGAAGTGTTTGAACAATTTCGGAGTGTTTTTTCAGTGAATGAAGTTGGTAAATCAATCGCGTAAAACTTCTCCTCCCGTCTTTTAATTCTATGGGAGATAATAAGATTCTTAACAACAACATGAACATAATGGCACTAAACTGCTCAGCTGAATTTTATTGGTCCAGTGGATGTCAAGAATTCAAAGTGAATAATGCTCCACCCTGCCATACTCTTATTTATGGGTCGAACAAATACTAGTTTTGCTAACATCTTTTGGAATGGATCAACCAAGGAACATTCTTGCCAAGTTATATTGCTAGTGGCCCAGGCATTTAGGAGGTCACATCGTTCAAACGTGATGAAATGCCCCATCCTGCCACAGCCCTTCTTAATGGGTCAATCAAAATTCCATGAACAGACATTAGATAGGATCAAATAATGAATATTCTGGCAAAGTTGCATTTAAATTATCCCAGTGGATAAGGAGTAGATATCATTAAAGGATTTCAAAGTGAAAATATCCCGCCTTGCTACGCCCTTCTTTATTGCTCAATCAAAATTTCACGAACAAATAATTTTTGAAGGTTGAAGGGGATTACCCAAGAACCATACATTTTCACAAAATTTCAATGAAAATTGAAATCGGCTCAGTGATCTAGGAGTAGGTGTCGTTCAAATATTTCAAAGTGAAAAAAATGCCACGCCCTGCCATGCCCATAATTATGAGTCAACCAGAATTTTGCGAACAATTGTTGAAGAGGGTCACTCAAAGAACATTGGACAAAAATTCATTGAATTCGGCCCAGTGGTTTTGGAAGATATGTCGTTTAGAGTTGACGTCGCATTGACGAACGACGGACACATGGTTATTACAAGAGCTTCCATCTAGCACGTTGTGCTCAGGTGAGCTAAAATGACATAGTTACATTTCAAACGAAGGACTCAACGTAACCCAACGCATACCTTCGCTGGCAATTTTTCTTTTTAAAAGTCATATTTTCAGTTCTTGCATAGATACTTTTGAAATTCTATCCATGAAGACTAGTCTATTTGGTACTTTCTGTGCAATAACAGCAACATAAGTTTTGAAGCGATTATCAAAAATGAGCTGTGAAAAAGCAACAATTAAAAAGGCTGTTACGAAAAAAGAATAGTTTAGTTCCATCATTTTTCTTGGGCATTTTGAAGACACCAACGGAGCAAAAATATGCACGTTTACTGTATCAATTAGATAAACTATTTGGTTTTGTAACTAATTCGCTGTGTTTTTCAATCCTTTGACATAAGCATGCTTGAAGTAATGACTCCAAAAGCTCGGCCATATGATAACTGAATACCATAGTAAATCAACACATTATTTCTTAAATTTTAGAACTATCATTATTTAAGCGCACGAGTCTAGTTTAAAAATCTATATGTCACCGTGTTTCTTCCTTGACAATCTTATTGACCTCGTTGTTTTAGCTAGCATCAAGAAAAACAAAGTAAATGAAAAATCTTTATTGAGTCCGAAACTAATAAAGTCTTGGACCTACACTAAATCAGTGCTTTTTCCACAATTAATGGATAGAGCATTGAAATAGTTTATGTGCGTGTTTTAGTTGACGACATGAAATAGCAACAAATCTGTAAATTTTGAGTTCAATTTTTGACATGACTGGCCATGCCTTGGATCAAATTTAACACACACGACGAGATAATTCCTTTTTTACATACTTGAAAAAATCCAACCAGATTCAACATGCCTTACAAAACGTTTACAATGCTTTTGAATGTCATCGTTTCGTTCTTATTAGAAAATGTTAGAAATTAATCTGGTACAAATCAGTTAATTGTGAACTTGTTCAGAATCCAAAACAAATCAAGAACAATTGTATCATACAGGACAGGTTCGTTCTCTGATCATTCAATTAACAACATTTCTATGATCCTAATAAAGAAATAATGGACGCCATTTTGATTACTTCATATTTCAGTGGTAGTGTTCAAAATCTTAGGGAACTTATCTAGGTCTTTGCATTAAATAGCGCTCGGTACATATTTTGTATAAACATAGATCATTGCTCTAAATTTATCATATCTAAGATATCCCTTGTATAGATAGATATGTTTGAGTGAGTAACCAAAGGTAACTTTTGTCCATACAGTGTATAGACAAATTTGACCTTTGGTCACTATCTCAAACCTGTGCATTTATAAAGGGGTGTCGATGGTTTATAAATAGTTCGCCGGCCTTTGAACGACGGGGTGTTTTTTAAATATTATAATATTAGTAATTATGTCTAGGAGAAATAATCATTTTTTCTTAAATCTTTTATTCAAAGAGTCAATGAAATTTGGGAAAATCGCCTAAATGTGACCCGTTCTTGTGAAGACTTACAACTCATCAAATACTATTTGATGATATTTGGGCTTGTTTCCTGAATTCATTCCATAGGAAGTCAACTCACTTTATCAGGTTGACGGCCTGGATTAAACGTATCAGAGAGTATCTGCCGGAATAATGAAACATTGCATCGAACTCAAGCATTAATTGCCATGTGAATTAAAATATCGAAGAGGAAATTAATTGAAATTAAAATTCGTCTTATTTCTTTTCTCTAGGGGTTTTGAACAATGTGCAAATCTATTCTTAAAAGGATGAATTACCGTGAGAATGTCTAGCCAGAGGAAATTCGTTTAGTTAACCATTTACGATGTTTCATTAGGTAGTAGTTCGCTAAGTAGTTTTTTATACACCTCGGAAACATTTTGAATTACTTCTTTGTGATCTTTTTTCGTGTTTTCCCGACAGCCTTTGGATCGAAATGAAGTTCAATAAAAAACACTGGTTTGGTTGGCACAGTCTTGTCATCCTGGACACAGGATACATCACTCCAATGTTATCCTTTTTTAGCGTTACACCTTTATTCACTAAAATCCTTTTTTTATTAACACTTTACGTTTAAAAACTCCACGTATGCCAAAGAATAATTTTCAACTGCTATAAATGAAGTAAACCCTAACAAAACAAATACAAGAGGACCGTTGGTGCCTGAACTGGGCTGTTGAGTGTTGGATAGTGTATATTCTGCGTAATCATTGAACTGGCAGGGCGGGGCTTAACCGTGACGTAATTTGGCGAGTTTACTTTTCAATAGTTTGGGTTCTTTCAAATTTAAGTCGGTAGTCATAACAAATAACGGTACCCTAAAACCTTAGGGATTCACGTGCTTTGAGAGAGTGAATACATTTCGTTGTTTGGTTACCAAGATCTCGTAACTTCAGCTTGATTAAGCTGAAGTTACGAGGATTTGGTTACCAATCTACGATTTAAGGTCTCAAGTTATTTATGTCGACTCTCTTTAGAAGTAGGTTATTTTAGATAAAAGCTGATTTCCCTTAACCTTAAGTGCAACGACCCGTTACTTAGGCTCCGCCCTGCCAGGGCATTAATCATGGATAATAAAAAAGTCGAATTTAAACGAAAAGTTGAAAATGGGAATTTAATAACGCATTTAGTTATCCCCATGATGGTATAGCTTATAATTTTAATAGTAAACATATGTCCATATTTTAAAGCAAATGCCTTTAGTAATTTCAGAAATATTACAAATGTCAAAAGTTTTGCTAACCCACGACGACGGTGAAAACGATGACGACACATAGGCTTTGCAAATACATCATCATCCGAAAAATGATAGAAAGCATAATAAATTTTGCATTGAACTGACATTTTACAACAACATAGTTTCCATTTATAAAATCTATGACTCAATGAATTCAGTATTTATTTGAGTCCTGCCACACAAATCAACATGGGAAATGATTTGTGATGTCACGTCAAACCACACTGAATTGTTCATTTCATATTATAGAACGAGGCTGGAAACATTTTGCCATTGAAAATTTTGCTACGGTATAGGTGAGTGTGACAAATTGGATACAAATAATCTATCCTGAAATTGACTCTCATTTCGATCAAAACCATTCTTAATAGCAAACACTCACTCAAACCATTCAAAAACGCTCAAAATTATAATGATAAATCAGCAACTACATTCAAAATTGACATAGCTAGAAAGGAATGATGATTTTACTAACATAATTCAAAGTGAAACCGTCTGATCGGTTCATTATAGAATAAAGAAGCTATTTATAGAACTTGTTTGCATATTTTATTGAGAGAAGGTTATAATTATAGCAATTTTTTCAACTCGAACAAAATTAGCGATATTGGATAATCTCCCTTTAATTTCACTGAAGACCAACTCTTCGCGCATTTACATCAAAATCTTGCTCAAAAATCGCAAGTTTTTTGTACTTCGATAAAAAATTCTTTTAAAAGAACGAGTATAAAGCCAGCCTTTTAATCGCTTTTTCGTACATTAACAACAATTTTGAATCTCACAAACTCTGAAATTAGGACACTCATTCGGAATCTCACAGATAATATCACGGTATTTATACAAGTTCATTTTCACTCGTGTCTAACAATATTTTAAGTAATGGTCTTTACGTTTACTAAATTTGGCTAACATAACTCCATGGAGAGAAAATTTGCATTCTCTTTTAAGCGTGCCATAACAACGACATTAAGTATTTTAAGGACGATTCTAACAATAATTGATAATTTTAGATTTTTTCCAAATGTTGACAGCTACACTATGCATAGTGTTGCTTTACATTGAAATAATGTCAACATATTCAAAACGGATATTCCTCTTTGCCGCACAATGATTTTTAACAAGTTTAAATGAAATTGGGAATAGGGATTGTAATTTTTTTAGCTCATCTGAGCATATCGTGCTCAAGGGGAGTTTTAAGGATCACCTTGTGTCCGTCGTCCTTCGTCAACAATCTTAAAAACTTCTCCTTCTCCTGAACGACTTCCCCCGATTTCGATGAAAATTTTCCAGAATGTTCCATGGATGACCCTCTACAGAATTTGTTCGCAATATCCTGACTAGCCCATGAATCTAGGCAGGTCGTGGCAATTTTCCACAATTAACCACTGAGAATGGGCATCGTTAGTTATCTTTTTGCTCACCTAAGCAAAAAGTTCTAAAGGGGAGCTTAAAGGATCACCCTAAATCTACAGTCCTTCTGCAACAATTCAAACAATCTTGTTCTCCTGAACCAATTAGCCAATTGAGGAAAAAAAGGTTTGCCAGAACGGTTCACTTCCAAAATTGTTTGTGAAATTCTGAATGGCCCATGAATATGGGGTTGGCGTGGCGTGGCATTTTTTCACTCTGAAATCTTTGAATGATATCCCTCCCGAACCAATGGTCGGAATAAATGAAACTTTGTCTGAATGTTTCTTCGGTGAATTTCTTCAGAAATTGTTTGCATAATTTTGATTGGTCCGTAAAATATTGGCGTGGCATTTTCTCTATGAAATCTTTGAACGATATCACCTTGAACAATATCTCCTATTTTTTCATTAGTCTAATTTTGATTAAACTTTGTTAAAATGTTACTTGGGTGACCCTTTCCATAATTTTTTTTTTTTTGAAAAAATTATAAAGCCTTATAACAATTATGGGGAAAGGCAGGGCATTTTTTCGCTTTCATTTCGTTGGCACCTCATCTCAACCAAGACCATTCTTAATCGCACACTCAGCTCTCAAATCATTTATTCCAACCACTCACTTAAACCATTCAAAAATGGTCCAAAATGACTGGAAATAAATAAAATCAACGACCTCATTCAAGATTATTATGGTAAGAGATAATTGCGATTTCGCCGAATAAGTTGAGATTGTTAGCGTCTGGTTGCTTCTTGGGGAAATATGAAGCTATTTATATAACGTATATGCATATTGTTTCAAAGGGAGGTAATGAATATTGCTAATTTTGTTCATCCTGAACACAATAAGCTATATGGGATTACCTCCCGTTAATTTCACTCATTCAATTTCATTACAAAATCGTTCCAAATCATTCACCTTATCAAGTTCACGCTGTTATTACATGTAGCTGTATCTTGATATGGTTTGCCCATAAGAATATGAAAGTTTCTCTAGACTGATTGATTGATTGATTGATTGATTGATTGATTGATTGAATGGGGTTTTACGCAACTTTCAATATTATTTCAGTTATATCGCGGCGGCTGGAGCACCTAACAATGGATTCCTGGTATTTCCCACACAAGTACAACCATACCATCCTTTCCTAGCCTCCAGCTGCTATCTCCTATAGGTCTACGATTATCGACCCATTGATGAGAGACAAATAATCGGAAAGAATGAGTGCCGCCGTCGGGGATCGAACCCATTCTCTAGACTGAACATCCATTTCAGTATATTTTTTTCAAAAGTAGTATTTTCAAATAAGGAACGCTTATTCTAATATTTGTTTTGTCTAATTTCCAAAGCATTCTCGAAGGAAAAAATACAAAACAAACAAGTAACCAAAACTTACGAGCAAAGTGTATTTTTTTTTATAAGAGTGTTATTTCTAAATTCGAACTGTTTTTTTTTTTCTTTTTGCAGATAGCAATGTACTTTCAAACTAAATCCATATCACCCTATAGTTTATGTGTCTTGTTTCTTTTAATCGGCTAAGTAAGGAGCAGTCCCTGGCGAAACAATCGTGCATTGAAGATGAGTTATCGAGAAAACATGCCTGTAAATTTCTACAAAAACTCTTGCATTTGTACTTGCGCACATCGAAGTCTTAAATATCAATAAATTCTTTTAAGGTGGTATACTTTCATGAACATTATTTTGCTTAAACAAGGGAGAAAGGGAAGAGCGGGGGCAATATGCAAAACTTTACATCTAGATTTTGTTCGTATTATGATTAAGGTATTTTAGTAGAAGCCATTTCTTATATTGAAACCAATTGTCAAGAAATTCAGGGATCAATTAGACTATCTTAAATCCATACCAGCCAATAAAATCATTTAATGAATCGATCGATTTGAATAAGTTGATCGTTTTGAATGGTTTGGAAGTTTTGGCGAACGGTTTCATGTCGTTTTTGAGTAATTTGAATGAATTTATGAATGGATTAAATGGAGTACTGAATGAACAGTCAAGAATGGTTTTTATCGAAATATATGTCAATTCCACGATGTCATTAATTTTATTTAAGTGGCTATTACACTTAAAGATGTTTCGAATTGGCTGCATTTAAAAGGACATGCACATGCTCCAAAAGACAAACTCTTCCTTTTAGGATTCATTATCACAGAGAAAAATGAAGGAAAACTCAATTATGAAATTATTTATGAACAACTTTTATCTTGCATTGGAACCTGTATTGACCTGATATCACCTCTCTGATAACATAACATGATATCAGGCAGTCTATTTTTAGAAGCAATTAGCATATACTTACACCTGTATTTCTTTGATTTTTAAGGGTTTGTTATAATTAAGCGCTAAAAAATGATTGCATGATAAATAGAATAACATGTAAGTGCCTTAAATTATCAATGTTATATGGTCTCGGCTGCGAGAAATTATCATGCCTCGGCAAAGCCTCGCCATGATGAATTCTCCAAACCTCGATCAGATAACATTGATACAGTTAACAACATCATGAGATTGACAAGGTGAATGATTTCGGAATGATTAAAGAATGAAATAGAATGAGTGTGTGGAGCAAGTTATGAGTGAATATAATGGGAGGTAATTCAATATCGCAAATTTTGTTCAGGATGAACAAAATTTGCGCTTTTGATTACCTCCCTTTAATATAATATGCATATTTTTCTATATATACCTCCATATTTCTTTAAGAACCTATTAGACGCTTACAATTTGAAAAATGTCAGTGAAAACGCGATTTTTTTTCTATTCAACTTTATTTTGAAGACAGTTGTTGATTCCATGTTTTTAATGGGTTTGGTCGTTTTTGAATGGTTTGAATAAATGTTTGGAATGAATGAATGGAACGCGGAGTGAGCGATTAAGAATGATATTGATTGAGGCGAATGTCAATTTCACGATTTAACTAACTGTACTTTAGGACACTAACATATAATTCTCTATCAGATTGAAGAGGATGTGGATGTCTTGATGCACTCAATCCGAAACAAAAACAAACAATAGCATCATCGTTCCCAACAAGATTCTACCTTGTTGTCATATCAAGTCAGACTAAACAATACCTGACAAGTGTAAAGGCGTTAAATGTCGGATCAAATACTAACAAAACAATACAGACGCCATGCACCATGTTAGAATAATTGAGAGAATTTCTCATCTTTGACATGGTGGTACATTTAAACAATTAATTATTTTCATCTCGACCGTTTTAAAACAAGAAGTCGGACTATTTTTATCACTTTAGCGTCGTTGGTGTAGGTGCTGACGTCATCTTCGCAAGCCAAGGGTTCTAACTTACGAAGGAACATAGTGGAGTTAGAACCCTGTGGTTGCAAAGATGGCGCTGACGTGTGCTTTTCACACTTTAACCTTGATCAAGTTTATATGATATTATTTAAGATATTTTTTAGAAAAACGACATGTATCCAGACTATCAATAGGGGTAACACTGAAAGCATTTTCGTACAAATTATGTACTTTTTCGACTTTATTTTTTTCAGTATCCTGGACCTGAATTTGTGCGTTATCACCCGTAGGCGGTTCTCTTGTTAATTCTAGTCACTCGTTTAGTTGTTTTCATTTCTAATTTCATCTGGAAAATATAGACTTAAACAAGTAAACTTAAGAAACTTTTAAGTTGATTACATCCAAGAAACGAGGGTTTCGAGTATTTTTTGAAAGAAAAATTACCCGTGAGGCTAGTTCAATATATGTCAAGAGAAAAATTTGTTGACGCTGAACTTGAATGTACGTTGTCTGTCATGCGTCGTGTGTCGCCCAGTGTCATCGGTTTTTCAGGTTACAAGGATGAACTCTGTTGAAGATGGGATGGCTCCATTTCATATCAGAGGAAAAGTGCCTTAATCACAATTCCCTTGTATACATTCTACAGGTAACAAATATGGCACAATTTACATAAAACCTTGTCATAATGTTAGTCAGGTCACAAGGAAACCCAATAAAAATGGGAAGGTTCCGTGCTTTATCAATGTAAAAGGGGCAGTAATGACAATTTTCTTGTTAAAACTGTAGGTCACAAATACACGTATGGGCTCATCTTCATGAAACTTGATCAAAATTTTGTACGTCACAAAGATCAATCTTTTTGAAATTGGTAAAATTCCATGGCAAATCACAGGAAAAGGGGATATAATGACAATTTCCTTGTAAACACTTTAGTAGTCACCAAAACGGCACAATTTTCATGAAATCTTCTTAAGACTAAATCAGAATATTTATCAGGTTACAAGAAATAACCCTATTGAAAATAAGGAATGGTCCACGTCATATTGGGAAAAGGGGCCTTAATAAGTATTCTCTGTTTACACTCTAGAGGCCATGAATATTTCAGTCTCTTCATGAAACTTGATCAGAATGTTAATCAGGTCGCAAGGATGATTCCTTTTGGAATGGGGAATTATATCTACTCCATGGTTATTTTTCTCCGTATTACAGTATGTGTTTCTTGTTAAAGGCTGAACCCCTTTATGAACTTGTTTAGAAAAGGCTAGAAGCTTATACATGGACAAAAGAGTATAAAAGAATAATGTCTTTCTTTGATTTTTTTAAAATCATTATTAGCAATTTAGATTGCTAAGGGAGGAGTCGAACGTGAGCGATAAATGACCACCATGGTCCTCTTGTTTCTTTCGTTTTAAATTAAAACTTTGATGTAAATATAATAAGAAATATGAACTTATATAGCGTATTATTAGTAGAGTTCTGAGGAAACCTTGTTCATAAGACAAATATTACAGATTGTTTACTGATTTCGACAGCGGTTGCGTTGAGCAATGCAGATATGTCTGTGTCAATATGTTACTTTCCAGACAGATTTATTGACTAAGCTGTCATTCCTGTCAATCAGATTGGTTTGTGTTGTAAATAGTTATTGTCCACTCAGCTTCAAAATCGTGTATTTGGACCTGTAGTAAGCCTGTGAGATACAGTATGAAAACAATGTTTGTCAAGATTTTTAATCAAAAAGTTCCTGTCCCACACAAACACAAATAAATGGGGAGGGGTCTCTTTTTTTGAAAGAATTTTATCAATATCATTCAATCTTAAAATATTTTTTTTAACTCCGATATAAAAGGATGTTCTTTAAAAGCCTTTGGATTCTATTAATCCCTAAATTTCGCGCCGAAATATGCAATAAATAATATAAATAATTCTTAAGAAAAAAATTGAAACGTGCTACCAAATTCTTGCTTTTGTTTAAAAAAGACTATTAATGAATGTCAGAATTACGAACTAAAAATCAAAGACAAACGAGGCCACAAGTAATAGTCTTAGTTACACGCAGAGACCAATTGCGCGATAATAAGGTGCTCGTATTGTCTTTCCATTCGGATAGAGATTGAAGTTCCGCTCCGTCTTTAAAACGTTTACTATGTCGCCATAAGACTTAGTTTGGCCTTATTACCCAGACAAAATTCGCTATTGGGTTGTCTGAAGGTATGGGGTCTTTACGAGTCGATACATGTAATTACAGGACTATCCAGAATGCAATAACCTGTCAATCAAATGAACAGGCGCTTTGATAAATAAGACATCTACTGATTTTTTTAAAAAATTATTACAAAGCTTATGAAGAATTTCATTCGAAAATTATTTACAAAAAATATGTAATCTGACAGAGTTTCGAACCTCCATATTAAATATCACTACTTTCAAGGGGCGGAGACGTAGATCTATGTCCGAACACACTATCTACCTAAGCTATTTTCACACTAGTCAAATTCAAGTGCTCGTACTATTTATTAAACCTTATATATTTCACATAGCAATAAATAATAAACAAATCGTGACGTCACTTGCAATGCTGGTCGGTCGGACTGTATTCGAATGCGGACCTGTCAATAGCAACAAACATGTAATATCGTTGGCAATTTTCACGAGGAAAAATAGATAAGCAGGCGAGTAATAACGGTACAAATGACGTGATATTTAATTTTTAGATATCATAACCGTCTAATTACATTTCTTCTGTCAAATGCTTGGTTTAAAACCATGTCTTTTTACTATATGTTTACATTTTTACAACTAAACAGCCTCCATCACCCCTCGTGTTTAAGGGCAGAAAATGTGAAAATATTAGCATTAACTAGATAGACAAAATCATTATTTTTAGACCATTTCTATTTAAAAACAATATTTTTTTTGAATGGTATTAAGCTGAAATTAAAATTTTACCACATACAAATCCTTGATTCAAACTCAGTTTTATGTAATTGATGAAGAGGTTGGTCTACATGTACTATTTAAACGTTGAACCAAAACCCATCGATCTTGTTTATTAGCGTCGATATCAGCTTATCCTTCAAAGCGCAATACATTCCATATTTACGTTGCCCTAGCTGATGTAAAAAGTCACAACGCCCGTAAAATGGTTAATGAATCTTGTTAATGACAATCCAGGGAATTAGTTAGATAAGATCTTCAGATTTATAGCTCCTAACGAACTAGGTAATTTAAAAGCAAACTTGTGTCATCCTAAAGGCTACGCGTCTTGTTTTCCTTAATCGGCTAAATAAGGAGTCCCTTGAGGTTCTGGAGAATTTTGTAACTAGATTTATGCCAAGAAATGTCTCGCTATTTCAGCGGAAAAAATAGAACATCTAGTTAAAACATATACGTGTGTACGTGTACAGTTAAAAAGCATAGTGAAATTGACACTCGTTCCGATAAAAATCATTCTAAATCATTCTCTCAGCGCTCCATTCTTTCATTCCAAACTGATCAAACTATTCTACGATTTCATTGGCTGAAGTGGATTTTAAAGTTTCTGATAAGTCCACGAAGACACAAAAACGGGAAAAAATGTATATCTTATTAAAGGGGGGTAATATATATCGCTCATTTTGTTAATCTTGAACAAAATTAGCGATATTGGATTACCTCCCTTTAATTTCACCCAAAACACGCACCACTCATATATTTAATTTTATTCTAAAATCATTCCAAAATCAATCATCTTGTCAATTTCATAATATGGTAAACTGTATCATGTTAGTTCATAATAACACCAAATTGTTCAGATGTACTAACATGTTTGATATCGAGTTTAAAAATTAATAGGTTAACAATTAATATGTGACCCATGTTGAAACTTTCCTATTCAATACTCTATGAAGGTCCACTGCTCATATAATAAACGCTCGAATTCAATAATTGACTTCCCGAGAAATCTCCCTTCCTACTACATCAAGAATCGCATGTGGTTCTAAACAAAAGTAAACAATAGACATTTGATTCCTAACAAGAATGTTTGTTGTTATGTTATCGTGCTTGGATAAATATTGTCTGACATATTTTGATCGTGTGAAATGTCGGATCAAATACTAACAAAACAATGCAGACGTCATGCAATGTTTAGATAATAGAGAGGAAATTTTAAAACTGACATGATAATTAAACGCACGAGGCTCTTACAGTATATCATTCAGACAATGCACCGAAGCTTGATGTTTGCTTTATATTTTTGTATTATATGAAATGTTAAGAAAGCACATCAAGAAAAATTCTGATTGCTCGTAATAAGCTTTAACAGTTTTAACACAATGTAAAACATGCTCTAATGCTCTACGTCCATTAGAGGGCACTTCTCAATTTAAAAAAATGCAATATTTTGCAACCATCTACAACAGAAATAATTACATATGTACATTTGCTGCCTTTTCGTGTTTGATTATTTAATATGTCATATTTGACCCAGAGATATGCACATGGATATTTCCTAAACACATTCCATGTCTTCCTAAAACTCGTTATTATTTAAGTTGTGACTTTATCATGAAATGCCCTTTTTTCATCTCGGGGGGGGGGGGGGGGGTGTTATCATATTTTGGTGTAAGAAAACTAACTTATTCACAGGTCACGCACAATTAATTATTTGTACCATTTTATTCAAACATCTACAGTACGTTTATTCTCAGAAATACACTGAAACGAATTTCTAAACGACCACCTTGCATTTGTCACATTTTAACATATTTGTAGTCATTTAATGAAGTATCTTTTATTTTCATATGAAAGGCCGTATAATTTGGCATATTCTACTAGAAAATGGATTCGAAGTTTTGTCTTTTGTATCTGTAGCAAACACTCGAGCACAAGAGACCTCCTTCACAAAAGCCACAAAAGTTGCACATTTTCGAAGAATTCCAAATTTTAGGTCTAATCGGACATTAATTGTGAAAGTGACAAACGTTAATGGCTAAATATTTTTTTGTCAGGTACCAAATCACTGATGACAAAAATCCAATTACAACAACATTGTGGTCTTTTTGTTTCTCACACAAGTAAAAAATGTAAAAAAAATACCCCACCAACTAATGTTAATTTTGAAATCAGGGGTACCCATGAATTCTTGTCAAATTCGCTGCTTTCCTCACACTTTGTCATGTCGATGTTTATTGAAGATTCTCCCTTGATAAATTTTCTAATAGAATTCAACCACTTCCCTTTTCAGATACCAAAGAAAATATTACTGTTCCAGCAAAAACCAAATGGCCGTTTAGACGTTCGTTTCAGTGTATAAATTATTGAAAAACAAAGACAAGTATAGTCCGTTTGACTTCTATATGGACCAATCTTTTCATCAATTACATAAAATTGCGTTTGAATAAAGGATTTGTATGAAGTAAAATCTTAATTTCAGCTTAATACCATTCCAAAAAATATTTTTTGAAAATAAAATGATTTCAAAATAATTATTTTGTCTATCTAGTTAATGTTAATATATTCGAATTATCCGTTCTTAAACACGAGGGGTGATGGAGGCTGTTCAATAGTAAGAAAATGTCAACATATGTAGTAAAAACACGTAGTTTTATACTAAACTTTTGACAGATGAAATGTCCATTATTCCTTATTTGGACATGCTAATTAGCATATCGACGGTCATGTCATCTTAAGTTACATAGCACGTGATTTTTACCGTTAGTACTCGCCTTTTCATCAAGTTTTCCTCGTGAAATTCCCAACTACTTCGTTTAATAATGCTTTTTGATTGGTCTTAACATGTAAATATAGGGTTCATCTCAGAATGAATAAAATCAATAATCAATTATCTGGTCAAACAGTTTCTGAAAAAAGAGAGAGTATACACAGATTTGATATCCAACGGTAGCAAAAATCTTATACAAACTGAATTATATTGAAAAACTCGATTTTATAGTAATACAATTCACTTAAAATCTTACTCTTTTGACTCGGCCCCTATGCAAATCAGTACTATTTTTGGTTATACAATTCGCTGTTCCGTTTAATACAGTAACAAGTAGGTATGAAATGCTGAAAGTTAACATGTAGACGGACGGACAAAATCATTATTTTACATTCAAAAATTCTGAAAAACAAAATTCGTCATGGTATTGGCTGGAAAAATGATATGACAAGAAAAATATGCGTTTCAATAATTAATTTCTGAGATTTTCGGCGAAATGTTGGTCCATATAGAAGTCAAACGGACTATAGTAGAAATACAGTATTGGAAATGGCAAAGTTCATAAATTTACGCACTTTGTCAGTTTCAATGCTGAGCTTCTGAATGCTGAATTTCGTAAGTTATGTTTATAAGTATGTTTTTTCTTATAGCAAAATGTGAGTCACAAATCCACATAATTCTGACAAAAAAGTAGTGAAATTCGTAATGAATTCTTTACTTTTATAAATAATAACATGTTCTAACTCATATGTAACATAGGAACCATGGTGGTCCGTAATTGGTCATAATTTCAAAAAGAATGTTACCCTGATATTTACTAGGTTTTAGATTAATTCCTAGCACCAACAATAAAGGAGATCCATAAAAATCTGGTTGGTAGTTTTAGAGAAAATATTATTTCAGAAATATGTTCTTTATTTCAACACGATTGAGAATTCTTAGTTCCCAAATCATTAGGCTTGTATTGATAGGTGTAATCTCTTGGTTATCATTTAAGGCAGTTTGGTTGAGGATTTTTTAAAGATTTTCTTACGGGTCTCTTTCGGATAACATACATGCAGCAGACTGTATTTCTATGATCCCGATTCCTAAAGTATCTTGGAAAAAAATCACCGATAGTAAGGTTACATTACAATCTGATGAAGAAAAGTTTTTTGAAGAGTAATTTAAGGAAAAACGTCTGACAACAGGCGAGCGTAAAAACTCTACATAGCAATTCGCGCTTAGTAGGAATTAAAACTGCGCACCGAAATCTGCTTGCATGGTTATTGTAGTACAGTTAACGACATCGTGAAATTGACAAGGTGAATGATTTTGGAATGATTTAGGAATTAAATTGAATGAGTATGCGGAGCGAGTTTTAAGTGAAATTAATGGGAGGTAATCCTATATCGTAAATTTTGTTCAGGATGAACCCCCCCTTTAACAAAATATGCATACAGGTTCTATAAATAGCCCCTATTTCTTCAAGAACCTATTAGAAGCTAACATTTTTTAATTATGTCAGTGAAATTGCGAGTTTTCTTTATACAAATTAGTTTTAAATGACGTTGTTGATTCTATATTTTTTCAATGGGTTTGAGCGTTTTTGAATGGTTTGAGTGAGTTTGGAATGAATGAATGGAGCGCTGAACGAGCGATTTAGAATGCTTTTGATTCAGGTGAATGTCAATTTCACGATGTAACTAGCTGTATAAAGTAAAACCATCCATTCGTGTGCGGGGGTTGTTTCGCCTATTTCCTGATATATTTAGTATGATTTCCTGTATCTTTCAAACGACTATATATTAGTACAAAAAAGACAATTGACTTGAAATTAGAGATGAGTCTGACTTAATCGTGACTTTCATAACAATTGATTAAAAAATGCATTCTATATTGAACATCTTATGAATTCTTTCCTGTAAGGAATTCAAAATATTCTTAAGAAATCTTATCTCATTTTGCTATTGTTGTGAATAAAAGTAGTCGTCATTTTTACTAAATCAATCCCACGTATAGCAATTTAATTAAAAGATAAACAGTATTCATTATTAAAATCGTATAAACTTGTACAAGAGATACTTCGTCGAAAAATAATATATCCTTTGTTGTATATGGCCATTTAAATGTTTGGTATGTATGCTTTCTTTCTGCCGTTTTTCATTTTTTTCTGGGGGGGGGGTCGAAATTCGGCCCAATTTCCCTTATCAAAACATACCTTTCCCCCTATATTTTCATGACTGTTGCTTGTTCATAGTTATATATGAATTCCCCTTTCGCTGAACCTTTTCCCCCTACTAAAAGGACCCACAACTATTTCCCTAAACTTCAGAAAAAGGCCTGGACTGCACCATAAAAATCGATCAATATTGGAAATTACATCCTTCAGAGATGACTTGAACTTTTTGGACTCTGAAAAATACTCATTAAAGATAGTTCGAAATTTGTTCATGGCTTTCATTTCATCCCCTCCCCCCCCCCCAAAAAAAAAAAAGAAAAAGAAAAAGAAACAAGATGTGTTTGTGAAACACGAATGCTCCCGTAACGGCATTTTTTTCAAAGTTTGAACTTGACAGATGACCTTGACCTTGTCACATGACATTGACTTTGGTACCAGCGGATGCGGATCATTGAGATCTATCATCATGCCAAATATTAGCTTTGTATCTTGAATAGGCTTGAAAATATTGGCAAGGTTAAGTTTTCGGGTTAAGTTTTCGGACAGACGGACGGACAGACAGACAGACAGACAGACAGACAGACGGACGGACGGACGGACGGACGGACAGACGGACAGACAGACGGACATGAGTAAAACAATTTGCCCCCGATCTCTCGATACGGGGGCATAAAAAGAAAGGTACGTAGATTTTGTGAAAGGGGGGGTTAAGATATTATTGTTAATTTCGACTAAATGGACAAAATAATCGATTCAGTTCTACCCACCATCAAATTCATTCAAAGCTCGACCATCACATTTATTCAATTTTGTTCAAAGATGAGTCACCTTTCCAATTTCAAAATGTTGTTAATTGTACAATTGTACAATTAACAACATCGTGAAATTGGCATTCACTTAAATCAAAGTTATTTTAAATCGCCAACACCGACCACAGTCTATGCGGACAGTCAAAGCTGAACAGGGACAAAACTTTTCGTATCTGGCTTATTTTCCTAATCTAGAATTATCACATTTTCTTCTTTTGAAAAAAAAAAAAGAAATTTTAAATCCACTCGCAACTAATATCTTTTTTATCCTTTCACTATCTATAAATATTGCCAGATAAAAGGGGGTATGATAAAGTTTTTGATATCAAATCACTTGATCACGTGGCAGCTTTATCAAGTCACTTGGTCACCTGACCTGCCGGATCTTCTTTTGCCGCAGTTAGGTCTGAAAGGAGACCTCCCTATTTTTATATTTTTTTTAAAGAAAAAATGAGTGTCAATTGCTGTTGAAAATATTTCACTCGATTCCCTTAATTTCAAAAAATCAATTTGCGACAACATCGATAGTAATTGACTGATGACGTTATTTATATTTGTGACGAAGCTCCGCGTGTTTATATACAACCTAGAAAACTTTGAGGATTTGTAAATATCCATATGGATGGATTCAACACAGATTTAATAATAAAGGTATGTAGTGTTCTTTTGTTAAATAATTTCTTTCTACAGTATCAGAAATATTTACAATTTTTAGCTCTATATCCGCAAGCGATCAACCCCCCTCATCCGCCCAGTCGCCTTTATGATTTCGTATATTAATATCGAAAATACTTAAAAAATGATTGTAACAGGATGAATAGAATAGATGATAGGTGACTTGAGATGGAAACGATGATAAACTATTCCATCTCAAATCATCAACCATCTATTCTCTATTTATCGTTTTCAAATGTTATTTTTATTTAGGGAGTTCGCAAATGGTCCTTTGTGTGACAGGACAAAGATATTACAGTAAATAAGTTTATTGGTGTAATATTTGTCGTTGTCGTCATCGGCACGCGTAAACTTTGTCAATTGTAATAAACCCGGTATTGCTAAGATTTCTAGGGGCATTTTCATGAAACTTACTTTGAATAAATGTTCACCATCAAAAGAGCAACTAAAAGTTACATTTACGGTGCATAACCCTAAATATAATTTCGCACAGAGTATGTCCCTTTTGTGACTTGGAATTTCTTAACCACTCACTGCAAAGCCGATCGTAGGTATTGGTATGCAGTGAGATTGTTAAGAGTCCATTCTTGTACATGTATATATATGTAATACGTACTTAGTGTATTATATGAAAACAAATATCTAGAGGTTGGGCGAATTGAAAATTGTCGAGGCTCTGCCGAGACAATTATCAATTCTCACAACCGAGTTTGATATTTTTTTCATACAATACACTAAGTATGTATTATATTTATCTTATAACCTATATTTGTCTTGTTTTCGTCGGTGTTTCTAACTGAAATGCAACTTTCTAAAAATAACCACATTATATCATGTTCTGAAAATAACTATGTGATATCATACAAAATATCATACAGCATGTTATCATACGGATAGTTGTATAGTTATAAGATAAAAATCGATTCAACTTTAATTCTGCGTATATAAATGGCCACATATGTTCGTCTTTTGAGCTTATGTTTCCACACTATCTTCAGTTTCACTTTTCTGAAAATCTGATGGGTAAAATGTGTAATAGTAAGAAATGTACGGAAGACTTCCGTAGAAATGATTCTTGGAAATCTAAATATTATTTGGAAGAGTTTTAAGAAAATTAACAATTATTGCAAAAATGCAATTGTTCTAGTTTAAACCAGAAACAGCCTATGTATTTTGATACACCATCTCAAATAGGTGAAATAAACAATAGACGATCAGAGATTGTAAGTTATTTTGTTATCACGCCAGACTAAATATTGTCTGGGGCGGATGTAAGATTAAATAGTAACAAAACAATACAGACATGCACGTTATATGGGATATAAAATCAGACTAGAGGTATGATTTGTTAGAAAGGATTTGTTACATACAGCTACAGCATTTAGAAATATTTTAGCTCACCTGAGTAAAACGGGCTCAAGATGAGCTTTTGTGCTCATTGAATGTCTGTCGTCCGTCGTGCGTCGGCAGGCATCAACAAAATTGGTGTTTACATTCTAGAAGCCACAAATATGGCTAAATCTTCATAAAACTTGGTCGGAATGTTTGGAAGGTCACAAGGTTGAACCCTTGACTTTTCCTGAAAAAATGGCCTTAGATGGTCATGATTGAGTCAGAAAGACGATATAGAACCTTCACTGCCCTCTTGTTTTATTAATCAATTTCAAGGACTGTATGTAGGTAGGTAAGTAGAAAGGTAGATAAAGATAAGCTCCTATTATAACTTTATTCTAACTCGTCATTCTAAAACTGGTCAAAATTCAAGTTCGAGTTAAAGTAATATCTTTTCATTAAACGTGATATCACGTTAAAAACATCATTCAATCGTATCGTGGAATAATGAGCAATCACCAACCATCGGAAAAGGGTTCCGAGTGGCTGTTCCATTTCGCCCTGGTACTAATTTTAATTTAATTTTACTTTGGGCAAATTATGTTGCCATTATCTACTTCAATAAATCAGGTGTAAAGCAAAGTTTAATAGCGGATAAAAGCTGAGCAAACTTCCTTAACTTATACGAATACAATTTTTCGATGACGTAGTTCCAGACGTAATAAAAAAGTAGAATCGTGACACGTACACAAGGCTCATTGTTTATACAAATTGACCTTATCTGGAAGGATTCATGGAGTTAAATGTGGAATTTACTCGTTGTAGTTGAAATTTTAGAAAGAGGCTTTGCATCATATCTTGATCTGTGTTCCTCTTGTGATAAATCACCATAGTAATGCCACTGGATTGATGTTTGCTTTTAGCTGCACGACAACTTAATTATGAGACAAAAATGGAGATGGGCGGTCGACTTAAAGAAAAAATGAACACTCGCAATTGTTAACAATTCTTGAATATTGAGGTATGTTTAACTTGTTCGGTAGTTCTAATTTAAACTTTTAACTCTTTCTTATTAGGACAGAAGGGCTATTTAGTCGCTAGTACTTAGGCCATATCCTACATATTATCCTAAGACGCGTGGTTATATTTTCAATAAACAAATGTAAGAATTTCGTATTCTATAATTCTTATTGTGTCCCATAATTCATCAATGAAAATTCTTAACGGGTAGTGCTCCTTCTAATTTCGTCTATATTGTCAGTGCCAGGTGCTTCAGAACGTTAATATGCCATTAACACAATTGTCTTGCACAATATCTAAGATATAGAGTTATTTCATTTTACGATTCCTGAAAAGAGATATGTATGAAACATCTACTTCGTATTCCAAAGAGGTATTTCATAGATCCACTTTTTTTCAGTAAGTGATCGAAGGTATATTTTGTCTATATTAGTATAGACAAAATTTAACTTTGATCACTGACTCAAAAGGAGTAAATGTAAAGAAAATTCATGCAACTTTTGCATGGTTCATTTTATTGTGTAAGATATCAAATAATATTAATATCATGTCCTATATGAAATATGAAATAATCATCCGTGATCTATAGTGACTTCAAGCGAGTGGTGTAAGATAGCATCATTTTCCACGAGATACGGCTTTATCTTATTTCTAAAATTTCGGGTCTGGGAGCTTTTAAAATATTGCACCCCAAAGCCCGTCCCTAATCGAGGGCCACTTTTTAGATTTTTGTTAAGATATAAACGTTTCTTACGTAAAAGATGAGGGTGATTATTGGTGTAGTGGTGAAAAGTCAACCATGAAGAATTTGTAACAAAGGTTAAATTTACATCAAAATCTTGCTAAAAAATTGCAAGTATTTTGTACTTCGATAAAAACATTCCTTTAAAAGAACGAGTACAAAGCTAGCCTTTTACATGTAACCGACTTTTTGTACATGTACAACAATTTTGAATCTCACAAACTCTGAAATTGGGACACTCATTCGGAATCTCACAGATAATATCACGATTTTTTCCTTACTTTGAGATACAAGTGCATTTCTACTCGTGTCGAACAATATTTGAAGTAATGGGCTATTATGCTTACTAAATTTTGGCCAACATAACTCCATTGAAAAAAAATGCATTTTCTTTAAACCGTGCCCTAACAACGACTTTTGTACAAATGTATTTTGAGGACGATTTTAACAATAATTGCTAATTTTAGATTTTTCCCAAAAAGTTGACAGCTACACTATGCAGATTGTTGCTTTACATTGAAATAATGTCAACATATTCATAACGGATCTTCCTCTTTGCCGTACAATGATTTTTAAAAAGATTAAATGAAATTGGGAATAGGGATTGTAATTTTTTTAGCTCATCTGAGCATATCGTGCTCAAGGGGAGTTTTAAGGATCACCTTGTGTCCGTCGTCCTTCGTCAACAATCTTAAAAACTTCTTCTTCTCCTGAACGACTTCCCCCGATTTCGATGAAAATTTTCCAGAATGTTCCATGGATGACCCTCTACAAAATTTGTTCGCAATATCCTGACTAGCCCATAAATATAGGCAGGTCGTGGCAATTTTCCACAATTAACCACTGAGAATGGGCATCGTTAGTTATCTTTTTGCTCACCTAAGCAAAAAGTTCTAAAGGGGAGCTTAAAGGATCACCCTGAATCTACAGTCCTTCTGCAACAATTCAAACAATCTTGTTCTCCTGAACCAATTTGCCAATTGAGGAAAAAAAGGTTTGCCAGAACGGTTCACTTCCAAAATTGTTTGCGAAATTCTGAATGGCCCATGAATATGGGGTTGGCGTGGCGTGGCATTTTTTTCACTCTGAAATCTTTGAATGATATCCCTCCCGAACCAATGGTCGGAATAAATGAAACTTTGTCTGAATGTTCTTTCGGTGAATTTCTTCAGAAATTGTTTGCATAATTTTGATTGGTCCGTAAAATATTGGCGTGTTATTTTCTCTATGAAATCTTTGAACGATATCACCTTGAACAATATCTCCTATTTTTTCATTAGTCTAGTTTTGATGAAACTTTGTTAAAATGTTACTTGGGTGACTCTTTCCAAAATTTTTTTTTTGAAAAAATTATAAAGCCTTATAACAATTATGGGGAAAGGCATGGCATTTTTTCGCTTTCATTTCGTTGGCATCTCATCTCAACCAAGACCATTCTTAATCGCACACTCAGCGCTCAAATCATTTATTCCAAACACTCACTTATACCATTCAAAAATGGTCCAAAATGACTGGAAATAAATGAAATCAACGACCTCATTCAAGATTAATATGGTAAGAGAGAATTGCGTTTTCGCTGAATAAGTTGACATTGTTAGCGTCTGGTTGGTTCTTGGGGAAATATGAAGCTATTTATATAACGTATATGCATATTGTTTCAAAGGGAGGTAATGAATATTGCTAATTTTGTTCATCCTGAACACAATAAGCTATATGGGATTACCTCCCGTTAATTTCACTCATTCATTTCATTACAAAATCGTTCTTAATCATTCACCTTATCAAGTTCACGCTGTTATTACATGTGGCTGTATCTAGATATGGTTTGCTCATAAAAATATGAAAGTTTCACAAGACTGATTGATTGATTGATTGAATGGGGTTTTACGCCACTTTCAACATTATTTCAGTTATATCGCGGCGGCTGGAGCACCTAACAATGGATTCCTGGTATTTCCCACACCAGTACTACAATCACATACTTTCCTAGCCTCCAGCTGCTATCTAACATAGGTCTACGATTATCGACCCATTGATGAGAGACAAATAATCGGAAAGAATGAGTGCCGCCGTCGGGGATCGAACCCGTTCTCTAGACTGAACACCAATTTCAGTATATTTTTTTTCAAAAGTAATATTTTCAAATAAGGAAGGCTTATTCTAATATTTGTTTTGTCTAATTTCCAAAGCATTCTCGAAGGAAAAAATACAAAACAAACAAGTAACCAAAACTTACGAGCAAAGTGTATTTTTTTTATAAGAGTGTTATTTCTAAATTCGAACTTTTTTTTTTATTATTTTTGCAGATAGCAATGTACTTTCAAACTAAATCCATATCATCCTATAGCTTATGTGTCTTGTTTCTTTTAATCGGCTAAGTAAGGAGCAGTCCCTGGCGAACCAATCGTGCATTGAAGATGAGTTATCGAGAAAACATGCCTGTAAATTTCTACAAAAACTCTTGCATTTGTACTTGCGCACATCGAAGTCTTAAATATCAATAAATTCTTTTAAGGTGGTATACTATCATGAACATTATTTTGCTTAAACAAGAGAGAAAGGGAAGAGCGGGGGCAATATGCAAAACTTTACATCTAGATTTTGTTCGTATTATGATTAAGGTATTTTAGTAGAAGCCATTTCTTATATTGAAACCAAATGTCAAGAAATTCAGGGATCAATTAGACTATCTTAAATCCATACCAGCCAATAAAATCATTTAATGAATCGATCGATTTGAATAAGTTGATCGTTTTGAATGGTTTGGAAGTTTTGGCGAACGGTTTCATGTCGTTTTTGAGTAATTTGAATGAATTTATGAATGGATTAAATGGAGTACTGAATGAACAGTTAAGAATGTTTTTTTATCGAAATATATGTCAATTCCACGATGTCATTAATTGTATTTAAGTGGCCATTACACTTAAAGATTTTTCGAATTGGCTGCATTTAAAAGGACATGCATATGCTCCAAAAGACAACTTCTTCGTTTTAGGATTCATTATCACATTATTCCTTATAAACATGAAGGAAAACTCAAGTATGAAATTATTCATAAATAACTTTTATCGTGCATTGGTGCCTGTATTGACCTGATATCACCTGTCTGATACCATAACATGATATCGGGCAGTCTATTTTTAGAAAAAAAATGCATAAACTTACACCTGAATTACTTTGATTTTTAAGGCTTTGTTATAATAAATCGCTTAAAAATGATTGCATGATAAATAGAATAACATATATGTGTATCAAAATATCAATGTTATCTGGTCTCGGCTGCGAGAAATTATCATTACGAGGCAAAGCCTCGTCACGATAAATTCTCCCAACCTTGACCAGATAACATTGATACTTTAAGATTCTAACATATTATCCTCTATCAGAATGAAGAATATGTCGATGTCCTGATGCCCTCAATCCGAAACAAAAGCAAACAATAGCAACATTGTTCCCAACAAGATTCTACCTTGTTTTCATATCAAGTTAGACTAAACAATACCTGGCAAGTGTGATGGCGTTAAATGTCGGATCAAATACTAACAAAACAATACAGACGCCATGCACCATGTTAAAATAATTGAGAGGGATTCTCATCTTTGACATGGTGGTACATTTAAGCAATTAATTATTTTCATCTCGACCGTTTTGAAACAAGAAGTCGAACTATTTTATCACATTCGCGTCATTGGTGAAGGCGCTGACGTGTGCTTCCCACACTTTAACCTTGGTCATGTTTATGATATGTGACCCGTCACGCGAAAAGGGACCATCTGGGAACTTCATAAAATAAATATTTGAAAAAAGAGATTGGTCCTAGAACAGGCCAACCAGTGGTCGCGTTTCAAAAATTCTTTCACAGGAGCGTAGATTGATTATTCTAGATTCAGAAAATAAGAGAAATGCGAAAAGTTTCGGCCCTAGTCAATCCGCGCAGTCTGACTAGGGTCGACGCTTTACGCTCTACCCAGATGTTCCCTTTTCGCGTGACGGGTTACATATAATTAAAGATATTTGTGTTTACCATCATAAGGGCAACATGTATCCAGACTATAAATGAGGGTCACTCTTGAAGCATTTTCGTATAAATTATGTACTTTTTCGACTTTTTTCGATTATTTCAGTATCCTGCACATGCATTTGAGCGTTAGCACACGTAATAAATGGTGCTCTTGTTAATTCTAGACACTCGTTTAGTTGTTTCAATTTCTAATTTCATCGGGAAAGTTTAACCTGATTTTCAGAAACTTTACAACTTGATTACACCCAAGAAACGAGAGTTTGAGTATATTTTGAAAGAAAAATACCGATGAGGCTAGTTCCAAATATGCCGAGCGAAACATTCGTTGACGATGAACTTGAATGTTTGTCGTCTGTCGTGCGTCGTGTGTCGTGCGGTGTCAACAAATTGAGTGTTTAACTCGAGACTACAAATACGACCATCATGAAACTTTGTCAGAATATTTGGCAGGTCACAAAGATGAATCCGATAGAAAATGGAAGGGGGGTTCCATGCTAAATCACGGGTAAGATGGGCCTTACTGTCAATTTTACAATTTATACTCTTCAGGGCACAAATATGGTCCAATAAAAAACTTGGTCAGAAGATTTGTCAGGTCATAGGATGAACTCTGCTTAAGATGGGAAGGCTCCATGCGATATCAAAGGAAAAGGTCCTTAATCACAATTCCCTTGTATACACTCTAGAGTTCAAATTTGTGAGACAAGTAACGCGAAACCTGGTCATAAATATAAGTCGGGTCACAGGGATGAAACCAATTAAAATGGGAAGGTTCCATGCTATATCAAGGAAAAAAGGGGCAGTAATGACGATTTTCTTTTAATACTAGAGGCCATAAATATGGCCCAATCCCCATTAAACTTGATCAAAATATTTTGTACGTCACAAAGATAAATCCTTTCGAAATTGGGAAATTTCCATGCCATATCACCCGAAAAAGGGCTTTGGTAACAATTTCTACACTTTAGTGGCCACCAAAATTGTACGATTTTCATGAAACTTGGTCAGAATGTTTGTCAGATTACAAGGATGAACCCACTTGTTATATATATAAGGAAATATCCATTCCTTATCAAGGGAATAGAACCTTATCACAATTTCCTTGTTAACTCTTTCGGGGACACTTTGGCCAAATCTTCATTGGACTTAGTCGGAATGTTGGCCAGGTCACAAGGTCTTAAGAAATTACCCTATTTAAATAGGAAATGATCCATGTGATATTGGGATAAGGGTTTTTAATAATTATCATCTGTTTACACTCCAGAGACCACGTATATTTTCGTCTCATCATGAAATTTGGTCAGAATGTTAATCAGGTCACAAGGATGATTCCTATCGGAATGGGGAATTGTATCTACTCCAGGGGTATTTTCTCAGTATAACAGTATGTGTGTCATGTCAAATGATGAACCCCTTTATGAAACTTGTTTAGAAAAAGGGTAGAAGCTTATAAATGGACGAAAGAGTATAATAATGACTGGCTTCGATTTTTAAATCGGGCTGTAAAGCCCGAATTATATATACTGTTTTCCAGACATCCCATCAGTTGGACACATTACATTTTTACCATTATCCGCTGAGCAATGTTTTTGAGCCAAACTATGTGTTTTCAAACACCGAAGAAACGGCCTTTTCAGTCACAATCTACAAACCTTTTTATCTTATTTACTTTTGCGACAAATAAAGAAGAGGCTAATATAAAATTTGATGTAATTTTCGCTTTTAGTAATTGCCAGTTAGTATTTTCAGTGTTTATAACAAAATTCACAGTTTAGAAAAGGAGTTGAAACGTACAATAGGTTAATTGTATAATAAATTTGTAGCAGTTACAATATTACTGCTCTGATTTTTTTCTCGAACGGTAATTTACCATTTGTAGGGCTGACAAACAATCAAATTCTGTTATTACTATCACGTGGTCAAAGCCCACGCTTACCGAGGCTGGACAATTACATTTTGCGTGTTATCCACTAGTGTGTAATTAGTGTTTACAGCGTTTTTTTCAAGCTTTTCGGCTGAGTGAAGGAATTGAAATGTTAAATAGGTTAACTGTGTTATAAATTAGTAACAGTTACAATAATACTGCCTTGATATATTCCTGGAACCAATGGTAGGGCTGACAACCAAGCAAATTCTAGTATGATTGTCACATGGAATTCCTAATTGCACATATCTTTTTGTCCTAGGCCTTGGCGCAGTTTGTAACACACCTGCCTCTCGTTAGAGAGGTCTCGGGTTCGATACTCGGCCGCGGCAAATACCCTTTCACACAAAAATGTCGTCCATCAATGGTTTGATATCGCGAGCCTATGTGATGGAGCAGCTGGAGGCTTGGTAAGGTTGTTGTGGTAGTACTGGTAACAATAGGAATTCATGGTTAGGTGCTCCAGCCGCTCAATATGACCACATCAGTCGAAAACGGCGTAAACCCTAAAAACCGATCAAATCAACGCAACGGCAAAGAAATCTGTGCTGAAAATAGACTAGGATTACCGTTACGTTTTGATAAACCGTCGTTGCTGTTATAAAATATCGTAACACGAGATTTTATAACAACACCAACGAAATATTATTTGTCCGATATTGCGTCATTGTTAACGGGATAAAATTGTTCCCCATTGTGTTCTAACTTTAAGCTCTCTGCGCGAAAAAGGGCTTTCCAAGACCACTGGACCATGGCTAAATAATTTTGTTGAAAATTTCATGTGCAATGTTGGCATCTCTATTGTTACTGTGCCAATGCACTGCAGAGACATGACCGGGATTTGCCATTATCTGCCTCTATTTAAATGCTTCCCTCAGACATCAAATTACTGCCGGTTCTAACCCCTTGACGTCTGACCGCAGTTGGTAGCATGTTGGATAATCAATCTTAGTTGAACTGGGTTTAGTCCCAAGTTGAATGGAAATGTTTTGTGACATATCTCTCAGGTTGTGTGGATATAATTCTGTAAACTCCAGTTGGATGAGCTGGCGATGTCCTCGAAAAGATGGATTGTTAAGACAAAAAAAAAAATCACAAATTTTGGAAAATATTTTACCAACTTTTATTGTCTAAATTCGAGCCCTTTTGATTGACGAACTATTGCACTATCCCAGCCTCTCGTTGATGCCCGATTTACAGTGCTGACAGCACTTTGATTTATTATCATTTAATGATCTTTATCAGCGTTTTAGTTTGTTAAGGGACGAGTCAATGAGAGGAACGTGAGCGATATTGGACCATCATGGTCCACTTGTTTCTTTCGTTTTAATTTTGATGTAAATATGATAAGAAATAAGAACTTGTAATGATAGATAGTATATAATCAGTAGAGCTCTTAGGAAACCGTGTTCTAAATAGAGGATATTGAATAAGTGGTCATGGAATACCGAATTTATTAAACGAGTCATCTATATACAGATAAAAACGAGGCTGCGCCGAGTTTTTATCTCTTTTAGATGACGAGTTTAATAAATTCTGTATTTTATGAGCACAAGTTTTATATTCTGTTTATAATATGACCCCAATTTTAGCGAAAAATCGTCAAAATTCTTGAAATTCAACGTTTCAATTTTCCGCGAAACTTATAACGCCTTTTAAAAATGACGACACAAAACATAGATTATGACGTCATTTTCGCGGTTACAAAATAGCTTTGCTATTCGCTCTGAGCTCATTTGCATAGTTATTCCACTAGTGTAATAACACCCGTGTAATATCAAAAATATTCAACGGGTTATTTCACTCCGGCGACGTAGGTCATATTATAAAGACAAATATTATAGATTGTTTACTGATTTCGACAGTGGTTGCGTTGAGCAATACAGATATGTCTGTGTCAATATGTTATTTTCCAGACAGATTTATTGACTTAGCTGTCATTCCCGTCAATCAGATTGGTTTGTGTTGTTAAGAGTTACAGTCCATCTAGCTTCCAAAACGTGTCTTGGACCTGTGGTAAGCCTGTGAGATAAAGTATGAAAACAATGTTTGTCAAGATGGTTAATCGGAAAGTTCCTGTCCCACACAAACACAAATAAATGGGGAGGGGTCTCTTTTTTTGAAAGAATTTTATCAATATCATCCAATCTTAAAATCATCTTTTTTAACTCCTATATAAAAAGGATGTTCTTTAAAAGCTTTTGGATTTTATTAATCCCTAAATTTCGCACCGAAATATGCAATAAATAATATAAATAATTCTTTAGAAAAAAAATTGAAACGTGTTACCAAATTCTTGCTTTTGGTTAAGAAAGACTATTATGGAATGTCAGAATTACGAACTAAAAATCAAAGACAAACGAGACCACAAGTAATAGTCTTAGTTACACGCAGAGACCAATAGCGCGATAATTAGGTGCTCGTATTGTCTTTCCATTCGGATAGAGATTGAAGTTCCGCTTCGTCTTTAAAACGTTTACTATGTCGCCATAAGACTTAGTTTGGCCTTATTACCGAAACAAAATTCGCTATTGGGTTGTCTGAAGGTGTGGGGTCTTTACGAGTCGATACAGTTAAAAACGTCGTGAAATTGACAAGGTGAATGATTTTGGAATGATTTAGGAATGAAATTGAATGAGTGTGTGGAGCGACTTTTGAGTGAATTTAATGGAAGGTAATCAAGCATTGCAAATTTTGTTCAGGATGAACAAAATTAGCAATATTGATTACCTCCCTTTTAATAAAATATGCACACAAGTTCATGAGATAGCTCCCTATTTCTTCAAGAACCATCAGGCGCCTACAATTTCAATTAAATAAGTGAAATCCCGATTCTTTTCCCTAGCTATTATAAATTTGAACGACGTTGTTGTTATATGTTTTTTCAGTGAGTTTTGAGCGTTTCTGATCGATTTGAATGAGTGTTTGGAATGAATGAATGGAACGCTGAGTGAATGATTTAGAATGATATTGATCGGAATGATTGTCAATTTCACGATGTTATTAACTGTAATTACAGGATTATCCAGAATGCAATAACCTGTCAATCAAACGAACAGGCACTTTGATAAATAAGACACCTACTGATCTTTTTAAAAAATTATTACAAAGCTTATGAAGAATTTCATTCCAAAATTATTTACAAAAAATATGTAATATGTAAAAATATGACAGAGTTTCGAACCTTGATATTAAATATCACTTTACTTTCAAGGGGCGGAGACGTAGGTCTATGTCCGAACACACTATCTACCTAAGCTATTTTCACACTAGTCAAATTCAAGTGCTTTTACTATTTATTAAACCTTATATATTTCACATAGCAACAAATAATAAACAAATCGTGACGTCACTTGCAATTTTAGTCGATCGGACTGTACTCGAATGCAGACCTGTCAATAGCAACAAACATGTAATATCGTTAGCAATTTTCACGAGGAAAACAAGATAAGCAGGCGAGTAACAACGGTACAAATAACGTGATATTTAATTTATAGATATCATAACCGTCGATATGCTAATTACATTTCTTCTGTCAAATGCTTGGTTTAAAACCATGTCTTTTTACTATATGTTTACATTTTTTACCACAAAACAGCCTCCATCACCCCTGTTTAAGGGCGGAAAATGTGAAAATATTACCATTAACTGGATAGACAAAATCATTATTTTAAGACCATTTTATTTAAAAAAAAATTATTTTTTTGAATGGTATTAAGCTGAAATTAAAATTTTACCACATACATATCCTTGATTCAAACTCAGTTTTATGTAATTGATGAAAAGGTTGGTCTGCTATATAAACGTTCAACCAAAACCCATCGATCTTGTTTATTAGCGTCGATATCAGCTAATCCTTCAAAGCGCAATACATTCCATATTTACGTTGCCCTAGTTGATGAAAAAAGTCAGAACGCCCGTAAAATGGTTAATGAATCTTGTTAATGACAATCCAGGGAATTAGTTAGATAAGATCTTCAGATTTATAGGTCCTAACGAACTAGGTAATTTAAAAGCAAACTTGTGTCATCCTAAAGGCTACGCGTCTTGTTTTCCTTAATCGGCTAAATAAGGAGTCCCTTGTGGTTCTGGAGAATTTTGTAACTAGATTTATGCCAAGAAATGTCTCGCTATTTCAGCGGAATAAATAGAACATCTAGTTAAAACATATACGTGTGTACGTGTACAGTTAAATACATCATGAAATTGACATGAATTCAGATAAAAATCATTCTAAATCATTCTCTCAGCGCTCCGTTCATTCATTACAAACCTTCACTCAAATCGTTAAAAAATGCTCCGAAATCATCGGAAAACATTTCGAAATCGTTCAAGACATCAACATGTTACTCAAACCGATCAAATTATTCTACGGTTTCTTTGGCTGAAGTGGATTTTAAAATTTCTGATTAGTCCACGAAGACACAAAAAAGGGGAAAATGTATATCTTATTAAAGGGAAGTAAGAAATATCGCTTATTTTGTTCATCTTAAAAAAAATTAGCGACATTGGATTACCTCCCTTTAATTTCGACCAAAACACGCTCCACTCACATTTTCAATTTCATTCTAAAATCATTCCAAAATCAATTATCTTGTTAATTTCATAATGTGGTAATATGTTTCATGTTAGTTTACAATAGCACCAAAGTGTTCAGATGAACTAACATGTTTGATATTAAGTTTAAAAAATAACAGGTTTGCAAATATTATGTGACCCATGTTGAAACTTTCCTATTCAATACTCTATGAAGGGCCACTGATCATAAAATAAACGCTCGAATTCAATAATTGACTTCCCGAGAAAAAACCCTCCTACAACATGAAGAATCGCATGTGGTTTTTAAACAAAAGTAAACAATAGACATTTGATTCCCAGCAAGAATGTTTGTTGTTATGATATCGTGCTTTGATAAATATTGTCTGACATATTTTGATCGTGTGAAATGTCGGATCAAATACTAACAAAACAATGCAGACGTCATGCAATGTTAAGACAATCGAGAGGAAATTTAACAAGAGGACCCTGAGGGCCCTAAATCGCTCACCTGATATTTCAAGTAAATTATCATTAAGACTCCATTTCCTATGATATGGCATGAACCTTCCCATTTTCAACAGAGTTCATTCTTGTGACCTGGCAAACATTTTGATCAAGTTTCAAGAAGATTGGACTATATTTGTGGCGTTTGGAGCTCTTACGAGAAAATTGTCATTAAGGCCCCTTTTCCTGTGATATGGCACGTATACTTCCCATTTTCAAATGAGTTCATCCTCATGACATAACAAACATTCTGACAAAGTTTCATGATGATTGGACCGTATTTGTGGCTTCTAGAGAGTAAACAAAAAATTGTCATTAAGACACCTTTTCCTATGATATGGCACCGATCCTTCCCATTTTCAATAGACTTCATCCTCATGACCTAACAAACATTCTGACTAAGTTTCATGAAGATTGGACCGTATTTGTGGCTTCTAGAGTGAAAACAAGAAATTTGTCATTAAGGCCCCTTTTCCCGTGATATGGCACGGATCCTTTCCATTTGAGCAATTTTCATAAGGGACCACCCAAGATATATTTCTGCCAAGTTTTGTTGATTTTAACCCATAAGTTTAGGAGGAGATGTTGTTTAAAGATATTGTTGACAAAATTGTCATTAAGGCGGCCTTTTCTGTGAAATGGCACCGATCCTTCCCATTTTCAATAGACTCCATCCTCATGACCTAACAAACATTCTGACCAAGTTTCATGAAGATTGGACCGTATTTGTGGCTTCTAGAGTGAAAACAAAAAAAATGTCATTAAGGCCCCTTTTCCCGTGATATGGCACGGATCCTTTCCATTTGAGCAATTTTCATAAGGGACCACCCAGGGAATATTTAAGCCAAGTTTGGTTGATTTTAACCCATAAGTTTAGGAGGAGATGTCGTTTAAAGATATTGTTGACAAAATTGTCATTAAGGCGGCTTTTTCTGTGAAATGGCACCGATCCTTCCCATTTTCAATAGACTCCATCCTCATGACCTAACATACATTCTGACCAAGTTTCATGAAGATTGGACCGTATTTGTGGCTTCTAGAGTGAAAACAAAAAAAATGTCATTAAGGCCCCTTTTCCCGTGATATGGCACGGATCCTTTCAATTTGAGCAATTTTCATAAGGGACCAGCCAAGGAATATTTAAGCCAAGTTTGGTTGATTTTAACCCATAAGTTTAGGAGGAGATGTCGTTTAAAGATATTGTTGACAAAATTGTCATTAAGGCGGCTTTTTCTGTGAAATGGCACAGATCCTTCCCATTTTCAATAGACTTCATCCTCATGACCTAACATACATTCTGACCAAGTTTCATGAAGATTGGACCGTATTTGTGGCTTCTAGAGTGAAAACATAAAAATTGTCATTAAGGCCCCTTTTCCCGTGATATGGCACGGATCCTTTCCATTTGAGCAATTTTCATAAGGGACCACCCAAGGAATATTTCTGCCAAGTTTGGTTGAATTTAACCCATAAGTTTAGGAGGAGATGTCGTTTAAAGATATTGTTGACAAAATTGTCATTAAGGCGGCTTTTTCTGTGTAATGGCACCGATCCTTCCCATTTTCAATAGACTCCATCCTCATGACCTAACAAACATTCTGACCAAGTTTCATGAAGATTGGACCGTATTTGTGGCTTCTAGAGTGAAAACAAGAAATTTGTCATTAAGGCCCCTTTTCCCGTGATATGGCACGGATCCTTTCCATTTGAGCAATTTTCATAAGGGACCACCCAAGGAATATTTCTGCCAAGTTTGGTTGATTTTAACCCATAAGTTTAGGAGGAGATGTCGTTTAAAGATATTGTTGACAAAATTGTCATTAAGGCGGCTTTTTCTGTGAAATGGCACCGATCCTTCCCATTTTCAATAGACTCCATCCTCATGACCTAACAAACATTCTGACCAAGTTTCATGAAGATTGGACCGTATTTGTGGCTTCTAGAGTGAAAACAAAAAATTTGTCATTAAGGCCCCTTTTCCCGTGATATGGCACGGATCCTTTCCATTTGAGCAATTTTCATAAAGGACCACCCAAGGAATATTTCTGCCAAGTTTGGTTGATTTTAACCCATAAGTTTAGGAGGAGATGTCATTTAAAGATATTGTTGACAAAATTGTCATTAAGGCGGCTTTTTCTGTGAAATGGCACCGATCCTTCCCATTTTCAAAAGACTTCATCCTCATGACCTAACATACATTCTGACCAAGTTTCATGAAGATTGGACCATATTTGTGGCTTCTAGAGTGAAAACAAGAAATTTGTCATTAAGGCCCCTTTTCCCGTGATATGGCACGGATCCTTTCCATTTGAGCAATTTTCATAAGGGACCACCCAAGGAATATTTCTGCCAAGTTTGGTTGATTTTGACCCATAAGTTTAGGAGGAGATGTCGTATAAAGAAAAAGTTGACGCCGTGACGGACAGACGGACAGACGGACAGATGGACAGACGGACAGATGGACAGACGGACGCCGGACAACGATCGATCACAATAGCTCCCTTGAGCACTTCGTGCTCAGGTGAGCTAAAAACTGGCATGCTAATTAAACGCACGAGACTCTTACAGTGTATCATTCAGACAATGTACCGAAGCTTGATGTTTGTTTAATATTTTTGTATTAAATGAAATGTTAAGAAAACAAATCAAGAAAAAATCGGATTGCTCCAAATAAGTTTTAACACAAAGGAAAACATGCTCTAAAGCTCTACGTCCATTTCAGGGCCCTTCTCAATTTAAAAATAACACAATATTTATCTACTATCCAAAGCAGAAATGATTACAAAAGTACATTTGCTGCCTTTTCGTGATTGATTATTCAATAAATAAGCAAAATATGTCATAATGGACACAGAGATATGTACATGGATATTTCCCAATCATATTCCAATTCGTCCTAGGACTCGTCATTTTTTTGAGTAGTGATTTTATCATGAAATGCACTACTTTTGTCTGGCTTTTGGGAGTTTGTTACTCATATTTTGCTGTAAGAAAAAACCTACTTATTCACAGGACCAGCAAATTTCATTATTTGTACCATTTTATTCATACATCTACAGAACGAATAATCTTAGTAAAATAACGTATTTAAACAAAGACAAAATATATCATTTGGAGTGGCAAAGTTTGTAAATTAACGAACTTTTCCATTTTCAATGCTATGCTTCTGAACGCTGATTTTCGCTTGTCATGTTTATAAGTAGGTTTTTCTTATAGTAAAATGTAACAAAAAGTAGTGCAATTATTTATATGCCGTTACTTGAACAATGACATGTTTTAATTTATATGTAACATGTAAATTCAATAAATGTGACTGAGATAATTACAAGGCCCTCAAACCTGAGGAGGTTATTGTAGTATAACAATGTATGAAGGGTTCCTTCATCTGTTAAAAATTGCTGAAGTTTGACTTTTAAAATAAAACCATCGGGGGTTGTTTCGTCTATTTCCTGAAACATTAAATACGATTCCCCATATCTTTCAAACGACCTTCTATATATTAGTATCGAAAAAAAAAAGAAATTTGACTTGAAATTAGAGATGAGTCTGACTTTATCGTGACTTTCATAACAATTGATATAAAAATATATTCTATATAGAACAACTTATGAATTCTTTCCAATCAGGAATTCAAAATATTCTAAAGAAATCTTATCTCATTTTGCTATTGTTGTGAATAAAAGTAGTCGTCATTTTTACTAAATCAAGCCCATATATAGCAATTTAATTAAAAGATAAACAATATTCATTATTAAAATCGTATAAACTTGTACAAGAGATACTTCGTCGAAAAATAATATAACCTTTGTTGTATATGGCCATTTAAATGTTTGGTATGTATGCTTTTTTCTGCCGTTTTTCATTTTTTTCGGGGGGGGGGTCGAAATTCGGCCCAATTTCCCTCATTCCCCCTTTCCCCCTATATTTTCATTTTCATGACTGTTGCCTGACTTTATAGTTATATATGAACTTCCCTCTCAGTGAACCTTTTTCCCCTAATAAAAGGACCCTCTACTATTTCCCTAAACTTCAGAAAAAAGGCCTGGACTGCACCATAAAAATCGATCAATAAAGGAAATTACATCCTTCAGAGATGACTTGTACTTTTTGGACTCTGAAAAATGCTCATTGAAGGAAGTTCGAAATTCGTTCATGGCTCTAAATTCATTATCTCCTCCCCCCAAAAAAGAAAGGTACGTATAATTTATGAAAGGGGGGGGGGTAAGATATTACCGTTAATTTCGACTAAATGGACAAAATAATCGATTAAGTTCTACCCACCACCAAATTCATTCAAAGCTCGACCATCTCGCTTACTCAGTTCCGTTCAAAGATGAGTCACCTAGCCAATTTCAAGATGTTGTTAATTGTACAATTGTACAATTAACAACATCGTGAAATTGGCATTCACTTGGTTCAAAGTTATCTTAAATCGCCAACACCGACGACAGTCAGTCTTCGCGGACTGTCAAAGCTCAATAGGAAAAAAAAACTTTTCGTATTTGGCTTATTTTCCTAATTTAGAATTATCACATTTTCTTCTTTTGAAAAAAATAAAAAAAAATGAAATTTTAAATCCACTCGCAACTAATATCTTTTTTATCCTTTCACTATCTATAAATATTGCAAGATAAAAGGGGGTATGATAAAGTTTTTGATATCAAATCACTTGATCACGTGGCAGCTTTATCAAGTCACTTGGTCACCTGACCTGCCGGATCTTCTTTTGCCGCAGTTAGGTCTGAAAGGAGACCTCCCTATTTTTATATTTTTTTAAAAAAAATTGAGTGTCAATGCTGTTGAAAATATTTCACTCGATTCCCTTAATTTCAAAAAATCAATTTGCGACAACATCGATAGTAATTGACTGATGACGTCATTTATAAATTTCTGACGAAGCTCCGCTTGTTTATATACAACCTAGAAAACTTTCAGGATTTGTAAATATTCATATGGATGGATTCAACACAGATTTAATAATAAAGGTATGTAGTGCTCTTTTGTTAAATAATTTCTTTCTACAGCATCAGAAATAATTACAATTTTTAGCTCTATATCCGCAAGCGAACAACCCTCCTCATCCGCCCATTCGCCTTTATGATTTCGTATATCAATATCGAAAATACTTAAAAAATGATTGTAACAGGATGAATAGAATAGATGATAGGTGACTTGAGATGGAAACGATGATAAACTATTCCATCTCAAATCATCAACCATCTATTCTCTATTTATCGTTTTCATATGGTAATTTACTTTAGGGAGTTCGAAAATGGTCCTTTGCGTGACAGGACAAAGATATTACAGTTAATAAGTTGGTTGGTGTAGTATTTGTCGTTGTCGTCATCGGCATGCGTAAACTTTGTCAATTGTAATATACCCGGTATTGCTAAGATTTCTAGAGGCATTTTCATGAAACTTACTTTGAATAAATGTTCACCATCAAAAGAGCAACTAAAAGTTACATTTAAGGTGCATACCCCTAAATATAATTTCGTACAAAGTTTGTCCCTTTTGTGACTTGGAATTTCTTAACCACTCACTGTAATGCCAATCGTAGGTATTGGTATGCAGTGAGATTGTTAAGAGTCCATTCATGTACATGTATATATAAAAATACATACTTAGTATTTTGTATGAGAAAAAATATCTAACGAGGTTGGGAGAATTGATCATTGTCGAGGCTCTGCCGAGACAATTATCAATTCTCACAACCGAGTTAGATATTTTTTTTCATACAATACACTAAGTATGTATTATATTTATCTTATAACCTATATTTGTCTTGATTTCGTCGAAATGCAAGTTTCTAAAAATAACCGCATCATATTGTTCTAAAAATAACAATGTGATATCATAAAAAATATCATAAGGGATGTTATCACAAAGATATTTGTATAGTTATAAGATAAAAATCGATTCAACTTTAATTCTGCGTATATAAATGGCCATATAAGTTCGTGTTTTGAGCTTAGGTTTCCACACTATCTTTAGTTTCACTTTTCTGAAAATCTGATGGGTAAAATGTGTAATAGTAAGAAATGTACGGAAGACTTCCGTAGAAATGATTCTTGGAAATCTAAATATTATTTGGAAGAGTTTTAAGAAAATTAACAATTATTGCAAAAATGCAATTGTTCTAGTTTAAACCAGAAACAGCCTATGTATTTTGATACACCATCTCAAATAGGTGAAATAAACAATAGACGATCAGAGATTGTAAGTTATTTTGTTATCACGCCAGACTAA
The DNA here is from genome assembly GCA_948146395.1 of Fragum whitleyi. NCBI lineage: Eukaryota > Metazoa > Mollusca > Bivalvia > Cardiida > Cardiidae > Fragum > Fragum whitleyi. Next base: position 23,843,859 of record OX411556.1, read on the forward strand.
ATATTGTCTGGGGCGGATGTAAGATTAAATAGTAACAAAACAATACAGACATGCACGTTATATGGGATATAAAATCAGACTAGAGGTATGATTTGTTAGAAAGGATTTGTTACATACAGCTACAGCATTTAGAAATATTTTAGCTCACCTGAGTAAAACGGGCTCAAGATGAGCTTTTGTGCTCATTGAATGTCTGTCGTCCGTCGTGCGTCGGCAGGCATCAACAAAATTGGTGTTTACATTCTAGAAGCCACAAATATGGCTAAATCTTCATAAAACTTGGTCGGAATGTTTGGAAGGTCACAAGGTTGAACCCTTGACTTTTCCTGAAAAAATGGCCTTAGATGGTCATGATTGAGTCAGAAAGACGATATAGAACCTTCACTGCCCTCTTGTTTTATTAATCAATTTCAAGGACTGTATGTAGGTAGGTAAGTAGAAAGGTAGATAAAGATAAGCTCCTATTATAACTTTATTCTAACTCGTCATTCTAAAACTGGTCAAAATTCAAGTTCGAGTTAAAGTAATATCTTTTCATTAAACGTGATATCACGTCAAAAAACATCATTCAATCGTATCGTGGAATAATGAGCAATCACCAACCATCGGAAAAGGGTTCCGAGTGGCTGTTCCATTTCGCCCTGGTACTAATTTTAATTTAATTTTACTTTGGGCAAATTATGTTGCCATTATCTACTTCAATAAATCAGGTGTAAAGCAAAGTTTAATAGCGGATAAAAGCTGAGCAAACTTCCTTAACTTATACGAATACAATTTTTCGATGACGTAGTTCCAGACGTAATAAAAAAGTAGAATCGTGACACGTACACAAGGCTCATTGTTTATACAAATTGACCTTATCTGGAAGGATTCATGGAGTTAAATGTGGAATTTACTCGTTGTAGTTGAAATTTTAGAAAGAGGCTTTGCATCATATCTTGATCTGTGTTCCTCTTGTGATAAATCACCATAGTAATGCCACTGGATTGATGTTTGCTTTTAGCTGCACGACAACTTAATTATGAGACAAAAATGGAGATGGGCGGTCGACTTAAAGAAAAAATGAACACTCGCAATTGTTAACAATTCTTGAATATTGAGGTATGTTTAACTTGTTCGGTAGTTCTAATTTAAACTTTTAACTCTTTCTTATTAGGACAGAAGGGCTATTTAGTCGCTAGTACTTAGGCCATATCCTACATATTATCCTAAGACGCGTGGTTATATTTTCAATAAACAAATGTAAGAATTTCGTATTCTATAATTCTTATTGTGTCCCATAATTCATCAATGAAAATTCTTAACGGGTAGTGCTCCTTCTAATTTCGTCTATATTGTCAGTGCCAGGTGCTTCAGAACGTTAATATGCCATTAACACAATTGTCTTGCACAATATCTAAGATATAGAGTTATTTCATTTTACGATTCCTGAAAAGAGATATGTATGAAACATCTACTTCGTATTCCAAAGAGGTATTTCATAGATCCACTTTTTTTCAGTAAGTGATCGAAGGTATATTTTGTCTATATTAGTATAGACAAAATTTAACTTTGATCACTGACTCAAAAGGAGTAAATGTAAAGAAAATTCATGCAACTTTTGCATGGTTCATTTTATTGTGTAAGATATCAAATAATATTAATATCATGTCCTATATGAAATATGAAATAATCATCCGTGATCTATAGTGACTTCAAGCGAGTGGTGTAAGATAGCATCATTTTCCACGAGATACGGCTTTATCTTATTTCTAAAATTTCGGGTCTGGGAGCTTTTAAAATATTGCACCCCAAAGCCCGTCCCTAATCGAGGGCCACTTTTTAGATTTTTGTTAAGATATAAACGTTTCTTACGTAAAAGATGAGGGTGATTATTGGTGTAGTGGTGAAAAGTCAACCATGAAGAATTTGTAACAAAGGTTAAATTTACATCAAAATCTTGCTCAAAAATTGCAAGTATTTTGTACTTCGATAAAAACATTCCTTTAAAAGAACGAGTACAAAGCTAGCCTTTTACATGTAACCGACTTTTTGTACATGTACAACAATTTTGAATCTCACAAACTCTGAAATTAGGACACTCATTCGGAATCTCACAGATAATATCACGATTTTTTCCTTACTTTGAGATACAAGTGCATTTCTACTCGTGTCGAACAATATTTGAAGTAATGGGCTATTATGCTTACTAAATTTTGGCCAACATAACTCCATTGAAAAAAAATGCATTTTCTTTAAACCGTGCCCTAACAACGACTTTTGTACAAATGTATTTTGAGGACGATTTTAACAATAATTGCTAATTTTAGATTTTTCCCAAAAAGTTGACAGCTACACTATGCAGATTGTTGCTTTACATTGAAATAATGTCAACATATTCATAACGGATCTTCCTCTTTGCCGTACAATGATTTTTAAAAAGATTAAATGAAATTGGGAATAGGGATTGTAATTTTTTTAGCTCATCTGAGCATATCGTGCTCAAGGGGAGTTTTAAGGATCACCTTGTGTCCGTCGTCCTTCGTCAACAATCTTAAAAACTTCTTCTTCTCCTGAACGACTTCCCCCGATTTCGATGAAAATTTTCCAGAATGTTCCATGGATGACCCTCTACAAAATTTGTTCGCAATATCCTGACTAGCCCATAAATATAGGCAGGTCGTGGCAATTTTCCACAATTAACCACTGAGAATGGGCATCGTTAGTTATCTTTTTGCTCACCTAAGCAAAAAGTTCGAAAGGGGAGCTTAAAGGATCACCCTGAATCTACAGTCCTTCTGCAACAATTCAAACAATCTTGTTCTCCTGAACCAATTTGCCAATTGAGGAAAAAAAGGTTTGCCAGAACGGTTCACTTCCAAAATTGTTTGCGAAATTCTGAATGGCCCATGAATATGGGGTTGGCGTGGCGTGGCATTTTTTTCACTCTGAAATCTTTGAATGATATCCCTCCCGAACCAATGGTCGGAATAAATGAAACTTTGTCTGAATGTTCTTTCGGTGAATTTCTTCAGAAATTGTTTGCATAATTTTGATTGGTCCGTAAAATATTGGCGTGTTATTTTCTCTATGAAATCTTTGAACGATATCACCTTGAACAATATCTCCTATTTTTTCATTAGTCTAGTTTTGATGAAACTTTGTTAAAATGTTACTTGGGTGACTCTTTCCAAAATTTTTTTTTTGAAAAAATTATAAAGCCTTATAACAATTATGGGGAAAGGCATGGCATTTTTTCGCTTTCATTTCGTTGGCATCTCATCTCAACCAAGACCATTCTTAATCGCACACTCAGCGCTCAAATCATTTATTCCAAACACTCACTTATACCATTCAAAAATGGTCCAAAATGACTGGAAATAAATGAAATCAACGACCTCATTCAAGATTAATATGGTAAGAGAGAATTGCGTTTTCGCTGAATAAGTTGACATTGTTAGCGTCTGGTTGGTTCTTGGGGAAATATGAAGCTATTTATATAACGTATATGCATATTGTTTCAAAGGGAGGTAATGAATATTGCTAATTTTGTTCATCCTGAACACAATAAGCTATATGGGATTACCTCCCGTTAATTTCACTCATTCATTTCATTACAAAATCGTTCTTAATCATTCACCTTATCAAGTTCACGCTGTTATTACATGTGGCTGTATCTAGATATGGTTTGCTCATAAAAATATGAAAGTTTCACAAGACTGGTTGATTGATTGATTGAATGGGGTTTTACGCCACTTTCAACATTATTTCAGTTATATCGCGGCGGCTGGAGCACCTAACAATGGATTCCTGGTATTTCCCATACCAGTACTACAATCACATACTTTCCTAGCCTCCAGCTGCTATCTAACATAGGTCTACGATTATCGACCCATTGATGAGAGACAAATAATCGGAAAGAATGAGTGCCGCCGTCGGGGATCGAACCCGTTCTCTAGACTGAACACCAATTTCAGTATATTTTTTTTCAAAAGTAATATTTTCAAATAAGGAAGGCTTATTCTAATATTTGTTTTGTCTAATTTCCAAAGCATTCTCGAAGGAAAAAATACAAAACAAACAAGTAACCAAAACTTACGAGCAAAGTGTATTTTTTTTATAAGAGTGTTATTTCTAAATTCGAACTTTTTTTTTATTATTTTTGCAGATAGCAATGTACTTTCAAACTAAATCCATATCATCCTATAGCTTATGTGTCTTGTTTCTTTTAATCGGCTAAGTAAGGAGCAGTCCCTGGCGAACCAATCGTGCATTGAAGATGAGTTATCGAGAAAACATGCCTGTAAATTTCTACAAAAACTCTTGCATTTGTACTTGCGCACATCGAAGTCTTAAATATCAATAAATTCTTTTAAGGTGGTATACTATCATGAACATTATTTTGCTTAAACAAGAGAGAAAGGGAAGAGCGGGGGCAATATGCAAAACTTTACATCTAGATTTTGTTCGTATTATGATTAAGGTATTTTAGTAGAAGCCATTTCTTATATTGAAACCAAATGTCAAGAAATTCAGGGATCAATTAGACTATCTTAAATCCATACCAGCCAATAAAATCATTTAATGAATCGATCGATTTGAATAAGTTGATCGTTTTGAATGGTTTGGAAGTTTTGGCGAACGGTTTCATGTCGTTTTTGAGTAATTTGAATGAATTTATGAATGGATTAAATGGAGTACTGAATGAACAGTTAAGAATGTTTTTTTATCGAAATATATGTCAATTCCACGAATTCATTAATTGTATTTAAGTGGCCATTACACTTAAAGATTTTTCGAATTGGCTGCATTTAAAAGGACATGCATATGCTCCAAAAGACAACTTCTTCGTTTTAGGATTCATTATCACATTATTCCTTATAAACATGAAGGAAAACTCAAGTATGAAATTATTCATAAATAACTTTTATCGTGCATTGGTGCCTGTATTGACCTGATATCACCTGTCTGATACCATAACATGATATCGGGCAGTCTATTTTTAGAAAAAAAATGCATAAACTTACACCTGAATTACTTTGATTTTTAAGGCTTTGTTATAATAAATCGCTTAAAAATGATTGCATGATAAATAGAATAACATATATGTGTATCAAAATATCAATGTTATCTGGTCTCGGCTGCGAGAAATTATCATTACGAGGCAAAGCCTCGTCACGATAAATTCTCCCAACCTTGACCAGATAACATTGATACTTTAAGATTCTAACATATTATCCTCTATCAGAATGAAGAATATGTCGATGTCCTGATGCCCTCAATCCGAAACAAAAGCAAACAATAGCAACATTGTTCCCAACAAGATTCTACCTTGTTTTCATATCAAGTTAGACTAAACAATACCTGGCAAGTGTGATGGCGTTAAATGTCGGATCAAATACTAACAAAACAATACAGACGCCATGCACCATGTTAAAATAATTGAGAGGGATTCTCATCTTTGACATGGTGGTACATTTAAGCAATTAATTATTTTCATCTCGACCGTTTTGAAACAAGAAGTCGAACTATTTTATCACATTCGCGTCATTGGTGAAGGCGCTGACGTGTGCTTCCCACACTTTAACCTTGGTCATGTTTATGATATGTGACCCGTCACGCGAAAAGGGACCATCTGGGAACTTCATAAAATAAATATTTGAAAAAAGAGATTGGTCCTAGAACAGGCCAACCAGTGGTCGCGTTTCAAAAATTCTTTCACAGGAGCGTAGATTGATTATTCTAGATTCAGAAAATAAGAGAAATGCGAAAAGTTTCGGCCCTAGTCAATCCGCGCAGTCTGACTAGGGTCGACGCTTTACGCTCTACCCAGATGTTCCCTTTTCGCGTGACGGGTTACATATAATTAAAGATATTTGTGTTTACCATCATAAGGGCAACATGTATCCAGACTATAAATGAGGGTCACTCTTGAAGCATTTTCGTATAAATTATGTACTTTTTCGACTTTTTTCGATTATTTCAGTATCCTGCACATGCATTTGAGCGTTAGCACACGTAATAAATGGTGCTCTTGTTAATTCTAGACACTCGTTTAGTTGTTTCAATTTCTAATTTCATCGGGAAAGTTTTATAGATTTAAACATGTTAACCTGATTTTCAGAAACTTTACAACTTGATTACACCCAAGAAACGAGAGTTTGAGTATATTTTGAAAGAAAAATACCGATGAGGCTAGTTCCAAATATGCCGAGCGAAACATTCGTTGACGATGAACTTGAATGTTTGTCGTCTGTCGTGCGTCGTGTGTCGTGCGGTGTCAACAAATTGAGTGTTTAACTCGAGACTACAAATACGACCATCATGAAACTTTGTCAGAATATTTGGCAGGTCACAAAGATGAATCCGATAGAAAATGGAAGGGGGGTTCCATGCTAAATCACGGGTAAGATGGGCCTTACTGTCAATTTTACAATTTATACTCTTCAGGTCACAAATATGGTCCAATAAAAAACTTGGTCAGAAGATTTGTCAGGTCATAGGATGAACTCTGCTTAAGATGGGAAGGCTCCATGCGATATCAAAGGAAAAGGTCCTTAATCACAATTCCCTTGTATACACTCTAGAGTTCACATTTGTGAGACAAGTAACGCGAAACCTGGTCATAAATATAAGTCGGGTCACAGGGATGAAACCAATTAAAATGGGAAGGTTCCATGCTATATCAAGGAAAAAAGGGGCAGTAATGACGATTTTCTTTTAATACTAGAGGCCATAAATATGGCCCAATCCCCATTAAACTTGATCAAAATATTTTGTACGTCACAAAGATAAATCCTTTCGAAATTGGGAAATTTCCATGCCATATCACCCGAAAAAGGGCTTTGGTAACAATTTCCACACTTTAGTGGCCACCAAAATTGTACGATTTTCATGAAACTTGGTCAGAATGTTTGTCAGATTACAAGGATGAACCCACTTGTTATATATATAAGGAAATATCCATTCCTTATCAAGGGAATAGAACCTTATCACAATTTCCTTGTTAACTCTTTCGGGGACACTTTGGCCAAATCTTCATTGGACTTAGTCGGAATGTTGGCCAGGTCACAAGGTCTTAAGAAATTACCCTATTTAAATAGGAAATGATCCATGTGATATTGGGATAAGGGTTTTTAATAATTATCATCTGTTTACACTCCAGAGAACACGTATATTTTCGTCTCATCATGAAATTTGGTCAGAATGTTAATCAGGTCACAAGGATGATTCCTATCGGAATGGGGAATTGTATCTACTCCAGGGGTATTTTCTCAGTATAACAGTATGTGTGTCATGTCAAATGATGAACCCCTTTATGAAACTTGTTTAGAAAAAGGGTAGAAGCTTATAAATGGACGAAAGAGTATAATAATGACTGGCTTCGATTTTTAAATCGGGCTGTAAAGCCCGAATTATATATACTGTTTTCCAGACATCCCATCAGTTGGACACATTACATTTTTACCATTATCCGCTGAGCAATGTTTTTGAGCCAAACTATGTGTTTTCAAACACCGAAGAAACGGCCTTTTCAGTCACAATCTACAAACCTTTTTATCTTATTTACTTTTGCGACAAATAAAGAAGAGGCTAATATAAAATTTGATGTAATTTTCGCTTTTAGTAATTGCCAGTTAGTATTTTCAGTGTTTATAACAAAATTCACAGTTTAGAAAAGGAGTTGAAACGTACAATAGGTTAATTGTATAATAAATTTGTAGCAGTTACAATATTACTGCTCTGATTTTTTTCTCGAACGGTAATTTACCATTTGTAGGGCTGACAAACAATCAAATTCTGTTATTACTATCACGTGGTCAAAGCCCACGCTTACCGAGGCTGGACAATTACATTTTGCGTGTTATCCACTAGTGTGTAATTAGTGTTTACAGCGTTTTTTTCAAGCTTTTCGGCTGAGTGAAGGAATTGAAATGTTAAATAGGTTAACTGTGTTATAAATTAGTAACAGTTACAATAATACTGCCTTGATATATTCCTGGAACCAATGGTAGGGCTGACAACCAAGCAAATTCTAGTATGATTGTCACATGGAATTCCTAATTGCACATATCTTTTTGTCCTAGGCCTTGGCGCAGTTTGTAACACACCTGCCTCTCGTTAGAGAGGTCTCGGGTTCGATACTCGGCCGCGGCAAATACCCTTTCACACAAAAATGTCGTCCATCAATGGTTTGATATCGCGAGCCTATGTGATGGAGCAGCTGGAGGCTTGGTAAGGTTGTTGTGGTAGTACTGGTAACAATAGGAATTCATGGTTAGGTGCTCCAGCCGCTCAATATGACCACATCAGTCGAAAACGGCGTAAACCCTAAAAACCGATCAAATCAACGCAACGGCAAAGAAATCTGTGCTGAAAATAGACTAGGATTACCGTTACGTTTTGATAAACCGTCGTTGCTGTTATAAAATATCGTAACACGAGATTTTATAACAACACCAACGAAATATTATTTGTCCGATATTGCGTCATTGTTAACGGGATAAAATTGTTCCCCATTGTGTTCTAACTTTAAGCTCTCTGCGCGAAAAAGGGCTTTCCAAGACCACTGGACCATGGCTAAATAATTTTGTTGAAAATTTCATGTGCAATGTTGGCATCTCTATTGTTACTGTGCCAATGCACTGCAGAGACATGACCGGGATTTGCCATTATCTGCCTCTATTTAAATGCTTCCCTCAGACATCAAATTACTGCCGGTTCTAACCCCTTGACGTCTGACCGTATAGCGCAGTTGGTAGCATGTTGGATAATCAATCTTAGTTGAACTGGGTTTAGTCCCAAGTTGAATGGAAATGTTTTGTGACATATCTCTCAGGTTGTGTGGATATAATTCTGTAAACTCCAGTTGGATGAGCTGGCGATGTCCTCGAAAAGATGGATTGTTAAGACAAAAAAAAAATCACAAATTTTGGAAAATATTTTACCAACTTTTATTGTCTAAATTCGAGCCCTTTTGATTGACGAACTATTGCACTATCCCAGCCTCTCGTTGATGCCCGATTTACAGTGCTGACAGCACTTTGATTTATTATCATTTAATGATCTTTATCAGCGTTTTAGTTTGTTAAGGGACGAGTCAATGAGAGGAACGTGAGCGATATTGGACCATCATGGTCCACTTGTTTCTTTCGTTTTAATTTTGATGTAAATATGATAAGAAATAAGAACTTGTAATGATAGATAGTATATAATCAGTAGAGCTCTTAGGAAACCGTGTTCTAAATAGAGGATATTGAATAAGTGGTCATGGAATACCGAATTTATTAAACGAGTCATCTATATACAGATAAAAACGAGGCTGCGCCGAGTTTTTATCTCTTTTAGATGACGAGTTTAATAAATTCTGTATTTTATGAGCACAGGTTTTATATTCTGTTTATAATATGACCCCAATTTTAGCGAAAAATCGTCAAAATTCTTGAAATTCAACGTTTCAATTTTCCGCGAAACTTATAACGCCTTTTAAAAATGACGACACAAAACATAGATTATGACGTCATTTTCGCGGTTACAAAATAGCTTTGCTATTCGCTCTGAGCTCATTTGCATAGTTATTCCACTAGTGTAATAACACCCGTGTAATATCAAAAATATTCAACGGGTTATTTCACTCCGGCGACGTAGGTCATATTATAAAGACAAATATTATAGATTGTTTACTGATTTCGACAGTGGTTGCGTTGAGCAATACAGATATGTCTGTGTCAATATGTTATTTTCCAGACAGATTTATTGACTTAGCTGTCATTCCCGTCAATCAGAATGGTTTGTGTTGTTAAGAGTTACAGTCCATCTAGCTTCCAAAACGTGTCTTGGACCTGTGGTAAGCCTGTGAGATAAAGTATGAAAACAATGTTTGTCAAGATGGTTAATCGGAAAGTTCCTGTCCCACACAAACACAAATAAATGGGAAGGGGTCTCTTTTTTTGAAAGAATTTTATCAATATCATCCAATCTTAAAATCATCTTTTTTAACTCCTATATAAAAAGGATGTTCTTTAAAAGCTTTTGGATTTTATCAATCCCTAAATTTCGCACCGAAATATGCAATAAATAATATAAATAATTCTTTAGAAAAAAAAATTGAAACGTGTTACCAAATTCTTGCTTTTGGTTAAGAAAGACTATTATGGAATGTCAGAATTACGAACTAAAAATCAAAGACAAACGAGACCACAAGTAATAGTCTTAGTTACACGCAGAGACCAATAGCGCGATAATTAGGTGCTCGTATTGTCTTTCCATTCGGATAGAGATTGAAGTTCCGCTTCGTCTTTAAAACGTTTACTATGTCGCCATAAGACTTAGTTTGGCCTTATTACCGAAACAAAATTCGCTATTGGGTTGTCTGAAGGTGTGGGGTCTTTACGAGTCGATACAGTTAAAAACGTCGTGAAATTGACAAGGTGAATGATTTTGGAATGATTTAGGAATGAAATTGAATGAGTGTGTGGAGCGACTTTTGAGTGAATTTAATGGAAGGTAATCAAGCATTGCAAATTTTGTTCAGGATGAACAAAATTAGCAATATTGATTACCTCCCTTTTAATAAAATATGCACACAAGTTCATGAGATAGCTCCCTATTTCTTCAAGAACCATCAGGCGCCTACAATTTCAATTAAATAAGTGAAATCCCGATTCTTTTCCCTAGCTATTATAAATTTGAACGACGTTGTTGTTATATGTTTTTTCAGTGAGTTTTGAGCGTTTCTGATCGATTTGAATGAGTGTTTGGAATGAATGAATGGAACGCTGAGTGAATGATTTAGAATGATATTGATCGGAATGATTGTCAATTTCACGATGTTATTAACTGTAATTACAGGATTATCCAGAATGCAATAACCTGTCAATCAAACGAACAGGCACTTTGATAAATAAGACACCTACTGATCTTTTTAAAAAATTATTACAAAGCTTATGAAGAATTTCATTCCAAAATTATTTACAAAAAATATGTAATATGTAAAAATATGACAGAGTTTCGAACCTTGATATTAAATATCACTTTACTTTCAAGGGGCGGAGACGTAGGTCTATGTCCGAACACACTATCTACCTAAGCTATTTTCACACTAGTCAAATTCAAGTGCTTTTACTATTTATTAAACCTTATATATTTCACATAGCAACAAATAATAAACAAATCGTGACGTCACTTGCAATTTTAGTCGATCGGACTGTACTCGAATGCAGACCTGTCAATAGCAACAAACATGTAATATCGTTAGCAATTTTCACGAGGAAAACTAGATAAGCAGGCGAGTAACAACGGTACAAATAACGTGATATTTAATTTATAGATATCATAACCGTCGATATGCTAATTACATTTCTTCTGTCAAATGCTTGGTTTAAAACCATGTCTTTTTACTATATGTTTACATTTTTTACCACAAAACAGCCTCCATCACCCCTGTTTAAGGGCGGAAAATGTGAAAATATTACCATTAACTGGATAGACAAAATCATTATTTTAAGACCATTTTATTTAAAAAAAAATTATTTTTTTGAATGGTATTAAGCTGAAATTAAAATTTTACCACATACATATCCTTGATTCAAACTCAGTTTTATGTAATTGATGAAAAGGTTGGTCTGCTATATAAACGTTCAACCAAAACCCATCGATCTTGTTTATTAGCGTCGATATCAGCTAATCCTTCAAAGCGCAATACATTCCATATTTACGTTGCCCTAGTTGATGAAAAAAGTCAGAACGCCCGTAAAATGGTTAATGAATCTTGTTAATGACAATCCAGGGAATTAGTTAGATAAGATCTTCAGATTTATAGGTCCTAACGAACTAGGTAATTTAAAAGCAAACTTGTGTCATCCTAAAGGCTACGCGTCTTGTTTTCCTTAATCGGCTAAATAAGGAGTCCCTTGTGGTTCTGGAGAATTTTGTAACTAGATTTATGCCAAGAAATGTCTCGCTATTTCAGCGGAATAAATAGAACATCTAGTTAAAACATATACGTGTGTACGTGTACAGTTAAATACATCATGAAATTGACATGAATTCAGATAAAAATCATTCTAAATCATTCTCTCAGCGCTCCGTTCATTCATTACAAACCTTCACTCAAATCGTTAAAAAATGCTCCGAAATCATCGGAAAACATTTCGAAATCGTTCAAGACATCAACATGTAACTCAAACCGATCAAATTATTCTACGGTTTCTTTGGCTGAAGTGGATTTTAAAATTTCTGATTAGTCCACGAAGACACAAAAAAAGGGGAAAATGTATATCTTATTAAAGGGAAGTAAGAAATATCGCTTATTTTGTTCATCTTAAACAAAATTAGCGACATTGGATTACCTCCCTTTAATTTCGACCAAAACACGCTCCACTCACATTTTCAATTTCATTCTAAAATCATTCCAAAATCAATTATCTTGTTAATTTCATAATGTGGTAATATGTTTCATGTTAGTTTACAATAGCACCAAAGTGTTCAGATGAACTAACATGTTTGATATTAAGTTTAAAAAATAACAGGTTTGCAAATATTATGTGACCCATGTTGAAACTTTCCTATTCAATACTCTATGAAGGGCCACTGATCATAAAATAAACGCTCGAATTCAATAATTGACTTCCCGAGAAAAAAACCTCCTACAACATGAAGAATCGCATGTGGTTTTTAAACAAAAGTAAACAATAGACATTTGATTCCAAACAAGAATGTTTGTTGTTATGATATCGTGCTTTGATAAATATTGTCTGACATATTTTGATCGTGTGAAATGTCGGATCAAATACTAACAAAACAATGCAGACGTCATGCAATGTTAAGACAATCGAGAGGAAATTTAACAAGAGGACCCTGAGGGCCCTAAATCGCTCACCTGATATTTCAAGTAAATTATCATTAAGACTCCATTTCCTATGATATGGCATGAACCTTCCCATTTTCAACAGAGTTCATTCTTGTGACCTGGCAAACATTTTGATCAAGTTTCAAGAAGATTGGACTATATTTGTGGCGTTTGGAGCTCTTACGAGAAAATTGTCATTAAGGCCCCTTTTCCTGTGATATGGCACGTATACTTCCCATTTTCAAATGAGTTCATCCTCATGACATAACAAACATTCTGACAAAGTTTCATGATGATTGGACCGTATTTGTGGCTTCTAGAGAGTAAACAAAAAATTGTCATTAAGACACCTTTTCCTATGATATGGCACCGATCCTTCCCATTTTCAATAGACTTCATCCTCATGACCTAACAAACATTCTGACTAAGTTTCATGAAGATTGGACCGTATTTGTGGCTTCTAGAGTGAAAACAAGAAATTTGTCATTAAGGCCCCTTTTCCCGTGATATGGCACGGATCCTTTCCATTTGAGCAATTTTCATAAGGGACCACCCAAGATATATTTCTGCCAAGTTTGGTTGATTTTAACCCATAAGTTTAGGAGGAGATGTTGTTTAAAGATATTGTTGACAAAATTGTCATTAAGGCGGCTTTTTCTGTGAAATGGCACCGATCCTTCCCATTTTCAATAGACTCCATCCTCATGACCTAACAAACATTCTGACCAAGTTTCATGAAGATTGGACCGTATTTGTGGCTTCTAGAGTGAAAACAAAAAAATTGTCATTAAGGCCCCTTTTCCCGTGATATGGCACGGATCCTTTCCATTTGAGCAATTTTCATAAGGGACCACCCAAGGAATATTTCTGCCAAGTTTGGTTGATTTTAACCCATAAGTTTAGGAGGAGATGTCGTTTAAAGATATTGTTGACAAAATTGTCATTAAGGCGGCTTTTTCTGTGAAATGGCACCGATCCTTCCCATTTTCAAAAGACTTCATCCTCATGACCTAACATACATTCTGACCAAGTTTCATGAAGATTGGACCGTATTTGTGGCTTCTAGAGTGAAAACAAAAAAATTGTCATTAAGGCCCCTTTTCCCGTGATATGGCACCGTTTCTTTCAATTTGAGCAATTTTCATAAGGGACCAGCCAAGGAATATTTAAGCCAAGTTTGGTTGATTTTAACCCATAAGTTTAGGAGGAGATGTCGTTTAAAGATATTGTTGACAAAATTGTCATTAAGGCGGCTTTTTCTGTGAAATGGCACAGATCCTTCCCATTTTCAATAGACTCCATCCTCATGACCTAACAAACATTCTGACCAAGTTTCATGAAGATTGGACCTTATTTGTGGCTTCTAGAGTGAAAACAAAAAAATTGTCATTAAGGCCCCTTTTCCCGTGATATGGCACGGATCCTTTCCATTTGAGCAATTTTCATAAGGGACCACCCAAGGAATATTTCTGCCAAGTTTGGTTGAATTTAACCCATAAGTTTAGGAGGAGATGTCGTTTAAAGATATTGTTGACAAAATTGTCATTAAGGCGGCTTTTTCTGTGTAATGGCACCGATCCTTCCCATTTTCAATAGACTCCATCCTCATGACCTAACAAACATTCTGACCAAGTTTCATGAAGATTGGACCGTATTTGTGGCTTCTAGAGTGAAAACAAGAAATTTGTTATTAAGGCCCCTTTTCCCGTGATATGGCACGGATCCTTTCCATTTGAGCAATTTTCATAAGGGACCACCCAAGGAATATTTCTGCCAAGTTTGGTTGATTTTGACCCATAAGTTTAGGAGGAGATGTCGTTTAAAGAAAAAGTTGACGCCGTGACGGACAGACGGACAGACGGACAGATGGACAGACGGACAGATGGACAGACGGACGCCGGACAACGATCGATCACAATAGCTCCCTTGAGCACTTCGTGCTCAGGTGAGCTAAAAACTGGCATGCTAATTAAACGCACGAGACTCTTACAGTGTATCATTCAGACAATGTACCGAAGCTTGATGTTTGTTTAATATTTTTGTATTAAATGAAATGTTAAGAAAACAAATCAAGAAAAAATCGGATTGCTCCAAATAAGTTTTAACACAAAGGAAAACATGCTCTTAAGCTCTACGTCCATTTCAGGGCCCTTCTCAATTTAAAAATAACACAATATTTATCTACTATCCAAAGCAGAAATGATTACAAAAGTACATTTGCTGCCTTTTCGTGATTGATTATTCAATAAATAAGCAAAATATGTCATAATGGACACAGAGATATGTACATGGATATTTCCCAATCATATTCCAATTCGTCCTAGGACTCGTCATTTTTTTGAGTAGTGATTTTATCATGAAATGCACTACTTTTGTCTGGCTTTTGGGAGTTTGTTACTCATATTTTGCTGTAAGAAAAAACCTACTTATTCACAGGACCAGCAAATTTCATTATTTGTACCATTTTATTCATACATCTACAGAACGAATAATCTTAGTAAAATAACGTATTTAAACAAAGACAAAATATATCATTTGGAGTGGCAAAGTTTGTAAATTAACGAACTTTTCCATTTTCAATGCTATGCTTCTGAACGCTGATTTTCGCTTGTCATGTTTATAAGTAGGTTTTTCTTATAGTAAAATGTAACAAAAAGTAGTGCAATTATTTATATGCCGTTACTTGAACAATGACATGTTTTAATTTATATGTAACATGTAAATTCAATAAATGTGACTGAGATAATTACAAGGCCCTCAAACCTGAGGAGGTTATTGTAGTATAACAATGTATGAAGGGTTCCTTCATCTGTTAAAAATTGCTGAAGTTTGACTTTTAAAATAAAACCATCGGGGGTTGTTTCGTCTATTTCCTGAAACATTAAATACGATTCCCCATATCTTTCAAACGACCTTCTATATATTAGTATCGAAAAAAAAAAGAAATTTGACTTGAAATTAGAGATGAGTCTGACTTTATCGTGACTTTCATAACAATTGATATAAAAATATATTCTATATAGAACAACTTATGAATTCTTTCCAATCAGGAATTCAAAATATTCTAAAGAAATCTTATCTCATTTTGCTATTGTTGTGAATAAAAGTAGTCGTCATTTTTACTAAATCAAGCCCATATATAGCAATTTAATTAAAAGATAAACAATATTCATTATTAAAATCGTATAAACTTGTACAAGAGATACTTCGTCGAAAAATAATATAACCTTTGTTGTATATGGCCATTTAAATGTTTGGTATGTATGCTTTTTTCTGCTGTTTTTCATTTTTTTCGGGGGGGGGGGGGTCGAAATTCGGCCCAATTTCCCTCATTCCCCCTTTCCCCCTATATTTTCATTTTCATGACTGTTGCCTGAGTTTATAGTTATATATGAATTTCCCTCTCAGTGAACCTTTTTCCCCTAATAAAAGGACCCTCTACTATTTCCCTAAACTTCAGAAAAAAGGCCTGGACTGCACCATAAAAATCGATCAATAAAGGAAATTACATCCTTCAGAGATGACTTGTACTTTTTGGACTCTGAAAAATGCTCATTGAAGGAAGTTCGAAATTCGTTCATGGCTCTAAATTCATTATCTCCTCCCCCCAAAAAAGAAAGGTACGTATAATTTATGAAAGGGGGGGGGGGTAAGATATAACCGTTAATTTCGACTAAATGGACAAAATAATCGATTAAGTTCTACCCACCACCAAATTCATTCAAAGCTCGACCATCTCGCTTACTCAGTTCCGTTCAAAGATGAGTCACCTAGCCAATTTCAAGATGTTGTTAATTGTACAATTGTACAATTAACAACATCGTGAAATTGGCATTCACTTGGTTCAAAGTTATCTTAAATCGCCAACACCGACGACAGTCAGTCTTCGCGGACTGTCAAAGCTCAATAGGAAAAAAAAAACTTTTCGTATTTGGCTTATTTTCCTAATTTAGAATTATCACATTTTCTTCTTTTGAAGAAAAATAAAAAAAATGAAATTTTAAATCCACTCGCAACTAATATCTTTTTTATCCTTTCACTATCTATAAATATTGCAAGATAAAAGGGGGTATGATAAAGTTTTTGATATCAAATCACTTGATCACGTGGCAGCTTTATCAAGTCACTTGGTCACCTGACCTGCCGGATCTTCTTTTGCCGCAGTTAGGTCTGAAAGGAGACCTCCCTATTTTTATATTTTTTTAAAAAAATTTGAGTGTCAATGCTGTTGAAAATATTTCACTCGATTCCCTTAATTTCAAAAAATCAATTTGCGACAACATCGATAGTAATTGACTGATGACGTCATTTATAAATTTCTGACGAAGCTCCGCTTGTTTATATACAACCTAGAAAACTTTCAGGATTTGTAAATATTCATATGGATGGATTCAACACAGATTTAATAATAAAGGTATGTAGTGCTCTTTTGTTAAATAATTTCTTTCTACAGCATCAGAAATAATTACAATTTTTAGCTCTATATCCGCAAGCGAACAACCCTCCTCATCCGCCCATTCGCCTTTATGATTTCGTATATCAATATCGAAAATGCTTAAAAAATGATTGTAACAGGATGAATAGAATAGATGATAGGTGACTTGAGATGGAAACGATGATAAACTATTCCATCTCAAATCATCAACCATCTATTCTCTATTTATCGTTTTCATATGGTAATTTACTTTAGGGAGTTCGAAAATGGTCCTTTGCGTGACAGGACAAAGATATTACAGTTAATAAGTTGGTTGGTGTAGTATTTGTCGTTGTCGTCATCGGCATGCGTAAACTTTGTCAATTGTAATATACCCGGTATTGCTAAGATTTCTAGAGGCATTTTCATGAAACTTACTTTGAATAAATGTTCACCATCAAAAGAGCAACTAAAAGTTACATTTAAGGTGCATACCCCTAAATATAATTTCGTACAAAGTTTGTCCCTTTTGTGACTTGGAATTTCTTAACCACTCACTGTAATGCCAATCGTAGGTATTGGTATGCAGTGAGATTGTTAAGAGTCCATTCATGTACATGTATATATAAAAATACATACTTAGTATTTTGTATGAGAAAAAATATCTAACGAGGTTGGGAGAATTGATCATTGTCGAGGCTCTGCCGAGACAATTATCAATTCTCACAACCGAGTTAGATTTTTTTTTTCATACAATACTCTAAGTATGTATTATATTTATCTTATAACC
Organism: Fragum whitleyi; assembly: GCA_948146395.1. NCBI lineage: Eukaryota > Metazoa > Mollusca > Bivalvia > Cardiida > Cardiidae > Fragum > Fragum whitleyi. The sequence goes on from OX411556.1 coordinate 23,861,892, forward strand.
TATATTTGTCTTGATTTCGTCGAAATGCAAGTTTCTAAAAATAACCGCATCATATTGTTCTAAAAATAACAATGTGATATCATAAAAAATATCATAAGGGATGTTATCACAAAGATATTTGTATAGTTATAAGATAAAAATCGATTCAACTTTAATTCTGCGTATATAAATGGCCATATAAGTTCGTGTTTTGAGCTTATGTTTCCACACTATCTTTAGTTTCACTTTTCTGAAAATCTGATGGGTAAATGTGTAATAGTAAGAAATGTACGGAAGACTTCCGTAGAAATGATTGTTGGAAATCCAAATATTATTTGGAAGAGTTTTAAGAAAATTAACAATTATGGCAAAAATGCAATTGTTCAATAAACAAGGGTAAGAATTTGTTTTTCTGTAATTCTTACTGTATCCCATATTTCATTAATGATAATTCTAAACAGGTCGTTCTCCTTCTAATTATGTCTATATTGTCAGTGTCAGGTGCTTCGGAACATAAATATGCCATCTACAACAATTATCTTGCACAATATGTAAGATATAGAGTTATTTCATTTTGCGAATCGTCAATAAAGATCTGTATGAAATATCTACCTCAGTTGTACATCGGATTCTCACGAGTTGTATTATAGATCAACCATTTTAAGTGAGTGATCTAAGGTAAATTTTGTCTATGCTTGTATAGACAAAATATACCTTTGATCACTCACTCATAAATGTGGATCTGTAAAGAAAATTTTTGCATTTTTGCATGGTCCATTTTACTTTGTAAGATATTATATAGTACAAATATTATCCGGATTCTCACGAGGTGTATTATAGATCCACCATTTTAAGTGAGTTATCTAAGGTAGATTTTGTCTATACTAGTATAGACAAAATATACATTTGATCACTGACTCAAAAAGATGGATCTTTAAAGAAAATACTAGCAAATTTTTCATAGTCGATCTTATTATGTAAGTTATCAAATAATACTAATAGCGTGATTTATAACGAATTTTAGCGAGATGTGTAAGATAGCATAATTTTAAACGAGATGGGGAGCGATTAATTTTTCTATGAAAGTTGTATATCTCAAGTATTGATCAAAATGACTTAAGGTCAACTCAAAACGTTTTTTGTTTACTTAAAAGAAGTGCATTCTTTTTTAAGAAAAGTACAAACACTAGGAAAGAGCAGTATGATCAAAATAAATTCGGGTATAAGGGATGGGATTTATGTCTGGTAATATAATTTGTTAAACGTTCTTGTCAATCAAGCTCCGTGTTTCAGGAAATAGCAAAAAATGGAATCTTGTGAAACGAGAATTAGTGAATAAAGATCGACACCAGAGCTTGTATTGAAACGCTCTTTGGATATGAAAGGTACCATTTTTTGTTCCTGAATCATGGCATAATTTAAATACGGCCTTACTGTTATTAATCTGTTTACGTTGCTTCGATAAAACATTTAGCATATGCGTGTTGTTTCACATTATTTCAAATTTGCACAAAGCAAATACTCTGGCAAGCCTATGTATCCGCACATTATGACCAGAGTCTGCACTTTGCTCTCTTTGGATAAATACGATCTTTTTCTCTCTTGGGTCGGTCAGCGTATATTCTTATTTCATTGTATTGTTGTCTAAACTTCTGTATGCCAGTGTTTCTCGCTCATGCGAAATTCTTTAAAATATCAACAAGCTCATCTGATACTTTGCTTAAAGTGGTGTTATCGGGAAAATAACTCTTACGAAAAAAACGTTTTAATTAATAACTACTATTTTCAATACTAAAATCATTTTTCTATAAGTATCGTAAAACGAAATCATTGCCTTACTCAAGTTGCAGATTTCTCAGATACAAGACCCGATTAATACTATATGAGCCTTTGCATGAATTGTCCAACAAATTTATTATATGCGCAAAGCAAAGACTCTGACCAGCCTGTGCATCCGCACAGTCTGACCAGAGTCTTAACGATGAGCCTAGTACGCAGATAAGGTCTCAAAGTATCTGTAGACAATCATGTAACTTTATATTTTCAGTTTTTGGCTGCATGGGCCTATCATTATTTACTCGTCACAAACATTTGATATTGTTGGAAATGTCACGCACTGGCTCATTTCCTGTCAATATTCGATAAAGAACCGCTTGTCTGTAAGAAAACTTCTCATGACAAATCAAATTCACGATGAAATAATGTGTTAGATTAATTGCAGAATATGACCGAGACAGAGGTTAGAGTAATAAAAATCTTGGTGTCAAAGTGTTACATTCCAGACAAATTTATTGACTTTGGCGTTTATACTGCCGATAAGATTGGTTTGTGGTGCAAAGAACGTAAATAAAAACCACCATGGCGTCCGAAACTAATCTTGTCTTTCGGCCTCCAATAAGCCAGGCGTATTTCCCTGATTGAAGGATAGTTTATTGAAATGTGGCTTGCGTGCTTCGTCTAAAGAGGAAAGTCACATGCATGTCCCATGGTGTGGTTACAGTTAAAAACATCGTGAAATAGACAATCACTGCGATCAAAAACATTTAATATCACTTATTCAACGCGCCATTCACTCATTCCAAACAATCACTCACATCGATAAAAAAACGCTCCAAAATTATTAGAAAACATTTTTTTAATCATTCAAATCGATCAATATTAAATTCAAATCGATTACATTGGAGTTAAGGTTAGGTTTATAGTCTTGTTCTGCGATATATACGTTTCACATGACTTTACACTTTAACCCCCAATCACGGAATTGCAGGTCTGTTTACAAATAGCGCCTTCGGCTGCCACAGCACTTTGATTTACAACTCTCACAGGTACCCATTTATACACCTGGGTGGAGAGGAACAACGTAAATTCTTTGCTCAGAAAAATTCCCCTGGTTCGATCGTGTGACTTACTTTCATCTCGGTCCTAACTCATTCAAGATCTTATATGCACAAAGAGATAGCAATAGTAATGGACTTTAACCACTGCTGCAGTTAACAACGACAGGTGGAATGAGTTAGGAAAGATTTTGGAATGCATTTGAATGAGATATAAACGTGTATTGAAGACGGAATTCGACGTCGTAGATTTCATCTAAGGTACATATACAGTTAACAACATCGTGAAATTGACAAGATGAATGATTTTGGAATGATATTGGAATGAAATTGAATGAGTGTGTGGAGCAAGTTTTGAGTGAAAGTAAGGGGAGGTGATCCAGTTTCGCTAATAGTGTTCAAGATAAACAAAATTAGCTATACGTATTACCTCCCTTGAATAAAATAAACGTACTTTAAATTCCACATCAACTAATAAAATCGTAGATTAATTTGATCGATTAAATTGAAATGTTGGTCTATTTGAACGATTTAGATTTTTTTTTTTTGATAAATTCGGAGTGTTTTTGATCGATAAGAGTGGGTGTTTGGAATGAATGAATGGAGCGTTTAGTTAGTGCTTTCGAATGGTTTTTATCGGAATGAGTGTCAATTTTACGATGTTTTTAACATTAGCTATTGACACATAGTGCCTTTTTTGCTCACATATATTGAAGATTAACATTGTATATTCATTATGATAAAATTTGAAGGTACCTTTCAAACTAGTTTTCATGCTAGAGCTTTAAATGGTCTTTGTCATTTTTGAAAAAAAAACGTTTAAGTTTTCTTTATTTTAAAACTGAACATTCATTTTATTGAAATTTGAGGGTACGTTTTATACTTGTTGATATGCTAGAATTATCTGCTCTTGGACAGTCTTGGTCATTTTTCAGTAGAATGTCTATATTAGCTTTAGGTCGTGTGTCTTCTCAATGTCATCTGATAGTTATAAAACATTTTGATATGGTCCCTATTCTGACCATGGTTCGAAACATTTGAGCAAAAATGTAGCTACTAGATTGTCCACAAAGTTTTCTGACTTTTAATCCCACTTGACACATTTTCTGATTTGACCAGGATTTCATAGAAAAAATCATTCTGGCAAAGTTCCAGGGCTCTAGAGCCAAACATGTGCCCCCTTGGTCTTGCTTGTATGACCAGCATTTGACGATATTAGGAAAACGTATTTGATAGTAAATTATTACTACACTCTCCCAAGCATGATGCAATTTATTGCTCTTATGAAAAGAAAACCATTCTTTTGAATTATGCGAAATATTCTGATGAAGGTTTAAAAGATTTTGAAACCTTAATGATATAAAAATGTTGCTTGGCATCTTCCATTTTGTAAGTAGGCCTACAATGTTGATTGTGTGTCTAGATGTGTGTCCATGTTCTTTTATGTCTTAATTTTTTGTAAATTATTTGACGAGAAACTGTAATGTTTAAGTCAATGAACTATCTTGAATCATGAAAAAATCTTAGTAATGTTCATGACGGACGATGGACGACGTAGGCCCTTCGTGTTCAGACGAGCTTAAAAGAGAACAATTACAGACCAAACATTTTATTTGATCTTAACCGAAACCGCGTTGTAAATAAAAAGAGACAAAATATTCACGACTCCTACATTCATTGTGAAGTTGACATTCACCTCAATCAAAACCATTCTAAATCCCTCATTCAGCGCTCCACTCATTCATACCAAACACTCACTCAAACATTTCAAAAACGCCCAAACCAAATGAAAAATAAAGAACCAACAACGACATTCAAAATGAATTGGGATAGTGAAAAATCACGATTTCAATGTCATAATTCAAATTATAAGCGTCTTATAGGCTCTTGAAACAATAGGAAGTCATCTATAGAATTTGTTTGCATATTTTATTTAAAGGGAGGTAATAAATATCGCTAATTTTGTTCATCTTGAACAAAATTTGCGATATTGGATTACCACCCATTAAATTCACTCAAAACCCGCTCCACAAACTCATTCAATTTCCGTCCTAAATCATTCCAAAATAATTCAGCTTTTCAGTTTCACGATGTTGTTAACTGTAACATAAAGAGTAAATATCCAAATTAGGAATTTAACAGAGGCTTAATACTATTTTAAATGACGTCGTGAATTTGATTAGGAAGATTCCTCAAAAACTAATGAAATGAAAATGGTTCATCAATGTAACTCATGAATTCCGAGAGAATTTCGAAACTGGTAAAAAGAAATTAGATGTAAATTATTCATTTCTTTAATAATTCTAAGAGACGTCGCAGCGAACTGAGGCTACAAAGCGTAACGTTATTTGACGTTATTTTTGCAGCGTAAAATTGGAGAAAAAACAAACGCGTTTCTTTTAAAATAACCATATGCCATATTCTGGATTATATTAAAAGGGGTGACAGAAAATGTGAATTTCTTTCATGTTCAGGTTTGTATCAATTATTTTCAGGATGTAGAATATCTATATTTACGTGACAAAATCAATTTCATATGAACAAAAGCATTAAATTTCCGAATAACTAAAAAAGGTACATAAAAAATACAAAATTCTTTAATATTGTTGGTCTTGCTATTCTATACACTAACCAAAACCGAGGAAAATTTCTTATTCACATTAAACCGGTCAGTATATCATTTTTCTACCAGTAATTTCGAAATAGTCTATTCAACACGAAACCCGCAACGTAAAACGGCTTATATCAGAATTAGATAATCTTAATCGTGTTATCTTACGATCAGATCGGTCAGACAAATCAAGTGTTGAGAACATGGTCTCTCAATTTTCTGAGATTCTTTGCAACGCTGCAAAACCTCTCTTCGAACATAAAGTATCCTCTCACGGTCAAATAAAGGTTCATACCGGTTTAAAAATAAACAATGGTTTGACAACGAATGTTTTACTGCCCGAAACAATTATCTCGAAGCTTTAAAATCTTTTAATTCCGAGAAATCAACCGCAAACAGGGAAAACCTTTGTTATGAAAAAATGATTTATAAAAAGTTAATTCGCTCTAAGAAGTACCGATTTAAAATCGAACAGTCAAAACGATTTGAAAATTTGCGTAAAAAAAGCCCAAAGGACTTTTGGAAATTTTTCCAAAAACAAAAGGAGCACACCGATAGCGACATCAAATTAGATGACTTCAAATCCCACTTTTCGCAGCTATACAACGATATTACGACAAATATTTTACCAGAGGTTGAAGTTTTCTCCAAAAATCATGATTTCAAAGCAGACGATTGCTTATATAATGAATTAAACATGCCCATTTCATACAGCGAGGTCGATTCGGTTATAAATAGTTTAAAACGAGGTAAAACACCGAGCCCGTCCGACGATTTGCTAAATGAATATTTTATTGAATCAAAAGATATAGTATGTGGTCATTTAACAGACATGTTCAATATCATATTAGACTCAGGCAATTTCCCAGAAATATGGTCTAAAGGTTGTATTATCCCCCTTTACAAGAAAGGAGAAAAAGATGACCCTAACAATTACCGCGGGATAACTCTAACAAGCAATTTAGGGAAAATATTTACTAGTATATTAAATTCTAGAGTCGAAGCATGGTTTGAAAAGAATAATCTTCTTTCTGATTCTCAATTTGGTTTCAGGAAAAAATGTGGCACTACCGATGCAGTATTTATTTTATCAAATCTTATCGAACATGTTTTGAATTATAATATGCGCTTACCTTGCGCTTTTATAGATTTGAAAAAAGCGTTCGACTCTGTGAATAGAGAAGCCTTATGGTACAAACTATTTAACATGGGTTTAAAGGGCAAAATTCTAAATGTTTTTCGTTCAATGTATGAATCGGTGAAATCATGTGTCAAACATTGTAATTCTTTCTCGGATTTTTTCGATATATCGGTAGGCTTGATCCAAGGACAAACAACGTCCCCGGCATTATTTGCATTATTTTTAGAAGATCTAGAGCTGTTTCTGCAAGAAGAAAACGTAAACGGTTTAACTGTATACGAAATATGCTTTATCGTCTTATTATTTGCTGATGACATGGTATTAATCGGAAATTCTGTTGAAGATCTACAACACAGTCTTAATCGTTTAAATATGTACTGTTCAGAATGGGGCTTAGAAGTTAACATTGAAAAAACAAAAATAGTTGTCTTTAGGAAAAGAGGTAAAATAACGCCGGACGAAAAATGGTTTTACAAAAATGACGCAATAGACGTGGTCGACAATTTCAATTATCTAGGTGTTATTTTCAATTATACAGGGAGTTTCATCCTACAAAATCAGTACGCTGCTGGAAAAGCATTAAAAGCCATGCACGTTTTGAAAAACAATATTTCAAAATATAATGTGAACCCAAAAACAGCACTAGATTTGTTTGATGCCTTTGTTACGCCAATAATAAATTACGGGAGCCAAATTTGGGGATTTACTAAATCTAAAGATCTCGAACGTATCCACCTTAAATTTTGTAAAATGTTGCTCGGGGTTAAACAATCAACAAGTAACGCGGCAGTATACGGCGAGCTGGGTCGTTTCCCTCTATATATAAGTCGATACATTCTTATCTTAAAATATTTCTTCAAAATGTCAAAGTCAAATAACATTCTTACGAAAACCATTTTTTAAAATTATGTTAAATGACATGTCTAACAATAAATCAAACTGGCTGTCCAGAGTCAAATATCTACTAGCAGAAAATGGATTTCTATACGTCTGGGATCAACCGGAAGCCGTCAATGAAAAACATTTAATACCGTTGATCACACAAAGGTTAAGAGACTCATTTTTGCAAAAATGGAATTCCGATATATCCTCAAACATGACTCTATCTACTTTGTATAGTGAAATAAAAACTAATTTTGAGTTAGAGAAGTACTTAATCGATATAGCGCCAAATCACCTTCGCAAATGCTTAACAAAAATTCGAGTTTCTTCTCACGTTTTAAAGATAGAAACAGGGAGGCATGGACGCGTACGCGTACCTCGCAATGAACGTAAATGTGAACGTTGTAATTTGAACTGTATTGAGGACGAGTATCATTTTATAATCGAATGTCCCTTTTATCATGATCTAAGACAAAAATACATAAGAAAATACTACATTGTTAATCCAAGTATGTTCAAGTTCCTTGCCCTTTTGCAAAGTAATAACTATAAAATTGTTCTAAATTTATGCAAATTTATTTATTCTGCTTTCGCCTTGAGAAATAATACGTAGCCATGATAAAAATGTAGTTTAATTTACTCTTTTCAGGATATCTTTTTCTTAGCATGTTCACTCAATACCCGTTTTTACATAAACAATGTTAATCACTTAAACGTTGATGGAAAAAAACACCGAAATAAAAGGAGAAAATGCTTGCCATCATCGTTTCTCATAGTATATTATAACCAAGTTTATCAAAATTATATTTATCTAGTACAGTGTCGGCACGGTATTTTACATCTTCCGTGACATTAGATATATGCATTTTACTTATATGTATCCTAAATAGTTATTTACGTCACGCACATGTTGACCAATATTTGTTTTGTTTCTTTGTATGTATCACAATGTACGATTTGTTATGTACAAGTGAAATAAACTATCTATCTATCTATCTATCTATCATTAAAATGAGAAAGCGTGACATGTTTTCAGCTTTTTTCAGCACACTCGCATTTAGCGTTAAATGCACAAAATATAGATTGTTATATATTTTTTAAAATAATGGACTGACCATTTTTTCTAGTTAAATTTTTATTTCATTTAATCGACATTTAATAAGAGTTTAGTTACTCCTCGCGAAAATGGTGCGAAAAATATGACGTTATTTCAAAAAGCGTGACATTTTTTTCAGACTTTTTCACACGCGAGAATTTTTTATTTAATAAAGACACGCAAATAAACCAAATTCAAACTGAAGAAATAAAAATATGACCATTTTTCTTAAATGTTTTTAGATTTAACAATTTTCTTCATTTTGTGTGTTTATTTTTACTTTGAAATATCTAAGTGGACATTTTTTGCTTCATTTTTAGCAGCGTTACACTTTCCGCTGTTTTATTTACGTGAAGAGATTTTCGGAAAACTATATCTGAAACTTTCAAAATTCACAATGCATAAGGACTAGTATTCTAGGTATCTGCGTGTAAAATTTTACGACGATAAAGAGCGTATCCGCGATTTTATGGCATCTTGGACATGTTGTAAAAGAGAATCATGTTACGCGTTACATGCGCTTTTTGGCATTTTTTTTTAAAGTAAACTCGATATTATTAATTTTCCACAGCCGTGGGTATCAGAATTTAGTGTCTATAAGATGGGGCTTTTTCAAATCTTTAAAATGATGTACAATAATGTGCTGTTTTAGGCTGTACAGCGATTTTATTTCAAATTAAAACAAAAATATGACTACTTTTTATAAAAATAGCCCGACGTTACTGCGACGTCTCTAAGTATACATGTGTAACAGAGAAGAAAAACATGAAATTGAATAGGGGGGTGATTTTTGGAAAAAAAATGGAATGAAATGAGTGAGATGAGCGAGTTTTAAATGATTTTCAAGGGAGGGAAGTGAAACATAATCGATAATTAGCGATTATATTTACCTCCCTTTAAGAAACAGTTTCTTAAAGGGAGGTAAATATATTCGCTAATTATCGATCATGTTTCACTTCCCTCCCTTGAAAATCTGATTTTTGTCCTTACGAACAAAACAGACTCCTGAAAATGAAGGTCAGCTAATAAAATTATGAAATTAATTGACCGATTTGATTGAAATGTTGACTATTTTGAACGATTTCGAAGCGATTTTGAAAGACTGAAATGAGTTTTTAGAATGAATGATTGGAGCGCTGAGCAAGTGAAATCGAATGGTTTTGAATGGAGTGAATGTTAATGTCACGATTTTATTTCACTATACATTTGTTACAGTGAAGAACACAGTGAAATCGTCACCCAGCCTACTCGAAACCATTTTAAATTGTTTCCTAATCCGATCATTACAACCCTATATTCATAAGACAAAATCGAATAATCAAGCATTTGCCTGTGTTCAGTATTCCATTAATTCATCCAAAACACTCCTCAATATTCTTCTTAACGCTCCGAAATTTTCAACATAAACCAAAACCGAATTCAAATCTCACTAAAACATTCCACGATTTCATTGGCTGGCGCAAATTCTGAGTTTTCAAATCGGTCAATCAAGACATATTACATGTATTTACTTCTAAGTGTGAATGTAAACATGACTTTTCTGACATATTAAATCCGTTTAGCTTAAGGGGTACCCTACCTTTGATCAGACAGAGACACTGGCATAAAATTAATATGTGACCCGTCACGCGGAATTCTGCAAAATATATATTTGAAAAAGAGATTGGTTCTAGTACAGCCAAACCAGAGATCTCATTTCAAAAATTCGTTAAAAGGAAGGTATATTGAATATTCTAGATTAAATCAAAGCACTGAAAGCACTGGAGGTGGACGTTTCTGGTGGCACTGTGGTAAAAATAAAACGAGACGAAAAGAAATTATCCATGTAAACATGAAATAAATGTAAAATGTTTCGACCCAAAATCGGAAAGTTTCAATGTTAATGCAAACTTTGTTTACTTCCTTTTGTTAAGCCTATGTTTACGGTTCAAAATTCGAATGGAATATGACATTAACACCTTAGGTTTATTTTGTTTATGAAATATGTGCGATCCGTCACGCAAAAAAGGAGCACCCGAAAAAAAAGATTGAAAAAAAAGATCGGTTCCAGTACCGGTCAACCAGAGGTCGAAATTTCAAATATATATTTTACGAATACCCAGGTCGTTCCGTTTTGAATGGCGGGTCACATAATAATCGGGGGCATCCAACCCTCTTTAATCCGCAAGAGCTGTTTACTTCACATTTAATATAAGATTGACTCTAAATTTAAAAGTAACTAAAAGTGTGCAAATGATAATTCGTGATAGATTTGTAACTTTAGAGTAAATATCCACAAATAACACGAAACAACTATATTGATAAGGAACAAATGAAATCTCGCAAATACAGCAACGGCTTCATGGTTAATGATATTATTGAAATTCTATGTCTCAAAACATAGGCCTAAAATTCTTTATCTAAATGTATTGTATTCGATAAAATATGAATTGCAAGACACTGTTTTGCTTGTGTTGATTCTTCTCATATTTTTTCACGAAGCTAGGTAAAAAACATCATAAATCATTAATTGGAAAACGAATATTTCTGGTATGCCGGTTAGCACTTGGGAGAGAAAAGAAAATGAATGAAAGACTTAGAGCTTGTCAAAAAAAATATAGGATAAATAGGCATAGCGCCCTTGTTCTAAATATTTCAAAATTTGGTTGAACGGTTGATTAGAAATACGCTATCCGCGGGACCGCTATAGGCAAGTCTAATGATATGGAAAAAACATCATTTTTTTAGATGTAGACAATGTACGCATGTCCAAAAATGGCTCTTTATTGTTTGAAGTTGTCCGGAGAATCAATGTCGTAACTCCGTGTATCACGTTCGGTATCTGACGTCATTTGGTCTCCGGGCCCGGTAGAGCACAAAACCTCCCGAGAAAGGCAATGAGTATTTCCCCTTGGGATTTACCATCTCGGAAGGTATTGCTCTTTAATATCCACGGCAGGAGACTTCTTTGCGAATGCGATCGTTTTCCGTTACACATGCAATAAAAGAAAGAAGAAAACAAACCGAAGTGTAAAAATCAAAAAGATGCGAAACGTATACCGCGCGTCGTGCGAATTAATATCCCTCATAGCCCCCAGCAACGGCATTTAAATCGGCGGAAGTATGCCTTAACTCAGTAGAATTTGAATTACCTTGATATACGAATAGGCGATTGTCTGTATTAAACGACGTAAAGATATATTATAAGTTAGCAAAAAAGACATATTGCCTACCCGAAATAAAAGCGGAGAACCCCTCAACGTGGACTTGAAGACTTCAATTTTAGCTTCGCTTAAGTTATTTTCAAGAGAACATCGCGGACTGAGTTAATAATCGATTTTAGATGTTTGTGTTAAAAATGTCCTTAGTCCCTTTATAGCTTTATCTGAGTTACGACATTGTAGCCACAACCCGATCACCGGAGAGAATTCGCCTAAAAATTATTGCACTTGTGCATCCGTTGAGCGTTTCTCTCTCCCCCCCCCCCCAAAAAAAACTTTGAAAGAGCCAATGTCCCCCTTTCGCGTAAACACAGGTTAAATGGTAATTCGAGTTAGGCGGAGTAGGCTACCAGCTATATAGAATACATGTTCATTGTCGATAGCAGACGACGTAGTTTAATCAATTCTAGAAAGATATTAAAATGTCCAATTTGTTATTGGGAGACCCCTCAACTGAGAGCAAATGACTTATATCTTAGGCTCCTTTCGTAGTAAAAGTGTTAAAACAACGGAGAGTGTCAAAAGTTGACTTTTATGTGTTCGTGGTCAGAGTGCCCTAACTCGCTATAGTGATACAAGCGATTTACGACCTTCTTATCACAATCCCTAAAACAGTAAATTTCCTTGAAATTTTCGGGATTGTTCACCGAGGTGATCTAGACCCAAGAAAGTTTGCATTAGTGAGAGATCTTCCCAAAATACGAATATGTAAATGCGGGATACCAGTTCAGCCACCTAGTTTTTATCCCCCTTACACCACGGGGAAACCCAATAGGCGAATCACCGCCTTGTCTATAAAAAGCATTCTTGCGAGAAACAAAAATTCGCGTGGTCTAGGATAAGCAGATGATTTCGCATTTAAAAGATGTCTTTGATTAATATTCTAATTGTATAGAATTCTTGAACAGTGCCATTTTCAAAATGCACAGTTGTTGAGCGGAGGTAAGTCTTGTAAAAAAGAAAATTGAACCAAAGCCGATACTCCTTTTTTAAAACGCTATTTACAACTGAAAGGATTGTTCTCACATGGTACTAACACTGGGTGACGTAGAAACGTCCCCCAAAGAGCGAAAAGCTTTGACACTCGTCAGTCTGCGCAGTAGTCTGATTAGAGTCGACACTTGACGAACTACATAGATGGCCCCTTTTTGCGTGACGGATCACATATGCAGGTACCATGCACCCAGCCAGCACAAATAAGAAAATAAATAACTTAAAAAAAATTACAAAATACTGTGCAAGGGTACCATCAAAAAGATTTTTTACCTGAAGAATAAGCATTGAATTTTTCAAGAGCAATAACTTAATCATCGGAGTACGATGTGAGATTGTTTTTCTAAGACTCTTGCTGAGAATATGCCAAGAACATAATTATAGTTAATACTTTCTATGTACATTTATCTTACGTGTAAAATGAATAAAACGTATTCCTATGATTTTGTTTTGATAAAAGCTTTTGAATGATGTTCTGTGACTGAGTTTTTTCCAATTAAACGCCATATTAGCGCATTTGGCAACATCGTTGCACGGACATCGAACGGTTATTTATTAACCTATAGCATCATCCAACGATCCGCGAGGTCACCATATATACCGACAATCTACAGTAGTTATAGATGGCTGATCGTACGGTGCCCGTGTTGAGATCGCAGGATTGCCTTGCGATTGCCGAATGGGTACAGCAAGGGTTTTTATTACAGGTTTGTGAAATTTTGTGAGGTCAAAGCACGACTCTGTGAACACTAATGCCCTAGGAATTAAAGCCGTAGGATGTCAGGATAACCATTAAAAATGCTGCGATAAGGTACAGAGTCCGCGGCAATGTAAATCAGTTTAAACAGAAAGTAGGCTAATTTATAGTGACCATCTCTTGCTTTCTTTGAATAGTTTAAGAGGGACACTTGTACCAAAAACACAAATAGTAAGACAAGGTTCCTTGTAAAAAAAAAAAAGAAAAAAAAAGGCAAAAAAAGAAGAAAAAAAATGCAAAAAAGAAAAAAAAGACGAATAAAGTTTGCGAGCCATTTTATAACAAGAGGGCTATCTAATTTCAGATCGTAACATAAGCTTTTAACTCTTCAGAAAGACGTCGTAATTCTAATTAGGAAAATGTCTCAGACACTAATGAAATAAAAACTCTTCTAAAATGCTAAACCGAGGATAACAAGAGATTTTCTCGATTAAAATCACTGCGAAGATGACAGTGACATTATTCACTTATTCAACCACCGTATTTGCAAAACAGGTTTAGTAATCATTCAAAAGATAAATTTATTTAGGTGATATACAGAAAACTTTTTCCATGACAAGATAATTCTTTAGTCAATGGAAGTTTGGAGCTTAAACATTATCTCCTAGAATGAAAACGCAAAGTAAATTTAAGAAAAAGAAGATTAGATTTGTAGCCTCATGCCTCCCTGTGTTGAGAAATTGTCTGTTCTCTCTTATTTGTGCGAAGAACAATTAGAGTTACCTTTTCAGCATGCCTACTAAAAAGACGATTTTATTGACTAATTAAAGGATCCAAAAACTTAATCATTGTCTGACTAAAGTTGCAGATTTCTCACATACAAAACTCTATTGATACTATTTGGGTCTGTGCGTGAAATTTCCGACAATTTCAAATATGCTCTAAGCATAGACTCTGACCAGCCTGCGCATCCGCACAGACTGACAAGAGTTTTGACTTTGCGCTGAGTAGAAAGAAAAGGTCTCATAGTATCTGTAGACAATCATGTCACTTTATATATACAGTTTTTGGCTGTCTGGGACTCTCAATGTTTACTCGTCACGGACATTTGAAGATGTTGGAAATGTCACACTGGCTCATTTCACTTCAAGATTCGAAAAAGATCCGCTTGTCTTTAATAAACCATCTCATGACAGACCAGATTCACGATAAAATAATGTCTTAGATTGATTGCAGAATATGACAGAGACAGAGGTTAGAGTAATAAAAATTTTGGTGTCAAAGTGTTACATTCCAGACAAATTTATTGACTTTGGCGTTAATACTGCCGATAAGATTTGTTTGTGATGCAAAGAACGTAAATAAAAACCACCATGGCGTCCGAAATTAATCTAGTCTTTCGGCCTGCAAACAGCCAGACTTAATTTCTTGATTGCAAGATAGTTTATTGAAATGTGGCTTGCGTGCTTCGTCTGAATATGGGAACATTGCATCACATAACTAGACAATATGTCGCATGACCTATGGTGAGGTAAATACAATAAATCAATCTTTTGAGTAATTTAGATCAACTCATTTCCTTGCAAGAGCTTTCTTCAACAGATTTTAGAATATCTTGACCTTATCATTTTTTAATTTAACCCTTGCCTAGCTAAATGAAAATATTGACAAAAATGCCAACACTTCAATGTGGTGAAATCACTGTATTCACACGTATTTAGCTCCACTGGCCGAAGTCCAGCCAGCTGTTGTCATGACGGTGTGTCCGTCGTGCGTCCACCCGTCCGTGCGAAAACGTTGTCTGTAAAAGTCTTCTCCAAAACCATTCGGCTGATTTAAACGAAACCTGGTAATAATGGGTACCCGTGGGTGATCCTCTTCTTGTTAAAGAAATTTGGATTGACCCACATACATGGGCCTGGCAGGGTGGGGGTATTTTTGCACTTGAAAATCTTTAAAAGTATTTTTCCCCAGAACCGTTGGGCAGATTCCATTGAAAGTTAGCAAAGATGTTCCTCGTTTGACCCTAAACTTAAATTGTAAAAGAAATCTTTATTGGCCCCAGAAGTTGGTCGTGGTAGTGGGCGGGCTTATTTTTTGGATTATAGTTTGATTCTATGCCAGAAATATTCAACCGATTCCACACATTCTGGCATTTTGGACAAAGAATGGTTGGATATATGGCGTCAAACCTTTTCTACATCATACATTTAGCAGACAGATAGATATATTGTCTGCCTGCCTCCTCGCCAAGACGTGATGTTTAAGCCTATAAATCTGTTCGCATCATGAAGACCAGACTAATTTCCCCGATTAAGAACTTTGTAATAGAACCGTGTCTGCCTGACTGAAATGACGATTTATTTTGACCGCTTGTCTCCTCATCGATGGAAAAAGACGGTTATTTAGGAAGTGAAACCCTAATAGTTCCGCAACATTTCAAAACCCATGATCTTTCACAACGTTGACCGGAGTTCCCTTATGAAACCACTGGGAAACTTCGGTTTACACTGTAAAAGTGCATTACTTCCGAAACATTGCTGAACTTTCACGTGTCAACTACCTTACAACATAATGTGATTTATACATGTTTTGAAAAGGAATACAGTGAAGAACATCGTGAAAATGACAAACTGAATGATATTGGAATGATTTTGGAATGCAATTGAACGAGTATGTGGAGCGAGGTTAGAGTGAAGTTAAAGGGAGGTAATCCAAAATCGCTAATTTGTTCAAGATGAACAAAATTAGCGATATCTATTCCTCCCCTTTAATAAAATATAAGTGTGTGTCTTCGTGGACTAATCAGACACTTTAAAATCGTAGAACAATTTGATCGATTTGCATTAAAAGTTGGTCGATTTGAACGATTTCGAAATGTTTTCTAATAATATTGGAGCGTTTTCGATTGATTTAAGTGAATGTTTGGAATGAATGAATGGAGTACTAAGTGAATGATGTTGAATGGTTTTGATCGCAGTCAGAGTCAATTTCACGATGTTTGTAACTGTATCGATGCCGTAGTATCTACTAGTATCTACTCTAGCCAAGGGCGATATCCACTACATGTTCTATTCACATAGAAATCGCAGTAAGGCAACATCCTTGACTAGCTAAGATGATGATGTAGATTTCATTTCAGAAAGCAAAGGACATGTATGGCCATTTTTCCCGCAAATTGATTTTTCTGGTCAAATTTATTATAAGTTACATGTAACATTGTATATTCATTATGTCAAACTTTGAATATGTTTTTTTTATACTGACCCATAATTATATTAGAGCTATCTGCTCTTTATTTGTCTAAACCGTTTTTCCGATAAGTGTTTATATTCGCGTTAAGTCTTGTATAAGATTAATACAATCTTACAGATAAGAAAAACATTTTGATATAGTCCTTATTCTGACTAACTTTCAAGACAATCAAGTCAAAAATGCGGCCTCTACAGTGAATCAAAAGGTTTTCTAAATTGTGACCCCCTTCACCTCATGTTTGACTCCACTTGACCCATTTTCTAACTTGACCAGGGTTTCATAGAGACAAACACTCTGATCAAGTTTCATGATATTTGGGTAAAAAAGGCAAGTCCTCTTGAATGACCACAATTTAAAAGTTGACGACGAATGCCAGGCAGCATCCGAACACAATAGTACACTTTTAGCACTTCGAGCTCAAGTGAGCTAAAAAGATAACAATTTCTGACTTATCGTCCTATTTGGCTTGAAAAGAAAACCTGTTTAAATCAAAAAGACAAAATATTCACGAGTCCTATATAAAGAGTTTCTATCCAATTAAAAAGTGTTTTACAGAGGCTGTTTACTATTTAAAGTGGTGTCGTTAATCTGGTTAGGAAGACGTCTCAAATACTAATGAATTGAAAATGGGTCCTCAATGTTATTCATGAGTTCTGAGAAAATTTCGAAACGTGATTAAAGAAAATGAGATATAAATTATTCAATTCTATAATATAAGTAAAATTTGCTATTTTGACTCGTTGATTGCATACAAATGCACTGTAATCACAAGTCACATTTCCATATTCGAGCTATAACCTTTAGTATACATGTGTAACAGTCAAGTAAAGTTCCACAATTTCGAGTGAGTGATCAAAGGTCAATTTTGTCTATACAGGTATAGACGAAATTGACCTTTGATCACTCACTTAAACTTGTGGATCTATAAATCGTAAAATGTGGTCACTAAGCCCACTCATTTGAAATACCTCGATTGTTAACTAAGCCAATCACATTAAACCTAAGCAAAATCGGTTAATGGAACAGTTGCCTGTGTCAAGCATCTAATCCATTCATCCGCAGTGCTCACTCATATTGTTCAAACGCCCCAATCCGCTCACAATGACCCCAGACCAAGTTGAAATATCTCTAAACATTCATAAGGGCCTTCTGGTTGCTACATTTTTTTCAAACTTACTTCATGACTTTTTATTGTATACTTTGGTATTATCTACTTTTGCTGGAAAAATCTTCAATATACGTCCCTTTTTAGCATCATGCAGTATAAAAAGTTGGTGGAGTACTTCACTATGAAACAGAGTTTTGATTTGAGATGCTCGTTTTTTTTGTTCTCATTGTAGGAAAGAAAGATGCTTTTGCATGTTTATTGGGTATCCACTCCTGTTTTTAAAGAGCAGTTAAACGTTTGTATGTACATCAATTGTTGGAATTATCTCCCATTTTTTAATTGCCTTGATTTCCTTCTATTCATTTAGTACCATCTTTGTTGGAATTTATAACGGCTTTACAATTTCCTTCAAATGTTGCTTTCTAAATATTCATCATAAAGAGGGTATAATGGCCTTCTCAAAACATTTTCATGTTGTAAAAGAATAGTGTAAGAGTTACCTTGAACTTGAAAAATTCAGTAAAGTTTGAGAAAAAAAATTTTTTTCAACACTTAATTTTAAATTGAGGTGAAATTTCTCACAGAGCTCCTGTTTTAGCCCTAAGTGCTATGATTCAGTTTTCTTCTACAGAGTCCAAGGTCACAATAGAATGTCAAAGATCACATTTTGTCCTTCTCTATACGTCTTGAATACGTGGACAGTTTTCTATAATATTTTACACATGTGTACAACTTAATATGACAAAACACATTTCTATTGAATCTGGTCCCTTCACAAAAAGTCAAGGTCACATGTTGATATCAAAGGTCAAATTTTGCCTTTATTGTATCTTTTAACACGTCAAACATGTGTCAATCTTTATGTGGCAAAAGAGGTTACTATTAAATATGATCCCTAAACCACAGTTCAAAGTGGATGTCTAAGGTCAAATGTTGACCTATCCTATTCCCTAAAAAACTATGGCCAGATTTACATAATGTAGATGAAACAACAATTTTCTAGTGAGAGATAGCCTTTTAATCTTAAGATAATGTTTTGGGAAACATCAATAATTGACATTTGATCTTGACCTTTGCTATTTGACCAAATTTTAATAAGTAAAGGTATTGCTACCATCTGAAAGTTAAGGTGTATCATATTTTATGCCAATCCAAGAGAACTGTGTTTTATTTTATGCCGATCCAAGAGAAATAGGAAAGATCATTATTTGACCTTGGACCTCCACCTGTGATATTGACCATTAGTATAGGGATCATATTCCATGAACATATTTACAAGAAACTGTTTTGCCAGTAGACGTAGATAATACCATGGTAAACATATTGCCAGTTTTGAAAAATCGGTTGTAGCCACCAGAAAGTCTTTTTGGACACCCGTCCTTTCGAATTTTCAGATTGGCCTATTAAGGCACATGAATGTAGTTACAGTATAGAACATAACGTTTATTGTATAAAAGAGAAGCAATACAAAACCGCTTATTTTGTACTTTGAAAGTAGCGATATACATTAATACCTCCCTTTAAAATCATTTATTAATCGCCTATGTTACTCATATAATTTAATTCCGAAACCGTTTAAAATATATGTATCATGTCAATAATTATTATTACTTTTTATTTACTTTTAAGCTTTAATTTAATCAGGATTCTCGACACACAAAACCTTTTTTTTTTAAAAAAATCATTTAGGATTAAAACCTAAACAACAACAACAACAACAACAACAACAACAACAAAAAAAAAAACTGAACCAGGTTTATAGGAAGGCAAAGCAGACGAAAGTAAAATTAGATTATTATTGTAGAATGTGAAATTTACTATTATTGAAAAGTCCCGGCAGAATTTAAATTTCATTCAATATTCATTCAATTTGATAGTATGACAGCTATTTAAGTCTTTATAGTCGTCAAATTTTACGAAACGTTGGCGCGAGAGAAGTTTTTATTGACTTTTCCCTGAATTACCCTATTCGCTTTGTCAATAAAGGTCTAATGACCCTATATTTAAAGGATCAGAAGATCTGTTGTTATATTCTGGTTTATTATGTAATATACCGAAATCATTTTTTTAATCAACTCAAGAAATATCTCTCGATTCTTGGAATATTACATAGTACTTGCTATCCAATGAAAGAACTAAAATGATGTCTCCCGGAATCGAACGCAGGACCTCTTGGTGAAGAGACAGATGCCCGACCTCTAGACCACGGAAATCATATATGATCAATCAATTTATTGAATTAAAAGGTCAAAATTCAAGCCTTTAGATCGTAATAATTTTAATTAAGTTACGTTCGTCAAGATTCATGCACTCTGATTGGCTGAAAAGTCACTTTTATTCTTCAATGAAATGCACATATTTTATTCGCTTCCGCGAAAAGTAGTCCTACATAAAATCTCTTTCATTAACGCCAAATCCAATCAAATCTGTTACGCTGTATTCGCTTATAAGATTTGAAGAGATTATCTTTTTAAATTTAACGAAGGCGCGATACAAAAAACCCTTAAAAACTGTATGAACACGCGAAGCATATTCATAAACAAATTTGATTAGGTTATAAGTTTTATGTAATATTATATGAATAAATATTCGCTTCATATCTCATATCTAAATATTATTGATTTCCATCAATTTTCTCGCATTCTGATTGACTAAAAAAATTGAGTTTAATCCTCAATATAAACAATTTTGAGTACGAAGCTTTTTTAGGCTTGCACACAAAATAGTACCAAAAGCAATCTGTCTTATTATGGAGACATTTTTCCTTGTTGCTTTGTGATATTAAATTATATGGAGAAATTATTTATTAATTACAAAATTCTATGAAACATAAAATCTATTCACACTCCTGTATGAATTCGCGCAGTGATTAGGTTTTTAGTTTCATACATCCATGAAATCTTCATGTCTAAAATATTTCGGTGTCACCAATCCTCTTTTTGACGCCAACGTTTTCGCACTGCCAAGTGTCATTAGTTGCCGTTTTTAGCGCCTATAGATACAGCACAAAGACATTTACGACATCAAAGCACTTCAACGACGTTATAATGATGATGTTATAATTATCTCCCAGCAATCTAAATTGTGTCATACCTGAAGGTATTCCTACTGCGAAGCGATGGAAATAAGAATGTGAAAATATTACTAAAAGGGAATACAGCATGTAATTGTTTTATCATATCTTGCTCTATTAAATGACTTGCGCCGTCCCGTTTAAAAAATATTGAAAAGGTCCGTTTTCTTGAGTGGTCAGGAAATCGGGCATAAGAAAGGAAGGGGTCTATCTTCAAATGTTGATTGTGCAACTAATGCAGTAATGGAGCATATTCATTTGAATCCGAAATTTTGTCGGTCATTAATATTCACCAAGTTAGACCTATATTTAGATCATCGCGTCATAATAATTTGCATTACCGAATATTAAAATGACGAACTCAAGCAAATCTTTGAGAATAAAAGTCTAGTTATTTTGTACATAGTCGTAATAGATCATCGGGTTGCGTTTCGGAAATGTTCACGATCACAGATGGGGCTTCAAAGTTAATCAATACTTTTTTTATATTTATCGTATATTTATCGAATATATAAAATGAATTAAGTAGTTTTACGTGATAGTTTCTTGTTTCGTTTGACAGAAGATTAGTACGTACATGTAATGCGAAGTGAGAAAACACTCGACCTTGAAACATCGCTTTGAAGTTTTACTTGTACGGTGTTAATATCTTTATTTAGTCCTTTGTCTAGATATTTTGATAAAACAAAATATTGACTGTCATTATAAAAAAAATGTGTAGTTACTTAACATTTGCTTTTTTCCGATATTTAAATATATATAATAATGACAATCTGGTATTTTCTTGTAAAACACATTTATTACATACACGTATCTACGATTTTCTCAGATAAAGTTAAAAACATCGTGACATTGACATTCATTCCGATAAAAAATATTCTTAATCATTCACTCAGCCCTCCATTCATTCATTCCAAACACTCACTCAAATCGATCATAAACGCTCCAAAATAATTAGATAACATTTAAATAATCGTTCAAGACTTTCAACAATAAATTCAAATGGATCTGATTATTCTACGGTTTTATTATCTGGCGTGGACTTTCAAGTGCCTGATTGGTTCCCGAAGACGCCCAAACAAAAAATACGTATATCTTATCAAAGGGAGGTAATTAATATCGCTTATTTTGTTCATCTTGAACAAAATTAGCAATATTGGATTACCCCCCATAAAATTCACTCAAAACTCGCTCCACAAACTTATTCAATTTCATTCCGAAGTCATTCCAAAAGTATTCACCTTGTCAATTTCACGATATAGTTAACTGTAGAACAAAGTTTACCATCGATCAATGAGTGATATCACAAAATTAAGGTCTAGAATAAACATTCAATAAAAACACTCAGTATTTTGATATTTCGGCAAAATGCCCTTTTAAAGAAAAAAAAGTAAATCTTAGTACTACTACTAAATAGTATGACCCAAGACTCTAGTCTCTAATGGACCACGATTCTACTACGATACATATTTCTGTGAAAGCGTGAATTCTCGTAGGCGAACATAAAAAGACATAACCATAATGTATTTGAATTGATTTAAAATGACATCAAATTTGTGCTGATAACAAAGGGGAGAGAAAAAAAAAAATAAACACACACAAAAAAAACTGTAAAAATTGAAAGAGACAACTAGAATTTGCGGGCCATTTTTATATTTAGGGAGATATCTAATTTCGAATTGTTACAAAAGCTTTTAAGTCTTCACAAAGACACCGTAATTCTAATTAGGAAAATGTCTCAGACACTAATGAAATAAAAACTCTTTTAAAATGCTAAACCGAGAAAAAACAAGAGATTTTCTCGTAAAAAAATCACTGAAAATGACAGAGACATTATTCACTTATTTAAACCACTGTATTTACGAAAGATAAATGTACGAGGGGTGAACCAAAAACTTGAAAATCGGGCCTTTAAACTTATCAGTTCTATCTTGTACAATTTGTTGCGTATGAAATTCTGTAACTACGATAAGAATAAATGTTAACATATTTCGATGGCTCAGCGTGAAACAATTGTAACTGCCTATATATTTATAGATGAACCAAAAACTCGAAAATCGGGCCGTTAAACTATCCAGTTCTATCTTGTACAATTTGTTGCGTATGCAGTTCAGTGGCTACGATAATCATAAATGTTACCATATTTCGATGGCTCAGCGTAAAACATTTGTAACTGCCTATATATTTATAGGCAGTTACAACTGTTTCGAGCTGAGCCAGCAATTTGCAAAATTATATTTAGCGGCGCTCAGTTACGTTACGATAGTTACATGTTTATGCTTAGGAGGGAGTGTAAGAAGTAACGGAAATCTGTTACACGACTTAACTTTCTGCAAATGAGCCTGTTCGTGACATTTCCAACAATTTGAAATATTCGTGAGGTGCAAACATTAAGTAGCGCAGACAGCCACACATGGTAAATATAAAGTTACCTAGTGGTCAACAGGTTCTTTGAGACCGTATCTATCAACTAAAAGCAGGGTAAAGACTCTGGTGAGACTGTGCGGATGCACAGGCTGGTCAGAGTATATGCTTTGCGA
Organism: Fragum whitleyi; assembly: GCA_948146395.1. NCBI lineage: Eukaryota > Metazoa > Mollusca > Bivalvia > Cardiida > Cardiidae > Fragum > Fragum whitleyi. The sequence goes on from OX411556.1 coordinate 23,885,301, forward strand.
ATATTTGAAATTGTTGGAAATCTCACACACATGCTCAAATATTTTTAAACTTTAGTTGAAGTTTCTTGGCAGAAATAATAATAATAATAATAATTATGATAATTATGATAATAATAAAAAGAAAAAAAAACATGCATAAGAGGAATCACTTGTCATATTTTGAAACACTATTTGAAAATTTTTAAGGACACATGGTAAATTGAATAAGACCGGGATTCGAGAGAACAGAGATCTGTCTAGACTGGCATTCATTCCCACTGTTTAGATTTATAAGTAAACAAGGTGCATAACCACTTTAAACCACAAACCAACCACACACATATATTGAGTTGATATTCTTTTATCTGAAACTCTTAAATCAGGCTTATAGACATGAAACATTATTTCTATTTTTCTTTTTACATATATACCTCTATTTAAGAGACTGTCACCAGTTCAGTCCTGTCGTCAACACCAAAATATGAATTCCGTTTATTTTTCAAATGATAATTCTGTCATAATCATCACTTATTTGACTTATTTACAGACTCGGAACATTTCAGATGAGACAAAGTTAATGAGACCGTGAAATTGGCAAGATGGATTAGAGAGTGAGAGAGAGAGAGAGAGAGAGAGAGAGAGAGAGAGAGAGAGAAAGAGAGAGAGAGAGAGAGAGAGAGAGAGAGAGAGAGAGAGAGAGAGAGAGGGAGAGAGAGAGAGGGGGGGGGGGAGAGAGAGAGAAAGGGGAGAGACTCATTCTATTGCTGCATAATTCTACGGGGTTGGCTGTTTAGTGTTTTATCATAACCCGTCCCGAACACGTTGAGACTAGAACCAATATCTCCAAATCATGAGTCGAGTGCCTTCACCACTTGACCACTGGTTGCCTTTCATTTATCACAGTATGGAAATAGCAAGTAGTTCTCAGTATTGGAAGGATTAAGTTTCCGATAGAATTTGGCTGGTAGATAATCACAGATATAATGTAAAGGAAATAAAAAAGAAATAAAGCCTTAGAAATTGTTGTAGAAATTATTTCCCAAAGCACGCTGCAATCCTTTCTCTTGCAAACAGAACAGAACTATCCTTTCATTCACCCAGGTATTATATAGAGTACAACATGGGGGGTAATTAATGATACAATTTTGAATGAAAAATAAAAGTTTCCGGTAAGAGTTAATGATAGGGAAAGAAGGATAAAGGTGATCTAAAGTGATATTAAACAAGAAAGTGACTAAAGACATTGCACGTGAGGGAGTTGAAGAGAAATTAAAAGATATATTACAAGGTCTTTATTTTGTCGCCGTCAGAACTGTTCTTCTGGTGGCAATAATTATAATTAATTTACAAGAGGAAATTAAGTTTACAAATGTGACCCGTAATGCGAAAAGGGACCATCCGGGAATTCTATAAGATGTTTTATTGAAAAAGAGATTTGATCCAGGATAGGTCAACCAAAAGTCGCATTTCAAAAATTCTTTCGCTGGAAGGAAGATTGATCATTCTAGATTCAGAAAATACGCACGGTGTCTGATTAGCGTCGACGCTTTACGAACTAAGCAGATGGCCCCTTTTTACATGACGAAACACATATTAACTTGACATACATTGATTGTTGAAGACGACATATTTTTGATGTTTTCAAGGCTTTCAAAATTTTCCGACTTTATCTATAAAGAAAAAGATCGTCCTCTTAAAAAGTGCAGTCTGTAGGTAGGGAAGAAATAGTCTTGGAACAGGGTGCAACAACAAAAGATGTGTTATAATATTATTTCAAATTATCCTTGTTGTATGCATGTTATACCTGGGTTAAATAAAAGATTTCTTCTGTTCTGTTCAGTTCTTAGCCAACATTTCCTACAGATGTTGAATTGTGATATTTAAGGATGTAAAGGATAACACATTTGTAATTCTCGTGAAATTACTTAAAGAGTTATTTCCTTTGATCTTATTGCCTGATTTCACTTGAGGTGGCCAATATGCATATGTACAATTATCAAATAACGAGTAAATTTATTTAAAACCAACCAAGATTCAAATCTAATGTTTATCAAATCATACTGATACTAAAAATATAACCAAAGGCGCCATTGTGATGAGAAAAGCACGACTATGGCTGAAATCAAAAGTTCGCAGCCCTATAACCGATGATATTTTAAGTAGAACCAGCTTTTTTAATGCCAAGATACAACATCAAGGTTATATTACTTTTCACATAAATGTTAGGGTAATACATTCATATTCCAAATCATTAATATTAAATACTCTGGCACGCTCGCGCTAGTAAAGTTTATTGTCAGTTTATAAAGTTCGGGAATCCATAACGCTGATAAAGTGTTGGTAAGTTGGCACTTTGGTATCACAGGAAAAACGTTTATCAATATGATCTTGCGCTGATATGTTTTTAAATACCTGCAAAACTCGCATTCTTCAATACATAGACAGGTGAAATTGATTATTTGAATGCATTTTAAAATTTCCTAATGCACTTCATATAAATGATCTGTCATGAGAACTTAATTGAGACAAGCCGCCGTACAATTAATAAAATCGTAAAAATGACATGGTGAATGATTATGGAATGATTTAGGAATGAAATTGAATGAGTGTGAGGAGCGAGTTTTGAATGAATTTAATGGGAGGTAATCCCGTATCGCAAATTTTGTTCAGTTGATCAAAATTAGCTATATTGATTACCTCCCTTTAATAAAAAATGAATACAAGTTCTATACATAGCTTCCTATTTCTTCAAGAATCCATATTGGCCAACAATTTGAAAAATGTAAGTAAAATCGCGATTTTTCTCTATCACTTTTTATTTTTATATATTTTTTTTTTGAATGACGTTGTTGATTTTATATTTTCAATGGGTTTGAGCGTTTTTGAATGTTTTGAGTGAATGTTTGGAATGAATGAATGGAGCGCTGAGTGAATGGTTAAGAATGATTTTGATCGGAATGAATGTCAATTTCACGATGTTTTAACTGTAATAAAGCAGGTGTAATGCGTCAGACTATCATCCTAGAGGTCTCCGGTCCGATCCACGACAGCGGCACTCACCATTTACGACTATTTTTTTTATTACCAATGTGTCCATAATATTAGACCTATATTGGATAGCAGCTCGAGGGTAGGAAAGGATGCAATGGCGGTACTATTGTGAGAAATACATGTACCATGATTCCATTGTTGGGTGTTTCAGTCGCTGTGATATATAACTGAAAAAATGTTCAAAGCAACGTTAAACCCCTAACAAGCAAACAAACAAATATTCGAGACAAGCTGATTTTTCGCTTTAACCGATTCTAGGATTGGGAATTTATTGTGTGATCCTTATCAAACTTAACAACTTTTATCTTATGACTATACAAGTATCAGTATGATAACATCCCTTATGATATTTTTCATGGTATCAAATGGATATTTCTAGAATTTAGAACAATGACATAATGCGGTAGTTTTAGAAACTTCCATTTCTGTTAGAAACATCGACGAACAAAGGAAAAAGATGTTATGGGATGGATTTACGTACCTAGTGTATTGTATGGAAAAAATATCTACCTCGATTGTGGGAATTGATCATTGTCGAGGATCTCGACAGTTATCAATTCCCCTAACGTCGTTAGATATTTTTTTCACATTTAACACCAAGTACGATATATATCTGTTCTAGACGAGGATAGGATTATCCTGTCTCAAGGAAATAGAGGATATTGAATGAGTGGTCATTGAATACTGAATTTATTAAACGAGTCATCTATAAACAGATGAAAACGAGGCTGTGCCGAGTTTTTATCTGTTTAAGATGACGAGTTTAATAAATTCTGTATTTTATGAGCACAAATTTCATATTCTGTATATAATATGACCCAAATTTTAGCGAAAAATCGACAAAATTCTTGAAATTCAACGTTTCAATTTTCCGCGAAACTTATACCGCCGTTTAAAACTAACGTCACAATATATAAATAATGACGTCATTTAATAGTTATTCCGCTAGTGTAATAACACCCGCGACGTCGTTCATATTATAAAGTCGAGTAACAGGTTATATTTCTCTCATAAACATCAATTCTGTGTCCTTCAATACATTACCGGAATCATAGAACCAAAACAACTACAAACTAACATTGTTATGAAGCCGTGAAATAGAATTCTTACAATTATAGAAGACAAGATGTCAATTTGGCTAGGAATATCCGAAGTGACAGATCGCTTTAGAAGCCCGTCTCCGTAATAGTTCACCTTTGTACGACATTTTAACGATAAATTTAGAGGGCATGGTAGAAAATGAAATAATTGATTATACCAATCAGTTTCTTCATTTATCGTGATGTTTTCTTAACAAAATTACATTATCATTTGATATTAACCCGATTAGATTGTAGCCTCCAACAACTTCTAAGTGGACCAGTCTAAATACTAGTCCTTTGGCCATTGAATGACAGAAACATATGTATACGAGTATTGCAGAAGCTCGGAAACCTTTCAATTCAGAAATGTTTGATAGATAGACATATTCATTTCTGTATAAAATAATACAACATAAAAGCATTATACATGATGTATTAAAAAACATGATATAATGATGGTTATGTGACTATATTCATATACAAAGGATAACACAAAAAATGTATTGACAATCTCTTATTTCCATTGTGGTCCTTTTCTACAAAAATATATTGCTACATAGGAAGACATGATTGAATACTTATATCGTCTATAAACTTTTAAATTATGAAACTATCACAGTATTATGCTTATAAATTAAAGTAAAATTAAAAATTGAGATAATTATCACAGGTTCTATAAATTACAACTTCTGTTATGATAGCAAATGATTTTGCAGTCTTGTTTTAAAACATATTAAGTTTTCAGCGTCCCTTATATGCTGAGGAAGGTCGTTCCAAAGAGAGACACCTCTATACGAAAATTATTTCTGACACAAACCCTTCATCCTCAAGATAGTATAACGCTAACTATCACTGAATGAAGGATCTGAGTCAGAACCATTTGAAAATGCTTTAACTCTAAAACGAGTTAAGCGGAAATGAAAAATATTTTCAACAAAAAGAAGTTGAAATTTATAAAATAAGGCTAAACTGACTTGTAAAACGTCTAAACGTGTACTACCATATAAAAGTGCTTAGAATCAGAGTTAAGTTCGGAAGAAGTCTAATAAGGCGGTCAGAGGTTTTTTAAAAGACTACTACTATTTTTATTTCATTGTTTTTTCCGCCACATTGGCGAGCATTACAATAATAACAAAACATCTGAGCAAATTGAAATACATGGAAAGCTGGCAATCAGAGACTGACAAACATTATAACAAATTCAAAATCATGTACATATAAATAAGAAAACACAACCCTCGTTACCATGACACTTTTACGAAGAAATCATGATTAAACCATGGAAATACTCGTTGATCTAATAGATAAATAGATTCTAAACATAATCAATTTAACTGAACAACCAATTTACAAGCTACAGTTAAGTTTAGCTCGAATAAGAAGACTAATAAATTTTCTTTGTATTTCTTTTTTAATGTAAGGTTTCGCTTCGCAAATACAAATCAATGGTGACAACCTACGTCATAGGCTGTGTCATCAGACACAAATTTTCGTCGGCATATTCTCATTTTGAATATCATTTTTTAGTTCCTAATTAAATCATTAACAACAATTACTTCGACACAATTTTCAAGCAGGTTACCCAAAGATGGGATGGGAATTATAACAGTTCAAATGGTCGTTATGGAAATTGTGTCGAAGTGTTCAGGGCTACAATTATAATACTGGGTCGCGGGAGAGAAATGACCCCGTTGAATATTTTTGATATTACACGGGTTTTGTAAAACTAGTGGAATAACTATGCAAATGAGCTTAGAGCGAATAGCAACACTAATTTGTAACGGCGAAAATGATGTCATAATGTATATAGTGTGACGTCAGTTTTAAACGGCGTTACAAGCTTCGCGGAAACATTGAGATGTTAGATTTAAAGAATTTTGACGATTTTTCTCAAAAATTCTTGCCATATTATGAAAAGAATATCAAATTTATGCTCATGAAAAAAACGAATTTTTTAAACACCTTATCTCAAACAGATAAAAACTCGGCATAGCCTCGTTTAATACTTCGTTTTTCTATGACCACTCATTCAGTATCCTCTATATTGCTGGTCATATTAGCTGGTCACATTCTTCATACCTGTACGTAAAATCAAAGTACTGAAAGTACTGAAAGCTAGCAAAGCTTAGATATTTTAGTAATCTTCCTTATAATACATTATTATGATACAAAAATCAGGGTTAAAATAAAGCGAGGAGTTAAAAAGCATACTTTCGAATGAGTTCTTATTTGAATATAGTTCATCCAAGTGACCGTACAATGTAGTGTGCATAGTGAAAATTCTGGTCAAGCTAAGTCATTACTTTGCACACATGTGACATTCTTGGAAATCCACATTCCAATACTCTGTACAACCGTGAGTGTGAAATATTTCTCATAAATCCCGATTTTTCTTTCCCCTTTTCTGTTCAAATATTCTCAATACTCTAATTGAGTCCCATTTCTAACATAAAAAGTATTCTGGTCATTGTTCATCACGGGTGAGCCAAATTTTCATGTCCCTACGTTTGTATTTTCAGATGAAATTTACTCCTTCAGAAGGTCTTGTCATTTTGACTAACAAAATGAACAAGTTTCGTCATAAATGCGCTGAATGTGTTGCCCTTAGAATGTAAACAAAGAAAGTGTCAACAGGTATCCTTTCCTCGTAATTTCATATGGAATATTTCAAATTTTAATTCATACGGTTCATTTTAACGACCTGACAAACATTAATATCCAATATTCATGAATTGTCGCCCCTATGATATAAACACTAAAGAGAGTTGATGACGAACGACGTACGAGGGATATCTAATCACACAGCTCAACATAAGCCCGATTTAATTTTAATCTGTAGGTACGAGCTTTGGTTGCAAAATCACCTTTTAATACTTTCATTGAATAAATAATGGGACCTAATATGACAAACTGTGGAGTTTCTATTTAGAATCGGTCCTTAGATGTAAATTGCGCGTCGGGCCTAGGAAATGCGGCTTACCCAAGTTTTAGTTACGATGTATTGGCATCCGGCGACACATGTATTATGGAAACTGGTGATTAATGCAGCTTTTTTGTTATCGCACTGTCGTTCCAAGGGTGACGAACGTACTAGGTAGTATGCAAATAAATGTTCTAAATTTTTTTTTTTAAATTACGCAGAATTATCCGAATTACAGAAGACAAGAAAATCTCGTCATTTCAAATGCCTTGTCAGACATGTTACTGCAGACACTTTATATGACGTCATTGGGATTTCCCCGAGTTCTCTGAAAATGTCGTTTATAAACGAGGATAGTCGATTGACCTTTCGGAAATGCTTTCCGGTAGCGTCTATTTTCATTTCGGATAAGATACCCGTAGATCTATTTTAAGACCTTTTAGAAAAGGATATCTCGAAATTTTTGTCGGTCAGACTTGTATAAATTAAGTTTGGTCTAACGAATAATTCCCTGATTTGAATTTCGTTTGTTTCAATAGGCCAATGAAGGGTTCCTCGCAATTTGCACCCGACAAAGAAAGGTAATGACATAAGTGGTAATGACGCGTCGCTAACCCGCAAAGATTACGTAATCAAAGACTGGTAGTTTAAGATAGATAGATAGATAGATAGATAGATAGAAAGATAGAAAGATAGATAGATAGATAGATAGATAGATAGATAGATAGATAGATAGATAGATAGATAGATAGATAGATAGATAGATAGATAGATAGATAGATAGATAGATAGATAGATAGATAGATAGATAGATAGATAGATAGATAGATAGATAGATAGATAGATAGATAGATTATTTCACTTGTACATAACAAATCGTACAGTCCGACCGACCAACATTGCAAGTGACGTCATGATTTGTTTATTATTTTATTGTTGTATGAAATATTTAAGATTTAATAAATTAAAAAAAAAAACTTGTTATTGACAAATGGTAAAATAGCTCAGTTGGTTAGTGGGTTCGGACATACGTCTCCGCCACTTGAAAGTGATATGTAATATCGAGGTTCGAAACTCTGTCAGAGTACACATTTTTTTTTGTAATATCATCTTTTTTTTTTTATGTATTTTCAATATAGAAATAATTAATTTCAATATTTTAAAATTGACTCGTTTATTCATTATAAAGAATGAGTGAAAATTAATTGGAGAATTTATTCTTCGATTAATGGAACGAATGATATAAGGCGACTAATTCCACCTATTTGACCGGATATAGCCGCGATTGGGACCCCTAAGAAACTGCCATAGATATTTTGATGAACATTTGAGGATCGAAAGAATGGCACCCGACCTAGGTCTCTATATAGCCGTTGTATTTCGGAAAAATCGATTTAAAAAGAAATTTTAGTTTTTTACCAACAAAATTCCCAGAGCTTTTGGAAAATTCGGTAAAATTCCATGACGTCACGCGTCATGACAACCGTTCCGCCATGTTTTGGACCCGCCATGTTTTTATTTTTCTCGACTCGTATTGAAATCATTTCTTGGATGACAAATTCTTAGGTAAATGAGGTAAATGATAAAGGTAAATGATTGTTCTTATTGAGAGGCAGAAATTGTGTGTCATTGTTTTTACGAGAAGAAAGACAGTTGATATGGGTCAAGAAATCTGAAGACGGCGAGCGAATGCGAAGCCGTCTTCAGATTTCTTGGCCCATATCAACTGTCTTTCTTCTCGTAAAAACAGTCAGACATAGATCTACGCTTCTGGTACATTAAGAAACTGTATTTCTTTGTTTATTGTTTTTATTAGCATTTAAGAATTTTAATACAACAGGCAGCTTTATTACCAGACAACCATGAATTTTAGGTGAGAGAATTTTTAGAAACAATTTATCCAGTTGATTTTGTATACTGAAAGACTAAATTATTTCAAAAGATTGCTATGCTTTCTTCTGTAATTTCCACCTATGTTTGTGAGGGGGTAATGGCGTAACAATCATTTATATCCCACCACCAAGGTCATGATAAATGCATATTGTCCCACCACCATACTTATAAATGCAAACTGGTAACCTTACTTATTTTTAACCCAATTTAGATTTCAAAACATGCACATTGGAAAGAGGCAATGGATTCTAACCACTGCTACCCATTTTCAGCTAAGTGGACTGAGGCATTGTCCACAGGGCTGTGGAAATATGAATTTTCTCCACTTGTCCCTGGACAAGTAAAAGCCGATTTTCTACTCGTCCAGGATCAAAATGAACTTGTCCGCTAAAGAGTAAATAGAAAAAAATGAAAAAAACATTGCCTTTTGATGAAGAAAATGCTGATATCCAGCATTTTCTTCATTAAAAACAATGTTTTCTACCCAATGATATGAACATTAGGATGATTTCTCTCTTAATTCTTTTATGTAACATGCCAAGATTTGCTCTGGTATTTACTTGTCCTTGGACAAGTGGCTTAGAAAAATTTACTTGTCCGCAAGTACAAAAGCCCGAGTCGGACAAGTCGGGCATGGGAATTCCACACCCCTGGTCCATTAAGTTTTTTGCCCAAGGAATCACCTCGCCTTCACCAGGACTCTAACCCCAGACCTTTGAGTCAGGAGACCGTGTTCTTACCACTGAGTTATCGAGGCGAGTTTTTTTTGTAATTATTTTACTTTTCGTAAATTCTTTTTATTTGCATGGGGGTTCGGGGGCAGCGCCCCCGACATGGATAAACAAGTTTTAACCACTGAAATTAACAATTTAAAAAGTGTACCAATAATAATAAATTTCTGTTGTGTGTGTTAGAAAACTTTTTTTTTTTTATAATTTTTTCACTGGTTTGTCTAAAATATGTAAGGGATAAAAATTTAACTTTTTGAAAATTATTTTTATTTGCAAGGGGGTTTTGGGGATTTTTGGATTTGTTATTTTTAACCAAAAATATTTCAGAAGTGTACCAATAATAATGAATTACTGTTGTGTGTGTATGGTAAATTTGTTTTTATCATTTTTACATTGGTTTGTAAAAAATATTTCAGTGTAAATGGGAATTTAGAGTAGAAGATGTAAACCTTAGCAGCTAAATTAACTCTTGAATACAGAAATGCAGAAAATATTTTGCAATTCAGCATTCCCATTCACGCAGAGACCTGCGTAATTCACGCAGAAAAATGAAATTGCACGCTGGTTTGTTTTACATATTGCGTACAGGTACGCACAAAAAAAGAGTCAAAACAGTGTCAAATTCTGCAAAGAAATAGATATATCGATAATTAAACAAACATCGCCGTAAATCTATCCCACCCAAGTGTATCTGATAATTTGAAGCTGCCTAATCTAGCTACCTAGCAGGTCGGCTGACATGCAATAATTAGTGTACGTCATTGTTAACTCGGGTTCATAAATGAAAATGGTCGAAAACGCACAATTTCGTATGATTTCATTGAATTTCTTCTGCAGTTTTTTAAGGTCAAAATGTCACACCAGACGACCCTTAATACTTTCTTCGCCCATAACAACATGGGCCAGGATAGGGAGAGTAACAGTAAGTTGGCATATTGTTTAGAACTTTGATTAGCTATTTTTATATTGTGTCCATTGTTTGGTCCATTTTATCTTACCAACTCTGAAACATTTTTCAATTCATGCAAACGACGAAGGCCTCACGAGTATCAAGTGAAAACATTTTTAACTTGACTTTCGGAATTAAATATCTAAATTAATTAATTTTTATGTCGTGTCCATAGAGACTAATATTGTTTATGTTCATTGTCTTAATGAACTAAGTAACCCTCAATCATGAAACTCTATGCTAATGTTGCTTATGTCCCAAGGTATTGTCCTATTGTTTTGTGGTCAATGTCACAGTCATTTTTTGTTTAATTTTCGTTTCCAGACTCAAATTCGAAAACCAAGCAACCTAGAATCATGAAACTTTATGCAAATGATGCTTATGACTCGAGGAAGTGCCCTTTGTTTTTGGGTCACATAGGTCACAAGTCAAGGTCACAGTCAATTTTTGTTAAATTTTCTTTTCCGGACTCGAACTCAAAAACCAAGCAACCTAGAATCATGAAACTTTATGCAAATGTTGCTTATGACTCAAGGAAGTGCGCAATTGTTTTTGGGTTGCATAGGTCAAAGGTCAAGGTCACAGTCAATTTTTGTTCAATTTTCATTTCTGGACTCTAGGTCAAGAAATAGGAGACCTAGAATCATGAATCTTTATGCAAATGATCTAAATATTTGTTACGAACAGATCCTGCACTAATAGTACTTGCATTTTGACAAAGTACTTGTGGGGGGTATAAGTCCACTCTGCAACAGTTCTAGTTGCCTCAGTTATGCCCTTTTAACTTAGTCTCTGGGGCTTATTGAAATTGCAGCATTGTGAATGCAACTCCTCCTAATTTTCTGACTGGATCTTAATCAAACTTAGTGGATGTTTTAAACTTAATTGGTAGATGTGCATGAAGTAAGGATTTTATGGATCTTTAATTATTCCCTGAATTATGCCCTCTTAAAACTTAGTATCTTTGGCTCCTCCTAACTTTTTGTCTTGATTTAAATGAAACGTGGTCAATTTCATCACCATTAGTGTTGTAAAATCGGACTCAGATCAGAATGGATAATCGAATTGAATCGGAAACTGTTTTCGATTCAATTATCGATTTTAGAATCGAAACTTCATTTTTGTTAGATAAGTACTTCTTTGTTGTCTGATGCAGTTGTTTAGTACCTCCAAAGGCTCAAGTTTGTCATCTGTTGTATAGTATCAACAGTAAGTGTTATTCAAGCTAAAAATGGAATTCAATTCAACTGTACAAGTAAATAATAAAGATCAAAAATATTGGGGAGAAATATATATGAGACAGAAAATCATTAGAGCCTTCAAATTTAAGTTCTATAATGTAATCTTATTTAGCAATCATACTAAGATGGGATAACAAAGTATCAAGTTACTTCCAAGTTGGTGTTTTTTTGTTTCAGAAAATGATGATTAATGCACTTTGATAGTTAAATAAACGAAGGATAATTACCATTCTTTAAACCTTAATTTCTCACTAACTTCTTGCTAGTCTAAAATAAGAACAACAACAAAAAATACAATTGCTGAAATCAATAATTATTCCAAAATTACATGCATCATTTATATATATTTATAATTGACACACCATTATGTAAAAAAATTCGGAACCTAATCGGTACTAAACGATCTACAGATGCAGGGGTGTGGAAATACGAGTTTTCTCCACTTGTCCCTGGACAAGTAAAAGCGGATTTTCTACTCGTCCAGAATCAAAATGAACTTGTCCGCTAAAGAGTAAATAGAAAAATTTGAAGAAAACATTGCCTTTTGATGAAGAAAATGCTGGTATGCAGCATTTTCTTCATTAAAAACAATGCTTTCTATCCTATGATATGAACTTTAGGATGATTTATCTCTTAATTCTTTTAAGTAACATTCCAAGATTTTCCCTGGTATTTACTTGTCCTTGGACAAGTAGCTTAGAAAAAATTACTTGTCCTCAAGTACAAAACCCGAGTCGGACAAGTCGGGCATGGGAATTCCACACCCCTGTACAGTTGTGACTATAAAGTCGTTAGACAATCAGATGTTGACTTATCTTTGTTTGTATATGCCTTTTTGCATATAACTTGAGAGGGAAAACTTTGTAGCAATAACATTTCAGGCCTAGGTAGGTGGTAAAATTTCTCTTAATCTGTCAGTGTTTTTAGTGCTTTGATTTAAACCCGAAATTAGATCTACAAGAGTTGAAAAAAAGAAATGTCTTTTCAGAAAAAAACAGACACTTGAGATTTTCATAAAAATAACAGAAATAATTTGATGGGTCGAACATTCTTTGGTACGAATAAGCAGAAAATTATCATTGTGTTTGTGCTTTTGAAACTGGAAAAATACAAAAAATCAGGTTAAAAGATTAGCTACCAATAATTCTTTAAAAATTGGATCCTGAAATTAGTTCCAAGACCTCCTAATTGATGCAATTTGTAAAATAGAATTTGCCTTTTCTAGCGGTGCCGAAAGTCGTAGAAAATCTGTTAACCGATTGTCAATCTTAAGATTGATGTTTGGTTTACGTGAGAAAGTTGACCTTTTTAGTGTTTTCATGAACATCAGAATAGATTTTCAGTTTAAAAAGCATTTTGCCCATCAAATAGTGACGGACATTCACTGACAATCTGGTAAAATTTACCCGACCCAGGGTTTTCGTTTCGACCATGTCTGACAGTCACTCGCCATGACTGGATATTGAAAAATATCCGACAAAGAAGCACTATTTCCTTTGTCTGCCATTTTCAATTTGAGTTTAAGAGTGATGTCCCTTTGTTTTCAATAAACACAACAGATGAAAACTACCGGAAAGGAAAATAAGTAACAACATCGCTTTTTCGACGTAAGAATCGATTGTCGCCGATCTCGGACTTCAGCGACGATTAATCGATTATTTCCGATAATCGTTACAACACTAATCACCATGATTTATAGATGTTCATGGATCAAAGATTTTATAGTTCATTAATCTCCCTGAATTATACCCCCTTAAAACTTAGTAACCGGGGGGACTTATTGAAATTGCAGCCTTGTGAACACAACTCCTCCTTACTTTTTGTCTTGATTTAAATGAAACGTGGTAAATGTCATCACCATAATTTGTAAATATTCAAGGATCAAAGATTTCATGGTTCATTGATTTTTGCGAGAGTTATGCCCCTTGACACTTAGTCTCTTGGTCTTCGAGTGTATATTTATAAAATCTCTAAAATTATTTTGCAAAACAGAAGCAAAGTGGTGACTATGGCACTTTTGTTCTAATCATGTTGTAAATAGATCATGTACTGAAAGCACTTATACTGGGAAATAGCCCTGGTAGGGAAAAGCCCCAGTGGGGGATATCAGTCCACTTTGCCACAGCTCTAGTTTCATTTGACTATGAAATAAGCAAGTTATAGTTTTATTTCTAATAAGTTAATGACATCAATAGACAAACAAAAAACAAACAAATAGATATCTTTTATGGAACTTAATAGTTTGTAAACATGTGAAATAGGAGTAAGCTGAAAATTACTTTCATGAAGATTTGAATCCAAAAATTAGCAGACAAAATAGCTTTTCAAATATTAATTAAAAGAGTGTTTAAATCTTTTGTTTCTTGTAAGGCATGGTTTTAGTTACAGTTGGAAATATTTTTATACCGGTAAATAAAGCAAAGAGCCTGGCCATAATTGAGTACATGGTATGCAGTCTGATCAGAATCATATTTCATTGTTTTGATGTTCTGAAAGATTAAAGCAGAAGTGCTCAAGTGAGCTATTGTGATCAATCAACATCCATCTGTCCCTTGGTCTGTCCTTCTTCAATTTTAAAAAAAATATTCTCCTCCAAAACTATCCATCAGATTTCAACCAAACTTCACAGAAATAAATGATCCTCATTACAAGGACTTTCAAAATACTTCACAGAATTTGAATCCATGAAGAATTCTGGTTGCCATAGAAACCAGAGGGCTAGAGCTTTCATATTTGGTATAGAGCATTGTCTAATGCTTGTCTACCAAAAAACTTGAAATGATTACTTTATCTTAAAATCTACCCTATGTCGTAAGATCCCGGATTTCAAATCAAATAAAGCACAAAAATGTTTGAAAATCTTCTACTCACAAACCATAAGTGTAATCAAAGTGCTGTAAGCACTGTAATTGTGCAGTACTGAATAATGACTGAACTGGTTGTTGTGGATTCAGGAGTTTAAATGTATCTAGTTTTGTAAAAACAACAACTAAACTAAACTTCTTGTTATCGATATAGTCAAAGCATTCATTAGACAAAGATTCTATCAAGGATGTTGACAAAATTTATTCAACATTTAACTTCCAATTACAATGTATAAGCATTGGCATTTGCTTCATGCATACTTTTAGGTTTGAATATACAGATAAATGCATCCCCATTCTTTTGATGCAGAAATTTGAAAATAACAAGTGTCCAGACAGCTTATAAGCTACTTGTAAATATACAAGGCATTCTGTATTGTAATTCTTTGAATAATTTAGACAATGATTCCTGGTGCTGCGTTTTTAGCTCTACTGACCTAAGGTTAGATTGATTGATTGATTGAATGGAGTTTTACGCCGCTTTCAACATTTTTTCAGTCATATCGTGGCAGCTGGAGCACCTAACAATGGTTTCCTGGTATTTCTCTCACCAGTACAACCACCACAACCTTCCCTAGCCTCCAGCTTCTATCTCACATAGGTCTTCGATTATCAACCCATTGGTAAGAGACAAATAGTCGGAAAGAATAAGTGCCGCCATAGGAGATTGAACCCGGGACCTCTTGATTGACAGTCTGACGCGCTACCAACTGGGCTATGACGGTGGCTACCTAAGGTCAGAAGAGCTTTAGCAATACCAGTTTTCTATTCCCACATCTATCTGTCTGGCTGTCTGTTAACTTTTGCTTGTTAACACTATAAGAGTCCACAGTTTTAATCTGATTGTCTTTAAACTTGGTCAGAATGATTTGACCATCACCATCACAAGGATGGTTCCTTTCGACATTGGGTCAGATACGTGAAGTGTCATGAGAATGGGATCCTAATTAAGATTTAATTACAAAACCCTCATATAGATTGATAAGGGATTTGGTTTCATATATCTTGTATACTCTGTCATGGACACTTTTACATTTTGGAATTTTCATTGTGTGTTGTCTTATTTCAAAATTAGGGTCGTAATGCCTCTTATTAAACAAAATCATGTATGAAGGTTCGATTCCTTCCCCAGACTGTATAAATTGCTGGTGCACAAAGGGACAAATTGTCTGGAGGTCCCACATGATTTTGATATGAAAACATAATTATATGACTTTAGAAGAGAACAAATAAAGCTGTGTTAAATCAAAGCTCTAAAAGTACTCAAGGTGGATGTTTTTGGTAGCATGGCGTTGATAAAAACGGGAAAAAATTATCTGAACATCATATTGATAATTTAAAAACGTTTAGATATGTCACAATTCCAGCAAAGTATCAGCCTTAATGCAATTCTATCAACTTTGAAATGTCTTTCAAGAAAACATTTACGATTTTTATTATGCTCCCCGAAGGGAGAGCATATAGCCGCTGCTTCGTCTGTCCGTCCGTCTGTCCGTCCATCCGTAATTCTGTCCGTCCGTCCCCACCTATTTCTCCATAACCCTTGGGCGAAATCAAATGAAACTTACCATATGAACTCCCTATGATATAGCGATGATGCACCTGTGACGGTTTTTGGATTTGAGGCCTCGTCACGGGAAAAGGGGACTAAGGGAAAAGAACAGTTTTTCCCAAATTTCTCCTAGTCTAACTGTCAGAATTTAGTGAAATTTCATATTTGAGTAGCAAATCAGATGCCCTTTACTATAAACAATTTGAAATTAATGTAAAAAAAAGTTTCATCATGGAAAAAGGGGGCTAAATGTTTGTTACCTTTACGTTAGCATGTAAAATAGTTATTCCATCCGTCCGTCCGTCCGTCCGTCCCCACCTATTTCTCCAAAACCCTTGGGCCAAATCCAATAAAACTTACCATGTAAACTTCCTATGATATAGTGCTGATGCATGTGTGACAGTTTTTGGATTTGAGGCCTCGTCACAGGAAAAGGGGACTTAGGGTAAAAAACAGTTTTTCCCAAATTTCTCCTAGTCTAACTGTCAGAATTTAGTGAAATTTCATATTTGAGTAGCAAATCAGATGCCCTTTACTATAAACAATTTGAAATTAACGTAAAAAAAATATATCATGAAAAAAGGGGGCTAAATGTTTGTTACCTTTACTCTAGCAAGTAAAATACAGTTATTCTTTCATTTCTCCTAGTCTTATGCTCAGAATTTGATAAAATTTCACATTTCAGTAGCAAATTAGATGCCCTTTACCATAAACTATTTGAAATTTGTGTCTAAAAATATGTCATGCAAAAAGGAGGTTTAATGTTTGTTACCTTTATGTTTGCTGTATAAGATTACACCTTATTTGAGTCCTTGCAATCTGACCACAGAGCATATCTCCTAAAGTATAATAGCTATCAACTTGAAACTTTATGGGTGGATAGTTTTCATGGAGGAGAAGTGCTATGCACAAGAACTTCAACTCTTGCTTGCATAATTTTGGAGTTATTGCCCTTTGTTATTTTTGATACTTAGATTTTGTCTGGAGCATATCTCCTAAAGTATAGTAGCTATCAACTTGAATCTTTATGGGTGGATAGATCTCATGGAGGAGAAGTGCAATACACCTGAACTACAACTCTTACTAGCATAATTTTGGAGTTATTGCCCTTTGTTATTTTTATTACTTAGATTTTATAGGAGGCAATTCTTTGACAGTACAAATGATTTTTTTATCTATTAGGCTTCAGTTTACTATCAAGCTTTCTTCGCGGGGGATGTCCATGTCCAACATGGCTTTTGTTTTTGTGACAATGCCTTATTCGGGGAGCATAATCCGTCTCTGACGGCTCTTGTTTTCACTCATTCTTTCCCGCGAAACCCTTGAGGTGTCGCCATTCTTGTATTGTAAGAAAACTTTTTTCGCTTTATGTGTTACTAAGGTGTCAGTAATTCCATATTCTTTTATTTTCAACTGATACACGTGTATTCATAAATATCACGAAAAAGGAAAACGTTTTTTCCCCTAAAATTGTTTCGTGTAAAATCGCTTATACTTATACAATGCATCAAGTTTTGAATCTTGAATTTATGAAAAAGAAAAAAAAATCCATTCTTTTGCGCCGATTCGAACCCACGTAGCACATTTCTTAAACTAGGGTGCGATACCGACTGCGCTAATTACGACAATCGTTATGTTATGAGTTGAATCGCAATTTATTTTCATCTTTGCCTTTGAAAAGTAAACAAAAAATGACGTCACTTGCAATGTTGGGTGGTTGATTTGTACATTGTGATATTTACAAAGAAACAAAACAAATATTGGTCAACATGTGCGTGACGTAAATAACTTTAAGCGACGGTCTTTTTACCCCGCGCGTTACACTTGATTTGTATTGGTCAGCTATAATATGTATGTTCGCCTTGATTATCGATTCTTTGCGAGTCGCCGTAATAGCGCAGTTGGTAGCGCGTCGGACTGGTCGATCTAGATGTCCCGGGTTCGATCCCCGGCGGCGGCACTCATTCTCTCAGACTATAAGTCTCTCACCAATGGGTTGATAATCAAAGACCTATGTGAGATAGCAGCTGGGGCGAGGAAAGGATGTGATGGTTGTTCTGGTGCGAGAAATACCAGGAAACCAATGTTAGGTGCTCCAGCCGCCGCTATATAACTTAAAAAAATGTTGAAGGCCGCGTAAAACTCCTTTTAATCAATCAATGGATTTTTTTGCACGTGTGGACTAACTTGTAAGGTTCATGTAAAGTGTTTGAGACCCAATTTTAAGGGCGCTTCATTAGCCAAGAAAAAGCAGTATGTCCAGGTAAGTTGTACATCAAAATGAAGCTATTTTTGAGCAAAAACGGCTGAGCAACATAAGACCGACATAGCTATAGCGATAAAGCCAAAACATTGTAAAAAAGGGTCATTTTGTACAGAACAAGCAACTGCGTGACGGTTGGATAAAATTGGAATATTTTTTTTAACAAAGTACAGTCTAAAGTACTACCCAGGTACTACTACAACCTTAGATATATATCTCAGTCTCAAAAGGCTCTTTTGAAACAATTGATTTCCATTTATTTTGTCAACATACTTGTCAAACCGGCTTGGTCCGTTTTCAAAATAGATATCAGGTATGGTGCAACAGCTCGCCATAATATTGTGAAGTATTTTCTGCGATTTATTTCAAATTATAGTTTTTGAATTCAATGATCTATAATAAATTACTATATATTTATCATTCGGTGAAAAAGAAATTGATATATTGCTATACAACCTTACAGGTATATAAACTATTAATGTCTATTTATGTTTTGATAACACACCATACCTTACAAAGGTCTATACGTTTACAAAATTAGAAAGACATAGGTGACATATGTGTTTATAAAATAAGTCAAAATAAATTGCTTGCATAACTACGTTTTTGGTTCGAGTTATATACCAGCGTTTGTAGTAGTACCTGGGTAGGACTTTTGTCTGTACTTTGTTCACATATGGACCGATTTCGTTCAACAGTCTTGCAGTTGCTTGTTCTGTACAAAATGACCCTTTTCCAAATATTTTGGCTATATCGCTATAGCTATGACAGTCTTCTGTGCTTAACTGCTTATGCTCATTAAGCTTCATTTTGATATATAAAATACCCGGAAATACTGCTTTTTCTTGGCAGATGAAAAGGTGTTTTAAAATTGGGCCTCAAATACTTTACATGAACCATAATCTTTTATTAGGTAAATTCGTAAAACGTCCGGGGTCAAATAACAGGCCGTTTTCCTTGACTCGGTATGCAAACTACTTTTTATGGCGAAAGCATTCATTGATTTAGTGGTTAAGCTGCCAAGGGCAGTTGCACTCCTATGAACTTTTAGACTTCGTCAAATGTTTGTATGTTAACTTAAGCCAGCAAAGCTGAAACATTTGCCAATACCAGATGAAGCAAGTGTATACATTTGTACCTAGGTTTATTTGACGCGTATTTGACCTTTGTGGAAAAAATGCTTTAATAACAACAACCGACATATCTTTTATCAATTACCAAATATATATTAAATTCAAACCCGTTTGTAACATGTATTCGTTCCTATGAAGCATGTGCAAAGCCGAGTAGGAATAATCAGATTTTTATTCATGTGAATAGCAAGGGTCAGATTCAGGTCAATAAAATCATGCTACAATGATGATTTGTTTACTACAATCGATGTGTTTTCTAATTTTGTAACACATCCCGGTCAAAGTGGCGACCATCATCGGCTCTGTATTTTAACAGAGTTCTGGACAAAATTTGGAGTGATAAAAACTTAACAGGAGCTTCCTGTTTATAACCATATAGAGGATATTAAATGAGTGGTCATGGAATACTGAATTTATTAAACGAGTCATCTATAAACAGATAAAAACGAGTTTGTGCCGAGTTTTTATCTGTTTTAGATGACGGGTTTAATGCATTCTGTATTTTAATAGCACAAATTTTATACTCTGTTCATAATATGACCCGAATTTTAGCGAAAAATCGTCAAAATTCTTGAAATTCAACGCTTCAATTTTCCGCCAAACTTATAACGCCGTTATAAAATGACGTCACAAAACATAGATAATGACATCATTTTCGCAGGTTACAAAATAGCGTTGCTATTCTCTCTGAGCTTACCCTTGTAATATCCAAAATATTTAACGGGGTTATTTCACTTCGGCGACGTAGGTCATATTATAAATGTTCTTACCGTTTGTTGGATTCGTCGTGACTAAACTGTAACAATGAGCATCAAGGAAAAGGGGGTATTGAGGACACAGAATCAGCTTTTGTGGCATTTAAGCAATTGCAATATCACCAAGTAAAAAACTCAGATCAGCCTGCACATGACTCACACAGTTTGATCAGAGTCTTCGCTTTTTGCTTTGTATGAAGATATTAACCCGAATTATCTCTAGGCTTAAAGCGAGTATTTTTTTACACTTAGTAACATCGTGAAATTGACATTCATCTCAATCAAAATCATTTTAAGTCGCTCACTCAGCGCTCCATTCATTTATTATAAAAACTCACACAAATTATTCACAAACGCTTAAAAATCACTAAATTTTCTAAAATGATAAGATCAATAACTGCATTAAAAAAAGTAAATCTAGAAAACGTGATTTCACTGATGAAATAGGAAGCTATTTATAGAACTTGTTTGCATATTCTATCAAATGGAGGTAATAAATTTCGCTGATTTTGAATATCCTGTACAAAATAGCAATATTGTATTACCTTTCTTTTATCTCACTTAAAACTCACTCAACTTATTCACTCAATTTCATTAAAAATTCATTCACCCTGTCAATTTCACGATGTTGTTAACTGTATACTTTGAATGATTGTAGGACGTTTTGGCCACGGACGTTTTGGCCAGGACGTTTTGGCCACGGACGTTTTGGCCAAAATGATTTTCAAAGTAGGACCTTTTGGCCAAATTTCTATTATACGGGTATAAGTATATTATATAATCTTTAAATGTTATTTTTTATTTGTTTCTTTTCATTGGACTTTTTATACACATTAGAAGTGTAGTTACTTGAGTTAAATATTTTACCTTTACCAAAATTGTGTGAGAAAAGGAGTTAATTTCTTTAAAAATAAATATGTTTCTGGCCAAATATTAAATTGAGATTTGAAGATTATTTGTTTTAAAAATTGTGCTTAATATTAGATTATTAATCATTTTTTATTATGAAATACTTTTTTTGTTGTAATTTAGATATTGAATATGGAACTATATATCCTATTTCTCATTCAATAGTCAGGCTACAGTTTGAATGGGGTGGGGAGGGGAGGGGGCTGATGGGAAAAATCTCTTAATCTCTATTAAATTGTTCTAATTGATCAATTAAATGTTGAATAAAAAATTTACCAAACTTGCTTTGATCTACATGTAGCAGTTTCTGTTTTATCCTTAGTTCATTAATTGGGTATTATTGGTTTTCTTACATTACTAGTTGATAGATGATTGATAGATAAAGATATTTTTATCATTTTTCTTCAGATATATTAAAATATACTATAGAGCTAATAAACACATCAAAATTGTAAAAAAGTCTATTTTGATATCTAAATGACTAAAATAACAACTATAACAATATTAAGGTCCTATTTTGAAAAATATTGTGGCCAAAACGTCCGTGGCCAAAACGTCCTGGCCAAAACATCCGTGGCCAAAACGTCCGTCCACCACTTTGAATAGCTTTTGGTTGATTTGAACTCTTCACGCACACATTAAATTGTTGAAAATCTCCTGCACAGACTCAAATGATATATTTAAATTTCTAAAAAAGAAATAGCTCCTTACACCTGAAGCTAAAATGTATTCATATCATCTATCACATAATTCTAGGTTATTTTTACTTCCATGCAATATGATATAACATCTGCTTGATAGACTTCTTCCAAAGATGATTACATTTCTGGAATGCTCGATTAAGCCCTCGACTATCTTTTTCATCTTTGATTCTTCTGAATCAAGAAGCCTTCACTTCATATACAGGTGATTATATTGTTTTGAAAGGTGCAGATAAACGTAGGTACAGTAAACTACATCGTGAAATTGACAAGAAGAAAGGGTTTGGACTGATTTCGGAATAAAGTTGAATGAGTGCGAGAAGCAAGTATTGTGTTAAGTTAAATGGATGCAAAACAATTCCGATAATTTTGTTCAAGTTGAACAAAATAAGCGCTATTTATTACCCCCCCCCCTCCCCCTGCCCCTCCCCCTTATCATATTACACATACAACTTATATAAATCTATTTGCATGTCTTAACGAATCAATAAAACAATCCCAATTTGTATACAGTCAGTGAAATAGTGTTTTTTCTCCAACGAATTTTATTTTGAATTAAGATGTTAATTTTATATAATTAAGTTATTTGGAGCCTTTCTGAAAGTTTTGAGTGACTGTGTGGAAAAAATGAATGGAGCGTTGAATGAGCGATTTAGAATAGTTTTGAACGGAATGAAAGTCAAATTTCACGATGTTCTGAACTGTAACATCATCCAAAAATAAACATCATTTGAGCCTGTGCGTGACATTTCCAACAATTTGACATGTTGGCGAGGTGCAAACATTGAGCAGCATAGACAGTCACATACTGTAAATATAAAGTTACCTGATTGTCTACAGATACTATGAGACCTTATCTATCTACTAGGTGCAAAGTAAAGACTCTGGTCAGACTGTGCGGATGCACAGGCTGGTCAGAGTATTTGCTTTGCGCACATTTAAAATTGTTGGAAATCTCACGCACAGTCTCATTTTTAATTGACCCCTATTTTGTCGGTATTCGTCGCAATTTTGTGGACGAGACTATTGCAACAAGTAACAACAACACTGGGTTTTAATGACACTTTTGTTGAAATATTTAGATCTAAAAACATTTTTTACAATCTTAATCTATAAAATGACAGGACAAAGTTTGATTTTTTTCTTTAGATGATATAAATAGGGAGCTTCAGTATTGTAATTTGTTACACGACAATTTACTAATTTAGTCTATACAAACTTTAGACTTTCCAGTAAAAGTGTGTTTTTTTTCTCTCTGTAGATACGAAATATTGTGGGAATTATATGAATTTCTTACCACGATCTTTTTTTTAATATTTTCCAAGATAGATATTTTTCAATACCTTGATCTTGAAAAGCAAAGCAATTGGATTGTATAGGAAGGGGTCTAATAGTACAGAAACACTATTCTTGTCATTGTTCGATAAAAACATCTGCTCAATTATCTCATTCGTGATGAAAACATTAAAAACGGTAATATCCCGAAATAAAATGTTCATTTGTATTTCAAGCAAAATGCAGTTAATCAGTGCTACAGTTAGTTACATCGTGAAATTGACATTTAACTCGATCAAAACCATTCTAAATCACTCACTCAGCGCTCCATTCATTCATTCAAAACACTCACTCAAATCGATTAAACACGCTCCAAACTCTGAAAAAAAAACATAGCAATAACTTCGTTCAAAATAAAAATAGCTGGGAAAAAAGTCGAGATTTCACTAAATAAATTAAAATTGTAAGCTTCTGATTAGATCTTGAGGAAGTAGGAGGCTATTTTTAGATCATATATGCTAATTTTTAAAGATAGATAGATAGATAGATAGATGTTTTATTTAAGTAACGTAAACTATACAGTTTCTTGTTACACAACAATGATGTACAATAAATCAACAAGGTCAAACAAACATATATACAAACAAACAACTTGACAAATACATTTCATTACATACATTTTTTTAAAGGGAGGTAATTAATATTGCTAATTTTGTTTATCCTGAACAAAATTTGCAACATTGGATTACCTCCCATTAAACTCACTCAAACTCGTTCCACAAACTCATTCAATTCCATTCCAAAATCGTTCCAAAATCACTCATCTTGTCAATTTCACGATGTTGTTGACTGTATTGAAGCTATAAAGTCATTTCCCAAAAAGGGAAAGTCTTTATTAAACATTCCACAGCGTTTTCGTGTATCATGTGTATATTATGAATATTATGAATAAATAGCTTATGTTTCTTTGAAGTACAAATTTATAGATTATTTCATTCACAGACGTGTTGTTATTTAGATTTGATTGCATGTTGGAAATTCACGATTTTCATCTATTTATCTACTATACTCACTATGATAAGATGAAAATGTAAATCTTACCGTTAACAATATAGTGAAAATGACAAGCTTTGTGATATTGGAATGATTTCAGAATGAATTTGAATGAGTATAATGAGTGAGTTTTGAGTCAATTCAAATGGTGGTAATACAATATTGCTAATTTTGTTCAGGATTCACAAAATAAGGGATATTTGTTACAGTTAGTTACATCGTGAAATTGACATTCATCTCGATCAAAACCATTCTAAATCACTCACTCAGCGCTCCATTCATTCATTCAAAACACTCACTCAAATCGATCAAACACGCTCCAAACTCTGAAAAAAAACCATAGCAATAACTTCGTTCAAAATAAAAATAGCTGGGAAAAAAGTCGAGATTTCACTAAATAAATTAAAATTGTAAGCTTCTGATTAGATCTTGAGGAAGTAGGAGGCTATTTTTAGATCATATATGCTAATTTTTAAAGGGAGGTAATTAATATTGCTAATTTTGTTTATCCTGAACAAAATTTGCAACATTGGATTACCTCCCATTAAACTCACTCAAAACTCGTTCCACAAACTCATTCAATTCCATTCCAAAATCGTTCCAAAATCACTCATCTTGTCAATTTCACGATGTTGTTGACTGTATTGAAGCTATAAAGTCATTTCCCAAAAAGGGAAAGTCTTTATTAAACATTCCACAGCGTTTTTGTGTATCATGTGTATATTATGAATATTATGAATAAATAGCTTATGTTTCTTTGAAGTACAAATTTATAGATTATTTCATTCACAGACGTGTTGTTATTTAGATTTGATTGCATGTTGGAAATTCACGATTTTCATCTATTTATCTACTATACTCACTATGATAAGATGAAAATGTAAATCTTACCGTTAATAATATAGTGAAATTGACAAGCTTTATGATATTGGAATGATTTCAGAATGAATTTGAATGAGTATAATGAGTGAGTTTTGAGTCAAATAAAAAGGAGGTAATACGATATTGCTAATTTTATTCAGGATTCACAAAATTAGCGATATTTGTTATCCCCAATTTAATAAAATGTGAAAATATGTCCTAAAACAGCTTTTATCTCTTCACCAATTTACTATACTCTTACAAACCTCAATAAACACAGTGAAATTGAGATTTTTTTCTAGCGACATTTTTCTTTGAATGGAGATTTTGATCTGATCATTTAAGTAGGTATGGAGCGTTTTTGAATGGTTTGGGTGAGTGTTTGGCATGAATGAATAGAAAGCTGAGTGAGCGATGTAGAATGTTTTTTTTTATCGATAAAGCTTGTCAATTCCACGTTGCATTTAACTGTAAAAGCTTATGCCAAAGGCGTTTTCTTCTATTTTCAGCATGTACAAAGAAACCTATCCGAAAATAAAACACGCTACTTTCTTGTTAGTTTACACATGTACCAAACTTATGTTTAAGTACGTTTGTTATGAAATCCCCCCTCAAAAATTATATTAATTTTGACGTAATAGATTCATTACGAGTGCGTACGTGAAATTCCCGTCGAAGTTCCGTAAAACAATCAAACAATCGGTTAGATGGTGTCAACTGATTAAGAAAAAAATAAAAAAATAACTATTTATCTAACTAAAATGCCAACTATTCTTAAATAGAAAAATAAACAATAATGACAATAATTTCATTCTAAAATCACTTTATACAATGATCAAAACTATCTGATTGTTAACAAGCTATAACCCTGCTTCATTGTCTACTTTGTTCTCTTCTTAAAAGTGAAAACATTTTTGGAGGGGGGGGGGGGGATTGAAATTAAATGGCTAATCCTTTAGAACACCGCAGGTAATTTTTATAGAACCCATGCTCTAATATAATCCCCCCTCTTCGATTGTAAATATTTGCCATATTTTGACTGATTCACAAAACTTTGTTATAACCCCGATCTCCACATCTACCCTACATTTAGCAAAAAAGATAATAAACCTCACTCATACACTATGGTAAATAGCATCCATTCATGAATCACCTTCGGCTTTGATTTGGACTTTGCAGTCATAGTAAATGTCCAATTATTTATAATCCCACCCCTTCGATTGTAAGTATTTGCCTTTTTTTGACTGATTCAATAAACATTGTTGTAACCCCGATCTCCACCAAATCAATGCCACGATGTTTTACAGAGGGACAATATACCTTTTCCAGACCCAAAAGTTGATTTTTGTGCGTTGAATTAATGCTTAAATGAATGATTTGGTTAATGTTTTTCTTCGGTGTTATGTGTGTATTGAACCATACATTTAGCCAAAAGGATAATAAACCTCACTCCTACACTATGGTAAATTGCATAATTCATGAATCACCTTCGGCTTTGATTTGGACTTTGCAGTCATAGTAAATGTCGAGGTTTTTAGAATTTTGGCAATTTTTCCACGATATAACATCTGTAACACTAATAAAGACCAATCTTACTCTATAGCAAATGATTTTTTATTTAAAACCCCGGGGTTGTATTTAAGCTTTTGTGGTATCTGTAAAACTAATGAGGCTGTTAGAAAGAAACCCAGAAAAGCGAAATCGGGACCATTTCTCTTAAATCACCTGAAACAGTGAATTTATACCGAATAATCAAAAACAAATTTGTTTTCAATGGCCCACTTCATACATGTAGGGCAAATAATTAATGTTATTAACATTTACACTGTAACCAAAACTATCAGTGTATGACGTGAAGCAAGTAACCTCTTTAGTGTCCAAGAGTAAAAGAATCAACCAGACATATGTACCATACATATCAAAATATAATTTGAGCATGTGCATGCCATTTCTAACATTTTCAAATCTTCGCAAAGCAAAGATTCTGGTCAGCCTATGCAGTTTGTACCTTGTGCAGGTGTGAATTTTTTGGAAATGTCACGCACAGGCTCATTTCAAATTATCAACTTAAAGATACTTACTTAAAGTTTGCAGAAAAATATATCCTGTAAAATGTAAATCTGTTTCTTCCAATTTCTCGTTGTAATTTTCACTTTTTAATTTGCGTCAACAACTATTATTGCACGAATATTTAACATTAAAGCCTATCATAATCATCAATGAAAAAACCGAATACATTCTTGAGAGAAAGTCATTAATAATCGGCACATTATGTTAGTTCTGGTGCTCCCGAGATACTATTTAAGTTTCAATGTTTTAGCTGTTGTATATAAGCTAGACCCATCAATACTCGATTGGTTCTATACAGCATCTATAATACTTGATAATAGAGAGATTCTTCGCGTATCGCATCCTTGCGATATCTGATATTGCGCTCAACCATCGCATATACTATGGCTCTCTAAATGGGTTGAACATTTTCTAGTAGTCCTACACGCAACTAAAACATGGTGAAATTGACTCTCATTTCGATCAAAATCATTCATAATCATTCACCCAGCGCTCACTTCATTCATTCTAAACAATCACTCAAATCGATCAAAAACGCTCCATAATCTTAAGAAAACATTTCGAAATCGTTCAAAACGATCAGCATTTAATACAAACCGATCAAGATATTCTATAATTTGATAATTTGTTTGGCTGGCATAGATTTTAAAGTACATGCATCTAATTTCTCCTCGAAGACACAAAAAACAAAAAAGTAAGTACATTCCATAAA
Source organism: Fragum whitleyi (assembly GCA_948146395.1). Taxonomy (NCBI): domain Eukaryota; kingdom Metazoa; phylum Mollusca; class Bivalvia; order Cardiida; family Cardiidae; genus Fragum; species Fragum whitleyi. Next base: position 23,913,295 of record OX411556.1, read on the forward strand.
ATGGATGTAACAAATATCGCTAATTTTGTTCATCTTGAACGAAATTAGAGAAGTTAGATTACCTCCTTTTAATTTCAGTCAAAACTCACTCTACATAATCATTCAATTTCAAATCATTCATCTTATCAATTTTATCTTCTTGTTCACTGTATACATTGAACGTGCACTCCTAAACTCTAAATGTGTACTTCGAAAAAAATGAAGTTGCGGGCATTAAATTTAAGGGTCATGCCCTTAATTTATACGAACACATACACTACAGGAATGCAGTCGTAAATTAACCTTTCAAATGAGATTGGCTGATAAAATGAGGTGCACGTGAATTTTTTGTACATGCTCCAAGAAATTTGGTGATATGCGTCCATTTAAATAATTAACCTAAATGATTAAAGATGCACCCATATTATTTAAGGGTGTATGGCCCTTTTCAATGCCTTAAGACTTTAAGATGACTTTAGACCCAAACGGAACACCATAATATCCAGCTACTCTCTTTATAAAGTCTTGATAGTGAATAATTGAAAATTTTTATAAATCAAGTTATTGATATATTTATCGGATCAGTCATTAGGTTTCTTTGAGACATATGGGATCTGTCATGGGATTTTATTTTAGATTAGCGGATCTCAACCGAGTATAGAATAGAAATGTTATTCAGCGAACCTTGGCGAGCCGGATAACTTTTATTTTCTAGGCCAGGTAAAGAACATCTTGACTTAATAAAGTCGAAACACGGCAACTTTTTTACGTAGCAGATGACGTTTTCGGAATAAAACCATCCATTTATTTCCAAAAAAAGGACATCTATTTAATTCGGTCCCTAAAAAGGGGTCGGCCCCTTGATGACGTCATGACGTCAACACTACGTGATAAAATCCCATTAAATGAACGTTTTATGAAAGCGGGTAACTTCAGGTTTATACAATTAGGTCAGATTTGCAAACGTTTTGAAATTTGGAGCTTCTATGACCCGCATATGTGCCCGCAGTTACCTTAAATTTATTTTTGGACACCATGATATCAGAAATAGCTCGATAATGCGCGTTTATGACATCGTGATGAATTTGATCTTACACATGTACATGACAATGATATTTTTGATGGCTGTACGTTATAGAAGACAAAAATAAATATGTGAGAAAATCTGATCTTTTCCGTGTTTTAAAGGAGATGTTATTAAAGCAAGACTTTGAAAGTTGAATAAAGTCAAATTCTAGAGGAGATCAATTTAGGTAACAAGATATTAGTGCTCAGGGCGGCATTTCTTCTTTTATCCTGAATGTAAAGTGGGAGTAACATTTCTTTTTGCAAAGAGTTTAAAAATGGACCGTAACACGAAAAGGGACACTCTGTGAACACCGTAAATCGATAACTTGAAACATAGGTACGATCAAATGGAGGCCGACCAGAGGCCAGTTTTTCAATAAGTCATTACTTTTTTTAACGAAATTAGTAAAACTTTATTATCTACCTTTAGTGTCATTCTAAAATCGCTTACAATTAAGAACATTGTATATCTGACAAGGGCAGTGATTAAAGAATGCATTTTAAACGAACTTGGAATAAGTGGGATGTGCACATTTTAAATGATTTTCATTTTCTTGTACGAAAAGGTCTACGTTATCAAGTCATGTTCAAATATTCAATAAACTGATTTGCGTGTTTTCACGGACTTTTTAGGTGCTTCATATAATATGAGCCTGTGCGTAACATTTCCAACAATTTCAAATGTGCACCAAGCAAAGACTCTGGCCAGCCTGTGCACCTGCACTTTCTGACCAGGGTGCGCACTTTGTGCATTGTAGAAAACTATGGTCCAAATGTCTCTTTATAAAGTAAGACAAACTTCTAATAATACTATGTGGCAGTCAAGGTTGGTTAATGTGGGCCCTTCATGCACATGTCAAATTGTTGAAAATGTCACGCACAGGTTCATGTTAAGTTATTTACGTTAGTTAATACAATCATTGAATGATTATAGCGCTTTGGGGCGATTTTAAACCGTTTTGCATCGTGTTCGGAGAGATTAGAATGATTTTGAAATTTGAATGGACTTGGAGTGTTATCGGCGAGTTTATGTTTCACGACGGCCATAACTTTATTCCTCTCATTCAATATAATTGCAAAATCAGGTAAAATGATACATCTTCTCTATTTCAAAACGTTCTAAACTGTGTAAGGGCAATACGACTTAAGTGTTTGTATTTGGTTGCTAGATCATGCCGCTAGTTAAATATAAAATATTTAGGGGTCTACGATTTAGCCAATGTAATACATAAAGACCTTAGTAAAAGATTGTAGTACGCCTGGACAGAGCTTTAATAGAGCGCATAGCTCTCTTTTCATTGAATCGCCAGAAAGCCATTTATACGATATGAAAATATGCGTTTCGAATCGAGAATATATATATATCGTCATTTGTTAAATACACATTATTTAAGATGAATAGTCAACAGAGATTCTAGGGTTCTCCTTTAAAAAAAAAACAAAAAACAAACAAACAAACAAAACAAAAACTCTGTTTCTTTTTTAAAGAGTTTAAATCGTTTCTTCAGTTATTCAGGTTGTCTAGACATTCAAAATCATCTGCAATTAGCCTTAGCCATAATTTACAATCTTGGAGAGGAGTTTTCATTATAATCGAAATTATCGTTTCATCTTGCAAAAATATATCTACTTGTGTCAAATTAAGGTAATTTGTATGGTTATGTCTGTGATTTGACTGGCACTGTTTCTTTTAAATCATTCCTGCATTATGAATCTCTGTAAAAGGTTTATTTGTGTCTGTGGGCTAATATTATGGTCAAAGAAGCATGTGCAAAGTTTACAAGCAACAGCTTTAGTAGAAAATATGTGCGGTGAGTAACATTGTGAAATGGACACCCAATTCAATCCAATCAATTCTAAAACAATCACTCAACGTTCCATTAAATCATTACAAACACTCGCTCAGGCCATTCAAAAACGCTCTTAAATAGCTCAACAACAACATTAAAATCGCTGATAAAAATCCACGATCCACTGACTTTCTAGATTTAGGTAGATTAGTTTATGAAAAGCTATCTGTAAAACTTTTAATCACTTTAATTAAAAGAAGGTAAAAAAATTTGGTAGCTGTGTTAATCTGGAACAAAATTGGCGATATTGGATGACCTTCCTTACATTCATTCAAAACTCGCTTATTGCACTCGTTCGATGTTATTTACTGTACCTTGATGATACTTTCTTATCTCATCCATCCATTAAACTATGGAAAAGTCGACAAATTTATCCCTACGTCAGACTGATTGCACAGTTATGTTTTGTACATCATTTTTGTTAAGGTATATGGCATTAACCCGATTCTTGTCTCAATATTAGTTACATGAAAGAAGACGTTTATTACAGAAATTCTGAAATCTCATTTAAATCCCTTTAAGGTACGCACTCTCAAGAAAATGTATTAAGACTGACCGAAAATAGAAAATAATATATGATGTATGAATTAAATAGGCCAATGTCCGTAACAATGTGACCCAGAGACATTTTTACATTAATATTGTGTTTTGTGTCAATTTGTAAAGGTTTCTATGTTCTAATGTAGTTGATTGTTTCATCGGTGAGATGTGTCTATCATATGAGCCTGTGTGTGACATTTCCAACAATTCACACGTACGAAAGGCAAAACTTAAAGCATATTAGACATATACATAATGGGATTAGTATATATGCTGACCGCCTGAGAAGGTATTAGGACCTTATCTAAATATATAGTGCATAGTGAAGACTCTTGTCAGACTGTGCGGCTGCACAGGCTGGCCAGAAGCTTTACTTTGCGCACATGAGAAATTGTTGAAAATGTCACGCACTGGCTCATATCTGTTTTAATAAGAATTTTAAGTTCTTGTTTACAGTGTCGACGAAATGCTGAGGTGAGACAATGTTAATTAAATAGCTACATGTCTTTCAACCTATGAATTTAGATGTATATGTACGACACTTTTTAAAATAACAATCGAGAGAAAAAAATGGAATACGCGTGATACTTTCTTCCGGAAAACATTCTAAATGGCAATTGAATTGAAAATGAACTTAAAATCCACTTCTAAAAAAACGAAAATTTATTAATCGTAGAACAAGAAAGATATGTTGTCTCCCAAAAAGAAATAAATGCTTTGACCTGTTTGTGTACAATATTCCCACAAAGCTATTTTTATGCATTGTAAGGTAATTAAGAAGGAAACATTAAGAAAAGGGGAGAAGATGCATGTTTCCAGCAATTTTTCCCCTTTTCTCTCTTTATCTTTTCAGCATTTGCAGTATCTAAAACATTATTCGTAAACAGATATTCTTCTTAGCAGTTTTAAAGTTAGTCACCAGTGCAGAAATGTCCATTTTGTACCATCCAGGTATATTAGAGATGTGAAAAAAATGATTGGTCGGCAAAGTGAGGTACCCTCAAAACCAATAGTTATCAAATTGAGACTGTACCCGGTGTCATATTACATTCCTTTGATTTCTCTCAAAACTTGCTCCGACCACTCATTCAATTCTAGAATTCCAAAAACCAGTCGATTTCATGATGTTATTAATAGTAATGGACAAAGAGAGAATAAGTTTTTTTTAATAAGTTGTAGATGAAAATAACCCTGCATCGGATGCCATTTTAGAGTCAATGCCTCGCATAATTGACATGGTGAACGGTTTTTGAAAGATGTTTTGAGGGAAAATAAAAGGAGGTAATCTGTTTGTACGAAATAAGCTATATCCTATTTACTCCCTTTACAAAATCTACTCACTCTGTCTGCGTGTTTTTTACGATCAATAAAATCAATAAAGAATCTACATTAGCCTTTGGAATGGCGTAATTATTTGATCAATTTGAATTAAATTTGATTTGAATTTTGATTTGAATCATTTCGTTAATTTCGATGAGTTTGCGAACGATTTGGGAGCGTTTTTGACGATTTTCATGATCGTATTGAATGCACTGATTACTTTGTTATATATAAACTATAAATAAACCTAATGGTATTTACCATGTCTATTTTTAGAATTAGTCTGAGGATTTTCCAATATCTCTTGACACTTTAAGGTAAAATATGTAGAAAATTTTAGATCTTTCTAGAAAGGCCTTTTAGAAAGTGATTCAGACTCTAGAGTATTCTTATGTTCTATGCTATTCCAGATTGTTCTATAGTATTATATAAAGGGGTTCCTACAGCATTCTTGGTTCACTTGTTTTAGACTTATGGTTTCATTTAGTAGTACTGTGTTAAACTAAAAGGGGATTTCTCGTTATCTTAAAAGTGTGTTTAAAAGCGTGTTTAATTTTGAATTCGGATATTATTGGACTTATTATTTGTGGACCAGGAACTTAATTAAATTGGATCTAAAATTTAAAACTCTAGGATTAAACATTCAAGGTATTGTAATTTGTTTTTGTATTAGTTTCATATTGTCAATAATTCTGTAATTATTGTCAATAAATATTGTTAATTGTAAAGTTTGTTGCTGGCTTCTTTGTTCTTGTTACATTGGCACGTAACAATTTGGGGGCTCGTCTCGAGATACGAACATCAGACAAACAAACAAAACAAAACAAATCAAACAAATTCTTTATTTAAATCTGCTGTTCAAAATTATTTAAGAAATTAATTTCATATTTCAATTTTGATAAATCTAGAGTGCACTTTCACTATTATTTATCGAAATCTTACATTCTTATTCGAATACAGCAACAAGCTACCATGTCTTTTGACTTAGAAAAATTTACGCACGAACCTTCCGTGGAGTTGTTGAATTTGGGTAAAAAGCCTGATTTGCTCAATCTTGCCAAGCATTATGAATTAAAAGAAGTCAAGTCCCCTTTGCGAAAGCATGAAATTAAGAATATTTTGGTTCAATATTTTGTTGATGAGGACATTTTTGATGAAAAGGCTCTATATCTCATTGTTGATGTTCCATCAGTTGCAAGCTCAAGAGAGCTTGAACTGTTAAAACTTCAACAAAGGGAGAAGGAATTAGAAATTGAAAGAGAAAGAGCACAATTAGAAATTGAAGAGAAGGAAAGAGAAAGGCAATTTCAAAGGGAAAAGGAAGAAATTGAAAGAGAAAGAGCACAAAGAGAAATTGAAGAAAAAGAAAGAGAAAGGCAATTTCAAAGAGAAGAAAGAGAACGAGAAGAAGAGAGAGCAGAGAGAGAGCGAGAAAAAGAACGAGAATTTCAATTACGATTAAAAGAATTAGAAATACAAGATAGAGCAAATCAGCCCAGATATATGTATAATGACCATTTTGATGTAACAAAACATTTTAGGCTTGTTCCTCAATTTCAAGAAAATGGAGTTGATACATATTTCGAACATTTTGAAAAAGTTGCAAATAACTTGAAATGGCCAAAGGAGCAATGGACCTTACTTCTCCAAAGTGTCTTAGTAGGAAAAGCTCGCAATATTTATTCGCAACTTAGAACAGAACAAAGCAATGATTATGATACTGTAAAAGAACTCATTCTCAAAGGTTATGAGCTGGTACCAGAAGCATACAGACAACAATTTAGAAGTTGTAGAAAAGAATCTGGCCAGACTCACGTTGAATTTGCAAGAAACGAAGAAAAATTATTTGACAGGTGGTGCTATTCTAAGAAAATAGACCAAACTTATGATAATCTTAGACAACTTATATTAATTGAACAATTCAAAAATTGCATTCAGTCTGACATTAAGTCACATTTAGATGAAAAAAATGTTGAAACTATACATGAAGCAGCTCGTTTAGCTGATGATTACTACCTTACACACAAAAATTCTTTCGTTAATAAAGCAAAACCTGCTTCCTCACATCCCCAAAATAAATCTATGTCTGGTGATTCATCTAGCATGTCTAGTCAATCGAATTCACCTAAACCAAAGTCTACTGGTGAAACCAATGTTCAAAATCCCTTATCTCGAGTACATTGTACTTTTTGTAAAAAACCAGGTCACCTTATTTCGGAATGTTTTAGATTAAAAAGGAAGAAGGAACTGAGTGCAGCCAAACCTACAGGGCTCACCAGCCTTCAGCCTAAATCACAGCCTTCTTTTGAGTTAAATTCAATTGTTAAGGCAGAACCAAATTCTGATTCCTGTATGGAGATTTTTGAACCGTTCATGTTAAATGGTTTTGTATCACTTTCAGGTGATATGTGCCCACCTACCCATATTAAAATTTTAAGAGACACAGGAGCTTCTCAATCTCTTATTTTAGCAGATGTTCTGCCTTTTTCTGAGAAGACTTCGTCTGGTACTAGTGTCCTTATTCAGGGTGTAGAGTGTGGTGTTATTAATGTTCCTCTTCATAAGGTTAATTTGTCCTCAGATTTGGTTACTGGTTCTGTGGTTGTTGGTGTTAAACATTCTTTACCATTTAAAGGTGTACATTTATTGCTAGGCAATGACTTAGCTGGAGATAAGGTTGTTGTTAATCCTCTTGTAACTGACACACCTAATGTAGGTCAAACAGATGATCCTATTTTGCAGGAAATACCTGATTTGTACCCTTCATGTGCAGTAACTCGGGGTATGGCTAAAAAAGCTTCCTTGAAAAATTCAAATGATATTGACTTAACTGATTCTTTTGTTGGTCAATATTTCAATGACGAGATTAAAAAGTCTTTTAATCTTAGTCTGCCTGATACTCAGACAGACTCGTCAAAATTTTGTCAGTCATCTCCAAGGTCAAATGACCAAGGTCAAAGTCAAAGTTAATCCAGGAACAGCAAAATGATCCTGAGATTTCAAAGTTTATTGATAGGGCATTACCCGAAAAAGATATGTCTCAGAATCCTGTTTGTTACTATAAAAAGAATGGTATTCTGATGAGAAAATGGCGACCATTTGGTGTCCCAGCTGATGACGATTGGGCTGTTCATCACCAATGGTTGTTCCAAAGTCATATCGCCATGAAATACTTAGTATAGCACATGAAAGTCCAATGTCTGGTCATTTAGGTGTAAACAAGACTTATCACAAGATTATGACTCATTTCTTTTGGCCTGGACTTAAATCGGACGTTTCCAAATATTGTAAAAGTTGCCACTCTTGTCAAATGGTAGGGAAACCTAACCAAGTTATTCCAAAAGCAAGGTTACAACCCATTCCAGCTTTTGATGAACCTTTCAGTCGAATAATAATAGACTGCGTTGGTCCTTTACCAAAAACCAAGTCAGGTTCTGAATATTTGTTGACAATTATGTGTGCTTCTACCCGCTTCCCAGAAGCAATTCCTTTAAGAAACATTAAGGCAAAGTCAATTATTAAGGCTCTTGTCAAGTTCTTTACTTTTGTTGGCCTTCCAAAATCAGTTCAGTCTGATCAAGGATCAAGCTTCATGTCAGGCATATTCCAACAGGTTATGCATGAATTAGGTATCAAGCAATATCGGTCATCTGCTTATCACCCTGAAAGTCAAGGTGCTGTAGAAAGATTTCATCAGACCCTAAAGAATATGATAAGGTCATATTGTTTTGATACTGATAAAAATTGGGATGAAGGTATTCATTTGCTATTATTTGCAGTCAGAGAATCTGTTCAAGAATCTCTTGGCTTTAGCCCCTTTGAGTTAGTTTTTGGTCATTCTGTTGGTGGGCCATTAACACTCTTAAAAGAGAAATTTCTTGCTGATGATGAAACACCCTTGAACTTGTTACAGTATGTTTCTGACTTCAGAAATAAACTGTCTAGGGCATGTGAGGTTGCTAGGTCAAATCTTACATCATCTCAGAGCAAAATGAAGGCAAGATATGACAAGCATAGTGTTGATAGGAAATTCGAACCAGGTGATAAAGTCCTTGCTCTTTTGCCAATACCTGGCCGACCCTTACAGGCAAGATATTATGGCCCGTATACTATTGATAAGAAAACAAGTGATTTGAATTATATTATCAATACTCCTGGAAGGCGTAAAAATAAACAAATGTGTCATGTGAATATGTTAAAAAAGTATTTTGACAGAGATAGCTCTATTTCAAAACCGGTTACAGTTGTAAACACTGTCCCGCAAGAATCAAATGTAATTGAATCAGAAGTTAGTTCAGACTTTAGTGAAAATTCTGTTCCTGGTCCACCTAAACTTGAGAACTCTGAAATACTAAAGAATCTTGACGACAAACTTTCAGATTTGGAGCCATCTCAACGAGAAGAGCTGAAACAGTTGATTAATGAATATAAACACTTGTTTCCTGACATCCCCACAAGAACTGATAAAATATATCATGATGTCATTGTGGAAGATTCACAACCAATAAAACTACATCCTTATAGAATGAATCCAGTGAAACAAAAAGCCCTTCAAGAAGAAGTGAATTACTTATTGGAGAATGATTTTATTGAACCCAGCCAAAGTAATTACAGTTCACCATTTATATTACTTCCAAAGCCAAATGGAACATACAGAATGTGTACTGACTATCGAAAAGTGATCTCTGTGACAAAAACTGACTCTTTTCCAATACCAAGAATTGGTGACTATATTGACAAAGTCGGTAATTCTAAATATGTCACCAAATTTGACCTTCTCAAAGGATTCTGGCAAGTTCCGCTCACTGATAGGGCTAAAGAAGTATCAGCATTTGCTACTCCAACTGGTCTGTACCAGTACAAAGTTATGCCGTTTGGGATGAAAAATTCTCCTGCGACGTTTCAGCGGCTTGTAAATATGGTTATAGCTGGCTTAGATGGCTGTGACGCATACATTGATGATGTCATCATCTATACAGATACATGGAGTGACCACCTTCAAAGAATCAAACAATTCTTCGACCGTCTCAGTGATGCAAAATTGACTATTAATCTTGGAAAAACAGAATTTTGTCATGCTACTGTTACTTTCTTAGGACATCTTGTGGGACAGGGTCAAGTTAAACCTTTAGAATCTAAGGTCAATGCTATCTCTGAGTTTCCTGTGCCTGCTACTAAAAAGCAACTGATGCGATTTCTTGGTATGGCTGGCTACTATAGAAAGTTTTGTAAGAATTTTTCTATAATAGCTGAACCTTTAACAAACTTATTAAAGAAAAACGTTAAGTTCAAATGGAATGATAACTGTCAAGTTGCCTTTGATCGCTTAAAAGCCATACTAAAGAGCACACCAGTTCTGTCAGCACCTGATTTTGACAAATGTTTCAAATTAGCTGTTGATGCAAGTGATGTTGGTATTGGTGCTGTTCTTTTGCAAGAAGACGGTGATGGTATAGATCATCCAGTTTGTTATTATTCTAAAAATTAAACAAACATCAGAAAAACTACTCCAGCATTGAAAAGGAATGTCTTGCTCTGATTTTGGCAATCCAACATTTTGAAGTTTATTTAACATCTGCAACTTCTCCTATAGTTGTATTAAGTGACCACAATCCCTTAAGTTTTCTTCACAAACTTAAGAGTAAGAACCAAAGATTATTGAGGTGGAGTTTGTCACTTCAAGAATTTGATCTTGATGTAAGACACATTAAAGGAAAAGACAACATTATACCAGATGCTCTGTCAAGAGTCTAAAATTTTTAATTGTCTTATCTTTAATAAAACATTGAATTTAACAGTTACATTTCACTATATTTTTGTAAATATGTATGTTTGTTTGCATATATAACTCTTTTTCAATTCTTTTGATGAAAATTGTTTGTATTTTCATGCTAGATGTGCTGAAATGTTTCAACGAATCATGATATTATCAATTGTGTAAAGTATATTATCATTGTTTATGCTAAAGATAATACAAAAAGAAAGATTTATTTCATAAACCTTTCTTTTTTCTTTCAAGGGGGAAAGTGTTATATATAAACTATAAATAAACCTAATGGTATTTACCATGTCTATTTTTAGAATTAGTCTGGGGATTTTCCAATATCTCTTGACACTTTAAGGTAAAATATGTAGAAGATTTTAGATCTTTCTAGAAAGGCCTTTTAGAAAGTGATTCAGACTCTAGAGTATTCTTATGTTCTATGCTATTCCAGATTGTTCTATAGTATTATATAAAGGGGTTCCTACAGCATTCTTGGTTCACTTGTTTTAGACTTATGGTTTCATTTAGTAGAACTGTGTTAAACTAAAAGGGGATTTCTCGTTATCTTAAAAGTGTGTTTAAAAGCGTGTTTAATTTTGAATTCGGATATTATTGGACTTATTATTTGTGGACCAGGAACTTAATTAAATTGGATCTAAAATTTAAAACTCTAGGATTAAACATTCAAGGTATTGTAATTTGTTTTTGTATTAGTTTCATATTGTCAATAATTCTGTAATTATTGTCAATAAATATTGTTAATTGTAAAGTTTGTTGCTTGCTTCTTTGTTCTTGTTACATTGGCACGTAACAACTTGTAACTACCAAACCATTTTCAACATTTAATCGAGATATCTCACTATTGTTTCAGAAACAACCATAACAACGAGAACACATGTTGGCACCATGCAGTAGACTGCAGTTCTATATAAAAGAAAAATAATTCAATATTTCATGTCAATTACACGAAGGAAATAGAACTTTTATTATATAATGCCCTGCGTCTAAATTATTCAGATCGTATGTTAGGATTCAATTTACTTCTCTTTTTAGGATTTTTCATCTTGGAGTAAGCTGTAGAGTTGATCCATAAATTAGAACATTCCACACATTGAATGCATGTGGAGGGACACCGAATGCATCTTTTTAAAACGTAATCATGGAATGGGATAGAAAAGAAATAAAACGTCTCCTTTAAGTAAGTAACATCGTAAAATTGACAATCATCTCAATCACATTCATTCTAAATCGCTCACACAACGGTCCATTCATTGATTCTAAACACCCATTCAAATCATTTAAAAACGCTCCAAATACTGAAAATATAAGATCAACAACTGCATTCAAAATAAATATGATTAGAAAATAAATGTATGTTTAATAAGCGCTGGCTATCGCTGTCGCTATCTAGGAACATACACGTTAAAATTTGTCTTTTTATCAACAACACGTTTACATTTCGGGACTGTTTCTAAGTATTCGAGAAAAAAATCTCTATCTTGCCGATCGGGATGATTCTTGCTTGTTTGTGAGTAATACAGTTAGTTACATCGTGACATTGACATTCACCTCAATCAAAACCATTCTAAATCGCAAAACCCTTTAAAAGATATAGAATCAACAACGTCATTAAAATAAATTTAGATAGAGAAAAATCTCGATTTCACTAACATAATTCAAATTATAAGCGTCTAATAGGTCCTTCCTCCTATTAAAATCAATCAAAACTCGCTCCACATACTCATTCAATTTCATTCCAAATTCATTCCAAAATTATTCACCTTGTCTATTTCACGATGTTGTTAACTGTATAATTGAACGGCGAACATGCACTTCAATACTTATCGTTTACAGCCGGATATTATCAGTGTTGTCGCGGAGGGTGTTTTCTTTTTGAGTACCCGTCCGGCTACAATAATTTTTTCTATCACGAAATCTATATTCAGATGAAATGTAAACCTAATATCCCACAAAAGCCGATTTCGCAGAACTGGTGTATTTGAATTCAGTTCATATTGTTCTAGTTGAGTTTTCGGTATTTGAAAGGATAAATTCCAAAGCACGTGTCATCCATCAAGCGATCGTGGATGTTAAGACACTTTTGCCTAAGTACATAAGGAATAGAAAAGTATCTATGAGCAGACAAAGAATTAGCTTTAAGAATGGGGATCAAGTGTTTAACAAATAAAATAGATCATTGTGATATACGTTTTCTAGAAGCAAATTACCAAAGCAAATAGTTTTCTGATATATCTTTTTATCAAGACATCGTCAAGGAAACGTACTGTTGCTGTATTAAACGGACTCTAAATTAATGTTTGGACACAAACCATACAATAAAATGACTATGGACATATCTAAATTACATAGTAACAGGTGACAATGATTGATTATCAGAAAGGTTCCTCGAACCGAGAGGGTTTGTAAAGTATACTTTTCTAGACCAAACTTCTTCGTCAAACATAGTGCCGTGGGTTTTTTTAAATGACATTTTCACTTATTTTCACTGATTAACTTCAATCTTTAGATTGCATAAAAGTTTCAATCCAGGATTTGAGTATATTTGTGCTAAAATTACTATAAAAGACTAATAGAATATCGGATATGAAATTCAGAATCGCCAAACAGTGAAAGATAATTTCGCTTTTGTAACTTGGAAATTGAGAAAACTCTGAAAATGATAAAAATGTCATAATTCTTCGAACAAATTAATTTTCAAACCATTCTCTATCAAGCAATGACAATACTGGTAACTAATTTACATCAGGAAGTAAAAAAATTGTTCTTTTTAAACAATTTTTAATGGGGTTTTATGCCGCTTTCAACATTTTTTCAGTTATATGGCGGCGGCTGGAGCACCTAAAATGGATTCCCGGTATTTCTCACACCAGTTCTTCCATTACATTCTTTTCTAGCATCCAGCTGCTACGTGTATCTTAAATAGGTCTACAATTATCGACCAATTGGTGAGAGACAAGAAGTCGGAGAGAATGAGTGCCGCCGTCGGGGATCGAACACGGGACCTCTAGATTGACAGTCCAACACGCTACCAACATTTTGAAAAAAGGTGAAATACTATTATAATGAATTACATCGCGAAATGGATATTCAGCTCAATAAAAAAATCGCTCACTCAGTGGTCCATTCATTCTTTCACTAATTCATTCAACACGCACTCGTGTTTTTTAAAAAAAACGCCCAAAAATCACTACATTCAAAATGAATATTGCTAGAAATAAATCGTGATTTCAATGACATAATTGAAATTGTAAGCGTCTTGGAGAACAGGGAAGCCATTCATAGAACTTGTATGCATATTTAATTAAAGGTAAGTATCAAGTATCGCTAATTTTGTTCAGGATGAGCAAAATTAGCGATACTGGATTACCTCTCTTTAATTTCACTTAAAAGTCGCCCCTCTCACTCAATTATTATCATTCCAAAATAATTCCGAAATCAGTCACCCTGTTAGTTTCACGATGTTTTTAACTGAATTACGCACTTCCAAACATTGTTAGAAAATTATGAAATAAATGGTAAAAAGATGGCTTGTATCAATTGTAAGAAAAAGAAAGAAAAATAATCATGCCAAATATTGGGGTTTATTGCAAAGTTTCAGGATGTTGAAACGTCAGATAAATTTGCATTTAGGGGTTTGGTATTGTACACTTTGTTAAACAGGTACTTCTGTAGAAGATAGTCAGCGTAATTTAGCAACTGGCAGGCAGCGGCTAAGCCGTGGCATTATTTCGCGAGTTAACTTTTCAATATTTAGGATTTTTTCAAAAGTCAGTCGACAAATATCATTTACGCGTGCAAATAACTGTAACCTTACACCAAAAAGAGTTATGTGCAAAGAGAAAGTGAACACAATTCCACTTTGGGATTCTAAAGATTGAGCTTGAGAGGGTTTAGTTACCAACCTATATGATTTAAGGTCTCAATTTATTTATGACGACTATCTATAGAAGTAAGGAATGGTAAATAAAAGTCGATTTACATTAACATTGAGCGTTATTTAGGCTCCGCCCTGCCAGGGCAATAATTTTGGATTAAACTGAAGGCGCGTCCTTATACCTAGACAAAGACAATTGCTGAAATGGAACACTTAATTACAGTAGAAACAATAGCAGGACAATTAAGGTAATTTTGTTTCATAATTATTTTAATTCGCCTATCACAACAAGAACAATCTTTCAAACCCGGCACGAAATTTTCAAGAAAGGTTTTTTCAAGAAAATTTCATCATGTCATAAAATTTGTCGTATAAAGGTTGGTAAACTTTCTACTGTTTTCGGTAAGAAGCTATCGCCCTATTAGTATATTCCTTTGTGAGTATGCTTAAAGCCACAGTTTGCGTTTAGAGTGAAAAAAAATCCCACACACACAACAACAAAAACAAAAAAGCTCTTTCGTGAATATTCATTGGATATTTTTTCTTTATTTAGATTTATGAAATAAGAGTAACATTAAAATACAATTAAATCGACAAACGTCGGCTCTTTCGTGGGACGCATGATCTGCAGTATAAAGTAAAATATGTAGATGAGAGTTTGCTCACGTGATATACGCCCACGTGCAGGAGTGCTATATGAGCGGTATTCGTATAGGAGTCCGAAATGTTGCGGGTCATAAATATTCATCAAGTTACCCCTATATTTATAGCATCGCTTCAAAATCATTTGCATTACCGAATATTGGAATGACAAATTCAAGCCATCTTCGAGAATAAAAGTCTAGTATTTATGCACAAAGTTGTCTAAGATCATTGGCTTGCGTTTCGGAAATGTTCATGAACACAGACGGGGGCTTTAACACAGTGCTTAGGCCTATGAGCCATGCGATTCAAAACTAGTAAATGATATACCTCAAAACAGTAAAAAGGTTTTGCAAAAAACAATTTTTGAATGACAACGTTTCCATGTGTTAAATTGCAAATGTAATGCTCAGGGGCAAGTTTTAACAAAGATCTTACGACATCTCACGTAATTATTACAAATTCCTGTCCAAATCGATCGTAAGATGGTTAATCAAATGATTCAAGAAGTTTGCATTGAGAAGCACGATACACTACGGGTCACCTTAACTCTCAGTCCGACCAACATCGTCTGTGCCATTCAGCATAATCATTGCAACTTTAGTCTCTTTTAACTAACCTTTTAAAAATTGGTAGGTCCTCCGCCGCCGCAATATATACTATTGGCATAAAATTAAAGCATATCGAATTTAGAATTACCCATGCAATGTGTGGGACTGAAAGACTGTAACCAAGCTTATGTAAGCAAACTTAAATTGCTATTTCTTTCAAGACCAGTTGAATAGCCATTCAATAAGGTAATGAAATGATACTCTCACTGATATGACTCACGCACTGAATATGCGTAATTGAAAGTCTACTTTTAATTGCAAAATACGCAACAAATAATCTTGGTGATCAAAACGCAGCAAATCTCTTAGAGTAGCAACACATCATAAAGTTAATCTTCAAGATTTATTCATTTCGGTTGATGGCTAATTTCAACTTTCTGTTATTGCTTTATAACGAGCAATTTTAAACGACGACTCACCACCTCTTCATTACCAAGTTCATATTTTAATATGTCTTACAAATGGGACTTTCGAAAACCTTTTTTTCTACAGTAGAGTCTTATTAAATTTTCAAAGATTAAAAAAAAAGAAAAGAAAAAAAGAAAAGAAAACTGGTAGACAAATATGCTTAATTTTAAGCCGATAGTATATGCAAAATAATGTTACAAATTGAGCCAAACGGTCGGTCAATCAAACTACATAAGGTCATATTACTTTCTGAAACAGATCTGGCATGTTCGTGGCACATGTACAGTAAATTTCACAAACCATCTTAAATTGGAAGCGTCTGATTGGGTCGCGAAGACCATGAAAATTATATATATATATATATATATACATACTTAGTGTTTTGTATAAGAAAAAATATCTAACGAGGTTGGTGGAATTGATCAGTGTCGAGGCTCTGCCGAGACAATTATCAATTCTTACAACCGGGTTAGATATTTTTTCATACAATACACTAAGTATGTATTATATTTATCTTATAACCTCTATTTGTCTTGTTTTAGTCGATGTTTCTAACTGAAACGCAAGTTTCTAAAAATAACTGCATGATATTATTGTTCTAAAAATAACTATGTGATATCAAAAAAAATATCGTACGGGGTGTTATCATACGGATATGTGTATAGTTATAAGATAAAAAACATTAATTGACATCTTATAAAAGGAAGGTAATTCATATCGCTAATTTAACGATATTGAATTACCCCCCCCCCCCCCCCCCCCCCCCTATTTTATTCAAAACTCGCTAATCTCACTCATTCAATTTCATTTAGCAAGAATTTCAAAAACCATTCACCTTATCAATTTCGTGATGTGTCCAACTGTATCTAAACGTTTTCTCCCTTTACAGAAATTCTCATTTTAAAACAATTCATTTTATTCCCAGTGGGAAAGCCGTGATTTATAGATTGATAAAGGGAGAAAATCTCCAAATTATGTGGTAACTATCATTCAACAATGACCTTTATTTCAAATTAACACACAACAGACAGTCATGAATAAAACATCTGGATAATTTATGCAAAAAAAGCCCACTAATGGACATGTTCTTTCAGAAGTAATTTCCTTTCTAACTACCAAATGTCTTGGATAACACAAATTTCGATTTTTTGGGCCACACTAACGATGATTAGTAAAATCCCTAAGCATGTAAATTCCTATTCTGTCCTATCTGTCTTGAAATAGATTTTATTTGTTTTCTATTCCCTTTTATCCACATTTGATATAAAACTGTTTAATGCCCAGGAATAAGCAAAGCGGACTTGTACCGCCAACCATCGCTTCGTTCCAACATAAGTGTAGCCAATGCCTGCGTCAATAAATAATAGGGCAATTTCTTGGGTCATGGAAAACAAATGTATGAAGTTTCGTGATTCTAAGTCAGTTAGTTCTTAACCTCAGGTCCGAAAACGGATTTTGGCCGATTGTAGCCTTGGCCTTTGAAACTGAAAACAATACGACAGTGCCCTGGCCAATGGATAGCAATCGTTAAAAGTTTCTTGAAACTATGGCACTTGTTTATTGAGGTAGAGTCCGGCAATTATACAGACGGTCTAACGGACGAACGAATAAATGTGTCGATGGACAGAAAGACATGGTGAAACCAGTACAACCCCTCTACTTCGTACGTGGAGGGCATAATTATTCGACACTGAAATATTTTCCGTTAAAACAAAATAGACATTCATCAATGAACTTGTCCTTAAAAAAGTTGTTCTGTCTTAATTATCGAATTATCGGAATTCTTTGTATTATAGGTTTGGTATTGTATGGCTTCACCAATGATGATTGGGCGAAGCCTCAGAGTCTTTCTCTTTTTTCATTAGTCTGCTTTCATTTTTAAATGCTTATTATTACTTTTTGTCCTTTCCAGAATTCATAGTTTTAGTCCCCCAGCCATGCTCTCCTCATTCTGTCTTTGTGATATGTTCTCTCATTTTTATGTGTGTTGTTTTCAACACTCCATAAGTATAAAGATAATATTTAAATTCTAAATGAAGAAGAGATTTATAGCTCTTTGTTTCATTAAAATGAATTTTCAAGAATATTTTACAGTTAGAAACACCCCGAAATTGACAAGGTGAATGATTATGGTATGATTTTGAAATGACATTGGAAGAATGTGTGGAAAGAGTTTTGAATTAAATTTAAGGGAGATAATACACGTTCGCTACTTTTGTTCAGGAAGAAAAAATTCTCGATATTCATTACCTCCCTTTTATTAAACATGCAAACAAATTATATAAATAGCTTTCTATGTCTTCATAAATCAATCAGCCGCTTACAAATTTGATTAAGTCAGTAGATTAATTTACCGACTTTTTATTTTGAAAGGGCATGTACATGTAGTTGATGATATTCATTTTTTGATATACTTAGAGCGCTTTTGAATTGTTTGAGTGAGCGATTGGAATTTTTATTTTATACTAATTTATTTTAGTTCGATTGCGACGAAATGTTAAGCTTATAGAATCGCTCTCGAACACTCAATCCTGATGTTTTCAGAATCGTTTAATATGATGATGACGATGATGATACTTTTCGGATAGTGCGTGTACTGTACAAAATTATCGATTATATTGGTCTCCCTTGAAAATCATTCGATACTCGCACCATACACTCATGAATTCAGTTTCATTCCATAATAATTTTAAAATCATTCTACATGTAAATTTCGCGATGTTCCTTACCGTATGTGAGTATCGGGAAACCGTTATCGCGTATCAATTTGTCTTTGACGTCCCTCTCTAAATTGTTCATCTGTAATTTAGTACCACTACAGTACTTAGCATCTATGCAACACAACGGTTTTTGAACATTTCCTGTATCCATTCGGAACATCACTCGGCCATTTCCGTAAACTGCAACATACCTCGTTTGTATGTAAGGCGGTTGGGTATGTAACAAAATCGTGCATTTTGTTAGGCGGAAACAGTGTAAGAAAAATTAGCATCGTAGATTTTTATCTCTTACATTCATTCATTCATTCATTCATTCATTCATTCATTCATTCATTCATTCATTCATTCATTCATTCATTCATTCATTCATTCATTCATTCATTCATTCATACATTTATTCATTCATTCATTCCATATTACTCATCCTTTCCTAAAATACATTCACTCATTCATTGTCAACACTCGTTCATGTATTCAAAATATTCATTCAAACCATTCAAAATAACCCCAAATCGCTAAAAGATTTAAGATCAAAAACCAAATTCAAAATAAATATCAATTGGAAAATGCATGATTTCACTAATTTTGATTAATTTGGAAGCGTCTAATTGATTCGTAGAGGGATAGAAAGATTTCTATAGAATTTGTATTTTAATTGTATTAAATCGGGCGTGGATGTGGGGTCGGGAGTATTTTTTTTTAACTAATACCGCTTATTTTGGTCATCTTGATCATTATCGACTTTAATCAAATTCAAAGCTTGTTCAACGAACTCATTCAATTTAACTCATTTGAAATCATTCCAATATCATTCAAGTTGATAGTCTCACGATGTTCAAGAAGCGCCTCCAGTTATTTATCCTTTAGTATTATTTACAATTACATGTATTCCTAAACCAGTGCTAGACAATCAGGGGGGAAAGGGGTTGCTGTGACCGAGGATCTAATGCGGGACATCATTATTTTATTAGTCCGATTCGCTATGTCCGCGGTCAACAAAATAACACAGAGACCCAAATGGTTACACTCCTGTCTGATTTGGCCGTGTTAAATTATATAGTAAATTGGCACATTTTGACAGTAGGTAGCTCCTCAAAAAAAGTCGTTTGGGCTATAAAAGTTTGCAATTCTTAAAGAAAATTCTTTGTTCTTGAAATCTATGTCCAGAAAATGCATTCATGAGCGGTTCATTTTCCCACAATTTTTAACGGCGCACAATCACCGTAAAATTCTCATGGTACAAAAGAGTTTCCTCACTTGGGAACCACCATCAAAGGTCATGCTCTCAGAAAAAATAGTTCCCACTTAGATTTATTTAAAACTATGCATGAAATGTAGCAGAGGTCTGGCACTTGGCTGAACCTCATTTCAAGCTCTTTACTGTTATTTCAACATTAAAACAATGTGGCAAAAGGAACACACAATTTTTTCTAACCGGACTATTTTAGGGTACAACGACCTCGGAAGTAATTCAAGACCGGAGCGGATCCATATGAAAAGATATCCGAAAACCCATCGCAATACTATTAAAGGTGTAGATATTCATCCATTGTTTTCAAAAAATCTGAGAAAGATAAACAAATTGTGATATACAATATAAATCTTAAGAAATTTACAAATAACATCTGTAACAAATACAAAGTGGTGTACCCAATGCACTTTGATCGTGCAAAGGTAATTTATAACATGATAAATACATTGTGGAACTTTACCTCTAGATATCGATGGCTCAGCGCGAAACAGTTGTAACTCCCTATAAACATATAGGGAGTAACAACTGTTTCGCACTGAGCCATCGATATATGATGCTTTGTCTTCATCATTATGATAGAGTGATTTTTTTCAGACGAAACCAGCGATATTTATTGTTAGATAAGGCCTAATAGCGATTTATTATAGACGCCTCTTTTATCTGCTGCCAAATTATCATCCGATTTGATACCAGTTTTGCAGTCAAGATAACATTTTCGCGAAATGTTTTTGAACTGTATTTTCGCCTAGAATGCGTGCTTACACTCGAGTTAATATGCCATGGCTTAAACGTTTGCAAAATTTTTTAGCCTTAAACACAGCTATCATTCTAGCTCACTTGAGCACAAAGCGCTCAACGTGAGCTATTACAGTTAAAATTATCGTGAAATTTACACTGACAGCGATCAAGAACATTCAATATCACTCACTCAACATTCATTCATTCGAAACACTCACTCAATCGATCAAAAACGTTCCGAAATCATAAGAAAATATTCTCAAGTCGTTAAAATCGACCAACCTTTAATGTAAATCGATCAAATAAATCTGAGATTTTATTAACTTGTGTTGATTTTAACCCTTTCCTGTTTTACAAAATGCAGACGAAAATTTAAAGTGGATTTAATTTGAAGAAAAAAAAACACCAAAAACAAAAAACAACAAAAAAAAAAACACCAAAAACAAACAAACATTTAGTAGGGTTGAAAATAGTGTGGAAAAAGAAGAAATTGCTTTGCAGAAGCAATTTCTTCTTTTTTCACAATGTTTTCTCAATCATAAAATCACAGCCACGTAAAAAAGCAGGGATTAAACAGGAAAGGGTTAAAGTGTCCGATAGGCCTGCGAAGACACGCAAACAAAACTGTACGTACATTTTATCAAAGGGAGGTAACAAATATCGCTAATTATGTTCATCTCCATTTAATTTCACTCAAAACTCGCCCCACACACTCGTTCAATTTGATTACAAAACAATTTCAATATCATTCAATTTGTCGATTTCACATTGTTCTTAACTGTATGTTTGACGTCACCTAAGCACAGCCTATTGGGTATGCACACGCGTTACCATGAAATTAAGTGCACATTAACGCATTCTTAGGAAATTAAACAGAACACCTTTATAACTTACTTTTCACTATAGAAATAAAACATTTTTTTCTTTTTCGCAAAATCGTCAAATCATTCAAACCGTGCACAAAACGAGATATATTTTCCGCCGTAGCTGTCGTGAAATTATATGTCTTGGTGTGCAATTCATGAAACGTAAATCGATCATACATCGAAACAAAACAAGTTATCAAATCGATCGGTATTTAATGAAGGAATCTGAAAGAGCATAACCCAAGCACCATTTTTGGGAAGTTTGCTTGAATTCTGACTAGTAGATGCAAGGAAGAATGTCTTTATTTCTAATGTCACCATATTAAGTCAATTATTGGATGACGCACACAAACACACGCATAAAACATAATAAACGTACACGTATAGTAGACGTATTTTGATAATGGTACTTGAAGCACCGAGACATTTCTAGGATCTACCATCCTCGCGGCTGTAAACTTTACGTTACCTTCCATCCAAACACTCACTCAAACCATTCAAAAACGCTCAAACGATTGAAAAATATAGAACCAACAACGCCATTCAAAATAAATTTTGATAGAGAAAAATCGCGATTCCACTTATATATATATATATATATTATACGTACTTAGTGTTTTGTATGAGAAATAATTTCTAACAAGGTTGGGAGAATTGATCATTGTCGAGGCTCTACCGAGTTAGATATTTTTTCGTACAATACACTAAGTACGCATTATATCTATCTAATAACCCCTATTTGCCTAGTTTTCGTGGATGTCGCTAGCAGAACATCAAGTTTCTAAAAATAACTGCATTATATCATTGTTCTAAAAATAACTATATGATATCATAAAAGATATCATACGGGATGTTATCACACGGATATTTGTATAAGATAATATAAGATAAAATTCAAACTGTAAGCATCTAATAGATTCTTGAAGAAATGGGAAGTAATCTAAAGAATTAGTTTGCATGTTTTATTAAAGGGAGGTAAACAATATCGCTAATTTTATTCATCCTGAACAAAATTTGCGACATAGGCTTACCTCCCATTAAAGTCACTAAAAACCCGCTCATCACACTCATTCAATTTCATTCCTAAATCATTCTAAAATCATTCACCTTGTCAATTTCACCATGTTCTTAACTGTACCATGAATAGCCATCACGTGAATCTAGTGTTCCAGGTGCTAAAACTAATCTGTAGGATATTCGCCAATTTGATTTAAATATTTGACAAAGTTCCAAAATACAGCAAAGATTGGTACGAGGTTTTGTCATGTTTTAAGTATTTAAACTATTTTATATGAGTTCAATGATATTAATTTATGTAGAATCAATAATATCGTTCCTTTTAACAACAACAACAAAAATGTTCAAAACTTTAAGAGAATGACAATAAAAATGTTAGTGGAAGCCCTTAAATGTAATTATTAAGCTGTAAATACCAATAGATAAATCTAAGCACAAAAGGATCCCCAAAGGTATTATGAAATGTTAAGAGGAGATATTTTAGGATGAGTTTTTATATCATGCGCTCCATCAGCCGATAACGGAATTTTGTTCAAGTCTGAAAAGTATCACTTCAGGTCAGACTGCGAGGGTTAATTCAAAGCCCTTGAAGGACATTTCTTCTCAGTATATTAATTAAATTAGTTAATTTCTGTTACATCGATAACAAACTCATTTCATACTTACGATTTTCAATATTATACTAGTGATATAAATCAATGAAAAGTAGTTAAGAACGTACAATGTAATTCCTTGACCAGAAACTTACAATATGTAAAGACAGTCAAAAACTGTTCCCGGATAAAATCCAATTTCAATTGGTTTATCGTAAAAAAAAAATAAATAAAATAAAATAAATAAATATATATGTATATTCATAAATAAACAAACACGTGTTCATAAAAAACCGAATGTATACTGATTTTCAAAAGAAATTTTGCACTGTTAAAATTGGAACTTCACAGAACTTATACCATGTACCGTCTTAAAATTCTGCATGATAAACCTCGAAACCACTGACAATCGATACTTTTAGAAATAAGCTTACGACACTCATTGATATTCGGACCTTGGATTTATAGTGATTAGCTTGTGTTTCCTACAGTTGATGCATAATTAATTATTCAGGAATCACATTCAGTTGAATTCTTTTGTCCTATTTTGAAATAAATTAATATATAAATGACAATTGTACACTAAGCAATGACGAAGTTTGACATACAAATTTTGTAGTTTGGCAGTAATTAACCCCCTGCTCTCCACAAAATTACATTAGCTGTCATTGTCCAATAGAAATCCTATGTATCCACTTTCGCGTCCTCTTAGGTATGAAAAAAAATATTACAGAGCGTCATTGCATCATTAGGTCTGACGTAACTAGCCAATTGACAGAGCGATTTCAAACGTTGACGCAGATGTAACGCCTGCTCATAAACTCAAGCCTCTATTGGAAATCGTAGGGAGTCCCTAGAAATGCCGTATAAGCAAAAAATATCCAACTTGATTTTATGCCTCGTTTCTAAAGGGTTATATCCAAAATATGAAGCTGATTTAACACGAAATATCCCCAACTTCGAAAACAAAAAGGAAAATAAAGAAAATGGAAGTACATGTACACACTTTCTTTTGGAACTCAGTATATGACTCTTGTCACCATAAACATTTCAACTGTGTTTGTATGTGTAGGTTAAGACCAGTTTAATAAATTCGACACTCTATGACTATTCCATTGTGGCTAGTTTGTGAAATCAGAAAAATCTGATTGACACGCTATCTCGTTATTATGCTCATTGTTCCATCTTGTCTCTTAGTTCCGAACTGAACTATTTCAAACCGATTGTTGACTGACAGGTGGGTAAGCTGCATCTAACGCGACACATATAACCATTTAGTTCAAATGAGACTGGATTGTGAATGCAGTACGCTCTGGTCTAGACGAAAATGTTGGTGAAACACTTAGAAATTGCACCCGTTTCGCACTTGTACTAATGTGCGGTGTGTCAATTTCAAAGACTGATTTTTTTAACACTCTGAACGTAGATTGGCTCTCTTTTCTGAGAATTACGCATTCGGAACATGACTCGACCATTTCCGTAAACTACAAAATACCTCGGATGTATGTAAGGCGGATGGGTATGTAACGAAATAGTGCATTTTTTTAGGCGGAAACAAGGAAGAAAATTAGCACTGTAGATTTATGGGGTTTTTTTTACAGTAAATAACGGCTGAAAAATCTTAATTTTTGAGAATGACGAATCATTCTCAAAAATTAAGATTTTTTCAGCCGTTATTTAAGAATCAAAAGATATTTATATTAGGATTCGATGGTTTCACGTCAATGACTTAAACAAGTAGCGTTGGCGACGTCGAATGTTTTCACTCACAGTTTCGAGGGCTAACGCCATTTTGTCTGACGTCATCGAGTTTTTCCAAGGTTTTCCAGTACTTCTTAAAAATAGTCCGTCTATATACATCCGAGGTTGATCGTGAGATTGGCCGAGTGGTGTTCCGAATGGAGAATTACGGCCACGTATCCATCTTGCCTCTTATTCTTTGATAACTGTGTCGTTAACTTAAAGTCATCGGAATAAGGTCGCGTGATAATTAAGTGATGATTATTGGTCGGGGACCAGTCAACTCGTTTATTATGTATAGAAGATGGAGTGTCAATGATTAATTCTAGGGATAAATGACTTTGTCATCTTCATCTAATTGATAGATCTTGGTCAAGGTCTGTCTACCGTATATTTACCCTAGATAGTTATGAACTGAACTTATGGTTTCTCCCTTAGTTGACAGTTTCAATTTGTTCCCGAATTGCAGAGTTAAAGACGTGTCAAAGTACAAAAAGATTTCTGGCGACAACGAAATACAAATTATACGTGATAAGGAAGAAACCATCCTTTGTGTTAGAAGATTCTTAGAAAATAAAGCTTATAAACTTAGAAATCTGAGTGCATTGTATACACGTGAATTTAATCACATTTAGTATATTTGTTGTGATAATACCTATAATGGTACAATTTTCTTAGTAATTGAACATCTACGATTGAAAAAGATAAAAAGTAGGTAGATAAATAAATAGGTGGATGAATGAATGAACAAAAAATAATATAAAATAAATTAATAAATAAATAAATAAACAAAGAAAAATAAATAATAAATAACCTTTCAAACCTTTTATAGAGTCGAATCTTAAAGAATTCTGTTGACGGCTATAAAACCTTAGATATATAACTCAGTCTCTAAATACTCTTTTGAAAATAGCCAATTTCCATTTATTTTGTAAACATACATGTCAAACCGGTTTGGTCTGTTGTTTTTTCAAATATATGTTAGGTATGATGCAATATCTCACAATAATATTGGAATATTATTTTCTTAGATTTATTTAAAATTTAAGTTTTTTGAAGTCCATGATCTATAGCAAAGATGTACATACCAATCATTTTGTGAAAAAAGAAATTGATATATTTTTCAACAACCTTATATGTATAAAAACTGTTCTCGTCAATTTATGTTGTGGTAACACACTATTCTTTACACAGATTGACACGTTTACAAAATTAGAATGACATATGTGATTATGAAAAAGCCAAAATAAACTTCTCGCATAACTACGTTTGGGGTGCGAGTTTTATATCCATGGCGATTCAGCAACAATCGAAACAATATTACCCCCACCCCCTACTTTAATAAACGTGTAATATTTCCTTTTCTTATAATGTTTTAACATGACTTTTCTCTGGCATTGCATTACCTTTCAACTGTCTCTTGTCAGGTTTTTCCTATCCCCTTTTTCATTTTGAGCTATTTTTGGAGTGTGAGCCCATATCAATGAGTTACAGAACAAGTTCGAATTTGGTTCAAGTCCATTGAACGATTTCAGATATACTGTCATTTGCTGATTTTGGATGTGAGTGATCGCAATGAACATTTACAGGTGTGTAATAATTAGCTACCATTCCTCATTATAGTTTCAATATACATCAATGGATTAAAAAAAACCAGTTGATTAAAATTCTAACTCTTACAACTCTATAGATACCTATTGTAGAAAAAAGTTGTGCCGGTTGTTTTGTGACAAGGACTCTCTTGTTGATAAATGTTTGGCTATACTGTTATGAGATGTGGCATCTAATGTAGTGCAACTGCTTGTGCTCATCTACAGCTTCAATTTTATATATATTGTTTAGCTGGACAAACTGTCTATTTTTGTAAATAGAAGTAGCATTAAAATTGGTTCAAAAACTGTTTACAAGAACCTTAAGTGAGACACGTCCATTTGGACGAAATTAACGATATTGTATTACGTCCCCTTATTTTGATTCGGAACTTGCTCCTCTCACTCATTCAATTTCATTCAGAAATCATTTCCAAAATAATTTACCATGTAAGTTTGGCGATGTTTTAACTGTTCAACGGACCACTTCTGTAGTTTTGGGATCTATAGAAAATCACTACATCGTTATCTTATCACAAAGGAGATGCACTTGAGGCGTGCAACTCCAATCGGTTTGGGATATTTTTAGAATATTCATCAAAGCTTTAAAGATCATAATGAACTATGCGAGGAACAATTATATATTTGTCTGTCGAAATATACTGAATTTATGACAAGATAAGTATTGATAATGAAAGGATTTTATTGAGGCTGCCAAAACATGATATAGTAGGAATGTGCATTTAAAAACCAGTCTTTGAGTGTGAAAGAAAAGCAAAAAAGCGACAAATGTTCGTCAAAAAAGTCAAAAACATGGACACTAGCCTCGATCAAAGGCATGAATCTTAACCTTTCGTCCATCGTTACATTCGATGCTATCAAAAAGCTGGTTACAATTTCTCAAATATGCTCCGAAAACGTAAAATCTAAAGCGTTTTTAAAAAACTATATTTTCTTCATTCAAATGAGTTGAATTATTCAACGATTTAATTAATTCTTTGGATTTAGTTGAGAAGAAATTTCCGATAATATATTACCTCCCTCTAAATTCATGCAAAACTATCTCTCCCCGACTCATTCTTTCCAACTCCGGATTCAATCAAAAATCATTAATCTTGTCATTTAAACAAGAGTTGTTGTTGTCAGTTGGACTTCTATATGGACCATCATTTAGCCAAATTTCAATTTTCAATGTAATACCACGAAGAATGATGGTTTTTTTTCAGAATTTTTAAAAGGAAAAAAATGATTTTGTCCGTCCGTCTCCATGTTAAAGCCCCCCCCCCCCCAAACACCTATTATACCTAAATATTTCTGTAATTAACGGAACCGCGAATTGTCTCCCCCAAAATAGTTTTGATTTGCATAGGGGGCGATTCAAAAGTGAATGATTTTAAGCAGGCCGTTTTTTGTATAGAATCGAGTATTTCTATTAAATAAATTGTGTCTGTGTCATTTACTTGTCAGGGATATAATAATGAGTGTATACTGTCTTTGAACAAATAACATTTGACCAGTATTGATAATTATCAATATCTTTTCTCAGATGAACCAAAGAAATCGTTGCGATTTTCACGATGAAATCGCGTAAATGGGCGAGTTATAACGGTACAAATCACGTGATAATTGAATTTAAATTGACGTGACCTTCTAAATGCTAATACATGTAAGCACAAGTCCAAATAAGGAATAACGGTCATTTATCAATACTTAACAGCATTCTCTTCTCCCTTGTCTGTAAGTATATAGATAATCGTAGAACTATGTGAGATAGCAGCTGGAGGCTAGGAAAAAATGTGGTGGTTGTACTTGTGAAAGAAATACCAGGAACCCATTGTTAGGCACTCTAGCCGCCGCGATATAACTGAAACATTGCTGAAATCGGCGTAAAACTCCGTTAGAATATAGCATGGTTTACTTTTTAAAATCAATCTTAGAGTTGGTATATGTTACTTCGTAAAATTGACATTCAACTAAGTCAAACCCGTTATGGATCGCACTCTCAGCAGTCCTTTTTAGATACATTCAAAACACTCAAATTACACAAAACCCTTCCGAAATTTTTTAAAAAGGGCCGAAACCGCTTTAACGATCAACATTACATTCAAATCGTTTTTGAATAATTTCAGAGCGTTATTTACTGATTGGAGTAAGTCTTTTTAATGCATTGAGTGGAGTGGGTTGAGTGATTTAAAATGGTTTTTGATGTAATTGAATGTAAATTTCACGATGTTGCTCACTGTATTTCCTAATTTCACATGACGCAGCTACCGCCCACGAAAGCGCTTTCGGTGCTTTCGTATCCTGACGCAGGGCTGAGATACTTGTCCCATTATTAGAGTGGCAAATGATTTATGGTACACACATTTGCAACGACGTCTTGTGAAACGGTAATACTTTCGCACATTAACAAAGGATTCAAGGTACGAATCGTCATGATTCGGTTATTAAGAGTTTCAGTTAAAATGGTCCTGAGATCAATCTCTGACGGTAGCAAGTGATCTTTGGCCAAAACTGTTGGCACAACTGCATGTGTTTACCAGAAATCATAATCAAATAAATTTGCATTGTATTTTCGCATGATTATAATTCTGCGTGTGGTCTAAAATGTGTCCGTTATTTATACACAATGCATTATTTAAATATAATAAATAAGAACTCTTCGTGTGCCTTAACATAAATATTACGAGCCACACACGATGTATGAATTACCTATTAATACATAGTTTCCTTTTTTTAATAATAACTAATGAAATATGTGAGGCTACAAAATACTATCTTTCATGACTTAAATTAAAGATACGAAGAGAGTATTTGATAATTAGACTGAGTTCTGAAACTAACACACTTATGTATGAATCAGCCTTGCAGATTTATACAGTTTGATTAGGTTTTTAGTTTCATAACCCCATGAAATCAGAACATACTCTATTCATCTGTTAAATAAATACGTAGCCTTTTTTACCGATGTGAGTGAGAAACAGGAATGCTTTGAATAAAAGCGCTTAGTGAGTAATTTAAAACGGGCATTTTCAAATATTATGTATTACCCATCCACACTGGTTGGGAACAGACCCCGGATATTGCTCAAAGCTTTCCCCAAATACGCCTTTTTTGACCACCAATATCATCAACACAGGTAACTAAAAGCAAACTTCCTTTCATCCTTGTATCTTATAGCACTAATCAGACTACTTACAAAAATCTTGAAAACCATTTTTCACGTTTACTATGATAATACATACTCAAATCCCCGCCCTTTTAGAAAATTTGCTGAAATACTGGGCGTGCACAAGGAAAACCATATACCCTTCTCTTTCATTCTACATTTGCAAGAAATATTGGAATCTTATTTAAAAAATCTGAAGTGAACATTTTGAAAAGGTCTGACCCAACTTGATGTCCTGAAAATTTCAGCCCCTTTATTTCAAAACTGAATGAGATATGAACAGAAATAGGTGGTATCGTACTATTGCGAAGGGACACAGGGCATTGAAAAGGGCGTACTGTGGATTGCATTTTTCAGCAATTTGTGTACTGGGTGTTGACAATCATTCTGAAGCTTCAAACTCATTTTGTAGCTTTTTCTAACGTTGAATTGTAAAATACCACATTTCAAACGTAAAACGAACTTTAGCATGGCATCATTGTTTATTTCATAGGTATCCTTAATGTATAATTTTTAGTTAAAAAGTGTTTTAATAGTACATATTATCAAAAAGAATACCTGCCTGAATTTATATTTAAGTATAATATTACTTTGTTTCCAAAGGTTTTTGTTTAAAGAAAGAAAATAATGAAATTTCACCCATCTGGTTATTGAAATCGACTTTTAAGATAGATTTCTATTTTCATGTTAGTATTTTACCTTCTTTTTATATAAATAACGAGGGCTTAGTGCAAAAACAATGTATGTGTCTATACAATGTATAGAAACAAACGTTTTCTTTGAACCTATAAGAAAATTGTACCAAATGGCACATCTATGTATTATATAAAAAAATTGTAATCCATTCATAAATATAAATTCCATGGCCTGTTCTTAGTTGGTTAGACAAGCAGACTGACAGATACACTCATTCTCAGAACGAAGAGTATCAGTGGTAAGTGGGCATGCAAGTTTCAACTACAATTCAGACGTTTTGCAGCTAGGGAACATACACATCACGTTCTATAGCTTCATTTAGGTCTCACAAAGCACGAAATCCTATTTGAGAGACCAGCTTCTTTCTTCTGCTAAAGCTTCCCACCATAAGAATGATAGTCATAATCTAGTATGGAGTAGCAGACGTAGGCTATGAAAAGATATAGTGGTATCTCGAGTGAGAGAAATACCATGAATCCATTTAGATGCTCCAACTGCAGCCATATGACTGAAAAAATGTTAAAGTGGCATTTAACCCAATGCAAACAAAATATCTACTGATGCCAGGATATTACCAATCATGTGTCAATTGGTATGAAACAATAGACATGTGTCACGTTGTTTTATCAAATTCTTGCTGTCATCCAAATTCTATTTTTTCTTATAATCTGATTCCAAATCCTGTTTTTGAAATACTTCCCTCATTCCGTATAATTTTCTATTTGAACAAAATCTTAAAAATATCCGTATTTATCAGAGAAAAAATTGCCTAGGATTGTTACTAAATTCAAATTATTCTTTGACACAATCTTTTGTGGAATAACAGAGAAATATTTGATGAACAAACAAATAGATCTTAATTATGTAACACAAAAATAAGATGTTTCCTTATAAGGTAGTTTATAAAATTACATTTCATCGCAAAATCAAGAAACTTTTCCAACAAATTCAAGTTATTCTTTTTATAATTGAGACATAGACATCGACATAGACATTTTATTTCAGTAACTTAGACTACAAACAGTTTCTCGTAACAACAAATTGGAAAACATCAATTCAAGGTCAACAAAACAAACATATAAACAGCAAACACTATACAGATATACAAACATACGCCACACACTCATGCACACCACAAAATTCAATTGAACAAAACATGAAATGTGCAATCAAATAAACAAATACATGTACTATTTTGAGGTCAAATGATGATTAATTTAGTGGGGAAAGAGGACTGTTGTAGAATTTTGAAGAGATTGTAATGAAATCTTTTTTCAGATAATTAATTATTATCAAAATGGAGTCTTTTTTTTGAATGATTCGCTAATAAATTTGCTAAGTTGATTAAGATAGATTTCTTAGTCCTTTGTAAAAGTTCAGTAAATTTAAGCATATTTGGTCTAATTCTAAAATATGGTTTGATATTTTATGACGGATATCGGAGAAAGCAGGACAAAGAAGCGTAAAGTGATATTCGTCTTCAATTTCTCTTTTATCACAGTATTCACATAGTCTATGTTCATATTGTAGATTTTGGCCAGCATAGCGACCGGTTTCGACTTTTAATTTATGAGAAGATAGACGTATTTTTGCAATATTAGTAAAATGTTTTTTAGGTAAAATGCTTGAATAATCTTCGTTATAGAAAGCAGTCTTAATGTGCCTATAGATTCTAGTTGAAGTATTATAACTTTAAATTGATGTCCAGTTCTGAACGAAAATGTCGGTAATTTTACGCTTGAAAAGATCGGGGAAATTTTTAAGATTAATATCAAATTGGTCATTCCAGATAAATGAAAAGCCAGCAGAATCTAGAATACTTTTTACATGTTTCGCCGCATTAGTTAGACCATTGTTACAGTCACAATGTAAGTTTTGATAAATTCGTTTTGTAAGGATATTGTCAGAGTTCAATATTTTACATCAGTACTTAATTAACTTAACCTGTGTATCAATATATAGTGGGTAACGCCCTAGCTCACCGTAGATTTCGATTGCAATGGTTGATTGTTTGACCTTTAACAGATTCTTGAGAAATTTAAGGTGAACCCTTTCTATCTGCTCCATTTTTGAGAAACCAGAAATCTCGCAACCATAATTTAAGGTTGAACCTACAAAAGAGTCAAAGAGTTGTAATAATGTTTCCACTGTAAAATCATAAATCTATGTATTAGCAATCAAAGTGTGCAGCGCTTTTAACCCTTTGCCAACCATATATGCGTTGTGATGTGAAAATGAGCCTGTATAGCTAAAAACTGTGCCAAGGTACTTACACTCATTTACGACCTCGATGCTTTCATCATTATAATACCAATGCTCGTCACCCTTTATTATCCCTCTTTTTCTGAATACCATGATTTTCGTTTTTTCGACATTTACTTTTAAACCCAATTCATGAAAATATATCGATAAACGGTTTAAACTGTTTTGAAGGTCTGATGGGCTATTGCCAAGAATAACCATAATATCGGCAAATAAAAGAAGAATATACATGATTTCATCAATAGTTATTCCCGAATTAACACTATCTGCTTTGAGAAGAACAGTGAAATTGATTTTTTCTATGTTTGTCACAGTGTTTGCTGCTTTTAGAAGTTAGCTTAGTTTACTGATACCAAAAGAAATCCTTTCACTTTCTTACATTTTGAAGAAAAAAAGCCTGCTGAAACGTTGAATGAGTATTGACTCAACCGGGATCCGCAATCATGATCTCAGATATGACGTATATGGCCAATTTGGCCGAGGGAAAATTAAACGGATTCATGTAAAGCTCTGTGAAGCATTTAGTTTTTTTGGTACTCAAAAATGACTTACTATGCATCTTTCTATTGATTTCAATTTCTCAAATTATAGAATAAAATAAAAGATTAGTCACTGATAATCCCAAATTGTCTGAAACCGTATTTTTACAGTGGAATAATCCTTGGACAGCTAGCAAATCTAAATATGGAAAATCGCCCAATCTACATATTTCAAGATTGCATACTATATATATTATTGTAATGGTTCTGTTAAAGACATACAGTCAATACCAAGTTTCAAAGACGCGAATACTTGAAGAAAAAAGAAAATTTACAGTGAAATACTCAGTACTCTTTTAAGCAATTCCCAGTTCACTTAAACGGAAAAGAAACCAATCCCCAGGACCCTTATGATTCAAAACAGGTCACAGTCAAATGATCATAACTTGGTAAAACCTTAATGAACATAGCTATTTTTGTCAGGGTGATTTCTCTTGATTATTTCTTAAAAGATTACTCGCTTCAGTTTCCTAATTATATTCTATTTCTTGTCTTGTGATTGAATAAATATGTGAGGGGTATGTATTTTCACAGAAGGTACGTGATTTACTCATTTCATCCGTAAACCTTTGAGTAAGGGGTGTAATGTTTAAGTAATATGAATTGTAGACACAACATGCCATTTTAGCTTGACTTACCTGGTCTGATTATATAACTCAATGATAGAAAATTAGAAAAAAGTTTCACTTGTTTAACTTCTTAACGTCACGGCAACCATTTTTAGATGCAATATCAGGGGTCAGTTCCCACCCAGTAATCCATGTAAATGGCTTACGATTAACTCAATAACTGTATACATGTACATTAACTCTTGATCGTCGAAGTTTCATACATCTTGTCGAACCAAGGGTTACGAACGATTTACTTATCTTACACTTGGCTGATTGAATGGGTAATTTCTGTACGCGTGACGTCACAGAACGAAAAACGAGGCACACCAATCAGTAGCCTTCTAGCAAAAAGGTCCGACAGCGGGATCGAGCTTTGTTAGATCAATATACCCCGCGGCTACTTTCCAGATGTGAAATTAACCCTTAGAAATGCGCTTAACCCCTTCAGTTTCAGGAAATTGTGACACTTAGCAAGACTGAAATACACAATCACAAAAACTGATCGAAATTCCTGTATCTGTTCAAATGACAACATATCTTTTTAATAATTTGATGGTACATTGAAAGGTTCTCAAATTCTTCTTTTTCTACCCTCAATGACAGTGTATTACGATTTTTCAATGTTTATATGAATTTTCAAGTTATTTAATCAATCAATACCTGTTTAGGTTTTCAATGTTTTAGACCTTATCGATGGCATACTCCAATATAGAAGAATGCATCTATATTGAAGTACGCGAAATTTAAAATTTGGAATAAATTCAATAATTAAGCCGTCTTATAAATAGAAATAATTTAGAAATGATAATTTACTTGCATTTTCATATGAATTCTTTTATTCGGGAGTTTTTGTCATTATTTCCAGCAGACTCTTCTTAAAACACATTAAATGACAAGAGAAATAAAGAGAATAAAATATGAAAAGAAATAAAATAAGAAAGAAAATAATAGAACAATTTTTAGTAAAAATCCCTTATCTGTGTAAAATAAAATCTCGTGTGAGAATATTGTGGGACCCGAAGAATTAATCAATTTATTTGTTTATTGTTATTATTTGTCTTCATTATTTATTTATTTGTTTATTTATTTGAATTAATTTGAATTTGAAAAGTACCCATATTGCAGGTAGTAACAATGTTACGATAAATTTAAAACTTAGATTTGCTATGAAACAACTTATTCACGACGTTAAAAACAAAGCAAACACGCGCAATGTCCAATCCAAATCGAATTACACATGTATTTGTAATTAAAAAGGGATTATTTGATTTTTATCATAATATATATTATATATACGTGTTTTAATGTGGGGTAGTCCAAAATCTCGTGGCTACAGCTTATTCAAGTTATGAATAAGTAGTTTTGCCGCCCGTAGACTATATTCTATGTAGTATAAAAAAATTATATATAGATCTATATATAAATATATTTTCTTTCAGTAAAAAAAACAAAAAAAAAAAACTGGCCATTAATTTTATTTATTTTTATTTCATACATTTTTTTTGGGGGGGGGGGAGAAGGCTATCCCAAATGTTCTTCTATGCCGGAACAATATGGGGGATATATTAACTCAAAATCATTTCATGTTGTTTTTGTTAGTCGGCAAAAATACAAAAACGTGTGAAAGATAATGTCTGAATTCCCAGGGGGAGAGCTTCGGAAACATTCACGGTGGACAATGAGGTGGACAATGAGGAAACTTTCGGCTTACTATTCCTATCATTCTGATAAAAAGGAACTGATTTATATTTTGTTGATTTTATAAATCTATCTGTCATCGAATAAAAACGTACTAAAAAGTTAGTGTCTTCGATGCGACGCATTTTCTTTATCTAAGAATAAAGGGTTATCTATACAGTCGTCGGAATACAACAGGTTGCCATAGGGATTAAAAGGTACCGATGTCGTTTGTAAGAAGCTCTCTGATTGGCAGTCACAGAAATCGCGTTTGACCTTTTGATTGGCCGGCTAAAATTAAATCGTACAGAAAATACCTATTCATTCAGTCAAGGGGTACTCGAGAAGATTTTATCGATTCGATACCCCTTGACTCGTGAAGATGAGTTTCATATGGCTCAGTCGTAAAAATAACCAATTCACACCGCTCCGACTGTGTATAACTAAATCCGCAAAAACTGCTCGTGTTTCAGAAAATATAAACATAATACCAAAAAGATTATATCATATTTTGTTTAAATCGTGGGTGGCTACCCAAGTTGTTGAAGCTCTATTTCAAGTATAACTTTAGAACTAAAATCTGCCGACCTACAAACGTATAAATATTGTTAAACTAAATAGTCCAGTTATTCAATTGATATCTATTGATGAAATGTAGCTTGGTGGTGAGATTTAAGTATCATTGTTTCACTTTATTTCCTTCGGGATAATCTTATAAAATCCGGTTTATTTAAAGAACGCACAAAAATCTGTAGAATAAACAAATAACCACTTCCGGTTGATAGGGTCGAGAAGCCGGTGTATATTGCTTCTTTAATTTCAAATTACTGTTATTTCTAGTATGCGTCAATTTGATATGTTTCTAAAGGAAATGCAGTTATCTTTTAGGATACACGTAATACATATATATATATATCCTCTCATTAAAGTAGTTTTATATGATTATATCACCATACCATAAAACATATCTGTGACCTCAATGAATAAGCGCTGTATGTTACATCTATGTTGATTTGCATTACAATTCTTGCAAAAATACACGGTGGCTATCATTCTATTTCTATGGAATGACGATTGACGCAGGAAATATAGTCTAGGGTTCAATACAATTTTATTGATTCAATATGACATTTCTAAAAAAAGAACGGTATTGCGAGAATATGATTTTCAGTAGCGCGTCATAATTACAAAAAAAGATAAATTTAACTCATTGTTTATCCAATACACACCAACGTAACAATGATTTGTTCGAGGTCGAAGCATATGGGTCCAATTGAAATGCCATCGCTATTCGTTATATAATAATTATTGATCGTTACTGAAAATGAGTGCATTGCAAATACAGCAAAATACACCGAAAATTGATGACATTAATCCATCATTATGTTTATCAAGTTGTAGAGTGTCTGTCTAGAAAGAATTTGTGTCCTGGTCATTTAAGTCCGCCGGGTATATAGAGAATCGTATACCATTGTTTTAAAATGTAAATGCTATATGATCAATGTAAGGATAAAACGTATCATGGCGAGACTTGACGAGGCATATTTAGTTACTCACAGTCGAGACCTGTAAACTAACATTTAAAGACATTTTTTTATACTGAGATGGATTTAATGGGTTAAAAATTTATGAAATCTTAAAACTACTAAAAAGATTTTGGTAGAGAAGTATTCTTGGTTAATGCTTAATGAATTTATTATATAACTTACATTGCTTATATACACATATTGCTCAAATAGTCAGATTGTGTATTGTACTTATAAGTGTTGCATTGTAGACTTGTAGGCTTTTTCAAATGCATTCCACATAGTGTTAATTTTCACACCAAGAAGGATTCATCAAAACTCTAAATCGCGTTTTTCTTACTTAAATGGATCTCCTCCCGGTAAAACTTTATAGCTTCTGTGGCATTTATTTAATCATCGAACCAAAAATTTGAAGTATATTTTAAGTTACAACGACGTGTTGATTTATGTTAAGTTCCACTAGGAATTCGAATAATCAGAAACGGACACTAAGTGCCATAAGAACTTGTTCTGCTCTAGAATGATCAAGAAGAAGGCTTTGGATACATTGTACTAATGAAATAATGGATTGGCCGATCATAGGAATAAAAGCTTAATGCATAATACGTAGATGCGGAGTTTTCTCAATGGAGTGATTTATTGTACTGTAGAAATTACTAGCTTCTGCTATATGTTTAACGCCCCAATAAAATGAGGATAGGATTAACAAGTGCACTTGTACTATAAAATACCATGAATTTAATTCCATTTCCTAAAAAGTAAAATGTGCACTTGTCACAAAAGTTGTTCATTGTGATCCCATGAGTGTAAATAAATTTTATGGCCTGCATATTTCACAATTTAAGAGTAATTCACTAAAACTTTTTTACTTAATTTGTGGAACTTCTAGACAATGCTAGTTTTTATTGTCGTTGACTTGATAAGAGAACACGAATCATGTCGATTTAGTTTTTTCCATTAATGGCATACCTTCCTTCAGAACCAATTCAGTCATTTGCATATCTCAATTTTGATAGTCTTCAAGTCCGAAATCCAGTCAATGGCGATTTACGATGGTTGTCATTATTTTTTTCATAATGTAAATTACTTTATCATTTTGACTTATTTCGATTTACAGTAAAAAAAAACAAAACCCAAACCTTTCTGTTCGCCCGAGTTCTAACCGTTCTCAACTAATCGCTCAGAACTATATTCGAAGCAACACTTAGTTAATTCGTTCATAACACTCCGAATCTGAGCAAAGCGTTACAACACTCCTTGATTTTTTTGGTCGTGTTTTATTTGGATTGATCTATCCGCAAAGAGACACGAATCTATCTACTGCAGATTTTATCGATTGAGGCTAAAGAATATGGCCAATTTCGCTTTTTCACGAAATAAGAGATTTTGCATATAATAAGACGTCGCGCATGCTAATGCTTAACATTTTGTTACGTCGTTTTTGCCATTTAGACGTTATAACATTATTTTTTCTGATGCGCTTCTTGTTTATCGCATGTAGATTTTATCATGCGTATTTGATTTTTTAAAATTGTTATAAAAGTTATATTCCGATTAAGAAAGAATAAAAAAATTCTGCTGGAAGCAATTTTACTATCAATCGGCTTTAATCATTATTATCTTGGATTGCTGAAAAAGCACAGAGCGAAATGTTAATACGTAAGACGTTAAAAATGATACGTTTTTGAAAAGTATGTCCACACAGCGTAATCTAAATATTTTTGATATTTTTAAACGTATCTGTACGAAAGTTTTCACTGTGATTGCAAGAAAAAATAATATTTCAAAAATGCAGGATGATTTATGATAATCATTTTGATCATGAAATGCGGCAGCGAAGCATTTTGAAAACCGGCTAACAAATTCGCGTATGTAAGAAATTGTGTCCACACATATTTTCTTTATTTATTTTGTTATATAAGATGTATTATTATTTTTGACAACATTGGAGAAAACTAGAAAAAAGTAATATATTTTCATTTTTAAATTTCATAAAAAATCATTTATAATTCATAAAGATATTGAGAAAACTTTACCATTTTTTACGCCGATTTTTCGTTAAAATTTGACGTTTTACAACTTTTGAATTGTAAAATAAATCTCTATCAATCGTTTGTTATTTTACTGCCGATCATTTTAGTTCACCTAATAACATGATATCACCTCTCGCTCAAATCTTAAGATTCTCAACATTTTTCATGAACCTTTGAATACGTTTTAGGAATATTTAAGAAATCTACCCACACATAATTTGTTACGTTTTACAGACCTAATTTTAGAGTTTTGGTTACATGGAAACTTAATTAAACGGGAATTTTATCTTTCCTCATTTCGCCTAACAAATATACTTTAAAAGTATGCTTTCTTATGGTTCATTTGGTATAAAGAGCATAGAAATTGACAAACAGGTTCGGAAAATATGGCAGATGAAACTTAACGGGAAACGTTCAATTTCAAATGTTAAGCATTACCGTGCGCGACGTCTTTATATTCGGGCCTAACCGTGGATTTTTCAATAATTACAAATGTGCGCCAAGCAAAGACTCTGGCCGGTCTGTGCAACCTCACAGTCTGACCAGAGCCTTCATTTTGCGTTTTGTAGAAGGTTAGGTGTCAAAGTATCTTTAGATCATTAGGTACAATAAACTACATCGTGAATTATAGGGAGGTTATCCAATACCGCTAATTTTGTTCAGAATGAACAGAGTTGGCGATATCGATTACCTCCCTTTTTATAACATACAACTTCTATTGATATCTTCATATTTCTTCAAGAAACAGTCAGATGCTTTCAATTTCAATTATGTCAGTGAAATCGCGATTTTTTCTATTTTCATTAATTTTGAATGTAGCCATTGATTTTATCTTTTAGACCATTTTGGAACATTTTTGAATGGTTTGAGTGGGTGTTTGAAATGAATGGATGAATGGAGCGCTGAGTGAGCGATTAAGATCGGTTTTGATAGATATGATTGTCAATTTCACGATGTCATTATCCGTTATAATCTAGTTGGACTATGTGGCTGTCTAGGCTACAGTTAAAAACATTGTGAAATTGACAAGCTGAATGATATTGGAATGGCTTTGGAATGAAATTGAATGAGTGTGTGGAGCGAGTTTTGAGTGAAATTAAAGGGAGGTAAACAAATGTAGCTAATTTTGTTCAAGACGAACAAAATTAGCTAAATTCATTACCTCCCTTTAATAAAATATACGTAATTTTCTTTTTGTGTGTTTTAATGGACTAAAAAGACACGTAAAAATCCACTAAAGCAAATAAATTGGTGGAATAATTAGATCGATTTGAATTAAAGATTGAAAGTCTAGGTCGATTTCGAAGTGTTTTCCATAGACTCTAGAACGTTTTTGATCGATTTGAGTGAGTGTTTGGAGTGAATGAACGGAGCGCTGATTGAGTAATTAAGAATGATTTTGATCGGAATGATTGTCAATTTCACGCTGTAAATAACTGTACCTAATGTTCGAATCTCGCGCACATGTCATATAGTTGGAAATGACCCGCATTGGCTTATTAACATTTCGTTAATTTCGTTAAAACACCCTCATCCCACTCATTCGATTTCATTCCGAAATCATTTCAATACCATTCAACTTATCACTTTCACGACATTTTTATCTGTACGGTTAAAAAAATTGTGAAATCGACAAGACGAATTATTTCGGAATGATTTTGGAACGAAATTGAACAAGTGCATGTCGTATTGCGATGCAATACAGGAGTCCCCCACCGGATAACAAAAAATCCTTTCTTATAATATATCTCCTACTTACTAGATCTTCTTCTCAATGAAATCTACCAGTGTACAAAGTTTGAAGTTGCTAGGGCTTATAGTTTAGAAACAACAAAGGGCAATAACTCAAAAAGTGGACATGGCAGAGTGACAGTGCTTGTACATGACACTTGTCCTCAATGTAATCTATAAGTGAAGCAAGTTTGAAGTTTCTAGCACTTTAGAAGATATGTTCCGGACAAAAATGTAAGGGTAAAAACAACAAAGGACAATAATTCAAAAAGTGGGAGTGGCAGAGTAACAGTTTTTGTACATGACACTTGTCCTCAATGAGATCTATAGGTGTACAAAGTTTGAAGTTGCTAGCACTTATAGTTTAGGTGATATGATTGGGACAAGAATGTAAGACTAAAAACAACAAAGGGCAATAACTCAAAAAGTGGACATGGCAGAGTAACAGTGTTTGTACGTTACACTTGTTCTTGATAAGATCTATCAGTGTACAAAGTTTGAAGTTACTAGCACTAATGGTTTAGAAAATATGATCCTGACAAAAATGTAAGGGTAAAAACAACAAAGGGCAATAACTCAAAAAGTGGGCATGGCAGAATAACAATTCTTGAACATGACACTTGTCCTCAATAAGAATTATAAGTGAACAAAGTTTGAAGTTGCTAGCACTTATAGTTTAGGAGATATGATCAGGACAAGAATGTAAGGCTAAAATAAAAACAACAAAGGGCAATAACTCAAAAAGTGGACATGGCAGAGTAATGGATCTTAAACATGACACTTCTCCTCAATGAGATCTATAAGTGTACAAAGTTTGAAGTTCCTAGCACACATTGTTTAGGAGATATGTTCCGGACAAGAATGTAAGGGTAAAAACAACAAAGGGCAATAACTCAAAAAGTGGGCGTGGAAGAGTAACGGTTCTTGAACATGACACTTTTCCTCAATGAGATCTATAAGTGTACCAAGTTTAAAGTTGCTAGCACATATGGTTTAGAAGATATAGCCCGGACAAAAGTGTGACGGACAGACCGACAGACGGACGGACGGACAGACGGACGGACAGACGGAATCGAGCAAACCTATAGTCCCCCAACCGGTAACCGGTGGGGGACTAATAAGGGTATGGAATGAGTTTTGAGTGGAATTAAAGGAAGGTAATCCAATATGGCTTTTGTTCAAGATGCACAATATAAAGCTCCTCGTTTTAAACTATTTCGAAATGCTTTCTTATGATTTTTGAACGTTTACGATCGATTTGAGTGAGTGTTTGGAAAGAATGAATAGAACCCCGCGTGCATGATTATGGGTGAATTCGATCGGAATGTGAATCAATTTCACTTTACGTTATCACTTTCACAATTATCAAGGCTTTGCCTTTGACTTCATGGTCATCAACTGCATCCGACATCCAGTCTATTGAGATTCAAGTTCATAATGATTGTCATTAAAATTCTATCCACAAGGGAAAGTTAATCATTACTTGACCTATTTACATGTGTCTTTTTGTGATATATAGCTCTGTTCTTGCCATACTCCGAAAAAATGTAATTTGTTTTTTTTTTAACCAAAATCTATGGAGTATCAAAATAATATTTTTTCTTAAAATCATCTTACCTCAAAAAAGTTATGTCAGTTATGCTTGCAAAGAAGTCTCTCGCAGATAAAGTAAAGACGATTTCGCGCAGCAATATCAGATTGATATTTTTTTCATATCCAATCATACTAGAACGCAAACAAAACGCACAATCCATTTGTTGCACACTTTTCAGAACAATTAGTTTCTTAATATATCAACTACTATTTGTTCCCATGTAACCTAAATAGGAACATAAAGATACTGCATGTTTCCACATTTTAAATATAAACCATAAGGAATCGCTTTAATTTTTTTAAAGAGAATAAAAAGAAAGTATTACATTTCAAATTTCTTTTTAAGCATAAGGCATTAAATTTACCCGAACGTAAGTACAATGTACGACTGGGGATTTACTAAAAACCGTACGAGTATTTAAATTTTTGTGCATAACCATTAGTCACTGGTGTTTTTCATGTGATTCGATAGAATGGGGTTTAACGCCACTTTCAACATTATATTGCGGCGGCTGGAGCACCTAACGATGGTTTCCTGGTATTACTCTCACCAGTACAACCACCACATCCTTTCCTAGCCCCCAGCTCCTATCTCACATAGGTCTACGATTATCAACCCATTGGTGAGAGACAAATAGTCGGATAAAATGAGTGCCGCCGTCGGGGATCGAACCCGGGACCTTTTGAATGATAGTCCGTCGCGATACCAACTGCGCTATGACGGTGGCTTATGTGATCCGTACCTCAAGCTAGACGTTTTTGTTCATCATAGGCGTCGCGAGTTTGATGCTGACATAACACATTCGGAGAGGAACTAACACCGAGTTACATGTAAGCTACTGAAGGAAGGTAAACTAAAAATACCGCATTGGTGACATGTCAGCTACCAAAGGTACACGAACTGATACTGAGTTATATGTAAGCTACTGAAGGTAGGTAAACTTACACTGAGTTACATTGAACCTTTGGAAGGGATGCGAACTGACTCCAATTTACATGTTGGCATAGGAAGGGAGACGAACTGACATTGGGTTACTTGTAAGCTACAGAAGGGACTCGAACTAAAACTGCGTGACATTTAACCTTTGGAAGGGAGACGAACTGACACTTGTTTGCATGAAATCTACGAGAGAGA
The DNA here is from genome assembly GCA_948146395.1 of Fragum whitleyi. Lineage (NCBI taxonomy): Eukaryota > Metazoa > Mollusca > Bivalvia > Cardiida > Cardiidae > Fragum > Fragum whitleyi. The sequence goes on from OX411556.1 coordinate 23,956,859, forward strand.
GACCAACTTACACTGAGTTACATATAAACTAAGGAAGGAAGACCAACTGACAATGAGTTACACGTAATCTACAGAAAAGACAAACTGACACTTAGATAAGTGTAACCTACGGAAGAGAGACGAACTGAAAGAGGGTTACATTTAAGCTACAGAAGGGAGACAAACGGTCACTGAGTAATATGCTTTCTACGAGAGGGAGACGAACTGGAAGTGAGTTACGTCTTAGCTACAGAAGGGAGATGAAGTGAAAGTGAGTTACATGTAAGCAACAAAAGGGAGATGAATAGTCACTGAGTTACATAAAAGCTACGGAAGGGAGACAAACTGGAAGTGAGTTACTTGTAAGCTTCGGAAGGGAGACGAACTGACACTGAGTTAAATGAAAGATACGGAAGGGTCACAAAGCGACACTCAGTTACTTGTAAGATACAAATTTGAGACGAACGGACACTGATTAAGATGTAAGCTTAGGAAGGGAGGCGAACTGACACAGAGTTACATGTAAGCTTCGGAAGGGAGACGAACTGACACAGAGTTACATGTAAGCTACGGAAGGTAGACGAACTAAAACTGCGTTATATATTTGTTACGGAAGAGGAAGACTAACAATGAGTGTGATGTATGCCTACGAAGGGAGTTGAAATGAAACTGACTTTTATGTTTTCCACTGAAGGGAGCAAACTGAAACTGCGGTATATGTAAAGGAGGATACAGCAGAAATGCTCACATATTCATTTAATTGTTTCCATGATAAGCGTCCGGCGATACTCTATTGTAATAGATGCATGGACTCGGCTAAAGCTTAATTATTTTGAGAAATTATATTTTAAACGTGAAAGACAATATCTGATAAGAAAGCAAAATAAAAGAAAAGAAAATTAGAAAATTCTGATCTTTTCTTGTTTCTTATTTATGTTTCACAAGTCCTTAAATTAATGAAGTTCTTCCGTCCATTTTCTCAGTATTAATAACGTCTTCGGAAGATGTCTGAAATGACGTCAGCAGTGCGACTTTGCGGTGCCGTTATCATACTCGAAGTGAGGAGCATCGAAAAACATGCCAACCTTTCTGGACGTAAAAACGCCTTTTCGAAAGATTTGAAATAATATTCCGCTTTGCACGTGCATACACGTGCAAAGCGATATATTATTTCGTAAATATTTCTTAAGCTTCATTCTGGTCGAAAGGCTGATACAAAGTATAGTCCAGCAAGTTCAATCGAGTGATCAAAGATCAATTTTACATTGAAAATGATAGGAGATAACGGTTTTTCGAACCTCACTCTTACTTGCGGAATTATACATGTTGTTTCTGAAAAAGAAAACAAAACAAAAAAGAGACTACAAACATAAAATGTTTTTATGAAAAGAACCATGGAAACCATATCATCTTCAAGACTAAATGCGTCAATATCATAAGTTCATATCGAGGTTATGAACAATAATTCAATTGGATGTGCCCAGCAGCCCTTTATAATTTGTTTCCTGAAATCTGCATGGGATGGTTAATTTTCACTCTCGTTTAATCCCATTTGTCAGATTATTTTTTCACAGAATTGATAAACAAGAGTCGTATCACTTTTATATCGCACTTGATTTTGTTTTTCGACCAACCAAATGCTGCTTTTAAAAAACAACAACTCAAAGGAGAACGTATTTTGATTTTTCAGATTTTAGCCAATGTTGAATAAGACGATCCCGACTAGTTTAGCAGTAACGCTTTAGCTATTATTCCCGGGATCTTATGGTCGAACCTCCTCAAGGACATGTCTATATTTAAACGTTACATGTTATTTTGCCTGTCGATTTCTATCTACATCTTACTACTTATTACATAATTTAGTGCAACACGCCGACGCCGACATGAAAAGATAGTATTACATAAATCAAGAGATATATCTATATAGTTGCAACCGATTCTTAATAGGTATTTGTCTATGAGTCAGGTAACGATGGAAATAAATGATGATAAATGATGCCGTGTTCGATTTCTCATTTCTTTTTCCTCGAAGATATTCTTCTTGTTATACTCACTTCCCTAAAAATATGTGCATTTTTTTCGTTATAAACATGTCGGAAAGACATGTTTACGAAATTTTGAACGACATTCCTCGACAGTACAATTAACAACATCGTGAAATTGACAAGGTGAATGATTTTGGAATAATTTAGAAATGAATTTGAATGAGTGGATGGAGCGAGTTTTGATTGAATTTAATAGGAGTTAATCCAATATCGCAAATTTTGTTCAGGGTGAACAAAATTAGCGATATTGATTACCTCTCTTTAATAAAATATGCATACAAGTTCTAAAGAAAGCTTCCTATTTCTTCAAAAACCTATTAGACGCCATCATTTTATGTCAAAGAAATCGCGTTTTTCCACGATGTAATTAACTGTACATGTTTAAAGGCATGGTCCCACTGGCAAACGGACAAAAACGTAAGCAAAATATTGAGAATACGGAGTCGGTGGACGAGAGGAATACGGAGTCGGCGGACGAGCAGAATATCAATTCATTTTCATACGCTTAATAAAAACCGATGATATGGACCATTATTCGCAAAAACGAGTCGGAAAATACTGAACGTGAATTGTAAACAGGGCGTAAGTCAGGACCCGGTCCCACTGCCGAACGGAGACAAAACATATGTCAAACGGACATGGCAGTTCTCATAGCTGAATAAAAAGTGATAATGATGGCCAAATTTTACGAGTGAGAGAATTAGTATGGTTTAGAATGGTATGAGTGTCAATTTTTTGATGTTACGAACAGTACGGGCTTTCATGTTCAAAGGGACATATATTAAATTGCGTTGACCCGTGGTATTTACAGTTAGTTACATCGTGAAATTGACATTCATCTCCACCAAAACCATTCTCAACCGCTCACTCAGTGCTCCAATCATTCATTCCAAATACTCACTCAAATCATTGAAAAACGCTCTGAACTCACTGAAAAAGATAGAATCGACATCGCGATTCAAAATATATTCAGTTAAAAAAACGTGCTTTCACTGATATAATTAAAATTGAAAGCGTCTGATAGGTTCTTGAAGAAATAGAAAGTCATTTATAGAACTTGTTTGCATATTTTATTAAATGGAGGTAATTATTATCGCTAATTCTGTTCACCCTGAACGATATCAGCTATATTGAATTACCTTCTTTTAAATCCACTCAAAATTCGCTCCATACACTCATTCAATATCATTCAAAAATCATTCACTTTGTCGATTTCACGATGTTGATAACTGTAATTACATAAATCAACAAAAATGCCTACGGGATGTGATGCGCATAAAGAAAGGCATGAGACATAGACGATCTGTTATGAGATTTTCTTTTTTCTTTTATTTTATTTTCTTTTTTACAACCGAGTCTTGAAATAAAAAGTTAGACGCTAAACCCTGGCGTACCTCGAGGAGTTTCCCTCCATCAGCGTGACGCTTGCTAATGAGATATTTGTTTTTATTTCACACCTAAACAATTAGGACCAAAGATATCGCTTATTTTGCATCACGTGAGAGTAAAATATCTAGATCCATATTGTACAACCAGAACGTGGCTACTTTGCAATACGGATTTTATTCCAAAACGTGAAAACCTATATTGTATGTAAAGTGAGGCTGCAGTCCCGAATATTGATATCACCACTTTTCGCAGTATTTTCAATGTATCAAATCCTCTGTTCGGAGGTATTGAAATAAGTTTGATCTGGAGAAGATTCTTGATTTCTTCATTTGTGACATTGTTTAGCAAGTAAAAGAAGAATGCAAGTGTTGTGTCGCAGGAACAATGGAAAGATAAACTATAGCTTTGGTTACTAACTTTATTTACATAATACTATAATACATGTTAACTCTAACGTAGCCAGTGGAGAACTCCGCGCTGCGCGCCAGTCATGCATATATAGTCATGGCATGAAACCTGATACTTTAGTTAGCCCACGCTAATACACTACATCTCTCCCCAAGTTTTTTAAAATTAAATCATTCTCTATTAATTTTATCTTTTCCACTGCATTTTAGACTTTTCAATAACTACTTAATTACTTTTGAAATATTTCTATCAAGCAATTTCTTCTTCCAGGGGAGAAAAACTTTTGTTTTGTTTTCTTAAAATATCAAAAATATCGTAACCACAGCCTTTTCTTAATCGTCTACAAGTTCCCCAATGTTTATGTAATAACAATCTGCTGTTTGTCTTCAAGTTTATGTGACCTTTAGTACGCCGGTCATGAACTGTCTGAAATCACAATTCTAATCATTTCAATGATCATTTGTAAACAAAGCATGAAAATCAACATTAAACATGACATTAGTAATGGCAATTAACTGCAGCGTCCGCTTTCCAAGAAAAGTTCACATCGCCATATCACCTGTGGCAGCAATAAAACTGCAGGGAAGAACTGGACTGAAAGCTATTAATTTCAATCACTGTCAAACATAATCTGAGAAACGCGATGGCATGCGCGTCTTTCTTTTATCACGATTTCCACAATTTCCTACTTTTATAGGACTTGTAGTTTTCTGAGGCGGTGTCAGATTTTCTTGGGCCATTTTATCCTTTTCAAATAATTTCTTTACAGCGGTAATGTTTCTTTTATACGTAACCCCATCACGCTCAATAGTAACCCTATTTCCGAATCTTTCGCGAACAACATAGGGCTTCGACTCGAAGTTTGTGTCAAGCTTATTGTTTTTCTGCTGTTTCAACAATACTTTATCGCCTACGTCAATGGAAGATTCCGAAGCTTGTCTCCTTTTGTCGCTATACATTTTGCCTTTTTCTTTGATGAGCGAATCGCGGTCTCTAGCTTCAGATTCTACGCGGTGATTTTGTAAATTTGGCAATTTCGATCTAATTCTACGACCAAACAAGAGTTCAGCTGGTGATACACCCGTAGTTGAATGAACAGAGCTACGATACATAAGCAAGAATGTGTCGATTTCATTCTTCCAGCTGCGCCCTTCGGCTTGTGCGATTTTGATACGTTTAAGCAATGACCTGTTCTGCCTTTCTACCTCGCCGTTTGCGCTAGGCCATAATGGCGTTGTTTGCCGATGTTTTATACCGTTTTCTAGCAGAAACTCTTCAAACAGATTACTCGTAAAGTAACTAGCACCGTCCGTCTGTATGGATATCGGATTTCCGTGCCTACTGAAAATACTTTGCAATATTTTGATAGTACTTTCAGACGTAGGTGTTTTACTGTATCCGATTTCAATGAAACGCGAGTAATAATCCACGACTACCAAAATGAAATCTTTCGCATTCAACGGTCCTAACCAGTCGATGGCTAGGTGTTCCCAGGGTCCGTTGGGAAGTTCTGTTCGCGTCATTTGTTCTGGTCGTGTTGGGTTCGAAACCAACTGACACCCATAACATGTCCTACAATGCTTTTCCGCGTCTTTATCTATACCGGGCCAATACACATTTTGCCTTAAATTATTTTTCATCATGACGATTCCAGGGTGTGACTCATGGGCAATTTGTAAAATTTGTTCCCGTAATTCCTTCGGGACAACAATTCTAGTTCCGCGAAGTACTAAAAATCCAATACACGTAAGTTCGTGCCTAACTGGTAGGTACTCGGTATAAGGTAATTTGTCCCATGCATTATTTGCAATGCAATGCCGCAATGCGACCAACTCTACGTCATAGCGGGACGCTTTTTCAATTTCACGCGTAGTGATTGCATGAGGTGTTGCATTCCGAGCAACGAACTTCACATACTCGTCATCTTCAACGAACGAGCATTTACTATTTTCAGTGATGTCATCCTGCCTGCACAGCCTGCTAAGACAGTCACTTACATTATCTGATCCTTTAATGTGTACAACTTTGAATTTGTACGACTGGATTCTGAGAATCCATCGTTCAATCCGTGCTGACGGTTTTGAACGCGGTGCAAACAGATACTGCAACGCCTTGCAGTCAGTCAGAAGCTCAAACTCGGCACCGTAGAGATAAATGTGAAATCTCTCTACTCCAAATATCAAACTAATACATTCTTTTTCTACTTGACTATACTTTCGTTCTACCGTATTGAGACCTCTGCTTGCATAGCAGATTACTCTTTTCTCACCGCTTTGCTCCTGCACGAGCATTGCTGAGACCCCAACAGGCGATGCGTCACAAATTACCTGTGTTTTACCCTTTTTATCAAAATAACCCAGGGTTTTCGCACTCGCTAGTCTCCGTTTTAATTCGTCAAACGCGCTTTGCTCAGCATCAGCCCATTTAAACGTTACGCCTTTACGCGTAAGTTGCCTCAAGGGCTCGGACACGGTACTTATATCTCTGATATATCTGGCATTGAAATTTACAAGACCTAAAAATGAGCGTACTTCGGATGCATTTCGCGGGGCTCGGGCATCCAATACGTCTTGAACACGCGCTTTACTTGGACCAACCCCGTGCTCAGAAACTACATTTCCCATAAATTCCAACTCTGACATATTAAACTGACACTTTTCGCGATTAAGGGTCAAACCCTTTTCACTTAGCACTTTCAGCACATTTCTTAAACACTTATCATGCTGCTCTTGCGTAGGAGCGTACACTATGATATCATCCATGATATTTCTCGTATTTTCACAACCCTGAAGGATCTGCTGAAGCACATTCTGGTACATTTCGCTGGCACACGAGACTCCGAAAACTAGCCTTTTGTAACGATATTGTCCTTTGTGAGTGACAAACGTTGTTATTTCTCTCGATGATTCGTCCAGCTCTATTTGGTGGTAAGCGTTCCGGATGTCGATCTTGCTGAATACCCTACAGCCATTCATCTCCTGAAGTACGTCGTCGACAGTGGGTATTGTATGACGTACTCGTTTTACTGCCGTATTTGGTAAACGCATGTCCAGACAAAGACGAATGTCCTCGCCCTTTGGTACGATAACGACGGGTGATACCCATCGGCTAGGAGTTGTTACTTTCTCAATTATGTCCATTTGTTCGAGCGAGTCCAGCTTTTTGTCTACTTTCTCCTTGAGATGGTAAGGTATACGTCTTACCGATTGTACGATTGGGTCAACTTTTTCATCAATAGGTATGTGTAACTGATAGTCCCTGAGTTTACCTATCCCAGTAAACATGGTCGGAAATTCCTTTTCTATGTCCGATTCAACTTTGCACACCTTGGGTCCTATTCGCAATACATCTAATTTTATACCAGTGTCTCTACTAAGCAAAGATTGGCCCTTTCCTTCTAATACCACAAACTCGACATTTTGAAGTTTTCTATCGTTTCCTTCCACGTCAACGCAGAATTTTCCTGCTAATTGTAGAGGTTTTTGGCTGCCATACGCGAAAAGCTTCTTTCCTGATTTTTCATGGGACAGGCATTTGAACGATTTCTGTGACTTGAGGAATTCCCAGGTTTTGCGATCTATGATATTGCATGATGACCCGGAGTCAATCAGCATTTTCAGAGGAACATTCCCGACATTTACAGTTATGATTGAGTCAGAAAACTTTTCACTCACCGTGAATGTAAAGTTGTCGTCCGAACCGGATCCATGGTCCGCTAATTCATGCTCCACAGAACGCACTTTATTTCTTTGTCCCCGTTTTCCAAATCTCTTTGCCTCGGCCCTACACTTTTTGCTGAAGTGTCCTATCTTTTTACAGTTGTTACAAGTCGCGTTCTTTGCGGGGCACGTCTGATCCTTGGCGTAATGTCCCAATTTACCACAATTATAACATTCCACGTTTTTCCGCCTATACTGTGGTTTATGCTTCACTTCTAATCTGAGAGCACTGTCCTTACGTGCTTCACTACCAAAATGACCGTTCTCAATTTTAGCTGCACTGTCCTGCGCTCTTTCGTAGGTGGACGCAAGTTCGAGCACTTTGTCCAAAGTTAGATCTTTCTCACAGAGGAATTTTCGCCGTAGTGTTGAAGAAGAGCATTTTTCAACTATTTGGTCCTTTATTCTATCGTTTGTGTTTTCGAATTCGCAGGTAAGGGCAAGGTGTTTAAGCCTCGTTGTGAATTCCTGAATTGTTTCATTTTCACCTTGTCTCTCGGAATTGAACTTATGTCTCTCAAAACTAATGTTCTTCTTAGGTTTAAAGTACGCCTCTAAACTTTGCACAGCTCTGTCGTAGTCATTGTCGGCTCCCGTATTGTCCAGAGTCTCAAAGATTTGCTGTATTTCTGGACCGGCCAAATGTAGAAGCAGCGCTCGTTTCTGGGCCTTGTCGGTAACCCCAGATCCCGTGACAAAATACCGGAATGATTTCAACCATCTTTCCCACTTTCCGGATATACTCGAGTTGTCACCGTTTGTCGTGAATGGTTCCACACTTGGAACGCTCAATGCTTTTGCCATTGTCTCGACACAAGGATTCTCCCAAAATTCAAAATCAACGGAATTTAATCCAATCGGTTTAAACATGTAAACTCGGAATTTAATCCATAAACTGACTTCATACAGTCCGGAATTTAATCCATTCAAATCTGTCCAAGATATAATCCTTATCCTCGTCGCCAAACTTTGTTGTGTCGCAGGAACAATGGAAAGATAAACTATAGCTTTGGTTACTAACTTTATTTACATAATACTATAATACATGTTAACTCTAACGTAGCCAGTGGAGAACTCCGCGCTGCGCGCCAGTCATGCATATATAGTCATGGCATGAAACCTGATACTTTAGTTAGCCCACGCTAATACACTACAGCAAGTGACATAGAGAGACACAAAATTGTTGTTGTTTCTTGATTTTAGAATATCATTTGTGATTTTAGAATATCATTTGTTCACACGAAAATGTACCTTTGAAGCGACGACATGTAGTCAACCTGTTTTATGTTTATTACATATTATAAACAATAGGCACTTATCGACTTGACACATGAAATAAACATTTCACGTGGATTTCTATTTTTAGTTACTTGCATTTGACGCCCTTATTCGGATCATTTTGGATTTATTCCCTTTGTCTCTCTCAAATGACGCAAATCGTTAATTGTGGAACTTTCAAATATGGTGTGAAATAAAGATGTCATTTAACATGATCTATTACAATACTGAATTCATTGGATGCGTACCCTGCAGAACCAGCCTATATTTTGACTCGGCTATCGCCTCGTCGAATATAGACTGGTTCTGCAGGGTACTCATCCAATATAATTCAGTTTTGTACACGATCATGTTAAGTAACCTCTTACTATCATGAGAGTTTAATAGATAGAGCTGTAAGTGTCATATTTGATATATCGGGTGGAAGACGTCCTAGAAAATATGTCAAATATAATCGCAAATACCACTTGGAACTTTCGTTTAGAGTTGCCATTTTATCTTATAACTAGACAAATATCTGTGTGATAGCATCCCGTATGTTATTTTTTATGATATCACACAGTTATTTTTAGAACAATGATATAATGCGGTTATTTTTAGAAACTTGCATTTCAGTTAGAAACACCGACAAAAACAAGACAAATATAGGTTATTAGATACATATAATACATACTTAGTGTATTGTATGAAAAAAAATATCAAACTCGGTTGTGAGAATTGATAATCGTCTCGGCAGAGCCTCGACAATTTTCAATTCTCCCAACCTCGTTAGATATTTTTTTTTTCATATAATACACTAAGTATGTATTAAATATACTGTAAGTTAGACGTAGTGAACGACGCGCCAGCAGAAAAGTTCTAAAATTGCTACGACGAAGAGTGAAATGTAAAGGACGAAAATCCAAAAGGCCAACCCGGATGTTTAAATGTAACATGTTCGGTGTAAAGCCCCGAATCGGAAAGCATCGGCATTGCTGCGGAATAGACCTCGAGAATAATAAGGGCGCATCCATGAAAGCGCGTCTTTGCGCCGCATGTTTACATGGCGCAACAATTATCAAGATTGTGGTGAGAAAAAAAAAAATAAAATAAAACTTGGAATATTATAGCTTGATAACGAAAACAGTACACTCCTCAAAACTCCTAAGCGGCAACTTGCTTCTTTCGTCATTAAATACCGCATGGTTTCATCCCGTTTTCACTTTAAAAAGCTACCCAAGTCATTTATGAAATCAACAAGAAAAACGCCAGCAAAGTACTTCAACAAGACATGTTTTCAAATAAAACGAAAGTAGGAGTACCCTCGATTTCAAAGTTAACATTACTAGGTGTGGTATTTTTGACATTTCTTGTTAGGATAAAGAATGTGTTGAAAGCTGTGTCATTTCTTTTAATTTTGGTGTTTGAATGGCCACTCTTTGGAATGACAAAGTTCACATTTCAAAATAATAGTAGATGATATGTAAAAAATTGAGGAATGTAAGGTGGCCGCTTAGAACTTTTGAGTAGTGTATTTTGCTATTTTTGTCATAAATGTATACGCCCTTAGTATCTTTATGGAAGATAGGAAAGCATAAACAATTTTTTTCATGCATATTGACTAAAGTACCACCAAAACCAAATACCACATGTACATACTTGAAAAGATAAGGTATTAAGTTCTGTTCAAACGGACCATTAAGGCAGTTGAGTCACCATCAATTGACCTGCATGGTGAATTACATTTAAAGAAACATTGAAGCTTCTGGTCAGAATCTAACAAAACGTCACAGAAATTATTTGTGGTATGCTCTGGAATATTGCTTTGTCGAACTCCTAGTGGTGGTAATTCTGAACTCTGCAGCGGTCGAGTCACCAACAGTCGCCCTGCAGAATCACAAAAATCCAACCCTTTTTCTTAAACGTCCTTTCAGAATTCAATTAAGCTTCGCCGAATTTATCCTCGGGATGAATGCTGTCAGATTTGTTTGTTAGAATCTAGTTGTACCCGGTTGCTTCAGGCTTTCGAACCAGTCAAAAGGGAGAAGAATAAAAAATCTAAATATTTAACCTAGGCAAATAATAAGAATGTTCCTATGTAGAACAATATGAAATAATTAATCAAAAGACTGAAAGGTCTGAAATTCGATCTTGACGGTAACCCATTAACGTTTATGCCCATTTAACCTGATCATGTTGACTCAGACTAGACCGCGCGGATGTGCAGGCAGGTCATAGACTAATTGTTGCACGCGCGTGGAAATACTGAAAAAGTCATACACGGGCTCAATTTCTGTAGTTGTATACTATTAATGAAACATAACGTAGTTACAAACATATATACAAAAAGGAAAAGTATTGCAACGTCCGATTTCAAATGAGATTGTTCTTAATGAAGTAACACTGTAGTTCATGTTTTTCATTAAAATATTCTTACACGATTAACTTTTGCTGCAAGGTCAACTTTACAATAAATCACGCAGATGTATGAATCAACTACCCGCTTTCATTACGTGTGGCAGGTATTTTATTTCTTTGGGTAAGATTTACATAATAGCACATTCTACTATATTGGTACAGTTTATATTTTACAGTCGAAATTGCTTGTGTGACGACTTCTAAAAAGTGATCGGTTCTATCAAGCAGCCATCATAAAAAAGTCTCTCCGACGTAAGCAAAACCTCTGAAAAGTGAACATTCTTAATCTATAAAATGTTATGGATTGAATCCTATGCTGTTGGAAACCATTAGAATCGTCTCAATTAGACGATTCTAATGGTTTCCAACATCATAGGATTGAGCAAGAATTATGCGACAATCTAGACCTGCCATCAAAACGACTTCTTTTATTCATCTTTAAATTATAGTATTAAGCGACCATTTTCATAAGCGACCGCATTTTGGTGGTCCCTTTAGTGGTCGCTTAACACAAGTTTTACAGTATTAAAGTTATATTTATTTCAAAGTCAACTTGGGTACTCTTTTAAGTTAATAAATTAGTAACTTTATACTAATTTGTTTTTAGTTCGATTGCGACGAAAGCTGCAGTTTATTGAATCGCTCTCGAACACGCAATCCTGATGTTTTCACGTCCCTGAGAGAGAGGCAGTTGTTTAAACCCACTGCTACCCTATTCTACAACTGGATGAACTGGGGCTGGCTATTAGTGTTTTGCCCATAAACACACCTCGGCGACGGTGGGGCTCGAACCAGGGACCTCCAGGTCACGGGTCGAGTGCATTTACGCTTAAGCCACCGAGGAAGTCAGGAAGTAAGTTGACAAATCCATGCTGTCAGTGTATACTTAAAATAATTTCTCAAGGGAGTGACTCTTCTGAGAGAGATAAACGAATGATAGTCTACTCTGTAAGATTGCTAGTTAATGACAAATGGTTAAATTAGGTCAATGGAAAATGTCAAAAAGATGAACCGCTAGGTCATTACTCGCAACGGGGCAATATTAAACAGATTGATTTTGGTCTAATGATGGGGATAAGAAAATAGGAAAATGCGTTACTCATTTTGTCACGAAAGCTATTTAGATGTTTAATTGTGTTTTATTTTGATACCTTCTGCCAAGGATTTTCCTGCGATAATAAGGCCTTTATTACAGTAAGAAAAAAGAAATTGACACTCATACGCATCCCAGTCTCAACCATGCTAAATAGCTCACTCAACGACCCTCTCATACATTCCAAACACTTACACAAACCATCCACGAAAGCTTCGAAATCATTCAAAATACAGCAGAATTATTAACAATGCGTCAAAACTTCGATTTATTCTAATTCTAATCGAACACATCATTCGCGTTTTGATTAGCTGGGGATGCAATGGAAATCTCTACGAAACCCCAAAGTTTATTCTAATAGATTTGAAACTCGCCCCACACACTTATCACTAATTCAATATCATTCAAAAATTAGTTCAAAAGCATTCAACTTGTAAACTTCAGGGTGTTTAAGCTGTACATTCCATTTCCGATTAACAAAGACTATAATTTTTAACAAAATTCTCGAAAGGTGACATCCTGCTCGAGTAATTCCATTAGCCTTTTACGGTTACATTGTGTATTTATTTTTCCACCAGAAATCAACAGTCATTATATTTAGACAAATGGCAACATTTTTTGCTAGACGAAGGTCTACCAGGTTATATCTAAATACAAATGTATACGTGTTCAAAGCAGAACTTTTTTTTATAACGTAGCGGAGATTTGTTGAAGGCCAAGGGAGTATGTTAATTCATCTAGAATGTGGATTTTGAATGTAATGGCCTATTGTTGGCAAGATTTATATCCTTGAAATGATTACATTAACATATATATAAATACAGCACATGTCTAGTATGTCAAATTTGATTGATCAAATTTCCATTATCGTTTCTTGGTCATCGAAAATCAGCCATAGATAATTTGATATTCCTAGTCAAAGTCAATCGGAAACCTTCGGCGATTCAACGGAAAAGATCTCGGAAATAATGTGGGTACAGACGTGAGAACGCATCATATCGCACATTGGTTTATGTGACGTCGCAAACATTACTGACGACGACGTTGAAAAAAAAATCATCGAAAGGTTAAAACCGAATTAAAAAAATGATAAAAAAAACGTTTGCAATCAAATAAAAAAATCCTAAAAGATCTCCACAGACGTCAGGAAATAAATAAAAAAACACAAAAAAAACTTGATTTTCCTCAAGCGTATTAAATAACCGAAGCACCACCAGAAGCCGAATTACCCTTAAAAATGACACAAAATGACTGCACTTATGTCTGACTTCACTTATGTCCAAGGTACTTTCAAGTCCGAGCGATGTTCAGAATGAGTTAAAGTAGTCCTCCCATAAAAAAGTAATGAACTTTAACAGTGATTATCATTAGGAAACCTCGGTCAACCTTGTGAAAGATTATGGGGTCCGACATTTTGCAGAACTATTACGGTTCCACCACCTTAAGTCAACACTTACGAAATATTTGCTAGTTCAAACTTACGAAAATTTTGCTAGTTCGCATGGAATTTGTGTTCATAAGATTATAAATTCATTTTGTTTTCATAAGAGGTGAATTGTCTTGAATTCTCTGTGTATATCTAATTCAAGTCGTACATTTACAACTTTATTTGACTAATCTCGAATTTAGCGGAATTCTGTAATTAAAGTTGCGGGCTCTAAAATTCAAGCTTTTATGTACAATCTTGAGCGACATTCCTAAAAGGATAAAACTATACTGGCCAAAAGTCCTAACCGGCCACTTTAAAAATGACGATAACTTTTTTAAAAGTTATAACATTTTATTGAAATTTGATGTGTGAATTTTTAAGCATAATGTACGTGGATTTCTATTATGATTTACCAATAGTTATCAACTTAGGATGTGTAATAAAGGAAAAGCTCAAAAAGCTCTAATTCTTAATATAGCTCGGGATATTACACTTTCAAGAAATCAAAGTCCGCAAATCGTTAGCTGCAACCCAGACCAAGAAAAAGATCGGAAAACATTGTCAATTTTGTGTGACCTTTGACTACAGGAGAAACAGAAAGAATAGAAGGCATGGTAAAATGGTGTTTAAATTCAACCGGCAAACCATTTTATCTAGCGAATATGCTCAAATATGGTCTAGTGTGAAAGAAACGATGTATCAAACTGATTTTTTTCACATATCCTACATTTTGTAGCTCAACGGGAATTATTTTTCTATATTTTATGCATTTTTGAAGAAAAACGTGTTTTAGGTGTTGTTTCTAGGAACCGTTTTCTGCAAACATAAGCTCTATCACTTTCTTCTAGGGCCATATGCCGCGCACAATTGTCGAACATTTTCTGTTTTTTTCCTAGTCTATGTTGCAGCTAACGACACATGAGACAAAAATCGCAACATTGACAATATTTTGAGCTCTGTGTGAATTTAGAGCTTTTTGAGCTTTTCTCGTGTTGCGCTTTAAATTCAATGAAATAACGGTAACTTTTCCCCAAAATCATCTGGAAAGTTGCTTGAAAATTCACATAGCAAATTTCACGAAAATCCAAACACCACAGAAAAAAATATCTTTGTTTTTAAAGTGGCCGGTTAGAAGTTTTGACTAGTATAGTTTGTCAAATATTCAGAATTCAGCCTGATAAACATAAAGAAAAAAATCATATTTCCTTAATACCACTGGGGAAATCCTAGAATTGCAATAATTTGACAATAAGTTATTTTCAATTTTGAATTACATCACATTATCTCACATACGCAGTCAAATTATGTCAATCTGTCACGGGCGTTTTATTAAAATCTATGTTCAACAAGTAACTTCGTTGAATTGATATCCCCCACTGAATTGACATCGGCACTGTTCATTGCAAGCCTTTACATATAGGCTATATTTCCTTAAACGACATGTCTTTTCTACAGTGGGGTCATTTGAATAAAAGTATTTGAAACTCGTCAAAAACAACAAATACAGAAGACTTGTGATTGAAACTTTAATGCTGAAAAAATCTTTAAATATCAATATTTTCTGGTCAAGGTTGGGGGAATTACATCACATTATAACACAAATTCCCCGCAGCCGAGACTAGACATTTTTTGATATTTAAAGACACTAGCATTGGAGCATGGTGAAGATCACAAGTATGCAGATTGTTTCTGAAAATAGACTGCCTGATATCGTCTTTTAAGGTTGTGGACTCGTATTAGTTCCGCAACATTTCGGAGCTCATGAATTTTCACAATGTTGACCGAAGTTTCCTAATGAAAATCATTAGGAAACCTCGGATAACACTGTTAAAGTTCATTACTTCCAAAACCTTGCAGAACTTTTACGGTTCCACTACCTTAATTACATATATCATGAAATTGGTATTACGTCAATACACATGCGTCATTGCGTGATAGAAATATTTTAAATAGCATGCGTACCCTACGGAACCCTGCTCGACCTTAGCCTCGTCAAATAGAGAGTGGTTCTGAAGCGTACTCATCCAATATAATTCAGTTTTGTACTCGATCGTGTTGACTAACCTCTTAATATTCCACCATGCTATTTATCTAGCGAAGGGCACAACAATGCTGCAATTTTCTTATTTTCTGTTATAATTGAATATTTTAGCATGCACATACACACAATTAAGAAAATGAGGAAGCAAACTCACTTTGAAATATAGTTTTACATGTAAGAGATGAAGATCATTTTTTTTATTTTATGTGGGTATGAAACTTAAAGCCTAATGACACTGTATGAATACGCTAAGCTTAGGTGAGCTAATAATAAAAAATATATACTTTTTCTCCTAATTAATGATTAAATTTTTTGTATCTCGATACCTACTAATCGGTAATGTCTTCTTTTTAAGTTTAAGTAATTTGATTGACACCCTGTCAAGAAGTGCTCGTTATTAATGGCTTATTCATTTGTATTCCGTCACGCCAAAAGGGACCATCTGGGTAGTACGTAAAGTGTCGACCCTAGTCAGACTGCGCGGATTGCGCAGACTGACAAAGGTAGAAACTTTTTACACTTCGCTTATTTTCTGAGTCTAGAATGAATAATCTTCCTTCCAGTGAAAGAATTTTTGAAATGCGACCTCTGGTTGATCTTTGCTGGACCTAATCTCTGTTTCAAACATTTATTGTACATAGTTTCAAGATGGTCCCTTTGCACGTGATGGGTAATATTTATAAAAGGGGTTGTAACCTCTAGTTCGCCTTTTGTTCATTGTCATTTTGTTAAAAACAAGAAGAATGAAAACAGTCTAATAAAATCAAGTGCCTGTTTCTATAAACACCATTACATTTTGGGTAATATAAATAAATATTCCACCATACCATTTATCTAGCGAAGGGCACAGCAAGGCTGTAATTTTCTTATTTTTTATTAACAAGGATGATAACTGGTCATGTAAGGGTGTAATTGAGAGATAAAATGACGTTTTTTATAACTTGTTCTTTCTTTTATGGGAGAAAAAGCAAAAGCAAAAAAACCATTGAAGTCTAAAAGCTCTTTTCCACACGTGGAATAAAAAATATACACCGTTTTTTTCCGGGTTCGATCCCCGACAGCGGCACTCATTCTTTCCGTTTATTTGTCTCTCAACAATTGGATGATAATCGTAGACCTATATGAGATAGCAGCTGGAGGCTAGGAAATGTTATGGTGGTCGTACTGGTGAGACAGTACCAGGAAACCATTGTTAGGTGCTCCAGCCGCCGCTATATAACTGTAAAAAAATGTTGAAAGCGGCGTAAATTTCCATTCAATCAAGTAATTTCATAATTTTATGTCATTACGTAAATGTATTTGACGAATTTAGTGGTTTGAGATATGTTGTATGTAGATTTACAAATAGGTGGGTCGGTCAATAAGTTAAAGTTTTTTCAAATTTTTAACAAGATCATTATTAGCAGTGCCTCGAAATGAGGGTAGTTCCTTTCCCAACCACCCCTTTCCATCGAATGTATCATTTCTAATTGATCTTAAATTGCAAAATTATTTTGTAATGCATTTACTGCGGTTTTTATCGTTTTTGGTGCAAGTCAAACTTTGGCAGTATTTCAACAGTCATTAGATTTAACAAAAGCGCAGTAAAATTTGCTTTCTTCAAAATAAGCGTTTTCAGAAAAAAGTTTGTACATTTTATAGTTTCTAACGTATTTATGCTGACTTTGCGTAATATTAGAAGCCGACACTCCTATATGCCACATTTTTTCCAGCGATTTCTTTATGTAAATGTAAAAATATATGACGCTCTTGCACTACGAATATTTCATTTTGCTAATATCTCGCTAGATTTAGTTATGAAACCTGTAGCCAAAGTCTCATTAATGTAAATCCTATATACACATGTATCACGGGTGCTGCAATTCTAGAATTTTTCGACTACCCCACATATGATACGTATTTAATTAGAACTAAAATGTCTCTCGATGATTCCTTGGTATTTCATCCAAATCTTAATTAGTTCTCTAATGTACTTTACTTAAGGAACGATGATAGGAACAGAAAGTATGTCACGTAAGATTTCATTGATAAATACCCAGGGAAATCTATGTAATTTTGTATAACCTTCGGGCCTCGTGGCATATAAATGATAAAGCTGTCGCAATTCTGTATTGAAAATCGGTATTTCTGTCATAAGACAAGGAAACATCCGTTTCACTAAACTTCTAACGAGAAAATTAATCGCATGCCGAAATTACAAATCGTACCTGGTGTTTTCATTCATTGTCAGATTCAACCTTGATTGGAAGACGATTCCGAAGAAATGATACATGGTAAAATTCTATATTTGATTACTACTGTAGAAGCAACTTTATTATTTGAACTACGTATAATTTCGATGTTCATAGCTGTAGCTGTACCTTTTTTTCATGGTCTTCAATCGTATCTGACATCTAGTCTACTGAGATTAAGATTCAGAATGATGGTCATCAAAGTTCTATCCACAAGGGAAAGTTAATCATTACTTGACCTATTTACATGTACCTTTTTAGTGAAAGGTATATCTATAATCCTGACATACTCTGATAAAACTGTAATAGGATTATTATTCTTAAATCTTTGGAAAATTGAAAAACATCTTACCATGAAAACGTCATGCCAGAGTTACTCGCAAAGAAGTATACAGTTAGAAACATCGTGAAATTGACAAGTTGAACGATTTTGGAATAAAATCGAATGGTTTTTTTTAAGATTTTGAAGGTTTGAAGGAGAATAAAACAAGATCGATAATTTCATTCGATTGGAAGAAATTATCGATTTTTAACTCCCGTTTAATAAAAGCTTCATTTTGGCAAGATTTCATTCAAATTGGCTCAGCGGTTCAAGTTTTATAAAAATTGACGACGCATTCCGGACGATGGTCTGAGCATTGTCCAAAAAACTCCCCCTGGGCACGTTGCGCCCAGATGAGCTAAAAGAATTGCGGAAACCATACCATATGCAAGGCTAGATGCGTAAATAGCATGAGTTCAAATCGAATGTTTTTTTAAATGATTTTGAAAGTTTGAAGGAGATTAAAACAAGATCGATAATTTCGTCTAATTGGACGAAATTATCGATTTTTAAACCCCGTTTCATAAAGGCTTCATTTTGGCAAGATTTCATTCAAATTGGCTCAGCGGTGCAAGTTTTATAAAAATTGACGACGCATTCCGGACGATGGTCTGAGGATGATCCCAAAATCTCCCCCCTGGGCACGTTGTGTTCTGATGAGCTAAAAAAATTGTGGAAACCATACCATGTGCAAGGCTAAATGCGTAAATAGCATGAGTTGGGGTTATGACAGAGAAATTAATTGGATGTGCCCAGCAGCCCATTGTTATTAGTTTCCTGACATCAGCATGGGATGGTTGTCTTTTAATTTCGTTTAATCCTATTTCTCACATTATTTTTCCACAAAATTAATAAACAAGAGTCATATGACTTTCATATCGTATGTTTTTAGTTCTTCTACCTATAAAATGCTACAGCAAAAAAATTAACTAAAAGGACATCGTATTTTTATTCTAGTGTTTAGCCAATATTGAATGAACAGGGTCTGGCTAGCTCAGCGATTACGCATTGGGCTACAGTTTAGAACATCGTGAAATTTACAAGATGGATGATTCGGGTATGAAATAAATAGAATATTTTAGTTCAAATGAAGAAAATTATATTACATTCCTTTAATGAGATATGCATACAAATTCTAAAGATTTGTTCCTACTTCTTCTAGAACGAATCGAACGCTTGCAATTTCAATTAATTCAGTGAAATCGGATTTTTTCTAGCTATATTTTTTAAATATAGTTGTTGATCTTATCATTTTTAATGATTTTGATGTTTAAATCCTAGTACAGTTAGTTCCATCATGACATCCTTTTCAATCAAAACCATTCCAAGTCGCTCACTCAGAGCTCCATTCATTCATTCCAAACACTCACTCTAATCGATCAAACACGTCCCAAAATCACTTAAATACAAACAATCAACAATTGCATTTAAAAAATGAATATGAAAAATAATAAAAAAAAATAGCGATTTCACAGACATAATTGAAATTGTAAGAGTTCCTGAAGAAATAGGAAACTATTTATATAATTTTTATGCATATTTTATTTAAGGGAGGTAATAAATGTCGCTAATTGTGTTCATTCTGAACAAAATATGCGATATTGGTTTACCTACCATTAAATTAACTAAAAACTTGCTCCACACACTCACTTGATTACATTCCAAAATCATTCCAAAACCATTCATCTTGTCAATTTCACGATGTTGTTAACTGATTATGTAATGACATGAAAATATCTAAATGATACATGTAACTGTTCCTGTCAATTTCTACCTACTTCTCACTAGTTATTTCATAAACTATTGCAACACGCGGAAATGAAAATACACATATCAAGAATTCTATCTAGTTGCAACCGAGTTTTAATGGATTTTTGTCTGTGAGTCAGGTGAAAATGGAAATAAATGATGGTAAATGATGCCATATTCGAAAAATTATTTCTTATTCTTAGCCGATATCAATATCGAGTTGCCAAAGAAAGTATAAAGCGATATTTTGTGTCAATTTCGTTTCTTTTGGGGGTTTAGTTTTTCTCTCTCTCTCTCTTTTTTCAAATTCAGAATATTTCGAAAAATTCATCGATATGTTTTACATTTTAAAAATCTTCATACTTTTCTATGATAAGAATTTGTACACCTTTTCACACTGTCCTAAAACAGCACCAGCAAATAAAAACGAGGAATGATTTATCGATTAAAAAAAAAAAACTTTTGAACTATTGCGAACGATTCATTTTTTGTTGTTGTTGTTTTTCGCACTTTTTTTCAAACTCTGTGAGTTTTTGGGATGAATAAATGGATCGTTGAGTGGGTGATTTAGAATCGTCTAGCATGGAATGAGCGTCAATTTCATTTTACAAACAGTAAGGGCTTACATGTACTTTTTCAAAGGTGCTTAGAAATAGATTTGCGTTTGTCCCTAGTATTTATATGTACAGTTAAAACATCATGAATTTGACAATTATTCCGATCAAAATCATTCTAAATCATTCACTCAGCGCTCCATTCATTCATTCCAAACACTCACTCAAATCAACCAAAAAAGCTCCGAAATCATAAAGAAACATTTCGAAATTGTTCAATAGGATTAATATTTAATTCAAATAGATCAAATTACTCTACGATTTTATTGGCTTTGTGTCTGGTTGGTCCACAAGTCACATAAACAGAAAAGTATGTTTAATTTAATAAAGGGGGGTAATAAATATCAACAATTTTGTTCATCTTGAACAAAATTAACGATATTGCTTTACCTCCCTTTAAATTCACTCAGAACTCGCTCCACACACTCATTCAATTTCATTCAAATATCGTTCCAAATCATACATCTTGTCAATTTCTAGATGTTCTTAAATGTACTTACATAAATCAATCCATATTGAGCACAGGATGTGAGACGCAAAGAGAAGCCCATTAGACATAGACGATCCGCTGTGAGATTTTCTTTTTTCCTCCTCTTTTCTTTTATATTCCCCGATCTTAACCGAGTCTTTTATTGAAAAAAATAGACGCCGCATCTTGGCGTACCTCGAGGAGTTTCTATACATTAGTGTGATGCTCGATTATGAGGTATATTTGTTTTTATCACGAATGTTTAATAGATAGAGTTGTATGTGTCATATTTGATATATTTGGTGGAAGAAGTCCGGGAAAATATGCCAAATATAATCATGAATATAGACCACTTGGTATTTTGTACGTTTTAAATCCTAGTAACTGTAGTTTCCATATAAGTGAACGACGCTCCAGTTGTTTGTTGCTACAACGAAGAGGGAAACACATAGGATGAAATAAAGTAAAAGACCACATGGTTAATTTACATGTTCGATGTAAAGCCCCTTACGACGTCTCGGTTTAATGTCTAATTCTTATCCGAAAGATATTTGACATGTTGACCAAGTAAAGCTTTTGGTCCACTGGACTAGGTCATAAGGAACTTAAGTCGCGGTAGGTCGTCCGCCGTTCGCCCGTGCGTATACTGTTCATATAAACATCTACTTCTATATAACTAGAATTCAACCAGGATTCATCCTTGGGACAAGCATATTCAGACTTCGTGGTTAAATTCTGGTCGGGTTGATAACATTGGAGCTGCCCAACGGCGAAATATTTTTTTATTGTTTTTTTTTGGTTTTTTTTTTGCCCCTGCTGGTCAGAGTTTTTTTTTTTTTTAATTCATCCAATATTTACATTCTTACAAACAAACGATACAAGTGACAAATATAGAATCAATACATATATCATGTTTATAAAAACAGTGTATCATTATTTCTTCAACTTCATTGACATTTTTTGACCTTGACTATTGGATCTTTTTTAAGATGACTTCTGTTTATGTACGGATCTAGAGGATGTGACCAGGCTGTAAATTTTCGAATACTTAATTAGCTTACATATAACAATCAAATTGGACTCAATATTTTTTTAATCACTCTTTGGCTGTATAGATTCGCAAGCTCCAGTGAGTTATCAAAGACCGATCCTGTCTATACAGGTATGGACAAAAAAAGAACTTCGATCACCCCATAAATCCGCACATATTTGCATAAATATACATATATATTCACATACATACACATATATATACATATACAGCCGATCGTAGGCATAAATAAGCGGGGCTTATATATATACACATACATACACATACATACATATACATACATACATGTACTTATATTGGATACAATGTTTTGTTCTACAAACATTCTTTATTTATTTAATTTTCTTAATTATGTAATCTTTATTTTCTATATTTTTTCTTATTTACAATGTCAATGAAATTGAGAAATACGCTCTACTTTATATGGACAAATTAAAATCCATTTTATTGAGGTAGGAAACAAAGAACAAACTTGCAACACAACAAAATCCTTAATAATGATTATCAATAATTTGATTTTATAATGATTTCAGCTAAGTTGAAGATAATTAGTTTTGTACCATACTTTTAACAATTGCCCAGTTTTCTTGTTTATTTATGTTCTTTGATGCGCCATTAATTTTTGAAGCTAGTTCTAGATGTCGTTTGAAACCAGTGGCTGTAGGCATTACCTTTTTAAACTTACTGTTGTATATATATCTCTTGAATTCAAGGCATAAAATATCGACCTTTGGTTTATTTTCGCAGCCTAGTAAAATGTCAATGGAAAGTAGTTTAAAATCTGGGTATATTGCATGCAATTTTAACTCAATATTTTGAATAATAGGATTGATTTTCTCACATTCATAAAATATATGCATAAGGGTTTCTTCTACTATTTTGCAAAAAGAACACATCTTGTCATTTATAATATTCATTTTATACAATAATGAGTTTGTTGGCAGTACTCTGTGTATTGTTCTAAATTGAAGCCATTGAATATATGTATCATTTGTTAACTTGAAGGTATTTGAATAAATTTTTGACCAATCTCGGTTGAACCCGTTAAAGATATATAACCACTTATTTTGACTGGTAGGAACCTCGTTATTTTTTATTAGCGTTTGGTAAGAGTGTTTATTTAGATCTGCTTTGGTCAGTATAGAGAAGAAATAATGACTGATTGATGGGTTATGAGTCATTTGTAAAATAGAGTCATCAATTAGCATATCTTGTTTATGAACAAATGACTTCACTGCGTTGCGGATGCTATAGTAATCTAAAAAGTTTAGCTTTCCGTTTAATAGTTCATTGAAATAGATATACGTTTTAAAATTTCCATTATCATCGAAAAGATCTTTAACTAGCCTAATTCCTCGTTTGTAAAGATGATTATTGTAGATATGTTTTGAGTCAATAGTTATTTTATCGTTGTAAAAAATTGGTATATGAAGCATGTGTGTATAATTTTCCAGTGGAAGTTTTTCTATATACTCAATAAAAGATTTTAAAACATCGATCCAGAATGCATTAGTAAGCTTTTTCAAAGTAGTTACGCAGTACATTTTACCACAATTTAAAAGCATATTGAAATTCATGAAAATGGTAGCTAATCTATAACATGTGTTATTATGGTGCGTTATCATGTTTTTCAACCATTTTATCTTCATACTTTTAATAAATTTATCAAGGTCTGGTACCTTAAGTCCGCCTTCGTCATATGATTTTACTACTATCGAAGATTTAATTTTCGGTCGTCCGTCCCAAATGAAATTTGTTAATAGCTCATTTATTGTCTTCAGATACTCAGAAGGCGGTGTTGGTAAACTAATAAACAAATGGTTTAACAATGGCATTAACAATGACTTGAAAACTACTATTCGACCAATTGGGGTTAATTTGCGTCTTTTCCAAAAGGATATTGCGCTATTTATACTTTCTATTTTCTTATGAAAATTAAGCTTTATCATTTTATTCAAGTCTACATCAAAATGTATTCCCAATAATTTAAATTGCGTGTCACCCCAAGATAATTTCCAACGCGTTTTGATTGCTCGTGTGCTGTATTTGAGAGAACCAATCCATATTAATTTTGTTTTGTCAAAATTAACCTTTAAACCAGATATCTTTGAAAAATTATTAAGGATTTCTAAAACAGAATGTAACGACTGGTCTGATCCATCAAGAAGAAGTGAAGTGTCATCTGCAAATTGTGAGATAAGAAATTCTTCGCCTCTTATTTTGATACCCGTAACCTTATTGCAGTTTTTTATTTTTAAGTTCAAGATTTGCGCGCACAAAATGAAGATATAGGAAGATATAGGATCACCTTGTCTGCAGCCTCGTTTCACAGAGAAATATTCCGAGAAAAATCCATTTAATTGCACTGAAACTTCAGTATTATATAAGAAGAGTTTTATCCATTTCTGAATCATATCACCAAAATTGAAAAAAGATAGTGTTTTTTCTATGAATTCAAAGGATAAGGAATCGAAAGCTTTTTCAAAATCTATTAGCATTAGAAGTCCTGGGATGTTATTTTCTTCGCAATATTGCATAATGTCATATACGAGTCTTGTGTTTTCCCCTATATATCCGCCTTTTATAAATCCAGTCTGATCAGGAGATATCAAAATACCCATAGTTGACTTCAGTCTATTAGCAATACAGCCCGATGCAAGTTTATACAAAACGTTGAGCAACGTAATTGGTCTCCAATTTTTTAAAAACTGCTTTGGTTTATTTTCTTTCGGAATAAGAGTGATGTTACCTAGTTTAATATTTCTAGAAAAGGATCCTGTATTGAATGCATAATTTAACGCTCTGACTACAAAGTGGCCGATTTTTTTCCAAAAAACTTTGTAAAAATTGGAGCTAAACCCATGACACCCAGGACTTTTATCATTTTTTCATTTTATTCAAAGTCTTTGTTACTTCCTGGTATGTGAGTAGACCCTCTAGTTCTTCTGATTGTTGGCAATTTAATTTACAAAAATCAATATTCTGAAATTGTGTTTCTAGATCATATGGAATCTTCAGTAGACTTTCATCATACAAGTTTTGATAATAAAGTTTCGTTTCTTTTAGAATTTCGCTTTGAGAAAAAATTCTGCAACCATCATTTTTTTCAATAAAAGGGATATTTTTTTTAACAGAGTGTTGCTTTTCTAAATTACAAAAAAATTTGTTACTTTTTCGCCCTCGTCGATCCATTTCGATTTTGATCGTATAAATGCTCCCTTTAATCTTGTTTCTCTAATTTGATCCAGTTCGATTTGGGCATTTAAGAGATTTTCTTTAATTTCTGCTGGTCAGAGTTAGCCCAAACCTCGCAGGAATATGTTTCGTCATGATCTTTCAGATTCTTTCATTAATTCCTGATCGGTGGCTTACATGGGCACTTTTACCAAAAATAGTCCCTTTTGGAATATAAAAAAATATCCCAGAAACTACTGGAAACTACCAGAAACTACTGGTCAAAATTTAAATAAACACCACAGGTATTCGAACATATACGAATGTGAAGCTTCATCCAATCAGAATGAACGAACGATTTGTTAAAGATGGGGCTTGAAATAAGTTTTGAAAACACGTTTTTGTAAACCAAGAAACACTAAAAAAAACCCAAAAAACATCCCTTGTCATTGGTCATTCGAAATGTGGACCGTATTCTACTCTAACTTTATATTCACTTACACCGGCTGCATTTTCATTAACTTTGCATACATAAGACCGACTGCCTTTTTCTTTAACTTTACATTTAACCAAACTGGTTATATGTTTCGTTTACATTATATAAAATAAGACTGGCTGTATTTTGAGAAAAGTTTACGTCTAATCATGCCGTTTTTTTTTCGATAACTGTGCATATTACATACCAGACAGACTGCCCTTTTCTCTAACTTTACATTTAATCAGACTGGTTGTATTTTCAGTCAACTTTACATTTATTAAGACTGACTGCATTTTTCGTTTACTTAACATTTAATAAAACTGATATGAATCCACTTCGCCTTGTAGTTCTTTTCTCTAGTTTAAGTATTTCTTTAATGCTTTTCGGTGGTTTATCGAGAAATAACGGTAGATTATCACTTGATAAACTCAACGCAAAAGCAGTGAGATTATCAAAAACTTATACCGGGCTTTTGAGCATTTCATCCTATCTGACGTCATCTATGCGGGGCGAAATAAGTGACGTCACAATGAACTTTGCTTAGCAATCACGCGCAAAATGACGCGCTTTACGAAAATGTGTCCTAGAAATGTCACATTTTGTCTCATTTTTTGCATTGAAGAAATAGAATAATCGTTTGTTTTTCGAGTAAGATCGATAAATATTTCATTTCGTGAAAAACAAAAGCTATATTTTCACTCGTGCCTCTGCCACTCGTGAAAATATAGCTTTTGTTGTTCACTCAATGAAATATAAATCGATCTTACACTGAAACAAACGATTATCCTCTATTTAATACCATGTATCTATTTATAAATGAAGTCCATTTCAGTCTTTATTTGGCTATCTTTCACACCAAGAAGTTCGTTGACAAATCCGTGCTGTCATTGTATACTTAAAATTATTTCTCAAGGGAGGAAATCTTCTGAGAGAAATAAACGAATAATAGTCTACTCTGTAAGATTGCTAGTTAATGACAAATTGTTAAATTAGGTCAATGGAAAATGTCAAAAAGATGAACCGCTATGTCATTACTCGCAACGGGGCAATGTTAAACAGATTGATTTTGATCAAATGACGAGGCTTAGAAAATAGGAAATGCGGTACTCATTTTGTCACGAAAGCTATTTAGATGTTTAATTGTTGCCGTTTATTGATACCTCACATATGGCCTGTTTCATTTTTTTCCGTAGCTTTTCAGAAAGTCCCCTTTTCTTGTAACGGAGATTAGAGTTGTTAAACAAAATTCCCGAAAGGTGACGGTCTGCTCAAGTGATTTCATTGGCATTTTCATGTTCCGCCTAATATCAAACAGACATGCATATTAAGGCAAATGGAAACATGACTCTGGCTAGATGAAGGCCCGGTTACATCTGAATAAATATGTTAAAAACAGAACTTTTTTGTTGTTTCGTAGCTCAGAAAGGCCCCTGAAGTATGCCAATTCATCTAGAGTTCTCTCTGAATGCGGTTTGTAAATATTCTAGCTTATTGTTGTTAAGATTTATATCCTTAAAATGATTGCATTAACATATATATAAATACAGCACAAATCTCGAATGTCAAATTTGATTGATCAAATTCTCTTATCGTTTCTTGGTCATCTAAAAACGGACAAAAATGATTTGTAACTCCTGTTTCCTATCTAAACTATTACCCCCCTAATCTACGTGATGAAATCGACGTGACTTTTATTTTATCTTATAACTATACAAATATCCGTGTGATAACATCCCGTATGATATTTTTTATGATATCACATAGTTATTTTTATAACAATGATATTTTAGCGGTTATTTTTAGAAACTTGCATTTCAGTTAGAAACATCGATGCAATTAAAACAAATAGAGGTTATAAGATAAATATAATACGTACTTAGTGTTTTGTATGAGAAAAAATATCCAACTCGGTTGTGAGAATTGATAATTGTCTCGGCAGAGCCTCGACAATGATCAATTCTCTCAACCTCGTTAGATATTTTTTCTCATACAAAACACTAAGTACGTATTATATATTTCTCTATCGGTGTTTTTATATCGTTTATTACAATTTCCCTTTCAAGATGCAATTTTTATATTTGGCATGATAATGGATCTTACCGATATCAATGATATCAGTGTCAATGTCATTTGACAAGGTCAAGGTCATCTTTCAAAGTTGAACATACGAAAAAATGCTGTTTAGCGGGCTTTTTTGATTCACGAATTCATCTTGTTTTCATTAGGGGTAGGTTACATGAAAATCTGTGTGAAATTTAAGTCGTGCTAAGTTGTATAGACTATCTTATTTGATGAAATCCTGTCTTTATAAATATGCTTTAATTTAAGATGCCTGCGGTTAACTTTAATAATGGAACCATCGAATGTTGTTAAATCTTTCCAATTACAAACATAATCGTGTTTGGATCAGAAAGTGCTACATGCACATGTATCTGGAAAAGATAATTTATACGACTATGACTACTATTGAAAAAAAACCTGTTTTTTTACTCTTTAGTGATGACATTATCAAAAAATTATGCTATCATTTTGAGCCTTGAACGACATTCTTGAAGGGAAAAAATTGCTAGTCAGCTATTCACTACAAAGTGCGATTTATAAAAAATCATATTTTCTTCATTTCACGGGGGAAATCCGAGAATTGCAATAATTTGACAATAAAATATTTTTGATTTTGAATTACATCACATTATCTCAAAACGTAGCAATATTATGTCAACATGTCACGGGTATTTTATTAAAATGTATGTTTAACAAGTTACTTCAATAAATTGTTATCCCCCGCTGAATTAGTATTGTCACAGTTCAAAGTCAGCCTTTAAATATTTCCCTAAACGACTTGTCTTCTCCAGATTTGGAAAATAAAACAAAAAAAAAAAATAACAAAACAGGAACAACAGCAAAAAAGACCAAACAAAAAACAGGAGATTTGAAGTTGAAAAGCTAAATGCTATGAATAAAGAATACACATAGTATGTTAGTGTCTTAAAATAATATTTTCTGGTCGAGGCTAGGAGAACCGCAGCCTAGGCTAGATAACTTTGATTTTTAAGACACTTAACGTATTATTCTGTTTATCGTGCAATCAATTTTTCCGTTCATAGATTTGGGTCCAAGGTTATAAAACTTTTCTCATTTTTAATTCAAATTTTTGTCAAATTTGAATTTGAGATTGAAGCCGTAATTCTATTTTAATGCTCATTTTAAGATATTCACATAAAAGATAATATTGATAAGTTGTTATAAATACCAACTTATAGATATTATCCTTTACTTTCATAAATTTATTTAAATTTAGATTTTGAGAAAATTTTCAGTTGAGTCCGAGAAAAGTTGTCTAACCTCGGGCCCTGGTGGATCTTTTAAATCAAAGTTATTCGGATGAAAGAGGTTCTGGCAAAGATCACCAATATGCAAATTGTTTCTAAAAGTAGTAGGCTGCCTGTTATCGACTTATGTTATCAGGTATAGGTAGATATTGGTTGAAAACACGTTATTGCGTTAGGATGCACACAAAAACAATTAAGAGAATGGGATGCAAACGTATTTTGAAATATGTTTAAGAGATAAAGAGCATTTCTTGATAATATGCGGGTATTAAACTAAAAACCTAACCAAGCATGAGTGTAGTTCATCCAAAAAAGAACGGGAAATGCGTTGAACTGGGACCTTGCTTTTGAATCTATTGAAAAGCGAATTTTGTGTAATAACATTTATTCATGACGAAGAATTTTGCAAAGTTATCCTTAAATGCATCCCTAACTACTAGATAAGTATACTCGCTTTTAATTGACATTTTAACGTGATCAATAGCGTAAATTTTATGGGTACACGAAGATTTGTGACCTTGATCTAGTTTTCTTTTACTCCATAATGACTCGATTTCGAATTTTCCCGAGCTATCGCGTCGACCATTCTCGGAAGCCCCAGGAAGCCCCAGGGTCTCCCTATTTGCTAAGCTATATTTTCGATATATTATGTAGCAAATAGGGAGACCCAGGAGTATCCGAGGATACACGTCGACAATCATTCTAAACATGTTTCAACATGGAACTAAAAACATTGCCTCTATAGCGCTTAAAGTTATTTTTCTAAGATTTGCCCCTATGACCTAGTTTTTGCCCTCATTTGCCTCCGTTTCAAACTCTACTATAATTTTAAGTAGACAAGTTTTCAGACAAAGTTTCAAGACGTTTGAGCAAGCAACAAAATCTAGAGTGAACAATGTTTTTCTAAGATCTGATCACTTGACTTCATTTTTGACCCCACTTGACCCAATTTCAAACTTGTCCGAGAAATCATGTGGACAAACATTCTGTCTAGTTTCAAGATATCTAAGCTAAAAGTGTTGCCTCTAGAGCATACACATGGTTTTTCTAACATTTTATCACTTGACCTTATAGTTTACCCAACTTTTCCCTATTTCAAAATTTGCCGAGAAATCAAATAACTAAATTTAAACCACTCTTAGCCAAGAATGCGGCCTCAGAGAAAACACAAGGTTTTCTATAATTTGACTCCTTGATATCATTATAAGTTCATAATACAATAAAAGAAAACTATCATTTTATTTCATATGACTCACAATGTATCTATCTCGTCTGCTACTAATCGATAACGCCTTCTATTTGATTTTAAGTAAGTTAATTTACACCCTGTCATTGGGTCCACACTTTGAATGTCCGAGTATAATTGAATTATGATGCGCATTTTGTTTATTATCATTATGTTGAAAAAAATATGCTGAATGACGACGGCCTAGTAAAATAAAGTCCTAGTTCTATCAGAACCATTACATTTTTGTTGATATAAATAAATATTCCGACATGCCATTTATCTAGCGAAGGGCACAACAAAGCTATAATTTTCTTATTTTTTATTATCATAGATGATAGAGGGTCTTGTAAGAGAGTAAATGAAAGATGAAATCGATTGCTCAGCGCAAAACAGTTGTAACTTCCTATATGTTTATCTTCGCGCTGAGCAATCAAAATTACAAACATTTTTCTCTTTTATTGATAGATCTAGTTGAAAACGCAAACCCAAAACACACCAACGAACTCTATCTTTTTCATACGTAGATTGAAAGCATACATACCTCCCACTCATAGTTTCATATCATTATGTGAAATTATGAAAGTATATATTGATATGAGATATGATGCATGTACATGTTCATGTAACACGAACGATAAAATTTAAGAATCTATCAACCATCCCAAATTTAATATGAACTGAAAATGTTTCTCGGGGATTCTTTGATATTTCATCCAAATCTTGATTTGTTCTAAAATGTACTTTTACTTAAGGAACGATGATAGGAACGGAAAATATGTCACGTAAGATTTCATTGATAAATACCCAGGGAAATCTATGTAATTCTGTATAACCATCGGGCCTCGTGGCATATAAATGATAAAGCTCTCTCAATTCTGTATTGAAAATCGGTATTTCTGTCATAAGACAAGAAAACACACACAAAAAAGATCTTGGGTCCGTTTACTACACTTCTTACGAGAAAGTTAATCACAAGACAAAATTACAAATCGCACCTGGTGTTTTCATTCATTGTCAGATTCTGCCTTGTTTCGAAGACGATTCCAATGAAATGATACATGGTAGAACTCATTTACTACTGTAGAAGCAACTTTAATAATATTTTTAAAAACGCAAAAAATGATTGTAATATGTTTAGTAAAACAGGCCCCATGCAGGGCATGAGATTAATTTTCTTGTTCGGTAGAACATTTTCTCAATTGGAGAGTAATGGAAAATGTTTGAACATAAAAGATTATATTAAATCGTTGATTTCTATAGCAACTTATTAATGTTCAAACATGTATTAAAGAATGGGCGATTAAGAATGGTCTTGATCGCAGTGATTGTCAATTTCACGTTGTTTTTAATGGTAAACCTTACCGAGCATTTCCACGCTAATCTCGCCTATGTATCCGCTCGTCACTATCTGGTCAGGTAAGAACATTGTGAAATCGAAAAAATGAGTGAGTGGAAATAATTTTGGATGACAAGCGACGACTTAAATTTACACTGTAAAGTTGATCAGGTGAATGATTTTCGATTTATATCGGAATGATATTGAATGGGTGTAAAGAGTGATTTTGAATGAGATTAATGGGTAGGGGTGGGGTAAACTTTATCTAGCGATTATCTATTACCTTCCTTTAAAAATTCAACATATTTTCCTAGTGTATGTTTTCGGGAAAAACAGGGACGCTTTGAAATCCACATATGATTTAAAAATTTACATTGAGTTTTGTCCATTTGAAAAAAATTTCAAGCGTTATGAATGATTTTGAATCGGTTTGAACGATTTTTGTGCATGTTTATTTTTATTTTTTTTTATTTTTATTTTTTTTTTTTTTTGAGTGAGTGTTTGGAATGAATGAGTGAATAGAGCGCCGAGCGAGCGAATAAGAATGGTTATGATCGAGGTTAATGTCAATTTTACGATGCTATTAACTTACCAAAAGCGGATTCGACAAAACTCGATCATTTTTTTCAAGACAAACGAGTTTTATTACTTCCCTATAATAGAACAAACACCCAAGTTATATTAACATATTTCTATGTCTTTATAAACCAATCAGACGCTTCCAGATAAAAAAAGTCAATGACGTCATTTATTTTTTGGATCAATTTGAAGCTGCTGAGTTACAGAGCGATTTGACAGCGTTTTTTAATGAATTGAATGAGTGATTGGAATCGGAGTATGTATTGATCAAGTTTACATAGAGGATAATCGTTTGTTTCAGTGTAAGATCGATTTATATTTCATTGAGTGAACAAAAAAAGCTATATTTTCAGGATGGCGGAGCCACGAGCGAAAATAAAGCTTTGTTGTTCACGAAATGAAATACAAATCGATCTTACACGAAAAACAAACGATTATTCTATTTCTTTAATGCAAAAATGAGACAAAATGTGAAATTTCTATAACATATTTTCGTAAAGCGCGTCATTTTGCACGTGATTGCTATGCAACGTTCATTGTGACGTCACTTATTTCGCCCCGCATTAATGACACCAGATAGGATGAAATGCACAAAAGCAGGGTATAAGTTTTTGATAATTTCACTGCTTTTTGCGGTGAGATTATCAAGTGATAATCTGCCGTTATTTCTCGATAAACCACCGAAAAGCATTAAAGAAGACGTTCTTGGTAGTCAACTAAAGATACATACATATTATAGAATCAAACTTCTTATTTCAGACAATTGTAGAATACTTTCAATGAGGAGTTTCCACAAAACTGTCCTTGGTGTCCACATTCTGAACATCGCTCGGACTTTTCCGTAAGCCGGCAAGTACTTCCGACGTAAGTGTAGTTATTCTGGGTCATTATTCAGCTTATTCGGCTTTTGGGGGTACTTCGGTCAATAAGCTACATATAGAAGAAAATAAAAAAAAAATCTTTTCATGCTTTCCGATCTTCTATGGAGATCCTTGGGGCATAATATAACTTGATGACAAAAAGCAGTTAAACACGTTTTACACAGTCATCCACGCTACGCCCTCAGTATTCCCTTGGTCTATTACGTAGAATCGCCGAGAGTTCCTGACTGGGCTGTCCAATGTCTGTTCTTCATTTACATACACACTTATAGGAAATGATATATGTACATGCTCATTTTGATTCTCAGGATGTCTGTCAATTCAAAAATGAAATCAAAAAAGGAACATTCCAATTGGGTGTTAGGAGTATCTTTATCATGTTAAGTCCAGAGTTTTGGATTGAAAAGATTTGTAACCTCTATTCTTGAGAATGATTTTACAGTTCAGTCGTATAATGCTGTTATTAAGTCTAGGTTGTTATAAATCTGTCAAACGTAGGTTGAAATACGATGAAAAATATTCCCTTGCTGTGATAATTCTGTATAATCGAAGGCATAAAAAATGTCAAATATATATTTCTCTTATTAAGCCATCCCCGTAAATAATATGAGGAGTCGCCTAACCCGTAGTTCTTAACCTTAAGGTCCAGTTAAGACAAGAGCCGCTTGGGAGGCTGTTTCGCTCCACAGGCCTGAATCTACCGATATAATTAAAGAAGAATTAAAAAAATGTTGTAAGAGTCCCCTCTTTCTTATTTCTAAAAGAATTATAAATCACATGCTGAAATATTTCTTGGGGGAAATGCGTGATAGACGAGTAGTTACTTTCCTTATACTCGGAAATGTAATTTGATATTAAACAATTGATTGAATGGAGTTTAACGCCGCTTTCAACATTATTTCAGTTATATCGCGGCGGCCGGAGCACCTAACAATGGATTCCTGGTATTTCTTTCACCTGTACTACCATTACATCCTTTCCTAGCCTCCGACTGCTATCTCACATAGGTTTACGATTATTTACCCATTGGTGAGAGACAAACGTCGGAAAGGATATTTGCCGCCACCGGGGATCGAACCCACGACTTCCAGATTGGAAGTCTTATGCCTAACCAACTGCGCTATGGTGGCGGCTTGATATTAAACAAAGGTATTCTTTTGTTCCGACAGCATAATAATTGTTCATTTTACAATATGTATAAGCCACAACTCTTTTTATCAACAGTATTCTGAATTCATCCTAAGAACATTCATGGACACTTTGAGAGAAACACTCAAGTAAAAATATGTTGATATCCACCTGTTAGGTTCTGAGTGAATGATTTGTCAAATTTTCCAGTAAAATTACAAAAAGAAAATTGACCTCCGCCTGTTTAATATATATATTATTCATCCAAACACAATAATTTTGTGCAGTCTGATAATAGGTTACCAATATTCCAATGGGATTTCGTTGATTTGTTCTCAAAAATTTCACTTCATAACATATGTCACACAATGTCTTCCGCCCATAAAGACATATTTTGCATCAGATAACAATTGTTTTGTAGTCTGATAAAAGGTTCTGAAGGATGATTTGAGTTGTTATTATTTATCTACAATGATCTGGCATTCATTAAATATTCCTTTTGACTCCTTTTGATAGTCGCTAAATATGTTTCTTGATATAGACTTATACTCGCGAAGAAAAGATATAAAAATATGTATCGAAACTCATAATGCATACGGAAATAGCGGTGGTGGTAAGGATGCTGTCTCACAACCAGCAGGTCACGGGTTAAAGCCGGACCAAGACCATTATATTTCTATTTCTTTTTAAGGTACCACTTTTTTGAGTACCTATTATGATACATTTGATATTTTGAACAGTGTTGTGTAAGGCTACTGGTATTCGACATAGAAATCTTTCCGCAAGCTTCATTTTAAAATTAGATCATTGCAAAGTCCTGTCCATAAATCATTATAAATTACTGAAAATAAGTATGATTTTTGAAATGTATCTAGATTTATATTTAAGAGATGAAGAGACACTTGTTTTTAAATTATGAGGGTATGAAATTAAAAACATATACAGGGTTTGAACACCTTAATTGAATTCCTGTTTAAGTGTGATTAGGTTATTAACCCACAAAATCTATTCACTACATAACTTCTAATTCAATATCATGAAATAAATTATTGTGGCTACTTTTTGGTTCAAGCTTACTATCAGCTTATTATATTTTTTTTTCATTGGTGTATGAAACAAATCTTACTCTCGATCAGAATACAATAATTTTGGTTGTTGTAAGCAACCTAAATTGAATGATGTAAGAATGAAAAATATTAATCGTAACTGACCAAACGTCAAAATTCAACATCAGCCAATGATATCATGCAATTATCTAATCGATTTGATTGAAATGTTGACCATTTTGAACAAATTCTGAGCATTTTTTTAAATAATATTTCGGAGTGTTTTTGAATGATCGGAACCTTTTGAATTAATGATTGGAGCGCTGAGAGAGTTATTTTGAATGGTTTTGATCTAGATGAGTGGAGACTATAAGACGTGATTAACTGTATTATGTCAACCCATTTCGGATAAATAATTACGCCTCACTTTCAGGAAATGATAAATCCAGTAAGATCATGTATTGGTATTGACGAGAAACAAAATAATAACTGTCATTGAATATGTGCTCTATTTTCCGCGCAGAGGGAATAGTTTTGTCCTGTTACGTTTTTGTGATCCAGGCTAAAAGTACAGATGAGAGTAAGATTTTGGCCACAAAAACAAGTAATTTCACTTTCTTTTTTAAAAAAAATAAGTATACGGTAAATAACATCATGTAATTCACATTGTAGATGTTCTTGGAATCAATATAAAATGCGATTGCAGGAGTGGAATGAACGAGCTGTGAACGGAATGTAATTGAGGTAATAAGCGGTGTTGGACGAGAGTTGAACTGTCCAAAATATCACCGACTTATTGTACACGCAATATCAAGAATGGCGCCCAATTTTTATACGATTTACAGAAAGTTAGAACAAATATTACAGTGAATAACATCGTGAAATTGAAAACTTGAATGGTTTTGGAATGTTTTTTAATTTTATCTTATAACTATACAAATATCCGTGTGATAACATCCCGTATGATATTTTTTATGATATCACATAGTTATTTTTAGAACAAAGATATAAGGCAGTTATTTTTAGAAACATTCATTTCAGTTAGAAATATCGACAAAAACAGGACAAATAGAGGTTATATGATAAATATAATACGTACTTAGTGTAGTGTATGAAAAAATATCCAACTTGGTTGTGAGAATTGATCATTGTCTCGGCAGAGCCTTGTCAATGATCAATTCTCCCAATCTCGTTAGATATTTTTTCCATACAAAACACTAATTACGTATTATATATAAATAGAATGGGTGCGTTAAGCTAGTTTTTAATGATTTCCAAGTTAGGTAAAACATAACACAATTTGACGAAATAAGCGGTAATTTTACCTAATATGCATAAAAGTTCTATAAATAGCTTTCTTTGTCTTCAGGAACCAATCAAACGCTTAGTGAATTCAAATAAGTCAGTATTTTTTTTTAGTTATTTCCGTTTTGAATGTTGTTGTTGTTCTTATCATATTTAGTAATTTTGATCGGTTTTTTTTTTTTCAATTCTTTGAGCTCAAGTGTTTGGAATTTAACTATTGGAGCGCCGAGTGATTGATTGTGAATGGTTTTGATCGAAATGAGAGTCAATTTCACAATGTCATTAACTGTACTTACTAATTCACCCAAACCCCCGTCGGTCTTTGAGACGATAAAAGTAAAAAAGAAAACGACGAAAAAGTTTATTTTTATGTTTCAACGAGGAAAATTAATTTTGTTAAATTGGAAACATTAGTGGCTTTAACAGGGTTGAATGCAAAGATGTCAAAAGTATTCGAAGGCAAAACGTAATCGAAATTTCGAGTCAAATGGTTATTTAAATATAAATGTTAAAAGCGAATACCTCGTGCTAGTTGTTGACGTATATTCTCGTGAGTTCGTCATCTGTTAATTAAACCGTTTCCTTGAGAAGACAAAACCTGGTGAAGCACCGGTGATGATGTTCCCCAAGCCTACTTTGTTATACTTGATCCTTTAATTAGCCTCGGTCATTTTCCATGGGTAAGTTCATATCGGACTCGGTTTCGACCCGAGTTAACCGGGTTTCCATCAGAACGACCTCGTTTCGACACTAATGATGTCATTTTAACCTTTCAACCTAGACGCTTCTGATCCTGGGTCAGGCCGGTGTTACTTGGGTTCCAAAATGGCGTCGAAAATAGTGCACAACAATTCGATTACAAAAAAAACAAATGTTCTCTATTACTTTGAAAAACAAATACTTCTTTCTTATTTTATATAGTATTTTGCACGAGTTTATAACATTTCTTAACGGGATATCGATATTTCATGGTTAATTAATTATTGTAGCGGTAAATGTTAAGTTTGTTTACTACCACCAGTGGGTAACTTCGTTCACATGAATGCCCTTTCTGCGCATGCATATTACAGTCAATTTTAGATTATTACATCATCTCACGCAACTCCCGGGCTGCCATTTGAATTTCCCCCATGAGGCGTTTTGGTTCAAAATAATTAGAAACCCCGTTCACACAGGTTCGGATATTATACTCATTAAGATTGAATACTACGTCAATGGCAATATCTGTACAGTTTTGTCTTCTGTTCATTTGAACGTACAGTTAATTACATCAAGAAATGGACATTAAACTCAATCAAAACCATTCTTAATCACTCATTCAGCGCTCCAATCATTCAATCACTCAAACCATTCAAAAACGCTCCAAACTCGCTGAAAAACATATAACAACAACTTCGTTCAAAATAAAATAAGCTCGGGAGAAATCGGGATTTCACTTAAAAAATTGAACCTGTAAGCATCTAATAGGTTCATCAAGAAATAGGTGGGTATCTATAGAACTTTTATGCATATTTTATTAAAGGGAGGTAATCAGTATTGCTAATTTTATTCATCCCGAACAAAATTAGCAATACTGGATTACCTCCCATTAAATTCACTCAAAAGTCGCTCCACACATTCATTCAGGTTCATTCCTAATCATTCCATAATCGTTCACCGTGTCAATTTCACGATTTTGTTAACTGTAATTCTAATTGTCTTGAAATTTACTATTTTCTCTGTACGCCCACTTTATGATATTCTAAGCAATCTGAAATTCGGGTTCTACTCCCACAACCTTTTTTGAATTTTTAATATGTAGTTAAAGGATTTTGCTAGTCATTTATCAACTTTAGAAATGTAGAGAATATTGTATTGTAAATATAATCCATAATTAATGCCCTGGCAGGGCGGGGCCTATGTAATGGGTCATTGCATTTCAGGTTAAGGTAAATCAGATTTTATTTTTAGCAATGTACTTCTACAGAGTTGACATAAATAACTCTTATTCTTTTAAAAATCGTAAACTGGTAACTGAATCCTCGTAACTTCAGCTTAATCAAGCTGAAGTTACGAGGCTTTGGTAACCAAACGATGAAATGCGTTCACTCTTTCTAGGCACGTGAATCCTTTGAGTTAATTACAGTTATTTGCATGCGTTAACAATAAAGAATCCAAAGTTTTGAAAAGTTAACTGGCCAACTAACTGGTTAACTAAGCCCCGCCCTGCCAGTTCATTAATGACACAGAATACTCTAAGGGTAAAAGGGTAAATGTGTACCATCTGTAAACAAGAAAAACAGAAAAATACAAATACTGCCTAAAAGCGACGACGAGTCCCTGCATGAAAGTCAAAATCTATACATGTAAGATAAAACCCGATTAAAAACTAGCAGTTACTCATTAAGATTGAATTCTACGTCAATGGCAGCATTTATACAGTTTTGTCTTCTGTTCTTTTGAACTTAGTTTTAATTGTCTTAAAATTAACTATTTTCTTTGTACGCCCACTTCATGATATTCTAAACAATCTGAATTTTGGGTTCTACTCCCACAACCTTTTATATATTCTAATATGTAGTTTAAGGATTTTGCTAGTCATTTATCAACTTTAGAAATGTAGAGAATATTGTATTGTAATATTGTAAATACAATGGGTAAAAGCGTACCTTCTGTAAACAAGAAAACGGATAAATACAAATACTGCCCAAAAGCGCCGACGAGTCCACGCATGAAAGTCAAAATCTATATAGTTAAGATAAAACCCGGTTAAAAACTAGCAGTGTCTTTAGATTTAACGATATATTTAATTACAAAGTGAATTTTGAATGTTTTTATGTTTGTCACCGAATTTCATAACATAGTAGCTATATCTTTGGCCTTCTAGACAAGGGAAATTGAGAAAGTTTTGATCCGCCAGGCGATAATGGAACATCTACAGTAACAGTTAAAAAATCGTGAAATTGACATTCGCTCCGATCAAAACTATTCCAAATCGCTTGCTCATCGCTCCATTTAATAATTCCAAACACTCACTCAAACTATTCATAAACGCTCCAAAATCACTCAAAAGATGAGATCAACAACTAAATTCAAAAAAAAAAATATAAAAAAAATAATAATGATAATAAAACTATAGTGAAATGGCGATTTCACTGACATAATTGAAATTTTAAGCGCCCGATTGGTCCTTGAAGAGATAGCAAACTATTTTTAGAACCTGTGGAAATATTTTATCAAAGGGGGGTAATCAATATCGTTAATTTTGTTCTTCCTGAACAAAATTAGCGATATTGGAATACCTCCCTTGAATATCACTCAAAAGTCGCTCTACACACTCATTCAATTTCATTCCAAAACCATTCTTAAATTATTCACCTTGTCAATTTCACGATATTCTTGAGTGTAACAAAACCGAGAAAATGATAAGTGGAATGGTTTAGAATGATTTTGGAATGATAGTTTTGATCCAAATGAGTGTCAATTACACGATGTGATAAATTGTTTCTTCTCCACAGGTATCGATTTAAAAATAGCTAGGTACACCCATTCTCCATATGGGATTAAATATGCCACTAAAAAACAAAAGTAGATTACTTGAAGGTCAAGATAATTGTTTAATGTCAAATGATACAATTTAGATTATACAGATAGGGGGCCTGTTTTACAAAACATCTTACGATAAATTTTGCGTAAGTTAAAATTAAAGTTGCTTCTACAGTAGTAACTAAATATGGAATTCTGCCATGCATCATCTCTTTGGAATCGTCTCCTAAATACGATTCTAATGAGATATTGCAATGTAGAGTCTAACAATGAATGAAAACACCAGATACGATTTGTGATTTTGACTTACGATTGATTTTGTCGTAGGATATTTAGTAAAACGGGCACCAGACACATATTGTCTCTGGACAACAATTCCAGATCAAATGAAATTCTTGCTAGAATGTTTTTTTCCTATTCTTTTTTTCTTCTTCGGGAAAATGGCGCATAATTGGCCCGAGGCAGGGTGGAACATTTTTCAATTGATTTTTTTAATAAACTTTCTTGTACTAATGTTAAAGTTAAAATCATCGTGAATTTTACTCTCATTCTGAGCAAAAGCATTCATAATCGTTTACTCGGCGCTCCATCATTTATTTTAAACACTCACTCAAATCGATGAAAAACGCTCCAAAGTCATAAGAAAACATTTCGAAATCGTTCAAAACGGCCAGCATTTAATTCAAATCTATCAAAATATTCAATGATTTAATTGGCTGGCGTAAAATTAAGAGTATCTGATTAGTCCATGAAGACACACACAGAAAAATACGTATATTTTATCAAAAGGATGTAGCAGATATCGTTTTTTTTGTTCATCCTGGACAAAAATAGCGATTTTGGATAACCTTTTAATTTCACTCAAAACACACTTCTAACTATTAATTTCGTGCCAATGCCATTCCGAAATCATTCATCTTGTCAATTTCACGATGTTCTTAACTGTAATAAAACATTGTGAGTATGTATCTTTGGTATGCCTGTTGAAAAATACTCGAAAATATCTGATTGGTCCGTAAACACCGGCGTTGCTTTTTTTTCACTTTGAAATCTTTGAACGCCAAAGCCTCTTCTTTTTTCACTCGTTTCATTTCAATGAAACTTGGCAGAAATATTCCTTGTCTTTGAAAGAATTTTGAGCTACATATTGATCATTCCTTCAGCGGTGGGATACATATTTATTTTATGTTTAACCCCTTAAAGATTCGCTGAACAATTCAAGTCCTGGTAAGCGGGTAAGGACCATCTTATCACGTCCCATGTTCACCTCTTAATAGAAAAAATGTCCCATTTGAATTCAATGATATAAGAATAGTATACTGTAGGTTAAGTAAAAATGTTTCTGGTATGGTCTGTGATATTTGTTTTAAATCTCACGAATGATAAATCAAAAAGATGGAAGCTGTCCCGTCTTAACGACGATCTCAGTGAAGACGCATTTCTTAACCGTTTTTTGTGAACTTCACTCATCATACTGTTTTTTTTAATAAAAAAGATATTTTTCTATATCTAAATACTGTTCACTGGTTGCATTTAATTGATTTTTATGTAAAAAGAAGCTTTTCATTCCTGATTACAAAGATCTGATTCTTTCAATGCTTCGACTTACTGTTAAGATTTTATTGATAAATGCAAACGTCTACAAAAATGTTCCACCTACGTGGTTTTCAGGACACGACGTTTGTTTTTCCCATCCCTGAACTGAATAAATATGAGTGAAAGTAATAGAAATTCACAATTTTTAACAATCTTTAAATATGATATCACGGGCGCTGGAGCATTTTACAATGGATACCCGCCCTGTGTTCAAGATGTAAAAGCGTTTCGCGAGCGCTTTGAGATGATACCCCGCTTTGCACGTGCACATACATGCAAAGCGAGGTATCACTTCGAAAGCGTTCGCTAACGTTTTCATCCTGAACGCAGGGCTGGTATTTCTCACACCATGACATCCTTTCCTAGCTTCTAGCTTCTATCCCACATAGGTCTACGCGTATCAACCCATAAGTGGAAGACAAGTGGTCGGAAAGAATGAGTACCGTCGTTTGGGATCAAACCCGGGACCGTATAAAACAGTTACAATGAATCACATCATGCTTGAAGTAATAAGAATCGCCCCAATATTCTAATTAGATCTTGTCCTTATTCAGTTAGGATATAATTTGTGACCGAATCATTTCTGTAAACGGGCTATTTATAATCTATTGTAATGAAAACAAGCAACTTATAGTGATGGCCGAAATAGGGGCCGCTTCTTAATATAACTTGTTAACTCATCTGGTAAATCCAGCCAATCTTGCTCGATCGACCACGTCTATTAAGCGACCACGTCTATTAAGCGACTGTTATCAAACCCCCTTCTTTAGATAAAAATATCTTAAAAGGTAGTCATTGTTGATCTGAAAATCATTGAAAATGATTCTATTTTGTTAAAACTCACCAGAATCTGACGATTCAATAGAGTGTTAACAACATTGGTATTAGTGAGAATTTCGCAATATTATGCGTTTTCAATCAAAATTATGTTTCTTATTTGTAAACAAAACGTGTTTTATCAGCCAGTTTCTTTAACGACCGCTTTTTGGTGGTCCCGAATGAGATCGCTTAAAACAAGTTTTACTGTTTATACATGAGCATTTTATTTGCAAAAAGTCCAGACTGGCCCCGGATCCCTGTCCATTCTACCTTTCTACCCCTAGCGATAAAAAGTTCTCTTTTGAGAAAATTTATGACACTAGCTTTCGGTGGCACAACCACATTCCTTAATTATTCGGGGTTAACAGATAAAGGCGACTGTGTCGTCGAAAGCTCGTTTCTGGTTTAGCATAAAAGCCGACAAGAAAAAGACTATTTCCGAATATACTTTTTCTCGTATTTATCATTTTTCGCTCATACCATATCCTATCAAATTCTTTCGTTCTTGTTTTTTTACGAGAGAAACAGTAAAGTGTATAAACGACCCAAGCAATTACCGGTGGACATCAGACTTAATCAGGACGTATTAGGTTTTGTCCCGGGAGCATAATGAATGGTTTGTGTTCCTGTCATTTTGCATATATATTAGACAACTTGAAGTCAGACCGGACAATATTTCTACTTGAACTGGTGACAGACGGGATTTTCACTAGCTTACGGGGGCTGTAGTCGATAATGCGGTCATTTTTGGTGTACTTGAACTGTTGACATATTCGATTACGTGAACCGTCTCGGGAAAATGGACCATCTCGGAAAGGCGAACGAAAAGTTTTCGACCTTTGGCAGGCTGCTTATGGTCGAACTTTTTCGTTTTTTTGGTCGATTTTCTGAATCTAGAATACCCATTCTTATATAAGAAATTTCGAAATGCGAACTCTAAAGAAACCATTTTCTTTGGAACGTATTTTTTACAGGGTTTCCGTATTCCCCTTTTGTGTGTGATGCGTCACGAATATTTAAGACAGATTGAAAGATAAATAGACACCATTTCTAATTAAACTGGTGACAGACTGAATTTTCACTAGCTTACGGGGGCTGTAGTCGATAATGCGGTCATTTTTTGGTGTAGTTGAACTGTTGACATATCCGATTATGTGAACAGTCTTGGGAAAAATGGATTATCTGAGAAGTACGAAATGTTTAACGCTCGTCAGGCTGTGCTGTCAACTCAGGTTGACTAGCGCTAACCCTTTCATTTTAGACGAATTTTCTTAATTGAGAATTCGCATTCGATATTCTTGTATATGAAACTTTAAAATGCGACCTTTACAGAAACCATTTTCTTTTCAGCATATTAAGTTCACTTAGTTCTGGTAACTGGTAACACATATATAAGACCAGTTAAAGGATAACTGGAAAATGTTTCTACTCAAACCATTTATACATGGGACTTTGACTACCTTCCGGGGGCTGTTGTTGATAATGCGATCATTTTGTTGCTGAGCTGTTGACATTTTTGATAATTGTAATCAGACAGACAGAATATGAAAGGTTTTGACTGTGGACAGTCTATGAAGCGCGTGCAGACTGACTTTGATGGAAACTTTTCGCAGTTGAATGGTTTTCTGTTTCTAGAAAAACCCTTCTACCTTCAAAATAAGATATTTTGAATTGCGTTCTCCTCTTTTCTTTATTCGAGAATAATCCGAGAAAGGTTCGAGTGACTCTTATTTCCAACCCATGTCAGATCTTATCCGGCACAAAGAAAGAAAGACAATGGATTCTTACCAATACTAGCCCCTTTTTACAGCTGGATGAAATTAGAGGTAATTATTTGACTCCCTTAAATAAAGCCTGCGTACTTTTCGGATGTTATTTCTTCAGGGACAAATCAGAGGCTTAAAATAGATTTTAT
Organism: Fragum whitleyi; assembly: GCA_948146395.1. Classification (NCBI taxonomy): domain Eukaryota; kingdom Metazoa; phylum Mollusca; class Bivalvia; order Cardiida; family Cardiidae; genus Fragum; species Fragum whitleyi. The sequence continues at coordinate 24,001,412 of OX411556.1, forward strand.
TAAAGGGATGAAAAAATTGTCCCTAATTTTGTCCAATTGGCCGAACCTTTCCACAATGTTTTCTCTCTCTTAAAAATCATTCAAAACTCGCTCATCATACTCATCCAGTTTCATTAAAAACCAATATCATATCAATGACAAAAAATAAATATAACTTATTTTGTTCATTTAGAACAAAATTAGCGATATTGGATTAGTTTGCCTTTAATTTCATTCAAAACTCACCCTTTGCACACATTTAATTACATCACAAAATCATTCAAATATCATTCAGCTTGTCAATTTAACATGTTATTTACTGTGAGTATATCACGATATGATTAACAATTACTCGATTTTCACATAATCATCTGCTGAAAGTAAGGTCGAGTAAATATCAATATACTAAATCGATAAATGTTTACAGGACCTTATCAAATTGGGACGTTTATTTCTAGATAGTTGACGTCAAAATAACGTAACGTTGAAACGACGTTAGCTCTGTTGCCAATAGCCCTGACGCAAACTCACGTCGTTGTATTATAATCTTTTTTAGGACGCTATTGAAATAAATATGTAATATAATTTCTAATTACGGGTAGTTTTGAATATTCTTGAAGGCATTTAAAATGCCAACGTCAAGCCAGGCGTTAATCCTTCACAAGGAGACGGGAGGTCATAGTGAGACACTGCTCAGAACTCAAAGTCTTCTAATCAACGAGCCAATGTCGTACGCAGTGGCGTCTATATATAACCTAAGTGGACATGTACCGTTATCCAAAACGAACGTAGACGACGGAAAAGCAGTCAAACTTCTTGGCAAAGAATCCGCACAGTTGTTCAAATATCACAAAATGCCTAACGGTTACACAAACATTCTCTCGTACGACCAAGACAGAGAAACATTCAAATGGGAGGTTTTAGGGGGCGTTGACGATAGGGCGATTGACGATTTGGGGATAGAAGGTCAACGCAAGAGTATCGAAAGCAGCTCGACGGAGATAGAAACAAGGCGACCAGCCTCGGCAATCGACACTTCCCGGCACCACCATTCTAAACAAGCGGTTGATGAGCTGATGTTTGCGAAGCTAGTGGGTCTCGGATTCAGGAGTAGCATGTTTTCTGTTGTCGATAAGGACGGTCATGAGATACAGGACCGGGCGGTGAGTAGACAGAACGTTGTCAGGGTACCGACCATTGGTATAGAAAAGTCGGAGATGTCAACAAAGAAGCCGGCCAAGATTGATAATACCACAGACAAGCAATCGGAAAGGTAAGTTTTCACTTTTGTTACCTAACACGCGAAAAGGGGCTATTATACAATGCGTACTTAGTGTATTATATGAAAAAAATCTAACGAGGTTGGGAGTATTGAAAATTGTCGAGGCTCTGCCGAGACAATTATCAAAAATCTCATAACCGAGTTAGGTATATTTATCTTATAACCTCTATTTGTCTTATATTTGTCGATGTTTCTAACTGAAATGCAAGTTTCTAAAAATAACCGCATTATATCTTTGATCTAAAAATAACTATGTGATATCACGAAAAAATATCATACGGGGTGTTATCATACGGATATTTGTATAGTTATAATATAACTCACAAATTTCGTAAAATACCTACTTTAAAAGAGATATAGATAAAAGCAGATGTCAACTAAACGTCTGATTTCGAAAATAATTACCGAGTTAATGTCAGTGTCACAATTTAACTAACTGTAATCGACAATATAAATGGTTTGGGAATTATTTTTATTTATATTCAATGGATGAGTGGAGCAAGTTTTGCATAAAATGTAAGGGAGATAATACAATAACGCTAATTTCGACCAAATGAGTGATTTTCGAATGATTTCTGGATGAAATTGAATGCGTGGTAGGAGCAAGATTCAATGGAGTTAGGCGTTATTAAAAGCATTAAAAGGAGTTATTGTAATATCGTTTATTTCTTTAAATTGACAAAATTATGTTTGTTACTAAAGCATGGAACGGAAAGGAACGGTACACAAATATAATAAAAGTACAAACACGCAGCATGATCAAGTACAAGTATTTGCTTAAAAAATCATGATAGAACGGAACGTAGCTTACTGAGCGGAACGATTTCGAGACTGTAAACAATTGCGATTTAGGGAGAAATCTTTTAGCACGGGTGGCAACACAAGCAAAAATTAAAAAAAATAAAGGAAAAACAGTATTATAATGTTATGTACCCGTATTTCTTCTAATAAACGCTCCCGAGAGCTATACATAATATGGTTGTGGAGCTTTCATTTAGATAGCATTTCCCGATAAAAAAATAAAATCTGACGACTTCTTGGCAATTCTCCCTTCATTTTGAAGAGAACTTTCGCTTAACAATCATATAAATGATTTTTGGATGAAATTCACACCAAATTAAAGAAGAATTCTTAAAAAATAATAAAATTTAAGTATTTGAAGTGGGGTTTTCAGTAAAATATTGTTGGGTGCTGCTTTTAAGGTTGGCGCTTTTATTGGGGGAAATACAGTAATCATTGGTGGATACAAGATGAGCATATTATAAATAATATGTCTAAATGTGTGAATTGAAAGCGTCTAACCAAAGGCATTATGGATGATACTCTCCTTGACACTGGTCACGCAGAAAATATGTCATGTTTATTAGACACAGTATATTTACAAAATGAGCCTGTGCGTGACATTTCAAACAATTTCAAATGTGCGCCAAGTAAGGGCTTTGGTCAGCCTGTGCTGTTGTACAGTCTGACCACAGTCTTTACTTTGCACTTTGTAGATAGATGAAATCTCAATGTGTCTGTAGACAGTCGGGCAATCTTCTTTTTGCATTGTTTGGCTGTCTAGGCTGCTTAAAATTGGCCCTTCATACACACGTGATACATACGCCAAAATGTTGAAAATGTCATGGCCAGGTCCAAATAATAGCAAGTTTTCAACTATTTTGATGATCTTTCGCCTCTCGTTAGACTTCACTGTTAGGAAATGCCTTATGATGTAATGTCAAATGGTGCATCGCACTGGATAATTTGTATGATCATGTACGTTTATTAATTCGGGTTAACAAAATTTTCGTCATTGCGAAATTAATCCTATATTGTTCGATTTGTAAGAAATAAGCGAATTCAGGGGTGCTTTTTTAGAGCAAGATGAAAAATTCCGCTAAATAAGATTTTGAAGACATCATAAGAAACGACTTTCAATATTTTGAGTGAAAACAATCGACGTCGTCAAGGCTACTCGTTTTTAAGCCAATGCAAAACCATCTTCGCTTCCTCATTAAGACATCTTCAGATTCTTATTTAGCCGCTTAGAAGTCTTAATAAAAAAACGCTGCATCTTAAAAATCTTGATAAGATTCTTAAGAATCTTAATCAAAGAAACGCACAAAAATAAACAACATATACGTCACCAGTATTTGACCTTACGTCTTATTACTTTTTCTTCTAGGCATTTCATTAGATGTTCTGTGAGCTGGTTCGGAATATACATGAACTTTTCTTTGGGGGAATTTCGTCCGAAAACCAATACGGCTACATTTGCAATAGCATAAAGTCAACAACCAGTTTTGATTTTTAAGCGTCTTACTTGTTCGTGAAGACGCTAGATCTGATAAGTGCGGAGATTTAATGTATGAGCCTGTGCCTGAGATTTCCAACGATTTCAAATATGAGTGAAGCAAAGACTCTGACCAGCCTGTGCCTCCGCACAGTCTGTCCAGAGTCTTCACTATGCTTTAAGTGGTTAGATAAGGTCACAAAGTATCTGTAGACCATCAGGTAACTTTAAATTTACTGTATGTGGCTGTATAAGCCACTCGGTGTCTGCGCCCCACGAACATTTTGAATTGTTGGAAATGTCGCGCACAGACTCATGTTGAAAATATCGATTATGTTTTACCTCCCTAGAAAATCATTCAACATTTGCTCATTACGCTCATTCAAATTGCTTCCAAAATCATTCCAAAGTCATTCAATTTATCAATTTCACGATTACTTATCTACGACAGCGACCACTGCATTTCTGGTGGAGAATGTCCTTTTTTAAGCTACGTTCAGTATCAAAAGATATTGAACATGCCTATATCTGAAAAAAAAAAGGTTTTCAATATCTTCTCTCCCCCTTGATTTCGTCTTGCAATGGTCGTTTTAATTTCCATTAATATTAGCCCTATCCTGTTGGACTTAAAAACTGTTTCAAATAGATAACCAACATTTGGATTTTTCAACCATTCTGATACGACATTTCCCCACAGAAAGCGAAAAGTGTACGCACTTCTGGTGCAGGCTGATCTAAGTCCAGACTGCCTACTGAGTCATTTATACAGGATAATACTGCATGGAAAGTTTGAGTGTTTTAAGGTCGTAGACCCGTAATAGATCTGCTACATTTCGGACCTCATGAACTTTCACAATGTTGACCGATGTTTCCTAATGAATCATTAGGAAACCTCGGATAACACTGTTAAAATTCATTACTTTGAAATGTTGCGGGACTATTATGGGTCCACTACCTTAAACACACAATATGTTTTACGTAGATTTACCCCTATTATTTGTGTATAATTAGGGAGATAACAAATGATAATGTGGCTTCTATAGTACAACAATTTATCCCCCTTTGTAAGTTAGCCATTTGTTTCGATATTGTCTTTGGGCTACAGATTTTATCTTATAACAATACAAATATCCGTGTGATAACACCCCATATGATATTTTTATGATATCACATGGATATTTTCAGAATAATGAAATAATGCAGTAACTTTTAGAAATTTGCAATTTTATTAGAAACATCTACGAAAACAATGTTATAAGATAAATATTATATGGCTAAGTGTATTGTATGAAAAAAATATCTAACTCGATTGTGGGCATTGATAAATGTTTTGGCAGAGCCTCGACAATCGACAATTATCAATTTCCAAAACCTCGTTAGATTTTTTTTTCCAAACAAAACACAAAGTACGTATTACAAATATACAGTATACTATAAGGTTTGTTCAGCTTTGGCGACGATGGTTATACAATATTGAAACTGAGAAAGATATACGGTTAGTTACATTGTAAAATTGGCATTTATATCAATCAAAACTATTCTAAATCACCCACTCAGCGCTCCTCATTCATTTCAAAAACTCACTCATTCAAAAAAGCTCGTAAACAACTAGAAAGATAAGAACAATAACTTCATTCAAAATAAATCTACAGTGGAACTAGAAAAAATTGCGATTTCACAGACAAAATTGAGATTATAAGCGTCTGATAGGTTCTTGGAGAAGTATGAAGCTATTTATGGAACTTGTATGGATAAACCATTAAAGGGAGGTTATGAATATAGCTAATTTTGTTCATCTTGAACAAAATTAGCGATATTAAATGACCTCCCTTAAATTTCACTCAAAACACGCCACAAAAACTGTTATAATCTAGCTGGGAATGAGTGTCATGTCACGATGTTTTTAACTATAATTGATCGTGAATAGATGCTATTTGCGCTTGACTCTATACCATTGCAAAAAAACCTGACTATGTATTGAACGCTTCTAACTTAAAGCCACACATTGTCCGTCAATTTAGAGATATTTTTTTCGTAAAAAAATATCCAAGTCTACCGGGCTGAAAAAGTTCAAGATCAAAATCATCGATTTTGTATTAACTGATATTAAAATCACTGACTACCAAACTATCTTACATTAAATTACACGAATTTGAGATATAGGATAATTGATATCTCATTTAATCGAATACGTCATTTGAAAGATAATCCATAATCAATTGATTCGCAGATTTAACCTACGAGGTAGTCTAATCGAGTGTATATCCGACACAAAGCAAAAAATTTGAAATCATTTTAACAATTAAAGTTTTTTTTTTTTTGTAACTTTTTTTGCAGTAAAGGTCGCAATACTTATGATTCAAGATAAGACAGTTTAGTATGCTTTTTTTCTGTCTTTTTCTTTTTCATATTTTTTTCTTTATAAATTCATTTTTGTAGGATATAAGGAAACGATAGCTATATATCGACAACATTTCAAGGACATATAGAGAGACGGAGCCTCAACTTAGTTTCCTGGGTAGGGTCTTTTTTTTCAAATTGCATGGCGCAGAATATTTTCAAAAGTAGGTTAATCAAACAAATAAATAAAAAATCAATAAATAAATAAATAGATAAAGAAAGAAAGAAAGAAAGAAAGAAAGAAAGAAAGAAAGAAAGAAAGAAGGAAAGAAAGAAAGAAATGATACTAACAACAAAATTTCATAAACACTTAGTCTTCTGTTACTGCAAACAAACTACAGTTTAAGTAATAGTTATAGTTCATTTCTGACAATTTACGCGATATAACCTAAGCGGAGCGTTAGCGGAGCGCAAGGTTATACGCGTAAATTGTCAGAATATGAACTATAACTGTTTTACCGATCGACTTATTTTTTCACCGATAAGGCTATGCCAAACGAGTTGCACATCAATCAATGATGTCATTCATTTGTGTTGCATCATACATTCTTCAATCAAATCGAGGTAAATAGAAAGTGGGAGGAGCGAATTAAATCACCATCGGGTTTCTGTGGATAATTTATCATTTGGTGAGACAAAATCATTTGAGAACGTTCGGTGAACAAAACCTCGTGGTTGTAACTGATGGATTTTTGTATCCTATTTAGTAAGCTTTTCGCGGAAATCTTGTTTCTCTTGATGGGGATTTTGTAATTGTAGATAAACACCAATCTGTCATGGCATATTTAGTCGCGCAACTGGTCCTTCAAAAGGTCCTTGATTCGATCCCCGACGGCGGCACTTATCCATTGCAACTATTTTCTCCCACCAATGAGTCGATAATCGTAGATGTTGGATAGCAGCTGGAGGATAAGAAAAAGAGTATTGGTAGTACTGGTGTTAGAAAAACCAGGAATCCATTGTTAGGTACAGAATATTTGATTGCATTTATTCTGTAAACGGGAACCTTGCAGAATAACTAAATTGATTGTTGTTAAAAAGATCCAAAGTATCCATTTTTAAAAGGAATTGAGATTATAGATGTTTCAACCATGTCGTCTTTCATTTGTTATCCCAATAAAATGTGGTAGAGAGTATAGAAAGGCTTGGTTCAAGCAAACTGGTCGATCTTTTTTACTGCTGTACTACATAGGGGTATAGATTAATATTTTATAAACAGAATCAGTTATATATAAGCCTTATCTTATCTTGATTAACATGCAGACAAATTATTCAAGAATTTCTCCTCATTTTAATGAACAATTTTGTATAAGCATAACTTCACAAAAACTTTTAAAAAACGTGTTTTTAAAAAAAAAAAATACTCGATTTAAGAAAAGGGTCTCTCGAGACGTGTTATCAGACTAGATTATGACGTCACTGTCTGGTTTTGAGTGTAGTCCCCGCCCATAATGACCGAATTTCGCGTAGCTCACTTATTCCAGTAGATCGTCAGGTTATGGGATATATTTTTTGAATTTCAAACGAAATAGCGGCCTCTCATTGGCGGAAAAAATAGGGCGATCGGTAAAGAAAATTAGTGTTGAATATTTAAGTGAAACATATACATTCTAAGCAAAGCGTCCACCGCTCGCTAGATAGCAATTTCTAGCATGTCTTTTTGACGAGTGGAATCGTTTTAATACCAGATAATTATAACGTTAGGAATAACCAGATGCAGTGCACATTTTATCCCTTTACACATGACGCGTATAGTGCACAAAGAAAGACCAATTACATGGCCTCGTGGTCTATTTATCTTTAATAATGTTATTCTAAAAGATTTGAAAATTATATCAAAAGAGCAAAATTGTCGTCTATATTGGATAGACCTTGATACACGAAATATAACACTTTGTATATACTGTACACAATTGTAAGAAAAAAATGTTCGATTGAAAATCATCTTAAGTGATATTTTATACTAATGTAAAGTTAGTTACATCATGAAATTGACATTCATCTCAATCAAAACCATTCCAAATCGCTCACTCAGCGCTCCATGCATTCATTCCAAACACTCACTCATACCGGACTGCGCAGACTGACTAGAGTCGAAACTTTTTGCACCGTGCTTATTGTCTGAATCTAGAATGATAAATCTACCTTCCAGTGAAAGAATTTTCAAAATGCGACTTCTGGTTGATCTATGGTGGATCAAATCTCTTTTTCAAAAAATCATTTTACAGAATTCCCGGATGGTCCCTTTTCGCATGATGGGTCACATATTTTAATTTGGCAGTCACTTCAAGCCGCCGACGTGACGTGATCGCGTTCCTTGGCAAATGATGAGATAGAAATTGCATGGTCTATCAAATAAAAGCGTGCTGATGATACACCGGCGAGACGTCGTCAATAAGTCGATGATACTCGGCGATTTTGATCGCCCAACAAGAATTATTCACATTCTTTTACTATAAAAATAAATAATAATAACCAACCAACCAACCAACCAACCAAACAACCAAACAACCAAACAACCAAACAAGCAAGCAAGCAAGCAACCAACCAACCAACCAATTAACCAACCAACCAACCGACCGACCACCCAAAGACAACTACCCATTAATCCTTTATCCGCCTATCCAACTGTCTGTTCGTTCGTTCATCCGCAAATTCGTTTGTCCGTCTGAATTTATTGTCATCCGTCGATCGTGTTTTCGTTTTCTCATTCATTCAGTAAAAAAGAAATGTATATTGTTAAGGTTCGCTTTTTAATCATATGCAGTATACTCTCTTCAAAAAGGGCTAATACTGTATTTAATAGTAAGTTATCAAGAAAACTTTAATTATATATTGTGCAAATTATAATAGCATTCATATTTACTGAGGAAACTAATATTATTTTGAAAGTTTAAGGCAAACATAAAATAGGGACTTAAATTAAGCTAAGTTTAAGGTAAGAATTTCACAGATTTTGAAAGTTTTTGACATAAGAAACATTTTTTCATCAAAATGATGTACCTAACATTTGCATTTACGGGTCGCCTATCTGTTCCATATGTTATATATTGGGTAACGTCATTCGGTGACCAAATGATCTGAACAACAGCGTTGTAAGGCAATGGTCTCGAAGTATATTACAGCACTCTTGGTCAGACGACCGACCTGATTTGATTATTTTCCAATTTGTGAATGGACTCCCTTCACGTCGTTTCTAACGATTTCAAACGTGCGCCAAGCAAAGGCTCTAGCCAACCTGTGCATGTACACAGTCCGGCTAGGGTTTTCACTGTGGGCTCTGTAGATAGATAAATAGATAAGGTATCAAGTTCAAGTTCAACGAATTAAGCGACATTATATATTATCCATGATTAATGCCCTGGCAGGGCGGAGCCTTAGTAACGGGGCGTTGCACTTAAGGTTAAGGGAAATCAGCTTTTATCTAAAATTACCTTCTTATAAAGAGAGTCGACATAAAAAAAAACTCGAGACCTTAATTCGTAGATTGATAACCAAATCCTTGTAACTTCAGCTTAATCAAGCTGAAGTTACGAGGCTTTGGTAACCAAACGATGAAATGTGTTCACTCTCTAAAAACACGTGTATCCTTTTATGAAATAGGTTTTAGGATACAGTTATTTGCACGGGTTAACGATAATTACCGACTAAAATTTGATAGAACCCAAACTATTAAAAAGTAAACTCGCCAAAATACGTCACGGTTAAGCCCCGCCCTGCCAGTTCATTAATTACACAGAATACATGAAGCTTTTAAATTAAATGTGATCCGTTCTCAAGGGAAACTTATCTCAAGGACATAGCTTTGACATTTCACTTGTCTAACCCTGCCCTGCGTTTAGGATCACCAAACGGTACAAACAGTTTTCCAATTGTACCCCGCTTTGCATGCAAATGCACGTGCAAAGCGGGGTTCAATTGGAAAACTGTTTGCACCGTTTTGTGATCCTGAACGCAGGGCAGGTACTACATAACATACACATATAGACTAATCATTTTTTTTAAAAGTCACAATTTTTATGTACGATAGAATTTCAAAAAGCAAAAAAAAGGCAAAATGTTGAAGAAATTTGTTGAAACAAAACATTGAAGAAAACATCGGGAAAAGGTAGAAATTGCTTGAAACTAAATATAGAAGAAAACATTGGGAAAAGGTAGAAATAGCTTGAATCGTGCAATTTCTCCATTTCTCTCACTGTTTTCCATCTAAATTACTTTCAGTGCATAAACAACTCCGTTTGTGGTAAAATGGTTACACAGAATTGCACTTAATGTCTACTGTCAATTCTATTCTCATTTATAGGAAGGTTTTCTAGGAGAACGGCTCATATACATTGTACACACGGACTTGGTTCCATTACTTTTACTGACTGTTTGAGCGTTGGTGACATATCATTACTTTTATGTTAATAATAATTACTACATGTATAATCATTTTCACATACATTATTTTTAGCCTGCTTATTAATCAATTTCTTCCTTTTCAATTTTAAGGCCTGTTGAGAAAAGAGTTGAATTACAAGAAACTCCACCCAGCAATGACAGTCAAACAGGTGATTCCGGTTTCCAGCTTACCGAGGAACATAACCGAATAAAACCGAGTATCTACATGATTAAGCGGGAAGCCAAAAAGCGGCCGACAGCCGCCATTTTGAGTTTCCGCGAAAACGAATGTTCTTTTCACGCGGAGGTTAAGTTCTTGATCGAAACCCAAATCGGTGTACGAGTAAAGACGATACAGTACGACCCTTTACATATACGATCAGGAAAACCAGATCTACGAAGCCGATGGATCGTAGATTTTCATTCTGAGAACGATCTTGAAAAGGCTATACGGAAGGGGCTAGTGATGGGTAAAGACAAAATCATCATTTATAAGTACGATGAAATCATGAAGAGGGAATTCTCTTCCTTCAAGTATTTCAAAGCAGTTTGGGAAGCCAAAAAGAAACTGAAGGGGTCAAAATCCACCAGCAATAAACAGACAACTGCGCAAAGAAAATGTGGCACTAAATTAAAGGATGCAAAGTCAGTGCATTAATGAATTGTATTGGAAGTTTGAGACTATATACTAGTAGTCGCCAAGCATAACGCGAACAAGTGCGAGTCTGTAGATGCATAATTTTTAATCGATGATCGATTGCCAATTCTGTCTATACCTGTAAGACAAAATTGACCTTTGATCGCACACTTTAACTTGCATACATGCAATATTTAAAAAATTGCGATTTCATATATTCTTTTTATTTGTTTTCTATTTTCGTTTTTGAATAAAATAAAGAATTGAAACAATTCATCCTATTCCACCCAGTATATCGTTACAGTTAACAAAATCGGGTAATTTACAATGTGAGTGATTTTGGAATTAATTTTGAATGAAATTGAATGAGTGCAACGATTGGGCTTAGAGTGAAGTTAATGGGATACAATACAACTACGTTCATTTTGTTCAGGATGAACAAAATTAGCGATATTTATTACCTCCCTCTAATGAAATATGCATACAAGTTCTATAGATAGCTTCCTCTCTTTTCAAAAAGCAATCAGAGGCTTTTGCTTCAATTATGTTAGTGAAATCGCGATTTTTTTAAGAAACAGTCATTTTGAATGAAGTTATTAATCTTATTTTTTTAGTGAATTTGAGAACGTTTTTAATAGATTTAGTCAGTGTTTGGATTGAATGAATAGAGCGCCGAGTGAGTGGTTAAGAATGGTTTTACTGAAATAATTGTCAATTTAACGATGTATTTAACTGTATAAGCATAATATCTTCACAATCCTACAATTCTATTGTTAAAACATGAACATGTGTAGAGTTACAGTTAGTTTCATCGTGGAATTGACACTCACTCTAATCAAACCATTCAATATCACTCACTAAGGTCTCCATTCATTCAATCACTCACTCAAATCGATCAAAAACGTCCCGAAATCATTAGAAAACATTTCGAAATCGTTCATATCGATCAAAATTGAATTCAAAACTATCAATATTTTCTACGATTTTATTGACTCGTGTGACTGATTGGTCCATAAAGACACACAAACAGAAAAGAACGCTTATTTTCAAAGGGAGGTAATTTATATAATAAGGAGGTAATATGAAGCTATTAATAGAACTTGTATGCATCTTTTATTAAAGGGAGGTAATAAATTTCGCTAATTTTGTTTATCCTGAACAAAATTGGCGACATTGGATAACCCCTTTCATTTCACTCAAAACTCGCTCAACACACTCATTCCATTTCGATTCAAAATCATTCAAAAATAATTCGTCCTGTCAATTTCACGATGTTCTTAACTCTAGTAAAATCATGAAATTGACGAGTTAAACGAATTTTTAATTGATTTTGGATTGAAAATGAATGAGTGTTAAACGAGTATTGAATCATTTTTAAGAGAGGTTAAACATTTTCGATAATCTCGTCTACATGACCAAAATTGTCGAAAATTTTTTACCTCCCTTTAATGAAATTTCGTTTTTTTAATGAATTGTCTGGATTTGTGTTTCACTTTAATCATATGATTGAAAGAAATATCATTTTGAACGATTTCAATGCGTTTTAGAATGACGTTTCGAATGGTTTCAGTGAGTGTATGGAATGAAAAAAGGAGCGCTGAATGAGTTTTGATGGGAATAACCCCTAATTTTCCGATGTATATAACTGTACCCACGAGAATGAACAACAAATAAATACAGTGAATTCTTTGTATTTATCGAACCCGTTGGTGGAACACAAATAGTCGGAAAGCATGAACGTTGCCGTCGGAAATCGAATCCGAGACCTTTTGAATGACACGCTACCACTGCGCCATGACGGCAGCATATCTCTCTCGAGAGAGAAATGCATTGTCCATGAGGACTCATTTTATCGACGCTACAAAATTAAAGATAAATTATTACCCGTTATAGACAAAAATCCGAAAACCTCGAGAAATCAAGTTTAAAAATGAGATCGGATCTTGGGTGTATACCGATCACCTTTCGAAATTAGAGAGCCAGAAAGGCTTACGAGTCAAGATTTAAAAAAAAATCCCTCATAGACTGAGAATGGTCCATACTTTTATTTCATTGATATCCGCATTTTAACTCAATAGGCAAGAGTTTAAAAAACGCCCATTTTCCAGGGAATGTAATGAATTAAATGAAGGGAGATAACGCTGCTTCATTTCCAACTACTTCACAAGGAGAATAGTTTCCCTTGATGAGATTTTATATTTCGGAAATTTCGTAATTATAACATCATTGTGTATAATTTCGATGAAATGATTTTAACCAAACGACTCTATAATATTAGTTTGGACCGTGAATGCCCGGATTAAAAAGTGCTAGACCTAATTAGCAATAAGAAGTATTCCATCTTCAAACGAATTACAAATAAAAGCCGATTACGTCCAATCTTGACATACAAGGAAACAAGACGATTAACACAGGAAACGTTTCTCTATATCTCAGAAAAAATGATGAAACAATTCAGCCCTGTTTGAATGAGAACAAAACTCTCAAACGGTTTCCTCTCCAGCCCCGCTGTTCATTAAATTGAACGCGCGAAGTAGGGTACCATTTTTGAAACGTTCACAAACTAGTTCTGTTTTTAATTTCACGGAAGTATTCAACTATAGACCAATTTACACTGCATGAATACGCGAAGCTAAAGGAAGTGCTAATATTCATTTCTCGAACCGTATCACAGACCCTAAAATACAATGAATTACGTCATGAAATTGACAAGATGAATGATTTTGGAATGATTTTGGATTGAAATTGCGTGAGTGTGTGGAGCGAGCTTTTGGGTCAATTAAATTGGAGGTAAACCAATATCGTTATTTCGTTCGGGATGAACAAAATTAGCGATATTTGTTACCATCCTTTAATAAAATATGCATACACGTTGTATAAATAGCTTCTAATTTCTTCAAGAATATATCAGACGCTTAAAATTTCATTTATGTCAGTGAAATCGCGATTTCCTTTCTTCCTTTATTTATTTTCAATGTAGTTGTTGATTGTATACTTTTTAGTCATTTTTGAGCGTTTTGATCTATTTGGGTGAGTGTTTGAAATGAACGAATGGAGCACTCAGGGAGTAGTTTAATATGGTTTTGATTGTCAATTTCAAGATATAACTAACCGTGCACATTCGAGATTCCCTCGCCGTATGCACTTTAATTTTTTTTCAAACCGAGGTTATTGTCACACAAGGATGAAATGGTTTTATTCCCTCACATTTAAGTACCCAAGTTATTTCAATCTCTATTTTAGATAATAACTTATTGAAGAAAATGTCCCCAGGCTTTGATGTTCCTAATGTAGCACAATTGAAGTTTAATCAACCAATATCATTGCTCTTTGTTCTTAGTTTCCCGGAACTGTTTTTAAAGAGAGCACCAGTCTTGCGTTCAAAAACCTTGAGAATGTTTGGAAATTGAACCCAGCTTTTGCACGCGAAAACGCGTGCAAAGCGGGGTATAATTTCTCAAATTTTTTGCAAACTTTTTATCACCCTGAACGTAAGGCTAGAGACCATGTTCGACGAATGGTCAATTCTTGTGACATGATTATACAAGTATAAACAAGACAAAATTTTGATGCAATGCATCAAAGTAGGCCGCAAATTATTTGGTTATCATCAATGAATAATGTATTTTTTTGTAAAAATATTTTTTTGCAAGCAATACCTATCTAGATTTTAAAGATTTTAACAACAATAATGGCCCTTCTTTAGCATGCACACCCGGCTTAAATACACTAAGGAGTACTTTATTTCAACATAAGCACAATGAATTACACATGATGGTAAAGTGATTGCCTTTTTTAGCTTGTCTGTTTTCTAAGAAAACTTGAGGTAAGGAGATCATTTTAGCGGCGTTGACATTGTTGTTGTTGACCTGTTGTTATAGAAGATATCTTCATAAAATTTAGCATGTATGTTCACTATCTCAAGAGCTATCCAGACAACCAAGGAGGACAACTCTGAAAAAGGGTTTTTGTAAGAGTCCCTTTTTCTACTCAGCTTTTTGTATTATCCAGCACCTGCAGCCAAGCACCGCCAAGGGTTACACCCATATGCGGTGCTCTTGTTAGAATAATATATTAACTCAACCTTCATGCTGGTGTAAGCGGAGTTATACAAAGAAATGAGCATAAAGAAAGAAAATACAGACTCAAAATAATAGCACAAACAATTCTGAAATTAGAAGACGGGGCAAAAGATTCAAGTTATCATTCAATAGCTGTCATTCAAACTAGTACTAAGACTACACCTATTTGAAGTAAAAGGACCTACTTCGGTTACCCAAAATAGTTTGGTTAGAAAATGTGATATGCTCCTTTTGTCGCATTGTTTTAATGCTTGAATAACAGTAACTGGCTTGAAATAATGTTATGCTAAGTGCCAGACAACTGCTACATAACACACACAGGATTAGATTAATTAAGGTAGAGACATTTATTCTCTAGACCAGAGCTTTGATATAAGTAACCACACACTTTTGTACCAAAAGGATTCCGAGTGTTATTGTGCACAATGAAGTATTGTGGTTTATTTAAACCGCAAAAATGCCATTTTTACTATATGTTTAACAAGACCATAACAGACAGGAGTGAAACCATAGATGTATCTCCTGTGAGAATCACTTTGATGTAAAAAAAATGCAGAAAACAGAGTAAAAGAGTAAAAACTAGGTCAAACATGTCTGAGTGATCAGTCATTTTAATGAAATGTGCAGTATTTGTAAAATCAAGTCCATAACCAAAAACTCTGATTTTATTGCTCAATAATTTTCATTACAAAAAAGTTTTTGAAAAACTGTTGTTTGATCCAGGCTGCATTATACGGTTTTCTATGTTTTGAATAAAAACATTGGACCGGTTTTATAATAGTGTATCCCTAATCCCCCATGGTCACATTCAAAACGCATTCATACTGGTAGGCCGCTTCTGCGGCCTACCAATTATACTTGTTTAAGATCCCGTTTGCACCGTGTTTGTCGGAATGAAACAAAGCCTTACTTCAGGATGGCTGAACGTAACAAATTGATAAACCATAATCAATTGATTCGCAGATTTAACATACGAGGTAGTCTAATCGAGTGTATATATATTTTCGACACAAAGCAAAAATGTTGAAATATTATTTGAACCAATCATTTTTTTCTTTAAATACTTTAGCAGTAAAGGTCGCAATATGAATGAAAATTATACAGTTTGGAATGTTTTTGTCTTTTTCTTTTTCGTTTTTCTTTCTTTCTTTCTTCTTTCTTTCTTTCTTTCTTTCTTTCTTTCTTTCTTTCTTTCTTTCTTTCTTTCTTTCTTTCTTTCTTTCTTGCTTTCTTTCTTGCTTTATTTATTTATTTCATTTAATATTGTAGGCTGTAAGTAAACGATAACAATATCGACAATATCTCAAAAACATATAGAGAGACGGAGCCTCGACTTAGTGTCCTGGGTAGGGTCTCTTTTTTTCAAATTGCATGGCGCATAATATTTTCAAAAGTAGGTAAAATAAATAATTATAAATAAATAAATAAATAAATAAATAAATAAATAAATAAATAAATAAATAAATAAATAAATAAATAAATAAATAAATAAATAAATAAATAAATAAATAACAACAAAATTTCATTAACACTTAGTCTTCTATTATTGCAAACCAACTAAAGTTTAAAGAAAATTAGAGTTAAATATTTAAGTGAATTATATACAGTCTAAGCAAAGCGTCCACCGCTCGCCATAAAATGTAAGTGAAATGTGTACGGTCTAAGCAAAGCGCACACCGCCCGCAATAAAGAGTTAGCAAAACGGTGCAGTCTAAGCAAAGCGTCCGCCACTCGCAATGGAAAGTAAGCAAAACGGTGCAGCCTAAGTAAAGCGTCCACCTCTCGCAATGAAAAGTAAGCAAAACGGTGCAGTCTAAGTAAAGCGTCCACCTCTCGCAATGAAAAGTAAGCAAAACGGTGCAGTCTAAGTAAAGCGTCCACCTCTCGCAATGGAAAGTAAGCAAAACGGTGCAGTCTAAGCAAAGCGTCCACCACTCGCAATGAAAAGTAAGCAAAACGGTGCAGTCTAAGTAAAGCGTCCACCTCTCAAAATGAAAAGTAAGCAAAACGGTGCAGCCTAAGTAAAGCGTCCACCTCTCGCAATGAAAAGTAAGCAAAACGGTGCAGTCTAAGTAAAGCGTCCACCTCTCAAAATGAAAAGTAAGCAAAACGGTGCAGTCTAAGTAAAGCGTCCACCTCTCAAAATGAAAAGTAAGCAAAACGGTGCAGTCTTAGTAAAGCGTCCACCTCTCAAAATGAAAAGTAAGCAAAACGGTGCAGTCTAAGTAAAGCGTCCACCTCTCAAAATGAAAAGTAAGCAAAACGGTGCAGTCTAAGTAAAGCGTCCACCTCTCAAAATGAAAAGTAAGCAAAACGGTGCAGTCTAAGTAAAGCGTCCACCTCTCGCAATGAAAAGTAAGCAAAACGGTGCAGTCTTAGCAAAGCGCACACAGATAGCAAGTCTTTTTGACGTGCGGACACGTTTTGATACGAAATAATTTTTACGATAACAATAAAAGTTAAAATGATTTTCACAATGTTCGGAATAACCAGATGCAGTGCATATTTTATCCATTTACACATGACGCGTATAGTGCACAAAGAAAGACCAATTACATGGCCTCGTGGTCTATTTATCTTTAATAATGTTATTCTAAAAGATTTGAAAATTATATCAAAAGGGCAAAATTGTCGTCTATATTGGATAGACCTTGATACACGAAATATAACACTTTGTATATACTGTACACAGTTGTAAGAAAAAAACGTTCGATTGAAAATCATCTTAAGTGATATTTCATACTAATGTATTGTTAACTACATCATGAAATTGACATTCATCTCAATCAAAACCATTCCAAATCGCTCACTCAGCGCTCCATGCATTCATTCCAAACACTCACTCATACCATTCAAAAACGCTCAAAACCATTGAAAAATATTAATCAACAACGTCATTCAAAATAAATTTGGATAGAGAAAAATCGCGATTTCACTGATATTATTCAAATTGTTAGCTTTTTATAGGTTCTTAAATAAAAAGGAAGCTATCTCTAGAACTTATATGCATATTCTATTAAGGGAGGTAATCAATATCACTAATTTTGTTCATCCTGAATTTATTGTCATCCGTCTTTCGTGTTTCCGTCCATTATCTCTTTCATTCAGAAAAAAAGAAATGTATATTGTTAAGGTTCGCTTTTTAATCATATGCAGTATAATCTCTTCAAAAAGGGCTAATACTGTATTAAATAGTAAGTTATCAGGAATACTTTAATTATATATTGTGCAGGATATAATAGCATTCATATTTACTGAAGAAACTTAGATTCCTTTGAAAGTTTAAGGCAAGCATTAAATAGGAACTTGAATTTAAGCTAAGATTAAGGTAAGAATTTCAGATTTTGAAAGTATTTTACATAAGAAACATTTTTTTCATCAAAATTTTGTACTCACCATTTGTGTTGACGGATCGCCTATCTGTTACAAATGTTATACATTACATAACGTCATTCGGTGACCAAATTATGTAAATCAATGGACACGAAGTGGATTACATCATTTTCTGTCACAAGACCGACCTGTTTTGATTATTTACCAATTTGTGAATTGACTCCATTCATGATCGATGTTACTAACGATTTCAAACGTGCACCGAGCAAAGTCGATGGCCAGCCTGCGCATGTGCACAGTCAGGCTATGGTCTTCACTTTCCGTTTTGTAGATAAATGAATAGATTAGGTATCGAAATGTATTTGGACAGACAGACAATCTTATAATATTTAACTGTTCTAATTCAGCGATATTATATTACCTCCCATTTATTTCATACGAAACTCGATCGTCCCATTCATTAATTTTCATTCCGAAAGCATTCCAAAACAATTCGCCCTATTAAATTGAACATGTTATTACAGTTAACAACATCGTGAAATTGACAAGATGAATGATTTTTGGATGATTTAAGAATGAATTTGAATGAGTGTGTGGAGCGAGCTTTGAGTGGATTTCATGGGGGGTAATCATCTATCACAAATTTTTTTCAGTACGAACACAATTTGCGATATTGATTACCTCTCTTTTATAAAAAAAAATGCTTATAAGTTCTATACATAGCTTCCCATTTATTCAAGAACCTATGAGACGCTAACGATTTGAATTGTGTCAGTTAAATCGCAATTTTTCTCTATCAAAATTAATTTTGAATGACGTTCTTGATTCTATATATTTCAATGGGTTTGAGTGTTTTTGCATGGTTTGAGCGAGTGATAAAAATGAATGAATGGAGCGCTGAGTGAGTGATTTTGAATGGTTTTGATCGAGGTGAATGTCAATTTCACGATGTAACTAACTGTAACTGTACATGAAGCTTTTTAAACATATGTTCTGTTCTCAAGGAAAGCCTACCTTAATCACATAACTAACTTTGTAATTTTAGATGTCTAACCCAGGTACATGTCCTAAAAAACAATTTTAGACTAATCAACATTAAAATATTACTGTATATATATACAGACATTAATTCAATGTGCGTTAGAATTGTAAAAAGATGGCAAAATATTGAAGAAAACATTGGAAAAAAAATGGAGAATTTTCTCCATTTTTCTCAACGTTTTCCCTAAATTCTTTTAGTGTAAAAAATCCTTTTGTGGGAAAATGTCTAACATGTCTAAGCATTTAGTTCCTTTCGGAATACAACATATTTTCATACAACAATGATATTGCATTTTTCTAGAATGGAATTTTATGTCTACTGTCAATTTTATTGTCATTTACAGACAGGCCTTCCCGGAAGACGCATTATATACGTACATATATACATCAGTTTGGTCAACTTATACTTTACTATCCGATTACTTGTGACATGTCATTCCTATATGTACAGTTAATTACATCGTGAAATTGAAAAGACGAAAGATTTTGGAATGAATTCGGAATGAAAATGAATGAGTTCGCGGAGCGTGTTCTGATTGAATTTAAAGGGAGGTAAACCAATATCGCTAATTTAAGATGAACAAGATAAGCGATATGTATTACATCCCTTTCATAAAATATGCATAAAAGTTCTATAAATAGCTTGCTATTTCTTCAAGAACATTTCAATAATGTCAGTGAAATCGCGATTTGGTTTTTGCTTTTTCATTTTGGAAGTAGTTGTTGATCTTATATTTTTTAGTAGTTAAAGAGCTTTTGAATGGTTTGAGTGTGTGTTTGGAATAAATGAATGGAGCGTTGAGTGAGCGATTTAGAATGTTTTTGATTGAGGCAATGTAAATTACATGATACGGGAAAAGTAACGCAAAGCGCTCGAAGGGCGCTTTGCGGCTTTTCCCGCTTCTAGATAACGCGTGTAAAACATTAAAATAATCAAAATCAAAATGAAATACATATACCATCCAAGTTTAATTTTGTGTCGTAATGGCGGCCTACATGGAGGATGATGATCTCGCGAGATTTCGCCATTTTGTTTTATTATTTATTTTAATTTATCAATATTTTTTTCTTCGATTTTATACCTGTCGATCATTAACAAAATTTAGATTGATGTCGTAAAATTAGGATAAGAATCAGCCTTACATGTAAATAGTTACACATTTTTGCTTAGAATCTCGACTGGGTGACGTTTTCTTTTTACCCTCCGCAAATGACGTCATTCTACACTTTGGGGAAAAAAGACGCTACTTTTTCCCGCTAAAACAACGTCATTGTGTTGTTGCGCTTTAACGTCGGGTTAAAAAGCGGGATAAGACTTGAAAGAGATTAAATCACTAGCAATATTCCCGGTTAAGACTTGAAAAAGATGAAATCTATAACAAAATTCTCAGCTTGATTTTTTAAAAAAAATGTAAATACAGCTATTTTGGCTAAAGCTATACCGGCCAACACCTTGTCGGAATCGCATCCTTTAGGATTTAGACCTGACGCAGTTTCTATAATACGTGCGCCCATATTCAAAATTACATATTTTACGAAGAGAATCCAATAAGAATTGTTTTGAGTATCTTTCACTGATATTATGTTAATTTCTTCCGATGTTAGCGCTTATCTTTTCTAAATGACTGTGACTGTAGAAATCCATCTAGAAATAAATGAGAAAAATCAAGAAGCCATCGATTTGATAAATAGCCTATTTTGTTTTTGTTTTTTTTTGAAAATGAGTGATCATGTGCATGTTCTGTACAGCACATGGGGAAGTTTATTTCATATTTTAACTGTACTTATTTTTTTCTATTTTTTTTTTATTGAATTTGATACATCATTCATACGTGTCGATACAGCAAAAGTTTGGGGTGCAGGAGTCTTATTGTTAAATTCGGTAGCTTAAGTTGAGTAAATTATTGAATCAAGAATGGTTCTTTCTTCAAATTACTTTTCCCGTCTATAGGTTAAACCTATTATCATATTATAACTAACTGTAAATATAAAAACTACATGTTAAGTTAATATATTTTTTTTTCTTGATCGTTAATTTTCAAATATTTCAATTTAAGGCCTGTTGAGAAAAGGGTTGAATTACAAGAAACTCCACACAGCAATGACAGTCAAACAGACGATTCCAGTTTCCAGTTTACCGAGGAACATAACCGAATAAAGCCGAGTATCTACATGATCAAGCGGGAAGCCAAAAAGCGGCCAACAGCCGCCATTTTGAGTCTCCGCGAAAACGAATGTTCTTTTCACGCGGAAGTAAAGTTCTTGATCGAAACCCAAATCGGTGTACGAGTTAAGACGATACAGTACGATCCTTTACATATACGATCAGGCAAACCAGATCTACGAAGTCGATGGATCGTAGATTTTCACTTTGAGAGCGATCTCGAAAAGGCTATACGGAAGGGGCTAATGATGGGTAAAGACAAAATCATCATTTATAAGTACGATGAAATCATGAAGAGGGAATTCTCTTCCTTCAAGTATTTCAAAGCAGTTTGGGAAGCCAAAAAGAAACTGAAGGGGTCAAAATCCACGGGAAATAAACAGGCGACTACACAAAGGAAATGTGACACAAAATTAAAGGTTGCCAAGTCAGTGCATTGATGAAGTTTTAATGGAAGTTTTGGACAGTAAAGCCGCCAAGCATAACTCGAAGAAATACGTGTTAATTGATTCAATAGTTTTAGTTGGTGATCGAAGGTCAATTTTGTCTATACATGTATAGACAAAATTGACCTTTGATCGCTCACTTAAACTTGTATACATGCAATAGTTTAAAACAAAATGTTTTGAATTTCCATATGTGAAAGGGAAAGCGATTTCATATATTTTTTAATTTGTTTTCTATTTTCGTTTCTGAAAAAAATAAAGAATTGAAACAATTCATCCTATCCCACTCAGTATATCGTTACAGTTAACAAAATCGTTAAATTGACAATGTGAATGATTTTGAAATTATTTTGAAAGTAAATTGAATGAGTGCGACGAGTGGGTTTTGAGTGAAATTAAAGGGATGCAATGGAACATCGCTAATTTGTTCAGGATGAACAAATTTGGCGATATTTATTACCTCCCTTTAATTGAATATGCATACAAGTTTTATAGATAACTTTCTATCTTTTCAAGAAGCAATCAGATGCTTATGTTTACAATTATGTCAGTGAAATCGCGATTGTTTTCAAGCAATCTTCATTTTGAATAATGATGTTGATCTTATTTTTGTAGTGATTTAAGAACGTTTTTTAGAAGATTGAGTGAGTGTTTGGATTGAATGAATAGAGCGCCGAGTGAGCGGTTTAGAATGGTTTAATTGATATGAACTTCATTTTTAAGACGTATAAGCCGTAAAAGCATAATTATTATCACTGCCTATGACGGCAGATTTTCTCTTTCGAAAGAGATTAATGTATTATCTATGAGGACTCATTTTCTCGACGCAACAAAATTAAAGATAAATTATTACCCGTCATAGACAAAAATCCGAAAACCTCGAGAAATCAAGTTTAAAAATGAGATTGGATCTTGGGCGTATATCAACCATGCCAGAGATCACCTCTCGAAATTAAAGAGTCAGAAAAAGATACGACTCAAGATTAAAAAAAAAAAAACCTTGCAGACTGAGAATGGTTGACACGTTTTACCTTTCACCGATATCCGTATTGGCTAGATTTTAAAAAACGCCGAATTTCCAGGGAATGTAATGAGTTAAGGTAAGGGAGATAACGCTGCTTCATTTCAAACTACTCGCAAGGAGAATAGTTTCCCTTGATGAGATTTTATATTTCGAAAATTTCGTGATTATAATATCATTGTGTATAATTTCGATGAAATGATTTTAATGAAGCGACTCTATAATATCAGTGTGTGACCGTGAATGACCGGATTTAAAAATACCAGACCTAATTAGCAATAAGAAGTATTCCATCTTCAAACGAATTACAAATAAAAGCCGATTACGTCCAATCTTGACATACAAGGAAACAAGACGATTAACACAGGAAACGTTTCTCTATATCCCAGAAAAAATGATGAAACAACTTAGCCCTGTTTTTATGAGAACAAAATTCTCAACCGGTTTCCTCTCCTCAATTGAACGCGCGAAGTAGGGTACCATTTCTGAAACGTTCACAAACTTTTTTTTAATTTCACGAAAGTAATTAACCAAAAACCAAATTACACTGTATGAATAAGCTTAAGGAAGTGCTTATATTCATTTCTGGAACAGTATCACAAACCCTCAAATACAAATAATTACGTCAATAAATTGATAGATGAATGATTTTGGAATGATTTTGGATTGAAATTGCGTGAGTGTCTGGAGCGAGTTTTGAGTGAATTTAGTTGGAGGTAAACCAATATCTCCAATTTCATTCAGGATGAACAAAATTAGCGATAAGTGTTACCATCCTTTAAGAAAATATGAATAAAAGTTCTATAAATAGCTTCTTATTTCTTCAGGATTATGTCAGACGCTTAAAATTTCATTTATGTCAGTGAAATCGCGATTTTTTTCTTCCTTTATTTATTTTCAATGTAGTTGTTGATTGTATACTGTTTAGTCATTTTGGAGCGTTTTTGATCTATTTGGGTGAGTGCTTGAAATGAACGAATTGAGCACTCAGTGAGTAGTTTAGGATGGTTTGACTGTCAATTTCAAGATATAACTAACTGTACACATTTGAGATTCTCTCGCCGTATGCACTTTGAATTATTTTCAAACCGAGGTTATTGTCACACAAGGATGAAATGGTTTTATTCCTTCACATTTAAGTACCCAAATTATTTCAATCTCTATTTTAGATAATGACTTATTGAAGAAAATGGCCCCAGGCTTTGAAGTTCCTAATGTAGCACAATTGAAGTTTAATCAACCAATATCATTGCTCTTTGTTCTTAGTCTCTCGGAACTGTTTTTAAAGAGAGCACCAATCTTGCGTTCAAAAACCTAACGAATGTTTTGGAACTTGTTCCCCGCTTTTCACGCGAGTACGCATGCAAAGCGGGGTACAATTTCTCAAACTTTTCGCGAACTTTTTTTAACCCTAAACGTAAGACTGAAAAATTTGTTCGATGAATGGTCAATAAATTCCTTGTGACATTATTACACAGGTATAAATAGTACTGGTTAAGATTCTGTTTATACAATTTGATACATCGTGAAATTGACAATCATTCCGATCAAAATCATTCTAAACCACTCACTCAGCGTTCCATTCACTCGTTCCAAACATTCACTCAAATCGATCAAACACGCTCCATAATTTTTGAAAACATTTCGAAAGCGTTCAATAGAAATTAAATTTAAATCAAATTATTCTTCGATTTTATTGGTCGGTGTCTACGAAGATACATTTATATATGAACAGAAAAAAATGCATATTTTATCAAAAGGGAGGTAATAAATATCACAAATTTGCCTAAGCCCTAACCCATAGTTTACGTACATAAACTAATCCACTATCTGATTTTTTTTTAAATGATAAATGAGCCTGTTAGTGACATTTCTAAAAATTGCATGTGTGAGTTGTGGACAAACAATGAACAGCCTGAATAGCCACTCAATGCGTCAGAGATTCTCCGAGATTGTCAACAGAGACTCTAAGACAGGAGCTATATATAAAACGCGTAGTAAAGACTCTGGACTCTGATCAGACAGTGTGGATGCACAGACTGGTCTGAATCTTAATGTTGAATACTTATGAAATTAATGATATTATTACGCACTCAATTGTAGAACATATTTTGGAGATCAGCCTGCAAATGCAGTGAAGGCAAAGTTTCGTTTTCTTTTATTGTTTCTTATTGATTTTGAGCCAACACAAATAAATCTTTTCCCACCTGTAAACCAATTCGACTTAAAGCTATACTGATTTATAGGAATTCATGCTTTGAAATGAAATGAAAAATTAAAAATCTCTCAGTGGCACTGTTCCAAACGATATTTTGAAATATTGGAAAAGTTTTGTTTTTTTTTCAACAAAAATAATAAGTCAAAAACCACAAATTCAGTTTAAACATCTAAAATAAAGCTGGAATTTAGAAATGAGGCCCATCACGAGAAAAGGCGTTTTAGATCTGACATAGATTTATCGTATGTCGCATTTGGTAGACAAATAAAGGAAGAATCATGATGCTAGATTTAAAAGATCTAGCCAAGAGCAAACAACTACGATCTCGCTTAGTCTGAGCTATCCACGCAGACTGCCCGGGATCGACACTGTAAGCGGCTCAAGTAAATTCGTTACATTTAGTTACATCGTGAAATCGGCATTCACCTCAATCAAAACCATTCTAAATCACTCTTTCAGTGCTCAATTCATTCATTCCAATCACTCACTCAAACCATTCAAAAACGCACAAACCCTTTGAAAAATATAGAATCAATAACGTCTTTCAAAATAAATTTTGATAGAGAAAAATCGCGATTTCACTGACATAATTCAAATTGTTAGCGTCTTATATGTTCTTGTAGAAATAGGAAGCTATATATAAAAGCTATATGCATATTTTATTAAAGGGAGGTAATCAATATCGCTAATTTTGTTCATCCTGAACAAAATTAGCGATGTAGGATTACTTCCCATTAAATTCACTCAAAACTCGCTCCACACACTCATTCAATTTCATTCCTAAATCATTCCGAAATCATTCACCTTTTCAATTTCAAGATGGTCTTAACTGTATTCACTTTTTTTTTAAAAAAATAATTTATCTAATCCATAAGAATCGTTGATTGTACCTTCAATAGGGTGTTCCTGCTTTTATGACTGATTTCGTGTACAAGAGAAAAAACTACTTTTAAATGAAATAATTATCTACTTTGATTGACCGTTCGTGTCAGCACGCAAACTGTACACAAATATACCATTGTCGACACTGCGTTAGTTTCTGTAATGAAATGGAGGTTTGATATCCTGATTATTTGAAACTTTTTCGTGCTACTGTAATAAATTCTGTAATCATGTGTTTGAAAATGATGTAGCATTCATGCGAGAGAGGTCAGCGTCTTTAATTTTACATAAGTTATGATTTTAATTTCGAAAAGTTATTTCTGCATTCAACAATGCTATTCCACAATAGGTACAGAGCAAAAGAAAATAATGAACCATTTTCTCGATAAATGTTTGCTTACAAAACGCTTATATCCTCATGCTCTAAAATGTATTTGCTCTAGAATGCGTTTACACTAGGATAAACAAAATGTGTTTTTCTCGTACTAAAAAGAGCAAGCGGATATAACTTTTTCGACCGGATGATGTGACATTAAACGAACAAGAGGACCATTGTGTTCCTATATGGCTCACATGAGTCTCTTTGACCACCTGGGGCCTGTTTTTACTAATCAATTTACGATCATTTTTGGCGTAAGTCAAAATTTAGTAGTTACTTCTATAGAAATATGAAATTAAGCCATGCATCGGTGGTCCTAGAGAGTCTCTTATCGCAAGACGGACCCCAAATGGTTCGCACAGATATTGAAGACTGAATACGTCATGTTTTCCTGACATGTTTGAATGACATTTCCCTGTCATACATATCACTGGCTACAATTTCTTACAAGTCACGTGACAAAATTTTTGTATTGCCTCGTCTATCTGGATATCGGCCACTGTAACAAATGTGTCACGTCATATAAAAAGGGACCATCTGGGTAGGCGTAAAGTACCGTCCCTGGTCAGACTGCGCGGATTGCGCAGACTGACTAGGGTCGAAACTCTTCGCACTTACAGTTAATACCATCGTGAAATTGACAAGATGGAGGCTATTGGAATGAAATTGAATGAGTGTGCGGAGCGAGTTTTGAGTGAAATTAAAGGAAGGCAATCCATTTTCGCTAATTTTGTTCACGATGAAAAAAATAACGTGATTTAAAACCTCCCTTTAAAATACATGCATACAAATTCTATGACAAGCTTTCTACAGTTAAAAACATCGTGAAATTGACATTTATCTCAACCAAAACCATTCTAAATCGCTCACTCAGCGCTCCATTCATTCATACCAAACACTCACTCAAACCACCCAAAAACGCTCCAAACTCACTGAAAAACATTTAACAACAACTTCGTCTAAAATAAAAATAGACTGAATAAATAATCGGGATTACCCTGAATTGATTGAAATTTTAAGCGTCTAATTAGATCTTGAAGTAAAAAGACGCTAATTATAGACCTTGTATGCATATTTTATGAAAGGGAGGTAATTAATATCGCCAATTTTGTTCATCCTGAACAAAATTTGCGATATATGATTACCTCCCATTAAATTCACTCAAACCTCACACTCATTCAGTTTCATTCCTAAATCATTCCATAATTAATCGTCTTGCCGATTTCAAATGTTCTTAACTGTATGTCTTCACAAGGCCACAATGGCTAACAAAATTCTATTATGTCAGTGAAATCGTGTT
This sequence comes from Fragum whitleyi, assembly GCA_948146395.1. Classification (NCBI taxonomy): domain Eukaryota; kingdom Metazoa; phylum Mollusca; class Bivalvia; order Cardiida; family Cardiidae; genus Fragum; species Fragum whitleyi. The sequence goes on from OX411556.1 coordinate 24,029,234, forward strand.
TTTTAACCTACCTTTTTTTTATTTTGAATGTAGTTGATGATCCTATCTTTTTAGTGATTTTGGAGCGATTTGGAATGGTTTGAGTGCGTGTTTGGAATTAATGAATGGAGCGCTGAACGTGTGTTATAGAATGATTTTGATCGGAATCAGTGTCAATTTCGCAATGTCTTACTAATTGTAACTAATTTTCTGAATCTAGAATATTCAACCTACCTTCTTGTGAAATAGTTTCCGAAAATGCGACCTCTCGTCGGCCTGTTCTAGAACCAATCTCTTTTTGAAATTCTCATTTTACGAAGGTCCCAGATGTTTCTTTTCGCGTGACATGTAAAAAATTTGACTTATGATTCGAAAAGAAAATTACTCCAGGCTAAAATATTTTCTAAATCCGTTTAAAGAAGGGTACTTACGGTTTTCAGCTTCTTTATTATTTCGTACAGTTCCATCTTCACTTGATTTTCGGAGGTTAACACGTATAACGTTACTTCTCACTTGATTGTCTGAGATGGACACATATAACGTTGCTTCTCATTTGATTATCTGAGATTGACACATATAACGTTACTTTTCACTTAATTGTCTAAGATTGACACATATAAAGTTCACTTCGTAACTAAATCGCCGTAATCTGTCAAATGTAAAGTTCAGTTCTTTACTAAATAATCGGAGATTGACACATATAAAGTTCACTTCTTCTCTAGATTGTCGGAGGTCGAAACATACAAAGTTAATATTTCAATTTATTGTCGGAGAATGACAGATACAAAGTTCATTTCTTTACTTAATTGTCATAAATTGACCAATGTAAAGTTCAGTTCCTTACTTTATAATCGGAGGTCGACACATATAAAGCTCACTTCTTTCCTTGATTGTCGGAGATTGACAAGTATAAAGTTACTTTTTTACTTGATTGTCGGTGATTGGCATTTCTAAAGTTAAAACTCCTCACATTTTTGTCGGAGACTAACGTACATACTGTTCACTTCTTTACTTGATTGCAGGAGGTTGACACATATAAAGTTCACTTATTCACTTTGATTGTCGGTGTTGACAAATGTTAGATGTTCTTCTTTTTAATCGATTGTCGGAGGTTGAAAAATGTAATCTTAACTCTCTAACTTATTTTTCGGAGGTTGACACACATATAAAGTTTACTTCTTTACTTGATTGTCGGTGTTGACACATGTTAAGGTCACTTTTTTCTTGTTGGTGGTTGACTTATTTAAAAATCACTTCTTCACTTGATTGCAGGGGGTTGACATATGTGATATTAACTTCTTCTCTTGATCATCGGGGGTTTGCATATATAACATTCATTTCTTTTCTTCGTAGTCGGAGAATGACTAATCAAATTTTAAATTCACTTCACTTCTTATATTTTAAATTCACATTGTCGGAGGTTGACCCATTTTATATTAATTCTGTAGTTTTATTGTCGGAGGTTGAAAAATGTTCGGTTCAATTCTCTTCAGAAAACAATCATTTAATGCTCAGTTGAAAAAAAGTCTCAAAACAAAATGATAATACTGTCAATAAACAGTTCTTAGAAAACCCGGTTTCGTACTAAACTTGTTTGATGGAAGAATAAGAGTCCAAAGATAATTTCTTAGCACGATTGAAAGAACTATTCTATGAAGCACATAACGTTCTCTGTTTACGATAGGGCGTTGTTCAATGTCCATCACCTATATTTTGTGGCAGCTATCGCGTTAACTGAAAAGAGAAAACAACTTTTATGAAAAAAAAAAAGAAATACAGTTGGAAGCATCATGAAATCGACAATCACAATGATCAGAATCATTCTATATCGCAAGGTCAAACATTAAATGCATTCAAAACACACTATCTAATGGCTAATAATAAGCCCCGAAATCGGTCAAAATCACTTTGTGAAAAAGGAAAAAATATTCGATTCGGCTAAATTTAAGACCCCCCCCCCCCGGAAACGACCCCGGCCCTGTTCGATGGCCATACCGTTATATAACGGGAACACACGCGCATGAGTTGCGGAAGCATACAGAACATTCATGAGTAGGTGACACTGACAAATACACTTAGTAACATCGTGAATTTGGCATATTCCTCGTACAAAAATATCTACAGTTAAAAACATCGTGAAATTGACACTCATTTCGATCAAAATCATTCTAAATCTATCACTCAGCGCTCCATTCATTCACGCCAGACAATCACTCAAACCATTCAAAAACGCTCCAAACTCACTGAAAAATATACAACACCTACTTCGTTCAAAATAAAAATAGCTGGGCAAAAAAATCGGGATTTCACTAAATTATTGAAATAATTAGCGTCAGATAGGTTCTTTAAGAAATAGGGATCTATCTAAAGAACTTGTATGCAAATTTTATTAAAGGGAGGTAATCAATATTGCTAATTTTGTTCATCCTGAACAAAATTTGCAAGACTGGATTACCTTCCATTAAACTCACTCATAACTCGCTCCACACATTCATTTAATTTCATTCCTAAATCATTCCATAATCATTCACCTTGTCAATTTCACGATGTTGTTAACTGTAGGTGACACTGGCAAATACACTTAGTAACATCGTGAAATTGGCATATTCCTCGTACAAAAATATCTTAAATCACTCACAAGGTGCTACGTTTTTTCATTCAATTTAGAATTTTACTCAAACAATAAAAAATCTCTTATTTCGTTCAAACCTGTTCAAATCGACCAACCATTAAAGTAAATCGAATTATCCATCTGAGCAAATATGAAGCATTTTTAAAGGCGGGAAATCAAATATTGTTAATTTCTCCAATTTGATAAAATAAGCGTCATTATATATACTCTGTTTAATACATTTACATGTATAATTCGCTCCTCCAACGTTTTCAATTTCATTCCAAAATAACACACCTCCAAAATTTCACGCTCTTATTAACTTTATATAGTCATTCGATTTATGTTTCAAGTCAAAATAATCAAAGGTACGATGCAAATTAAAAGTAGATTTAGTATATCGACTTTAAATTTTGGACTCGAATCTCATTAAGAAAATCGCTCAATGACATTTAGATAAATTGATGAAGGCCTACAGAACGTTTATGAAAAGATGTGACTGACAAATATATCTGACCTATATTACGGAATCAGTCACAAGCCTGAGAAATAAACTTAATTGGCGGTCAAGTGACGACAAAATGAACACCATGAAATCCGGAAATCAATCTAACCATTTTATGATTGCAATTTTTCCTGGGTTCAATAAAAATATATGTACGTCTTATATTTTCCACAGAGTGCTACAGTGCTTTCATATCGTTGACTATGATCGTAGCCCAGCTGGTAACACATTGGACTAGGTAACGCATTTGACTCCTATTTGTGGGGACTAGATGTCATAAGCCTTTAAGGTAGTAGACCCGTAATAGTTTTGCGACGTATCAGGAGAAATGGACTTTAACAGTGTTAACCGAGGTTTCCTAATGATTTTCATTAGGAAACCTCGATTAATATTGTGAAAGAACATGTGGTCCAACATGTTGCGGAACTATAACGGTTCCACTACCTTAATAACATAACTAGTTGACTATCATAAACTTAGGTTGCATAACCAGCTGTAGGATCCGAAAGGATTGTGCGATAAATGACATGATGCACATAATAGGAGAAAACCAGGAATCCTTCCCTATATTCTGGCTGAACGCGTTAGCAAAGCGTTTTCGAAATGAAACCTCGCTTAGCACGTATGCGCACGTGCAAAACGATGTATCATCTCAAAGCGCTCGCGAAACATTTTTACATCCTGAACACAGGGCTGAATTAGGTCCGTCAACCACATTGATTAGAGTGTAGTACTGTTAATATGGCAAGAAATTCTCTTGAAACGAATAAATGCACTTTCTTGTTTCCAAATGAATGTGAATCATATCGTAGACAATTCACAAACAGTTCAGTTCAATACTGAAAATCTACAAGAGTATGGTCATTTCACGGTCAAATGAATAGAACATGGCCCAGACAACTTGATTAAGCTATTAAAGAGTGCAATATATGTTATATTTTAAACAATTTTTTCCTAGATAATTAATCATCATAGCTGCTTCAAAAGTACAATAACATGCGCATCAATTGTAAAGATATATAAAAAAGGTCGAAAGATATATAAAAAAGGTCAAAATCACATATTTATAAAGCTATATAGGTGTTAACTGGTAAATTGCTGGTAATTTTTCCATTTGAATATTGTTTGATTTCGCTGGCTGACCTTCTATATATGTGCACATGCAGTTTGTGTTACAGTTGATAACATCATGAAATTGACTCTTATTCCGATCAAAAGTATTCAGAATCATTCACTCATCGCTCCAAATCTTCATTGCAAACACTCACCTCGTTCAAAACGATCAGCATTTAATTCAAATCTATCAAAATATTTTATCATTTTATTTGCTGGCGTAGATTTGAAAGTGTCTGCTTGGTCCTCGTAGACACACAAACAGAAAAGTATATTTTATTTAAGGGAGATAACAAATGTCGTTTTTTGTCTATCTTGAACAAAATTAGCAAGGTTAGGTTATCTCCCTTTGACTTCACTCTTCACATTCAGTTTCCTTTTAAAGTCATTCCAAAATCATTCACCTTTTCAATTTCATGATGTTCTTAACTGTAGAATAGATTTATCGAATTGTTCAGATACCCATTTTAATAAATGTTTACATGGTTCTTGGGTATAATTCTAAAATTTCTCATGTGCTCAAGTTTCAGACTTTTTTACTAACCATTAAGTTTTATTTCAAACTCTTTGCCAATAAGCTTAACAAGTAACCGGTAAAAATGCAGTAACACCCAAAATCATCAATCAATTTAGTCTTGAAAGATGAGCCATAGAAAAATACAAATAAATCAACAAACGGTGGCTTTTTCGTGAAACGCATAATATGCCGTATAAAATAAATATGTAAATGAGATTTTGGTCACGTGAAATACGTCCACGTGCAGGAGCGGTAATGGAGCTGTATTTTCAAGTGCATTTTCGAGGAAACAGAACTGAGAGCTTTAAACCTTTATTTTTAAGAAATATAAAGTTATTTTTGATGTAAAATAAAACAGCAAAAATGAATTTTAGTAAAATATTTTAGGTAACGTACGATACAACTCTCCGGCAGGAAGTAGTTGTTGAAATAATGATTTCTATATACACGATTTTCTTGAATTGTTTTGCCATATAAGACTCGTTAAATGTAGCTACCATTTTACTTCTTTCCGTTTATTAGCCGCATATTATATTACATGGTATAGAGGGTTGGAAAGGACATGTGCTCAAATATTATTATTATTATTATTATTATTATTATTATTATTATTATTATTATTATTATTATTATTATTATTATTATTATTATTATTATTATTATTATTATTATTATTATTATAATTATTATTATTATTATGTAGGCCACATTACCCTAACAAAATATTTATTCATCACATGATGTTGTGAGATTTGCCATTAAGTGTTGACTTTAAGGTTGTTTTTTTTTTTTTGGACCCCATAGGCCACTATTTTCATTTAAGCGAATATGGAGGAAAAGTTTTGTAATTGTAACGAATATTTCAGTGATTTTCATGAGTCATACAAGATGCTGTGGTTGTTAGATCACTCATACTCAAGATTTATCCATTGTTTACTACTTAAAATAGAAATCTGCTTAGAGAATTTCTTAAAATGGAGCAAGTTCGGCTGTCACGGTTGATGCTCACGCTATACCGAGCGGGGCGCAATAGTCATGACGAAAATTACATTGGAAACGCGAAGAAGCTATTTTCGAATCTCATTGTTTTTCAATTTTCTTTGTTTTGACACTTTGAATTCTTTATCAGCGGGTTGAGTTACTGATATACTAATATCCCATCATAAATGGAGAATATTGAATGAGTGGTCATTTAATACCGAATTTACTAAACGAGTCATCTATAAAAAGATAAAAACAATGCTGCGCCCCGTTTTTATATGTTTTAGATGATGAGTTTAATATATTTGGGATTTTATGAGCACAAATTTTATATTCTATATATAATATGACCCTAGTTTTTGCGAAAAATCGTTAAAATTCCTGAAGTTAAACATTTCAATTTTCCGCGAAACTTATAACGCCGTTTACAACTGACGTCACAATATGTACATTATGACGTCATTTTCGCCGTAACAAAATAGCGTTGCTATTCGCTCTGGGCTCATTTGCATAGTTATTCCATAGTATAACATCCGTGTATTATCAAAAATATTCAACGAGGTTATTTCTCCCCCACGACGTAGGTCATATTATAATAAATTTTATTTTTCAGTGAGCAAGCGGAGATTCTGAGTAGATATTAAGGTGGATGTAGTCACTGTGCAGCAAATCGATAAATAGAGGATATTGAATGAGTGGTCATTGAATACCGAATTTACTAAACGAGTCATCTATAAACAGATAAAAACGAGACTGCGCCGAGTCGTTATCTGTTTTAGATGACGAGTTTAATAAATTCGGGATTTTATGAGCACAAATTTTATATTCTGTTTATAATATGACCTTAATATAAGCGAAAAATCGTAAAATTTCTTGAAATTCAACGTTTCAATTTTCCGCGAAACTTATAACGCCGTTTCAAAATGACGTCACAGAACATAGATTATGACATCATTTTCGTGGTTACAATAAAGCGTTGCTATTCGCTCGGGGCTCATTTGCATAGTTATTCCACTAGTGTAATAACACCCGTGTAATATCAAAAATAATCAACGGGATTATTTCACCCCGGCAACGTCGGTCATATTATAATTTTCGTTAAACCCATTTATCCAATAAGATCGAGTTATTACCTTATTAGATATTGGTATGTAAAGATGTGAGTTAGAAGTTTTGCCTAGTATATTTTTGGTGCAGATTTGCGGTAATTGACATATCGCTCTTAAGAGCAAATGAAGAAAAATATGTGCAATTAGAACACGCACCTGCACGTATAAAGATACTGAAACATTGGCCGATTCATCTGATTATCACCAGTCATATTTTTTTCGTTGCTTTTCTCCTGAATTAACCTGATGTTTTAGAAATTTATATTCTGAGGATCGATGTATTTATTTTTTTTTTATCAGATTTCGAACAGTATTTACAAATAAGCTATTGTGAAGTTACCACGATCCGTCCAATTTTCAACGATTTAAGGCGATAAGAACCATTACCCTACAACTAAAAGTCATAGTTATCAAAATTATTTTGTTGCCATCTGTATTGTTTTTTATCATGCAATGAAGCCTGTACTGACCTGATATCACCTGTCTGATAACATAACCTTATATCTGACAGTCTATTTTTAGAACCAATTTTCACTTTCGCCTGTATTTCTTTGGTTTTTAAGGGTTTATTATAAGTAAGCGCTGAAAATTGACTGTATTATAAATAGAACAACATGTAAGGGTCTTAAAATATCAATGTTATCTGGTCTCAGCTGCTCGACAGAGTCTCGTCATAATAAATTCCACCAACCCCGACCAGATAGCATCGATATTTAAAGACACTAACATGTTATTCTCCATTTAATCCTCAAACATTTTTTTCTGATTTAAAACTTGCCATGTTAGTTGATCGATTACTTCATTTGACGTACCATATAATTTATTGTTTGCTGCACATAAACAGTCCGTGCTACATTTTATGACATGAAACTCAAAAAGTTTTAATTTTGGAATAAAACTTAATGACTGGGGGAACAAGTTATAAATGCAAATAAACGAAAGTAACATAAAATACACGAGGACCCGAATGGTCCTATTCTTCCCAGCTCAATTTTAATGGTCTAGTGGATTATGGCAAAGTTACAATGCAATTGTCCCGCCCTGCCAAGTCCTTATTTAAGACCAAATCAGATCGCGACCGACATTTTTTTTATCAAGGGTATTCCAAAGAATACTCTTGTCATGTTTGATTGAATTTGACCTTTCGCTTTAAAAGGAGACGTCGTTCAAAGAACGTTTTTTAAAGGAACACCAAGTGAAATTTCATTGATATTGGCCCAGTGGTTTACGAGATGTAAAATAAAATAAGCTGGCAAATTTTCACAAGATGCCCGCGTTACAAGTTGGATTGCCAAATATGAAATCAGGGAAATAACAAAAATAAGATATAGTCCCGATTATTGTGCACTGCAATCCGTAGTCAAGAGTGGAACTATACTGCCTAGTTTAAACTCAATCGGTCATAAGAAGACAGAGGTATGCTCCGGACAAGGCATTGGACACTGCCCGCCCCTTGGACGCCAGAATGCCTCGATGATGGACGCGATAGATGATCACTTAATACTAGTACGTCTCGTTTACCGACGGATATATAAAAAGGACCGCTCTGCCACAATCATACTTAAAGGCCTATCAAATTGTCGCATTGAACAATGTCTAAAGGGCTCACATTGGAACATTCTGGCAAAATTTAATTGACATTAACAAAGTGTTTTAGGAAATGTTGTTCAAAGAATTCGCAGTGAAAAATTCCACGGCTATAGTTTAAGGGCCAATCATATTCTCGAACGTTTTGAAAGGAGACACCCAAGAAACATTCTGGCGAAATTAAATTGAAAGTAACACTGTGATTAATAAGTAGATGTCGTCCCAAGTTTTCATAATGAATAAAAAAAACCCCACCACAACCATAAATTTGGGACAATAAGAATTTTGCGAACAATTTTTGATAAAAGTCACCCAATGAACATATTGGGAATATTTCATTAGATTTCGTCTAGCTGTTAAGGAGGAGAACAACCACAACCATAAATATGTGCCGATAGGAATTTAGTGAACAATTTTTGATAAAGATCACCCAAGGAATATATTGGGAATAGTTTATTGATATTGGTCTGGCGGTTAAGGAGGAGAACATCCTCGAATACCCCGGGTATCCCTATTTGCTACGCTATATCGATATAGCGTAGCAAATATGGAGAACCCGGGGTATACGAGGATGGGAGGGGGAGAAGTATTAAGAAAATTGACGACACACTACACACGATAGACAACAGGGCCACAGTGATCCTTAAACCTCCTATTGAGACAACAGGTCCACAGTGATCCTTAAACTTCCTATTGAGACAACAGGGCCACAGTGATCCTTAAACCTCCTATTGAGACAACAGGGCCACAGTGATCCTTAAACCTCCCTTTGAGACAACAGGGCCACAGTGATCCTTAAACCTCCTATTGAGACAACAGGGCCACAGTGATCCTTAAACCTCCTATTGAGACAACAGGGCCACAGTGATCCTTAAACCTCCTATTGAGACAACAGGGCCACAGTGATCCTTAAACCTCCTATTGAGACAACAGGGCCACAGTGATCCTTAAACCTCCTATTGAGACAACAGGGCCACAGTGATCCTTAAACCTCCTATTGAGACAACAGGGCCACAGTGATCCTTAAACCTCCTTTTGAGCACATTGTGCTCAGGTGAGCTAGAAAAGGGATTTATTCACTTGTTATATAAAAGTTACTACAATAGGAAATAACATAATTCATTGAAATTGGTCTAGCGGTTAAGGAAGAAAACATCCTCGGATACCCTTGGTCTCCCTATTTGCTACGCTAACTCGGTATAGCGTAGCAAATAGGGAGACTCAAGGGTATCCGAGGATGTGAGGAGAAGAAGTATTAAGAAAATTGACGACACACTACATACGATAGACATCAGGGCCACAGTGATCCTCAAATCTCCTAATGAGCGCATTGTGGTCAGGTGAGCTAAAAAAACAAACATTTCTTCACTTGTTACATAAAATTTACTACAATATAAAATAACATAATTTCAATGCTAGAGATAAAATCAAATATTTTTTATTGTTTCTACGAGTTTTCTACGCCATAATAAATAAAATCTTGTTCCATCTGTAGACTATTAAGAAAGATATATAGACAACAGTGATCTACGGGATATCGTGCTTCGAAATGAAATGCGATCGGAATCACATTCGTGGCGCTCTTCCAACTGAATATTTAACAATCTTTTCAAAAAGAAATTTGGCCAAATTTGAAACGTTCTAAAACATATATTGATGAGCATGATTTTGCAGGGTCACGAGTAACAGTTTATACAGTTAGAAACTTCGTGGATTTGAAAAGTTGAATCGATTTGGAACGATGTTTTAATGAAATTGAATGAGTACATGTATGTGGAGCAAGTATTGAATTACTTTTTAAGAGGAGTAAGAAATAATCTAAAAAATTTGTCCATTTGGCCGGTTAGTGGGCGTTATTAGCGATTATATTTACCTTCCTTTAATAAAATGTGGGTATTTTTTCGATTTCGTATCTTCTCATTCAATAAAGACGCTTAAAAATAAGCACCAGCCAATGAAAAAATGCAATTATTTGAATGATTTAATTGAAATAATGATCTATTTGAATGATTTCGAAGTGTTTTAGACGATTTCGGAGCGTTTTTTTAGTGATTGCAGTGAGTAATCTGAATGAATGATTGGCGCGCTGAACAAATGATTTTGAATGATTTTGATCGATTTTAGTGTCAATTTCACGATGTGATCAACTGTATCAGAGATTCAATGTTACAGCCTCAATAACAACAGTTGTTCTTACTCTAAGGAGTTCAGGAAAAATTTTAATGAACTTTCTTTTTTGATTGACTGTTATTGTCAGTACGTGTGTTCGCACACTTCCAACATGCGATTTCTTGTAGTCCCTGTTTTTTCTGAAAACCCATATCTATGTTTGAACAAGATTATTTAAAGTTTATAGGAAATAACAACGTGAAATTGACGAAATGAATTTTGGAATGGAATTGGATGAGTGGGAAAACGAAGTTTGAATTAGTTTTGAAGGTGAGTAATCTTATATCGATAATTTCAACCAAATTGACGAAACAATGTTTTATTACCTCCTTTTAAACAAATCTTCGTGCTTTTTTGGTTTCGTGGTTTCACGGACCAATCAGAAGCTTCGATATCAAGTCCGGGCAATTTAACCATGGATTGATTAGATGGATTTGAACGAACTGTTAGTCTATATGGTCATATACAAAGTGTTTTTGAACGCCTTCGGAGTTTTCTTGATTGATTAGGGTGAGCGTTTTCAGTGTATTGAATAGAGCACCAAGCCAGCAATTATGACTGATTGAGGTCAATGTACAAGGGCGTGACTACCATTACGCACATTACGCAAGTGCGTTATGGGAATAAATCCTCTTTCGAAAAATGTCGTTAACGAATGATCATTACAACGAAAGTACAGCTTGTTAAAGCTGTAGTTACGATGTTTTAATAATTCACCAAAGCTGAAATCATAGAAAAGGGGAGTGGACGGAAGACATTTATCTTTTGTCACAATCCACATAACACCTTCATTTTATACACCCTATGTTGGTCGCCTTCTGGGTGGGTATAAATTTCAAAATTCTAGCTAATTTTAAAGATGTTACTAACTGTAGATATTGCTTTATCATAAATATGATTAACACAAACATTTGTTGACGACATTGAATACATGTATTTCCTTATCCTATAGGTGTGAAAGTCCTTCTTTTAAAAAAAAATGCTTCCGAAATTATATCAAGGGGTGAGCGTAACACTTTTGTAAGCCTTAAGTGCCTATAAGTATATAGGCGTTAACACTAGTGTTGCGCTGACCTCTCGATTTGTTACTGTTCTTGCTTGTTTTACTTAAATCCCTAATGATCATCGTATCCTGACGGTAATAGTAACAGTTTACTTAAACAAATGGTCTCTTTCTTTCAAAAGGGCATTTCCACTTAAGTGTGTCCTTTAAATCTAAACGAAACATCTAATACAGACAAAGAATAGATATTAGATACATAAATACTGTCTTCTAACGCAAAGAGCTTTACATTGATACAAGGTAAATATTGCAATCGATATAATAAATTGCTTTCACGTCCATGCACATTGTAAAACACAGCCCGAAAGCACACGAAAGACAAAGCGTTATCAATAAAGACGCACTCAAATGCCAGTTAATTGCGTCGGTTACTAGAAGTGCATTTAAATGAGCCTGTGTGTGAGATTTTCAAGAGCTTTAAATATGCGCAAAGCAAATACTTTGACCAGCCTGTGCATCCGCACATCTGAACAGAGTCTTCACTATGCGTTAAGGCGAAAGATAAGGTCTCAAAGTATCTGTAGACCATCAGGTAACTTTATATTTACAGTATGTGGCTGTCAACACTACTCAATTTTTGCAACTCACGAATGTTTCAAATTGTTGGAAATGTCACACACAGGCTCCAATAATAGAACATTGCCATCGGACGTCGTACAGCTAAGAAAATCGTGTAATTGACATTCACTCCGATGAAAAATCATTCTAATTCGGTGACTTAGCTCTCGATTCGTTCATTCCAAACACTCAATCAATCTATTGCAACGCACTCCAAAATCATTTAATAGCTGTAAAAGCACTACGACTACATTCAAATCGTTTTGAAATAATCACTATTGCACTTACTTTCTCTTAAATTCAATAGCGTCTGATTGGTTCTTGAAGACACAGCTGTTTATAAATATATTATTAGTATTTTATTAAAGGTAGGTAATCAATATCGCTAAATACTGTTCTCATTGAACAAAATTAGCAATAATATATTTTCTCCGATTATTTTCACTAAAAAATCTATCATCGCACTCATTAACTTTTTTTCAAGATTATTCTAAAATCATGCGCTTTGTAAATTTCACGATATTCTTAACTGTGCACTGTGAAAAAAGTTCTACAGCCTATCAAAATACGGAAGAATTATCAATAAGGACGCACTTAAATGCCGACAAATTGCGTCTGAAACTGGAAGTGCAGTTTAAGTGATAGAAAATTGCTATCGGAAAGCTTATGCATCATTGCACAAATTGTTGACCTATTTACTGGAATTGGATCTTACTTCTAAAGGAAATGGACCCGTAATAGTTCCGCAACATTTTTGAATTCATGATCTTTCACAATGTTGACCTAGGTTTCAAAATGAAATCAATAGGAAACCTTGGTTTACACTGCTAAAGTTCATTACTCTCGAAACGTTGCGGAACATTTTTATGGGCCCACTACCTTAATAGGCATGTTCACGTAAGAGAAATCAAACAGTAGATGACAAAATACGAGTATAGACGTGACTTTTAAACAATTTCGCATGTGTATGCTATTTATGCATTTTTCAGTAGCTATTGAATGTAAACATTTAAAGATTTCAATGTTTATTACACAGATGATGTATTAAAAGACTGTATAACTTTTATTTTGATATGCGCAAGGACAGCACAGCATAGACAGCCACAAAGTGCAAATATGAAAATTTACATACAATTTAAAAAGGTCAAAAGTCTTAACTATACACAGAACGTAAAGCGAAGACTGGCCGAAGCCTTCGTTTTGCGCACATGTTACCCTTTTTCAAGTTTTATGCCAAAAGTCTTGAATTTTAGATTACGTCAAAGTATATGTTAAAGAAAGTATTAGGAACCGATATATAACAAGAGTGGAATTTGACTTCTTTTCCGTTCGAAAACTGGAGGATCTCTTCAATTAATATGCCTTGTCGTAAAACGCGACAAACAAATTTTAGGTCAGATTTATTACGGTCGCCCTGATTGGCAAATTAGTAAAACGCTCAGGAGTGCGAATTTATTACCCTTTTCCAAGCACAGTTACATCCCGAAAAATGGACGACTTACTTCTATCGTACAATGGCAGAAAGTGCTTCCTAGCCTAAAATTGCTCAAACTTTGAACGGCGAATAGAAAGGACAAGTGTTTGTTTGGGTAAAACATCGTTTTATTTTTCAATGAGTGTAATGGAAAAAAACAACAACAACTTAAGCTTTTTTTCTTCACACAATCAGATTTATTGATCTTACGGGAAAAACAAACTATTGAATAAATAATTAATTCTTTCTAGCAAAAATGAGACGAAATGTTAAAATTTGAGAAAAATAACTATTAATCATAAAGAGCATCGTTTTGCTCGTGATTTCTAGGTAACGTTATGACGCCATAGATTTAGAGGAATTGAATGAGTGGTCATTTAATACCAAATTAATTTAACGAGTCATCTATAGACAGATAAAAACGAGGCTTTGCCGAGTTTTTTTTATCTGTTATAGATGACGAGTTTAATAAATTCTGTATTTTACGAGCACTAATTTTATATTCTATTTATAATAATACCCAGTTTTTTTTCCGACAAATCGTCAATTTTTTTTTTAAATTCAACATTTCAATTTTCCGCATGACTCTTAACGTCGCTTAAAACTGACGTCATAATATATACATAATGACGTTATTTTCGCGGTAACAAAATAGCGCTGCTATTCACTCTGAGCTCATATGCATAGTTATTCCACTTGTGTAAAAACACTTGTAATATCAAAAATATTCAACGGTGTTATTTCACTCCCGCGACGCAGGTCATATTATAAACATATACATGTATAATTCATTCCGCTTACATTAGGTCAAATAGGGTGAAATGAACGAAAGCAGGGTAAAGAATTAATATTTCCCGATAATCAACCAGAAAATGGTGAACAGTGACACTGTTTCTGATGACAGTGAACACATTTGTATTATCATATGCATCCCGCCTCTAAGGTTTCCACATGACTTACATTTTCAAATGCATAGTTAGAAGAGAGGTTGAACCAAGGCTTGCATTAATCAGGTTTTTATTAATTATTAAGTTTTAGCTCTTACATCCACAGAAAATCCGTCTACAGTTATCAACATCGTGAAACTTTGATCGATACCATCCTACACAGCTCGCTCAGCGCCCCATTCACTCATTCCAAAACATTCAAAAACGCTCCAAAAATTCCAAAATACATTTCGAAATCGGTCAAAATGATTAATTTTTCAGTCAATTCGATCAAATAATTTCATAATTCTATGGGCTGGTGTTGATCTTTAATCACCTGATTTGACAGCAAAGACACTAAAATAGAAAAATACGTGGAATTTTATCAAAGTGAGGTAAAACGTTTTCGCTCATTTCGTAAAATAATTTAAAACTCGCTCATTTAATTTCATTCCAAAATCATTAAACTTGTCAAATTCATGATGGTCCTTACTGTAAATTTAAAATGTGAAGCATAATGTTGTATTTTTATTAATGATATAACCGCCTTACAGTTAAAAACATCGTGAAATTGACTCTCATTCAGATCAAAATCATTTATAATCTTTTTACTCGGCGCTCCAATTATTCATTCCAAACACTCACTAAAATCGATCAAAAACGCCCCAAAATCATGAGAAAACATCTCGAAATCGCTCAGAACGATTAGAATTTCATTCAAACCGATAAAAATACTCTATGAATTTATTGGCTGGCGTAGATTTTAAAGTATATGATGGGTCCACGAAGACACACATACAAAAAGTACTTAAATTTTATTAAAGCGAGGTAACAAATATCGCCGATTTTTCTATCATTAACAAAATAAGCGATATTGGGTTACCTCCCTTGAATATCCCTCAAAACTCACTCGACACACTCATTCAATTTCGTTCTAAAATAATTCCGAAATCATCTTGTCAATTTCACGATATTCTTTACTGTAGTTTAGAAACGAAGCAAACGTTCCTCTATAAAAATTGATGATTCTATATTTTCTTGGTAATCAAAATTAATAAGCCTGTTCTGTATTTCAAAGGTAATATATTTCCTTCGTTTGACAATATCAAAAGGAGAAACCTGCCTATTATCGACTATTATCAAACACGTGGATCCTATTATTTTATTGAATGATATAAGAGAATGACCTCATTTTAAGATATAAGAGGCTCTTCGTTGTAAGGAAAATAAGCAAGAGAAATAGAAGCTTCTTTCTTTCATCGCTGAACGGAGTCTGTGTTTCTTTAAGAGCGTTTATATACTGTTCACAAAAAGTAGAGGATATTGTAAGTTTGATTTGTGGTATTCTGGTCAGCTTGGGCATCCATACATCTTCAGGGCCCCGTTTTTGAATCATCAACAAAGAAGCCAATTGTTTGATATTGTGACAATATTTGACTGTGAGGCACAGGGTTTGACAGCAGTCTAGACTCGCGTTATTTTGGTTTCCATCATAACATTGACTCACTGACGTTTAGCTTTCATTAGACCTCACATTATTCCAACAAAATGTGATGCGAATATGATAGAGATAAATACCAAATATTTTTTCTCAAAGTTATGCTCAACTAAAGTAAGAATTTCAAGTCTAACATAAGCCATGTTAAAATAAGCGCCATACCCCTCTCTTCTTAAATGCCGAATTTGCAGGACAGGTTAAGCAGAAAAGGGAATTCTATAACTACCATATTACCATGAGGCAACTGCTAGTTGGCCAAGAATAAGTTAGATTGCCCTTAATTGTTTGCAACCTTAATAACCCTATGGGTTTACAGATTATCCCCTACATTTTGTGAACAGTATAGTATATAGAAAGATCTCTAATGTAGCAAAAAAGGAGAGAAAAAATGTTCAGTGGCTACATAATAGCAAAATATGTGCACTTCTTTTCTTCTTTATTGCATAGTAAACAACGTTCATGATTCCTGTAGACTAAATTGAGCTTTCATCTTAACAATATGTATGTCTTGAGTGCGTCATCAGCTGATTTTCTGAAACAATATATAAACTTTTGTGCGCAATATTTCTATCATTTTTTCTTTTCTTTTTTTCCGGTAGAAGACAAGGATTCAATAGCGATTGTCCCTTGAGAGACAGCAAATGACAGAACAGTTACGCGCTCATAAGCAAAATGAGTGCCGAAGTATCACTCAAAAGGTCCCGGGTTCAACCTCGACGACGGTGCTCATCAATTCTGACTATTTACCTACCACAAACGTTGGCACAAATCTTAGACCATTGTGGGACAGCAGTTGGAGGCAGGCGTGAAAAGTATCAGGAATCCATAATTAGGTGGTACAGCATTGTAATATGACCGTAAGAATGTCAAAAGTGACGTAAAATTCAATTCCAAAAACTGAACGAATATTAGATGACACACCACGAAAGTGATCGAGAGTATATTTATCATATTTATGGAACGAAAAGACACATAACAATTGGAAAAAAAAGAAGAAAACACAACAACAACCCCACAGGGATTTCGTTAGATCATCTTCTTGACTTTAAGTTTAATGTAATCAGAACACAAATAAGAAATAGTTTTAAACGTCGCTAAACACTAGACTAATTAGTATTCGGAACGTTCCTGAGAAGTCTAGTAACTACCGCATTAAATATCTATTTCTTCAAATAACTATTTCTTCAAATAATTGTGACAATATTCATTGACAACAACACCAATTTCTAGTTAGACAAACATGATTAAGATTGTCAAATAAATACCATATTCTTCAGAAAACGAAATTTTGAATATAAAGACAGATTAATTTCAATTGATTAACGTTACAATTTAATCCTTTAGTCAGTGAAATGTTTTTGTTGCATTCCATTATAATATAGTGCAATATCGGTCAATCTTATCAATAAAATGTATTTCATTTGAGTACTTTTATGATAATGTAAGGTTGTTTCATATGCACGAAATTTGTTTTCAGAATGAAAAAGAAACAAACTGTTTCATCAGGAAATTGCACCTGTGTTATGAAGATAGTTAAATATATATTTCAATTCAAAGACTGTTCATTATGCATACACGTATATCTGTAGGATTTCCTAAAACTCATAAGTTTAATGTGCTTCGGCTATCATTCGTTCGGGGTATCATTTCTTAGAGCAAACATGCAAATTGATCTGAAAAAGGCTACTTTGAAAATTGATTACAAACAAACACGGACTTGGATTTATTACGATATTAAAACGTATGCAGCGAATCTTAAAAAAAGAAAAAACAAATAAAAAACAAAAAAACAAAAACAAAACAAAAAACAAAAAAAAACCCAACAGCATTATAGTCATGTTAACCAAAGGTTATTGTTTTATTAATCCGGTTATTGTTAATGTATTCAACAAAATCTCATTTGTTACATTCCTGGCAGTGATAACTTGGGGTTTCCCAGAGTAATAAATATATAATACGTACTTAGTGTTTTGTATGAGATAAAATATCTGACGAGGTTGGGAGAATTGATCATTGTTGAGGCTCTGCCGAGACAATTATCAATTCTAACAACCGAGTTAGATATTTTTTTCACACAATACACCAAGTATGTATTATATTTATCTTATAACCTCTACATGTATTTATCTCGTTTTCGTTGATGTTTCTAACAGATATGCAAGTTTCTAAAAATGACCGCATTATATCTTTGTTCTAAAAATAACTATGTGATATCATAAAAAATAATGTTGTTGTTATTGTTGTTATCACACGGATATTTGTATAGTTATTAGATAAATTTTGATATCGTCACTAGTGACGATTACACTTTTCAGTTTCACCGAAGGGACAATTTTTTCAAGCAGCTTGGTCCCTGCTCAGATTGCTGAGATATTACATTAAAGCCTAATTACAGGTTCAGGATATCTGCATAGGGAGTTCAAACCTGAAAATTGACAGGTTTTTTTTTTTAGAAAAAATAATTATATAATTTTGATTACACATCCAAGGGAAAAAGAAAATATCAGGTTATAGAAAGGTTGTTGGTTGACATCCCCTCCCTCTGGATCCGCAACTGCAGCTTCTGAATCACAGGTTATTAGAAGAATTGTGAATCAACATGAACTAAACGAAGCCATTATGAACAATGATTTGAACGATGAAAAAGTCCTAAAACAATAGCTATCATTATCTGACTGTTTCTGTTTTCTGTTACATTGAGGCTCTTTCCAGAGGCTCGAAATCCGATGACATTGCAGTTTTAGCGACAAACACTCAAACCAGCTCGCGCCTAATTTGATTTTAAATGCTCATCTCAGGGGATTGAGTGATCACAGACCGTAAAATTCTTCCAATATGTTCATCTGGGCACCCAGTCGATTTCGAAGATATCCCCGTATTCCAATGTTACATCGTTGACGAAGTTGTCGTTCCTGAATCAATAAAGTCCTTCGGACTCATTTTTTAACGCCTAATAACGCATTCTGGTCAAATAGTTTTCATATCAGACATTGAAATCAGTTAATTATTCGCTATATATAAATTCATACTAAGTGTTTTGTATCAAAAAAATATCTAACGAGATTGGGAGAATTGATCATTGTCGAGGCTCTGCTGAGACAATTATCAATTCTCACAACGGAGTATTGTTTTTTTTTTTTTATAATTCCTGATTTTGGTAGATCTATTTTGATAAATAAGAAAAAATACATTATTTGGCTATAATAATTATAATTATAATGATAATATTAAAGTTCTTTACAAAAATAAGCCGTTAAGCCGACTCCCTATTTCGTCTTTGTCTTTCGTTTCAGATAAGGCGAAAAGGGGGAGTTGTGACCGAAGCTGCCGAGTCAATGTCCCGAGGGCCTCTCAATAGCGGCTTGTTATAAGGTGTGGATGCGGGGCGCTCGGGAACTGAGAGGTACAAATACATTTTTATACACTGTCTGTTTGCTTTTTTGGTAAAATATCCCCAATTTCTAAACAACAATCATTAATTTTTCCAATTTTAGAAATTTCCTTACAGATAATCATGATCTATCCCATTGGAAAATAATCTCCCGAAAGAACTTATTTATTACCATTATGCTTCATACATCTATTGGATCGGAACCGAAAGATATTTATATTTCATGTTTATTTGACTTTTGTCCATGTTGTACACTACTTTGTACCTGGATGTAAATAAAGATATGTTCTGTTCTGTTCTAGTCAATATGGACCTATACAAAGTGTTTTGAACGTCTTGACTAGGATGAGCGTTTTCAATGTATTGAATAGAGCACCAAGCCAGCAATAATGACTTTGATTGAGGTCAATGTACAAGGGCGTGACTACCATTACGCACATTACGCAAGTGCGTTATGGGAATAAATCCTCTTTCGAAAAATGTCGTTGACGAATGATCATAACACCAAAACTACAGCTTGTTAAAGCTGTAGTTACGATGTTTTGATCATTCACCAAAGCTGAAATCATAGAAAAGGGGAGTGGACGGAAGACATTTATCTTTTGTCACAATCCACATAACACCTTTATTCTATACACCCTATGTTGGTCGCCTTCTGGGTGGGTATAAATTTCAAAATTCTAGTTAATTTTAAAGATGTTACTAACTGTAGATATTGCTTTATCATAAATATGATTAACACAAACATTTGTTGACGATATTGAATACATGTATTTCCTTATCATATAGGTGTGAAAGTCCTTCTTTAAAAAAAATGCTTCCTAAATTATATTAAGGGGTGAGCGTAACACTATTGTAAGCCTTAAGTGCCTATAAGTATATAGGCGTTAACACTAGTGTTGCGCTGACCCCTCGATTTGTTACTGTTCTTGCTTGTTTTACTTAAATCCCTAATGATCATCGTATCCTGACAGTAATAGTAACAGTTTACTTAAACAAATGGTCTCTTTCTTTCAAAAGGGCATTTCCACTTAAGTGTGTCCTTTAAATCTAAAACGAAACATCTAATACAGACAAAGAATAGATGTTAGATATATAAATACTGTCTTCTAACGTAAAGAGCTTTACACTGATACAAGGTAAATATTGTAATCGATGTATAAATATAAATTGCTTTCAAGACCATGCACAATGTAAAACACAGCCTCAAAGCATTCGGAAGACAAAGCGTTATCAATAAAGACGCACTCAAATGCTAGCAAATTGCGTCAGTTACTGAAAGTGCATTTTAAATAAAAGAAAATTGCAATCGGACGTCGTACAGATAAGAAAATCGTGAAATTGACATTCACTCCGATGAAAAATCAGTCTTAATCGATGACTTAGCTCTCAATTCGTTCATTCCAAACACTCAATCAATCTATTGCAAAGCACTCCAAAATCATTTACTACCTGTAAAAGCACTACGACTACATTCAAATCGTTGTGAAATAATCACTATTGCACTTACCTTCTCTAAAATTCAGAAGCGTCTGATTGGTTCTTGAAGACATAGAAAGCTGTTTATAAATCTATTATTAATATTTTATTAAAGGTAGATAATCAATATCGCTAAATTCTGTTCTCATTGAACAAAATTAGCAATAATATATTTTATCCGATTAATTTCACTAAAAACTCTTTCATCGCACTCATTTACTATTTTCTTCAAGATTATTCTAAAATCAAGCGCCTTGTAAATTTCACGATATTCTTAACTGTGCACTGTGAAAAAGTCCTACAGCTTGGCAAAAGATGGAAGAATTATCAATAAGGACGCACTTAACTGCCGACAAATTGCGTCTGAAACTGGAAGTGCAGTTTAAGTGATAGAAAATGCTATCGGAAAGCTTATGCATCATTGCACAAATTGTTGACTTATTTACTGGAATTGGATCTTACTTCTAAAGGAAATGGACCCGTAATAGTTCCGCAACATTTTTGAATTCATGATCTTTCATAATGTTGACCTAGGTTTCAAAATGAAATCAATAGGAAACCTTAGTTTACACTGCTAAAGTTCATTACTCTCGAAACGTTGCGGAACTATTACGGGCCCACTACCTTAATAGGCATGTTCACATCAGAGAAATCAAACAGTAGATGACAAAATACGAGTATAGACGTGACTTTCAAACAATTTCGCATGTGTATGCTATTCATGCATTTTTCAGTAGCTATTGAATGTAAACATTTAAAGATTTCCATGTTTATTACACAGATGATGCATTTAAAGACTGTATAACTTTTATTTTGATAGTTAACTTTTCTGTTGATTTATAACCTCATTTTACGAACTTTTGGATCAACCCTCGTATATATGCGCAAGGACAGCACAACATAGACAGCCATAAAATGCAAATACGAAAATTTACAGACAAGTTAAAAAGGTCAAAAGTCTTAACTATACAAAGAACGCAAAGCGAAGACTTCGACCAGGCTGTGCAAATGCACAGGCTGGCCGAAGCCTTCGTTTTGCGCACATGTTACTTTTTTTCAAGTTTCACGCCAAAAGTCTTGAATTTTAGATTACGTCAAAGTACATGTTAAAGAAAGTATTAGGAACCGATATATGACATGGGCGGAATTTGACTTCTATTCCGTTCGAAAACAGAGGATCTCTTCAATTAATATGCTTTGTCGTTAAACGCGACAAACAAGTTTTTAGGTCAGATTTATTACGGTCGCCCTGATTGGCAAATTAGTAAAACGCTCAGGAGTGCGAATTTATTACCCTTTTCCTAGCACAGTGACATCCCAAATAATTGACGACTTACTTCTATCGTAAAATTGCAGAAAGTGCTTCCTCACCAAAAACCGCACAAACTATGAAAAGCAAATAGAGAGGACAAGTGTTTGTTTCGGTAAAACATAGTTTTATCTTTCTTTGAGTGTAATACAAAAAAATAAAGCTTTTATTGTTCACACAATCAGATTTATTGATCGTATAGGAATAACAAACTATTACTTAAGTATTTCTTTCTTGCAAAAACGAGACGAAATGTCAAAATTTGAGAAAATTAACTATTTATCTTAAAGAGCACAATTTTTTTTTGCTCGTGAATACTAGGTATCGTTATTACGCCAGGGGTACAGGGGTACTGAATAAGTGGTCATTAAATGCCGAATTTATTAAACGAGTCATCTATAAATGGATAAAAACGAGGCTGTGTCGAGTTTTTATCTGTTTTAGATTACGATTTTAATAAATTCTGTGTTATATTTGCACAAATTTAATATTCTATTTATAATATCACCCGATTATTTTTAGACAAATCGTCAAAATTCTTGAATTCAACATTTCAATTTTTGCAACAAGTGCCTTTCTGTTTCAGATATATGCATGGTTAGCAACATTCTTAAACTGACAATAACTTTGATCGAAACTTTCATACACAGCGCGCTCAGCGCTCCACTCATTCATTCTAAATACTCACCCAAACCATTAAAAAACGCTCCAAAAATTCCAAAATACATTTCGAAATCGGTCAAAATGATTAATTTTTCAGTCAATTCGATCAAATAATTGCATAATTCTATGGGCTGGTGTTGATCTTTAATCCTCTGATTTGACAGTAAAGACACAAAAATAGAAAAATACGTGGATTTTTATCAAAGTGAAGAAAAACGTTTTCGCTCATTTCGTAAAATAATTTAAAACTCGCTCATTTAATTTCATTCCAAAAATCATTAAACTTGTCAAATTCATGATGGTCCTTACTGTAAATTTAAAATGTGAAGCATAATGATGTATTTTTATTAATGATATAACCGCCTTACAGTTAAAAACATCGTGAAATTGACTCTCATTCAGATCAAAATCATTTATAATCTTTTTACTCGGCGCTCCACTTATTCATTCCAAACAATCACTAAAATCGATCAAAAACGCTCCAAAATCATGAGAAAACATCTCGAAATCGCTAAGAACGATTAGCATTTAATTCAAACCGATAAAAATACTCTATGAATTTATTGGCTGACGTAGATTTTAAAGTATATGATGGGTCCACGAAGACACACATACAAAAAGTACTTAAATTTTATTAAAGCGAGGTAACAAATATCGCCGATTTTTCTATCATTGACAAAATAAGCGATATTGGGTTACCTCCCTTGAATTTCCCTCAAAACTCACTCCACACACTCATTCAATTTCGTTCTAAAATAATTCCGAAATCATCATGTCAATTTCACGATGTTTTTTACTGTAGTTTAGAAACGAAGCAAACGTTCCTCTATAAAAAATGATGATTCTATATTTTCTGGGTAATCAAAATTAATAAGCCTGTTCTGTATTTCAAAGGTAATATATTTCCTTCATTTGACAATATCAAAAGGAGAAACCTGCCTATTATCGACTATTATCAAACACGTGGATCCTATTATTTTATTGAATGATATAAGAGAATGACCTCATTTTAAGATATATGAGCCTCTTCGTTGTAAGGAAAATAAGCAAGAGAAATAGAAGCTTCTTTCCTTCATCGCTGAACGGAGTCTGTGTTTCTTTAAGAGCGTTTATAGTGTATAAAAAGGTCTCTAATGCCGCAGAGAAAAAAAGAGAAAAAATGTTCAGTGGCTACATAATAGCAAAATGTGTGCACTTCTTTTCTTCTTTATTGCATAGTAAACAACGTTCATGTTTCCTGTAGACTAAATTGAGCTTTCATCTAAACAATATGTATGTCTTGAGAGCGTCATCAGCTGATTTTCTGAAACAATATATAAACTTTTGTGCGCAATATTTCTATCTTTTCTTTTTTCCGGTAGAGGACAAGGATTCAATAGCGATTGTCCCTTGAGAGACAGCAAATGACAGAACAGTTACGCGCTCATAAGCAAAATGAGTGCCGAAGTATCACTCAAAAGGTCCCGGGTTCAACCTCGACGTCGGCGCTCATCAATTCTGACTATTTACCTGCCACAAATCTTAGACCATTGTGGGACAGCAATTGGAGGCAGGCGTGTAAAGTATCAGGAATCCATAATTAGGTGTTATAGCATTGTTATATGATCGTAAGAATGTCAAAAGTGGCCTAAAATCAAATTCCAAATTATGAACCAATATTAGATGACACATCACTAAAGTGATGGAGAGTATATTTATCATTATTGTGGAACGAAAAGACACATTACAATTGGGGGAAAAAATAGAAAACACAATAACAACCCCACAGGGATTTCGTTAGATCATCTTCATGACTTTAAGTTTAATGTAATCAGAACACAAATTAGAAATAGTTTTAAACGTCACTAAAAACTAGACTAATTAGTGTTGGGAACGTTCCCGAGAAGTCTGGTAACTACCGCATTAAATATCTATTTCTTCAAATAATTGTGACAATATTCATTGACACCAACACCAATTTCTAGTTAGACAAACATGATTAAGATTGTCAAATAAATATCATATTCTTCAGAAAACGAAATTTTGAATATATAGACAGATTAATTTCAATTGATTAACGTTACAATGTAATCCTTTAGTCAGTGAAATGTTTTGTTGCAGAACATTATAAAATAGTGCAATATCGGTCAATCTTATCAATAAAATGTATTTCATTCGAGTACTTTTATGATAATGTAAGGCTGTTTCATATGTACGGAATTTGTTTTCAAAATGAAAAAGAAACAAACTGTTTCATCAGGAAATTGCACCTGTGTTATGAAGATAGTTATATAGATATTTCAATTCAAAGACTGTAAATTATGCGTACACGTATATCTGTAGGATTTCCTAAAACTCATTAGTTTGATGTGCTTCGGCTTTCATTCGTTCGGGGTATCATTTCTAAGAGCAAACATGCAAATTGTTCTGAAAAAGGCTACTTTGGAAAATGATTACAAACAAACACAGACTGGCTTTTATTACGATATCAAAACGTATGCAGCAAATCTCAAAAAAAGAAAAACAAACAAAAAACAAAAAAAAAAAAAAAAAAAAAAAAAAAAACAAAACAAAAAAAAAAACAGCATTATAGTCATGTTAAGCAAAGGTTATTGTTTTATTATGCGGTTATTGTCATGTATTCAACAATATCTTATTTGTTACATTCCTGACAGTGAGATCTTGGGGTTTCATGAGTAATAAATTTTGATATCGTCACTAGTGACGATTACACTTTTCAGTTTCACCGAAGGGACAATTTTTTTCAAGCAGCTTGGTCCCTGCTCAGATTGCTGAGATATTACATTAAAGCCTAATTACAGGTTCAGGATACCTGCATAGGGAGTTCAAACCTGAAAATTGAAAGTTTTTTAAAAAAATAATTATGCAATATTGATTTCACATCCAAACGAAAAAGAAAACATTAGGCTACGGAAAGGTTGTTGGTTGATATCCCTTCCCTCTGGATCCGCCACTGAAGCTTCTGAATAACGGATTATCAGAAACATTGTTAATCAACAGAACTAAACGAAGCCATTATGAAGAATAATTTGAGCAATGGGACATCCTGAAAAGGTCCTAAAACAATAGCTATTCTTATCTTTCTGTTTCTGTTTTCCGTGACATTGAGGCGTTACCCAGAGGCTCGAAATCCGATGACATTGCAGTTTAAGCGACAAACACTCAATCCAGCCCGCGCCTAATTTGATTTTAAATGCTCATCTCAGGGGATTGAATGATCACAGACCGCACAATTCTTCAAATATGTTCATCTCGGCACCTAGTCGATTTCGAAAGTATCCCGTTGTTCCTATGTTTACATTGTTTACAAAGTTGTCGTTCCTAAATCAATAAAGCTCTTCGGATTCGTTTTTTAACGCCTAATAACAAATTATCGTCAAATAGTTTTCATATCAGACATTGAAATCAGTTGATTATTTGATATATATATATATATTTTTTGTTAGATATTTTTTTTCAAACAATACACTAAGTACGTATTATATTTATCTTATAACCTCTATTTGTCTTGTTTTCGTCGATGTTTCTAACTGAATTGCATGTTTCTAAAAATAACCGCATTAAATCATTGTTCTAAAAATAATTGTGTGATATATAATACATACTAAATGTTTTGTGTGAAAAAAATATCTAACGAGGTTGGGAGAATTGATCATTGTCGAGGCTCTGCCTCTACAATTATCAATTCTCACAACCGAGTTAGATATTTTTTTCAAACAATACACTAAGTACGTATTGAATTGAAATGAGGGCATTTAATCTTATGCCGAAACTAGATGTAAAGACAACTACAATCCCAAATCTGGGCAGAATAAAACCGCCACATCATAGACTAACAAAATATAAAACAAATAGTGATTAACATACATCAAAGAATAAAGGAAATTCATGATATGAACATTATATGTATGAAGGGTTGTTTTCTTAACTAACTATCGAAAACTGACGTTTGCCATGCGGAGGTGGATGGGAGGCGGTGGTTTCTTAAAATAATAAAACTTGGGCTAAAGTCGATAAATCCAACTTAATAATGGATTGCCCAGAATCAAAGTACAGACTGACAAAGCACTTTCTATCAGCTGTCCAAAACATTAATATTCGACCAAACGATTGGCTGTAATGGTAATAAGAATCACTGGTCATTAAGACTCTTTAAATACATGGTGATTGGCTGTTTAAATCTTCCTCTGATTGGTCATCATTTCTATCCAAATTTCTGTATGTTGGTGCTTTCGTAATTACTACATTGCTCCATAACAACCCTTCATTAACACAAATTATTTTATTAACATAAAATTTCATTTGTGTTACTGATTGTCATAAATCATTTCAACCAAGGAACTTCATGAGCACACCGTGCGGGATAAATGACTAACAACTCCATTTTGAATTGAAATGAGGGCATTTAATCTTATGCCGAAACTAGATGTAAAGACAACTACAATCAAATAAAAAGAATATCAGTTAATGCAGTTTGGAGTTTATCCCAAATCTGGGCAGAATAAAACCGCCACAACGCCGCCCAGATGCTCATGGAGTTCCTTGGAGTGTTCTCAAAAACGTTAAACTTAGAAAATGATCAAGTTTAATATATACATACAGTTACAAAAATACTAAAACTACTCTATTCTCAAAATGTTATATACATTCAATATTTGTGTCTTCTGATCGTCTTATTTTCAGGAGATCCTACCACACTGTTCATAGTCAAATTCCGATAAAACGAGCGAATAAGCACTTCTTGATTCAATTTAATTTGATAGAGCAGTGAAATTTCAGCGAATAGGTTTGTCCTGCATAAGTCAAATGAATGGCTGATAAAAATGTTTATGCCTACTCTGATCCTTATGATTTATTATCCGTCTGCTGATAAAGTAAAGCTCGCCATTTTAGGGGATACTACAGCGTATGTATTTCCGAAAAGCGGAGGACTTCCATCTGCCTATTTGCTTTATTTGATCAACAGAATGGTTAACCCGATAAGCATGCGTAGCACCTCCTATTCGAAAAGAATGAGTATTATACCTCTTGGTATCTAAACCTAATCTTTTAACGACCATACTCAACACTGAACGGAATTCCGAAGCCAAAACCGGTTGCCCGTTGCTAAATTGGAAAAGTGGACCACTCGTATGGCGACCCATATTACAAAATTGATGTAGAAGCCTGACAGGGCATAAATTCTTATTATTCCTGTACAATTTAAGAATTTTAGGCTGACCATTCGAATGTTTGTATGAAACCAATGTCAGCTGTACAGAAAAAAGTTCTCCTTTTTTGTAATTAAAGCAAACGTTTTCTCTTCGAATAAGGTTATTTGCTCCAGTTGACGTCGACGCAATTTCACCGACTCTTAATAATGCGAAGAAAGCTAGTGCAAACATCGCCTTGAACAATTGTATGCAATAGGGATCCGAAAGGATCTTTGGAAGTTCTCGCAAAAAATATCTTAATAAAGACTTTGTAATTGGCAAGCGTTTATCGGGGGAGGCATTTTTTCTCAAGCCATACAGCATTTTTCGCACCACAAAGGAATCAGCAGGGTTTGGGAGATCCTGAACTTTATGAACATAGGCTAATGCAGAGACCATGGAGGAAATAGACGAGGGTTTGAGACCTTCTAAGTGCTGAGCCGCAATAAATTGAGCGAGTTTTTCCGATGAAAAAGGGAAGATTATTTCTTTCTTATACAGTTTAGCATGAAAAGCTCTAAACTTTTTGAATGCATAAAGATAGTTTAACCTAGTTGACGGTGCCAGTGATTGTAAAAGTATTTCTTGAATGGTTCTGTTTATGATAGTTTCAGCAGTCGTGATGGTATTTCTGTTGGATGTTCGTCCATGTTTGGGGCTTTTTGTCGGAACTTGTCTACCTGTAATCGGGAAAGAAGGTCAGGTAAGACATTGGCTTTCGAGGATATATGGACTGATTTAAGGAGGATGTTCATGGACATACAACATATAACAAGGCGCCTTACCAAACACATTATTTTGGAGTCTTTTGAAGTCATCCTATTGATAATGTGTACAACTGCTTCGTTATCAGAATGAATTATGATGCAATTATTTTGAAGCTTAGTTCCCCATATCTCAAATGCTAGCACAATTGGGAAAAGTTCTTTAATTGTGATAGTATATTGCATTATTTTTTCAGGCCAAGAACCGAAAAACCAATGGGTCTAAAAAATCCCCGCAAAACCATGAGCGCCTGATGCATCCGTGTAAAGATGGAGTTTATTACTAGTCACCCAACGTTGATCTAACAATAAATGCCGACCATTGAATGTTCTATAAAATATTGCCAGGCTTTAAGGTCACGTTTGCTTTCCCGGTTTAACGTAATGAAATGGTGGGATTTAACCACATTTTTGGTCAAATCGGTCAATCGACGCATGAATGGGCGACCAGGTCTCACGACACTGCAGCAGAAGTTAAGTAATCCTAAAATGGATTGGAGATCTTTTAGTGTGATTTTGCGCCGCCCAACATGGACGTCTAGTAGACGTTTTAATTTTATGATTTTTTCTTCTGGTAATCTGGCCTCCATATTAATGGAATCCAATTCAAGACCCATAAAAGTAATAACTTGTCTGGCGGATTCAGTTTTTTCTTCTTTGAGAGGGACTCCGACATGTTCACAAAGAGATTGAAAGCTAGCGAGACAGTCTTGACATTTCTTTTTCGTACGATCAATAAACAAAAAATCGTCTAAGATATGGACAATAAAAGGTATGTGGTATTTAGTATTTGCAATCCAATGAAGGGCCGTACTAAATGATTCAAATATGGCGCAACTACTTGATAATCCCATCGTCAGGTTGGAATCGTAATAGTAAGCATTATTCCAGTATATACCCAACAGTTCATGGTCTTCTGGATGGATAGGGATTAGCCTAAATGCGTTTTCAATACCTGTTTTTGCCATGAAAGAGCCTTGACCTACTTGAAGAAGCATAATAACTGCATCATCAAACGATGCATATACAACCGATGATGAACTGTATGGTATATAGTCATTGATAGACTGACCAGGTGGGTAACTTAGATGTTGTATTAAACGATACTGACCCTCAACTGTCTTTGGGATTAAACCTATGGGGCTTACTTGTAAGTTTTTGAAAGGTGGGCTTGAAAATGGACCTTTAATTCGACCTAGTGCTACCTCTTTTGCGATTTTCTTTTGAATCTCCGACGAAAGGTCGCCCGCAGATTTTAAATATTTTGCAAATTTACTGATACGGGGACCCTCGTATCCTATCTTGAACCCATTTCTAAATCCTGAAAGTAAATAATGAGCCTCTCGATATCCCATTAACAATGTTGATATTTCGTCTATTTGTATTGGCGTAACGGGAAAAACGTACAACCGAATAATAAAGCCACTAATCCGAGCCGCAGTGAATACAATGTCCGATATACGAAATTAAACGAAAATTTACAAAATATTAAATTACCATTAAATTTTTCGTGTTTTTTCTTAGAATAATAAAACTTGGGCTAAAGTCGATAAATCCAACTTAATAATGGATTGCCCAGAATCAAAGTACAGACTGACAAAGCACTTTCTATCAGCTGTCCAAAACATTAATATTCGACCAAACGATTGGCTGTAATGGTAATAAGAATCACTGGTCATTAAGACTCTTTAAATACATGGTGATTGGCTGTTTAAATCTTCCTCTGATTGGTCATCATTTCTATCCAAATTTCTGTATGTTGGTGCTTTCGTAATTACTACATTGCTCCATAACAACCCTTCATTAACACAAATTATTTTATTAACATAAAATTTCATTTGTCTTGTTTTCGTCGATGTTTCTAACTGAATTGCATGTTTCTAAAAATAACCGCATTATATCATTGTTCTAAAAATAATTATGTGATATCATGAAAATATCATACGGGATGTTATCACACGGATAATTGTATAGTAATAAGATCAAATCATTTTCGTATGTTAGATAACGTTGTGTTGACGTCATTCAGAATGCTATCCTACTCAGGTTAAGACAAGGATATCTCATTTGGAACACCACTCGGCCAATCTCACGATCAACCTCGGATGTACATAGACGGACTATTTTTAAAAATTACGTAAAAACCTTGGAAAAACTCGATGACGTCAGTTAAAATGTCGTTAGCCCTCGAAACTGTGAGTGAAAACATTCGTCGTCGCCAACGCTACTCGTTTAAGTCACTGACGTGAAACCATCGTATCCCAACATAAATATCTTGTGATTCGTAAATAACGGCTGAAAAAAATCTTAATTTTTGTGAATGATTTGTCATTCTCAAAAACTAAGATTTTTCAGCCGTTATTTATTGTAAAAGATATAAATCTACAGTGCTAGTTTTTTTTACACTGTTTCCGCCTAACAAAATGCACGATTTTGTTACATACCCATCCTCCTTACAAACATCCGAGGTATGTTGCAGTTTACGGAAATGGCCGATTGATGTTCCCAATGAAGAATATCTATGATGGCTATTTGTCATGGAAGACAATGTGAGCTATATGAGAAATAGAGAATAATCAATAGTTAAGGCGTAAGACCGATTTATATACTTTAATGAGCGGACAACAAAAGCTACATTTTCAAAAGTGGCAGAGCAGAAATTCATGTGTCAATCGATCATACTTGAAGAGCAAACGAACAAATGCAGATTCTATTTCTTTATTGCAAAAACGAGACAAAATGTGAAAAATTTAGAACAAATAATCTTAAAGCAAGTATTTTTACACGTGATTGCTATGCAGAGTTCGTGTTGACATCACTTATCGGGTTCCGATAGATAACATCTGAAATAGAGAAACGAACGAAAGCGGGAAATAAGTTTTTGAATATTTCACTGGTTAGACTGTGCGTTTTTAAAATGATAATCTTTCATTATTTCCAATTAATCCACCGAAATGCTTTCAAGAAAAATCGATCTTACACTGAAAAACAAAAACAAACACACAATGATCCACTATTTGTTATCTGAATCGTCTTTCTTGTTAGATCTACACAGTTTGAAGGTGTCATGACTCGTCATTTAAATTTAGGCGTATCCAAGACAAAGTTCCAACTATAAAACATTTTATCCCACCTAACTGATTTTCTCTGTGTAAATATTTTTTCTGTAAGTTATTGAATACATCAACCTAATAATTCGACCAATAATTTACCTGCCAGTTCTTTATTGGTGTTCATAGACCTAATTTCTTATTAGGCATTGACTGCACGATAAATACTCTGTGTTTAGAAAGTAATAACTCACGTGATCAAGATTATGCTGACAGGACGGGGCGGGATGATGAACGTATCGAGTTTTATCTGGACCAGAGAAAAGTCTGATTTGCATATAAATAGGCATTTTGGAAGACAAAAAGAAACATGCGTCTGGAATTTTTATGTAAGTATATTTACACAACAGTTCAAGTTAAACTAGACAAGTTCCCCTAACATATTCATCGTTTGATACCACATTGATAAGCGCTACATTTGGGACGTTGAAATATTACAGTACTGTTGCGGAGCAAAATTCATTCATGTTCAAACATTCAAAACAAGGATTGTCAATCATTGTCAAAATTGACCAAAAAGTTTCTGATTGGTCAAAATAAAGGTAGCAAGGCCAATCTTGAAAAATACTCACGTTTTAGCTGATTTCTGCCATTTGTTCTTATATTTTCTATCTATAACGTAAGAATTGTGCCAAGCAACTAGATGTAAATTGATTGGTCACATCTTTGAAAGAAAACCAATAGATATATATTGAAAGTGTCTATGTATTTATATATCTGACCTCTTGACATCTGTTTCACTTGAACAAGACGGTAAATCTGACTTTTCTCGAAAACCAGTGAACAGAATAATCTGGTACCAATTGATTATCTGTCATTTTGGTCATATTCTTTCATGTTTTTTTTCACAGGATCACGATTTCTTTTTATCTTATAACTATACAAATATCCGTGTGATAAAATCCCGTATGATATTTTTTTATGATATCACATAGTTATTTTTAGAACAGTGATATAGAGCGGTTATTTTTAGAAACTTGCATTTCTGCTAGAAACATCCACGAAAACTATCAAATAGAGGTTATAAGATAAATATAATACGTACTAAGTGTATTGTATGGAACTCGTTAGATATTTTTTCACATACACAACACTAAGTACGTATTATAAATATATACAAAATCGCTATGACGTTTATATGTTAGTTTTTATTGACCCGACATTGACAGAGTGGAGCTAGAACCCTTGCGAAGATGGAATAAAACCCTGATACAAGTAACTCCAACCCGAAGAGTTACATGCTTATTTAGGAATATTCCTATTATGACAGTCAGTTAAGGTGGTATTTTGTAGATTGATTATGTCAGTTATTGAGATTCGATCTTTTCTATGAAGGTCAATCTCAGGCTAAATAAAAGAATGGATACAGTACATTAGCGATGGTAGTCGAAATGATATTAATCGTTTTTTTTTATTATTATTATTCAAGGCGGTGTAAAAGAAAGACCTTTTATCTTATAACTATACAAATATCCGTATGATAACATCCCGTATGATATTTTTTATGATATCACGTAGTTATTTTTAGAACAATGATATATTGTTAGTTATTTTTAGAAACTTGCATTTCAGTTAGAAACACCGACGAAAACAAGACAAATATAGGTTATAAGATAAATATAATACATACTTAGTGTATTGTATGAAAAAATATCAAACTCGGTTGTGAGGATTGATAATTGTCTCGGCAGAGCCTCGACAATGATCAATTCTCCCAACCTCGTTTGATATTTTTTTTCATATAATACACTAAGTACGTATTATATATATAGCACTGTATAAATACATTGATATCTTTTGTGTAATCTCCCTTGTTTGTTCTGGTTATATCAGAGGTGCTTAAGAATTAATTGAATATCTAATACACCAAAACTTGCCTACTGATTTAATTACTTATATATTAATTTGATTAAAATATAATAATTGGAGTTCTTGAAGTCCTACTATGTTCGTGAACAATTCCGAAACGCAAGACAATGATCTTAAAGCCTGGGTCTGTGTTCGTGACCATTTCCCAAACGCAAGACAATGATCTAGACGACTATGTACAAACAAACTAGACTTTTATTCGAGGTTAAATTTGTCGTTCCAATATTGAGTAATGCAAATGATTATGACGCGATGATCTAATCTAAATTTAGGCCGATCTTGATAAATATTTATGACCCGCAACATTTCAGACTCCCATTTGGATACCGCTCATTTATTGCTCCTACTCGTGAGCGTATCTCACGTCACCAAAATCCCATTTACTTATTTGACTTTTATACGGCTGATGCGTTTCACGAAAAAGCAGTCATTTGTCGATTTATTTGTATTTTTATGTAACTCATCTTTCATAAGACTAAACCAAGAAAAAACTTTCAAAGAATATTTACGAAAGAGCGATTTTTTACTCTTTAAACGCAGACTTGGGCTTTAAACGACTATGTACTAGACTTTCATTCACAAAGTTAAGCCTAAATTTGTCATTCAAAAATATTCGGTAATGCAAATGATTATGACACGACAATCTAAATATAGGCATATCTTGATGAATATTGATGACCCGCAACATTTCGGACTCCAATTTGAATAAAGCTTATTACCGATCCTGCGAGTGGCCATATTTCATGTGACCAAAATTTCATTTACATATATTACTTTGTACTGCAGATTATGCGTTTTCCGAAAAAGTCGCCGTTTGTTGATTGATTTGTATATAACTCTTCTCTCATTAGACACAATCAAAAATAATTATTGTAAGAATGCTAGAAAATAGCATTTTTACTCTACTCGCAGAAGGGGGCTTTAACGTTCTGGTCCTATAATATGGGGCTTTTATCAATAAGTGACGGTGGTATTAAGCGGTCGACAGTTCATTGGACGGACATCTTCGTTGAATCTTGATTTATATCTTTAAGGGTAGTTCTCCAATCAATATATTACTCGGCATGTAGCTTAAAAGGCCCTATTAAACCATAGACTCATCGGCGTGCTTGCAGCTAAACCAGGAACAAAGCACACAAATCTTGTAGTATATTCGTGATTGAATGCATGAAAAGGTGTTATCTGGATTGAACCTTTTTCACACTCTAAAAGAATGACTTAAACAGGCCCTGACTTAAACATTGAATCTTTTGTAAAGAATAAATTAACGGATTATTTTATAAACAGTCTTAATAAACAGTCCTAACCCTTGCCATACAGAGAAAAGTAAGGTAAAAAGTCCTGCTGAAATTGCGTTCATACCAAAGTGCGAAAGTAATGCATGCACTTATTGCTGGTCAGTATTTTTTTTGCAAATACAGATTAAACTTTTTTTCTATTGAAAAAAAAAAATAGCAGGCGGAACAGACAATGATCAGACTGCATGCGTGTGCAGGCCGATCTTTGGCTTTACCTCCCAAAGACAATTTTTCCGTATTTTTGCATAACAAGGGGTAAATACGCTAAAAATACCTGACAATTGTACAATAATAGCGAGAAATAGACATATTAATCGAATACTTGTGCTGTCACGCTCATAAAATGAAGTCAGCTCGTGAAACGCGACTGTAAAATTATAGGTCAAATTTATTGCATTCAACTTGATGAGATGATTTGTTAAATGCTGAAGACCTCGGTTTTTTATCCTTTCTATCAAAATTCTAACACAAAAAGGAGTGTGTGTGTGTGTGTGTGTGTGTATTTGTAGGATTTAGGTCCCTCCGTGCTCTAGGCATATATGGTATGGACCATGAGAAAGAAGCGGATACAAGGAGATCCGGGTTCATACGCCCCTAGCTCTTCTACGAAAAGACCTCCTTGGTTCTTTAACGTGCCCAGTGTAAAGCACCGATACACGCGAAGCTACCTCTGGGTTTCTTACCAGTTCACCTCTAGTTGGGCGGAGGATAGCAAGTATCCTTGAAAATTCCTGCCGCGTTCGGGATTCGAACCACGGACCTTAGGATTGGAAGTCTTGTGTTTTACCACTAGACCACCGAGCCGCCCTTACACACACACACACACAAAAAAAAAAAAAAAAAAAAAAAAAAAGGAAAAGTTTTAGAAGAGATATATATATATATATATATATATATATATATATATATATATATATATATATATATATATATATATATATATATATATATATATATATATATATATATATACTTTGACATCCCATTTTCATGGAAAAATAACAATTTCTTTTCATTTTTAAGTTACCTGCCCCTGGTAATGTCGACACCCGTAAACATTGATGAAAATAAGCCATGGGTGTTACGTTAGAGGTTTACAGGACACGAATAGGTACATTCAGTATGCCCAATAAAGCGCGGATGAGACTGAGAGGATATACGGTGGGCTCCGGACCATTTAAAGTTGGATTGAGACTTCTTCTTTTCGCCGCTATACTAATGGTGATGGGTGGGGATGTAGAGGTCAACCCCGGACCGAGTCAAAATTCCAGTGAACAACAACCCCAGCGACCGGCTACAAGACAGGGCCAGCTCTCATTCGCTGGTGCGGTAAAATCTCCCGCTCCTGCTCGGGATCAGTCAGCGACAAGAGGTAAAAATACTAAATCTAATCAAAATGATAAGGCAACAAACAGTGATTTACTGGCGTTCCTTCATGATATGAGGTCAGAATTTAGGACAGATTTCAATTAACGGGAAAATGGACGAGATCAATGATTCAATCGCCAGTTTAAGGATGGAAAATGATGAATTGAAAGAGCAAAACAAAACATTGTGGAAAGAAGTGTCAAATTTGAACTCCAAAATCGATAAGCTTGAATCTCATTACCGTAGAAATAATTTGAAAATAAGTGGGCTGCCAGGCAGTTACGATGAGAAATGGAGCGACACGGAGAAAAGGGTACGCTCTATTATAACAAATGACCTTAATTTACCGGAGATGGAGGACGTTCAGATAGAAAGAGCACATCGGCTCAAATCATCCGATCCTGAAAAGAGCGTAGTTATTGTTAAGTTCAAAAGATTCAAGGATAAGGAGGCTATATTGCTCAGGGCTAGAGATTGTTTGAGACACTCCGAGTTGTCGGTACATGAAGATGTTACTGAAAGGGTAATGAAATGTAGGAAAGAGTTAGGTAAACGTTTAGTGAGTGAACGCGCACGTGGAAACTATACCGATAAATTACGATAGGCTGATAGTAGAAAATACCATATATGGATATGACGAGGAGGTAAAACGCGAGGTAGACCGAAGAAGAGGCGGGGCTCTAGGCCATTTATAAACGATGAGCGCGAAAATGAAAATTGAGGACGCACGAGGTGGTGAATTTCAATTGGACGATCAGAACGATAACAACAGTGACGTAATGGAGGGACGATTTTCGGTAGGATAGGGGGACGGTCAAGGCTCAGTGACTTTACTATCGCAACGTGACAAATACTGCACTCATGAATGCATTGAATATAAATGAGCCTAGTAAATATAAAGATGTCACTTGTTTGAAAAATTAGCTTCAAAAGTCATTCGGTTATTTTTTGCATTCTGATACTTTTAAACTGTTTGACAGTATGATAGCACCTATTCTAACTTACGGGGCTGAAATTCGGGGTACAACCTAAAGCGAAGCTACGGTAAAGGCGCAATTAGAATTTTGCAGATATTTTACGGGTATTAACTCTACAAGTAATAATAGTATGGTTCTTGGCGACTGTGGGCGTCTTCCGATGTATGTTATTTATTACACGAAATGTAGTAAAATTTGGTGTCATCTGCTGCGCATGCCAAACAACAGAAATGCTATAAATTGTTATAAGATGCTTAAGTCATTTGATGAAACTTATAGATATACATGGGCAACCAAAGTAAAAAATATTCTGTTTAGGTATGGCTTTGGATACGTTTGAATCGCACAAGATATAGGAGACGAAAATCATTTTTTACGCATGTTTAAACAACGAGTGACGGACTGCGCTAGACAAGACTGGCACAACGACATTAACAATTCAACACGATGTGACACTTACAAGCATTTTAAATCTGTTTTAGAGCCTGAAAAAAATTTAATGTTTGACATGCCGTTTAAGCACAGAAAAGCTGTAGCACGTTTCCGTTGTTCTAATCATAAGCTAAACATTGAGTTGGGAAGGCATTTTGTTTTAAATAGAGAGGATAGAATTTGCATGTATTGTTTCCTATCAAGCGACATTGTTAAAACAGAAGATTAATATCATGCATTCTTAGAGTGTGAACAATTTAAAGACATAAGGATTATTTACTTATATAGTTGGTATAATGGTCATTGAGATCGAGTAGCTTTCAACAGTCTATTGGGAAATACTCATCCTAATACAGTTAAAAATACATCAATTTATATAATGAAACTGATAGCGAAGATTGATTGTCGTTAAGGGACAGTGGATTATATTGTATTTGTTTCTTGTACTGTTGTACAAAGTGTTGTATTTTGGGCCGGTGGCTTTTTTCTACAATAAAAATATATTATTATAGGACATTAATGCGATTTTTGAAATTCTCTTTAAACGATTAAATACTGCATCCGTCAATGAAATAATGATTTTGATTCTTTTATTGGCATTTTCGCCTCTATATACACGTACCAACACTACAAAAAATCCATCGATGACTTAGATGATTTTAAAACAAGATGTGTTTGTAGAACACTAATGTCCCCGAAACGGCAATTACTTGACCCCGATAGATGGGCTTGACCTTCTTAGATGATCTTGGCCTTAGTATAAGCAGATACCTATTAATGAGATCTCAAATAGGCTTTGAGTAATTGGCAACGTTTAGCTTTTTGATCAAGGTTTCGCAGACAGTCAGCCGGACAGACAGACAACGGTTAATCATAACGCCCCTATTTTTATCGATGCGGGGCCATAAAAAGTAAAAAATAATAACTACTACTACTAGATTCGAAAAAAAGAACTTGAAAATACCCGGTTATTGTGCATCTAACCTAAATAACAGAGTAAGTCACAATACTGTGACATTTATTCAATTGGCGTTCAAATGACGATCGAACAATTCCGAAAATCAATCAAACCATTTTATGATTGTATCCATTTCCCCAATTATCGTGATGTATACAGCCGTCGAGATTAGAGTGAACATTGTCGGAATCTTGTAGTTATTCGAAAAAGTTAATATTTCTATCTTATTTGTAGCACAACGTGCTCAAAGGGAGCTTTTAGGATCACCCAGAGTCCGTCGTACGTCATGCGTCGTCAATCGTTCGTCGTCCGTCGTCAACAATTTATAAAAACTTCTTCTTGTCCTGAACCACTGTGTCGATTTCAATGAAATTTAAGCAGAATGTTCCTTGGTTGATACTTTTCAAAAAATGTTCGCAAAATTTTGATTGGTCCAAAAATGGGCGTGACAGGGCTTGTCATTTTTTCACTTTGAAATCTTTGAAAGACATCTCTTGAACGACCTCTTGAACCTTGATTTCAATGAAACTTTACAAGTATGTTCCTTGGGTAAACCTTTTCAAAAAAATTCAAGAATTTCGGAAATATGGGCGTGGCAGGGCGGGGCTTATTTTGAGCCCGAAATCCTTGAACGACATCTCCCCCTGAACAACCGGGCCGATCTTAATGAAACTTTACAAGAATGTTCCTTGGATTAACCTTTTCAAAAATTGTTCGCAAAATTTTGATTGGCCCATAAATATGGGCGTGGCACGACGGGGCTTATTTGAGCCCAAAATCTATGTACGACATCTCCTCCAGAACCACTGGGCGTATTTCAATGAAACTTTACCAGTATGTTTATTGGGTGACGCTTTTTTAAAATTGTTTGCGAAAATATGATTGGCCCTTAAGTATGGGCGTGGAAGGGATAGGCTTATTTTGATTCTCTTCAGTGATGAATGTTTGGGCATGGTTGTTTTCACTTGAAATTCTTGGAATAACATCTCCTCTTCATCAAATAGGCAAATGTGAAATAAACTTTGCCAGAAAATAACTAGGATGAGATCCACTGGACCATTAAAGTTCAGGTGAGCGGTTTAGGGCCATTCTGGTCCTCTTGTTATTTTCAAAAGCTTGTGATTTATAAGACATTTTCTAAAAGTAAATAATAGAATAAAATAAATTCACCTTAACTTTTAATCAACAAGATGCCCAAGACGGCCTGTATCGTACCACTAGCTTTAACACCTCTAGACTTTAATTTAACAACGCTTACTTTGGCAGAAAACAACACTTTGAAATCTATTTAGAACTATTTTACATTGTATAATGTTTTACTGGGTCTGGTCAACATTGCAACAAAATACCCAATCACCATTTACCTGCATACCCTTTGACGATCTTATTAAAAACATTAAGGTGATAACAATTAGTAGAACAATTTAAGTAAATGTTCATTCATGGAACATTGCATTGCATAAGTCAAATTGATTGGGAGGAGACGATTTTTTTTTAGGTTGAAAGTGAAAATTGGCCCCGCCATGTCACACCCACATTTATTGGCCCATAAAAATTTTACGACCATTTCAAGTTTAAGTGTACCTAAGGAATATTCATGCCTTGTTTTATTTAAATTGTTAACCCAAAATCTCTGATTGTCATGGTAACAGAAAGCCCGGAAATTCACGAAAGTATTTAGAAAAATTCTTTTCCTATTAAACCATTGGGGCTTATCAAAATCAAATTCAGTAAGAGGAAATTAAAGTTTGTTTATTTCAAATCCTAGATGTACATCAAAATTAACTCTGGTTATTCATAACCCTGTTGAGATATTGTGAAGTGAGAGATTAAGGGCCATCGTGTACCTCTTGTATTTTTTAAATATTGATCTCTTATCAAACCAAGCAGATATTAATTCAACGTCCCCAACAGGAATTACCCTTACTGACATTTGTCTCCTAACAACGGGTGAATAATCGTAAATCCAAGTTGGATTGCATCTTGATGCAAAGAAAAAATGTAGCATTATAAAAAATACCATGAATCCATTGTTAAATGCTCCAGTCGGGCTATATGACTTTAAAAATTGTTTAAAGCGGTGTATGACTGACAAGAAAACCCCAAACAAATAAGAGAAATCTCTTTCCGAGCTGTACAAACTTTATGAAATTTAAATATTAGACCAGTGTTAAATTCAAATGACACATGTAACTAATTGACATGATTTAATCCGGATACCTCTTAATCGGCCAATGTAGAGCTATGCAGTTTGGGGGCTAAGAAAGTATGTTAATTTATTATTGAACGGTGCCGGGGAAATACCAAGAATCCATTATTAGGTGCTCAAACCACCGTAATATGACTGAACGATAATTAGAAGCGGCGTTAAACCCCATTCAAACTGAAGTTATTTGATTTCTAATGACCAAATATTATATCAGTTACTGACGGTGCGATAAATACAATGTGTTTAGAAAGCTTTAACTCACGTGATCAAGATCTGCTGACAAGACGAGACATAGAAATGACGGTAATCAGATTTTATCTGGGACAGAGAAAAGTCTGATT
The DNA here is from genome assembly GCA_948146395.1 of Fragum whitleyi. Taxonomy (NCBI): domain Eukaryota; kingdom Metazoa; phylum Mollusca; class Bivalvia; order Cardiida; family Cardiidae; genus Fragum; species Fragum whitleyi. The sequence goes on from OX411556.1 coordinate 24,070,684, forward strand.
TACATGTTAATAGACATAACTCATAATAAAAGAAACAAATTTGGACCAATGTCTGTCTGTCTGGAATCCAGCTTATTTTTTTCCCAAATTACACATTCTATTTCAACACTTACTTATATTTGGCTGCTCCGAACTTTTAAAGTAAGTAATTTTATTTGAAATTCGAATTTTATAATTAGACTTTCACATAATTTTCAGAAAAAGAACAACAACAAAACTTTGCAAAGGTCGCTCAGTTAATATTTGTATCATTTCATTGTCAGCTATGAAAATTTAGAATTTTGACAATCTTCTTCTGTATTTGCCAGAGGAAACACTTCTTAAAATACTTCATTTACATCAAGAGCATCGTGAGCTCTGATATGAAGATAAAAGAATACTCTCTGCTTGAAAAAGGAAAGAAAAGTCACTGCGATATAAATACCTTGTCTCTGTTACTTTGCCTGTACGTGAATAGGTTTATATTAAGATAATTAACAGTAACGTCATGAAATTGACTTTCCCCTCGAATAAAAAACATTTTAAATGGCTGCCCCAGTGCACTATTCATTGCATTGAAAACATACTCCATTCCCTAAAAAATTCTCAGAAATCGTATAAAGATATTTTCGCATCGTTCAAAACGATCAACATAGTTTTATAAACTGTTTAAATCAACTCGAGATTCCATTGGCTGGTGTGAAACGAAAATTCGCTTTTCGATTTTTAAGGCGGTAAATCAGTATTTTCGTCTTACTGTAGTTGAATCGCAGTCATTTTTGCAAATAGAGACCCAGTTGTTTTACCAACTTATTCACGAAGACGGATTTTCAAAGCATTGCATTTTAATTATGAGAGAAAGGCAAAAGCGAAATAAAGGAAGGGCGACAGGAAATAACCATTTTATTTTTAAAAGTTAATTGAATCACGTAAGATCAACACGAAAGCTCTCATTCTATCGCAATAACACGAAATCGTAATGGGTGATTCCGAGAAATCTTGCATCATGAAATTTCGGTCACCAATATGGAAAAAATTGAGCAATAAAGATGAAGTTCAGACTACATGTACTAGCTTCCATAGTCCGACAAAATTGTTCACTTCATTTAAAGTCTACGAAGTAGTTCTACCGTAAAACATTAAGACCCCGATTGCTGGAAAAGAAATAGACAGACGACCAAGAATACGACAGAAACTCGTTCACCAAATATCTGAAGACTCTCCCGGTCTTATTATCATCGAAAGATGGCAAAGTCTGCATCTATGTGCTTTATACTCAAATATTTTTTGAATATATTGTGTCGGACCAGTTGCATAGTTGCAGAGTTGCATAATATATTCCCATTTAATCAAATAATCTTTAATCTTGTATACTTTGATATTGCTGAACGATGTACATTTCTTATCTATTATTTTTTTTACGCTACCTATACTTCAAGAGCGGATTTTTGTTGAACCTTCGCTTGAAATGACCCCTCATATTAAACACTAAATTACCCTTCTCACTATTAACAAAATTTACAAAACGTGTGTATACACTAGTCATTTTCAACTTTCCGAAAGAAGAAGTTGAATAAATTTTGTCGCCATCCTTATGATAAAGTCTTTGTGCAATGAATGTTTTTCCAAACAGATATCTTTAAATGTGGTATGTATGGATTGACTATATCTATAACAACAACGATTCGGAGGTAATTTTCATATCCTTTTTTTTTCAAAAATAGATGTAAGCTCCTGAGTCTAGCATAACAAAAACTGTTTCGATTAATTAGTATTGCATTCGGTATCACACAATTACATTGCTTAAAGCACTATGATTAATAACATAAATCATTGATTGGGCTTTATCTACCTTGAAGATCATTAATAACTCATTGCACGCACTCGTTAAATTTCATTCTAAAATATTTCTTAAATAACTCAACTTGTTAATTTCACAATTTTTCTAACTTAAATTTCTTTAATTCCACATCAAATAAGCGGGGCCCACTATTCATAAGACATTATTAAGGTTGCTGGGCAATTACGAGCTAAATGATGCGCTTTAAAAGATTCATCCTTGTAAAATCGACGAATGATGCATTCCGTAAACACTCTTGACTTTGATTTTGTCTGTGTGAATAGTTGTTTTCTGTTAGATATTGGCCAAATAAGTCGACTAATAATTTATCCTCCCGTTGTTTATTGATATTAATAGACTAAATTTGTGATTAGGAATTGACTACACGATAAATACTCTGTGCTTAAAAAGTAATAACTCACGTGATCAAGATTCTGCTGACAGGACGGGGCGGAATATTGACGGTGTCGAGTTTTAGTTGAGCCATAGAAAAGTCAGATTTGCATATAAATAGACACTTTGGAAAACAAAAAGAAACATACTTCTTGAATTTCGATGTTAGTATATTTGCAGAAAAGTTTAACTTTAACTTGACTTGTTTCTCCTCAATTATTCACCGTTTGTTACTACAGTTATTTGCGCTACATAGGGGACGCTAAAATATGAAAGTCTTGCTGCAGACCAAATTTAATTTGTAATCAAACTTTCTAAACAAGGATTGTCAACCGATGCAAAAACGTACCAATAAGACCTGAAAGGTCAAAAAGAAGATAACTATATCTGTCTTGAAAAAAGCCACAAATGCCAGATTTGTATCATTTCTACCTTAAATGATAACTTAAAAATGTACCAAGTAAAAAAGAAGATGGATGCGTCAAATCTTTAAAAAACATATGAACATTGTAAGTGCCTAAACAAGTCTTTATATCTGACCTCTTCATATCTGTATCCCTTGAACAAGACCAGAAATTTGACCTTCTCGAAAACCACTGATCAAAATAATACAGTGCCATTTGATTATCTGTCTTATTTGTCATGTGCATTCATTTTTTTGACACAGGAGCACGATTTCTTTTAACAAAATTGCCAGTGCGTCATCAGAAAAAAGATAACGTTTAAGATTGTCTTTTTAAGAAGGCAAGATGACGTGTATTGGTTTGTTTCTATTGACCTGTCATTGACTTTAATCGAATAACCCATAATACATGCAACTCCAACCCGTCAAGTCACATTTACAACTCTAAATAATTGACGAGGTGAGTGGTTTGGGAGCGATTTCGGAATGAAATTGGATGAGTGCGACAGATGAGTTTTGAGTTAAATTAAAGGCGGCCAGAAATTATTCCTTTGTCCGACCAAGAAGTACCCGGATACAATCGTGTCGATTAGTTACATGTTCAAATACCAGCGTCAAAAAATTGAAACGGTGAATGGTTTAAAATGAGTTTGGAGTGAAAATGAATGCGCGAGATGATTGAGTTTTAAGTGAAATTAAAGGAAAAACAAAATTCGTAATATTCATTACCTCCCTTTGATTAGATATGCAAACAAGTTCTACAAATAACTTCCTTTTTCTTTTGGAACCAATCAGACGCTTATGATTTCAATTATGTCAGTAAAAGCGGGATTTTTTCTTGCTATACTCATTTTGAATGTTATTGTTGATTTTATCTTTTCGGGGATTTTTGAGCGTTTTTGAATGGTTTGAATGAGTGTTTGGAATAAATGAATGGACGCTGAATGAGCGTTTCTGAATGCCTTTGTTCGAGGCGAATGTCGATTCAAAGATGTAAATAACTGTAAATGATGAGAAAGAGAATTATTTATCGAGTACTTGTGCTGTCACGCTCATAAAGAGAAGCCAGCTCGTAAAATGCATCCAGTAAATTTATGGATTGTATTTATTGCATTTGCCTTGATAAGGAAATTGGTTAAATACTGAGAACCTCAGATCCCTATCCTTTATATGGAATAATGACACAAGAAGGAAATCTTTTAGAAGAAATGTAGATGTAGTTACTTTGTAATTCCAATTTCATAAAAATAATGAAATCGCTAAAAGCGCTGAAGGCCTTGTTTATATAGAGGCAATGTGACATTTGAAGGCATGCACTCATTTTTTTTTTATCTTTTAAACAAGGCTTTATTTTAGCGAGGGAACCAAGGGTTCCGTTCACCTATAGTGATCGTAAGCCACATTCCGAACTCACTTCAAAGGAAAAGTGTCAAACGGTATGCTCACTATATAGCGCTGAATCAGCCAAGGAAAACTCCTTAGGTATAGATTACTATGCCCGATACCGCTATGCAGACAGGCGCAACTCGCGTTTTTTATAAAATTTTAGTCGAGTTGATTGGTTTGCTACTTGTCAGTCAATTTATCCATTCGATCATTCCGTCTAACAATCGAAGTAATGCTGTTTTTCAAGGGGAACAAGCTCGTCGTCTCTTTCTTTTACATTGAATTGAATTCTAGAAAGAAGTTGTATTTTAATCTGAGAACACAAGAAAATGATAGGGTCAATTTCTTCCTTTCCCACAATGTGGTCAACCCTAAACTCATTCCCCATTATCTTTAATTCTACCCTAGATACATGTCAAATTACAAAAATGTTGATTTATTGTCTGCAACCTGTTCCAAATTGACCCAGTCTAAAATTTTGTCGTCTGTTTAAGAGTTTAAGGATGGGACATAGCTTTTAAACTTTGCTAGTTTAGATTTATCCATTACAAGACAACAAATGTTTAGACAGGTCCAAACTGTAAAGGGTTGCAGATTATAAAAAAAAAATATGGACAAATTAGTCAGATATGTAGCAGAAAGGGTAGATGATATCAGGGAAAAGGAGAAAGTGTTAGTTAGCAGCATTTTCTTCTTTTCCCTATTAGCAAGATTATCCGTCAAGATCAAATACCAAAGCAATGTATCTTTAACACAGCAATTATTTTGACAGTGATAAGTAAGAAAATTTCTGGTAAATACGATAAGGACAAAGTGAATAATTAAGGTTATATTCCAGAAAATTGACCTCGTGTGTTGTTTCGTCTTTTCAGTTCCCTCGCCTTCAGTACTATAAGTACTTTGTTTTTAGCATAGCAATGCTACTCACAAGCAAGCCCAGGAATTAACTCGGTGCTTAAAACACGAATTCTTGATTGTTCAAGACTTGAACCTTGACCAATCAAATTACAAATATTTATTTGAGCAGAGTTATTTTTGAACATAAAATAGTAAGTGTTAAAAAAATATGTGTATTTTTCAAGAATTTTTCGTGACGCAGCGTAGTGATATGCAAGCACTGCGTCGAACACACAAAGCACTTCGTGTCACACAAAAGTTAATGACGTGTACAATACCTATCTTTTTGCGCGCGCGTGAGCACAAAATAATCTACGAAGTACGCACGTTGTTAAGTTTTTTACTCGATTATCTTTTTCCTAGACGATTTCCAGGATACAGGGTTGTTTCCTAGGGCCTGCTTATCCAGGTCAGGAAAAAAAAAAAAAAAAAAATCTAAGACATCAATGAGAATGCTTGAGTTTTCTTCAAACTAGTATATAATGTACCCGTTTTTGAAAAACTATAACGGTTTTTATTTGTTTGATTTGCGTTCTCGCCTCTGCATGAATACATCCGCACCAACACTCGAATAATTCCATTGATGTGTTTTAGGTTCAAAACAAGAATTTTGTGAAAAAACCAATACCCCCGAAACGGCAACTCTTTCCACAAGTTTGACCCAGATAGATTGTATTTACTTACTCATATGACCATGGGCTTGGTTTAAGCAGATACAATACAAAGAGATCTAACATCATGCCAAATATCAGTGTTATACCTCAAATAGACTTTCAGTAATTGGCAACGTTTAGCTTTTTGGTTAAGGTTTCGAAGAGACATACGAATCAATACGCCCTGATTTTATCGGTGCGGGCATAAAAAAGTAGGTGATATTAGCTTCTACATCTAGATTCGGAAAAGAAGACTAAAAAGAAGCACGATATTGGATGTTGTGCATCTAACCTTAATACAGATTAAGTCTCAATACTAGAAATTATATTTGATTTGCGGTCAAATGACGATCAAACAAATCCGAAAATCAAACAAATCAATTTTATAAATGCATCCATTTTTCTCTCGTTATCGTGTTACATACAGTCTTTGAATCATTTATGTAAACCTTCACGGAATCTTGTAGTTATTCGATACAAGTTTAATATTTATATCTTAATAGTAATAACATTTTATTTTATAAGCTTGTGATTTATAAGTCTATAGTCTAAAAGCAATTAAGAGAATAAAGTATATTCACTTTCACTTTTAATTGATAATTATCATCCACATATTTTTAAAATGATTTCGTATCAAGCAAAACAGATAATCATTTACATTCCTGCACGACATTTGAGTCAAAACAACGGGTAATAATCATACACCAAAGTTGGATAAAGCCGGAGGCAAGGAAAATATGTAATGGTAAAAGTGATGCAATAGATACAATGATTCCAATTTTAGGTGCTCCATATGTGACTAATGAAAAAATGAAGAATCTCTTTCAGAGCTTTAAAGTTGTTAATGACCTTCAGACATTTTGACACAATTATCTAGCGAAATTACTACGTCATTATCTTTTTCTAGAAATCCAAAGTGTTTTTGAATCGTTTGAGCGAGTGTTTGAATGAGTGACTGGACTGCTGAGTGAGTGATTCAGAATGTTTTTCATAGAGGTAAATGCCAATATCATTAATTAACGATTTCGAAATATCGGTTATTCTAAAAAATAACATCTTTCAATCACTTTGGGGGACTGTTCTGTTTAAGATACAAAAAAACCCAACAATATTACTTTGCATATTGCTGATTCGGACTTAAGACCATCTTTTTCCAAAGGTCACAATATCAGGTTGAAACATACCAAATAAAACAAGTGATATATTGTAAATTGTAAATAAAGACATCTAAAATAATATGATAATGTAAACTTGGTTGAATAATATATATATTCAAAAAAATACAAAAAATAACAAACCTTTCTGATGAAATAACTAGGAATGAAATTGACTATCTTACAAATTTTGAATATTCGAGTAGCTTATTCTATGGCTTACCAAAAATACATAAGAGTAATCTCATAAATAATCTATGTACTACTAGCGAAGGAGATATTGTTGAAATAAATAACCCGCCAGATTTAAAATTCAGACCTATTGTCGCGGGTTCAAATTGTGAAACACACAGACTAAGTAATTTAATAGACATACTATTAAAACCATTCTTAAAATATGTCAGAAGCTATGTCAGGGATGATCTTGACTTTTTAAATTACATACCTAAAACGGTTTCTGAAAGAACGATTTTAGTATCATTTGACGTAACAGCCCTGTATACAAACATTTCGCATGATCTAGGTCTAGAAGCAATTTCATTTTGGTTAGATAAATATCCAAATTTAATTAATTCAAGATTTTCAAGAGAATTTATAATAGAAGGAATCAAAATAATTTTACTCAACAACAACTTTCAATTTGGTGACAAACATTACACACAAATTAAGGGAACGGCAATGGGAACCAAGTTTGCCCCAACATATGCAACATTAGTTTTGGGATATCTTGAAGAAAACTTATATTCAAAATGTAGCGATGACTACGGTCAGGAATTTTCAGAATATATAATAACAAATTGGAAAAGATTTTTAGATGATTGTTTTATTTTCTGGAAATATAGTCGCCCTGAACTTGAGCATTTTCACGATCTTTTAAATAATCTCCATGATGATATAAAATTTACTATGGAAAACAATGATCATATTCTACCATTTTTAGATATATTGATAATCAAACAAAACTCACGAATTGATACCGATATTTATTTCAAAGACACCGATACTAAACAGTACCTTAACTACTACTCGTGTCACCCTAATCACACAAAAAACAGCATTCCATATAATTTGGCCAGAAGAATATGCACAATAGTATCAGACCCGCAAACACGTAACATTCGCCTAAATGAACTAAAAAGGACCCTTCAAACCAGAAAATATCCTAATAATATAATAGAAAATGGAATAAATAAAGCAATCAGCATCCCTAGAGAAAACCTACTTACAACTAAGAATAACAATAATAATGAAATAATCCCATATGTCTCCACATTTAATCCAAACAACTATGAAATGTTCGGTCTTCTAAAGAATAACATGTATATTTTGAATTCTGATGAAAAAATGAAATTAATTCTAAAGGACACAAACATAATAAAAAGTAAAAGACAGCCACCGAACCTGAAAAAACTTTTAACTAAAGCTCGCTTCAGAGATAATAACGAAGGCTTTTCCGTAAAAACTTGTGGGCGAACTAATTGCAGCCTTTGTCTATACATGACCGAATCATCAACTTTCAATTTCAGTGGAAAAATCTTCAAAGTAAATGCGAACATGAACTGTGATGTAAAAAATGTAATTTATGTTTTAACATGTTGTGGATGTGGAGAATACTATATCGGTCAAACGGGAGATAAATTGAGAACCCGCAGAACGATACATGCCCAACAAATTAGAGACCCATCTGTCCGACAATTACCATTAAGCACCCATATTGACATTTGCTCTAAAGAAACAATAAAATTTAAAATATTTCCTTTCTTTAAAATATTTTCAGACAAACTTTCAGTCAGGTTAGCAAAGGAAAAATATTTTATCAACTGTTTTAAGCCTAAATTGAACGCATGGCGCATAAATTAAAGACAATATTAATGACTCAGCTCTTCATTGACGTTACGAAGGAAATGACGTCAAAATGACGTTATCTATTAGCAACGACGTTATACAACGTTAACACTGATGAGGCGATAGCCGAAACATGTTTGTATAGCTGAAAATTTAATTAAATATCATCATTATAGGCAAGTGAAGTCTAACTTTTTATTTTCATTTATATATATATATATATATGTATATATATATATATATTAAGTATTACTACTTAAAGAAGAAAGAAAGTCACTGCGATATCATTAAAGCGTCTCTTTTATTTTGCCTATATGTCAAAAAAGTTTAGATTCTTTTTTACAAATATTCGTTCTTAAGGATCAACATACGAGATTCCATTGGCTGGTGTGACACAAGAACAGAAAATTTCCTTTTTCGATTTTTTAATGCGCTCATCTATCTATCTACCAGTATTTTCGTCTAACTGTAGTTGAATCGCGATCAAATTTGCAAATCAGAGATCCAGTTGTTTTGTCAACTTATTCACGGAGACGGATTTTCAAAGCATTGTATTTTAATTATGAGAGAAAGGCAAAAACGAAATAAAGGAAGGGCGACAGGAAATAACCATTTTATTTTTAAAAGTTAATTGAATCACGTAAGATCAACACGAAAGCTCGCATTCTATAGCAATTACTTGAAATCGTAATGGGTGATTCCGAGAAAAATCTTGCATCATGAAAATTCGGCCACAAATTTCAAAGAGATTGAGCAATAAAAATGAAGTTAAACCCTTGGTAACTTTACATTTATCTATAATGTACATGTGCTATCTTCCATAGTCCGACAAAAAAACTATTTTAAACATCATCTTAAGTCTACGAAGTATTTCTACCGTAAAACGTTAAGATCCCGATTGATGGGAAAGAAATAAACAGGCGACCAAGAACACGAAAGAAACTCGGTCATCAAATACATGAAGACCCTCCCGGTCTTACTGTCATGGAAAGACTGCAAAATCTGCATCTTTACGCTTTACAAGCAAATATTATTTTAGTTTATTGTGTCGGACCAGTTCTTTTGGCAGAGTTGCTTGAAGGACGAGTCCGACATAATCTATTCCCATTTAAATTGAATAACCTAATTCTCGAATAATTTTGATATCGTTGAACGATGTACACTTCTTATCTTTTAATTTTGTTAACGCCACCTAAACTTCAAGAACGAGTTTTTTTGTTTGAATTTAGACCGCTTTTTAATCGTGCGGGAGCACAATTATGGTTGTTTTGTCATGGTGGCTACTAATTATTTTTTAAATCCAACCTTGGCTTGAAATAAGCTCTCATAATACAATCTATTTCCCTTTTCACTATTAAAAAGATTAACAAAAAGTGTGTTTATACTAGTTATTTTCAACTTTCTGCTAATTATAAGAAAAAAGCATCAACAAAAAACAATGATCCTCTATATGTATATGTTATCTGATTCACCATTCAAGCCACGCGGTCTCACACTGTATACGTCAAATACGGTGTCGTATACAAAACAAATTGCAAAATGATAAATTCTAACTATTTAAAACATTTGATCAGAACAAAATGATTTTCTCTGTGTGAATAGTTTCTTTTCTGTTAATTATTGACGACATCAACCTAATATATCGACCATTAATTTATCTCCCAGTTGTTTATTGATGTTCATAGACCTAATTTGTCATTAGGCATTGACTGCACGATAAATACTCTGTGTTTAGAAAGTAATAACTCACGTGATCAAGATTCTGCTGACAGGACGGGCGGGATGATGACGGTGTCGAGTTTTATCTGGGCCAGAGAAAACTCTTATTTGCATATAAATAGGCACGTTGGATGATAGAAAGAAACATGCTTCTGGAAATTCGCTGTAAGTTTATTGGCAGAATAGTTCAACTTAAACTAAACATGCTCCGCTCAATTATTCACCGATTGTCACCATAGTGATTTACGCCACAAAGGGGACGCACGCAGATGAAAGTATTGTTGCAGACTAAATTTGATTCGTAAACAAACTTTCCAAACAAAGATTGTCAACCAATGTCAAAATGTATCTATAAGTCCTGACTGATAGATAAAAAAGGGGGCAACTAAGTAAATCTTGAAAGAAATAACACAAATACTATTTTTTTTTCCCAATTTTTCTGCCAATTGATTATTTGTCTTTTTTGTAATACGCATTCATTTTTTCGAAATATGAACTCGACCTCTTTTTACGAAATCGCTAGTTCGTCATAAGAAACAGATAACGTTTAAAATTGTCTTTTTAACGAGGCAAGATGACGTGTATGAGTTTGTTTCCAATGACCTGATATTGACATAACCAAATAAAACCCTGATACATGTAACTTCAACCCGTCAAGTTACATTTAACAACACCGGGAAATTGACCAGGTGAATGAAAATGGAATGGAATTGAATGAGTAAGACAATGCCGCAATGTTGTTCAAATTGAACAAAATTAGCTCTATTTACAACATTCCTTTAATACAATAAACATACAAGTTCTATAAGTATATATCGATGTCTTTCCGAACGAATCCATCAGTTAAGTTCAAAACAAGATATTCGAGAAAAAACGTATGCCCCCGAAACGGCAATTCTTTCCACAAGTTTGTCCCAGATAGATGGCATTGACTTTATCATATGACCATGGGCTTGGTTTAAGCAGATACAATACAAAGAGATCTAACATCATGCCAAATATCAGTGTTATACCTCAAATAGGCTTTCAGTAAACGTTTAGCTTTTTGGTTAAGTTTTTCGAAGAGAAAGGCTGACACCGGTTAGTCGTTACGCCCCGATTTTTTCTGTGCGGGTATAAACAATAGGGCTATAGTGGCCCTAAATCGCTCACCTGATTTAACATTCAAAAAAAGTTTTTTTCAAAGACTTAACTAAGTGACCTAGTTTTTTACCTCACTTGACCCAAATTCAAACTTGTCCAAGATTTTACCAAGATTATCATCCTGACACATTTTCAGGTTGATAAGCCTAAAAATATGCCTCTAGGGTGTCCACAAGGTTTTTCTAAGATTTGAACCTGTGACCTAGATTTTGACCCCACTTGACCCTATTTCAAACTTATCCGAGATTGCACCAAGATAATCATTCTGACCAACCTAGTTTCAGGTTGATTGGGCAAAAAATATGGCCTCTAGACTGTCCACAAGGTTTTTCGAAGACTTGACCCTGTGACCTTGTTTTGACCCCACTTGACCCAATTTCAAACTTGTCCGAGATTGCATCAAGATAATCATTCTGACCAATTTTCATGTTGATTGGGCTAAAAATATCGCCTCTAGAGTATCCACAGGGCTATTTTTTAAGATTTGACCCCGTGATCTAGTTTTTGAACCTACTTGACCCAATTTCAAACTTGTCCGAGATTTCATCAAGATAATCATTCTGACCAATTTTCAGGTTGATTGGGCTGAAAATATGGCCTCTAGAGTGTCTACAAGGTTTTTCTAAGATTTGACCCCTTGACCTAGTTTTTGACCCCACTTGATCCAATTTCGAAGTTGTCCGAGATATTATCAAGATACGTGTAATCATTCTGGCCATTTTTCAGGTTGATTGGGTCAAAATCGAAGTCTAGAGTGTCCACAAGGTAAATGTTGACGACTGACGACGCCCGACGGTCATCAAGTAACCCCAAAAAGCTTACCTTGAGCACTTCACGCTTAGGTGAGCTAAAACGTAAGTGGTATTAGCTTCTACTTCTAGATTCGGAAAAGAAGACTAAAAAGTTGCACGATATTGGATAGTGTGCATCTGACGTTAATACAGATTAAGTCTCAATACTAGGAAATTTATTTGATAGGCGGTCAAATGACGATCGAACAAATCCGAAAATCAATCAAATCATTTTATGATTGCATCCATTTTCACCCTTTATCGTGTTACGTACAGTCTTTGAATCATTTGTGTAAACCGTCACGGAATCTTGTAGTTATTCGATACAAGTTCGATAATTATATCGTACAAGTAATAAAATTTTTGTTTTGTAAGCTTAAGATTCATAAGTCCCTTACCTAAAAGCAATTAAGAGAATAAAGTATTTTCACTTTCACTTTTAATTGAAAAAGAACATCCACATATTATAAAAATGATCTCTTTTCAAGACTATCAGATAATTATTTAACGTTACCAGTAGTCGACATCCTTCACGACATTTGTGTCTAAACAACGGGTGAATAATTACACACCAAACTTGGATAAAAGCTGGAGGCAAGGAAAATAAGTAACGAAAATGTACAAGAAATACCAGAAAACCATTGTAAGGTGCTCCAGCCGGGCGATATGGCTGAAAAAATTATTAGAGGAGGCGTGTAACTGATGAAAAAAGAGAAAAAATATGTTTTAGAGCTGTAAAGTCGTTTACGAACTTCATACTTTTATTTTGAATGTAGTTGTTGATCTCATTTTTTGTGACCGATTCAGAATGTTTTTGATTGAGGTTAATGTCAATTTCACGAAATTACTAACTGCACTTCATCTACATCAAGAGACTCGTAAGCGCCGGTATAATACGAAAGGAATACCCTCTACTTAAGAAAAAAAAGGAACACAAGTCACTGGGATATAAATAAATTGTCCCTGTAATTTTGTCTTTATGTCATACTGGTTTAGATTAAAATAAAAAAAAAGTGTGTAGATTGTGACTGAAAAGGCCGTTTTTTCGGTGTTTGAAAACACATAGCTCGAACACAGTGCTCAGAAGATAAAGGTAAAAATGTAGTGTGTCCAACAGATTGGATGTCTGGAAAACGGTATATATAAATTCGGGCTTCACAACCCGATTTAATTATAATTAACAGGAACGTCGTGAAATTGACTTTCCCTTCGAACAAAAACATTCTAAATCGCCTCTTTGGTGCTCTATTTCTTGCATTGAAAACACACACTCCACTCCCCGAAAAATTTTCCGAAATCGTCTAAAAATATTTCTATATATGTGACTCGTCACGCGAAAAGGGACCATCTAGGAAGTGCTTAAAGTGTCGACCTTTGTCAGACTGCGCGGATTGCGCAGACTGACTATGGTCGAAACTTTTCACACTTTAGTAATTTACTGAATCTACCGTTCTGTGAAAGAACTTTTGAAATGCGACCTCTGGTTGGCTTGTTCTAGAACCAATCTCTTTTTTCAAATATTTTTTACGCAGTTCCCAGATGGTCCCTTTTCGCGTGATGGGTCTCATATTGTTGTTAAAGATCAATATAAATTAAAGATCAAATAGATTTAATCAAAACGAGATTCCATGCCTGTGAGATAAAAAAAAAAAAAAACACACACCAGAAAATTCCCTTTTCGATTTTATAAATAAGTCAATTAACTATTGGTATTTTTCTCTAACTGTAGTTGAATCAGTCTTTTTTTATCAAATTAGAGTTCCAGATGTATGACCAACTAATTAACGAAGACGAGTGTTCAAAGCATCGCCTTCCAACAATGAGAGAAATGTAAAAACAAAACCAAGGAAGGGCGACAGGAAATAACCGTTTTGATTTTAAAAGTTAATTGAATCACGTAAGAACAACACGAAAGCTCTCATTCTAGTACTCTATCGCAATTACATGCAGTCGTAATAGGTGATACCGAGAAAAAATCGCATCATGAAAATTCGGTCACCAATACCAAATAGATTGAGAAATAAACAAATGAAGTTAAACCTTCGATAACTCTTATTATCTCTATTCTGTACATGTTCTATAGTCCGACAAAATTGTTAACTTCATTTAAAGTCTGTGAAGTATTTCGACCATAGAACATTTAGACGCCGATTGCAGGAAAAGAAATCGACAGACGACCAAGAACCCGACAGGAAGTCGGCCATTGAATATATTAAAACCCACTCGGTCTTGCTATATGTATCATAGAAAGATGGTAATGTCTGCAGCAATATGCCTTATTCTCAAACACTATTTGAATATATTTTTTCGGACGAGTTATTTTGGCTGAGTTGCCCAAGGGACGAGCCAGTCAAATATATTCCCATTTAAAATCAATAAACTAAGTACTGTGTGTTTTGATATTGTTGAACGATGTTCACTTCTTATCTATAATTTCTAACGTCATCCATACTTCAAGAACGATTTTTCATTTAAATTTTAACCACTTTTTCATTGTGCAGGAGCACAATTAGAGTGGTTGTGTCATAATGGTTGTTAATCATTTTTTTAACAAAAAATGATTAACAACCATTATGACCCCTCTTGTTATACACTTTTACCGTCTGATTATTAACAAAAAGTGAGTATATACTAATCATTTTCAACTTTCCGCGGTAGATGTCGAATTAATTTTGTCGGCATCCTTATGATGAAGTCTTTGTCTAATGAATGTCAAAGAGGTATCTTAAAATGTGGTATGTATGGATTGAATCGACATAAACAATAACAGTTTCAACCATTCAGTACCGCATCAATACACCACAATTACAATGCTTTTTACACATCTATTAATAATAGTCTTGTCACAGACTTTTTCCACGAAAATCCTTATATATAAGACCCATCACGCGAAAAGGGATCATCTGGTAACTCTGTAAAACAAATTATTGAGAAAAAAAAAGATTGATTCTAGAACAGGTCAACCAGCGTTCGCATTTCAAAATTCTTTCAATGGAAGGTAGATTGATCAGTGTAGATTCGGAAAATAAGCAAAATGCTAAAAGTTTCGACCCTAGTCATCTGCGCACACCGCGCAGTCTGACAAAGGTCGACACTTTTCGCACTACCAAGAGGGTCCCGTTGACGAGTCACATATGTCACGGGGGGTGATGTCCATAATCGGAGCCACCGGCTCCGCTTTCAAAATCATGTGTGGAACTTCCGCTCCACGTGTGGCTCCGATTATGTAGATGTAAACATTTCATATTTTGAATGAAAAATGGGGTAGAGGGTCGGGATTTCCTCATTTACATAATATTTAATTCATTAATCATAAAAAAGTCGAATGCTATTCGACCAGTTATACATTTTGCAACGAAAACTTACTCAAAAAATGTAAGAACGCTCGTTGGTTTTTGTTAAAAATGATTTCTTCTGGGGCGGCCTTGAGTCAGGAATGTGAAAACACGTGGTTTTTACCTCCAAAATGCAATATTCTGAACAGAATTAATCACGCAGACCATTGTTTTCAGTGTACACGAGTTTAACAAAACAACCACAATACAATAACCCAATGTACCTTTCTTCAATATGATATAGATCAAAGGAAATAGTTTGGTTCCGATTATGTGGATTGGTTCCGATTATGTACTCTGGCTCTGAAGTTGTGGAGTGTCTTCTTCTTCTTCTTCCATATAACATCTTCAATATGAAATTTCTACTAGTTTCATGGGGCGCTTTTTTATCACCATCTCTCGATGGAAGTTACGTTAGTTACGTTTCACTTCTACATGTTTACTTTTATTATAATATTCCGGTTACTAGACAGTTAGCTTCATTAATATTACTTAGTACATGTACCTGCTAGAGAATTGTCGAACTATAATCCAGGATTAAATGTGAAGAGATACAAAGATTTCTTCGGAGCCTGTCAATGGTTTTTCTTGCATATTATACTTCGCACGCTAAGCGTTCCAATTTTAACAACGTCACTACTAACACTCAACGTCGATAATTCCATGAAATTTTATCAGATATATTTTCCGAGTGGTATCAAAAAAAAAGACGTTGCAAAATTCGAGTTCATTGGATACATATTTCAAAAAATACGATTAATATATCTTACAAAAAAGGACTCAATGATTCTTAAAACTCCCTTTTAGTTCGATTTTAGCTGATCTGAGATGGAAGTGCTTATAGTGAGATATTGTGATCAAGCTGTGTCCGGCGTCCTTCGTCCGTCGTCCGTCACCAATTTGTGTGTAGGCCTACTCTAGCGGCCACCTTTTTGGTCCAAATGTCTTAAACTTGGTCAGGATGTCTGTCTCCATCAAATCTTGGTCCAGTTCGAGATTTGGTCAAGTGGGGTCAAGAATGGGATCTTGCAAATGAAAGGGGTCAAATTTTAGCAAAAGTCTAGTGTGCACTTCAGAGGCCACATTTTTTGCCAAAATGTCTTTAAACGTCATCAGAAGGTTTGTCTCCATCAAATCTCGGACAAGTTCGAAATTAGGTCAAGTGGGGTCAAAATTGAGGTCAAGGGATCATATCTTAGAAAACCCTCTGTTCACTTTAGAGGCCACATGATTTGCCCATATGTCCCGAACTTTTGCCAGAATGTATGTCTGCATCAAATCTCGATCAAGTTTGAAATTTGGTCAATCGGAGTCAAAAATGAGGTCAAGGGGCCATATCTTAGAAGAACCTTCTGTTCACTTTAGAAGCCACATTCTTGACCCAAATGTCCTGAAACTTTGTCAGAATGTTCGACCCCATCAAATATAATCTTAGTTAAGTCCTAAACTGGATCAGGTGAAGTTAAAAATTAGGTTAATGGGTCAAATCTTGGAAAAACTTCTCATTAAGTTAAAAAAAATTGGTTAAGTGGGACCAAAAATGAGGTCGATAGGTCAAATTAAGGAAAGTCTACAGGACATTTATTTGTTTTAACACATTGTCAGGATCTTTGTCTTGAAATCTAGACGAGTCGGAAAGAGGATCAAAAACTGGGACACCTCTTCAAATCTTTGAAAATCCTTCAGTACTTTAGAGGCAACATATTTGACTCAACTGTTGAAATGTTATCGGAATGATTGTCTTTTTGATATCTTGGACTTTTGTTGAGCTAGTCATGAATTTCAAATAAGTAGTTTTGACACTTTGTCGCATTTGTCAAATACTTGTAAATGCCTCAGGTTAGCGCTTAAGGGCCAATGGTCCTTTGTTTTTAAGCCCCGCGTAACATTTAGTTCCGAATTTTCGCAAAGATTTGAACATATTTATATAAATTCCGATTAATATCAGAATTTACTACTTCATCTCCGGATTTGTCAACTTTTCCATCGGAAAGTACTTAAACTAATTTAATAAAATTAAAACTTATTTAAGACTATGAAAATCAAATACTGAAAATGTCCCGAGCGCCTTTTCGGTATAGGGGTACCGTTTTATAAAGGCGGTGTTGAAAATAAATCAGAAGTATAAAATTTGACATTTAGCAAAACGGGTCAATATACAAGGGCCAAAACACGTTTTATATATCCTGAACAACAAAAATAATGCATCACTTTTTTAGATACAACTTTTTTCCACAATCTAGAGTTTGAAAAATTGGATATACCAAAATAAACGTAAACTAATTTTTGATCTGTGACAAAATGGATTATACCGAAGACATACGCATTGGAGAGTTACAGGTGACTACCCCCAAAATCAAAATTTTGAAATCAAAGTAAGTTTTCATTGCTGTGTAAAATTCAATACCGCGTGTGTTCATGTGCAATATTGCTCTAAAATAATGTTCGACACGTGGATTTCTGAATTTTACCTAGATTAAATCCTAACATGGTTATCCAATTGCTCTTCATTCTGCCTTAATTTGACTCAAAACCTTGCGATTTTTCGTTCTTTTGTGAACTCTCACTGCAAGCTCTTTTCTGATATGCTTGAGTTTGAGATAAGTCTGGTCGGTGAAAGAGAAGGCATCGGTATAACTTAAGGAAGGTTTTCGTTATAAACAATGTTTTCTCATGAATCGAATGCATCGTACAAAACTCAAGTCTGTCGAGTAATACAGCTTATAAAGGTGGAAACGACAAACCGTGAAAATATTTATCAGATAAAGCCAAGTTTTCGAGTTTGGTGGTAGCGAAAAATGAATTTCGGAACGTCATTGCGCATAAACATATTAAAGTGATTCATTTACGCGATTAAAATCAAGGACACTGAAGGGTCATAACTCGACCATTGCCAGGTTAAAACGCCGATAATAACAACTACCGATGCCGAACTTCGATGCTGACTGGATGGGGAGGACGGATTATACTACAATTTGTGTTATGACCGGAAACTTTTTACTCTCCAGGTCACAGTTTTTTTTAAGGTTATCGTGGACTCATGGTGACAAAGAACCACAAAGATGATGTATATGGGCCGTTTGTCGACTCCTTCAAAAGCAAAGCCATATGGTGAATCCCTGTAAATAAGTCATCTCATACCATTGTGGATTTAATTTGTGAACACCTCCTTAAAGTGAGACCAATACCTATTCTTTCACCGACCGGACTCATTTCAGACTCGAGCTTATCGAAAACGAGTTTGCAAAGAGAGTAAAAAAAGTTGCGAAAACCCAAGACTTTGAATGAAATCGAGGCAAAATGAACATCGAATGCATATGGCCTTGTTGGGATTTGCTCCTGGGGATAGTCGCCTTCATGCGCTTACAACTCTTCAATGCGTATGTCTACGGTGTCATTCCTTTTCTCACTAACTAACTTACTAACTAAATAACTAAATGAAAAGATAAATAAATAAATCAATAAATAAATGAATAAATGTAGTTTTTAGGCAAGTGATTTTGAGTTTCGGTCCCTAAAGGCTAGGCACCCCAAGACTTTGGAGCATTGGTACATAATTAGAGACAAATAATTTCCTTTCAACTATCTCAAATTTCAGTAAAGAACAATTTTCTAGAATATTGTGGTTATTTTCTTGAATTCGTACACACTGAAAACAAGGGTCTACATCAGTCATACTGTTTAGAATATTGCATTTTGGAGATGATAAAAGTAAACGAGAAAGGTGAGGCGTAAAAAAGACAACGTGCGCCGTGGAATGACGAGAAAACAGCGCCACGTGGAACTAACAGAAACTTAATATGCAAGAAGAAGAAGACACTCCACAACTTCAGAGCCAGGGAACATAATCGGAGCCAATCCACATAATCGGAACCAAACAATTTTCTTTGATATATATCATATTGCAGAAAAGTACATTTGGTAAGATTATTGTGGTAATTTTGTTAAACTCGTATACACTGAAAACAATGGTCTGCGTGATTAATTCTGTTCAGAATAGTGCATTTCGAAGGTAAAAACCTCGTGTTTTGACATTCCTGGCTCAAGACTACTCCCAGAAGAAATCATTTTTAACAAAAACCAACGAGCGTTCTTACATTTTTTGAGTACGTTTACGTTGCAAAATGTATAACTGGTCGAATAGCATTCGAGTTTTTATGATTAATGAATAAAATATGACATAAATGAGGAAATCCCGACCTCCTACCCCATTTTTTCATTCAAAATATTAAATGTTTACATCTACATAATCGGAACCACACGTGGAGCGGAAGTTCCACACATGATTTGAAAGCGGAGCCGGTGGCTCCGATTATGGACATCACCCCCCGTGTATGTATAAACGTGTTCATTTGTTATTCTTACCATTTACATGTTCCAGAACTGACTGAATTTGTGTGCTTCCTTCCCGACTAGACACAAAAAGTCACGAAGGACACGACTTAGTGAAAGATGAGAAAAAAGAAAAAATAAAGGGAGGGCGACAGACAGATACTAAAATGTTTATAGACACAGAAGGGATGTGTTCTTAACGGAGAGCATATACTGTGGAATAGAAATATACAGTTAATTCAGTGTTGTTTGTTACAGTATTTAATGTCGGTATTTTTTATTTTTTTTTTTTGATAATCCATTGACAATACAGTACGAAATTGTTGCAAAAATGGACCGTAATTATTTTCATTATTATTATTATCATATTTTTTTATTATTAATATCATCATTATAATTATTTCATTTGCTGAGTAATAAGTTTAAGCTCATAAATTTGTCCAGTTACAGTTTAATATATGAGTTTATCAATGAGAAAACTCCGGCCAGTTCTCAAATAGACCGCATTCTCGTACTGATTGGGCAATTAGTAAACCGCTCAGCACTCGCACATATTCTTAAGTACATTCTCCATTTCACTAATGAGGGATGATTTGAGCCACTTCCGTAAACCATTTAACCCCATTCCAATGTACAGCCAATTTTTTGTCAAAGTTGCCGGCCTCTTGATTCTGAATGGTGAGAACTTTCGAATTTGATATGTCATTGAAAGCTTCATACCTTTTGCAGAAGTAAATTTTAACTGTAAAGTACTATTGAAATGCTCAGATAACAAACACCTGGTCACATTGATGTTAATATTTTCTTTATTTCACCCAAACGATTGCAGTTGAGTTTTTTTAAATTTTTTTGTTGTACTATAACATTGTTACACATTAATTATACTCATCGAAATTTTATTTCAAATACATTTCCGAGGTTGAGCATAATATCCAATGTTCAACCTCAAAGTTTCTTAGTATATGTTATGTATTCTTTATGAGGGTGCGAGCCCCACATGAGACGGGTAGTGCTTTGAGAAAGAACCCCCAATCCACTAAGCTTTAAAAGTGGGTACAGTTAGTTACATCGTGAAATTGACATTCACCTCAATTAAAACCATTGTAAATCGCTCACTCAGCGCTCCATTCATTCATTCCAAACACTCACTCAAACCATTCAGAAACGCTCAACCCCATCATAAAATATATAATCAACAACGTCATTCAAAATAAGTTTACATAGCAAAAATCTCGATTTCACTGACATAATTTAAATTGTAAGCGTGTAATAGGTTCTTGAAGAAATATGAAGCTATCTTAAGAACTTGTAAGCATATTTTATTAAAGAAAGGTAATCAATATCGCTAATGTTCTTCATCCTGAACATAATTTGTGCTATTGGATTACCTTCCATTAAATTCACTCAAAACTCGCTCCACACACTCACTCAATTTCATTCCTAAATCATTCCAAAACCATTCACATCATCAATTTTACATGTTGTTAACTGTAGTTCATTTGATTGCCTCTCTATAAATATGTGCATTATTTGAGCTTTAGACCACGGTGTAAAGTATGGAAATACGGGTCCTTCTATTCTTTATCGTGCAATCCTGTGGTTAAAACCCTCACAAGTTTCTAATCCATTCATTTACACATTTATAATGCGGAAGTTCACCCTTTCGCTAGGCAACAGTTTAGACAATAATAATAGAGGTATTCGGAAATGCATTGTTGTTCAGGACTTTTTAAAACTGGACACGAATCTTGGCTGACTGTATAGATAAAAAAAAAACTTCCTTGTTAAACGGTCAGTCTAATTCTGGCCTACACTGCCTGGCTTATGACGAGCAATTAATGGGAAAATCTGAGGAATAGTTGAACTGTTCCCTCGTGTTGGGTTGATTAGGCACTTGACTCTTGACCTGAAGGTCTCTGGTTCGAGCTCCACATACAATTAAGAAAATTGTGAAACTGACAAGATGAATGATTTTGGAATGAAATTGCATGAGTGTGTGGAGTGAGTTTGAGTGAAATTCAAGAGAGGTAATCCTATATCACTATTTTTGTTCATGATGAACAAAATTAGCGATATTTATTTCCTCCCTTAATAAATATACTTACTTTTCTGTTTGTGGGTTATCGTGGACCAAATCCACATTAGCCAATGAAATCGTAGAATATTTTGATCAATTTGAATTAAATGTTGATCGATTTTTAACGATTTCGAAATGATTTTATTCCTTTCAGAGCATTTGGATCGAATTGAGCAAGTGGTTGGAATGTAAAAATGGAGCGCCGGACGAATGATTTAGAACGATTTTGATCGGAACGACAGTCAATTTCACGATGTTACTAGCGGTTGTTATAGCTAGTCCCAGTCAACCCAGCAGTAAAGTTGAGTGACAATCAGTTAAATCCACTTCCTCTTTCTCTGGGAGCCACCGTCATAGCGTAGTCGGTAACGCATTGGATTGTCAATTTAGAGGGCCCGGATTCGATCCTCGACGGCAGCACTCATCCATTCCGATAAATTGTCACTAATAGGGTGATGATCGTAGACCTATGTGAAATAGGATCTGGAGGCTAGGAACTGGTTTTATGGTAGTACTGGTGAGAGAAATACCAGGAATCCATTGTTAGATGCTCCAGTCGCCGCGATGTAACTGAAAGATTGTTGAGACTTTGAAATGGGCGTAAAACCCCATTCAAACAAACAAATAAAACTTATCTGAGACGCTGCTCAAGATCACTTCAGATCTGAAAAAAGCTTTAAATGATGACTACTATTTAACAGCTTATTAATGGACCTCTCAAAGTCCTTTGACTGCCTGTCACATGACCTTTCATTAATCACATGCAAGGCCAATGGTTTGTCGGAATAGGCTTTGAATTTTGTAAAAATCCATTTGTTCAACAGAAAGCAGTGTGTTAAACTTGGAGATAAGTTCAGCTTTTTTAAATCTAATGTTAAATCTGTACCACAAGGATTTATCCTAGGATCTCTACCTCTTTATATTTTTAAAAATGATGTTTTTAACTTGGTTCACAAAAGCGACACATACAACTATGCAGACGATAACACACTGCCTTACAAAATCAAATTGTACATGACTTGGTTTAAACTTGAGAAAACGATAGAGAAATACCTATAAACTATTTCACTTAAATCATATGAAAGCCAATAACAATACTTTTTAAGCCACGGCTCTCGGGAATAAAACACACAATCTAAATATTACTTTTAAAATTGTAAACAACAACATTAAATGTGACCCAGAAATATTTATTTGTTTTTAATTGCTTATGACTTTATGTCAAATTTCAATAATCATAGTTCTCAAATTTGTTAAAAAAGCAGCTAGACACATCAATTTTATGAAAAGAATAGGCAAAACATAAACGGACTAAGTAGACTTACAATGTAGTTTTCATTTGTTATGTCCATTTTAAATCTCTGTCCCCCCCACCTTGTATTTCACTAATGAGACAAATACTAGATAAGTCGAAACACTTCAGGAGAGGGCTTTCAGATTTTTATGTGATAGCAATAGAAGATTTTATGAAAATTTATTGGAAAGATAAGGGATACCATCACTAAGAGTAAGACTAGTGAGATTTGTAGTCTTAGAAACTTTAAAATTGTTAATAAGAAAGATTGGGTTCATTTGCATGATTTGGTAAATTTTAGAAACTCGTAAAAAAAAATTAAAATCTCAAATATTCTTTAAATACACATACCAAGAACAGAAAGGTATGACAGGAGCTCGTCTAACAGGCTATGGAACTCCATGCCATGCACATTTCAGAAAATGCTCCCTATACGAGAACAACCAATTTATAGCCATGATTGAGGGGTGGAAGGGGCCTATATGCAAATGGTCTGCATGTGCCTGGTAGAGAGGGGACCCACATCGTGGCAACGAGGAACTAAGGTAAGTTCGTTTTCTCCAATTTGTGCTAGTGTCCAATTTCATGCTTTTTCCAATGCTTTTTAGAATGCCTAAATGTTTTTGTTTTTTTCTTTTGCTTCTCTTTTTATTTTTTTGCTTTATGCTCTTTAGCTTATGTTTAATTTGCTTCAAGGTGTCTTCATTTAATTTCAATGTTCACACCTTGTCCATGTATTGCATAATATTGTAATGATATACATTATTATTTATTCTTTAACTTTGTAAGCTACGCATGTCGTTCACTTTAAAGTTAAATCATTGTGTCTGTATTCTTATTTTGTAATGTCATGTTTATATATGTGATAAGTCGGTTTTAAAGCTCATTAGAGCTTATGTTGTATGATATCCCTATGTGCTTTTATTTTTATGTAACCCGACATTTACAAATACATATTACTTAGATCTTTACTTACTTACTTTACGTGAAAACATTAGGACTGCGCGTTAGGACATTAGGACTCGACATTGTCTCTTAAATCCAAAGATTTCGTCACAATCGAACTAGAAAAAATGAACATAAATTATAATAGCATAATTTAGAAGAGACACCGGTATTTTGAAGACATTCCTCTATGAAACAATCATGTTAAATTACTAATTCAATTAATTTCAAAGTTTTTGATTCTGTAATGTAGTTTTACGAGTACAATGATCTGTCGGGCGAATTTGATTATCTTTAAACATATTTCACTGTACGCATTTTCTTTCTTTCTTTTGATGAAGGTTATCGGTAATTGACTGTTGTCGAATTGTAATCTTCAATCTCTCACTACCTGGATTCGGCAAGTAAAACTTTTCTGACTGACGTTAATCTCTAATACGAGGATCGTTCCATTTCACAGTGTGTTTTAAAGAGGCCACCACATCTTAACGTTGTCAGCTTATGGCTAGCATGTTTTGTTATACGTGTAAATCACTGATTGATTGCATGGATTTTTACGCCGCTTTCAAAAATTTTCAGTTATATCGCGGCGCCTGGAGCACCTAATAATGGATTCAAGATAATTCTCTCTCCAGTACTACCAAAACATCCTTTCCTATCCTCCAGCTGCTATCTCACATAGGTCTACGATTATCAACCCATTGGTGAGAGACAAGAAGTCGAAAAGAATGAGTGCGTCGGGGATCTTATTTTTTGCATGTGTCTCAATGACGACCAGTAAGATGCTATTAAACCCATACAAGCCAATAAAAAATCATATCGTTTTGGATAAAATGACGATCGTTTTAACTATTTCGCAGGGTTTGTGAAAAATTTTCGGAGCGTTTGTCAATGGTTTTAGTGAGTGTTTTGATAAATGAGCGATTAAGAATGGTTTTGATCAAGGAGAATTCACGATGGTACTATACTCAACTGAATACGCTTTTGTTACCGGTACGTTATGAAAACGTGACACATCACTCGCTCAAATTTGCAACGAAATCGCTACGAGCAACAGAGAGCTACCAAAAGTTAGGGGAAAAATACACGTCTCTACTTCATTTCACAAAAAAGTCTCTTTATCACATTTATCGGAAATTTCAATGCCGTAGTTGTAGATTCACCAATAGAAACTCCAAACTTTCAGAACACCCCTAGTCCATCATACGTGGTCATGACGTAAATCCGGCGACGGATTTATCTTATCGTTTTTTCTTAAATCTTAAAATGTAAAGCAATTTACAAAACCATTTTCTTTTGCTTTGATTCAATTTACCGGATTCTTTTCTCTTTTATTTTATATTTTTTCTAACTAAAATAGATTATCATAACACGACAGCGTAATACGCACATATGGAAGGAAGAAGATATTCGCAATTCGCAATGAAATTCATAAGTTATGTTTTACTGAGTACACAGATAGCACTGCCTATTTATTTTACTCAACGGGAACCTTGATTCTTTTGACGTCACATAACCCAAGTGCTAAATGACGGGTTAAGCTTTCAGTGAAATTCTTCCAACGTCTATATCGTGTACTTGTTCATTAGTTTTGCACCCTGAAAAAAATGTTTCCAAGTCAGAAACGTGTAATAAAACTGTTTTCAGAATTGTGATCGTCTTATTATGGATAAAAATTCATTTTCTCATCGATGTTTCCATGAATGAATTGTGATTAATGAGTTAAATACAAATCAAAGTCCTCGGGCTCCGTCCTCTGATTTTACAATTTGCATATACATGTACCTCCTCCCCAATCAAACATTATTCATTGACAGATCAACGAGGAACTGAAAATATTTCACAAATCAAAACATTTATCATTTGACTCTTTGTATCAGAGCGTCTCTGTTTTGTTTGTTTCCGATTTCATTTTGTTATGATAAACTTTAATTGACATTTGACAGTTAAATGACTTCATGTTATATTTTCAAAGGCTACTTTACCTTGAATTGGAAAGAAACCTGACAATAATATGATTAAAGATAATTGCGTTTTATCGACCTTTGAATCTAGAAAGGGTCTGTTATCTCGTATTACTTCAATTACTCTGGTTATTTGATCGAATGTGATAGCTTTGTTCGTAAGGGATCATAAATCGATTGTCTTAATGTGGCGTGCTGAATCAACGGTATGGCAATCATGGAAATAATTTCAATATTGGCCCCAATGAATTTCTGAAAATTTAAGGCGAAACTATTGTAGATATGGGGGATATTGAATGAGTGGTCATACAATACCGAATTTATTAAACGAGTCATCTATAAACAGATAAAAACGAGGCTGTGTCGAGTTTTTATCTGTTTAGGATGACGAATTTAATAAATTCTGTATTTCGTAAACACAAACTCTATATTCTATTTATAATATGACCCGAAGTTTTGCGAAAAATCGTCAAATTCTCGAAATTCAGCGTTTCAATTTTTCGCGTGAATTATAGCGCCGTTTAAAACTGACGTCATATTATGTACATTATAACGTCATTTTCGCGGCTAAAAATAGCGTTTTTATTCACGTTGAGCTCATTTGCATAGTTATTCAACTGGTGTAAAATCACCCGTGTAATATCAAAAATATTCAACGGGGTTATTTCACTCCCACGACGTAGGTCATATTATAAATGGTAGTTTGTAACAACAATATATGAACAAACATTTGTTATTTCAATTTTGAATAATGTAATTCTCATAAATTTAGATCTAGTTTGAAGCAATCTATGAACATCCAATATCATTTTAATTTATTTTCAGAAGTAACCCCATTACAAATTTTTAATTAAAGTGATGTAAGCACTGTTATTGTGCGGCACTGAATAACTGAACCGGTTATTGTTGATTCAGGAGTTTATATATATAATAGTATTTAAAAGAACATCTAAACTTATGCTAGATCTATTGTAATGGATATAGTCAAACCATACATGCCACATTTAAAGATACCTTAAAAATTGGCGAAAAACATTAATTAGACAAAGATTTTATCTAGGATGTCGACAAAACTTTATTCAACATCTAACTGCCAAATATAAGTATTAGCATTTCTTCATACATAGTTTAGGTTTGCATATAAAGACTTTTACACCTCCTTTTTTTTACGATGCCGGCATTTGAAAATAACTGCTAATAAGCGACTTGTAAGATATAAAAAGCATTCTGTGTTGTATCACTGTCGACAATTTAGACAATGATTCCTGACGCCTTTTTTGTTTTTAATTAAAATGAAACAAAATGATATAAAAAAGATAAAGTGGAACACGTTAACATGTTAATCATTTGAAATGATAACAACGTGTAATAGTTAAATTGCATCTTGAGAAGTTGTAGTTAAAAAGTTTCAGAAAATGAGATGTAAATAAACCACAGGCTCGCAGAGACAAATACAGCAAGATAAAGCGAGAGAGAGAGAGGAGTAGCACACTTTATTACACACTCTATAAAAAGTGAGAAGGGTTATAAAGCGTTTTATTAGGGGTCATTCCAAGGAGCAGATATGGTTATACTTCTGTCTATTTTGACCGTGTTAAATTATATCGTAAATCGACACATTTTGACAGTACGTAGCTACTCAAGAGAAGTCGCTTGGGCTATAAAAGTTTGCAAGTCTTAAGGAAAATTCTTTGTACTTGAAATTTATGTCCAGAAAATGCTTTCAAGAGCTATTTATTTTCTCACAATTTTTCATGACGCACAACCACCCTCGAAATTCTCATGGTACAAAAGAGTTTCCTTACTTGGGAACCACCATCAGAAGTCAGGCTCTCAGAGATATAGTTCCCACTTAGATTCATTTAAAACTATTATGCATGAAATGAAGCAGAGGCTGGCACTTGGCTGAATCTCATTTCAAGCACTTTACTTTTTTTTTAAAACATTAAAAAAAATGGCAAAAGGAGCACACCATTTTTTTTCTAACCGGACTATTTTAGGGTACCATATTAGGTGATTCATCCCACAGTCCATACCTGTAGCTTTTCCCCTCATAGGTACGAAGAGCAAATATACAACTGTATTTTAGTAAACTACAGTAGATATTCCGTTGTTAAGCTAAATGAATCAACTGTTCAGCCTTTTATGGAATGTTCTGCAAATAAAGCGTAAATTAATTTTCAGAGAAGATCTGAAGCCAAATTTATGCCAGTTATTTTCGAAACAACCTACAAAATTGGGGTTGGAAAATATTGTGGAAAATACAGAAATTGTTTGTAGCAAGGGCAAATTATTGGTGGGTGACATAAACGTCCCTGGTACGGATTGTTCATGCTGTAGTTGAGACACTTAAGTTGCCATCCACGAAAATGATTTAAACAGAATAGGGGCGTGTAGTTCAGCAGTTGTCTCATTATAGATGAATATCTTAATCGGTAAATCCATTTTATTGACAACAGTGATCTTCTACTATTAAAAGGATAGTATAATTAACATAATGAATGATTTTGAAATGATTCCGGAATCGAATAGGATGGGTGTGCAGAGCGAGTTTTGAGTAAAATTAAAGAAAAACAATATTGCTCAAGACGAACAAAAATAGCGATATCCATTACCTTCCGTTCATTTCTGTTTGTGTGCCTTCGTTGACCAATCTGACACTTTAAAATCCACACCAGCCAATAAAATCGAAGAATAATTTGATTGATTTGAATCAAACTTTGAATAAGTTAAACGATTTTGAAATAATTTCTCATGATTTTGGGGCGTTTTTGATCGATTTGAGTGTGTGTTTGGAATAAATAAATGGATCGCTGAGTGAATGGTATTGAATGGTTTTGATCGCACTGAGTGCCAATTCCACGATATTTTTGAAACTGTTATTATTTAAGCGCTTCTGTTTAAGATCAGCTGTTTTGGAACAAGGCTATTGTCAAAGCCTTGGCATTACTTGTACTAATGGATGCATTTGAGATGCCACGTAGGGAAAATAAATGGTAAAGGTCTCTTAGCACAAGAGCTCTCCAGACTTTTAGAATGTTAGGACGAAGTTATATACCTTCTTTTAAAAAAAAAAAGAAAGAAAACCTGGACCAATCTGGCGATTTTTTAAGCGACACCAGCCAATAAAAAACGACCAATAATATACTTTTATCAATTAAAAGAAAATATTTATTGCCCCGCACAATTCGGAAAGTGCTTTTGAGCGATTTCGGAGTGTTTTTGACTAATTAGAGTAATTAGAGCGCTCCATTCAAAGCATTACAAATTACTCTTATTACTCAAAAATGCTCTAAAATCGCTAGAATGGTTTTGATCGAGAAGATTGTCATTTTTACTTTGATACTTACTGTAATCACAAAGACAATAACATTGTAGTCAAATTTTATAATGTCGGGATCCAAGTTTATACCTTTCTTAAAGCTTAAGTACTCGCTTGGGGTATAAAATGATTGGTTAGACTGAGACTCCTATTAAATTTGTTTTCTTGAGATCTTTTTTCTAATTTTACGATGTCTGCCTTGTGATTCTTTAATCGCGTTTTACTCAAATACGTTTACATTGGGTCAACTTATTTCACGTCCGGCCGGGGCCCGTTTTTCAGCTTGATTCCAGCCCTGCGTTCTGGATGACAAGCCGGTTCAAGTCGTGTCCCGCTTTACCCTTATACTTGCGTGTAAGCGGGGTATAATTAAAAAGCGGTATGCAATATTTTTTTTAGCCTGAACGAAGGGCGGGTTTCAACCTGAAAAAACAACAACAACGGGCCCCGATAGGGCGTGAAATAAGTTGGCCCTATGTTTACTGGTATATTCACTAATAAGTTTTTGAAAGCAGAGTATATGACAGCTAAGATAATCGTGAACTTGTCAATGTAAATCATTTTAGAATGTTTCGGAATGAATTGATTTAGTATGATGAGCGAACTTTGAATGAGTCATGTATGACAGGGGAGAAATTGACCGATCTAAGTGATTACTCTTTTACCTCCCTTGGATAAATTTATACATACATGAACTGTTCTACAGTTAATAATTTCATGAATTTGACATGATGAATAGTTTTGGCATAATTTTGGAGTGATATTGAATGAGTGGGAGGAGCGATTTTTGAGTGAATTAAAAAGGAGGTAATCCAATATCGCTAATTTGTTCAGAATGAACAAAATTAGCAATATTCATTACCTCCCTTTAATAAAATACGCATGCGAAGTCTATAAATAGCATCATGTCTCTTCAAGATCCATTCAGACGCTTACAATTTCAATTATGAAAGTAAAGTTGTGATTTATTTCTAGCAAAAATTAATTTAAAAAAAATCGTGAATTTTTTGATAAATTTCAATGAAATGATGATCGTTTTCATCGATTCCGAATTGTATTCGACAATTCGGAACGTTTTTGAGAGATTTAATTGTGTGCTTGGAATGAATGAGTGGAGTAGTGAGAATGCGATTGAGAATGGTCTTTATCCAGGTGAATGTCAATTGTCTGATGTAACTCACTGTGAATTGACAAATATTCCAACTTTACCAATACCTGTATTCTAGCATTTGAAATGCTTAAACGTTTTCCACGTAAAATTATTCAATCAAATCTCGTTGAATGTTTTATTTTATTTATTTATTTATTTTAATTTGCATACACTATCTTTATGTGACATTCGTCATTGGCTTAACATTGAAGTACTCCATACATAGCTGAAATGTTGATATCATAGCCCAATGAAAAAAAATGCCAATCAATTTTGTATGCATTTACGAAGTACTTTACTAAAATGTGTAAAAAGAAAATCCATAAGTCTAGCGTAGATCTACTTAAATATTATGTATGATGCCAATGAACATGGAGCCTGATAATCAAATTTAATGTCTCGCCGAATGGATAAACATTAACAAAAGACAATTATGTAGATGAAAGGATGCTGACCGATTGTATAAATTTATTTTCTTATCACAAATGGCCGCTAATGAATTGGGTCTTGGAAAAGGCATTTAGAATTATATCAACCAAATTAGGTCTTCCTTAATAAGATTTACTCTGTCTTGAAAGATAGCTATCCGAAATCGTTGACCCGTTCAATTCGACGCTATTGTACAATCCGCATGTAAGTATGATCTTGCTGTTTAAAAGATTACATTCAACTTGTTACAGAGAGGATATTGAATGAGTGGTCACGGAATACCGAATTTATTAAACGAGTCATCTATAAACAGAAAAAAAACGAGACTGCGCCGAGTTTTATCCGTTATAGTTGACAAGTTTAAAAAATGTTGTATTTTATGAGCTCAAATTTTATATCTATATTTTTAATATGACCCGATTTTTTGCGAAAAATTGTAAAAAAAATATTGAAATTCAACATTTCATTTTCCCCCGAAACTTTCAACGCCGTTTAAAACTGACGTCACAATATACATTATGACGTCAGTTTCGCGGTTACAAAATAGCATAGTTATTCGGTCTGAACTCATTTGCATAATTTGTCCACTTGTGTAATAACGTCCGTGTAATATAAAAGATATTCATTGGTGTTATTTCACTCCTGCGATGTAGGTATTATTATAAAATTATTTAATCAATCTCATGCGATTTATATCTATGTTCATCAACAGTTAGTAAGATTGAGAAACTGACATTCACATTGAACAAATGAGCAATTCAACATTTTGCACGGAGCTCGAATTAATGCATTCAACACACCAACTAAAACCTCTCAAAACGCATCGAAATCGTTCATAGGCTCTCAGGAATTATTGAAAATGATATCTATTTCATTCAAATTGATAAAAAAATTCAACGATTTTATTTGCTAATGAGGACTTTAAGCCGACTTATTTGTCTTAACTACACATTTTCGTTTTTATAACGCGATTTTCTTCAAAGCGAGGTGTCGTAATTTTATCCATTTGAATTAGCGAAGTTACATTGTTTTACCTTTATTTCACTTAAAACTGGCTCTTCCCATTCAATCAACAATATCGATGGCTCAGCGCGAAAGCGTTTAATTTCCATATGAATTTATACTGTAAGAAATGTTGGAGAGAATACTTCTTTATAGAAAAACAATATGAAACTAAAAACCTATCGAACTTAAAGTTATTAGAATCTTAATTTCATATTTAAATAAATCGAAAATATAAGTGTCTCATTTTGATATATATCGGTCAAAAAGGAACCATTTTACCAAAGTTTCAGAATAAGGTTTGTAGTTCTGCTACAAGAAAACAATAGGGCAAGAATGGCCTCAAGCCGCTCACTTGAATTTTAATGGTCCAGCGAATATCACCCAAGGGACATTCTTGTAAAGTTTCATTGAAAAAGGCTTGATACTTAAAGCAACCATCTGCGTTAAGAGTAAAACAAAAACAAACAAAACAAAACAAAACAAAAAACCCGCTTTTTCTTGAACATTCTTTGAATATTTTTTCTTGATTTATGCAATTCTGCAGTAGAACATAGAACATAGAATATTTTAATGCATAATAAGGCCACCGGCCCATACACATATAAGTACAAAACATAGTATAGACACAAATGTGAGGAAGGACAGTTTGTCCCATAAATTTTACATACAACATACATTATCAAGGTTTATAGGTATACATATTTTTTCTAAGAGGTATATCTAAGACAATGCCAAGGTGAATCAAATATTTTTCGCCGTTTAAATATTGGTGTTAACCATTTGTTTGTCTCTCAATTTGCTAACAGTATATTTTTTTGTAAAATGTTGAAAATATTGAAAGTTCAACTCTTGCAAATACTGTTTCTGATTGATGTAGTAGTTTTTTTTTTTTATCTCAATTGAGAGTATTGAACAAGAACTTTTATGTTCCTAGGTATGAACTAATTTGGGTAAAATATACGAAAGATCAAAATGTATCCTATTCCTGGCTATTGATGTAGTCTAATCTTACTTTAAATGCATAATACAGATACATTGCTGTATTTCGTAACACTAGTTCGTTTTTAGAAGACATAAGTTGAGTAAATGATTGTATATCTGGATTTTCAGTATATCTGTAATTGATATATTTGTCACGTATATCTTTATACAAGGGACATATTAATAAAAAGTGCAGTTCATCCTCGACTAAGCCATCGCAATAAATACAAAATCTATTTTCCCTTGGTATATTATATTGTCTACCCTTTTCAATCATCAATGAATGAGTTGAATTTCTAAATTTTGCTAAACATGTTCTAAACTTTTTTACTTCAACGATTGTTACATATGGCTCTATTGAAATATTCGATTTAAACAAAGTGTAGTAGTATAATTTTGGGTTTTCATATAAACTTGATCTCCATTTTTGTAAGTATTGATACTTTAATCTTTGTGTGTAGGAATAGAGAAATTGTCTTTCATTATTGACATTTTGACTTTCCCAAATATGACCAAAACCGTTACTATATAGACCTGTACGTATTAGTGTTACCCAGTTTTTATGCCCAAGGTTATCGTAATGCACTAACATATCATAACTTAGTTTTACATATCTATCATGTGAAAGCTTAAGGATACGTAACCAAAATTTAATGGCACGTACTGATGAAAATACTGAAACAGGAAATCGTCCAGTATCACCTAATACTGAAAGATTCGAAGCACCAATTCCAACATTAAGTAATCGCTTGCAAGCGTACAGCTGCACTTGTTCGACCGCTGGGATACTAAGTAGACCCCATAATTCTGCTCCGTATAGCAAAATCGGATATATCTTTGAATCAAATATTTTGAAAAAAGCATTGCATGGTATAGATGGTAAATGACTTGTTGAACTTAGAACATAGTTAAATACTTTCTTTGCTTTTATAGCTGCATTTTCAGCCATCTTGAATAATGAAAGCCTATTTGTGAATAATGTCCCAACATATGTAAAATTAGAAACCACCTCCAAGGATTCTCCTTTATAGCTCCACCTTTCATTTTTTGCTAAATTACCGCCTCGTTTAAATACAACTATTTTAGTTTTGGTAACATTAACCTGTAGAGCATAATCATCACAAAAGTTCCCTAGAATATTCAGCTGTTTCTGTAAATTTACAACTGTGTCGGATACAAGTGCAATATCATCCGCGAACATCAATAAAAACACCTCTAATATATCTGGAAAAAGTTGAACACCTCTAATATTATTCGATTCCATATAACCATATAATTCATTTATGAATAGCGAAAACAGAATAGGGCTTAAAGAACAACCCTGTCTTAGACCAACTGGGCATACAAATTCTTCGCTTTGTTCATTATTACTCTTGACGCTTGCCTTAACACAAGTATATATAAATAATATAGAGTTATATAGCTTTCCACTTAACTTATTTTTTTGCAAGATGTTATATAAAATATTTCTTTTAACCGAATCAAATGCTTTTTCAAAGTCCACAAAGACTACATAAACAGATTTCTTTTTCATATTTAGATATTTTGATATTATAGAGTATAGTATAAAGGCGGTATCAATTGTGCTAGTCCAAAA
The DNA here is from genome assembly GCA_948146395.1 of Fragum whitleyi. NCBI lineage: Eukaryota > Metazoa > Mollusca > Bivalvia > Cardiida > Cardiidae > Fragum > Fragum whitleyi. The sequence goes on from OX411556.1 coordinate 24,105,318, forward strand.
TGTTGCGGGTCATACATATTCATCAAGTTAGACCTATATCTAGATCACGGCGTCATAAGGTCCGGGAAGTTGGCAGCCTAGCAGAGTGAAGTTGGCAGTCTAGCAGCCTAGCAGAGTGAAGTTGGCAACCTAGCAGTTTAGCAGCCTAGCAGACAGAAAAACTGTTTAACAAAATAATTGATATTTAACACAAGTATTATACCCGAAAAGTCATTTCAAATCGTTAACACTGAATTTCAAGTGTAGGTAGATTTGTTCCGGATATCTCACTTGATTAAGATTTTAAAGGCAAAAATGTCCCGAAAATTGCTCTGAAGTTATCAATCTATTCCTCATAAATACAAGAACTTTAATTTTTGGGAAAAAACGGTAGTGGTCATTTCAGGATGCTACGCTGCTAGACTGTTGAAAATGTGAATTTAGCAGTCATGCAGCTAAGCAGCCTAGCAGAATGAAGTTCGCAGCCTAGCAGATTAAAAAAAATAAATAACCAAAATCACAGTCGTATACCTGGTACAGTGCAGTAAAAAAGTGCCCAGTGTAGAAGCATGCAAGATGGCGGACGTAAACAACGATAAAAAGTAGGTACATTTTTCAATCGCAAAAATACAGGTTAATTTAACTGATGGTGTATAATGATAGGCATTGTGACCAACATGAAATGTCCAATTTTCTTATTTTCCCATTGATTTCTCGTGATGCCTACTACACAACTTGGATTCAATCGATAAATTTGGGTAAATAGCAAAAACCGAAACTGAAGCGGTGATTGCAAGATTCATTTCAGAATATTTGATTCATTGCTAATAAAATCACCTATATCTAAAGACCTATCGTAAGCCCAAACCCCCACAAACCATCCCGATTTTTGACAGCCCTGTAAAAGCATTGTGGAAAGTGATATTTTTAGTTTTTGTAAATGGACAACGGTCCAGTGCAGAAACAGGCCGTTTTTTCCATTGGTACAGTGGAGAAACAAGATTTTGAGGCGATTTTGAACCAGTGGAGAAACATTTTTGGAAACTGTGTAGACACATGGTTTGGAACGGTGTAGAACAAGCACGACGTTGGTAAATAATAACTTTGCCGTCATGAATTGAAAGTAGCCGAATTATTATTTCGAATAGTGACATAAGGGAAATATTTAATACCTTTATCCATTCTTTAAATTTAGAACAATCTAATTTTGCTTATAACGTTTGAAAGTTGATCGTACTTGATTCTGGAATTGTGTGAACTTGTAAATTTGTCGGTGACATTTGACCTTCTGTCTTAAATTTGGAATTTTATGTCTACGATAATATGAAGTTGAAAGTAGAGTTTGGTGAAATATCATCATTGAATCTTGCACTTCATTTGAACATTGGCACTGACATTGACTTTTGTCCCCAATTTTTGAATAAGTTAAGATTGATATATAATTGTTTACGTGTCAAGCTCAATTCTAGAGACTGGGCACTGACATTTGTCAGACCTTCAAAGTAATGACAGATTAGGTCTAGAACAAATTAATAATACTGGTAAAGGTTTACAAAGGCTCGTCTTTGATTCTGGCAATATGTTGAGCCTTTGAGACAAACCCTGACTTGACCTTTTTTCTTCAATGTGGAATCATTTGGTTTTCGATAATATAAGATGAGTCATAAAAAAATATTGTCGATGACACTGACATCATTCTGGACCATTTTCTCTGATTTACCTTGTCCTATATTTCTTAAATGCTGAATTGTCAGGTCTAGAAACACGGAATTTAAAAAAAGAAAAAAAAAAGGAATGGTAGAAGTTTGTCTTTAATTCTCGCATCATTTTCTACCTTTGACACACCCCTTATCGCAAGACTTCCTCCGCAAAAGTCTAAGACTAAAGTCTATGAAGAAAATGAGTTCACAAAATTTATTGAAATCCAGAGATTAAAATGGACAGCATGATTTCGGTAGAAAGGTGAAAATATTTGTTATATTTCTTTTTAAATCATATCATCGAAAACAAAAAAAATATGCTAACGTACTTATATGTCAGAGAATGACCCATATTAGATTACGCTTGCGTTATATTGACCAATCAAAAAGCAGCATTGCACAAGTGTGTTTCACGGATACAACTCCAAGCATTGTATACATACATATTATCGTAGACATAAAATTCCAAATTTAAGAAAGAAGGTCAAAGGTCACCGACAAATTTACAAGCCCACACAATTCCAGAATCAATTACGATCATCTTTCAAAAAATATAAGCAAAGTTAAAAAGTTCTAAATTTAAAGAATGGATAAATGTATTGAATATTTCCCTTATGTCACTATTCGAAATAATAATTCGGCTACTTTCAATTCACGGCGACAAAGTCATTATTTACCAACGTCGTGCTTGTTCTACACCGTTCCAAACCATGTGTCTACACAGTTTCCAAAAATGTTTCTCCACTGGTTCAAAATCGCCTCAAAATCTTGTTTCTCCACTGTACCAATGGAAAAAACGGCCTGTTTCTGCACTGGACCGTTGTCCATTTACAAAAACTAAAAATATCACTTTCCACAATGCTTTTACAGGGCTGTCAAAAATCGGGATGGTTTGTGGGGGTTTGGGCTTACGATAGGTCTTTAGATATAGGTGATTTTATTAGCAATGAATCAAATATTCTGAAATGAATCTTGCAATCACCGCTTCAGTTTCGGTTTTTGCTCTTTACCCAACTTTATCGATTGAATCCAAGTTGTGTAGTAGGCATCACGAGAAATCAATGGGAAAATAAGAAAATCGGACATTTCATGTTGGTCACAATGCCTATCATTAAACACCATCAGTTAAATTAACCTGTATTTTTGCGATTGAAAAATGTACCTACTTTTTATCGTTGTTTACGTCCGCCATCTTGCATGCTTCTACACTGGGCACTTTTTTACTGCACTGTACCAGGTATACGACTGTGAAAATATTGATATCTGACTCTGGCAATATGCACGAGAAGTCAGTTCAAACCGTAAAAAATTAATTTCTAGTGAAGGTAGGTTTGTTTCGGATACCTAGCTTTATTAAACTTTTGCGACCAAAATGTCCAGAAATTTGCCTGAACATATCGATCTGGTCCTTACAACTATGAGAACTTTAATCTTTGAAAAAAAAACGGTAGTAGTCATTTTAGGTTGCTACGCTGCTAGATTGCTGAAAATGTGAAGTTGGCAGTCTATCATCCTAGCAGCCTGGCAGACTTAATTATATTTTGCCAAAGTATTGATATTTGACACTCGCAATATGCTCGAGATGTCAGTTCAAACCGTAAAACATTAATTTCTAATGAAGGTAGGTTTGTTCCGGAGATCTCGCTTTATTCAACTTTTCCGATGAAAATGTCCCGAAAATTGCCCTGAACATTTTAATCTTGTCATTATAAATATGAGAACTTTAATCATAGGGAAAAACGGTAGTGGTCATTTTAGGATGCTACGCTGCTAGACTGCTAGAAATTTGAAGTTGGCAGTCTATCAGCCTACCAGATTGATATGTTCAGGGCAATTTTCGGGGTATTTTTGTCGGAAAAGTTGAATAAAGCAATGTATCTGGAACAAACCTACCTTCAATGGAAATTTAGTTTTTAACGGTTTGAACTGACTTCTCGTGCATATTACTAGTGTCAGATATTGAAAATTTCGTTGAAAAATATTTTAGTCTGCTAGGCTGCTATGCTACCAACTTAACTCTGCTAGGCTGATAGGCTGCTACACTGCCAACTTCACATTTCCAGCAGTCTAACAGCGTAGCATCCTAAAATGTCAATTACCGTTTTATTTTTCAAAGATTATAGTTCTCATATTTGGAAGGACCAGATTGATATGTTCAGGGCAATTTTCGGGATATCTTTGTCGGAAAAGTTGAATAAAGCGAAATATCTGGAATAAACTTAACTTCTCCAGAAATTAAGTTTTTACGGTTCAACTGACTTCTCGTGCTTTGTGCTACTATCAGATATCAAAAATTTGGTTGAAAAATATTTTGGTCTGCTGGGCTGCTAGGATGCCAACTTCACTCTGCTTGGCTGCTAGGCTGCCAGACTGCCAAATCCACATTTCCAGCAGTCTAGCAGCGTAACATCCTGAAATGACCACTACCGTTTTTTCCAAAGATTTAAGTTCTCATTTTTGTAAGGACCAGATTGATATGTTCAGGGCAATTTTTGAGACATTCTTGCCTTAAAAACTTTAATAAAGTGAGATATCCAGAACAAATCTACCTTCACTGGAAGTTAAGTTTTTACAGTTTGAAATGTTTCTCGTGTATAATACTAGTGTCAGATGTCAATAATTTTGTAAAAAAGTTTTTCAGTCTGCTAGGCTGCTAGGCTGCCAACTTCTCTCTGCTAGGCTGCTAGGACCTTTGCGTCATAATCATTTGAATTGCGGAATATTCCAATGAAGAATTCAAGCTTATCTTTGAGAATAAAAAAAAATTAGTTTTTGTGTACACGGTCGTCTAAGATAATTGTCTCACGTTTCGGAAATGTTCACGAATGGGGGCTTTAAGGAGGTAATTTCTTCTAACGATCATATAGATAAAAAATGCCCTCCCTTACCACGCCATTATTTGTGAAGCAATCAAAATTTTGCCAACAGGTTTTGGAAATGGTCACCAAAGAAACATTCTGGCAAATATTCCTTAAAATTGTCTCTGTGGCTACGAAGGTGTCAAACATATAATGATGGTGAAAAAATGTCTTGTGATACCCTGTCACATCCATATCGACAGTGCCAAACAGATTTTTGCAAACATTTTTAGGGGTCAGCGCATGTAAAGTCTGGAAAAGTTTCATAGAAATTGGTCCCTTGGTTTTGGAGGCCATGTCGTTCAATGATTTCATAGTGAAAATATGCCATGCCCTGCCACGTCGATATTTCATTGGTCAATTAGAGTTTCGCATTGAATATTTGGAGAGGATTAGAAAAGAAAAAAGAACTTGGAACTTTTCATCGAATTGGTTCAGTAGTTTAGGAGCCGATTAAAAGATGCCACACCAATCTTTATGGATAAATCAAATTTTAGAAAATTTTTTAGTGGGTCTACAAAAATAACATTCTGGCGAAGTTTCATTTAAATCACCCCGATGTTCAGGTGGAGATGTCGTTGACAAATTCCTAGCCAAAAATTGCATGCCCTGCTACGCCCATATTTACAGGTCAATCAGAATTTCGCAAACAGTTTGTAAAGAATGTACATTCTGACAAAGTTTTATTGAAATCGACTCAGTGGTTCAGATGACGTTCAAAGATAACAAAGTGAGAAAAAATTTCAACCTGCCACGCTCATATTTATGAGCCAACATAATTTGGCACACAGTTGATGAAGAGGGTCACCCAGGAACATTGTGGCAAAGTTGCATTGAAAAAGTAAAAAAAAATAATAATAATAAAAAAGAGGCCATGCCATGCCATACCCATAATTATTGTTCAATCAGATTTTCGCGAACAGTTTTTGAAGTTGGTTACCCAAGGACCATTCTGGCTAAGTATGATTGAAATTGCCGGTTAGGTTAGTAGAGGGAGATTTTCTAAATTGTTGGCGAGAGACGACACAAGACGGACTGATGGTTCCCTGAGCTCGTAGGGCTCAGGCCAGCTAAAAATTTATATTGATTGATAAACAAACCAACAACAAACTTAACAAAAAAGATAAAACAATTAGTATATTTTCTACGTTTTTCTTAGTTCCAGACCGGTAGAGGGTGTCTGAAAAGGTTTTAGCTTTGTTATAATCTCCCTCGGTTTATACTTAAGTACGTAAACACAGAACAATTGGTTGTGCCTTTATATTTATAGACACTTACAATGGTTTCGCTCTTATCGCCCAACGCACAATATATCTTTCAAACTTAACGATTTGAGGAAACAAACTGTTACTGATTGCTCCATATAATGAATTTATACGGTAAGCTGGTCAGGTCACAATCAGATTAATGAGCGAACCATCTGCTAACGATGCTCTATAATGAGAGGATAACATTGTAAACGATGTAGGTTGTAAGTCATTCAGATGGTGTCGTGAATCCGAGTGAAAATAAAATCATGGAGATCGAATATATGTCAATTGAATATCGAACAACGATCGGCGGATATACGGTGCATGAACCAATTAAAAAATCCACAAGGTCAATGCACATCTTCACAAAAACATTCAGCTGTTGCAAAGAAACTCCTAAAAATGGATCTTTTAGTCCTTAGATAAAGTTTATATAACGCACAGTTTGGTTCAACACTAATTGCGTTAGATATTTCAAACTGGAGAAAGTAGTTATGAACATCCAATAGTATTTCAGTAAAAAATACCCCGAAAATGCTTTTGATGATTGTACTTTTGGTGTTTATTGATCAATTTGAGATCCAATGTGAGCGCAATTGATTTTTCAGAAAAAAGAACGTTCTTGGTTAATTAAACATTTAACAGCGTAAAGTCTTTTAGTAAACACCATGATTACAAAAATACGATATTGAGTATTTAAGGCTTATTTCGGCACAATTTTAATCTTTTAAAATAGCTTGTGTTTTACGCCCTTTGTAGTAATTTCTCTCTTAACAGGGAAATTGAAACTTAAAGTGTCCCGAAACCGCATCGTTTGGTTTTCATAGCGACGATTCCTTATCAGTCGCGTTGTCATATTTGAATTGAGCTCATGCATCCACCTGAATAATAACACACAGTTTCATCCAAATCTACTGAATAATAAAACAAGTAATAACATCGTGAAATTCAAACATTCACACAAACCATTCAGAAAGGCTTCAGATAACTAAAAATGGTAAGATCAACAACCACATTCAAAATAAAAATCGGTAGAAAAAACCAAAATTTCACCGATATGAAGACATTGAAAGCTACACAAAGGACAAGTATTCATATTTTGTTAGAAGAAGGTAATACATATCACTGCTTTTGTTGATCTTTAAGAAAATATGCGATGGTGGATAACCTCCCTTTAATTTCACTAAAAAGTCGCTCCACACACTCATTCAATTTCACTTCAAAAACATTTACCTTGTCGATTTCACGATGTACTTAACTAACAAGTTATTGCAATTGTCTCAGAACTTTTCGATACCCCCTCGTATAACCAATTATCATTACTCTAAATGGTAAAAACGCCTATTCATATACCAGGTTTTATATAAGGTTTTTATTTTATATCTCATCGAACTCAATAAATATTCCTTTTTTTTCTGTCCTACAAATGATTATGCACGAGAGGAAACCCTATATGAAAACCTACGTGTACTTCCGTCGCTACCGTAGCATATGTCCACATGAGCGACGCCCAGGAGACGATTAGATGCTTCGGGGGATTAGTGCAAGGAAACATAACGAAACCACTGCTGGAAACCACCATGGTCCTGGAACGTGCTCGGCGTAATGCACCGTCACACGAGACCCCATTTTAATGTCTCATCGAAAGAAGATTAGTTAAGTGTTTGCATGCCAGCCCGGGAATCGAAGCCACGCGATCGGCCTTCAATTTCGCTTACAGATTACCAGCGGAAATTTATTACGTGGTAATTTAATCATTGATTACGTCATTATAGTGGTTAAATCTCGTAAGTTCATAAAAATTGTCATACAAATACGATGGCATAAACAAAAGAAATGTTTGGTTAAACCGTTAATATGTAACAATGTAAAGATCGAGCCAATTTCAACGTTTACTAATACGCCTCCGAAGGTCCTCGTATATGCGTAGGCCTACGTGTATTACTTTTTCTTTCTGTCCGTGTGTCCAATTCTTGTTAACACAACTCCTCCAAGGCGGATATGCATAAAATTCCATGTGACCTTGTGCGTTATGATGATATTTGTGATGATATGCACCGAAAAGGGGGGGGGGGGTTAGATGAGATTTTTCCCGAAGCGGCGTATATAAAGACTCTGGCACTCTTGTTTCATTTAGGGTGGACCGGTGGAAGCAGAAGAAGAGCCTGGTAAGCTCAATTTCCCTCACTAACCTATGTGAATTAAAAAAGATAAATAAATAAAGGATCGTCATTAGAGGGACACTGTTTGACACAAACTGATCTTAACCGGATCTAGAATAGAAATGTTATTTAGCGAGCCTGTGCGAGCTTGATAACTTTTCTATTCTAGACGAGGTTAACATCACACACAAAATCGAGTAACAGATCTTATTTACCAAATTTGTACATTAAAACCAAATTTGTGAAACCCCCAAATTCTAATGATAATACCGGGATAACTTACGTGTAAAATAACGTCACAAAGAATCCATTTAGAAAATGATTCCACACATGTGTAACGCTACATACGTAAAAGAAGGCAAAGGAAGATATGCGGAGAACGCAGTATCAATTGTGGCATTTTGGCACTGTTGTTTATTGACCATCTATATTAAAAGTAAAAAAAAAAGTTGTTGTGAATCAACAACGACTTACCAATATGCAAGTTGTATAAAATACTTGGCCTAAGATATTGAAAGATTATATTTGCTATGTGATCAAAATACCTTTTACGGTAAACATTGTGAAATTTACAAATAAAATGGTTTTGAATGATTTTGCAATGATATCGGATGAGTTTTGGGTGGGTTTTGGGTGAAATTTAAGGGAGCTAATTCAGTATCGCTAATATAAGAACAACAACTTACTGAGCAAAATTATCGTCATCATGTTTCAGTTATTTATAACGTAAAATGGAAATTCGACTAGATCAAAACAATTTTATCACTCACTCAGCGCTCCGATCATTCATTTCAAACACCAACTCAAAGACTTCAAAAGCGCTCAAAAGTCACCGAAAAAGATAAGATCAACAACTAAATTCATAATAAAATAAGCTTAAAAATTTGACGAGTTTACTGTCTTGCACAAGTAAATAGAATTTGTAAGCATCTTATTGGTTCGTTAAGACATAGAAAGATAATAATGGGACTTTTATGCAAATTTTTAAAAGAAATGTTATACAATATTGCTCATTTTGTTCGAGATAATAAATATCGCTTATTTTGTTCATCCTGAATAGAAATAGCGATATTGTATTGCCTCTGTTTGACTTCATCCAAATCGAACTAAACACTCTAATTCGATTCCATCCCGAAATCTTTCAAATATCGTTAAGTCATGTTCCCGATATTGTTACAATTCAGAATTAAGGATTTTGTAAGCGGATGAATGGTTCGTAAAGACATGGCAATGATAGATTTGACTCCTTTCGAATTGTTTTCTAACAATTTCAGAGCGTTTTAGAGTGATTGGAGCACATCGAATGGAGCGCTGAACGAGCGATTTAGAATGGTTTTGATAGAAGTGAATGTCAATTTCAGGATTTTACCAACTTGATGCTATATTGCACAGTAAGTAACATCGTGAAATTGACATTCATCAAAATCAAAACCATTTTAGATCGCTTATTCAGCGCTACATTCATTCATTCCATTCATTCACCCCAAACACTCACTTAAACCATGAAAATCGCTCTAAATTCAATAAATAGTTAAGATCAACTACTACATTCAAAGTAAATATAGCTAGAAACAAATCGCGATATCTCTGGCTTTATTGAAATTATAAGCATCTGATTGGTTCTTGAAAGAATGGGAAGGTATCTATAGAACTTTGATGCATTTTTTATAAAAAGGGGCAAATAAATGTCATTAATTTTGTTCGTCCAGAGAAAAAAATAGCGATATTGGATTATTTCCTTTTAATTTCACTCAATACTCGCTCCTCTCACTCATTCAATATCATTCCGAAATTATTCCAAAATCATTCAGCTTGTGCATGTTACGATGCTGTTAACTGTATTTCATCGTCGAAACGATATTTAACAGGAAAACCGAACGATAATGATAAAAGCACTACACCCAGTAGTAAAGGTGATTCGAACTAAAATACTTACTTACCGGTTAGGTCGTAATGAAACTCCATTCCGAATAAGAAGCAAATGCACTAAATGACACATTAATCACAATTAGTTTTTTTTTCATTGAAATAGAAAAACACATATTTAATCCTTTTTTCAATTACTATACGAACTTTCTGTCTAATTATGACACAGTTTATCTATAATCACGAAATTATACACGTGGTCAATTGTCTGCTAAATATTTTGATTATTTGATAGTATGCTTTGATGCGTATTTTTTTTTTTTTTTTTTTTTTTTTTTTTTAATTAGGAAAAGCAATTCTCACAAAGGACCAATGGCTAATTAAACTTTATCAGTAAAACATATAACATGAAACAAATAGGTTTGAAGGCCAATATGAAAAATACTAGAATGCAAGACCGCTAAAGACGTTTAATAAAAGTTTACAATTTCACTACTAAGAAACGAATCACGAGGGTCTTCCCCGATAAATGGCATTTCCCAACACGACTTCTTATAAATATAACGGTATGCTCCACATTCCCGAGATTCAGTTGCAACCGATTGGTTATTGCTTTTTGATAATGTTTTGATCTTATTTTAGGGTAAGATCTGCAATGCACATCAAAATAATCACCTGCTTTCTATTTTCAATGCGATCACCAATATATAGAATTAAATTTGTCCGGGAAACGTAGCATTTTATACACATGATTTTGTTTCCTAAGAATATCTTAAATTTGACTATCATTCCGATGAAAACCATTCAAAAAACACACTAATGTCACCAAAAAGATTATATCAACAACGACATTGAGATTATGACGTCGTTTTTCGCGATCCTCGGGTTGGTCGAATGAACTTCCCTGAGATGACAGAGTAATGCTCAGGCCAAGAAAGTGCACCTCGCGCTGATGCCACGGATGATCACAAAGTCTGTCCGGTTATTTGACGGGCGTATAAAATGCAAATTATCAGTTATTGTTTAGTGTTTGCTAAATTTTAATTCACAGTGCGCGATGAACATAGGAAGCGCAAATATCCGACGGCAGTTGAAAATATGACAAATATTTCGTCTAGACCTTCTTGGTAAACCGCTAAAACTTCTTCAACGAAAAACGCTTCACATTAAATGCATATTATTCGCAAGATTTTTATGTAATCAAAGCGCTTTAAGCGTTGAAGGCCTAGTTTATAAAGAGGCAAGGTGACATTTGAAGGCATGCACTTCAATTTTTGAATCATTTTATCAAGGCTTTTTGGAGCTGAGGGTAACCAGGGGTTCCATTTACCTATATGGATCGTAATCCATATTCCGAACTCACTTCAAAGGAAAAATATCGAACGGTATGCTCACTTTATAGCGCTGAGTCCGCCAAAAAAAACCACTGCCCAAAGTATAGATTACTACGCCCGATACCGCTTTGCAGACAGGCGCAACTCGCGTTTTATAATTTTAGTTGAGTTGATTGCTTTGCTACTAGTCAGTCAATTTATCCATTCGATCATTCCGTCTAACAATATCAGTAATGCTTTTTTTCTAGGGACACAAGCATAAAGAAGTTGTATTTTACTGTGGGAACACAAGAAATTGATAGGGTCAATTTCTCCCATTCCCACAATATGGTCCACCCTATACTCATACCCCATTAATTTTTTTTATTTCTACCCTAGATTTATATCAAATTACACTCATGTTGATTTATTGTCTTCAAGCTGTTCCAAAGTTGGCCAAGTCTAAATTTTTGTCGTCTATTTAAGGGTTTAAGGATGGGACAAGGCTTTCATTTTTTTTCTAATTTAGATTAATCCATTACAAGACAACAAATATTTAGACTGGTTCAAATTGTAAAGGGTTGCAGATTACAAACAATATGTGGACAAATTAGTAAACTTTGTAGCAGAAAGGGTAGATAATATTAGGGTGAAAGGAGAAAGCGTTTGTTAGCAGCATTTTCTTCTTTTCCCTATTAGCAAGGTCGTCCGTCAAATATAAACGCTATGTATCTTTAACACAGCAGTGATTGTGGCAGTGATAAATAAGAAAATATCTGGTAGACATGACAAGGACCAGTTGAATAATCAAGGTTATATTCCAGAAAATTGACCTCGTGTGCTGTTTCGTCTATCCAGTTTCCTCGCCTTGAGTACTATCAGTAATTTTAGCATAGCATTTGTACTCTTTGAGAAAGCTCAGGAATTAAGTCAGTGCTTTAACCACGAACTCTGATTTGTTCAAGACATTAACCTTGACCAATCAAATGGCAAATCAATATTTGAGCAGAGAGTATATTTTTTAGCATAAAATAGTAAGTGTTTAAAAAAATCTGCGTATTTTCCGGAATTTTCCGTGACACAGCGTAGTGAAATACAAGCACCGCGTTGAACACACAAAGCACTTCGTGTCGCACAAAAGTTGATGACGTATACTAGACCTATTTTTTACGCGCACGTGAGCACAAAAAAGCAATGTAGTAGACACGTTGCTTGGTTTTGGACTCGATTATCGTTTTGCTAGACAATTTCGAGGATACATGTTTGTTTCCTATGGCCTGCTAAACCAGGCCAAAAACGCACGTCGAGAGACAATTTTTCCTATTAAACATTGTCGGAAGTGAGACACTATTGCTTGCCAATCATTATATCTTAAGTGACTTTCATGTATCTCGAAAAAAAGGGTTAATGTTATTTGAAAGTGTAGCAAGCTTTATTTGTTGGGAATAAATCTTATTGGATACATTTGTCAAGCTTAAACACAATGAATGGTTAGAGAAAACATAAGTTACGGTTAAGTCTTTTAAGCTAGTCCTACACCATTAGGCATTGTTCCAATCTTTATTAAATAAATATATTTCTTAGAGAGTGCCTTTTATTAAATAAATATATTTCGTAGAGAGTACCTTTAGGATAATTTAACCAAAAATCAGTATAGCTTTTAATGCATTTTTTGGAGAAAATGGGAACTTACCAAATTGAAAATACCATATTTGCTTGCAAAAATGCCAAGGAAAAGGCGATAAGAAGCTCAATGGTGACGTTCAATATTTCTTTTTTCGTGAACATGATGCATAGAATACGTGGACTTGAAAAATATTTGATAAGTAACATTTACAAGACGAAAATGCAGAAAAAAAAAACAACAAAAAAACCCATACATCTTCATAAAATTTAGTTAATGTATATGATAGAAAATTATTTTAACATTAGAAGAATTATAAAAGGTAAGGATATTTTCAGAAAAGCTTCAGTTCAGAATTGCTGTTCGCAAGCTGCAAAGCTCAGAGAGTTAATAGACGTCCTAAATATTCTCGTAGTTATAAGCCGTTGAATTGTCTATTAAGTTTTAGGTATAGGCAATTTAACAGCAATTTGCAGCGAATTGTAAACAATTCCAAAGCACTATCTTCTTTCCAATACAGTATGCATTTTTATGCAATCATTTTGTACTGCGTTTAAATTGGCTCATACTTTATTTCTAATCTATTGAAATTCATTGTGTACTCTTTGTAAATCAACGGTATCAATAATTTAGAAACCAAGTAACAATGATTGGTTATTTCATCGAATTGGTGGTGACATGTAATGGTAAAAGTGATGTCGTGGGATTGTCCTTCCGCCTCTCCATCTATCTGTCCATTCTTTAACTGTTTCCTATTTATGTGATAATGCGATAAAGCCCTCAGATTTTATGCGATACAATCCAGAACATAAACTGACAAGATGAATGCTTTTGGAATGATTTTGAAATGAAATCGAATGAAAGTGTGGAGCGAGTGTTGAGTGAAATTCAAGCGAGGTAATCTAAAATCACCATAGTTAAAATCATCGTGAAATTGACACTCATTTCTATCAAAATCGTTCTAAAGCTTTCCCTCAGCGCTCCATTAATTCATTCCAAGCACTCATTCAAACAATTCACAAACGCTCCAAAGGGTTACAACATATTTCGTAATCGTTAAAAAAAGATCAACATTAAATTCAAATCTATCAAATAATTCTATGATTTTATTGGCTGATGAAGATTTCAAAGTGCCTGATTTGTCCACGAAGACACACAAACGGAAAAGTACATATATTTTATTACACATTGAACACAAGTAGCGATATTGGATTACCTCCCTTGAATTTCACACAAAACTAGCCCCGCTCACTTATTCATTCTCTTTTCAGAATAATTCCAAAATCTTTCGTCTTTTCGAGTTTTTTAAATGTAATTTTGTTCAAGATTAACAAACTTAGCGATATTTATTACACCCCTTTAATACAATACGCATACAGGCTCTATGAATAGCTTTCTATGTCTTAACGAACCCATTATACCCTTACAAAATTCAATAACGTCAGTGAAATCTTGGATTTTTACTGCCGACTCTTTCAATACTGTTGTTGATCTGATCATTTGTAATGATTTTTGAGTGTTTTCGAATGGTTAGAGAGATTATTTAGAATGAATGAATTGAGCGAACTATTTAGAATGGTTTTGATTGGAATGACAGTCAATTTCACGTTGGCACTAACTGTAACTTTGAACTCTTTACAGGATGTTTAAATGGTTATACATGCGTTAAGCTCAATTCTTTCGAAATAGCAGACAATCCGATGAAAATATGTGATACAGCTAGTTACATCATGAAATTGACATTCATCTGAATCACAACCATTCTCAATCGCTAACTCGGCGCTCCATTCATCCAATTTAAACACTTTCTCAAACCATTCAAAAACGCACTAAAACCACTAAAAAAGATAAGATCAACAAATGCTTAAAAACATAGCTAGGGAAAAAAGCGAAACTTTCACTCGTAGGCATTTTGATTCAGGATTTAATAACAACTTCCATACGTCATAATAAATAATACACAAGGTAGTGCAGTCGCCATTTTCTAAGAGAACGAATGTTAGCAATTTGGTACTCGATTCTCAAGAGTAAACACGTCATGTGACGGATGCTAAAGATGCTTGTAAAAACATCCGTTCTCTTAAACATGGCGGCTGCACTACTTTGGGTAATATTTATTACAGACTAGGGATATTGGTAAATTATTATTAAATCCCGCATCCAAGTGTTTATGTTTTCACTAACATAATTGGTACTATAAGCTTCTGATCGGTTCTTGAAGAAATAGGAGGCTATCTATAGTACTTGTTTACATATTTTATTAAAGGGGGGTAATACATATCGCTAATTTTGTTCATTCTGAACAAACTTTGCGATATTTGATTACCTTCCTTCATTTCTCTTAAAGATCGACGATTGCACTCATTCAGTAGGTTTTCAGTAAAATATTTCTATGAGATCATTCAGAAATTATACCTATAACATTCACCTTGTGATTTCACGATGTGAATATCTGTACTCTTTTTATTGAAATACCGACGAGAGATCGGTGCACTACTGATTTTGCTAAAGCTGCGCGTCCACAAAGCTTAAGAAGATAATCCAAACATCAGGGAAAATAAGAATCGCATTATAAGCCCGACTAATCACTCAATGATTAGACAAATGCACCACACTTTTGAGACTAGAAATGCACAAAACGACAGAAGGTGGTCATAGTCTTTCATTTCCCTCGGTGATTTTTGAGGAAGAGAATAATTGTTTTAAATAATGCATTGTAAGGGCTGATATTGCAATACCCATTCGGACTGGTTTATGGTCCTTTCATACATGTAGACATGTCGGCGGAAATATAAAGTTATCCCTATCCGTGTAAACGCATTCCTTCCATGTCTTTACATCTACATTTATTTATTCATCTTAAATTTACCTTCCATTTGACAATATCAAGAGAAAGTAAGAAATATATTAGTGGGGAGGCTGTGACTGAAACACAATACTGTATTAATTTTGAGATTTCAAAGAGCAAAGAAAAACTTATTTCCCCAATAGCGCATCTTGTTAAAACTGTTATTTGCCTGTTTCAGAGCATTCAACTTTATGTGCTCAAAATTACTTCATTTTCTTTTTCAGCAGATTTAATTGGGAGTGTAAATAATACAAATGGAAATAGCCTAGACACTCTTGTCACATAATCCCTAATAAAGAAAGAAATCGAGGTCATTATAGCTCGAGGAAGTTAGTCTCTCGTGGGAAAATGGATTTGCAAATATTCATCAAACACATCACATGGATAAATAAAGAAATACAAATTTTGATTCAATTTTATATGTCGTAAGAGATTTACTTCTTATGAAACTTAATGCAGTTTTATAGCACTTTGTATTGACAAGAGCTTGAAATTTTTATTGATGTTTTCGAATTGTTCAAGAGCCTCGACAATTATACGTTATATGTCAACCGAGTTAGATATGTTTTCATACCATACAATAAGAACGTAATTGATTTTTCTTAATACCCCTATTTGCCTTGTTTTCGTCGATGTTTCTTACAGAAAAAACCAACAACAACAACAAAAACCCCGTATTATGTCATTGTTCTAAAAGTATCCATATGATATAATAAAAAATATCCTATGGGATGTTACATGTATCACGTGGATATTTGAATAGTTATAAGATAGATGGCTATTGCATGAATAAATGACTCGCATTATAATTTTGATATTCAATGACCAATCAATCAACACCCTCTGTATAATACATGCGTTTTCGAATTGCTATCATTGCTATCGAAGTTGAAAACCAAAGGCACAAAATTTTCGTTCAGAAAAATTATTCATTTGGTAAGAATATACAGTAAGGAACATCGTGAAATTGACATGTTGAATAATAATGTGTGATGAATTATTTGAATGTGATGAAGCGGTAAAACATAATCGATAATTATAGCGATAATTTTTACCTCCCTTTGATAATTTCATTTCTTTTCGGACTAATCGGACACTAAAAATAATTACTAGCTCATAAATTCATGCATTTTTTTTATCGATTTGATAAAAAAAATTATAATTTCTTAACGATTCCGATCCGTTTTCGAATAATTTCGGTTGCTTTTGAATGATTGAAGAGTTTTGGATGATGATTTTGGCGATAAGTAGGTTAATTTGAATGGTTTTGCTCAAGATTAGTGCCAATTTTAAGATTTGGCTAACGGTAATTGATTGATGAAAAATACAAAATCCAAGTCTTTTTAGGTCATCGGTCTTCGGTCATCGGCACGAAATTTGCATTCGTTCAAAGACATATGTTTCAGTTATTATTTTCTCCCTCCAAACCCGTTGTTATTATAAATGAGTACTAAAAGCATCAATATTAAAAAATAGATTTTCACGGGAGTCAAGCAATTTAATTCAAATCACAGGAAGATACTTGCTGCGCTATCAACATATGTTAGACATACGTAAAAGATATGGTGGATAACAAAGTCTACAGCAGATAAAATTCTTCGATACTTCAAAATTACTCGAATTTAAAGGATGAAACGAGCTGATTCTTTTGATAAAGACACTCCAGATCTGTCTTTATTTGAAAACTAGTTCGTGTAAATTACCTTAGACATCTGCCCTGCGTTCAGGATTCCCGAGCGATGAAAACAGTTTTCCAATTATAACCCGCTTTGCGCGAGCAACCTGCGTGCAAAACGGGGTATAATTGGAAAACTGTTTGCACCGTTCGGTAATCCTGAACGCAGAGCTGTTAACAACTCTTATTTAGTTAGACATCTGATTTAAGGCATGCTAAGCGTAGACGGGAAGGCATGTGTTCACCAACCTGCAAAACGGTGTACACATTCTTAACGTTTGTAAACGTGTCTTCCACCTCACGTTTGCTAACGCAATTACTCGCATCGAGTGGTTCTCAAACGCTTTCACTTTCCAAAACTCGGCTTATATCAACTTGTCCCAAAGAAATTCTAATAAGCCCACTGGTACAGTTAATTCCTTTCATGCTTTTCGATGGTTTATCTAGTAATAACAGTATATGAGTAGATACTCATTTTTTAAACTCACTTTCGAAGCAGTGAAATGATCAAAAACTTACTACCTACTTTAATTCATGTCACCCTATCTGACGTCATCTAAGCTGAGCCAAATAAGTGACGCCACCATGAACGTTGTATTGCAATTTGAGCGGAATGACGCACTTTCAAATTGTCTTTAAATTCTAATGTTTTGTCTTATTTTCGCAATAAAGAAATAAAGCAATCGTAAGTTTTTTCCAGTTAGATCGATTGATATTTCATTTTGTGAACGCCAAAAGCTATATTTTTACGCGTTGCTTCGCCAGTTGTTATAATATAGCTCTTATTTTTTACTCGTTGAAATAAATAGAGGATATTGAATGGGCGGTTATGGAATACTGAATTTATTAAACGAGTCATCGAAACTTATAACACCGCTTGAAACTGACGTCACAATATATACATTATGACGTCATTTTCGTGGTTACAAAATAGCGTTGCTATTCGATCTGAGCTAATTTGCATGGTTATTATTCCACTATTGTAATAACAGCCGTGTAATATCAAAAATATCCAAAGGGATTATTTCACTCCCGCGACGTAGGTCATTTTATAAAAATTGATCTTACACTGAAACAAACAATTGGCCTCTGAATCATCGTGAATTCAAAACCATTTTAAATCTTCCGATCAGCGCTTGATACAGTGTATATCAAGCACTCAATTAGATCGCTGAAAAAACGCTCCGAAATGGTTTTCAAGCGCTCTACAATCGCTCAAAAGCGATCAGAAATGGTTCTTCAGCGCTCTGAAATGGTTCTAAAGCGCTCCGAAATGGTTCTAAAGCGCTCCGAAACGATTCTTAAGCGCTCCAAAACTTCAGTCAAATGCCTTTGAGATGAAAAGAGTATTTATTGGTTTCATTGAGGTATGAAACAAAAATCTGACTCACACTCACTCTCACAGAGACTATGGAAGCGGATTAATACAAGATTGGGATTAGGTTTATTATCTATATACATTTATCTTAAAATTCAATTCATGAAATAAAGATATTAAGATTTGTCAGTTAAGAAACAGATTTCTTAAAGGACTACTTTTTGCGAAAGCTTACAAAACAGCTGCGCCTCAAAAATGTTTCATTTTAGAATGAAACCAGCTTTTCAGCCAATACGTTCTCACAAATATTGATGAACACAACTTAAATTAAATGAAAGCAAATTAACCTTGCTTATTTCACAACTTAATTAATTGTACCAGATCCGATAATTTTCGTTTGGTATTCGAACAAATAAATCACCGTTGTCCCAAGTGGTCTTTCACTACAATAATCATAGAAAAGATGTGGTCATTAAACATCAATGCTACCACATCGGCCATGTTTCCAGAAATATGCGGTTGATACATACATGTGTATATATAAAATCAATTGTTAAAAAAAGTTGCCCTTACGTGGAAAATGACGCGATTTAAATTAATCTACCCTAAAATTTTCATATTCGTCTATTTTTACACGGAACATTGAAATCTTTAAAGGTTTCAGGAATAGTGCCACTATTCTTTGATTTTTTATTCATGATTCTTAATAAAATCTTAAATAGCGAGAGTTTGACTTATTGTTTACAACTATATTGAAATAATTTATGATTCATAATCACCATAGATACATGTACGTCAATTAGATATGAGCAGAACACATGAATAGAATTATTTTTTCGCTATAAAGCTTAGTTTTTTATCTTTAGACTGATAATCATTCGCCAAGATTGGAATCAATGAAACAATAAATCATCTTCAATAAAGATAAAACGTCGTTTCCAATAAAGATAAATTCAGGACACAGTAATGTATTGTCAGATTAATTAATTGTAACGCATGGATAACAAACACATAGAAAGTCAAAAGGTAAGAGGTGGCGTGATAATGCAATGAGAAGTATATTTTTTCACGCAGCTTCATTTGTCTTCCATAGCGAACAGTCAGCATCGTTATCCTTGTCTAACACGTATGTTCAATTGAAAACATCGCGAAATTCACCTCGATCAAAATCATTCTAAATAATCGCTCAGCGCCCAAACCTTTCATCCCAAACACTCACTAAATCCATTCAAAAACGCTCAAACCCAAAGAAAAATATAAAATCAACAACGTCATGCAAAATAAATTTGGTAAGAGAAAAATCGCGATTTCACAGACATAATTCAAATCGAAAAGGAATTGAAAACGTCTAGTAGGTTCTTGAATAATGGAAAAAAGTCTCTCTCTCTCTCGTTTTCCTTCGAGATGTCGTCTAGTATAGAAACTCTATCAAGCTCGCTTAGTACCATTTCACTTCTTGACTCGGTTAAGATCAGCTTATCTCATATGAAATGCAAGCCGTCGTCATAGCGCAGCTGGAAGCGCGTCGGACTGTTAATCTAGAGGTCCCGGGTTCTGTCCCCGACGGCGGCACTCATTCTTTGCGCCTATTTGTCTCTCACCGACGGGTTGATAATCGTAAAACTCCATTCAATCAAGCTCATATGAAATGCCGTTTTTGATTCTATAATATCCCTGTCGTTTTGGAGAGGTCAAAGTCCATTCTACTGCCGTACAGTTTTGTATGCAGCATATCTATCTAAGTATTGCAGTATTACAACATTGTAAAATTAACCAGATGAATGATTTTGGAATCAAATTGAATGAGTGTTTGGAGCGAGTTTTGATTGAAATTAAAGGGGGTAATCGAATATTGCATATTTTGTTCAAGATGAACAAAATTAGCGACATTTATAACCTCCCTTTAATAAAATATGCATACAGATTCTATGAGGAGCTTTCTATGTCCTAACGAACGCATATCGCGCTTACAAATTCAATTATGTCAGTGAACTCGATTATTTTTTCTTTCCGTTTTATTTTGAATGTAGTAGTTGATTTCATCATTTTAGTGATTTTGGAGCTTTTTTGAATGGTTTGAGTGAGTGTTTGGAATGAATGAATTGAGAGCGGATTAAGCGATTTCGAATGGTATTGATTGGGATGAGAGTCAATTTCACGATGTTCATTAAACTGTAAAATTACTTAAAATTACTTCGTTCAGTAGAGCTTACACTCGGTACAATTTCAGAACTTTACTTCTAAAAGGTCAAAATTGTTGTTGTCTCCACCATAGGTTTATGAATATGCATATCCGTATTCCTCGAATAAGGTATCAATACTTTGGGCAAAGCAAACATTTTGAGCTGCGTTGCAAAGTGAGAATATGCGGACAGCTTTGAGATAATTCATTTCTTTTTTTTTCAGCGAAGAAATGGCACCCCTATTAAAATGACTGCAGTATCTATCATGTGTTGTTCTATTATCGAGATTTTAAAGTAAATTGTAGTTATTTGGAAAAGAAAAAGGTACAACATGTTGCTCAAGGGCAAAATGGATGAATGAGATGCAAGCTGGCCCAACACTCGTGTAAGAATTCCCCTGACAAAATCATGAACATGATTTCTGGATGATATATAACTGTTAATGTGCCGCTCTTATTTACTCAAGACCTTATTAATTCATATATCAAGTGATTATTGGTAGAAATCGACCTAGATTAAAAGACGGATTATTTAACAGGAAATATAACGACATAAATTCTATAACAAGTCATCATGAAAGCCTTTAATTCTGCGAGTTGAATTTCGGTGATATTAACAATTATACATTTACAGTAAGAAACATTGTGAATTCGACAAGTTGAATGATTTTGGAATGAACTTGAGTGAGTGTGATGAGCGAGTTTTGAATGGTCATTAAGGAAGATAAAACACAATACCTAAAATTGTCTTTTTGGACGAAATAAGTGATAATTTTTTACCTCTCTTTTATAATTCTACATACTTATCTGATTTTGTGTCTCGCGGACAAATAATGAGAAAAAAATATCTAACGAGGTTGGGAGAATTGATCATTGTCGAGGCTCTACCGAGACAATTCTCAATTCCCACAACCGAGTTAGATATATTTTCATACAATACACTAAACACATATTATATTTATCTTATAACCTCTATTTGCCTTGTTTTTGTAGATGTTTCCAAAAGAAATGCAAATTTCTGAAATAACAACATGTATGTGATATCATAAAAAAACATACGGTATGTTATCACACAGATATTTGTATAGTTATAAGATATATTTTAATATCAACACCAGTCGACAAAATTATGCAATTATTTGACCATTTTGATTGCGACGTTGATCATTTTGAAGGAATTCGAAGCTTTTTTGGTCCTTTTTGGAGCTTTTTAGAGTGATAAGTTTGTTTGGAATGAATGATTGGAGCGCTGAGCGAGTTCTTTTGAATGGTTTTGATCGAGATGTGTATCAATTTCACGATGTTCTTTGCTGTACATATTACAGCTTTGAATATCGTGAAATTGACCAGCTGAATAATATTAGAATGAAATCAAAAATAGAATGAGTACGATGAGTGAGTTTTGAATGAAACAAGAACCCCGCCAACAGGCGCCGACGCTTGGTCGTCGATTGCTGGAAAGTGAATAAAAATCTAAGTCTGTAAAGAGGCATGATTTGCAAAAATGCATCTAGAGTTACCCCCTTTGATATTAAAGATTGTTTTTTTTGATGGTGAACATGTGTGCCAAGTTTGAAATAGAACCATAGATATCACAAAATGCCATTTTCCGCACGACGACTACGACAACAATGACCACAACAACGTCGACAATGACGACGACGCCAAGGCTATAACAATACCTCGGATATCCTCCGAAAAGAGCCGAGCTAATAAAATGTAAGGTTACCCAAGCTTTCGATTCTGCGGGTTGAACTTCTGAGGATATTAACTGTCAAACATTTTTGAATGATTTTCAACTAAAATTGGGTAAGTGTGATAAGCGATTATTGAATGATTTTCAAAGGAGATTAAACACAATAGCTTATTTCGTCGATAACTGATTTAATAAGGGGGGCTAACCAATTTCGTTTATTTAGCTAAGGATGCACGATGTGAGCGATAAATATTAACCCGTTTTAATAAAACATGCATACAGGTTTTATAAATAGCTTTCTATGGCTTCATGAGCCAATGACAGGCTTACGAAATTCAAATAGGTCAGTAAAATCGAGGATTTTATGAGGACTTTTTTAATGTAGCTGTTTATATTATCTTTTTAGCGATTTTGGGGTGTTTTTGAATAGGTTGGGTCCGTGGAATGAACTGAGAATTGAATGAGCAACTTTGAATGGTTTTGGGGTGTTTTTGAATAGGTTGGGTCCGTGGAATGAACTGAGAATTGAATAAGCAACTTTAAAATCGAGGATTTTATGAGGACTTTTTAAATGTAGCTGTTTATATTACTTTTTTAGCGATTTTTGGGTGTTTTTGAATAGGTTGGGTCCGTGGAATGAACTGAGAATTGAATGAGCAACTTTGAATGGTTTTGACCGGAGTTATCTTATTCATTTTCACTATGTTACTTACTGTAGAGAACTAATGAACAAGCGAGAAAGCTTACTAGAAAATATTTTTCTAAAAGAGCGACTTAGTAATTTTTCGATTGAACGGTTCAGTTACCATTTTGTATCACCTATTTACTTAGATTATTCTTCAACTTTCAACTGTGACTATTCTGTATTAAAACGATAAGAGAGGTCCTATTAAAATCTTCAAAAAACACATTTCTACGTGGTTTACCTCAAATTAGTGGCTAATATTCTAAGTATCATTCTAGTGAAGTAATTTTTTTTTTAATTTCTTTAGGTAGGAAAAAGGGTTTTAAATTGGAGTTTAAGGACGGACAGACTGACGACGGGCATTCAAAATTATTATTCTAGCCCAATGCTTTGAACATCAAACTCGACAAGCTTACGCAAATCATCCATACGCTTAAGAAAGAAAAAAATTGCAACTTTACTCTGTATTTTAAAGGGGTATTTTCATTATCTTCACTTGATGAAGTATTCTAGTATCACGCCATCAACGAAATAAAGAGCGATTTTGCGGAGAGAAATCTTGAGAAATACTAAATTGAATATAAATTGGCTCTACTTTATTTCGAAGCTATTAAGATCCTACAAGGTGTTCCTTACGTAGTAATACCTTCTTGGAGTGTTTTACGAATAGAACGGTCAAAACACGAATATGTAGAAATAAACAAAAGAAGATCACATGGTTTCAACATAAAAGCAAAATATTAAAGATAGAAAAATCCATATTCACTTTATTTCAGGCGGTTAGATTACAAATTTTCTTAGCCTGGTTGATGTTGAATCGTTTGTGCTTTTTTATGCCTTTAATCAGAATAAGATACACCTAAGAACATTCAGATACAGACAAAATAATCACAAATAATTTCCATCCAAAAAGAAGGAATTTTGAATTTTTGATCCCTTACCTTTTTGTCCAGTATATATGATAACGTTGCCATTGTAAGATGCTTTTCGACTGACAATTATTTATAGTTTGTTTGTTTGAATGGGTTTTACGCCGCTTTCAACAATTTTGCAGTTATATCGCGGCGGCCGGAGCACCTGACAATGGATTCCTGGTATTTCTTACACCTCTACTACCATTACACCCTTTCCTAGCCTCCGACTGCTATCTCACATAGGTTTACGATTATAAACCCATTGGTGAGAGACAAACGTCGGAAAGGATATTTGCCGCCACCGGGGATCGAACCCACGACTTCCAGATTGGAAGTCTTATGCCTAACCAACTGCGCTATGAAGCGGCTTGACAATTATGTATAGATCTTCAACTTCCCTAAGATTTCCTTTGTTTCCTCATTATGCGGCCATGTTTTTGTGTAAAGCTGTTTAGTGTGATAATGATGATTTACAGGGAGTTTTAGGGACCTTCAAGAAGAAAACAACCCTTTAATCGTCTTCTTCGTTGATGGTTAGATTTACATTAATCTTTTATAGAGGAACACCGTCATAGAGAATAGATTATAGGTGACATGACATGGAAAAGTTTATCTGGCGAACCGGATACATTCTGCAGCCGAACCCGATAAACATTGCCATCTCAAGTCACCTATCACTTATTCTATTTATCCTGTTGCATTTTTTTAAAGTGTATTCGACAAAATAAACGAAAATTTAATCTACTCCCAATTTATCACACCGATTGCTCATCATTAGCGTGAATGGGTGGTTGAAGTGGGGTGATCGCTTACGGGTAAAGAACTCGATAATCAAACGATTTTTGAAGCTGTTGCAAGAAAATATTTAACATTAATAGAACCCTTATACAAAGCTTCCAAGCCTCAAAAATGTGAATCGGGCGATTTTCCATTCAAGCGCCATCTCCACTGCCCAATATATTTTCCAGTTTTGTTGTCATACAGCTAAAAGCAAACCTCAATTCAATGCTTTCCTTGCAGGACGGAAATAGATTGAGATCGGATGCAAATCTACTATTTCCAAAATCCTCCTGGGTCTAATAATGTCTACGTTGAATCCACCCGAATAAATCCTGAAAGTTTGCGAGGTTGAAAGTAAACACGCAAGTAAAGCTTCGCCACTATTTTATAGATTACGTCATCAGTCATATACTACGCCATCAATATTATCGCGATTTGTTTCTTAAAAATATGGAAATCGAGTTAACAGAAATCGGCACGCAAATGTAAATGAAAAAAAAAGTGTTAGGGAGGTCACTTTTTAGACCAAACAGCCGCGAAAGAAGACCCGACAGGTCACGTGACAAAATTACATGATAAAGCTTACACGTGATCAAGTGACCTGATATCAACATTTTTATCAACCCCCTATTATCAGGTAATATCTTAAGCTAGTGACAGGACAAATTATGTATTCTTTTTTACACTATCGCTGATTTATGATACAGAGCTTTAACCTTCATATTTGAAGATTGTCAGCTTACAAATAAGATAAAAATTTAGTCATAAACTTGCAAGTTAGAACGTGCAAGTGGAGCGTTTCAGGCCATCTTTTGCCTATTCTGTTGAATTTATTCGCATCAAAAGCATGCTATTTCTGTCTTCTATAATCGAGATGCATTTTTAAAATCTTTTTATATTAAACTTTAAAATAGAATAAGTTAATAATGAATACTTTATTCCCAGTGAGAAATACAAGATCGTGTAGTCTTAAATGATGATAAATTGCACATTCTAGCAACAATGTCATTCGTTTGCATTTCCCACAGAAATATTCGCGTGAAGACGAAAATAACGATCTGTTTTGTATAAGACGAGGCATAAACTGTCCATTAAATCTAATAACGGTTCTTCGAAATTAAATTTAGCAAGAAATTTTGTCAACAATGTACTATATAAGAACCATATCTAAAATTTTGATATTTATTTGCGAATGGTTCAATTCATTTGAAACGTATTAAGCACGAGTGTGTAATATAGATATTCAAGAATGACATTTATGATATTCATTTTCTGTATTTTCACACCTTCTTTCTCCGTATACCAATCAAACTCAAAAGGACAATACTGTAAACAACTTTTTTTCCGCGGAGACATATCATGTTACATGTATACATGTATATATGCGATCGAAGTCCACACCGCAAAAATAAAAATGCTTTCTGCTTTCTTTCATTTTCCACCTAAAAGATCAGAAAGTTATATTATTGCACATTGATGATGGTCTGATTATGATTAACGATCGTGCAGACGGTTTCTCTAACACTTATGGTTTTTTTGTTTTTTTGTTTGAATTCGGTTTAAAGCCGCTTTCAACAATCTATCAGCTATATCGCGATGACTGGAGCACCAATTAATGCATTCCTGGTATTTCTCACACCATTACCACCATTACACCCTTTCCTAGCCTCCAGCTGCTATTCCACATAGGTCTACGATTATCAACCAATTGGTGGAAGACAAATAGCCGAAAAGAATGAGAACCGCCGTCGGAAATCGAACCCGGGACCTCTAGATTGACAGTCCGACGCGCTAGCAATTGGTTATGACGGCGGCCTCATACTTATGGATATACCACAGACATACTAAATGGCTCGGTAACAATTTTAATTGGATTTGATATTTCTTTGAAAAAATCAGTTGTCGTTAATAGTTGTTTTCAAATATAATTAGATGAGCAAAACAGGATATGCCCGGTTGGTGCCCAACTATAATCCCAGGGTCTTGATATGAATAAACTAGGTAGAAGTCCAAAAGATGATGCTACATACCAAATATGAAAGCTGTCTGCCATCTGGTTTCAGAGAAGAAGATTTTTTTTATTTTTTTCCTATTTTTACCCTTCGTGCGCAGAAGAGTTAAAGGGATGAGCCCAGACAGAGCAAAAATATGGCCCCGGGGTCTTGATATGAAAACTTGGTAGAGGTCCACTAGATGATGCTACATACCAAATATGAAAGCTGTCTGCAATCTGGTTTAAGAGAAGAAGATTTTTGCTCTTTGATTCTATGTAAAGAGGGTTGTGCCCGGGCAAAGCCCAATTATGACCCCAGGGTCTTGATATGAACAAACTTGGTAGAGGTTCACAAGATAATGCTATAGCGCGGTTTTATTGACTCGAGTCTGACCCTGCTATTTAGATGAATAAAATACTGATTATTCATACTCAGCTTTGCACGTGCTATAGTGCGGTTTTATTGACTTGAATCTGACCCCTGCAATTTAGATGAATAAAAATCTGATTATTCCTACTCGGCTTTGCACGTAATTTCATAGGAATGAATAACAAACGATATTGAATGTATTATACATTTTGTTAATTGATAAAATGTGTCGGTAATTGTTATTTAAGCATTTTTTCCAAAGAGGTCAAAGTCGGGTCAAATCAACCAGGCTTTATCATAGGAATGAACAACGAACGGTATTGAATTTAATATATATTTTGTTAATTGATAAAATGTGTCGGTAATTGTTATTTCAGTATTTATCCCACAATGGTCAAAGTCGGGTCAAATAAATCAAGGTATACATACCAAATATGAAAGCTGTCTGCCTTCTAGTTTCAGAGAAGAAGATTTTTGAAGAATGTCCTATTTTGACCCTTTTTGTTAAGGGTAAAGGGAAAGCTCAGGGTGGATTTAACTTTTTGAACATTTTTGGTAGAGCTTGCCCAAGGAACATCCCTGCCAAGTTTCATGAAGATTGGCTTACCGGTTTAGCACGAGAAGATGTTTAAAGAAATTGTGGATGACTCACGGCGGACGACTGACGACGGACGACGGACATTGGACGATCACAAAAGCTCACCTTGAGCACTTCGTGCTCAGGTGCTCCGGTAGGATAAAAAGTAATCTTAAACTTTAAATTATTACGCCGTTGCCTATTTATTTAAAGCTAGTTGTACATGTTTATCACAATTTTTTGCACGTAAAATCTAACAAATGCAACAAAATATGGAATAATTTTATGCTCTCATACAATTCACATCTTCTTAGTTTCGGAGGGTTCATAGAAATTTTGACGTCATCTTGAGTCGCGCAATCGAAGGCCCTTAGATTATTTTTCTATCATTTCTAGAATCAGCAGGTTCGTTAACAGTATTAATTGTCTGTTTTCCTTTCTTTTCATACATTTTCCCAAAGTTATAATCCAAATTTTTTCCACCGAAACAATCCAAGTAAACTTGATATGAGATTTGCCGAAAATGCTGACAACAGCTCCCTTGAGTTTAGTTACGGTAAACAAATGGAATTGAAGTCCTTATCGTTTCGCCTAAAAATTCCTTCTCAACAATAGATAGAAATTCACGTTTTGAGAGCGTTTACCATGTAATTCCATGCATGCGGCTTATCAGGAAAAGTCGAAATATATATAATTACTTCACTTCAACTATTCAAGGCGTTAAAGTTCAATGATGCGTCCACATAAATTTTTATCCTGACGACATTACAATAAAAAAGAGTATCACCATATCTCCTTTAATTTTTTTTTCTTATTTTTTTGACATTGTTAAATCGAAAGAATTTAATTTGGAAATCGTTTGTGTAATTATGTTCTGGAAAATAAAACAGCAAAACTTGTGTTAAGCGACCACTTAAGGGATCGCTAAAAAGCGGTCGTTTGTGGGAATGGTCGCTTACTACGAGATACTTTGATAAATGTGACAGTTCATTTTGATACCATTTATAGATTGTCGGTCAAGTCGAACTGAATCTTATGATGTTCGAACCCATTAGAATCGTCTTATTGCGACGATTCTAATGGGTTCCAACAACATAAGATTCAAACTAATTTTTCGTTTAGAATGTCCTCTTTTTCAGAGCATTTGCTTACATTGAAGGGACTTTTTATGGTGGTCGCTTAATAAAAAAGGTCGCTTAATAGACGTGGTCTCTCGAGCAATATCGACTGTATTATCTTCATTTCAGCAAGGTACTTTTTTATATCATATACCTTTACAGACTCGTAAAGATTCCTACATTGATAAATCTATAAGTTAATGCGTATAACCTAAATTTCGCTAAATAAGTACAGTCACACCTTTCGTTTGAGACGAGATTCAAGATCAAGAATCAGACTTCAACTTTTTGGAAAATTTAGTTGTACTTCATGAAAATTAATTCGATAACTTTGTTTTATACCGTTTTTTTTCCAACGCGGATAATTCACGTAAACCTTGTCGGAATGAAATGAGTCTTAGAACGAGCCCGTGTTGTCAAAATTAGTGCAAAGTCTCAGAAGTTTCAGAGAAACGCATAACCTTTTATTATTTTCTAGGGGAATCTTCAATGAAACATATCTTAGCTATCTGCAAAGTTACGTAAGAAAATCTATTGCAATTGGGCGAAGTGCCATTGAGTTGTGATGCCCAAGTAAACCTAAATAGGCGACGGGAAATAAGTTCGACTCTTTAACTTCATTTTGGTATAAACAGAATATGGGATCCTTCATTTTATACATATTCTCATGTAACAAATTCATTATTATCTCTGGTAACACATCTTTGAAGTGCAATTCAACTTATCATTCTCAGCAACTATTGTACTAAAGGATTTAAGTGGCCAGTAGTAATACAGATAATAGTAATTTACACATTCAAACTCACTCTGAAAACCTTACTCCTTTTTGCAGGATAGAAAGAAGAACGAAATTTAACTTTTTGTTAAATATCCGCAACCGTATATATCATAAGTATGGCGTTTGATAGTATGGAGGATGGCTAACGGTCATTTAAGTGTCTTCACAGATTCTTTCACATTTGTAACAGCTAATAAAATAATGGAATGATAACATCAATTTGAATCTAATGTTATTGTTTTTTTAACGATGTCTAAGCTTTTTCGAACGATTTGGGGCGTTTTTTATGGATTTGAGTGACTGGTTTCAATGGTGAATGGAGCGCTGAGCGAGCGATTTAGAATGGTCATCGTGTAGGTGAATGCCAATTTCACGGTATAACTAACTACATTAACCATTGTATATCCTTTCAAAGCCATAATCTCTGCAAAGGAATACAAGTTAAACTTAAAAAAAACCTAAACTCAAATATTCTCGTCATCTATCAATATAATCCGCATCTGATATTTATAGACCGTTGATCTAAATAAAAACACGATGTCTTATCTTGTCAGTCAACAAGCTTATCTAGTTTATCCAGTCTGTCGGTCTAGTTACTCTGTTGTTTAACACATATAGAACCGACATAGTTCTAACAGGTTAAATTTGGGTCTGTTTGTGACATTTCCAACATATTCACGGGTGCGCAAAGCAAAGCCTCTTGCCAGCCTGTGCAGCCGCCCAAACCGACCAGAGAATTCACTATGCGCTACATAGATATGTGAGGTCTCAATCCATCTTCTGTCAATCAGCATACATTTTTAATGCAATGTGTCGTTGTTTGTGATGCTCAACAGTCGTACCTCGCGCATGTATAAAATTATTTGAAACACATAGGCTCATTTAGTATTTTCACGTGGAACGATGATGTCGTGAACTTTCCGTTGAACAATTGCTTTATTTGGGCTTATTATTATTACAGACAATCATTAACAGACTATTTATGTTCATAAAAAGTGTTCTTATTATAAACCCCCCCCCCCCCCACACACACACAACGAAGTTATGGGGGGTATACGGGAATCAGGTTGTCCGTCCGTCCGTAAACAAATTGTTGTGTCCTCTTCTTCTCCCACAGTTTTGGACCAATTTTGATGAAATTTCATCAGGTTGTTTCCTATCATATGAATATGTGCACCTGCAATTTTCATCCAGATCCAGTCTATAGTTTTAGAGTTATGCCACTTTGAACTTTTTAAGGAGGGGGGGACACCTTTGTGTCCTCTTCTCCTCCCACAGTTTTGGACTAAGTTCGCTGGAATTTTATCAGGTTGTTTCCCATCAAATGAAGTTGTGCACCTGTAATTTCATCCTGATCAATTCATTAGTTTCAGAGTTATGCCATTTTGAACTTTTTAAGGAAGGGGAGGGGGGGGGGGGGTAGTCAAAATTTAGAATTGCAAAACTAAGTAACCATAAAGGTAGTTACCAAATTCGGTAAGTAATCCTATCATATGAATGTTGTGCACCTGCAATTTTCATCCTGATCCAGTCATTAGTTTTAGAGTTATGCCACTTTGAACTTTTTAAAGGGGGGCGGGGGAGGAGTAGTCAAAATTTAAAATGGCAAAACTCAGTAACCATAAGGGGAGTTACCAAATTTACCAAATTTGGTAAGTACGATCATCTTGTTGACCTTAATAAAATATCGAACGGTTCATTCTCTGTGGTCAAATTTTACCCCGCCCTCGGGGACCAAAAATTGTACATACGCTCATATTGACTTTCCGTGGATATAATTTTGTGTCGTCATCTCCTCAAACAGTTTTCCGCTCTGTGTACATGGAATTCCTCTCTGTATTTTTAGTCGGTCCCTTTAAAATAAAAACAAGTTTCTTACACAATTGCTACTTTTCCACTCATACTTGAAAAGGGATCATAAAATGCCCCTTCAAATTCCGCTCCTTCATAAAAAAGCCTTTGTGGCGGTGTGTGTGTGTGGGGGGGGGGGGGGGGGGAAGGGGTATTCTCGTCAGCCTTTGGGGCGACAGCTCTAGATTTTTACCGTTTGCGTCATATTAAAATCGAATGAGACTTCCGCAATCAGAAATAAAGACGTAGATTGTTTCGCCTCCCCTTTAGACCCATAAATAAAGAGTCAGCATGTAGGTTCGTTTGGTCCGTCATTCGTCATTTCCCTTGCGGCTGCTATTAAAGCTTGAATTTCGTTAAAACAGCTCGATTTTCACCGTATTTAGCGACCATGTCATCTATCTGTGATTGTTTAATTGAACGCCAATTTCATGTTTTGATTTAAATACATTTATTTTGTTATTAGCCGTACACTTCATTTATGTGAGTTTTTTTTTTTCTTTTGATGCAGGATAAAGCCACAGTCTGCGTTTAGAGTAAAAAAAATCGCACTTTCGTGAATATTCATTGAACATTTTTTTTGACTTGGTCTTATGAAAAATGAGTTACATATAAATACAAATCAATCAAAATATGGCGGCTTTTTCGTGAAACGCATGATCTGCCGTTTAAATTAAATATTTTAATGAGAATTTGTTCACATGAAATACGCCCACCTGCAGGAGTGGTATAGGAACGCTATTCAAATTAGAGTCCGAAATGTTGCGGGTCATAAATATTCATCAGGTTGCCCATATATTTAAAAAATCGCGTCATAATCATGTGAATAACCGAATATAAGAATGACAAATTCAAGCTTATCTTTGAGAATTAAAGTCTAGTTTTTGGGTACATGGTCGTCCAAGATCATTGTTATACGTTTCAAATGTTCACGAACACAGACGGGGGCTTTAATGTTTACTTAACTTGTCGCCCTTTTTGATTGACCATGGCGCTGTGGCCATCCGATTTAGCAGGTTCGGACCATAGCGGTATTTCAATTTTAGCGCGCCATAAGGAATTGCCACTGTTTATACAGTCGTACAGTTAACAACATCGTGAAATTGACAAGGTTCAGTATGAACAAAATGAACAAAATTAGCGAAATTAATTACCTACCTTTAATAAAAAAAAATGCATACAAGTTCTAAACATAGCTTCCTATTTCTTCAAGAACCTATGAGACGCTTACAATTTATATCATGTCAGTGAAATCGCTATTTTTCTCTATCAAAATCTTTTTTGAATGACGTTGATGATTCTATGTTTTTTTTTCAATAGGTTTGAGCGTTTTTGAATGGTTTGAGTGAGTGTTTGGAATGAATTAATGGAGCGCATAGTTAGCGATTTAGAATGTTTTAATTAAGGTGAATGTGAATTTCACGATTTGACTAACTGTAACGACAAGGGTAACAAAATAAGATAAATTAAAATGATTATAATGTGGATTGACGGTTCAAATACGCGGAACGTTTCAGCTTCTTCACATATCATCTGCAATCGGCGATTTATCTTTATAACGATAGTTTAACGCCAAGTTTGAAGTTGCATAAACTGTAAATCTGTACGATTCGAGATATTTTCTCACATTCATCAAAACTGTCAAGCCGTATTCCTATTTCCCACCTTTGCTAAGAAGTTCAAAATTCGCCTTAATTAAGAAATACTCTGCTTTCTACAGTTAATTTTCCAACGGTGTATTATGTCTGTTGTGCATTAACGCTTTTTATAGATATGCTGTACCTCAGTATTTTCTTGCGTCTCGTAATATAAGGTCGAGGCTCACGTGCAAATCGAAAATGTCTAGTTGAGTAGCCGGGTTTCGAAGGCTCTATCCGCGGTATCCTTCAGATCCAGGCCCCAAAAGTCTTAGAGGATAATTATAGTGCTCCAAATTTATAAGTAGTATGCCCGATAACTCTAGGCTTCCAAATTACTTTACTGTTTTTATTTATCCTCGTAACGTCATCTTATACCAGGAATCCATAGTTAGGTGCCCCAGCCACTTTGATTTAACAGAGATTGTTAAAATCGGTGTTTTGCTCCATTCAAACAAACAAATCAATTTGAGACAAATTCCAGTGGAGCGATAATTGGCCCTTCTGTGCTCCAACTATTTCTTGTTCAGGATTGAAATCTGGAATATTGCTGTTACCAGAAATAAAGCGTACAAAACATTCTTCAGAATTTTTAAGGAATGAAATTTGAGAGCTAAAAAAAAAAACAGTATTAGATCAAACAAACGAGTGTACCTGGTCGATACATTCAAATTGCTTTAATTAGCAAGGATAAAGTAGTTTTCGTATTACTCATTGTAAGCTTTTGCATGGACTATAGTCCGGCAGATATTAAGCAGAACCTAGTAGTGTAGTATAAAGTTTTTTTCTTGATTGATTCTGGTAGCCAAGACATTGCACATCAAGAATCTGACTGATGACATCTTGTCATCATTGAGCATTTTGAAAAAATGGAGATGGCAGCCAGGGCTATCGTCAAATATACAAAATGATCATTATTTTGATATATTTGTGAACCTTTTTTTTCACCTATTCTTGTCACTAAGATGCTAATTAGAAATAAATAAATAAATAAATACCTGAATTTGAATCTAGAATTGTAATCAAGATGGCAGCCAAGTCGAATTCTGGATTAATTGACAATGTAAAAAGCCATGCTGTGACAGACTTTAACCTCAGAATAAGCAGAACCTAGTAGTGTAGTATAAAGTTTTTTTTCTTGATTGATTCTGGTAGCCAAGACATTGCACATCAAGAATCTGACTGATGACATCTTGTCATCATTGAGCATTTTGAAAAAATGGAGATGGCAGCCAGGGCTATCGTCAAATATACAAAATGATCATTATTTTGATATATTTGTGAACCTTTTTTTTCACCTATTCTTGTCACTAAGATGCTAATTAGAAATAAATAAATAAATAAATACCTGAATTTGAATCTAGAATTGTAATCAAGATGGCAGCCAAGTCGAATTCTGGATTAATTGACAATGTAAAAAGCCATGCTGTGACAGACTTTAACCTCAGAATACATTAAAGTTTCAAATATTTTGCTCGAAGGCTGTAACCATTTCCTTTTTGAAAAATAGGTAGAGCAATCTCATCATCCGATTTATTTTTTAAAAAAAATGAACTTGGCAGCCAGGAAAGCAGAAATATGGATTTCTGCTCAAAATGTTAATCTGAAAGATTTTTCAGGCCAGTTAAGCAGTTTTATTTGATTGATTCTTGTAGCTTAAGCATTACATATCAATAATGATACTGATGAAACCCTGTACTAATTGATAATTTTGAAAAATGAAGATGGCAGCCAGGGCTTTCATAAAATGTACAGGCTTAGCATAAGCATGCTATCTATATATTTCTTATCACAGTGTTTCATCTTTTCTTAGCTAATAAGAACTGTAAAAACAAAATTTAACATGCTCAAATTTGAATAAAAAAATAGAATTGTAATCAAGATGGTAGCCAATTGGGATTCTGAAAGTCGTGTTAAGACCAATTTGAACCCTTTATTAACTTTTAACATTTAGTTCCCACATAATTTGAGCTGGAAATCAATTCTGAAAATAGGCTTATAAAACCTACCCCTAATTTGAATTTCTTTTCGAAATTGGAAATGGCAGCCAGGAACAATGGGATCTGGATTTGCACTAAACAAAAGTCAACCTTATATCTGATAAGAATTTTATTCCCAAGTTTTGCTGTTAACATTCCCTGTCGAAATAGGTGAAAAAAACCTGCCTTAAATAAAACTAAATTAATTATGATTATGAGGACAGCGTCCAAGTGCAAGTTTAGCTCTTTATAAAATTTAAAGGCCATTACCCTAAAGGAACTGATGATATGGACAAGCAATTGAACAGAGAAAATATTTTGTTATTATGTGAATTTACATCTGAGATCAGGCATATTTGAAACTTAGAATGATGACAGCCTTGATTATGCGTAATTTTGTTGTAAAACCCAAGATAGAAGTCAGAAATGTGCAATACAATGTATTTCTCAATAAATGAAACAAAATTATAACAAAATAACATGTTGCTTTTTCATATTCAAGCTAGCAGCAACATATGAAAAATATAAAAGTCTTTTTGGTATCAGTTTGTTTCAAGCATTATACTTTGTTTTTTGACGTAGAACTCCAGTTTTAAAGATGCAGACCAGGGCTTACCCTGCCCTTAGCCAATTTAGCCATTGGCTAAAATTCTGAAAAATTGGCTAAAAGAAAAATCAATTGGCTAAAATGCTGGCAAAGGGTGGTTATCATTTTGTAAAGTCCATTAATATATAGAAAAGAGAAATCAAAAGTGTTAAGATCATTGGCTAAACAACAAATTGAAATGAAAGATAATCCTTCACACCTTTGATTGGCCTGTTGACAGTTAAAAGATAGTTGGTTACTAGGCCATAAGACCATGCATTCTTTTAATTGATGCTCTCTAAAGGCTGTTATATCCAGATTTGATGTGCAAAGTCTTAAAATTTCAATATTCTTTTGGTATTTTTCAGTCAAATAAACTCAGAAAAAATTCAAAACTGCAAATTATTGGCTTTAGTTGCTGTTGTCTAAGTGGGTATGAAGACACTCCTGTCTGCTTTTTTGCCAAGTGAAAACAGCAAAATTTGACTATTTCTTTTTTACACTGCCCAAAGCTTCTTTTCTTTATACATTTTGTAACAGAAGATGATCATTAAAACAATATCTTTAATTCAAATGAAATTAATTAAGTTTATGGTTCATGAAAAAATATTACAAAAAAGAATATTGCAAGTTTTTTACGACTGGGGTGAATAAGATGGCTAACATGAAGTCAATTTGGCTAAAATATTTTCAAATTGGCTAAAAGTTTGGCTAAAAGAAAATTTGACCCAGGGTAAGCCCTTCAGACTATTTATCGGAATCTTGTAATCATGTTGATTATTGTGCAAGCCAATTTTAGAAGAATGACACATCTGAACAGAGGAAAAGTATCAAATGTTTATCACAGTTGATTGTTTGGACCTAGACCATTGCACAGTATTGCAGACTTAAACGTAGGCACCATGGTTCAATATCCGGCAAATATCGTATGAGCATGTGTCCACCACTGTTCTAGCCAACACAGTTTAACTGCTCAAAGTGGCGGTGACCCCAACTTAGACAAACTTTGAAGCTTTCACTTTCTTAAGATTTCTTCACTTGTTAAGCTTTCGACCAAGCTCAGACAAACAATTAATTTTAATTGGCAATACACAAATGTTAATAATATTTGAGAACATGGAATAGCAGTCAAAAAGGCAATTGATTGAAATGTTCATTTAATCTTCCTTAGTAAAAATCAAGATGTAAACATTGCATGTTTTTGGTTCTACCTGTCATTCTGAGTGGCTTCAAGTTGGCTGACAAAGAATGATAAAATTGACTGAAAAAACACTGTCTAGGCTTCTTATAATCTTTTGTCTTAATTTAGTAGCCCAAACATCCTTGTTTAAGGTTTCAATACTCATTTCAATCATTAAGTGCTACTTTTAAGATCAAAGCATTCTCAATGGTAGCCAGTTTTAAAAACGATATTTGCTTATATCTAAATACATGTATTATTATTGGATCAGGAAGGGGCATCATACCCTCCTCAAATCGATCTTGCAAAATAAGGTTTGGAATAATTCATTTGACCTCTGTTAAGCAGATCCAAAAAGTCAATATGCGTTATCTCTGGTCCGTATGTCATTTAAGGGCAAATTTCGAGATGGCAGACTAAATATATAATGTTTTAGAAACATTATCATAGACAGCCTTGAACTTTTGTATCTAAATTTTATGACATCTGTCATAGCGTTCAGTACCCCATCCTTATTAATCATGATCCATTAGAAAATGATGACATCCAAATTGCAAGATGGCAGCCAGAACAAAAATTGCCTCTCTTTTTCTTTTAGCCTTTGGATCAGTAAGAGTCACCATTGTGGAAGAGTGATATTTATTTGTTCATTGGATCTCTCACTGAGTCAGAAAAAGGATGTTATCATTATGTATTTTGGATTATTACTTCATAACAAATTACAAATCTAAGGAAAAAACAAGAGAAAATTTAAATAAAAATCAGCATAAAGATAGGGTAAACAATGCAGTGGCTGCCATATTAAACTAAAAAAAATGATGCATATGTAATGACAGATACAAAACGCTAGATGAAAAGAGGATCGAAAGAGGATTAAATTTTGTATTTATCAAAAGGAATTTAAAAAAAAAACTTTGTAACTCCAATTCACACTACAATGTTGCCCAACAAGCAACAAATCTGTTTGGCAGCCATCTTAATTGATAACCACAAGTTTGGTTATTGATTTTAGTATTTGCTTTATCAGAAACGGCAGAGTAGCAGGTTATTAGTAATATTAAGTATAAATTTCATTAAGTTTGTAATTAACCAAATGACATTATTCATAATTCTGCATTCCTGGCTGCCATCTCTAAATTAAGAAGAAAATTTACTTTGGAGATAGCCCTATCAAACTAATTTTAAGTATGCAGGATCGCAGCTAAAATCATGTGACATAAATGTAATTGAAATAATTCCAACGTTTGGTTTGCCAAATAGAATCCATTGTTTACTAAATGCCGTGTGATATTACTATTTGGCTGTCATGTTGCCTAGAATAGTTAATGTTTCTTGCGTTTTATGGGTCTATTTTATCATAATACTTAAAAGTGGAATCCTTACGTCAAAACTAAGCTCAAAAACACATAAAAGCCTATCATCAAGACAAGTAAAGTGGTTACATGTATTGGTTCAAGGGGTCCTGGCTGCCACCTCGATTTTCTCAAAATGCTCAATGATGACAAGGTGTCATCAGCCAGATTCTTGATAAGTAAGGCATGGGCTACAAGAATCAACCAAGAAAAAAACGTTATACCACACTACTAGGTTCAAGTAAAATATGCCATTTTTCTGCCGGACTACTAGTGACAGCCTTTTTAACAAAGAGATATCTAAACCAATGAAATATTCAGATAATGAATAATGTCTAAAAGTACGATTAAAGGTTTCCTGACAGAAGAACATTAACCAAATACAGGTTGTTGGTAGGTCTGTAGTTTAAAGTGGTCATGTGCCTTGTTAACTTACAAATCTAAGCTCTGGGACTGACTACCATTCTAGCTTTTGCTATGAATGCTTGGGCACAAATTTAAATCTCACAGTGTCGGTCACTGAGTGTATTCTGATTTTTCATCGACCTTGACTCTGTTCAAATGTTATCGAAAATTTTCCTTTATGTGTGCATAAAACTGTTTCCTATAATCAAAAAAGTTGATATGATTAACAAAAGATAACACATTTTAATATTTGGTTATCAAAACCTCGTAGCCTGAGCTTCAAGACGTTGTTAAGGTATAGTCCGTT
Organism: Fragum whitleyi; assembly: GCA_948146395.1. Taxonomy (NCBI): domain Eukaryota; kingdom Metazoa; phylum Mollusca; class Bivalvia; order Cardiida; family Cardiidae; genus Fragum; species Fragum whitleyi. The sequence continues at coordinate 24,144,301 of OX411556.1, forward strand.
TGACTTCTATATGGACCAACATTTCGCCAAAAATCTCAGAAATTAATTAATGAAACGCATATTTTTCTTGACATATCATATTTTCCAGCTAATACCATGACGAATTTTGTTTTTCAGAATTTTTGAATACAAATTCTTCATTCAAACGCAATTTTATGTAATTGATGAAAAGGTTGGTCCATATAGAAGTCAAACGGACTATAACCCACTGACGATTTGACATTTAAATGTTCATGTATATATCGACTGTTTGAATTCAAAGTAAGTAAATAACCCCAAAAGCCCTTAGACACAAAACTTAAATGCATCGATCTATTATTTTTCAACCACCCTGTCAGGTAAAATCATTGATGATATACGTATCTTAAACAAACATGTGACCCGTCACATGAAAAGCGGTCATTCATGAGAATAAGAGATATCGTCAAGTAAAATGATCATTCTAGTCTTAAAAATGAAAAATGCACGGACTAAACAGTATACATATGTGTTGTTGCGCACTGCCAAAAAGGTCCTTTCACTGTGACGAGTCAGTATTATTTATCTTCTGTCCCAGAATTACTTACGAGAAAAGCAATAAATGTCACTTTTAAAGAAAAACAATTTACTTTAGAACAAAACACTTATTTTCACAGACCTCGAGTTGTTATTTAACCAACAAAATAAAAACAAAGAAATAAAACAAAGTTCTATCGATGTAATTTCTTTAATTAAAAGTAAATTTGAAAATATTCATATTTTGAAATGTATTAGTCCAAATGCCAAACAAGAATATGTTTTTATTCGTAGAACAACAATCCTTTGCTTAAATTATTAGACTCTGGCGCTTCCTGTCCCCATCATCGTTTTAATGATGTCCTGAGTCCTCCAAGGTCGCATTTTGCAGGTTCAACGTTTACATATAAGAATGACAATGACGTCAGAAGTACATTTTGTCATATACACGGAATGCAATCCATATTCGACATGCAGATTATTGCCACTCATCTTTAGCTCCAATGGTCGTAGGTCAGCGAGCTATTGTCATGGCTGTGTATCCGTAAAGCGTCCATGCTTGCGTAAACATTTCTTCATACATAATCTCCTCCTTAACCAACAGGCAGATTTCAACGCCACATGTCATAAATGTTCTTTTGGTGACCCTCTTCTAAATTTGTCCAAGAAATTTTGACTGATCCCCATTTCATTCGTCTAAATGATAAAGATCAATTTCAGGTCAATAAAAATAGCCTATAGAATTGAAAGAGAACTTTTATGCCAAAGATAGCCTCCCTTTGAAAATGCAAGTACGAGTAGTGTCAAACCTTGTAGGGCTGCGTGACAGGGACTTGTTTTACTAAACATTTAGCGATCATTTACTGTGTAAGTCAAAAATTAAAGTTGATTCTACAGTAGTCATTAGATATGAAATTCTTCCTTGTTTAATCTCATTGGAATTGCCTTCTAAAGACGATTCCAATGAGATATTGCAAGGCAGAATCTAACAGTGAACGAAAACACCGTGTACGACTTGTGAATTTGACGAACGATTAAGTTTTTCGTAAGAAGTTTTAGAAAAACGGGCCCAAAGAGTGGCAATAATCGAGACTATTTGGCCTACTAACATTATTGCTGTCATTTTCATGTCTTATGTTTCCTACCATTAGATTATGGAAACCACTGGATGGCTAGGCCCGGTCGGCATCCGAACATTTTTTTCTAATTCTTTTGATTTTAAAAAGAAAACAATATTATTACGGGGTTTCTGAGACTAATTCGTGCTAGTCCACCTTGTCTTCATTGGCCTTGCTGGTGATGTAAGCGTTGGCGTGATAAAATTTTAACCTTGGTCATATCTCTGTCGTTATTGAAGATATCTTCATGAAACTTTTCATCTGTGTTAATTATCACAAGAGTTACCAAGACTAATAAGGAGGTTAACTCTGCAAGCATTTTGTAACAGTTTTGCCCTTTTTTCGACTTTTTGTATTTTCCAACACCTACAGCCGAGCGTTTGCACCCGTAGACGTAGCTCATAACTTGAAAGATTGCCTGACTGAATAAAGGTGCTTTGTGACCTTATCTATCTATAAAGCGCAAATTGAAAAATCTTGTCAGACTGTGTGCATGCACAAGCTAGTCTGAGTCTTTGTTTGGCGCACATTTGAAAAAGTTGGAATTGTCACGCACAGGCTCATTTTTAAGTTCAAAATTAATAATATGTTTTGCAAATTATGTAACCTAACCTTCAGTAAAACCTAATTAGTATAAGAGAATTGAATTTTACAGAAATTATACACCTAGAAATGATACCAATTTTTCCTAACTGACATTGAATTATGAATATAAGCGAATATTTTCAATTTACTGGCTATAGTATTCGAATAAAATTGTTTGTCAGACGTTTATTTCCGTAGAACTGCTATCAAATGTGTCCTTGTTGAGGTTACGTGTTCTCAAATGGTTCATTTGGGTCGAACAAACTAAATTTTGTGTAGAGTTTAAAGCAGGCAACTTTAAATGTAAATTATCTGTTTATATGTTCCTATCTTCTCTTCATCTACTGGACTTAAAAATAGGATGAAAAAGAGGATTCTTTAAATATGAGACTACGCTACAATGCTTATACATGTAAATAGTGTACGCGTTTTCATTTATTCCATAGAATTCGCTTTTCTTTCATGTAGATAATGAAATCACTAGAGACGACGAAATGCTCTTTTAAAGTCAATTTATCGCACGCTACATACGTTACTGTCGAATGGCCTGCCATTCGTCCGTAAGAGCGTTGATAAGCGGCTGTTGGTTCCAAATATGACGTCAATCGTCAACAACGTTCGTCATCATTGGCCCACACATGCCTTGCAGGATTGTGATCGGAAGAGAAGGCAATCGGATTAACATAATTGACTCTAAGAACACTTAAATCAACATTGCAAAATGCGGCCGAGCGTTGATCTGTTAGAAAACGTAAATGTTATTGTGTTTCATTGAGAACGGACAAACAAATAGCCTAAAAATATCCTCAACATAACGTTTCATTGAAACTACTATCGGCTAAAACGTGATTTTTGTTTTATAGCTCCAAGAAATTCCCTTTTTACTCCTACCACCCAAACGCATAGCCTGGCCACCACGCCATAACGCATTAAGTTCATATTGACACCGTCAATCGTATCGAGGTAAGGTATTGATTCTTCTGTGAATAGAACACTTTGTAGATGTCGATTACTTTATCTCCGATACAAAGAACACGGATAAACATGATCTTGTTGACGTGTATCCCCTTTGAGGTCCTTTTGTGTCCCGTGCCGTATTCGAAGCCAATCGGAACCCGTCGCGAACATGCCATTGGATTATTTGACCACCAGTTCGTGTTGACTTCACATTTTGGTGTCATGGGCGTGACCTATCATCTACAGACCAAGTTTTTTTATGGCAACGGCCATGTTGCATTATTCTTTGGTGAGGGCGTGATTGCTGGCTTAAACATTTTTTGATAAATTTGGCATACACGTCAACAACGTAAGAATTACCCAATTTGCACGTGACGGATTGTGTCAATAATGAAAATACTTTATTTACACAATTGTTAATATGTGCATACAAATTTATACCTAGTATAAATATCGTACATAGTATTTTGCATAAGACATTACTATTCGAAAGATCCAAGTTGTATTTTGGGTGGTAACTTTCTTATGACGCTAAGTATAAAACGGTCTGTGCTTACAAATATAATCTATATGTTTCCAAAAAAGAAATACCAGCACTGCGTTCAGAATCACCAAACGGTGTAGTAAACAGTTTTCTAATTGTACCCCGCTCTGTACGCAAGTGCACGTGCAAAGCGGGGTACAATTAGAAAACTGTTTGCACCGTTGGTGTCCTGAATGCAGGGCATGATCGCCGCGATGTGATGAAAAAAATACAAGCAGCGATAAATGCTATTCAAACAATGCAATCAGACAAAGCATATCTACAATATTCCTAAGATAAGTGAAGGTTGATACAAAAATTTGAAAAAGACACATGCCACTTCAATAAATGCTCAGTTTTGACTGAGCAATAAAACTAGCATTTAACATGACTAGCAAAGTTAAAGGAAATCATTGAAGAATATAATAATACAACAATTTTGATGTCATGTAAATATTTGCTGTAAACATTGTTATTGTGAAAAACTGAATGATTAAAACGGTTATTGTTCATTCGTGTGTTTAGTAATCTTTTGTTTTTTTAAATCATCCAAATTCAAGTTGCTATTTTTTGATATTTGATACATACATACCAGATTTAAAGATACCTTCGTGGAAAAACGTTATAAAAAGATAATCGACATCTACCTGTCGAAAATAAGCACTGCATCATCAATAGATTAAGGCTTTAAACAAAACGACCGACTACACTCCGTTCATTTGGTACGCACATTGAAAATTTCAGGTTTTTCGATAGCCAATAAGTCACTCAAAAAATTCAAATAATAACTCCTGGTGCGAATTTTATCATGAAAAAAAAGAAATAAACTATATGAAAGAAATAAAGATATGCGAAAAGCCCTTCATGAACGCTTTGACATGTTCATCATTCATAATGATCAAAGCGTCTAATTGTTAAAATTCAACTTGAACAGGCATTGTACGTAGATAATGCACAATTTGGGAAAAAATACACTAAGATTAAGCTAGAGAGGAGTCGCACACTGTACTGTACACACTGTATGAAAATAGTAAGAAGAGTAAAGGTGTCTATTATAAGGTGTCGTTCAGACGAAGGGTAGATGTTGACAAAAATGTTTCGTAGCCATCGTGCCAGAACCACTGTAATTGTGCGTCCGCACAGTCAAATATAGCAAATATCTAGGACACTCACTTGGCTGTAGAAAACAAAATAATATTCAGAGAGGTAGCATAACTTTTTAATTTCATTATTATTGTAGAATTCACCGAATCTAGGATAGGGGTATTCTTGAGAAATGCATGAGTTGTTATTGGCTATTGCAAACTGAGATTACAATTCCTTTACAAACTGGAAACTTATAAAATACTTCATTAGTTTAGAATATTATTCATACAGAAATTCATCATTATCTATGTCTTCAATGATTGTGATTTCAGATTTAAAGATGCCAGGGTGCTTCGTAGAGATTATTCTTTTGAAACATTTGTCAAACAGTAATTGTATTATTACTTCGAACACTTATATACAAGCTCAATTTGTTCGAATACAAAATAAAAAATGAATTTAAATTTAATTAGATAAAAATACAATTGGCACCCACATGTCGATTAAAAAATGCAAAAATCGTCGAAAGTTATTCGATAAGCACTAAACAACAGCTTTTTACAAGCTGTAGTACATAGGCTTAAGAAGAAACACATCGAATTACTAAAATGAACACTAGTGTTTGCCAATCGGTTCCAAATTATTTAAAAAAAATAATTGTTTTTAATCATCGGAAGAGACAAATTAACTTATGATCTGTTTAAAAAAATCGACACAACTCTAAATGATTGTTAACTATAGCATAACAACGCCACTGGTCATTCGTTTTTTCTTAAATTGATGCATTGATACTGCCTTATATAATTTCTTTAAAACCTTCTTATGTTTGTATTTTTATGGATGTGTAAAACAATTTGTAAGTGTTACATCATTTTACGTTTAGCGTACCTGGAATGGTCCTACACTTAACCATCAGTGTTCAGTGTCATCGATGGTTAAGTGTCGGTCCATTTTCAAGGTTGTTTCAAAACAACGTGTTTTTGTCAAGTTAAATGATGTAACCAAAAATTAAGAAGTACCCAGAGTATATAAGTGTAATAATTATTTCAAAATTTTAAATGGTTGTAATTTACATCCTACAAATCGATTATTCGATTTCTTAATCGATTATCTGCATCGGAAGCAGCCCAAACAAACTGATTATAATCGAATATCTTGATTAATCATCCGATCACTATGACAACTTATTTTAAAGCATATGATTCTCGCTGTGGCCTATAACCGCAAACTTACAATGGAACCAATGTCGTTCGTACGTCAACCAGTTACAACATATCATACTACGTTCATACTGTCGATCTACATGGGATTCACAATAATTTTCCAGTATCGAAATTTGAACGACTGTTTGTATTATATACGAACCCGGTTCATGTTTTCTTGGACGATTTACATTTAAATTTTATGATTTGCTATGAAGTTATTATATTTTTATCCCAATGAAATGCAATATGATTTATAAAACAGACAAATAACCTTGTGGCAATTTATAGATTCACGTATGCGATAAACAGAAAACACTGTGGGAAACATCTATTTTAGAATCACTGAAACAACAAAGATAACATACTGTAACAACCTGCCGGAAGACATAATTACGTTTCAAGGCCTGCGTGATTTTCGATAATCCGGCATGTTTCGGAATATCAAAGAGAATATTGCACTTTGAGAGCTACAGTTGAGGTAACTATGGACACATGGCGTCATTTTTTTTTTCGTCCAATAATTTTTTTTCTTGTTCATATTTGTTGTAGAATAACACTGTATAGTAATTATACTTAAGTTTGGAGGTACCTTTCCATGCTCGTTTTCATGCTAGAGTCATCTGCCCTTGAGTGGGATGTCCATTTTCAGTAAAACGTTTACATTCATTTTAGGTCTAGTATAAACACAGTACCAACTGAAGATAAAACACATACATGTTGATAGACCTTATACATTTACACAATGGCTGTTGTCAGGGAAATTTCTGTTTGATCAATTGCATTCGTATAATGTGCCTTCAATCGTTAAAAATGCACTAAATTTTGTGATTTCAAGCGGGGAAAAATAAAAAAAAAACATCCATTTTTTTAAGATCTTACCCGATGAATTTTTCTTTTTTCCTAAATGTTTAAAACCATATTTTGCCCTTCTTTGGTAAAAAATTCAGCATACTTTTCCATGCAAATGAGAAAGTTTTTCGTAATTTATAGTGACCACTCCTAATTGAATAACACTTAAAACGATTTTTTATTGTTTAATTATATGATCTAGTCATTCAATTGATATCAAATGTCGAAAAGAAGCTAAGATATGAAATATTACCGTCGTTATTCTATGTTATTTCCATAAGCAGAATCTTAAGCAAACCGATCTTTTTGAACAACGTGCAAAATAGAGCCGTAAAATAAACGAAATATCATTTCCGGTAAATAGAGTCGGAAGGCCACTGTCCATTGCCACATTAAGAATATCGTGAAATTGATATCCACCTCGATCAAAGTCATTTCAAAAAGCCTTTCATTAGTTACAAACACTTACTCAAACCATTCAAAACAATAAAAAATATAAGACAAGCAACTACACTAAAATTAATGAAAATTAATACAGGTATAAAAAAAAAACCACGATTTCATTGTCATAATTGATATTGGCATAATTGATATTGATACAAGATACATTTGACAGATTAAATCAGATGAGAGAATGATAGAGGTTATATGGTTGGCATGGTCCTGTTAGATTTACAGAAGGCGTTTGATACCGTCGACCATGCAATCCTTTTAATGAAACTTAATTCGTCCGGTCTTAGTAAGGATATCATAAGATGGTTCAGGTCTTACCTTTCTGATAGACAACAACTGGTTGATGTCTCAGGCACTATTTTCTTCCACAGCAAATGTGACCTTGGCATTTTGTTTTTAAATCGGGCTGTGAAGCCCGAATTTATATATACCGTTTTCCAGGCATCCAATCTGTTGGATACACTACATTTTTACCTTTATCTTCTGAGCAATGTGTTCGAACCAACCTATGTGTTTTCAAACACCAAAGAAACGGGCTTTTCAGTCACAATCTACAAACCTTTTTTTATCTTATTTACTTTTGCGACAAATACAGAAGAGGCTAATACAAATTTGATGTAATTTTCGCTTTTAGTAATTACCAGTTAGTATTTTCAGTGTTTATAACAAGATTTTCGGTTGAGTAAAGGAGTTGAAACGTACAAAAGGTTAACTGTATAATAAATTTGTAGCAGTTACAATATTACTGCTCTGATTTTTTTCTAGAACGGTCATTTACCAGTTGTAGGGCTGAAACCCAACCAATCAAATTCTGTTATGATTTTCACGTGGTCAAAAGCCACGCTTACCGAGGCTGGTTTAGTAATTACCAATAAGTATTTTCAGCGGTTTTTACAATCTTTTCGGTTAAGTGAAGGAATTGAAATTATCTTCGTGCTGTTCTAATTTGTTGTTCTAAAAACTGTTTAATGTGATCATTGTCTATCCCTGCGGAAGGGATACATTGTGAAAAAGGGGAAACAACTTCTAATATTTCATAAAAGAACAACAACAACAAAATTCCTTCCTCTCCGTTTTCCTTCGTCTCGAGTTCTTTCTTCATTTGTCGTCTGTTGGAATCGTCTGCTTCTATAGTTGACATGGTTTAATCCTAGTCTATTTTAAGCACAAATTTCTTTGTCATTGCGTTGATTTTATCGGTTTATTACGGTTTACGCCGTTTTCGACTGATGTGGTCATATTGAGCGGCTCGAGCACCTAACCATGGATTCCTATTGTTTCTTATACCAGTACTTCCACAACACCCTTACCCGGCCTCTAGCTGCTCCATCACATAGGTTCGCAATATCAAACCATTGATGGACGACATTTTTGTCTGAAAGGTAATTTGCCGCGGCCGAGTATCGAACCCGGGACCTCTCGAACGAGAGACAGGTGCGTTACAAACTGCGCTAAGGCCTAGGATTACTGTTACGTTTTGATAAACCGTCGGTGCTGTAATAAAATATTGTAACTACGGCTTTACTCTAGCCGTAGTTACGAGATTTATAACAACACATACGAAATTGTGTTTGTCCGATATTGCGTCATTGTTAACCGGATAAAATCGTTCCCCATTGTGTTCTAACTTTTAGCTCTCTGCGCGAAAAGGGCTTTTCCAGTCCACTGGACCAAGGCTAAATAATTTTGTTGAAATTTCATGTGCAATTTTGGCATCTCTACTGTTACTGTGCTTATACACTACAGAGACATGGCCGGGTTTTGCCATTATCTGCCTCTATATAAATGCTTCCCTCAGGCATCAAATTGATGCCGGTTCTACCCCCTTGACGTCTGACCGTATAGCGCAGTTGGGAGCATGTTGGATAATCAATCTTAGTTGAACTGGGTTCGGTCCCAAGTTGAATGAAAATATTTTGTGACATATCTCTCAAGTTGAGTGGATATAATTATGTAAACTCCAGTTGGATGAGCTGGCGATGTCCTCGAAAAGATGGAGTGTTTAGACAAAAAATCACAAATTGGGCAAATATTTTACCAACTTTTAATGTCCAAATTTGAGCCCTTTTGATTGGCGAACTATTGCACTATCCCAGCCTCTCAATGATGCCCGATTTACAGTGCTGACAGCACTTTGATTTAGCATATGTTAATGACATGTCAAGTGTTATACACAGTAAGTTACTTTTATATGCTGATGATTTAGCCATTTTAGTCTCTGGCAAAGATATTGCCGCTGTCGAGAAGGCATTGTCAGATGACTGTTTGTCACTGAATTGTTGACAACAAGCTCTCCCTTCATTTAGGAAAGACTGAATCAATAGTGTTTGGGTCAAAACTTAAGCTAAGGTCACATTCCAGTCTTAACATAACCTGTAATGATGCTCAAATTACATCAACATCTTCAGTCAAGTACCTTGGTGAACCATCGACCAATTTTTATCTTTTAACTGTATGGCTGAGTCAGTTATTTAGAAAGTTAATGCAAGGTTAAAGTTTTTGTATCGCAGGAAAGAGTACCTTACTCAGCATACCAAGAAATTACTTGTAATGTCCGTAGTCCAATGTCACTATGACTATGCATGCTCTGTTTGGTACCGTGGTATAACCAAGTCTTTAAAACACAAATTACGGGTGAGTCAGAACAAGTTGGTCAGATTCATACTGAACCTTGATCCAAGAGCTCATGTTGGTCAACAGCAGTTTGAACCCCTTAATTGGCTTCCGGTTAACAAAGGAGTTGAACAGATTATGCTGTGTCATGTTTTTAAAGTTAGGCATAATCTTGCCCCTTATCATATGGACTACCACAGGTCAATGTTCACTCATACAACACAAGGTTTTACCAGACAGGTGGCTTTAGTCATCCTAAGGTCAAAGGGGCTAGATATAAGTCCTTTTGTTTTATAGGTGCTTAGTTGTGGAACGAATTGCCTTCAAGCCTTACAGACATCACCAAGTATCAGTCATTCAAGGTTGCCATCAAAGGTCATTTTCTATGCAGTGTGACAATCTTTTTAATATTGTGTTTGTCTAAATAATTTGCTTAGGTTACATAATGATTTACAATTTGTAGCATCTTCCTAAACTTTGTTTTTATAAATATACCAAAGATGATAGTAGGAGATTGGTACATGTACACTAATTTTGTTTACTAAAACATCTTAAAGTTCGTCTTTCCATTTTAATTGCGATACTAATGTGATATTTGTCTTTCAGCAAGCAATCTGTGATAAATACTTAGCTTGTGTTTGTTAAATTATGTTCTGTACTGTGATATTTATTGGAATAGGTTACTTAATTTTGATTTAAACTAATTGAAGGGATGTAATAAATATCGCTAATTTTGTTTATCTTGAATAAACAAGTGTTATTGGATTACCTCCCTTTATTTTCACTCAAAATCCACTCCTCGCACTCATTCAATTTTATTCAAAATCATTCTGGAATCACTCACATTGTCAATATCATGAAGAAATTACAAGATGCAATTCATTGTTTGGAGATTCAGAATATAATGCTTGAAATGTGTGTTCAGTATCAAAATCTTATCACATGTCTAAACATGGCTTTGAAATAAATTCATTTAAGAGGCATTGTTTTCCTTGATGCTTTATTTATCATTAATTAATTCAATTTAAGATTTATTAAGAAATAAGAATGTTTTCGAAATACAACTGAAAATTAAACGTAAAGCAATATATAGGGTATACAGTATCGATAACCTTTACTTTTGTAAATGTTCGAAACCTAATATCACATGTAAATATTTTTTCAATTAAAGCTTTAACATTCTATATAATGAAATAAATAAATACATATAAAAGTAATCAGAACTTATTTAAAAATCAAATGATTTATTGTATATGTACAAGTGTTCTAGTCTTATAATGTAGCGACGATGTAGAGCATAAAGACCATGACGTGTAAAATGCATATACGGTTAACAACATCTAGATATTGATAAGATGTTTCATTTTAAAATGATTTTGGAATTAAATCGAATGAGTGTTCGGAACGAGTTTTGTGTGAAATTCAAGGGAGGAAGTCGAATGTCGCTAATTTTGTTCAAGATGAACAATATGCGATATGTTTTACCTCCCTTAAATTAAATGTATTACTTCTCTATATGTCTTCTTGGATCAATCATACACTCCTATTAAGGTCCACCTCAGCCAAAAAAAAGAATAGTTAGATCGATTTGAGTTAATTGTTGATCGTCTTGATAGATTTCGAAATGTTTTCTAATTATTTCGAAACATTTTTGATCGATTTGAGTGATTGTTTGGAATGAATGCACGGAGCGCAGAGTGAATGATTAAGAATGATTTTGATCGGAATGAGTGTCAATTTCACGATGGTTTTTACTGTTTGCTCCTGTAAATTCTTATTTCTATAAATGTAAGAAGTACAAAATTATTTCGCCTTAGCCCCAGAAATATTTGCTCGACAAACGATAGTAATGTTCTGTTTAATATAAGTCGAAGCAATGACATTCTATAAACCTAATTATGACTCCTCAAAATTAAATTTCACAGGAAGTTATGTCAATTATACAAGTAATATAAACCATTTTGACAAATATTTTTTATATAAATAAAAATTGTTTCAATTCAGCAAAACAGAATTGTTATGAAAATGTTTGCATATGATCAAAGATGACATATCTCTTTTTCAATATAGTTTTGATGTCGCTTTTCGACAGCTAATTTTTAACAGTAGGTTGTTTATCAAACTTGATGTCACTTTGCCCAGGAAAAGTACACTCCAGATTTTATTAGAAATAGGCAACAAATATTTGATATTTTACCGATCAATTATAGGTTTTAGGAAATAACTACATGCGGGGAGTGTAAAATATTCACTTTCCATGGTATAGAGACGACGTTTCGCAAGACTTGGTGGGTACCATGATCATTACTTAAAGTGCATTTGTCATTACCACCAAATAAAAAATTGGTATTTAGGACAAAAACAGGAGGTTTAGTTTCAGGTTTTTTTTTAGAAAAACACGGTACGAAATAACATCATGTTTTATAGGTTAAGCTGATGATACATATTGCAAAAAAATATAAACAGAATAGAGCAGTACCTGACAACTTTAAACAATGAAATTACGAGACCGACAGTCTGGATAAACTAGATAAGCTTGTTGACTGACAAGATACGGCATCGTGTTTTCGTTTATATCTACGGTATATAAATAATGTGGGCTAAACTAAATGATAAAAGTAATGAACATCATAGAATTGACAGGATGAATGATTGTGGAATGATTTTGGAATGAAAAAGAATGATTGTGTGGAGCAAATTTTAGTGAAATTCAAGGGAGGGGGTTATTCTGTATCGCTAATTTGTTCAGAATGAACAAAGTTGGCGATATTTATTACCTCCCTTTGATAAAATATGCATACAAGTTCTTTGAATAGCTTTCACTGTCTTCGCGAACCCAACATACGCTTACAAAATTAATTATGTAAGTGAAAGAGTGGATCATCTATCGAATTTTATTTTGAATGTTGTTGTCGAGCTTACATTTCTAGTATTTTTGGAGCGTTTTAATGGTTTGAGCAATTGGAATTTGAAATGAATGAATGGAGCGCTGAGTGACTGATTTAGACCGGTTTTGATTGAGATGATTGTTAAATTCACCGTATAATTAATTGGTTACCAGAGTTGTCTAATAAAAGGGGTGTTCCGAAAGTTTTGAGATTGTGCTTATTATTTTTAACTGTAAGTTAAAGAATAGTAAAACCTATTTTAACATAAAGTAGAAAGTGTCTTAGGATAACGAGCTGGTGAAAGGTCAGTGAAAGATATTGTCATTACAAATTGTACACCTTATGAAATTAAAGATGAACACCACAGAACACTGAAATTTCAACATTTTGTTCAGACTTAAACAAATAGAAAAAAAATATATGTAGGTGTTCACGAAAATGCCATCGTCGACTTCAAAATATGATCACCATTACTGTATCTAAGTATTTTGATTACATAGAGACGAATCCTAGAGTCACTCGAAAATACATTCCAGGAGATTTTTCTAAGGATAATAGTATAGTAGGACAGTTATTAACCATTGTATATATTCTTTTATTTTCTTGTCTTTAAAATGGAATGAATGAATGAACAGCTGAGTGAGCTATTAAGAAAGGTTATGATCGGAATGCGTGTCAATATCACGATGTTCTTACATGTAAGATGATAAAATGTACAAAAACTAGGCAAAGTCTTACAAAATAAAAATGTTTAATACGACCGTTTTAACAAAGGTCCTGGGTTTGATTCCCAAGAGCGGCTATCGATCTTGGTTCTTTCAATGGATCACAAATTCGTCGCGAGTACTCTGGCAAAATCGAGGGGGGTTAATCTAAGTTGTAAGAACTTGTTCCCAATCGATGCAAAATAAATAGGTTTAAACTACCGTTTAAGCACAGGGAAAGCGGAGATTTAAGCTTTTATTTGAAAGTAAAACATAACAGACAAAAACCTTTGATCAATCATAATATTTGAGTATACTTTTTAAAATTCTAAAAAAACATGCAAAACAGTTTTATTTTAAAACGCATTTAACCAGGGGTGCGTCTACGAAACAGCAAACTTTGTAAATCTATCTGTTGATTGATCATTCTATCTAATAGATATATGAAATGGGTTTGATTTATTGAATGGAGTTTAACACCGTTTTCAACATTTTTTTCAGTTATATCGCGGGGGCTGGAGCACCTAACAATGGATTCATGGTATGTCTCTCCGCAGTACAACCATCATCTCCTTTCCTAGCCTTCAGCACTGCTGCTATCTCACATAGGTTGATTATCAACCCATTGGTGAGAGACAAGAAGTCGGAAAGAATATGGAAATGGGACAGTTATCAAAGAACCAACATATTTCTTGCCCGCTTTTCGGTCGGCTGATAGTCGATATGTGGACCAGTCTAGAGCTGGTAGCCCTCTTTCTGAGAGATACTCTGATATTGCGGGAAACACTACCCGCCCTGGGTCAGAAATAAGTTGGCCCAAAGACAACCACCCTGAACAACCTTAGACTTGTTCCCGTCCCTCTGATCGGAAGATTGTGAGATCAGCAATTCAATTAGAGAAAGTGTAATTTCTAATCAGCTTATATTCCTCTGTCTGGCCGATCAGTGTCAGTTTTTGATTGTCCGGAAGCACAATAAGAGCGGTTCTGAACGGATTGCATCTAATCAAATTTGCTAAAGCTACCTTCATCCCAACTCATATCCATTTTGTAAACAGTTTGTCTCGAAAATTGCTGGTATAAATTGAGCTTCAGATTTTCTCTGAATATTTATTAATTCGCGATCTATTTGCGTAACATTTCAGAAAGGGCTAACCAATTAATTCATTTAGCTCATTAACAAAATATTTACTGAAATTTTCTAAAATATAGTTGTATGTTTGTACTTCGTATGAGGGAAAAAGCTATAGAGATGGACTGTGGGCTGAATTACCTTCCTCCAACCCCTTATAATACAAATTATTCACTTCACCCCTTTTACAGAGTGCAAGATAAAGTGTGCCACTCCTCTCTCTCTCTCTCTCTCTAGCTTTATCTTGATGTATTTGTCTCTGTCTGCCTGTTTTATATACATGTAACTTTCTGAAAACTTGTAACTACAACTTTTCAAGATGCAATTTACCCATTGGACGCTGTTGTCACTTGAAATGACGAACATGCTAACGTGTTTTGCAGAAGTGCTTTTCACACATCTATTTTCTAATATAGATAATATTTATTTTATTCAAATTTAGAAAAATGGCACCAGGAATCATTGTCTAAATTGTCAAAAGAGTTACAATACAGAATGCCTTACATATCTCACAAGTAGCTTACTAGCCGTTTGGTTATCATTTTCGAATTTCTTCATCAAAAGAATGGAGGTGCATTTGTCTGCATATTCAAACCTCAAACTATGTATGAAGCAAATACCAATGCTTATATTTCGCTGTTAGATATTGAATAAATTTTGACGACATCCTTAATAAAATATCCGTCTGACGAACGTTTATCACAGATTTTTAAGGTATCTATAACTATCGCATGTGTGGTTTGAGTATATCCATAATAATGACTTAAGTTTGGATTGTGTTTTTCAAAATTAGATATATTTAAACTCCTGAATCGACAATAACCGGTTCGGCCATTCAGTGAATTACAGTGTTTAAGCACTTTGAGTAACAATATCGGAGGTAATTGAATAGGTTGAAATAGTAATGGATTACAGTTAACAACATCTTGAAATTGAAATTCATCCCAATCAAAACCACCTTAAGTCCTTAACTCAGCGCTGCATTCATTCATTCCAATCACTCACTCAAACCATTCAAAAACGCTTCAAATCACTTAAAAAGATATGGTTAACAACTACATTAAAAACAAAAATAGCTTGCAAAAAACTGATTTCACCGACATAATTGAAATTGTGATCGTCTGATTGGTACTTGAATAATTGCGAAGATAGTTAGATCTAGAATGCATGTTGTTTTTTTTTCTTTTTAATGGGAGGTAGTAAATTTCAAATTTCATTCTAATATCATTCCAATATCTTCCTGATTGTCAATTTCACAATTGTGTTATCTATAGTTGTGCACATTATTTAGTTCTTAACACTAACTGACAGCCTTGGAGCCAGGCTACAACAACCTACAGATTAATAAGATAGTGAAATTGACAACCAGTGCAATCAAAACCATTTTGAATCGCTCACTCAGCGCTCCATTCATTAATTCCAAACACTCACTCAAATCGATCAAAAACGCTCCAAAATATTTGGAAAACATTTCGAAAAAACTCCAAGACGATCAAAATCTAATTCAAATCGTTCGAACTATTCCACGCTTTTATTGGCTGATGCGGATTTAAAAGTGTCTGATTAGTCCACGAAGTCACACAAACAGAAAATAATGTATATCTTATTAAAGGGAGGTAATAAATATAGATAAATTTGTTCATCCTGAACAAAATTAGCTATACTGATTTACCCCCCTTGAACTCAACTCAAAACTCGCTCCACACATTCAATCAATTTCATTCCCAAATCAATCCAAAATCATTCATCTTGTTAATTTCACAATGTTTTTAACTGTATATAATCGTATTTTCGAGAAGTCTAATTTTTGTTTCGATGTTAAGAATTTCTGCCTATAAGGATAACTGTGCAGACAAACCACGCTACACAAAGAATAATTATCTTATTCGTGTGATAGATTTATTATTCTTTTTGAAAGTATTTTGATTTCTGTACGATTATATCTTATTTAGTACAAAAATATTATAATTATATGAAATTTGATATAAACCGTAGTCAATCCAAGTCGATTCACGGAGTAGATAATGAAAATACGACTGGTGAAATACTGTAAACTATTTTCTAAGATCTGTGTCACATTGGCTTTTAGCTATATTATCTGGACACTTTCAAGGACGTCTAGTTTTAAATAAAAGCCTAGCTTAAATTTGGCTGTAACCCATGAGTAATGCGGTGCCCTTGTGGTGGCAGACGGTGTCCGTGCGATTATTACAATGTTTTTTGTTGAAAAGAAAAGTTGAAAATCCCATACGGAGACCGTAGCACGCAGAAACGTCGTAAAGGCTTCGCTCGGTTGCCGCATATACATCGAGCAGTTTTCTTGTCTTTATCGAATCACCCCGTGCGATCACCGCAGGTTCACAGTACGGCGGCAGTAAAGTCTCTGTGCGGAGGGTGCGCGTTTACTTTAAGATGGCCACACGGGCAAATCAAGAATTCTAAAGACGTTTTATTTGGAAAAAAGGGGCTGCGTGAAGCCGGGCACCTCACGATTTTTTAGCAGGTGCGCCGTAGAAAATAAAATTGTTCGGTGTCAAAATTATTATACAAAAAATCTAAGGCTGCGATTTTGTTCGGCGTCCGTGGCAAATGTGATTATTGATATTGAGTGCATACTACAGTTAAAAATGTCATGAAATAAACAAGGTGTATGATTTTGGAATGATTTAGGAATGGAATTGATCGAATGTTTTGAGCGAGTTTTGAGTGAATTTAATTGAAGGTTTTCAGGATGAACAAAGTTGGAGACATTGAATACCACGCTTTAATAAAATATGCGTACAAGTTCTATAGATAGTTTTCTATTTCTTCAAGAGCCTATTAGACGCTTACAATGGGTATTATGTGAGCAAAATTGCGATTTTTCTCTATCCAAGTTTATTTTGAATAACGTTGTTAATTCTATATTTTTCAATAGGTTTCAGTGTTTTTGAATGGTTGGAGTGGGTGTTTGTAATGAATGAATCTGTTTGTAATGAATGAATGGAGCGCTAAGTGAGCTATCTATGGAATGGTTTTGATTAAGGTGAATGTAAATTTCACGATGCAACTAACTTTATCTTATAAGTATACAAATATCCGTATGATAACACCCCGTATGATATTTTTTATGACTTCACATAGTTATTTTTAGAACAATGATATCTTGTTAGTTATTTTTAGAAACTTTCATTTCAGTTAAAAACACCGACGAAAACAAGATAAATATAGGTTATAAGATAAATATAATACGTACTAAGTGTATTGCATGAAAAAATATCAAACTCGGTTGTGAGAATTGATAAATGTCTCGGCAGAGCCTCGACAATGATCAATTCTCCCAACCTCGTTAGATTTTTTTTTTCATATAATACACTAAGTACGTATTATATGTGTATGTATCGGTACAAAGAATATCAAGTACTGTATTGACGTAATCAATGACGAAATTACATGTACTACACTTAGTAACATCGTGAAATTGACAATCACCTCAATCATATCCATTCTACATCGCTCACTAAGTGCTCCATTCATTCATGCCAAGCACTCACTCAAACCATTCAAAACGCTCAAACCTATTGAAAAATAAAAAAAAATCAACAGCGTCATTTAAGATAAATTTGGATAGAGAAAAATCTGCGATTTTTACTGACATATTTCGAATTGTTAGCGTCTAATAGGTTCTTGAAGAAATAGGAAGCTATGTATACAACGTGAATGCGTTCTTTGTTAAAGGGAGGTAATCAATACCGCTAATTTTGTTCATTCTGAACAAAATTTGCAATATAGGATTACCTCCCTTTAATTTCACTCAAAAATCGCTCAACGCGGTCATTCAATTTCATTCCAAATTCATTCCAAAATCATTCATCTTGTCAATTTCACGATGTTTTTAACTGTACGCCATCATCATTTGCCTGCAATCTAAACTCGAACAAAATACATCAATCGTTTTCATCGATTCAATCGATTTAGGGATGAAAAAATTTAGGGATAAAATTAACAAAAACTTAAAACAAAAAAAAACATTAATAGGTTACTTTTATTCTTCATTACGGATTAAAAGACTCAAAAGTCATTTGAAAATTCATTTCATCCTTTGTATTATAAAAATTATTTTTTTTGATTAACAAAAATAATTAATTCAACTACAAATAATGATGCCTCTTTTTGGAAATGATTAGAAACGTTTGTGCGTACAAGAAAGTCCTCGTGTAACATATCAAAATTGGTCCAAGAAAACGATTTCCATTTGATAAATCGGTAATAATGATCCGTCTTATTTACACAGGACGTAATTTATTCATAGATCAAATGAATATTGGTAGAAACTGACCTAGATTTGGAATATTTGGCCGCCAGGAAGAACCTTCATAGTTAATTACAGTTAACAACATTGTGAAATTGACAAGGTGAATGATTGCGATATGATTGCGGCTTGAAAAAAAAGTGTGTACGGAGCGGGTTTTAAATAATTTTCAAGGTATGCAAGCACGATCGATAATTTCGTCCAACTTGGCGATGTTTTACACACCATTGAAAAATCTACGTAGTTTTCTGATTTTTGATAACACAAGCAATTAAAGTCGTAATTGATCAATTTGGATGACAATTTGATCGGTTTTTGAACAATTTCGCAGCGTTTTTGAACAATCTTGAAGGGATTTGAGAGTTTGGAGTGATTGGTTTGAGTGCGTAGAATGGAATGCTGATCGAGCGATTTATAATTAGCTTGTGCGTGATACTTCCAACAATTTGAAATGTGTGTGAAGGACCAACATTAACCAACCTTGAATGTCACATAGTATAATTAGAAGTTTGCCTGGCTTTCTAAAGACACTTTTGGGCCCTATATTTCTATAAAAGCTCAAAACCGAATGCAGATGCACAGGCTGGCCAGAGTGTTTGCTTGAAATTGTTGGAAATGTCACGCAGAGGCTCAAATGGTTTTGATCGATGTGAATGCCAATATATCGATGTTACTGACTAAACATCGTACAATTGACGATCGTCAAGACCAAACTACCTTAAATCACCCACTAATAACTCCGTTTAAGACATACTCCAATCGTTAAAGTTGCTTCGGATTCGTTCGAAAACGCTCCGAAATCATTAAGCATTTACATTACAAGCTGAAAGCTTAAAAATAATTCGGCGAACCTTAAAGATAGGCAGATTATTGATAAATTCATGCACTTAGTGAAACAAGTATGAAACTTAGCTCGATGGTTCACCAAGACCAACTATTTCCGAAAGAACCGTTCGAAAACGCTCCGCAATCTTTAATTATTAACATTACAAGATGAAAGCTTAAAAAATGATTCGGCGAACCTTTTAGATGGGCAGATTATTGATAAATTCATGCACTTAGTGGAACAAGCATGAAATTTGGCACGATGGTTCTCCAAGACCGACTATTTCCGAAGAAAGTCGTTCGAAACGCTCCGAAATCTTTAATTATTTACATTACAAGATGATAGCTTAAGATAATTATATATAATTCAGTGGATCTTAAACAAGTCTTATTATCTACTCACATGAAGCCCATAAATGTTATACTAGATACTAGATACAAACGAGAATACATTCAATATTGCTCAAGCGACCACTTCTATTAACGGACAACTTTTACTAAACGACCATCATAAAAAGTCCTTGAACATAATCAACATCTCTAAAAAGTGGACCTTCTTCGACGAATACTTGTTAATTATTGAATTCTCTGTTATTCGAAGCCATAAGAATCGCCTCAGTTCCAACGGTTCCATTGGTTTCGAACATCATATGATACAGCAAGACTTATGTAACAATTTATATATGCTATCGGAAACAATCTGTCTTTTCTATCCTAGAATTTTGTATTAAGCGTCCTTTCCTTTCAGCAACCCTTTTCTGTGGTCCCCTTAGTGATCGCTTTACATAAGTTTTACTGTACTTTAAAATGTCTGCACTGCGGAATGGGTTCAGCTCTTCCTTTTGTATGCGAAAATAGCTTGTAACTTTTTCTTCACATACCCGTCAATTTTCAAAATATCTTTCAAAGTTTTATTCCGGAAATAAAAATTGACACTGGCTTGAACACTTCAAAGTAGGCGTTTATTACTCTATTTGCATTCCCCGATCAATCTCCTTGAAAATCAAGATGCGCAATTCAAATCAGATATGAAATGATATGTCATATTCAGATATCTTTAGTGTATCACATTATTCATTAATTTCGATTTCTTGTGACCAGAATAATTTTATACGAATCTTTGTCGGCTTTTTTCCCCAATAAATCTTAATTAATCGTCTATCAAAAATTCAAATACCGTAAGGCAATTTGTCTTGTCTATTTGTAATGATTGATTGGAGCAAATAATTTTGAATGGTTTTGATCGGAATGATTGTCAATTTCATGATTATCTAAAAAAAAAAACACCAAAAAAATCTAGCTGTAAAAATTCGATAAATTAACCGGCCTGCAAACTGTTTGCAAATTATACCCCTGCTTTGCACGTTTACATACATAGCGGGGTATTATTTGCAAACAGTTTGCACCGTTCTGATATCCTCAACACAGGCCAAATTTCCTAGTTCACTTCGCAAGCATTTAGAAAATCTAGAACAATACATGCCTCATCTTCCACTGCAGATTGCACTGTTTGTATACAGACTGAAAAGTCATAAAATGCTTCATTAGTAAAGAACATACCCCAGACAGAAAGAAATATAGGATAATCATAATGTATGACTTTAATGATTGTGTTTAGAGATTTGAAAATGCCAAAGAGCCTTGTAAGGATAAGACTCATTAAAACAATTGCCAAACAATAAATCATCCCGTTTCAAAGAATCATTTCCTAAGCCTCCTTTCTATCAACACATTTTTGCTGTGTAAAATATTCACACAGTACATAATTTAAACTACGCAAGGTCCTTTATGAAAAGCAGTTGTATACAGACAGCAAATACCAGAATACAGAATACAGTCAGGAGAAATTTTCTTCCAAAGCAAGGTGAAAAAATTCTTATTTCAGCCAAAGGAAATATTTCTTCCCCAGTCAGGTGAAAAATTTTCTCCCTGTCAGATGAAAAATTTTCTTCCAAAGAAAGGGGAAAATTCCCTACCCAGTCAGGTGAAAATTTTTCCTTCCTAGGCTGATGAAAAATTTTCTACCAAAGCAAGGTGATAGATTTCTAGTTACAACCAAATGAAAAAATTCCACCCCAGTCAAATGAAATATTTCTTCCCCAGCCAGGTAAAAACTTTTCTCCCTGGCCAGATGAAAAATTTTCTTCCAAAGAAAGGGGAAAATTCCCTACCCAGTCAGGTGAAAATTTTTCCTTCCTAGGCTGATGAAAAATTTTCTACCAAAGCAAGGTGATAGATTTCTAGTTACAACCAAATGAAAAAATTCCACCCCAGTCAAATGAAATATTTCTTCCCCAGCCAGGTAAAAACTTTTCTCCCTGGCCAGATGAAAAATTTTCTTCCAAAGAAAGGGAAAAATTCCCTACTCAGTCAGGTAAAAATTTTCCTTCCTAAGCAGATGAAAAATGTTCTTCCAAAGCAAGGTGAAAGATTTCTAATTACAACCAAATAAAAAAATTCAACCCCAGTCAAGTGAAAATTTTCCTCAATTGCCAGATGTTTTTTTTCATTACCAAGGTGAAAATTGTGTTATTATAGCCAATTGAAAAATTACCTCCCCTGTCAGGTGAAAATGTTCTTCCCTGGCCAGATAAAAAAAATTTCTTCCAAAGCAAGGTGAAAAATTTCTAATATCAGCAAAATGAAAAACATTCCTCCCCAGTCAGGTGAAAATTCCTTCTTGGCCAGATGAAAAATTTTCTTCCAAAGCAAGGTAAAATATTTCTTATTAGAGCCAAATGAAAAATCTTCCTCTCCAGTCAGGTGAAAATTTTGCTCCCTGGCCAGTTGAGGAATTTCCTCCAAAGCAAGGTGTAAAATTTCTAATTTCAGCCAAATGAAAAATTTCCTCCCGGTGAAAATTTTCTTCTTACAGCTAATTAAAAATTTCCTCCCCAGTCAGGTGAAAATTTTCCTCCCTGGCCAGATGAAAAATTTTCTTCCAAAGGAAGGTAAAAAAGTTGTAAATACAGCCAAATGAAAAAATGTCCTCCCCAGTTAGGTGAATACCCCCCCCCCCTCCTCCTGGCCAGATAACAGTTTCCCTTCTAAAGCAAGGTGAAAAAATTCTTATCACAGCCAAATGAAATATTTCCTCCCCAGTCAGGTGAAAATTTTCCTCCCTTGCAAGATAAAAAAATCCTTCCAAAGAAAGGTGAAAAACTTCTAATTACAGCCAAATGAAAATTTCCTCCCCTGTCATGTGAAAATTTTACTCCCTGGCCAGATGAAAACTTTTCTGCCAAAACAAGGTGAAAAATTTCTAATAACAGCCAAATGAAAATTTGCCTCACCAGTTAGGTGAAAATTTTGCTCCCCGAAAAGATGAGGAATGTTCTTCCAAAACAAGGTGAAAATTTTCTAATATCAGCCAAATGAAAAATTTCCTCCCCAGTAAAATGACCCCCCCCCCCGAACTAGATTTTTTTTTCCTTTTTAAAGCAAGTTGAAAAAATTCTTTTTACAGCCAAATAAAAAGTTTCCTCCCAAGTTAGGGGAAATTTTCCTCCCTTGCCAGATGAAACATTACTTCCGAAGAAAGGTGAAAAATTTCTAAGTACAGCGAAATGAAAAATTTGCCTCCCCACTCAGTTGAAAATTTGCCTCCATGGCCAGATTAAAAATTTTCTTCAAAAATTTCTTATTACAGCCAATTGAATAATTTCCTTCCCAGTCAGGTGAAAATTTGTCTCCCTTACCAGATAAAAAATTCCTTCAAAATCAAGGTGAACAATTTCTGATTACAGCCAAAGGAAAAATTTCCTCCCTAGTCAGGTAAAAATTATCCTCCCTCGCTATATGAAAAATTTTCTTCCAAAGCAAGGTAAAAAAAATCCTTATTACAACCAAATGAAGAAAATCCTCCCCAGTCAGGTGAAAATTTCCTCCCTGGCCAGATGAAAATTTTCTTTCCTAACCAAGGTTAAAATTTTCTTTTTACAGCCAATTAAAATATTTCCTCCCAAGTCAGGTAAAAATTTTCACCTGACTGGGGAATATTACTGAACGCCTGCAGAAGATTTAGACATTACCTATAAGCGGGGGTCATAGTGAAGACTCTGGTAAGACTATGCATATGTACAGAATATCCAGAGACTTTTTTTTAATTTGCGCACATGTGAAATTCTTGAAAATACCACTTAGACCACTATATATTTTTTTTGTTTTGTTTGTTTCTAGTTCTCGGGAGAGCCTATTATTTCTAAAAACTTGAATGAAAATAAAATAAGTTCCCACCAATTTTAGTTTTTTGTTGGGCTGAATTTGTCTTGTATCTAAATAAAATATCGGTA
Organism: Fragum whitleyi; assembly: GCA_948146395.1. NCBI lineage: Eukaryota > Metazoa > Mollusca > Bivalvia > Cardiida > Cardiidae > Fragum > Fragum whitleyi. The sequence continues at coordinate 24,168,316 of OX411556.1, forward strand.
TTACTTAATTATTTTCTAAAGAACCAAATCCCTCAAATGGGATTTGTTTCTTTAGAAAATATATATTATAGTCTGCTTCAAGAATTTGTTGATTGGTGTTTTTGATTACCTTAATGGTTACCACAGGACAGTTTTGTTGTTTGAAGAAGCTTGTAAAAAGTAATTTAGTAGGATTTTATTCTTGGTTAACTGAAAAATAATAGTGAAAAACGAAGGTTTTTTAAAAGTTTTATTTTTGTTTTTATTCCGACTATAGGTTTAAGGTCATTTAACTTTTACTTTTATTCCCTTCTCTGACCCATTGTCTTCTTTGATTCGTCCCGAGAACCAAATAATGAAATAGCCTTAGAGAGCACATTTATCAAGAATCATCGACATCAAAACTGACCAATTTACTGATTTGGGAATAAAATAAACGCTGAATAAGAAATATTGATCCTGGTCGTGATACACGTTAATTTGACCCGAATTTGACCTCAGTGGAAATTTCCTTAATAACAATTACCTACATATTTTATCAATTAATAAAATTAGTATTACATTCAATACCGTTTGTTGTTTATTCTTATGAAAGTACGTGCAAAGCCGAGTAGGAAAAATCAGATTTTTATTCATCGAGTAGGGGTTAGATTCGGGCCAATAAAACCGCGCTATACAATGTACATAGTCTGCAGTCGGACCAAAGTCGATTGTCTTGGCATTTCCCGATGATCCATTTCGTCAGGAAGAAGAGGCGTTTCCCGATGATCAATTTTAGCAGGGAGGAGAGGAAAAAAAGTGCACACGCAGAAAACCCTAGTTTTCTAAAATATAGTATTTGGAAAAAACAACAGACAATGGCCAGAAAGTTCCTATATTCGAATTAATTATGCAGATCTAGTCGGCACCGTCCTCTTTCTCGGCCTCTTCCTTTTCTTTTCTTTCCATTGCAGCAATAGCCAATTTTAGGTTCCTAGCGAATCCGATCTCCCCGTCTTTCAAATCTGAAAAATGGACAAACGGGACTTTTAACCCATCATTAGATGTCATAATTTTAAACTTGTCCAGTTCCAAAGAAGCTTCAAGCGACAATTTCATAATCGTCTTTTGTTTGTATTTTTTTTATTATTATTTTTCTCGCTGGTTAAACAATAAACCATTACAGAGAATGATGAAATTGCTTGCTACAATACAAAGGAAATGTGTCGGAAATGGTTGATCATTGATCTAAATGGATTCATAAAAATGGCCTTGACATGGAAGTATATCTATTGCATGCATTCAGAACATCACTCGGCCATTTCCGTAAACTGCTACAGACCTCGGATGTATGTAAGGCGGATGGGTATGTAACAAAATCGTGCATTTTGTTAGGCGGAAACAGTGTAAGAAAAATTAGTACTGTAGATTTTAATCTTTTACAGTAAAGAACGGCTGAAAAATCTTAATTTTTGAGAATGACGAATCATTCTCAAAAATTAAGATTTTTCAGCCGTTATTTAAGCATCTAAAGATATTTTTATACGGATACGATGGTTTCACGTCAGTGACTTAAACGAGTAGCGTTGACGACGTCGAATGTTTTCACTCAAAGTTTCGGGGGCTCACGCAATTTTAACTGACGTCATCGAGTTTTTCTAAGGGTTTCCCGTAATTTTTAAAATAGTTCGTCTATGTACATCCGAGGTTGATCGTTAGATTGGCCGAGTGATGTTCCGAATAGGATACGTGTCTATTGCATGATGTTATAAACTGGAGAAACAACTGACGATCATGATGACGTCACTTATTGGGCTTAGCCTATGGAAGGTCTGATAGAGAGAAATGAAAAAAGCGGGTAATAAGTTATTGATAATTATACTTGTTAGGCCGTATGTGTATCAAACGGTACTCTACCGTTATTTCTCGATTACCCACCGAAAAACATTAAAGAAAGCATATTCATAATACGTGTATAGGTAGATTTTGAGCGGTGAGCCGTGAAATCTACCTATAACGGTTAAATTTCCGTGTTTTTCTTTCAAAATAGATAAAACGGACATAACAAAGATACAAATTACCTTTCAAATGAAACTTAGTGCTTGTTTTAGATCTTACGGTTTTCTCATAGATCCATGGTAATGGTCTCAACGCCTAGGTCAGAGCTCAGTTTTGAAAATACACCTATACATGTTTTCTTACGAGATAGAGACGATGCAAACAACAACGAACCTTTAACACAATATCTATTTGTACTCTCTTTCAGCTTTCTCCTACCACGTGTAAGACATGCCACGGCACTGGGGATGCCTCCCTTCCTTATACAAGCTTTCTCGGAGTCGAACTCTTCCATTGGTATAACACATTGCCATTTATAGTCACAACCTATGGGTTCCCAGCCCCTAGGGCAACGAACACCTAAAACACATTTTGTTTACTGATATTTAAGGTAGTGGCCCCTTTACAGTTCCGCAACGTTTCGGAAGTCGCGAACTTGACAGTGTTAACCAAGTTTTTTTTAATGAATTCATTAGGAAACTTGATTAACATTATGAAAGACCATGAGTTCAGAAAAAATCGGGTTTATTACGGGTCCACTACCTTGACAACATGTCGGTTAGGTTGGCCTAAATTTGACCTCTGTCCTTAAATTAACCCAAGTTGATAACACCTATGTACTCGGCCCTCCTATTTTATTGTCGAAATAAGTATCTTAATTTCGGATATAATATAGAATTTGTAATTTAATGGAATACATGTACGTTCGTTATTAATAAATAATCAAATTTTCTACAAATGTCAATCTCGGATTGAATAAATTAGACCATTTGAAGTCTATACATTTTTTTAAAAAAGAATCAGGTTTCCCCATGCACGTTGTATTTATAAAAAATGAACAATGCGCCTACTAATGGTGACGTTTGCTTTAAAAATAAGATTGATTGATTGATTGATTGAATGGAGTTTAAGCCGCTTTCAACATTATTTCAGTTATATCGCGGCGGCTGGAGCACCTAACAATGGTTTCCTGGAATTTCTCTCACCAGTACAACCACCACATCCTTTCCTAGCCTCCAGCTACTATCTCACATAGGTCTACGATTATCAACCCATTGGTGAAAGACAAATTGTCGGAAAGAATGAGTGCCGCCGTCGGGGATCGAACCCGGGACCTCAAGAATGACAGTCCGTCGCGCTACCAACTGCGCTATGACGGCCTCTTTTAAAAATAAGACATCTGAATAAAGCAAAAACAAATCTTTAACATATCTATGATTGTATCCATAGTCATTAATAACTTGTACGTTTGAAACTCTTACAGGATGATGATATGGCTATTAGGAAGGTTCCATGTGACAATCAATTTGATCCGCCCGAATACACGGGAAAGGGGACCTTATGACTTTTGACTCAAATTATTTTCAATTATGCGATAAGTCCACAGACTCATATGTTGCACGATGTTTGTAGGAACATAATCTCTTCCTCTTTTCTTTTTTTTTTTTTTTTTTTTTTTTTTTTGTTTTCAACAATAAAGTTTTAAAAATATTATATCAGAATAAGGAGGAATTTGATAGCCAGTAGAGCGTCAGGCCCTCATAGGCCTCTTGTTGAAACCTGGCATGTTACCTCCGTTGGAACAAATCGATGGCTCAACGCAAAACAGTTGCAAATGACTATTAAAATACAGGTAGTTACAATTCTTTTGAGCTTAGCCATTGAAAACTTGGTCAATTGCCACTGGTATCGGGTCAATTGTGTATAAAACAAAGAATTTAACTACAGTTAACAACATCGTAAGATTGACAAGGTGAATGATCTTGGAATGATTATTGGAATGAAATTTAATGAGTGCGATGAGTGGGTTTTGAATGAAATAAACATTAGGTAATCCAACATCGCTAATTTTGTTTATGGTTAACGAAATTGGCGGTATATATTACCTCCCTTTTAAAAATATGCATACAAATTCTATAAATAGCTTTCTATCTCTTCAAGAACCAAGCTTAAATTTTCAATTATATCAGTGAAATTGCGATTTTTTCCAAGCTATTTTTAGTTTGAATTTAATTGTTGATCTTAAATATGTCTTTTTCGTGAATTTGGAGCGTTTTTGAATAATTTGAGAAAATGTTGGGAACGAATGAATGGAGCGTTTAGTGAGCAATTTAGAATGGTCTTAATTAAGATGAATGTTAAATTTATGATGCACTGTACGCTCACCTGAAATTATATCTACCTCCATGCTAATTACGACCAGGATAAACAGAAGGTGTATTTTTAAATACTTCTCGTCCATTTCTGATATCATTTCTGAAAGAGAATTACATTTTGTTTGTTTGAAGGGGATTTACTCCGCTTCCAACAATCTTTCAGTTATATCGCGGCGGCTAGAGCACATAACAATGGATTCCTGATATTCTCACACCATTACCACTATTACATCTTTTCCTAGCCTTCAGTTTCTATCGCAAATAGGTCTACGATTATCAAATAGTCGGAGAGGATGAGCGCCGCCGCTATCAGCAAATATATAGATTAATCTTATATTATGACATGACCTAAGACATAAGAGTGAAATAACCCGTTGAAACTTGAAATTACATGGGTGTAATTACACTAGTGAAATAAGTATTCAAATAAGCTTAGAGTTTATATGAATGTTGTTTTGTCACTGTGAAAATGATTTCGTGTAAGATGTCATGACGTCATTAAAAATGGCGTTATGTATTTCAAGGAATAACTTCAATCGATAAATTTCTCGAATTTGCTCGATTTATCGCAAGCATTCAGATCATGTTATAAATAGATAATCGAATTTATAAAATACCAAATATATTAAACTCGTCATCCAAAGTAGATAAATACTCGACAAAGTCTCGATTTTATCTGTTAATAGATGACTCGTTAAATAAATATGTTATTTCATGACCATTCATTTAATATACGCTATAGGTGTATTTTCAAAACTGAGCTCTGACCTAGGCGTTGAGTCCATTACCAAAGGTCTATGAGTAAACCTAATCATGAAAGACAAGCACTTAGTTTCATTTGAAAGGTAATTTGTATCTTTGTTATGTCTGTTTTATCTGTTTTGAAAGAATAGCATGGAAATTTAACCGTTAAAAGTAGATTTCACGGCTCACCGCTCAAAATCTACCTATAAATGTATATATGATTATTTTTGACGGGTAATATGTTTTTAGCGAACAAATTATTATAGTATATTTTTAATGGGTAATTATTCTTGCAGAAAAAAGGGAGAATTACTAGCAGGTGACATTCTTCAAATTACCGCACAAATCATCTTAGGTAAATTTGCTGAATGGTTGTAAAGTTGTTCATTAATTTACGGCAATGGAAATATCCATATATACAGGTTGTAAAATTATTGGTCATAAGATACCAGGCTACGATTTTTTTACCTGATTTAAGATGACGAGTTTAATTAATTTGGCATTTTATGAACACATTTGACATTCTATCCATGATGTGACACGATTATTCTTTAGATTAACCGACATAATTTTTTTTAAAACTCATCGATTTAAATTTTCCACATTTCATGTAACGGCGTTGTTCAATGACGTCATTATATAACCATGACGATGTCATTTTCACCGAAACAAATAACGTTGTTCTACGCTCTTAGCCCACACCAGCCCGATTAGCTCAGTTGGTAGAGCACCGGACTTCAAAACCAATGAAGTTCGACGGCGTGGATTAAATTCCCGGGCTGGCGCAGCAGTAGTTTCATCATGTTTCCTTGCACTATCCCCCGTAACAACTAACCGTCTTCTGGGGAGCGTCGCTCGTATGGGCATGTGCTACGGTAGCGACGTTAGATAAACGGAAATACACACACTCTTAGCCCATTTGCATAGTTATTGGACTAGTGTAATAACACCCAAAACTATTCGACGAGGTTATTTCACGCAAGCGAGGTGGGTCATATTATAAATTTATTTGTCAAATTTGCCTTCATTTTCTCACTTGCAACATTTATGATCACATGAGAGCTGTATTTTTTCAAAGTTTATTCAATGCCTTCAAAATGTTCGGTACACTAAAAAAATGTTTAAAGAAGGAACAATAATTGTTACATACGTAAAAGTATCTTCTTTAGTTGTTTTGTCGTCATCTACGTAAACAAGAATTTGTAAATGAAAAATCAAGAAGTATGTATCAAACTCATATGAAGTCTCTTTTAATGCTTTTGCACTTACCCATAGAAAGGTCATCCACTATCAATCCGAAAGATAAACTTTTTCTTTAAGATTATGATACTAGAAATCGATGCAGTTTTTGAATTGAACTACCAAGAAAGTTTCCTAATAGCAATAACTAACACACGCTTTTTCTTCCCTAAAACAAGACGGTCCTTTGTTTTCTCTTACTAATTAATAGAATATGCATTTTTTTCATTTAGATATATCTTACCTGTTGGAGTACGCCTGTAAAATGATATTAAGTAGGTTGGCCATTATTTCTCTATTAGCTGTTGTTATAGAACTGTGACGTACATGTACACATGTGTCAAGACCTATTTATTGGGTCATCTGGGATAACAGTTATGAACACCTTGAAAACGACTTCTATCAAAGCTATTATAAATCACTAACTGGGCGCTCTTTTCATTTCAGTCACAAACAAACCATTCAAAAGCGCTCAAAAATCAGTAAAAAAGCTCAGTTACTACGAGGGTAAATAAAAAATTGCGTAGACTTGCGTTACAGAAATGTTGATTTCATGGACATTGAAAAGAAACTATGCTGTTATTAAATTGCGGCATTTTTCTTTTTGTCATGTAAATTTCGCTGAAATCCTATTAGTTGGTCTCCTGTAGCAACCATTCTAAAACATGTAGTCATTAGGTTACGGCGCACGGTAACTATGTCAACGTGACGCTACGCTTTTGATGATTTTCGTTGAAAGTCAGCATTTTTCAAAATATTCAACTCAACAATAAGCACAATTTCTGTATCGCCTATCCTTTAGATAGGTACTTCTGACCCAAAATGATGTAATGTGGCTATAAGATACTGAACTAATGTAAATCTGTGACAATTACAGATCAATCGTCGAGGACACGTTTTCCATTATCCGAGTGTCATCCTTCAGAAACGCTCTCCAAATTGATTATGCTTAAATTTAAAACATCCTAACATATTTCATCAATACGTAAATAGGCGAGGTTTGGAAGGGTTTTGTCCAAATTGAGGGGACAATTACAGGTAGTAACACTTGGGAGTAACGTAATAAAATGGCTTGCGCCGGAGGCTCCTACCCAGGAATATCAAATGTTGGAATTTTTACATCATAGTCATAACAGACTCTTGTAAATTTTAGTTTTTTACCAACATTAGATGGTTTGAGACGTGTACAAAATTTCATTTATTTCCGTCGGGAAATTCCAAAGTTATAGTAAAAGTCCACCTTTTTTTATCCACCCTCGTATATTCAAATTCCTTATTAATGTACGATATTCCTCTGACTTTTTACAATTTGGAAACGTCTGATTTGTTCATGAAAACATTAAAAGGATATTTACAAAGCTTTTATCTATATTTTATTTAAGGAAGGTAAAAATTGTCGCTGAGTTCGTCAATTAGGACGAAATTGGCGATTTTGAATTATCTCCGTTTAATTTCATTCATCGCACTCATTCAATTTCAATCCAAAATCATTCCGAATTCAATCACATTTTCAATTTCATGTTATCAACTGTAGAACCATGACGTTAATGTGTGCCAAGATCATTTTGTTATGTCATCTTGGATTAACTTAACTCGTATTTCATAATTCCGCTTAAATTTAGATCACTACTTAAGATGATTTTTTGCATCTTCCTGGATGCCGTAGACTCTTTCGTCAGTTACAATTAAGATCATTGTAAAATTGTCATTATTCCGGTCAAAACCATTCTAAACCGCTCACGTAGCGCTCCATAAACTTTTTACAAACACTCACTCAATCCATTAAAAACAATTAAAAATTAACAAAAAAAAAATAAAAAAGGCTCAACAACTACATGTACATTTAAATTGCCAGATAAAATCCAAGATTTCACTGACCTTTTTACGTTTGGATGCATATGATTGGTTCCTGAAGACATAGAAAGCTATTCATAAACTTTTTTTAATTCTCTATTATAGGAAGGTGATGGTTATCGCTAACTTGGTTCAACAGTCAAACAAAAATAGCGATATGAGCGAGTGTTCAGAATAAATGAACGAATTACTCAGTGAGTAATATATAATGCAATATATAATGCTTTTGAGCGGATTCGGTGGCAATTTCCCTACAATATTCACTGTGTTCTACTTTGAAAAACACCTGTTTTCTTGCATAATTTACTTTATCTTCCGATAAATAGCGGATCAGGGCCCGAGGTTATAATACTTTTCTCATTCTCAATTCAAAATTTTCTCAAATTTCGATTTGAGATTAAGGCCATAATTCTGTTTCAATACTCATTTTAATGTTTTGACATAAAAGATTATATTAATAAGTTGTTATAAATAACAACTTATTAATATTACCTTTTATTTTCATACATTTATTTAAAGTCAAAATTTGAGAAAATTCTCAGTTGAGCCTAAGAAAAGGTTTATAACCTTGGACCCTGAAGAAGCTGTCGATCTCGTACCATCTGACACACTGTAATCGCAATATAAATGATATTGGATCTACATCATGGTGATTTATATTTTCTTGATGGGATAAATACACTTTATTGTTTATCATCTGAGAGCAGGGGTCACCTTTTGATTGCATATAGGCACGTGCGACCTAAGAGCGCCTATCTTTTTATTTAACAGATGAAGAGAGTATTTGTTGATTTCATGGAGGTATGAAACTCAAAACCTTTATGTGGAGTCCATGGTCTAATGGTTTGGACGGTGGCTTTGGGACTGAAAGGTCCCGGGATTGAATCCCGGCCAGATCACGGGAGTTTTTCTGAGCAAAAAATTACCTCCACGTTGCTCCTCTCCACCCAGGTGTATAAATGGGTACCTGTGAGAATGCAAGTCTTAGTGCTGTGGCTGCCGATGTGCGCCGTATGTTAACAGCCGACTTGCAATTCGATGATAGGGGGTTAAAGTGTGAAGTCGGTTGAATATGCCTGGCGTAGAAACAGACTATAAACCTAACTTTAACTTTAACCTAATCACACAGTATGAATCCGCATGCATACCCGATGCGGATTCATACAATGAGTGTGATTATGTTTTAAGCGTTGTAGATCTAGTTCTCGAAATGAAATATAAGTCGATCTGATTTTGAGTTTCTTTAATGCAAAAAGGAGACAAATGTGATTTTGTAAGGACAGACTTTCTTGCATCTTCGCTAGCCAAGGGTGATGCCCACTACGTGTTCTATTCACGTGAATAGAACACGAAGATGACTAGCGAAGATGACCTTCTTGAAGCGCCTCACTTTGCACGTGATTGCCATGCACCGTTCATGATGACGTCACTTATTAGGCTTCGCATAGAAACATTCACCTAAACGTCAGATAGGGCGAAATGATCGAAAACGGAGATGTTTATTTTGGCAATTCGACAGGTTAGGCGGCGAGTTTATCAAATCAAGATCTACCTTTAATTCTCGATAACTCACCGAAAAGTATTAAAGAAATTGCGTTTAGTATTTTGATTTTTAAAGTGCATTTCAGGATGGTTTTGGTTGGTTGTTCTGTTGACTTGTCCTTTTTGGTCGATCGTCTCATATACTAGTACATCAAGCGTCATATGTTAAAAAATCTATGAACAAGGATAAAATAAGCAAACGGCAAATCATTGGTGTGCAGTCAACTTGAATAAGCTGTAGGTACGACGTTTACGTTGCCAACCAATATCCTATATATCACCCACACACGACTTCTCTTTTGGTTAAGGTTCTTGGCCATGTATTTTCCAGTGAAATTACGGTGCATATTTTTAGTTGATCTTCTATGTCGCCATTATCAATATATATTCGGTTCATCTCCTTTGAAATTAATTAAAAATTCTATCAATTATTTTCCAAAATTAATTGCTAATAAAGCTGAGATTTCCACATTCATATTGCATTCTTGATTGTCGTTGGTTTTTACACTTGTTTATGAATACACGTGGTGTATGTAAAACTGTATGTATTGTGTCTATATACCATGTAGACGTCAAAAAAATCTGTTTTGTTCTGTTTGTCGGAGGTCAAAAGTCTTCGTCAGTGACCTCTCAATTTTTACGTGTTCATGATCTAGTCAACGAAGGTGCGTTCGTTTGAGAGAGAATCTTAAGTTTCAAATTAAGATTTATAAGATTAAGTGTTCGGTAGAGCGATACTTTTAAGTATCTAAATAAGAATCTTAAGACATCTCAATAAGGAAACGAAGATGTTTTGCAATGGCTTAGAATGAGAGAGCATGACGACGTCGAATGTTTAAAATCAAACGTTCATTATGACGTCTTAAAAATCTCATTTAGCCGTTTCTTTTTCATCCTTCTCCAACGAACCCTCCTCTGATTTCCAGACTCGCAAAAATTGGTAGGTGGCTTTAATACAGTTAGTTACATCCTGCAATTGACAAAATGGATGATTTTGGGATGTTTTCTAAATGAAATTGAATAAGCGTGAAGAGGAGCGATAATTTTTTATGTCCCTTTATTAAAATCTACGCATTCTTTTTAATTTGTGTCAAATTGCGGTCATGTCAGACGTTTAAAAATCAACACAAGGCAATAAAATCATGCGATTATTTGAACGATTTGATCGATTTGTTTGATAATCGATCATTTTGAACGAATTCGAAGCGTTTTGGACTATTTCGTAGCGTTCTTGACTAATTAGAGCCAGTATTGAAATGAATGATTTAAGTGTTAATTTTGAATGGTTTTGATCGAGATGAATATCAATTTCACGAAGTTACTTAATTACAGATGAGTGGCATTTACATGGAGGATACTCGTTTGTTTCAGATCGATTTATATTTCATCGCCTGGCAACTAAAGCTATATTATCGCCGAGCGAAAATATAGCCTTCGTTGCCTGCCAACGAAATGAAAAAAATCAAAAGGTATTACTCGAAAAAACAAACGATTACTCTTTATTGCATAGATGAGACAAAAAAAGTAAGTTTTAAGACAATTTTTTTTAAAGCGCGTCTATATTGCGTGAGATTACTATGCAACGTTCATAATGACGTCACTTTTTTGGCCCCGCTTAAATGACGTCAGATAGGATGTTCAATGAAAGAAATCGGGTATAGGTATACCTCTTTGACTATTTATTTAGTAAGGCGGCGAGTTTATCAAAATGATAATTTACTGTTTTTCCTCGATAAACCACCGAAAAGCATTATAGAAAATAGATGTTACTAGCATTTTGAAATTTATACGCGCTAAGAAGGCGACCGCCAAAGAAAGGATAAATGTTTAGGCGAAATGAGGACAAGTGCAAAAGATAAATGCGCTCCATCCGCTCCCCCTTTTCATGATGTGAACGTTGGTGAATACTCAAAACATCGTGACTACAGCTCGTATGAGCTGTAGTTACGAAGTTTTGATCTATCATTTATGATATTTTTCGTTAGGCTATTCATCTGTATTATGTGCGTAATAGTACATGTAGTTACGCCCTTGATTTACATGTCTTTATAAAGGGAAAAGGTCCAGAAGTTGAAGGACAGACGTAATCAAAAAATCCTAGGGTCAATGCTTCTGCTCAAATCCGTTTGTAAAAATATGCTTTGTAATATTACTTGGAACTGTTTTTAAAATCATTTGTACATCTTCAAATACATTTCCTTGTCCTTTGCGTTTTTGAAACTACGCTCTTGCAATTTTTCTTGTTGTGTAATCAAACTTTATTCGTGAAACCTACTAGACTAAGAATCGGACTCTGAAACAATCGCATGAGGTTTAACTATGTACTTTGTTCAACTATTCCTTTAAATGTTCTTTTTAAGAGGTAAAATAAAAGATCGGGTAAAGAAGAACATAGCGAAATTGCCAAAATGAATGATTTTGGAATGATTTTGGAATGAAATCGAATGCGTGAGTGGAGCGGGTTTCAGTGAAATTAAAGAGAGGTTATCCAATATCGCTAATTTTGTTCAGGATTAACAAAATTAGCGATATTTAATACCTCCCGTTAATAACATTTCCATACGGGTTCTACGAATAGCGTTCTACATGTATGTCTTTACGAACTCGCCATACGCTTACAATATTCATGTATGTTAGGGAAATCGTGGATTTTATCTACCGATTTATATTTTGATTGTAGTTGATACTCCAATCATTTTATGATTTTGAGCCTTTTTGAATGGTTTAAGTGAGTGTTTAGAATGAATGAATAGAGCGCTGATTGAGCGAATTAGAATGGATATGATCGGAATAAAAGTCTATTTCACGATATTACTAACTGTAATTACAATGACAGAAGAAACAACAAATTAGCTTTGTTTGTATGTAATTTGTCACACTCCTATCATTTCAATATATACACAAAAATAATAAATTAAACAGAAATAACCAGGTTGTGAAAATAAGCTTGACGTCGATTTAATTCTAAAATCTCGTACAACGGTAACTAAAACTTGATTCAAGCTAAATTGACGATGTTTTAGGAACAAATCGACGAAATTTTGTCTGCATTAACATAGATGATTTCAAACAACGAGCTAAACACCCGACTGCAACCTCTCCGTTACGTTTCAGAAAGAATTTTTCACTGAAACCTTTATGATCGTTTTGTTTTCTTGAAAAAGAAACTCTACAGATTTTGAGTTTAAATATGAAAAAGATACCCGGATCTTCAAAGCCACCTACCCATTGATAAGATAAAGGTGGAGTTTTAATGAATAAAATCTGCGATTAAAATTTAATTTTCGTTCACATGCGTTTTTTTTTTTGTTGTTGTTGTTGTTGTTGATGGTACATGTAATCTCGAAAATGCCAACAGTCTCAGGCAGTGCAGTTAAAATTCAGACTGCAGATATCCCCTGTCCGATCTTTGTTTAAACCACCTGCTAGTCATTTCATTCATCCACCCTTATATTGCTATATTTTAACTTTGTCTTAAATATCTAGCCAATTTGTTGAGGCATTTCTACTAAACCTGGCACGAGTTTTAGCTACAATACGTATTGGAAAGTAGACAGTGTATGCTAAGATCTGGCTACACGTCTGTGCAGTTTAATCTTAACCCTTGTCATGCTGAACCCGGAATATTCCTGCTTTGGCAGGAGCTTTAGACAAACACCAGCCTGCACATATGTGCAGTCTGATTTTAGTCATCAACACCTATTTCTCACTTTCCAACCAGAATTTTCAATAGATTTAGTTTTTCAAATAAAAATTGACCTACAAAAGGTACTTCCAGTGCTTTTTGCCCTTTGATTTTGATGGAAAATTTTTAGCCAAAATCTATTCAGCATGACACGGGTTAATCTATATTATTGCATAAAATGTACGTTTTGGGGTCGTTATAGACAAACATTAACGGACAAGACCCGGACGTTAACGGGAGAAAACGCGCATTAATAAGTAAATTCACGTGCCGTACCGTTACGCTCGGCCTTTTAGTTTCTATATCTAACTATAATATAGGGCTTAAATAAAGACGTTGATCCTATACCCGCTTTAAATTTTGTGACGTCATAGATTTACCAAGTAGCGTCGGTATTAACAAAAGTGACGATGATATGCATAACGTAATTTTGCCGGTAGAGCTTATTTAGAAGCGTCCCTATGAAACATTTTGCAGACTCTGTCTTATTTTTCTATGCAATAAAAGCTTAATTTCACGCTTTTTGGCCTTGACATTTTCAGAGACCCTCAAAATGCTTCAACGCCCGAGTGCCTAACCATTTTTTTTGCCTCTGCAAATGTTAATGCCCTCAGAAACGTGAATTAACCCGATAATGTCTACCAAATATGTGGGTACGGTAGGAACATGGTTTGAACATCACAAGAAGGTTTAAGATAAGCTTCAATCACACCTCGGTTATAATCTTCTTTTTTGGGAACACAGGTAGAGGTGGCAGTTCTATACTATAGTGATCACTAACTGTCACATTGTCAACATTAACATCGTTAAAGATGTCTATATCCATATCACTAACGGGATCAGGAAGAAAGAAATCCTCATCACTCATCATACCGGGCCTATAATTATCATATTCAGATTCATATGCCGAAGAACCACCCTCTAAATTTAACGCTGGATCACTCCTTGACATTTCGCTACTAGACGCAATCGATGAAACACTGACACTTTGAATACCCATTGCATTGCGACCAGAAAAGAAGGGTAAAAGATACGGATGCATATGTGCGGGGTTCAAGTGTTTAGCCTTTGGGCTACCACATGTAGAGGATTGATTTGATGACATTCGGTCTTCTCTGTCACTCGGAATATAGTCCAAACTACGACAGTGTCTCGGTGGCACTGTGTAGTTATGCCTCCTTTTAACTTGATACGGGCGAAATTGCCAAAATGAATGATTTTGGAATGATTTTGGAATGAAATCGAATGCGTGAGTGGAGCGGGTTTCAGTGAAATTAAAGAGAGGTTATCCAATATCGCTAATTTTGTTCAGGATTAACAAAATTAGCGATATTTAATACCTCCCGTTAATAACATTTCCATACGGGTTCTACGAATAGCGTTCTACATGTATGTCTTTACGAACTCGCCATACGCTTACAATATTCATGTATGTTAGGGAAATCGTGGATTTTATCTACCGATTTATATTTTGATTGTAGTTGATACTCCAATCATTTTATGATTTTGAGCCTTTTTGAATGGTTTAAGTGAGTGTTTAGAATGAATGAATAGAGCGCTGATTGAGCGAATTAGAATGGATATGATCGGAATAAAAGTCTATTTCACGATATTACTAACTGTAATTACAATGACAGAAGAAACAACAAATTAGCTTTGTTTGTATGTAATTTGTCACACTCCTATCATTTCAATATATACACAAAAATAATAAATTAAACAGAAATAACCAGGTTGTGAAAATAAGCTTGACGTCGATTTAATTCTAAAATCTCGTACAACGGTAACTAAAACTTGATTCAAGCTAAATTGACGATGTTTTAGGAACAAATCGACGAAATTTTGTCTGCATTAACATAGATGATTTCAAACAACGAGCTAAACACCCGACTGCAACCTCTCCGTTACGTTTCAGAAAGAATTTTTCACTGAAACCTTTATGATCGTTTTGTTTTCTTGAAAAAGAAACTCTACAGATTTTGAGTTTAAATATGAAAAAGATACCCGGATCTTCAAAGCCACCTACCCATTGATAAGATAAAGGTGGAGTTTTAATGAATAAAATCTGCGATTAAAATTTAATTTTCGTTCACATGCGTTTTTTTTTTGTTGTTGTTGTTGATGGTACATGTAATCTCGAAAATGCCAACAGTCTCAGGCAGTGCAGTTAAAATTCAGACTGCAGATATCCCCTGTCCGATCTTTGTTTAAACCACCTGCTAGTCATTTCATTCATCCACCCTTATATTGCTATATTTTAACTTTGTCTTAAATATCTAGCCAATTTGTTGAGGCATTTCTACTAAACCTGGCACGAGTTTTAGCTACAATACGTATTGGAAAGTAGACAGTGTATGCTAAGATCTGGCTACACGTCTGTGCAGTTTAATTTTAACCCTTGTCATGCTGAACCCGGAATATTCCTGCTTTGGCAGGAGCTTTAGACAAACACCAGCCTGCACATATGTGCAGTCTGATTTTAGTCATCAACACCTATTTCTCACTTTCCAACCAGAATTTTCAATAGATTTAGTTTTTCAAATAAAAATTGACCTACAAAAGGTACTTCCAGTGCTTTTTGCCCTTTGATTTTGATGGAAAATTTTTAGCCAAAATCTATTCAGCATGACACGGGTTAATCTATATTATTGCATAAAATGTACGTTTTGGGGTCGTTATAGACAAACATTAACGGACAAGACCCGGACGTTAACGGGAGAAAACGCGCATCAATAAGTAAATTCACGTGCCGTACCGTTACGCTCGGCCTTTTAGTTTCTATATCTAACTATAATATAGGGCTTAAATAAAGACGTTGATCCTATACCCGCTTTAAATTTTGTGACGTCATAGATTTACCAAGTAGCGTCGGTATTAACAAAAGTGACGATGATATGCATAACGTAATTTTGCCGGTAGAGCTTATTTAGAAGCGTCCCTATGAAACATTTTGCAGACTCTGTCTTATTTTTCTATGCAATAAAAGCTTAATTTCACGCTCTTTGGCCTTGACATTTTCAGAGACCCTCAAAATGCTTCAACGCCCGAGTGCCTAACCATTTTTTTTGCCTCTGCAAATGTTAATGCCCTCAGAAACGTGAATTAACCCGATAATGTCTACCAAATATGTGGGTACGGTAGGAACATGGTTTGAACATCACAAGAAGGTTTAAGATAAGCTTCAATCACACCTCGGTTATAATCTTCTTTTTTGGGAACACAGGTAGAGGTGGCAGTTCTATACTATAGTGATCACTAACTGTCACATTGTCAACATTAACATCGTTAAAGATGTCTATATCCATATCACTAACGGGATCAGGAAGAAAGAAATCCTCATCACTCATCATACCGGGCCTATAATTATCATATTCAGATTCATATGCCGAAGAACCACCCTCTAAATTTAACGCTGGATCACTCCTTGACATTTCGCTACTAGACGCAATCGATGAAACACTGACACTTTGAATACCCATTGCATTGCGACCAGAAAAGAAGGGTAAAAGATACGGATGCATATGTGCGGGGTTCAAGTGTTTAGCCTTTGGGCTACCACATGTAGAGGATTGATTTGATGACATTCGGTCTTCTCTGTCACTCGGAATATAGTCCAAACTACGACAGTGTCTCGGTGGCACTGTGTAGTTATGCCTCCTTTTAACTTGATACGGGTTTTGGGCCGCCACATTCTCACCGGCTCCTTTTCGGTTTGACATTGCACCAGGTTTATAATTATTATGTCTTGCCACATTATTCTTCGTCTTATTTTTGATCTTTGGTTTACCGCTATAGTTACGAATATCATTAGCACCATTTATAAAATTGTCATATTCACCGAATCCATTCATTTGAACAGCACTAGTAATGTTTTCCAAGTCTTCGTCTGAAAACTCGTGCTCACCTAGAACGTCTTTGCGTAAGTTAATATCGAGTGAGGGGTGATCGTTAGCCAGTTCTTGCAGTAGCTGAGTCAGTGATGTAGACTCAGCTGTTGACAAGGGGAACTTCGGGGTCGGGGGTCCACGTGGTATGCTCGATATGGTGTCACTGGATCGGGATATTTGGCGGTCAAGGTTAGATACCATAAAGTCAGAGTTCTCTAAGTATGACCGTAAATGATGGTTATCAGGATTTGATATCTGTCGAACATAAGCTGGCCGAGCTAGTTTCAATTCAATAGGCTGAAGTAACACGACTGAAGAGTTCTCACTCAGTTGATGGGATGCTACTGATTCATCGTCATCTGACAGAACACTCAGTGTCTGTCCCGGGGCATAAAGCGGACGATCAATCTCAATATCTTTGGCCTTTTTGGAAATTAGCATGTTCCTAGATTTCATTTTTGGACTAGAGTTACTTCTCCTGACCTGGGGTACAGACTTTCTATTCAGCATTTTATCTTTAGAACTGTCAGACGGCGATCGTTTTAGGAGAGACATCAACCGTTCCTCTTCCTGTTCGGTTTGAGACTCGGGGGAAGCAGGGAGCAGAGACATTGTCCTACCGTCGATACTAGCAACTATCGGCATCGCACTTGTAGGCGTCAAAGTTGAATGAGAGCTATTGCTACTCTTTTGAGAACCATCAGATATTCGCCTGACATCAGCTTCCCTCTGTTTTCCCATATCTGCGTTGTTTGGTCTGGGCGGAAGTTTCGTCAGCGGTTTTTCTTTCGGATTTTGTGAGTTTATATCGTTTCCTACTTGATTCATGACTGGTGTTGTTCTTGGCGTACCTCTTTGTTGCACTGATGCTGTCCTCGGAGGAGGTGTTGGTGCTGGGCTTTTTTGTGGTGATGGTGTAGCAGCAATTGGCTCTCTATACACAGCTGTAACAAACTGTTCTCTATAATCATCTGATGTCGGCTCTTTTTTCTGTGGAGGACCATGTTTTGGTGGTGCAGGTATATTTTCATTTGGGTGTTTATTCATTCTATTTGCCTTACCACTACTTATGTGAACTGGAACATGCGTTTTATTCTTTATCTTATTTGGTTGACTTGGGCTGACTACGCTTCCTAATTCTTTCAGTATGTTTGTCATTTTGACTCTTTCTTCTGCCGGTATCTCATCAATACTCGGTAGATCGTTATTTTGAATGGAATTATTTTGCACGTTTGAAATCGGCTGAACACTCTTAGGTGACTGTAGAGGCGCAGCTCGTATAGGACTTTGAAGAGGCTGTACAACACCTGCATGGACTAGAGGTGTTGGTTTAACTGTTGGCACAATGGGATTGCTAACCTGATAAGGGACCACTGGTCGACCATGGGAGATATTGTAAGATGTATTGTTCTGAATTGGCTTTGCATATTGATAATCAGGAAAGTCGTATCTATGTTTCTTTGGTAGAGGCGGTGGAATCTCATTATTTATTACTTTTTTGTTGTTAATTTTATTTTCTTCTCTCTTTGGGTGATCATTCGCATCACTTATGTTTGGCTGCATACCTTCTGCATAACTGCAAGACTGCTTTAGGGAGTCGTGTTTTTTCTTTGATTTACTTGACTTATTGTCTTTGGGTTTTGTCTCAAGACCGACTTTCAGGCTATCAAAAAGATCATTTTGCACTGCCCTAGACTGACGAGCGTCATCATTATCCTTCATTTTGAGATTTCTAAAATGCACAGCTGGCAGTTCAGGCGAATCGACACGCATGTATGTTGACGAACATTCGGAAGGCGGACCCTGGCTAGAAATACAGTTTGTAAGAGACGTGTTACCGAACTTTTTCAGTGGATTTCTTGAGTCTCTTGGACTATCGAGATTATTCCTCCTACGACTTAAGCTACCTGGGGGCGTTGGCATATTTGGCATATTCATTTGTATATCAACTTTCTGCGCTTGTTCCTGATGTTCCAAACCATTCCGGATACCAATGGGCGATCTCGGAACAGAGTTTAAGGATTGTGTCGGTGATTTCGGTTGGATAATGTCAGATGTGACACTTCCTATAGAATTCTTGTGTTGTAGTTTTGAACCTGTGTTAGATCCTGATCTATTACTGCCATTGGAACTCGTCTTTGTCAACGGCCTATGAGGCTGACTACCTTCAATACTCGGACTTTGTGATTGTCCAGAAGATCGGTTCCCTGAGGTTGGATTGTTTGGTTTAGATCCGTCACCGCGTGAGTTATCTACCCCTGGCTGACCAGGAATCACAAGAGGTTTCTTCTGTAGTATCCAATAGGTGGTCATCTCTCCTTTACCCTTGACTCTGACCGTACCACGGCATTCAAATGTGAATCTGTCCTTGAGTGCGTTGTAAACATCTTCGGTAGTCTGAAAACAAAAAAACCCCTGAGAATTAAACCCCTCGTCATGCTGAACCTGGAATATTCCTACTTTGGCAGGAGGTAAAGACAAACGTGAAGTCTGATCTTAGTCTACACCATCTTTTTTCTTTTCCTACATCAAAGGAAATTTAACGTTTTCTTTTTTTCAAAAACAAAAACACGTGCTCACAAAATTTGTCTCCAGTACTTTAAGCGCTTTGTTTTTTTAAGTAATTTCGCAGAGGTTTTTATTCAGCATTTTAATGGTTAAATGTGTCTACTTATGTCAGTTGAAACAATCCGATAATGTTGAAAATACTATATTTCCTTCTTGAAATACGTAAATTTTGTGGATGTTTATGTTAGAAAACATAATTTGTTCCTAAATTATATTACATGTAAATATGAAAAAAAATGTTGCAATACTGGCCTAACGTATGACTATTTGGCAATGTTTTTGTATTCCATCTTTTTTTACCTTGTGATAAATTGCATCACTGGGTGTTCAGGGCTTAGTAAAATGTCTGTTTATTTTTTTCTATAAGAAGTAAAGTCATTCATACTTGTTGAACTTTCTACCGATATCTTAATCACATTTTAATGTTATTTCTTTAGAAATAGTAAGGAAATAGTAAAAGAGCGACTTAAAAATGCAATTTGCGTTTTATTTTCAACACACCATCTTATATTCATCGTCTTGCATCTTTTGCAAATTTTGAAGATAGTAATTTATTGTTTGTACAGTTAAACTTGCATTAGTGGACCACTTGGGGAACCACCAAAAAGCGGTCGCATGGGAATGGTGGCTTAATACATTTTTTTATGATAAATATACTTGACATTTTGAAAGCATTTATAGATTGTAGCATAATTCTTACCGAATCTTATGATTGTCGGACCCAAATAGAATCGTCTCATTGAGACGATTCTAATCTGCTCTGACATTACAAGATTAAATAATAAACAGCTGTTCGTTAATGAATGACCACTTTTCCAGAGAGTTTGCTTACGGATGGATTCTTTTTATGATGGCCGCTTAATAAAAAATGGTCGTTTAATAGAGTTGGTCGATCGAGCAGTATCGACTATACCTGAACGGCTCCTTGTTTTCCTGTGCTCTCCATCCTACTGGCAACGTTTACAGTGTTTCCCCAGATATCGTACTGAGGCTTCCTTGCTCCGATAACCCCAGCCACCACTGGACCCAAATTGACACCTTAAAGGGAAATAACAACTGTGAAAATGTGATAGTTTAGATTCCCATTATCGTCATGCAAACTGATTTCGAGACAGGCTATCCCTTTAAGTACAGTTGTGAACATCATGCATTTGTCTTTCATCCTCAACAAACTATTATAAATTGCTCATTCAGTGCTCCATTCCAAGCATTTACTCAAACAATTCAAAACGCTCAAAAATCACTATAAAGGATAATATCACCAAGAACATTCAAACAAAATTCACTAGAAAAATCCACGATTTCACTGACTTAATTGAACTTTGAAAGCGTATGATTGGTTTGTGAAGACATATTAAGCTATTCATAGAAACTGTATGCGTAATTTTATTTAAAGGAGGTAATGAATATTGCTAGCGTTGCTCATCTTGAACAAAATATCAATATTGAATAAATCTCCCTTTCAATTTCATTCAAAACTCACTCTTTGCACTCATTAAATTTCATTCCGAAATCATTCCAATATCATTCAGCCTCACAATTTCTAGATCTTCTTAACTGTAGCTCTTTCTGAGTATTCCGATACAAAGGCTCCTTTGCTTTTAATCTTATGAACAAAAGTTCGTATCCTTGTTGTTTGGTCAATTAAGCTTTCTAACTCGAGCTAATTGAAAGGTTAGTTTTGATTCCATTTATGTTATAATTTTTAAACATTTTCATTTCAAATATGTATTCATATTTGACATAAAAAGCTAGTTGTAACACTGTAAAACTGTACATGCTATGAACTAACCTATTCTCAACATAAAATTGTTATAAGAGTTTTCGTTGAAGTTTTTCAGTTTTTCCTTCATGGCGAATATGAAATCCACAAGTGTTGTCATATTTTCTGTCACCGAGGTCGGGGAGTCCTGAAGAAAGATGGTCATTAGTGAATTATTTCAACAGTATGATTAATATTTGTCCGTGGAATTCTTGGTAAGTGGATTTATTTTCAAAAGTCTATTCAGTACAACCTATAAAAACTAGCGTCGCATCTACGGTGGCCAACGTTAATGCCCTCAAGATAAGCTTCGCAAAAATGCTATGGACAGCTGATACTTTAAAGCTATCGAACATGTTATTTCTTACAAAGACATGTCTGGCGTGAATAGTCATAAAGCTAAATGCTTATTAGTTATCTTCAGATTTTTACGATTAACTTCGACTACATCAAAATTCGATTTATTAAATACAATGTATGTGTTACAAAGATGAAAAAGGAGACGTTTGATGTATACTTCTCACACAACTCACCGCCTGTATTTTATAATCTGGTGTCAGTCCTAGAGCACCCATGTATGTACTACCGATTGTTTTAATCTTGTCGATTGCCCTGAATCTAGTTTCATTCAGCAACTAGAATACAAAGAAAACACTGTGTTCATTTATTTTGATTATGAAGACGTTTCATGTGCACTCATGGGCATATCTATATTACGTTTATTAATGAGTAAGGATTTTATGGTCTACTCAAACTTTTAAGTATAAGTTGGGAATATTCTTATACAATTGGAACATCTTGAAATTGACTCCCAATTCGATTAAAATCATTCTAAATCGCTTAGCGCTCCATTCATTCATTCCAAACACTCACTCAAACCATTCAAAAACGCATCAAAAACATAAAAATGATAAGATTAACAACTACCTTCAAAATAAATAATAGGTAGATAAAATCCCCGATTTAACTATTATAGTTGAATTTTGTAAGCGTATGACGGGTTCATAAAGACATAGAAAGCTATTCATAGAACATGTTTGGAGCTTATTGAAAAGAGGTAATAAACATCGCTAATTTAGTTAATCTTGAACAAAATAAGCTCTATTGGATTTCCCCCTTTAATTTCACCAAAAACTCGCTCCATACACGCATTCAATTTCAATCCGAAATTCAACCCAAAAATCATTCAAATATCTTTCTTCTTATCAATTTCGAAATGTTCGTAACTGTATTTAGGGGGAAATCAAGAAAACTAAATTATTTTATCGAAGCATACGCTTGAGATCCTTTTCCCACGTCAGGAAATTAAAACGATGACGATGAAAATTTTAACAAGACCAGCATTCAAAAAAATATAACATGCTTATTCTAGAATTGTACAATTTTGTATTTGTGAAATTTGTTTGGTTTTGTTTGTTTGAATGGGTTTTACGCAGCTTTCAACATTATGTCAGTCATATCGCGGCGGCTGCAGCACCAAACAATGGATCCTTGGTATTTCTCACACCAGTACTACCATCACATCCTTTCCTAGCCTCCAGCTGCTATCCTGCTATCCCACATAGGTCTACGATTATCAACCCATTGGTGGAAGACAAAAGTCGGAAAGGATGAGTGCCACCATCACGGATCGAACCCGGCACCGAAATGTGTTTGAGAACTGTACCTCGTCGAAGTCTGCTATAATCTCATTTAGCACCCTTAAGCACTCGACGCCTTGGTTGTTGGCGTCCAGTTCCATGTAGAAATCGTCAAAATAGTTCGGAATTGATGCGAAAAATACACCAATCTTACTATAATGCTGACTGTATAGTTCCTGTAAAATATGTACGCGTGGGTTTTAGTACATGTCATTTTGATTTGTTAATAATGTTAATTTAAAACAATTATAATGCGTACAATAATAAATGAAAATGCTTCAACCTTAAGTGACCAGAAAAAATATGTTCTTTTTTTTCTAATCCTGTTTCATACATAATATAACCGAAAACTACACATATCTAGTAAAATGTATGTTAACTTTTTTAATAAATTTAGTGAAAAATACAAACCTATCTTAAAATCTATAAATGTGACCCACCACGTGATAATTGACCATCTTGGAAGTGCGAAGAGTATCTACTCTTATCAGACTTCGCGGAGTGCGGAGACTGGCTAGAGTCGAAACTTTTCTCACTTTTCTAACATTTTGAATATAGAATAATCAATCTTCCTACCTGTGAAAGAATTTCTAAAATGTGATCTTTGGTTGACCTATTCAAGAACCAATCTCTTTTTCAAAAGAATATTTTTTTTTTTTAGATGGTCACTTTTTTACGGGTCACATTTTTATTCTGGGTAAGAATGATATCGTTTAAATGTACGTGCCTGTCGAAGAAGCTTCTAACAATTAAACTCAGTAACAATGTCAGACAAGACCAGTATCCTCACTCTCGCAGCATGCTCCATTTATTCATTATGGTTGTACTATTTTGTATGTTTATCTTTTAGTTAAATCGCGGCAGTCTCATCTTCACGAGTCAAGGGGTATCGAGTCGATAGCTTTTTCTCGATGTAAGATAAGTAAAACGTTCGTAACCCTTGGTCCGACAAGACGCGGCAGTCTGGGTACATAACAATGGGTTCCTGACATTTATCACACCAGTATAACCATCACATCCTTCAAAGGCGTAGCTCTCATTACGCAAATTACGCAAGTGCGTAAAAGAATTAATGCTCTGTCGTAAAAAATAGAGGATGAATGATCAAAGCATCGAAACTACAGCTTATTCAAGCTGTAGTTACGATGTTTTGATTATTCACCAACGCTCAATTCATAAAAAAGGAGCGGATGGGGGCATTCTTCTTTTGTCAGAGTTGCCACATAGCCTTTATCCTATATATTCTTTGGTTGTCGCATTCTGAGTGCGTAAAGATTTCAATGTCCTAGTTACGCCTATGTCCTTTATAGCCACCAGCTGATATCCCACATAGGTCGACGATTATCAAACCCATCCATTGGTGGTAGACAAAAAGTAGGAAAGGATGAGTAGCTCGAATGTTTATTAAACGACCATGAATTGCTTTTGGCGAATAAAGGCAGCGACCAGCCCTTCGTTCAGGATGACCAAACGGTGCAAACTGTTTGCAAATTGTTCACGCAAGTGCACATTCAAAGTGTGGTAAAATCTTCAAACAGTTTACATCGTTTTGTCATTCTAAACGAAGATCAGCTTTCAATTTCGCACACCGAAGAAAGCAAAGATATTCAATTTATCGCTTAAGCTTTGACCGAAGACCACCATACCATATGACTCCTGTTTTGATTGTCTATAAAATGAGCAGCAACGTGAGCCGGGAGTAAATTGCATAGGATCTGGCGATTGTTAGTTTGGAGATCGGTCATCTCAATCTTCTCTTCGGTGGCCTGAAAGAAATTTAGTATGATTATATGATGAAAGGTGTTAGTGAAACATGAATACATCTAAGTCTAAGGGACTATCCGGGATTTCTGTTAAAAGAATTATTAACAAAGAAATTTGATCCAGCATGGGTCAACCAGAAGTCGTATTTCAAAAATTCTTTCATTGGAAGGTAGATTGATAATTCTGGATTCAGAAAATAAGCATGGTGCAAAAAATTTCGACCCTAGTCAGTCTGCGCAATCCGCGCAGTCTGACTAGGATCGACACTTTACGCACTGACTAGATTGTCCCTTTTCGCGGGACGGGTCACAATTATTTATCGGAAGGTTCTTCTTCGTTTGAAAACATACAACACAGAATTGTGCTCTCAGTATTCTTGCATTTTTGAGCATCGTTTCGGTCAAACAGATTAAACTTTGGTAAATTAAACGATAATGTAACAAATACGTTACCTGAGTTTTCCACAAGAAGTCCAATCTCGATGTCCATTCTGTTTGACGTCCCTGTACATACAACGTTATCATGAATATAACCAGGACTACAATTCCAATTACATCACTGGGTATAACAGGACTGCGAAAAGAATTAATGGATAATTGCTTGTTTCAGTGTAGGATCGATTTATATTTCATTGGGAGAACAATAATAGCTATATTTTCACGAGTGGCGGAGCCACGAGCGAAAATATAGCTTTCGTTGATCACGAAATGAAAAATCAATCGATCTTAATCGAAAAACAAACGATTTTGTTCAATTTCTTGAATGCAAAAATGTGACAAATCTTTCGACAAATTATCTTAAAGCGCGTCATTTTGCACGTGATTGCTATGCAACGTTCAGGATGCTGTCAATCAGTGGGCTCCGCCTAGATAATGTCAATAATTTGAAACGCCTCGCTTACTTGTGTAAATCAAAGTTGTAATAATTTCGTTGTGCGCCAACTCCATCATGTGAAGCACCAACCAGAAACATCGTGATAAACTTGAAAATTAATGTTTAATATTTTCGATTCTGAAATTGAATATGTTTGACGATCGTAGTTTGGGTCATGTTAAAGTAAGGTAATTCAAAAAAGCTTATTTTGATCAAATTGAACGAAATTGTCCCCTTTAGAAAATTATAAAAAGAAACTTCTGACCTGTTATAAGATTTGTGTGTTTTGGCGGTTTTATAAAACGGTATGAAATCTACTTAAGTCAAGAAAACTATGAAGTGTAATGGGTAATTCTAATGTAGTTTTGAAATTTAATTCTGCGTTAATGTGATATGAGCCAGTGATTGAAAATGGTTTTGAATTCTTTGAGAGCCAATATCGCGATGGTCTATACATTTCTTTCACTTGTGTAAAACCTCAAAGTTGAAATAATTGATGTATAAGATTTATCCTAAGAAAGCGTGAAGCACCTTTTAAAGAAAACACCATTCAAAATTTGACAGTAAGATTATGTTTTTGGCGAATCTCCTATCTTAAAGTAATTTTCCGTAGTTATATAAAAGCATAACTATTTACTTACTTGTGTAAAACATCGAAGTTGTAATAAATCCGCTGGTGCGTCAATTCCATCATAACGATATGTGAAGCACCCATAAGAAACATCATGATAAACTTGATGGAAGCGCCAAGTTTCAGAAACACGGACACACAGATGAAGGCCAGTAAACACGCCAGATACACGTATTGTGGCACGCTACATCTCAGATGGTCGTCACTAACGGTGTTGGATAACACAGTAGTTCGAGTGAAAATGTGAAACATCCCGTCTGCGCAGCAAAACTGTGGAGAAACGTGAAAGCAAAGCTTAATAAGCACGTGTTATATTTTTCTAGGAAATTGAAAATAAAATACCTAAAATGGAATGAATTTCAATAAAAACTTGAGAATGGATTTGAAGAAAGAAACGGTAGTAGATATTATTTAATTGAATTAAAGACAAGTCATGTTATTTGTTTCATGATATTATATAGAGAAACTTGTATCCCGTCGAAACTTAACTTTTATCATATAACTATACAAATATCCGTGTGATAACGTCCCGTATGATATTTTTTATGATATCACATACATGTAGTTATTTTTAGAACAATGATATAATGCCGTTATTTTTAGAAACTTGCATTTCTGCTATAAACATCGACAAAAGGAAGACAAAAAGATGTTATAAGATAAATATAATACGTACTTAGTGTATTGTATGAAAAAAATTATCTAACTCGGTTCTGAGAATTGATAATTGTCTCTGCAGAGCCTTGCCAATATTCAATTCTCCCAACCTCGTTAGATATTTTTTTTTCATACAATACACTAAGTACGTATTATATATATACACCGACTGAAACTTTTCGACCCTAGTTAGCATGTGCTGTCAAGGTCGACACTTTCAGAACTGCCTGGCATTCTCCTTCCGCCCAAAAGATATCGAAGTTTAAAGAAAGCGGATAAATTACCACATTGACTTGTGCCATGGCATATATGAGAGCGGCAGTTGTTACCATCACAAATAGACGTAGACCAGCTGACTTCCGAATGTCGAATTCTGTACACTGGAACGTGAAGAAAACAAGTTAGCTCTATGTATGTATGTTTTGCACGATATAAAAATAATACTTCCGCATAGAGGGGAAAGCAATTTTGATTTTGAATAGAAACGCTTTCGTGCGTGACAAAATGGTGAGGACGTTCATTTCCAAGAACTGGTCTAATATTTAAATACCAGTGAAACTGGCTCACTTGGGATAGAGTACGCCAAGACAGTTGCAGAGCCGCCAGCTTGTTCAACGGATTGTTATCGTAAGGTCATCTCTGCAAGACGCCGTTATGCAAAAAAAGAGGGAACTCCGGATGTACTGTAATTTAAAATAAAATCAAAGCACCGCGTCTGATATTAAAGCCAGTACTAGTTGCCTATTTCAGAAGGGTTGACACTATAATACATAAGTACATGTATTTGCCTTGATTCGTTTGTGTTATTGCAGAGTTTACCGTTTATTCGACTTTTGCTATTTTGCGCAAAGCTAAATATAATTAGTTCTAAAATATTGATATTCAAAAAAGATCTTTGTCTATTTATGACAATAGTTTGAGACTTACCTTTAATTTTACACTGAGTATAAGCATCAATATTACAGCAATCCAGCAGAATGTGGCAAGAAATAACATCAGTAATAATAAGGTTCTGAAAAGAATAAGCCATTATGCGACAATTTGACAACCACCTAAAAAAAGTAACAGTTTCAAAACATAACGTTGCCAATAAATGCAGATATTTAAATGCGACATGGGATTTGTCAAATATGTGACCCATCACGCAAAAGGGACCATCTGGGAACTCTGTAAAATGACTATTCGAAAAGAGATTGGGTCCAGCATTGGTCAACCAGAGGTCGCATTTCAATAATTTTTGCACTGGAAGGTAGATTGAACATTCTATATTCAGAATATAAGCACATTGTGAAAAGTTTCGACCTAGTCAGTCTGCGCAAACCGCGCAGTCTGATTAGGGTCAGCACTTTACGCACTACCAAAATGGCCCCTTTCTGTGTGACGGGTCTAATACATAAACACAACATCAAAAGGTGCATGTATATAAATTGAAAATCTACGCACGGTATCCTTAATTAACCTCAAATACATGTAACAGGGATTTTTCTTATTTAAGATTGCAGACAGACGAACACTGATACAAGCATGTTTAAACGTATTCTTTTATATAGGCAATCAGTGATGAACGATCTTAAATTAGCACGTGCTTTTTAGGATAAAGTTGTTGTGTTTTTTTTTCTTTCAGAAAACTAGTGAAAGATAATAATTAGTATCTACGCTATTGCTTACGTCATTGCAGTACTAAATTGTATAGGTATAAACAGTTAGTAACATCGTGAAAGTGACATTTATTTCAATCAAATCCATTCTAAATCGCTCACCTAGCGCTCCTCCTAAAACCATTCACCTTTTCAATTTCACAATATTGTAAACTAATTAAAAATCTTCGCGGAGAACGTCTTACACGTACAGCCACATGTCATTTCTTAGAGAAATGACGAATTAAGAACGTTAATACCCATTCTTGATTATATTTTAAGCAGAGATAAACGATCTGTTTATTTGACGTTGTGTTTTCAGGTGACTATTAGAAAAACAGCATAAAAAAAGAGATTCGACATTAAAACGATTTTGATACGGAAGGTAAACAACACTCCGGAACTTTTGGCGATTCTACACCTCGAGAATAATGAGGGCGCAGACATTAAAACGAGTCATATCGCACGTGCGTTTATGTGGCTTTGCTAAAAAATCAAAGAAAGGTTTAAACTTAACATTTTTTAATTTGATATTAAAACTGAACATTTTTTAATTTGATAACAAAACGTAGGGTTTTTCTGAATTTTGTCATCATATTATATTATGACCAAAGATGATCGAAAAGCATTAAATGAATCTTTTTTTTGTTGTTTGTTTTTTGAGCGTATTGACAAAAGTACCACCAGAAGCCAAATCTAAAAGAATTACCCAAAATTACTATACTTTCGTCCGAGGTTCTTTCCAGTTTACAGAAAAGTCCGATCGATGTTTCGAATGGTTGAACAACTACGAACCAACTTACCTCGGTAATATAACTGTATTTACTGCCGCCATACATATCAAGATTATCAAAGAACAAATCATACTGTGACTGAAGGCGAAGTCATCCGTCGCTTGATACTGGAAAAAATTGAAATAATTTTCTTTACTAAAGAATCGTCTTACAATAAATGAAAAAAAACAACAATGTAGTAAAAACGAAAATCGGTTGACTATTTCTTAATACGAGTTCATCAACATTCTTTTTTAAACAAAAATAAATCTGTACATTTGGATAATAAAACATTATCATGTTCTTCTATTTACTACTGTTAGATATCCGATAACGTTACACTTGCACATAACCATCCATGAGCAAAATTCTTTAATCTTTTAATACAAATATCAATTATACAATCATTCATGAAAACAGAAATTTCGGAGTCAACTGCTATAGCCACAGTAAGTAACAAAGTGAAATTGACATTCACCTAGATCAAAACCATCCAATTACGCTCACTCAACGCCCGATTCATTTATTCCGAACACTCACCACAATTACTCGAAAACGCTCCAAAAGCATTATCAAAATCGAAATAGGTCAAGACAATCACAATTTAATTACAATCGATCAAATTATTCTACGATTTTATTGGTTAGTGTAGATTTTAAATTGTCTGATTAGTCCATGAAGACACACAAACAGAAAAGTACGCACATTTTATAAAAGGGAGGTAATATATATCGCAAATTGTGTTCATATTGAATAAAATTAGCGATATTGCATTACCTCCCTCTAATTTCACTCAAAACCCACTCGTTCATTTTCATTCCAAAATTATTAAAAGTCATTCGTCTTGTCAATTTCACGAAGTTATAAGCTGTAAAAGAATCGGTCTCTTCAGTCTAATTTACATGTAAGTCGTTTTTCAAGGGTTGAGATTGACAAAGTACATGTATATTAAGTATATTAATGAAGAATACTATCAATAACTCTAACCTGTTTTTCCTTCTCTGCCTTTTTAAACCTGAGTGTAAAATAGTTGACATGTTCAGTCTTCTCCCTATCCACACTGCGGGCTGTGATCGCCTGATTCAGATACTTATTGACCCGGTCTACGGGGGATTTGGGCTGGCGAGAATGTCTGAAATAACCATTTGCAATGATTTTAAATGTCATAGAATCACCGCGAAATTCTCGTAAGCAAATCCCCAAGATACTGGATACATCCGGGTCCTTCAATGCGTAATTTCATTACTGTAATTGCAGTGTAATTTTACTATTATTCTACATTAAAGAATAAAATATAATACATGCTTAGTGTTTTGTATGAAAAATCTCACAAGGTCGGAGGAATTGGTAGGTATGTTTCCATATTTCTCTCTTTTCCCCAAATTCAAATATTTTCATTTCTTAAATATTCGAATAAATCGTGTTTTTGGGCAGGTTGAGTGATGCATGTTAAGGACAATAAACAGCATTGTGTTGTAAAGATTCAGATAAAAGTTACCTCTCTTTGAAAGCTTTCCGAAGTTTGTCTGTAACCGAGTAACCAAACTTTGTCTGAAAATATACAGAAATAATGAATTTGTGTGTCTTGCATTTCGACAAAGTGATTATGCGCAAGTACTGAAAATTTTCTAATAAATACTCAGGCGTTTATGTAAACACCCTTTAGGAAGAAAGGCGAGCGATGTTAAGAGACCACACTTTTAGAAAATCAATTGAATTTTTCTGCATTACTAGTTCGAATTATATTTACAACCCAATGGTTGTAACTCCACTATCCTTAGGAACGAAAGGAATAAAAGGGAGTTTATACCCCTGGTTTACTACTTTCAGCTAGTGGACCCATAAAAGGTCCGCAACATATCGTACCTCATGAACTTTCACATTGTTGTCCGAGGATTCCTAATGAAAATCATTAGGAAATCTCGGTTAACGCTGTTAAAATTCATTATTTCTGAAACGTTGCGGAACAATTACGGGTCCACTACCTTAAGTCTTTATGCCAAGTCGGAATGTCATTAGTACTATTGATAACCCGCTTTGTCTTTCTTCGAAATAGTTCAGACATTTTTCAATAACAAGAAATAACTAGTAAACCCTTTATGTAGCCACTATTTTACACCTATGTGGAGAGGAACAACGCGGAGTACATTGTTTCTTCTGAAATTGTCATGGCACGGGCATGATTCGAAACATGGACGTCTTGATCCCGGGTCTCGGGTCTTACATGTACCACTAGATCACCTTTAATTCCACTGCACATGTCCAATATATCGAGGATATTCGTTTGTTTCAGTGTAAGATCGGTTTATATTCATTGAGTGAACGACAAAAGCTATATTTTTACGAGTGGCGGAGCCACGAATAAAATATAGCTTTTGCTGTTCACGAAATGACATATTTATCATTCTTTTTCGACAAACAAACGATTATTCAAATTCTTTATTGCAAAATGAGAATTTTCGTAAAGCGAGTCTTTTTGCACGTGATTGCTATGCAACGTTCATTGTGACGTCACTTATTTCACCCCGTATAGATGACGTCAGATAGGATGAAATGCACTAAATCAGGGTATAAGTTTTTGATAATTTCACTGATTTTGCGGTGAGATTATCAAGTGATAAACCACCGTTTTTTTTCTCGATAAACCACCGAAAAGCATTAGAGAAAAAGAAACTTTTACGGTCTTATCTTGACCTTTGATATTTGTATGAGATTGATCTTACAAGGATTCTCCTATTATCTGTGCAAATAATGCATATCTGAATGTTTATGACAAACGATTTCTCTTGAGACCTAAAAGTACATGCCGTTATGATTAAAGGACGACCCAAAATACATGTCGTCATGCTTAATACTGCTTTGACATTTAGCTTGTCTTTGAATATGTATTCGAGAGGGATTTATTTACATTCAAAATTAACATTTCAATCTTAAATTCATATTTTAAAAGACGGAATCGGATAGGAATGTATCTTTGGTACCATATTCTGGAATATTGTTTCAATTCTTGTCTTTAGGTTCGTGCCTATACATGTATATCGTGTCATCAATTTTCATCAAAAATTCAAATTTTTCTTCAGGTGACAAAACGTATAAAAACGTTTAAAAATGGTCCCAGGCTTTACATTCGTGATCAAGTTCAAAGCGGGATACCAATTCTGAAACGTTGTATGAAAGTTTTCGTCTTGAGCACTATGCGTAAGTAAACGAATTTAACACAAACTTACAGTTAACAACACCGTAAAATCGACAAGATGATTGATTTTGGAATGGAATTGAATGAGTGTGCGGGTCGAGTTTTGTATGAAATTAAGGGGAGGTAATCCAATATCGCTAATTTTTGTTCAAGATGAAAAAAATTAGCTATAATCATTACCTCCCTTTAATAAAATATGCATTAAAGTTCTGTAAATTGAATCCTATTTCTTCAAGAACTAATCAGACGCTAACAATTTCAATTACTTCAGTGAAATCGCGATTTTTCCATTTATATTTACTTTTAATATAGCTGTTGAATGAATACTTTTTAGTCATTTGGAGCGGTTTTGATCGATTTTGAGTGAATGATTGGAATTAGTGAATGAAGCGCCGAATGAGTGAATGAGAATAGTTATGATTGAGATGAATGTCAATTTCACGATGTAACTAACTGTATGAACTAGTTTCTAGTAACACATTCCTATGAGGAATAAACCTATCCGTAAATTAAACAATTTATTTTTAAACGTGCGGATAACACCCACTCTGTCTCGATCGGAAAAATACATATGACGTTAGTGTAGTCATATTTGGTCAACTTTAAGGTAACTCGGCTTCTGGTGGTACTTAAGTCAATACGTTTCAAAAAAAAACGATTTATTGCTTTCCGAGAGTCAATGGAGATCCTTGTGGAGAAAATAATTTGATAAACAAAACGCAGTAAACTACAGTTTTAATATTCGTTTATTTTATTTTACTAGACGTCATCTTGAAGTCCGTGACGTCATAGTAAATCTATGTGCGAAACGACGCGATATAATGGCTACCCCCTTTTTATTCCTGAGATATATTTCGTAGAATCGCCGAGGGTTCCCGATTTTCACTGCCTCTGACCAACTCAATCGGGAACCCTTGGCGATTCTACGGAAAAGACCACTGGAGAAATGAGGGCACATCCATGAAAGCGCGTCATCTCGCACGTGGCTTATGTGACGTCACAAGCATCAACATTTCCGATAAAGATGACACTAAATAATACAAAATACGAAAATTAGATTAAAATTTGGGTATTTCATGATTTGATTACAAAACGCTCCCAATATTTTCAAAAAGAACTCTCCGAAAACAATCGGAAAGCATTAAAGAGATTTTGGTTTTTTCAAGCGTATTGACGAAGTACTACCAGAAACCGATTTACCCAAAAATGACCCAAATTACTACACTGATGTTCGAGGCACTTTCCAGTTTACGACAATGCCCGAGTGATATTACGAATGTGACTGACTATGAAGTAGGTACGATATTAATGACGACTTACGAATTTTGACGATCCCCTGTGTCCTGAATGATGCTTATGGTTATCTTCCGACTGCGGCGTCAGCACGTTAGAGAAAGGAATTTCAGCGTTAAACTTGACAGAATGAAGCAGTTTCATCACACAGTTTGTTACACTCCGGAACGACAACTTCTTGGCACGAACAATATGAGCACCGTCCTCTGGCAATAAGGACTCCTGTAAATACATGTAAGTAGAATGACGATTTAATGTGGTAATTGCTAAACAATATTTTAATACATGTACAAATTTGCGAAAATAATTCACGTAACAATGATTCTTGCACTTCATTAAGGATGACAAAACGATGCAAACTGTTGGCTAATTATAACCCGCTTTGCACGTGCATTAACGTGCAAAGCGGGGTATGATTTGCGGAGAGTTTGCACCAATTCGTTATCCTTTACAAAGAGTCAGTTTGATATATTGA
This sequence comes from Fragum whitleyi, assembly GCA_948146395.1. Taxonomy (NCBI): domain Eukaryota; kingdom Metazoa; phylum Mollusca; class Bivalvia; order Cardiida; family Cardiidae; genus Fragum; species Fragum whitleyi. The sequence continues at coordinate 24,202,708 of OX411556.1, forward strand.
ATGAAACTCTTCATAGTCATCCAACAGTAAATCTGGTTATAATAGAGATACTTTATTTTTGCGAATGATCATAAACGCGAATTTAGGAATATCGCTGCTTCTTTTATAGGATGAATTGAAAAAATAAATCAAAGGTTAAACGCAACTCTGGTGTAAGTGCAGGTACACTTATTCATACAGGCACTTACAACAGAGTTACGTTAAGCCCTCGAATTATTACTCACTCTATAAAATACGAACTCGCCATTTTTTTCTCTCTCGATTAAATACGAACTCGCCATTATTTCTCTCGATTAAATACGAACTCGCCATTATTTCTCTCTCTCTTTTAAATACGAACTCGCCATTATTTCTCTTTCAATTAAATACGAACTCGCCATTATTTCTTTCTCGATAAGATACAAACTCGCCATTATTTCTCTCTCGATTAAATACGAACTCGCCATTATTTTTGTCAGTCTGGGATCGCGAAAATTCATCGACGGGAAGATTTTCTAAGCTCATGTATTGTGTGTGTTTTAGGGTATCTATGCTTTGAACAAAATTTAAGCTTGGAAATTTAATATTCTAGAAGTACGATTTCTTTAAAATTTCTCCTTAACCCTAGATAATGTTGTTAAAGGTTCCTAAACACAATGAGCTTTTTTCACAACAACAACAACATTGAACCAATATTAATTGATCAATTTGTAATATCGTCAAAACAAGATCATTTATATTGCAAAATTCATAATTTGAAAACGCAATTGATCTTTAGAAAACGGCGTTTGGAGGTCGTTCCGATATCATTGGCAATAACTGGTGAAAGCTTAGAGAAAAACGTAGTTTGTGTTATTTAACTAGACCAGTAATGTATCCGCCTTTGTTGTTCATACAACATATATCCGATATTATTGGTCGAATACTTTCGTTATCAATGATTTATTCAAATCATTGTCAAAATCATCGTCAAATGTATTAACATTGCATATTGCGCTTTATAATGGCTAGGTACTCAACAATCAAAATTAAATCTATTTTAAAGCTATGAAAAATTCTCTTTTCATATCAAATAGACGAGTTCTGAACAAGAACTTTTTCCTAAATGATAATATATATATTTATATAACTTTATCTAAGTACAAAAACATCTTACTCGTTTTTCCACAGGATGTGCAGATTTTATGAAGTAGGTTTCTATGTTATTTTTGGCAAGATAGACATTTCTCTCTCCACCATTACCCGGTTCTACCTCATATTCTCCGTGTAGACACTCCAGGGTCTGCTTAGTCACGTGTACTCGCCTGAAAAAGAAATGCAATCAATACTCTTAAATATTTTTATCCCAATTATATTGGAAGAAATGGTTTCTTGTATAAGTTGAATTCTCTAATTTGATCTCTGGATTATATTCAGATGCTCTGCAGTGATAGTTCCGCAATTTAGAGTGGGTGATCAAAGGTCAATTTTGTCTATACAGGTATAGACAAAATTTACCTTTAATCACTTACTTAAACTTGTGAGTCTATACTGCTCACGAAAGCGAATTCGGGTTATACTACAAACCAGTTAACATTTTTGTCAATTTTTAAATAATCTGTGCGTCTGCATCAAATATACCGACGAAAATCATTCGGAAGCGCCCAATAACAGTTCAAAAAGCTTCCCAGCTACTTTCAAACTGAACAAAATGTTTCTGTGTTTTTTTTAGCTGGTTATGATGTTGAAGCGTTCGGGAAGACACACAACTCCTTTAAATAGATTTTAGAAAAGGAGGTACTAAAGTATCGATAATTTCGTCCAGTTTGGACGAAATCAGCGATATTGTATTACCTCCCTTTAACTACATTTAAAATTCGACCGACCTCCCACTCGAGGGTCTGCTTATTCACGTGCACTCGTCTGAAACAGAGACACGACCAATATCCCTGAAAATATTCCTTAATATTCAATTATATTGGGATAAAATGTTTTCTTTTACCAAAAACTAAGTAATATGTTGGTCAATATTTTAGTAATATGTGCTTCTGGATAAAATATACTGGTGAAAAAAAGACTTTGGGTGATTTGATTATTCCATAGGACTGTTAAAACCTACTCCCAATAAGAATTGTTGGTGTTATTCAACAAAATATCAAGGATTTATGATGTTCCTCAAGAATATTGACAAATACATAATACGTACATAGTGTTTTGTGTGAAAAAAAATCTAACGAGGTTAGAGGAACTGATAAGTGTCGAGGCCGTCGAGACAATTATCAATTCCCACTACCAAGTTAGATATTTGTTCATACAATACTCTTAGTACGTGTACCATTTATCCTATGACCTCTATTTGCCTTGTTTTTGTAGATTTTTCTAACAGAAATGCAAGTTTCTAAAAATAACCGCATTATGTCATCGTTCTAAAAATATCCATATGATATCATAAGAAATATCATAAAGGATGTTATTACACGGATACTCGTTTACTTATAAGATAAAATAGTATAATTTGAGCTAGTTTAATTTCGCCATACCTTTATGGTCCTAGTTCTGAAGCTCGACATAGGCGAACGTGTAGCATTTATCTCAACTTTTGCTTTAATTTGTGTTTTACATGAATTTGGAAAAAGACTGTTCATTGAAAGTTTAAAAAAGACATGTCCACCAAAAGATTTTTGTACGAATAAAATTGTTATAATGCGATTTTCCTTAGCGGTTCAGTATACTTTAAATCTAGTCGTTGACTATTTTAACGAAGCATAGAATTTCAAAGAAATATAAATTCTTTCTTTAGTGCTTTTCGGTGGTTTATCGGGAAATAACGGTAGATAATCACTTGATAATCTCATCCCCAAAGCAGTGAAATTATCTAAACTTTATACCTTGCTTTTGTGCATTTTATCCTATCTGTCGTCATCTATGCGGGGAGAAATAAGTGACATCACAATGAGAGTTGCATAGCAATCAAGCGCAAAATGACGCGCTTTACGAAACTATGTCCTAGAAATTTCACATTTTTTCTCAGTTTTGAAATTAAGAAATAGAAAAATCGTTTGTTTTTCGAGTAAGAACGATTTATAATTCATTTCGTGAACAACAAAAGCTTAATTTCACTCACTCGTGGTTACACCACTCGTGAAATTATAGCTTTTACTGTTCACTCAATGGATATTAATCGATCTTACACTTAAACAAACGAAAACCTTGGACTATGTTAAGTAAAAAATACACTAACAAGAATGAAGTTGATTAACTGTGATGAATGTTTTTTTTTTTTTTTTTTTTTTTTTTTTGACGGAATTAAATGGAAATAAAGTATTATGGCTAATTATGTTTGAGTTAACGAAATTTAATAAATTTAGTTACCTCCTTTTAGTCAAATTCACGTACGTTTTAGTAAGATTGGTATGTCTTCGCGGGCAAATATGAAATTTCGAAATTTACACCACCGAATGGAATCATGCATACAGTTAATTACATCGTGAAATTGACGTTTAACTCAATCAAAATCACTCTTAATCGATCACTCAGCGCTCCAATCATTCATTCCAAACACTCACTCAAACCATTCACAAACGCTCCAAACTCACTGAAAATCATATAACAAGAACTTCGTTCAAAATAATAATATCTAGGAAAAATATCGGTATTTCACTTATAATTGAAAATGTAAGCGTCTGATAGGTTCTTGAAGAAATAGGGAGCTATGTAATGAAATTGTATGCATATTTTATTAAAGGGAGGTAATCAATATTGCTAATTTTGTTCATCCTGAACAAAATTTGCAATACTGGATTACCTCCCATTAAATTCACTCAAAAGTCGCTCCACACACTCATTCAATTTCATTCCTAATTCATTCCATTATCATTCACCTTGTCAATTTCACGATGTTGTTAACTGTATATGGTTGCAAGTTTTAGGTTCGTTTAGTAAGACTTCGGAGCGTTTTGAATGTTTTTAGTGCGTGATTAGAATGAGTGTCCAGGGCGTTGATCGAACGTTTACATGTATAATCAATATTTTGAGTGCAATGATATTCTTCGAGATAAACGCTGAAAGTTATAGCCGGGATTTGTGTTCAATATTTTGTTCGACTATAACAAAGGCAATTTGGAACCGAATAAAAGTAATAGTTTCACAATAATGTATATAATAAAAACATCATAAAACGATTACGATTATGTATTTCTTCAATGAGACATATTGTAGATGATAGAGTCGGGGAATATGCAAAGTCAACATAAATGCTGGCTCTCACAAATATTAGATTCAGATGCAGATGTTTCTCACACTTTAGTTTAGCTGAAACAACGCAATGGTCGTTGTAAATGCATTTCATTGTAATGCATCAATCATGAAAAACTGTTAGGCTGGTCTAATTTTTAAGAAACTTTGACAACAAGTTTTAAATTTATTTAACTTTTAATCTTTCTCTTTTTGGAAGAAAATAAAAATGGAGCAATAAGTCATGCCTTCATACGCAGCAATGTTTGCAGTGGCCTCTTTCTTCAGGGACGTTGAAAACGGCGTTCTTTTGGAAAGGGCTTAATTTGAGATACAAATTCATTAGCATAAACCAACCCTTTAATTACAACAAGCCTATGTACATGTTTCAGCATGGCGGAGCACTATGTTGCAATGCTACCATGTTGTGATATATATCTATATGTGTCACTGTTTTTGTGCTGTAAATAACCCTCTTATCTCTTTCTTGTCAAGAATAAACGACATAGCAATACTTGTCAAGAATTCATCGACACATTCTTGGGAAAAAATGCTAAAGTTAATTCAGTCTTGTTCTGTTTTCTCAAAGGAATGAAAACGTATATTTTGGACAGAATCGAAAAAGATCATAACCACCTTAAATGTCTATTTAAAACAAATGAATATAGTGCTGATATGAAAAGAAAGGTAGAAGTTTAGGAGTTATAGATAAGAAACCAGTTAGTAGTGCGTAACAAGTTAACTGGCTTAAATAAATGGTATGTAAAGCTCCTTTTTTTTATCAAAAATACAATGTACCTAGAAATCTAAAACATGTATTAAAAATTAACATCAAGCGTTCCAACTTGGTCCGTTCTTACTCATAGGAAAGAAACACATTTCACTGACACTCGGGTATCTATGTATCATGTGGACAATTGCGGTAACCGCATAATTTACCTCAATGCAAAGAGACACATAGAAATTCCGAAATGTTCAATTAGAAAATAAGCCGTGGAATATCAAAAGCAGTGAATTGGTTATTGGTACGATATCACTAATTATTCATACTCGAAAGCTAATAAGAACTACGAGTCTATTTGTTAATCACTAATAATCTAATAATTTGACACGTACCCTGGAAGTCCGCCTGATTCCATCATGTTAGCGAGTGTGACGTCATTACTCCATACGTCATACTGCCATTTCTTGAGACCCAGTACACCACACAATACACGACCCGTGTGTATTCCTACGCGCATATTGAGATTCACTCCCGTAGATTCAACAACAGTGCTGTAAACAAGAGATTTTAGAGGTTAATAATGGTCATACATTTTCAAGAATGTCAATAGAAATACATGTAATTCACAATGTATTTTGCTTACTTTTCTGCTATAAAATTAGGGTTGTTACAACGTTGGTGCTCTTGTTAATTTATTTTAATTCTATAGCAGAAAAAGTAAGCAAAATACATTGTGAATTACATGTATTTCGACGACAGTCATCGAATTGTGCCTTCGTTTCATTGTTTTACAGAAATGGATTAGTGCTACTTTTTAAAATAGAAGCAAAATTAAAATGAAAAAAGTAAGTCTTGACTAAATCGATGTACGTTAATTAATTCTGATTATACTTCGAAATAAAAACGGTTGAGATACGTTTAAGAAAAGTTAACACTTTTGCACGTGTATCCATGCGAAAAGCTGACAATATTTCCAAATGTTCGCAATTGTTATTGCACACTCAGAAAGCAGGACTCGTTTAAACGATTCAACTTCAATCTTTTATGGGAAATGACTGATTCGCATTCGGAACACCAATCGGCCAATCTTACGATCAACCTCGGATGTACATAGACGGACTATCTTTAAAAATTACGGAAAAAACGTGAAAAACCCGATGACGCCAGTTAAAATAGAGTTAGCCCTCGAAACTTTGAGTGAAAACATTCGACGTCGCCAACGCTACTCGTTTAATTCACTGACTGAAACCATCGTATTCTTATATAACTATCCTTAGATTCTTAAATAACGGTTGAAAATCTTCATTTGTGAGAATGATTCGTCATTCTAAAAAAATTGAAGTTTTTCAGCCGTTATTTACTGTAAAAATATAAATCTAAAGAGAGCGCCGGTTGTTTCCGTGCTAGGTTTTCTTACACTGTTTCCGCCTAACAAAATGCACATTTTTGTTACATGCCCAACCGCCTTTTATACATCCGATGTCTGTTGCAGATTACGAAAATTGCCGAGTGATGTTCCGAATGGACTGATTCATAGCCATCCTCAAATATCTAACCTCTGAACCATATTAATTTCCAGATGCGAATCTGAAATTTAACTAGCAGACTTACTGTATAGCGTCGATCATATCCATTCCCATCTCCACACAACATTTAGCATGATCTTCTCTCTGATCTGGGAGTCCACTGACACAATAATAACAGTCACCCAGGATCTTAATTCGTAAACAATGGTTATTCTGAAATTTACATTTTCAGTATAAAAATGATCACTGAGCATTTCAAGGATTTAAAACAATGTATTTTATTCTAACTTAACGATAAGAAAGTCGCGCAGGATTTTGCTACGCAAGCAATGGTTATTCGGAAAAAATACGTCCAGTAATCAATTATCATTTCTTATGGTAAAAGAAAAACATTTAGTTACGAGTTCAAAGAGTAAATAATAGTCACCAGGGGACTTGGGACTCAATATCTTAAAAGGACCATTTACGCTAGTCAAAAATAAAATTTGCTTCTACAGTAACGATTCCAATGAGATATTGCAAAGCAGAACTAACAATTTAAAAACATCAGATACTATTTGTGATTTTGACTAACGATTGCCTTTTTTCGTAAAAAAGTTTTGTTAAACGGGCCCATAAACTTCATTTTTAAAAACACTGAAACAAACTTCTAAACGGCTGCTTAATTGTTGCTGACCATGTTTTTAATTGTTAGTATCTGAGATCGGTATACATATATAATACATACTTAGTGTTTTGTATGAGAAAAAAATATCTAACGAGGCTGGGAGAATTGAACATTGTCGAGGCTCTGCCGAGACAATTTTCAATTCTCACAACCGAGTTAGATATTTTTTCATACAATACATTAAGTGTGTATTATATTTTTCTTATAAACTCTGTTTGTCAGGTTTTCATAGATGTTTCTTACTGAAATGCAAGTTTCTAAAAGTACCCGCATTATATCATTATTCTAAAAATAACTATGTGATATCATAAAAAATATCATACGGGATGTTGTCACACGAATATTTGTATAGTTATAAGATAAAGCTTATTACATTGTTAAATTGACACTCAGCTCCATCAAAACCACTCAAAGTTTGTCTCTCAGCAGTCAAATTAGTCATTCCAAAAACTCCATCCAATCCCTCAAAAACTTAACTAAAAAGTAAAAAAAAGCTTCGACTTCGCTCTAAATGATCAATATATTTATTAAATTGACCACATAATTGCAAGATTTTATTATCTGGTGTCGATTTTAAGGGTCCAATTTCACCATGAAGACACAAAATCAGAAAAAAACACATAGATTTAATTTAAGGGAGGTAAAATATTATCAGTAAATTCGTCTTATTTCACCTCCCTTAAAAAACATTCAAAGATCGCTCCATACACCCGATCGTTTTCATTCCAAAATAATTCCAAATTCATTCAACTTGTCCATTTCACGATGTTTCAAATTCTAGGCTGATTTGTTCAACTATAATTTTATTGGATTTCATAGAATTTCAATATTAATATCGATCAGAAAAGTATTGTAACAAGAGGACCAAGATGGTCCTAGATCGCTCACCTGAGTCTCTATGACCTCTGGGACATCACATTAATTAGATAGGCAGATGTCAAAAAGAAGATAATTGCCTAAGATCAATACCATGGAACGTTTCCAGCGAAGAGCAAGACAGATATGCCTTTTTGCTCTTTGATTCTATCTTAAAAGGGATGCACCCAGGTGGACCCCAAAAGTGACCCCAGGGTCTTGATATGAACAAACTTGGAAGAGGTCCATAAGATAATATTACATTCTAAATATGAAAGCTGTCTGCCTTCTGGTTTCAGAGAAGAAGATTTTTGAAGATTTTCATTTTTTACCCTTCGTGCTCAGATGAGCTGAAAGGGTTGCTTCCAGGTGAAGCCCAAAAATGATCCTAGGGTCTTGATATGAACAAACTTGGTAGACGTCCACTAGATGATTCTACATACCAAATATGAAAGCTGTCTGCCTTCTGGTTTCATAGAAGATGATTTTTGAAGATTTTCATTTTTTTACCCTTTGTGCTCATTAGAGATAAAGGGATGCACCCCTGCAAAGCCCAAATATGACCCAAGGGTCTTGATATTAACAATCTTGGTAGAGGCCCACTAGGTGATGCTACACACCAAATATTAAAGCTGTCTGCCATCTGGATACAGAGAAGAAAATTTTTAAAGATTTTCACTCTTTGATTCTAAGTAAAAAGGGTTGGGCCCGGGTGGAGCCCAAACATGACCCCAGGGTCTTGATATGAACAAACTCGGTAGAGGTCCACTAGATAATGCTACATACCAAATATGAAAGCTGTCTGCCTTCTGGTTTCAGAGAAGAAGATTTTTGAAGATTTTCATTTTTTTACCCTTCGTGCTCATTAGAGATAAAGGGATGCACCGGTGCAAAGCCCAAATATGACCCAAGGGTATTGTCATGAACAAACTTAGTAGAGGCCCACTAGTTAATGCTACACACCAAATATTTAAGCTGTCTGCCATCTGATTACAGAGAAGAAGATTTTTAAAGATTTTCGCTCTTTGATTCTAAGTAAAAAGGGTTGGGCTGGGCAAAGCCCAAATATGAATCCAGGGTCTTGATATGAACAAACTTGGTAGAGGTTCACTAGATGATGCTACATACTAAATATGAAAGCTGTCTGCATTTTGGTTTCAGAGAAGAAAATTTTTAAAGATTTTCATATTTTCACCCTTTTTGTTAAGGGTAAAGGGAAAGTTAAGGGTGGATTTTTTATTTAATTGAACAACTTTAGTAGAGCTTGACCCAAGAAACATCCCTGCCAAGTTTCATCAAGATTGGCCCACTGGTTTAGGAGGAGAAGATGTTTAAAGAAATTGTGGACGACGCACGACGGACGACGCACGACTGACGACGGACGACGGACATTCTACGATCCCAATAGCTCACCTTGAGCACTTCGTGCTCAGGTGAGCTAAAAAGGGTGTCGATTTGAACGGAATTCTAGGGCACCCCTTATTTCAAAAGGTGTATTTATTGTATCGGTTTCTAAAAATTGTTCAAAAAACCGAAAAGCTTTGAGCCTAGTTTGCTTGCGCAAATAGCGCAGGCTGACTAGGTTCGATACTTTTCGCGCTACCTAGATGGTCTTATATGATTTTACGAGTCACTGAAATGTATGACATCTAGGCCAAGTGCACCTACAAAATCCAAAATTAGATTATCATAGGAGTCATAAATAGTTTGCATAACGCTAAAAAAATGTCCCTAAAGTTTTATTTTCAACAAAAAATGAAATGTTGTTTATGATTGTTTGTCAAATTTGTAACAACTGCCACATTCGTAGAATTATTTGCATCTCACTTTAATATTTTTACATATATCATTGTGTCAAAATCAGCTGATAAAATTAACGAGACTTGCATCACTAATCTATAATTTTTCTTATGAGGTTTAATCTGGACAATAAAGAATTTGACGTCCATGTTATTTTATACGTTAGAAAATATTGTGTAAAAAGTTACACAAGTAACTGCTCTTTGTCCCACGAATTCATACATTTACACAGTTTTATACTTTATGATGTTTCTTTGGAGCCCTGTAGGCTTCTATACGTAAGATAATATCGTTGAAAAGGCTAAAGTTGCTTGTTACACAAGCTAATGCTTCTTGTCCCACGAATTCATACATTTACACAGTATTATACTTTATGATGTTTCTTTAGAGCTTTGACACGTTGTGAATTGTTGCATGGCTTTTGAACCATTTCAAGACAAAATGCATAACATGACACCTTAACTGGTCGATTTTCTTTCTCCAATCGATTTTGATAGCCGCGATACTTTTAAATTAGCAAAGCAATGTGACCTTGACACAATGTCTTTCAAGTTAATTTTCCGTCATTTAAGTCATCAGATGTTTGAAAAGCAGGCATTTATTTGTCTTACATAATTAACATTGCTTTTAACGATAATCAGTCATTCACTTTGACGATAAATGTCTTTCTATTTTTAGAGCGTCGTGGTGTTTTAATTAATGTCATCTATTTGTTTACAATTTAGATGAAGACTTAATTAAACCTCAAGTCAACGTAATTCTAGGTTGCATGCTCCACATTGAGATTTGTCTAAAACACGTTTCCACACTTTTTTGAAATATTTCCACACTTTGTTGAAATAGTATATATAATTGTTGTTCGTTGCAATCGAATCTGGTAAAGGTATTATGAGCATAAAATCATATAAAGATTGTTTGATAAGCGACAAAAAGCTCATATTTCAAGGGCATATAGTGTTTCAATCAAGAAAAAGTTTATAATTCAAAGCTATTTCTTATTGATAAATCCAAGAATAGATCTAGTTATGAAGAGTCATGTGAAAAAAGCAACATTGCGGTACCTCCTTTTAATTATTTTCAAAACTTGCTTCTCCAACTAATTCAGTTTTCATTAAAAAATCATTCACTTTGTCACTTTTACAAAGTCCTTATCTGTACATATAAAACGGGCGGATTCACAAGGAAGTGGGTCTAGTTTTAAATAAACATCTACGCCCCATTATTTTTAAAGGCAAGTCATTTCTCCAAGGTGATTATAACAAGAGGCCCAAGAGGGCCTGTATCGCTCCACTGGCTTTAACATTTTCAGACTTTCATTAAATGAAGCTTTCTTTGAATGAAAACAACACTTTGAAATCTCTTAAGACCAATTTAATAATAATTAACTGGTATGGCCCACATTGCACCAAAATTCTCAAGTTTCATTGAAATCTGCCCATTGGTTCATCGGGAGATGTAGTTCAAAGATTTCCAGCTCAAAATAAGCCACACCCTGCCGTGCCAATATGTATGGGCTAATCAAAATTTCGTGAACAAATTTTGAAAAGGGTCGCAGAAGGAACATTCTGGTAAAGTTTCATTGAAATCAGCAAGGTGGTTCAGGAGATGTCGTTCAAAGATTGCGGGCTCAAAATAAGCCACACCCTGCCACCCAATATTTATGGGCCAATCAAAATTTTGTGAGCAACATTTGTTAAGGGTCTCCAAAGGAACATCCTGGTAAAGTTTTGTTGAAATCTGCCCAATGGTTCAGGAGAAGAAGATTTTGGGTTGAAAAAAGCCCCCCCCCCCCCCCCCCCCTGACAATCCAATAATTTTGGGTCAGTCAAAATGTCTTCAAAAACTTTAAAAAGAGGGTCACACACAGAACATTCTAGTAAAGTTTCATTGAAATCGGCCGTATGGTTCAAGAGGAAATGTGGTTCACAGATTTTGGGCTCAAAAAAAGTCCCACCCTGCCAGCCCATATTTGGGGGTCAATCAAAATTTCTTGAACAACTTAAGAAGAGGGCCACCCAAGTAACATTCTGGTAAAGTTTCATTGAAATCCGCCTTATGGTTCAGGAGGAGATGTTGTTCAAAGGTTTTGGGCTCAAAATAAGCCCCGCCCTGCCACGCCCATATTTGGGGGCTAAGCAAAATTTCAGAATCAATTTTTGAAAAGGGTCAACCAAGGAACATTCTGGTAAAGTATTGTTGAAATCGGCCCATTGGTTCAGGAGGAGATGTCATTCAAAGATTTCGGGCTCAAAATAAGCCCCGCCCTGCCACGCCCATATTTGGGGGTCAATCAAACTTGCTTTAATTATTTAAGTAAAGGGTCACCCAAGGAACATCCATGCCAAGTTTCATTGAAATTGGCCCAATGGTTTGGGAGGAGAAGCTTTTTAAAGATTTCAAAGTGAAAAAATGCCACGCCCTACCACGCCCATATTTGGGGGTCAATCAAATTTCTTTAACAATTTTAGTAGAGGGTCACCAAAGGAACATTCTGGTAAAGTTTTGTTGAAATCGGCCCAGTGGTTCAGGAGGAGATGTCATTCAAAGATTTCGGGCTCAAAATAAGCCCCGCTCTGCCACCCCAATATTTCGGGGTCAATCAAAATTTCTTTAACAATTTAAGTAAAGGGTCACCCAAGGAACATCCATGCCAAGTTTCATTGAAATTGGCCCAATGGTTTTGGAGGAGAAGATTTTTAAAGATTTCAAAGTGAAAAAAATGCCACGCCCTGCCACGCCCATATTTGGGGGTCAATCAAAATTTCTTCAACACATTTAGAAGAGGGTCACCAAAGGAACATTTCTACCAAGTTTCATAATAATCCGCCCATTGGTTTTGGAGGAGAAGATGTTTAAAGAAAAAGTTTACGGACGCATGGACGGACGCACAGACGCACGCTCGCACGGACGACGGACATCCCGCCATGACAATAGCCCGCTGGCCTTTCGGCCAGTGGAGCTAAAAATGAACCAAAAGGTTGTATCATAATGTTCACTTTTTACAAAATCTTCTTGGCATTTTTCTTGTACAGACTTTAGACTTTACACCCTTAAGTTGTACATGTAATAGATGAGAAAATACTGTGGTAAAAGAAGAAATTGCTTAATTTCTTCTTTTCCAACAACATTTTCGAGCACGTATGACGGTTTTACTTCAAAGTGTACAAAATCAAAAAAATATCGTCTGTAACCTATTTGAATTTAGACTTCTCTAATATTTAGATTAACTGGATATAGCCATGGTTTACAGCTGCACTCTAAATTAAGTCCTAGCTCCATACCCATACTTACCTTAGCCAAATGGTCGAATCTACCAAACAACTCGTTGAGTATCTTGACGAGGTTTTCTGCTGAACAGTGAGACGAGAGGCTTGTAAATCCGACTATATCGGCGAACAATATGCTGAAATACACAAGAAAAGTATGCTAAAATTTATACAGTAAAGAACGTAAAGAACATAGTGAAATTGACAAGGTGAATGATTTTGAATTGAAATAGAATGCGTGTGTGGAGCGAGTTATGAGTTAATTTAAAGAGAGGTAATCCAATATCGCTAATTTTGTTCAGGAAAATTAGCGATATTTATTACCTCCATTTCATTTCGATACAGGTTCTATGAATAGCTTTCTATGTCTTTCCGAAACCGTAATACGCTTACAACTAGAAAGCCATGAATGGCTTGAGTCGCTCCACAAGCTTGAAATTCTTGTAAAAGCAAATAATTTTTTTTGAATAGATTTTTAGATATTTGGGGTTCTACTGATGTTGAAAATGATTTTCAAAGTTGCAACTATATAACAGATAGAGAAATGAGCTCCGCTCTTTAAAGACATATTTTTCATCAAATCAAAATAATTTTTGGCTGCATGATAATGGGTCACCCAAAGATCATACCAAAAATGTTTGATTGATATGCATCAGTTACATTCTGAGAAAATGATTTTCATAGTTTCCACTATTTAACATAGAGAAATGACCTCCATCCATAAAATGCATATTTTTCAAGCAATCAAAATAATATTTGGTACACTGATAAAGGGTCACTCAAGGATCATTCCAGTGAAACTTGGTTGATATCCAAAAATTAGATTCTGAAAAAATGATTTTCAAAGTTTCCACTATATAACATATAGAGAAATGACCTCCGCCCATAAAATGCATATTTTCCATCCGAACACAATGATTTTTTGTAGACTGATAAAGGATCACCCAAGGATCGTTCATGTAAAATTTAATTGGTATCCATTGATTAGAATCGGGGAAAACTCACTTTTTACCATATTTGGAAATTAGCCACGCCCATTAAATCCATGTTTTTCATTTGATCAAAATTTCTTGAACAAATTTGAAAGAGGGTCACCCAAGGATCATTCCTGTGAAGTTTGCTTGAAATCAATTCCGTAGTTTTTGAGGAAAAGATTTTTAAAGAAAAGTTTACGACTGGACGCACGGACGGACGGACGCACGACGGACACAACGTCATGACAATAGCCCCAGTGGCTTTCAGCCAGTGGAGCTAAAAATCATTTATGCTAGTGAAATCGTGGATTTTATCTTCCGATTTATATTTTGAATGTAGTTGTTAATCTTATTATTTTTTATGATTTAGGGGCTTTTTTGAATGGTTTGAGTGAGTGTTTAGAATGAATGAATTAAGCGCTGATTGAGCGATTAAGAATACTTTTCATCGAAATGGCAGTCAATTTCACGAAGTAATTAACTTTAAATATACTGTATATATAGATATCCCTCGCCACTGGGATTTGTTTATTGACAAAGCACTAAATAGTTGGTCCCAGTATTACAAACTGTAGATTTGGGTAACAGTAGGTTTGAATACTACCTTTGTTCGGGGACGTGAAAACATTAAGGTTGAGTGGTCGAGAGCGCAACACAATAAGCTTCAGCTTTCATCGCAATCGAACTAAAATGTTTCGAATAAACTAGATAAAGAAATAAATCTTCATTCAACGTGTTCACCCAAGAAAATGTTTTGTTTTAGAAATAACTTCGAAAATTAACCGGTGTAATGGTCTGATAAGCACGAGGCTTCAAGATATGCATGAAAGCGATCCATACTCAATAAATTTAAATTGACTATATTTCAGAATCAATCTTCAATGTTATAAAGAATATTATAGAATCAATCTTCAATGTCATTGACAATATTATAAAAATCAATCTTTATAAACTGAAACCAACTTCTAATCGGTCACTGGGTGTTTCTCTATTTTCATCACATTTACAAGAGAATAATTAAACAGAACATTACTTTTATGCAAAGACAAATAAATTTTGAAGATTTTGGTAAAAGAATTGTTTGAAAAGGACCGACAGAACGATTGTAGCAGACAAAAGAAGACACCAACCTTACTTTGAAAAAGCCACAAAACTCGCCAAATGCAGGGAATTTATAAAATTTCATTCGAGGAAATACCGTTATGTTGTTGAAAAATCATTATCCTTTGGATGCCATAAACGTACAGAAAACACCATTTAAGATATTCATTTGCATGCCCGAGGCGAATTTGTAAAATTTACCCCACCCACCAATGTTAATTTTCAATTTCGGGGTACCGATGTTCTCATGCAAGTTAAATTGAGTTTCCCGGAAAATCTTTCGTTGAATTTGGGTTTTGCTATCTACCAAGTGAATGGGCTATCAGATCTCAACAAACACTTGCAACTTCAACAATTTGGTGACCGATTAGAAGTTGGTTTAAGTTAATCATTGGCAATAAGAAAGAATCAATCTTCCATGTAATTGACAATAATATAGAATTTATCTTCAATATTATTGACAATATTATAAAATTAATCTGCAATGTTATTGGCAATTATATAATTTCAATCTTCAATGCTTTTAAAAATATTGAAGAATCGCGATTCATAAAATTGAGAACGTCAAAGAAGGGCTATTCATCGACGAAGTATTGCTTATATGAAAGCTGATCGAAACACTGATTCAATCTTATTGTCCAAAAAAAAGGATCGCGAGTGGGACGCAAAATGTTAACACGTCGAGGTCTAGTTATTGCGACGGCCCGAATTACAACAAATAAAACATACGTTCCTGCTTGTATTGTTGAAATTGTACCCTCACTTTTAATTCGCTGGCTCTATCCCTTGACTTCCGACAGGGCGTTACTTTTTGCCAGAAATATACATGGATGTAGATATGAAACATAAAGGGGAAACGCTAGTGGGCGACATTAACGTCAAAACTACAGCTTATTCCAGCTGTAGTTGCGACGTTACGGCTGCCAATGGATCTACGAAATCTTCGAAACAAAATTATGGGAAATGACGAAGGTCAATAATTTTCTAAGTATAAGTGACGGATTTGATTGGTCACTGAATTTTGACTTGCAATAGCGATCACTTAAGTGCGAAAAACTTTTCATTGTTTCAATATTGCAAATTCCATGTTATTTTAATTGATTGTTAATTCTATTTCTCGGATAGAAAAATCAAAAAAGAAATATCCCATTAATGCAGACGCCTAGGAATGAATACCAAATAGTTTTGATAAATGAGAGAAATAGAATCTGAGGCTTTTAGAGAATAAGATAATTTTCTGTTTTATTGATTATCCAAAAAACATGGCAAAATAAAGTTTCCTCCTCAGAATTGGCGCCAGTAAAATTATGCGTGATTAATTCAGGCAGTTAGGAAAATTGTTAGATTAATCAAATATTCCGTGTTTAAGACTTTTGACATTAAAATGAGCTAGATATTCCCGATCAGCAAATTCGAAAACGCGTTTTTCTACATAAAACAAATACAGTGAAACGTATATTTAGCAACCACTTGCGGGACCAACAATAAGTAGTCGTGTAAGAGAATGGTCGGTTAGTTCGCGTCTTGTTTACAAATTAGATACATAATTTTGATTGAATATGTATGGGGGTTTTGTTGTTGTTGTTGTTGTTGTTTTGCAATTTTCTCATTCAATGTCTCAATGGAACGATTCTCATGAATTTTTAAAACACAAGATTCATTTACAATAATTGTTTGGACCATTGTTATATATTTCTTAAGATATTTTTATTTAAATGAAGGTATTTTGAGAACGGTTGCTTAATAAAAATTGTCGCTTTTTTGACGTGGTGGCTCCAGTCAGATGAATTGTGTACATGTATTATCAGAAACACATGTATAACATAATAATGCGTTGCGTATTTCCCGTATGTTAAATTTTCTATGTTTATTTGAATGGTGTTTATCGCCACTTTCATCGTAATTGTGATTACTAAGCGGAGGCTAGTGCACCTTTTGATGGTTTCCAATCCTTTCTTCCATAAATACAACTACAGTTAGTTACATCGTGAAATTGACATTCACCTCAATCAAAACTATTCTAAATCGCTCACTCAGCGCTCCATTCATTCATTTCTAACACTCACTCAAACCATTCACAAACGCTCCAAACCCACTGAAATACATGTAACAAAATTTCGTTCAAAATAAAAAGAATACCTGGAAAAAAATCGGGATTTCATTGAATCAATTGAAATTGTAAGCGTGTAATTAGATCTTGAAGAAATAGGAATCTATTTGTAGAACATGTATGCATTTTTTATTAAAGGGAGGTAATCAATGTCGCTAATTTTATTCATCCTGAACAAAATTTGCAACATCGGATTACCTCCCATGAAATTGACTCAAAACTCGCTCCACACACTCATTTGATTTCATTCCAAAATCATTCCAAAATCATTCATCTTGTCAATTTCACGATGTTCTTAACTGTACAACATTACATCGGCCGAGCTCTAACTGCTCCCACTTAAGATAAATGACTTCATACTAAGACGTACAGTTAATTGCATCGTGAAATTGACATTTAACTCAATCAAAACCATTCTAAATCGCTCACCCAGCGCTCCATTCATTCATTCCAGACAATCACTCAAACCATTCAAAAACGCTCCAAACTCACTGAAAAACATATAACAACAATTTCGTTCAAAATGAAAATAGCTGGGGAAAATATCGAGATTTCACTTAATTATTGAAATTAAAAGCGTCTGATAGGTTCTTTAAGAAATAGGGAGCTATTAGTTAAACATTATAAATGATTGATAAATCTAAAGCTATGCCATGCTACAAGTTTATAAATTATGTGTCTTTATTGAAAATCATAAAGAGAAATACGGTAATTGCGTGGGATATTTCCTTTAAGCACGTGGAACTGTAATACATCAAAGTCATGTGATCGCTCCGAGCTTCCGATTATATTCATCAAGCTAGACAAGATGGAATAGTTCCACGAGGTTTGTTGCAATTTTGTTTCAAGTACATATATCATTTTTGTAGCCGTACATCAAAATTACATAAGAGGAAAAAATCTATTATAATCAAACAGAGATTCGAGCTAGCTGAATTGTGAAACTGTACGATACGAGAAGGAATAAACAAACTAATGTAAGAATTCAAATATTCTCACAAGACTGGAAGTTGACTTAAATGCAGTATAACATAGAACTCTGTGCAAAACGCAATTGGTGAAAGTGCCATTACAAAGAACATAACTGTTTTGTGTTTGTTTGTTTGTTTGGTTGGTTGGTTGTTATTTGATCTTTTTTAAATATCAAGCATTTTATATAAAATATGGCGTATAAAAATATTAATTGAGTACTTGATACATTAAGCTTCCGCTACAGTCCAGTGCACTTTTCCATCAGGACTGTAAATGACCTTCGGCTTGGGTCAATACAGTAGAACTTGGACCTATAACTTCCCTTTGGCATTGGGTTAATACTTTAGAACTTGGTCATGTGGCTAGCCTTCGGCTTAGGGACAATACAGTTGACCTTTGTTATGTAAGTGATTTTTGAACTCAGACAAATACAGTAGACATAGGACATGGAATTTGCCCTTGGCCTTAAGTCAATATATTATTATGGGAGACTACTCTCACCACTGTCGTGCATAGCTTCGTAGGTTTGAATACAGTGTCTGACACCTGCGTCAGGGAAGATCATCTTTGGCTCAACAGTAGAGCATTGGACTTGTAATCTAAATTATTTGAATATTGTTTTTCGCATGGGTTCGAGCCTGGCTTACGACGGATATTTTTCAGTTATCCTTCGGTTGAGGACAGTTCGTTTAAAACAATATTAGACCTTGGTCATGTCACCGGCCTTTTGATCCGGGTCACTATAATATACAGTGGAAACCTACTGGCCTTAGACATCGGGAAATTTTAGTAGATCTTGAGAAAACCCTTTTCTAGCCTCGGACCAATATAAAATACCTCCGACGTATATCGAGGTTAATACCAAATCAAATGATCGATGATACATCTACCAAAGGGTATACAATATAGCCGACTAAACGAATTCATATTGGTCAAATACAAACTGTAGTAAAATTATCCAGAATCTGTTCTGTATATTTAATCCATTTAAAAAGCAACTCTGAAATTAGTTTTATTGTCATTTTCTAGGTGTGTAATGGTTTTATTCCTTTTTTCTGAATGTAAAAATTGATGAACATTGATGATATTGACGTTGGTAGAATTTTACAGAAAACGTGGTAATATGACGCCAAAACATTTACGTTCCCGCTAAAGATGACTTTGAATTTAATAAATGGGCGGAGCTATCTGTGTACACAGTTAAACGAACAAAGTTGCGAATAAAGTTCTGTGTAATTTCTTCTTATTTCAAATATGCGTTTTACGCTATCGTGTTATAATTAACAATCTTACCTTCTGGTATTACTGTCCAGATACAGTTAATTACATCGTGAAATTGACATTCACCTCAATCAAAACCATTCTAAATCGCTCACTCAGCGTTCCAATCATTCATTCCAAACATTCACTCAAAACATTCAAAAAACGCTCAAACCCATTGAAAAATATAGAATCTACAACGTCATTCAAAATAAATTTTGATAGAGAAAAATCGCGATTTTACTTACATTTTTCAAATGTTGGCACCTCATGGGTTCTTGAAGAAATAAGAAGCTTTGTATAGAACTTGTATTCATTTTTTATTTAAGGGAGGTAATCAATATCGCTAATTTTGTTCATCCTGAACAAAATTTGCGATACAGGATACCCCCCCCCCCTTTGAATTCATTCAAAACTCGCTCTTGACACTCATTAAATTTCATTCCTAAATCATTCCAATATCATTCACCATGTCATTTTCACGATGTTGTTAACTGAAGCATTTGTAATCTAGAATGCTACCTGAACTGTATAGGAAGAAAATACATAAGAGATGGACCAAAAGAAGCCAGGTGCTTACACATGGTCTCGGGATATGTATAAACAGGTATAAAAATTACCTGACGCTTTCATGTCTTTGAATATAGATCTTATGGAACATCCCCTGGTGTGGTGACGTCATATCGTTCTTCATCTCCATGGCAACATGTTGTGGCAAGACACTGAGTAAAAGTTTTTCCTGAAAACAAAGAAATGTGCAACTTGTTGGAATTAATTGAACAATCAAATCAGTATAAAATAGCAACAATATCTCATTAACGTGCGTCATTACTGCAATTGAATGCTGAAAATACATCATGCACTTAATATTGAGAATTTGGCGATTTTAAAGTAAATGTACTCAGAACCAAGCGGTCTTTTTGGAAGTCAAAGTAAATGTGTTTGAGTACAAAAGCAGCTTTTTGTTTTCTTTAAGAATTGAAGTGACCGAATGCTTTATGTACAGAAGGAAGCATAGTGATGAGGTAGAGGGCCGGTCTATTGACCAGGATATTGTTAGCTCGATTCTCGGGAGAAAATTGATATCTTTGTTCTGTACTTGACCCAAAAATACGACTACAAAACATTATCTTGTAGTTTATGGCAAAAAAATACGACCAAAGTACTAGTTCATTTCCAAGGTTGCCGAATTGAGAGTGATAAATCTAAGTTCTGAGATCTTGTATTTCAATTAAAATAAAGCCAAACATACAAACTCTACACATGTAAAGCGGACAATACCTAAATCACTTTCTGCAAATATACCTTATCAAAGAAACGTTGCATCCAAAGTAGGCCATTTAGTTAAAGAGATCGGTAAGAGAATCAAGGCGATAACCTTGTGTCAAAGAATAATTTGTTCGACTTATATTTTTTTTCATAACACACGTTTTAAGTTAACGATCAGACTAATTGACATTTTATGATCGGTTGTAATTGGGTAAGTGAAAACAGATTGTAACTGTGCCAAAAACATAACATCTCATATTAATCATTCACCATAGACTCTGTGGAAATACGTATCTGTGTTCTGAAGTTTTTCGTTTTACCCCGGAAAAAAAAAGCCAAACTTTGCAATAGTGTAAAGGAATATAAATCATCATTTTTGATAATCAAGATTTTTTAGTGCATACGTAATTTTTAGAGATAATGGATTTTCGGGAAAATTAGACGAAATTGTGACTTTAATATGTTATTATAGATTTACACATATTATTTATGGACCTTTCATCTGAAGTATGTTAAGTACTCCATGCCGCCAAAAACGATTTCGCAAATTCTTTATATGTTGGTCGCTAAATATGGAAATGGTGCGAGATTAAGAATGAATTTACACCATTTAGTTTTATCGTATTTTGTTGTGAGCACCGGTTATTTGTATCGGAAATGGTAAGTTTGAAAAGTAGACGGATAATTCTAGATTTACAAAATATACCGAAAGCGAATTGTTTCGAACTTGCTAAGCCTGAACTGACTGCGCAGTCTAGCCATGGTCGATATATTTTCAAACTAACCAGATCGTCATAGTTAGACTCTGTTAATATACTCAATTTGAAAACAAAGTGTGCACTTTGAAGTTCGAATGTCTCAGAACTAACACCACGTACCATCATAAAATTTTGCATAACAAACCTCTAGACTATTGGCCATAGCTGCTTTGAAAAATAAAGCACTCGGTATTCAATGCTTTTCGGCTAGTGAAGGATCTTTAATTTTGAGTGAATTGCTTGTACATCCTACTGTTGGTGAATAATTATCGTGGAATTGCATTTTTTTTCAATTCTTGTTGTTCCATACCTTGCAATAAAATTACATATGAATGACAATTGTACACTATTCAACAGCCTAGTTTGACCTACAAAGTTCGTGGTTGTGCAAAAAAAATGACATTAATACCTATTACTATTATATTTTATGTTCGAACATTTATTCGAGGTTAGAGAAAATTCTAAGATGATAATCAGAAAAGTTTTATAATCTCAGGCTCTAATTCAAAGGGAGCAAGAAAACATTCCCCGAAATCCTTTTTTTATGAACCAAATGTGTTTCATGAGTGTGTACCATATTTATCTTATAACTATACAAATATTAATGTGCTAACATCACACATGATATTTTTATGATACAACATGGATAATTTACAAAACAATGACACGATACGGTTATTTTTAGAAACTTGCAATTTTGCTAGAAAAACCGACGAAAATAAGGCAAATGGAGTTATAAGATAAATATAATACGTACTTATTCTATTGTATGAAAAAATATATAACTCTGTTGTTGGAATTGATAATTGTCCCGGCAGAGCCTCGACAATTATCAATTCCCCCAACCTCGGTAGGTATTTTTTCCCACAATACACTAAGTATGTACGAGATATTACATATTTCTCGTCCGGGAAACACGAAAAGAAATGTATTTGAACAAGAGATTGGATTACACATTGGTCAATTAGAGGTAGGTCTTCAAAAATGATTACATATAAACGAAGTAAGAAGCATTATCATACAAAACTCATACAATCTATCTAAATCGAAAATCAATCGCGCAGCCTGACCAGGGCCAATACTTTTCGTGCTACAAAGATCTTTTATTTCCATGGAACGAGTCAAAGTATATTAGAATTTCTGTTCAGATATCGTTTGAAAGTTGCGTAACCATTCATAGAGAGTAACTTTATTGAAGAGGGAACCACTTTGTTTTACTTAACATCTTACGATCATATTTATTTTAAGTAAAAAATTAGAATTGTTTCTTAAAAAGTAACTTAATGTAGAAATATGCCATGCCTTATCTCAATGGAATCGTCTTCAAAAGACGATTCCGATGAGATATTACAAGGCAAAATCTATAAATGAATAGATTCACCAATTACGATTTGTGATTTCGACTTACGATTAATTTTTTTCGTAAGAAGTTTAGTAAAAAGGGTCCCAGGCAACTCTTGGCAGCTATGTAACAATTAATAGGAAACAATTCTACTCAAGAAGGAACGAATTTGCCACCATACACCCGTTCTTTCAATAGGCCGAGATATTGATATCAGCGGAGTCGTTAACGTCGAGATATATTAAATTTTCCCTTCAGATATCTTTTGACAGTTATGTAACGATTCGCAGGAAAAAGAAAACGCTCTCTTGATCCTGTTATACTGTCTAAGGTCTTACAAAAGTGAACCTTCTGTAATTATATATCTTTATTTGGTAATAAATCAATGATATATTTTGTCTGTTTTCCTTCTGCTCAAAAAAAAAAAAAAAAAAAAAAAAAAAAAAGATTCCATATTATGAAAAGTTTACGCAGTTAAGAACATCGTGAAAATTGATAAGCTGAATGAAATTGTAATGATTTTGGAAAGAAATGGATTTAGTACAATGAGTGAGTTTTGAATGACATTAATGGGAGGTAATCCAATTTTGCTATTTTTGTTCAAGATGAACAAAATTAGCGATATTAATTTCCTCCCTTAAACAATATGCATACAACTTCTATAAAAAGCTTTCCGCGTGTTCACGAACCAATCTAACGCTTATAGAATTCAATAGTCAATTAAATCGTTGTTTTTCCCCAGCGAATTTCATTTTGAATGTAGTTGTTGATCTTATTATTTTACCTAAATTTTGCGCATTTCTGAGTGGATTGAGTGAGTGTTTTGATAGAATAAAAGAATGGAGCACTGAGTGAACGATTTAAAAAGTGCCTGTGTGTGACATTTCCAACAATTTGAAATGTACGGGAGGTGCACACATTGAGCAGCGTAGACAGCTATTTACTGTAAATTTAGTGTTACCTGATGATGAAAAGGTACTTTGAGACCTTGTCTATCTACTAAACACATAGCAAAGACTCTTGTCAGACTGTGCGGATGCACAGGCTGGTCAGAGTCTTTGCTATGTACTAATATGAAATTGTTGGAAATCCAACACACAAGCTCAACTAGGTTTGATCGTAAGGAGGGTCGATTCACTATGTTATTTACTGTTTTTTATACCTCTGAATCAACAATTTAACCCTTTCCTGTTTTACAAAATGTTGGACCTGTCCAAATTCAAAGGTTTTGCAGACAAAAATTTAAAGTGGATTTAATTTGAAAAATTACCATTCAGTAGGGTAGAAAATGGTGTGGAAAAAGAAGAAATTGCTTGTCAGAAGCAATTTCTTCTTTTTTCACAATGTTTTCTCAATCATAAAATCACAGGCACGTAAAAAGCAGGGATTAAACAGCAAAGGTTTAAGACAGAATCGATACATTTGAACTTTTCTCCGACCTTAACTTGCAGTCGAAGAAATTGCAGTACATCTTTTATAAAGAACGTATAGTAGTTTTTCTATCCAATTCTAACCAATTTCAACTTCTGGCTGTGGTTTCTTTTTTGTATTTTCAAAATCAACTTAAATTATTTCTTTTTCGGGAGTTTTAAAAACTCTAGGAATAAGAACTGAATTCAGAACTGGAAAAAACTCTCTGAAATAAAAACTAAATTCGGGTCTTAGTGAGCATTATCATGAAATATTAAAGTCACTTTGAAATAGAAAAGAAAACTATTTCTTCTACAGCTCTTTCGAGGATGAATTATATACGAATGATTGCGTAAGATATACCATTTGTAACGTATACAGTAAAAAACATCGCGAAATTATCATTCAACCCGATCGACGTCATTCTAAATCTTACACCCATTGTTCAATTATATTTTTCAAAACACTCACGGAAATCTTTTTAAAACGCCGCTATAATGTTCGAGAATAGCTCAAAATTGTTCAAAACGATCGGCATTTTAATAAAATCTACCGAATCTTTCCACGATTTTATTAGATGACGAGGCATTCAAATCACCTGATTGGTCCGTGGAGACACACAGACAGAAAAAAGCAAAGAATTCTTTTAAAAAAAGGGGGGGGGTGATAAAATATCGATACTTTTGTTCAGTTTGGACGAAATAATCAGTTCTGTATAACCTTCCTTACAAGCCCTTAAATTCGCTCTTCAAACTCAATCTATATAAATCAGAAAGCATTCCGAAATCATATACTTTGTCTATTTTACGATGTTGTTATCATATAATTGCGACAGATATTCATCGTGTAATTGAAAATCAGCTCAATAAAACTCAATCTAAATCACTCACTCAGCGCTCCATTCATGCATTCCAAACGCTCACTCAAACCATTCAAAACCGCTAAAAATCACTTAGAAAGACATGATCAACAGCTTCATTCAAGCGGGTTAATATACCTAAAAAAACCTCGATTACACTGACATAATTAAAATCAAACGCGCCTGATTGGTTCTTGGAGTAAAAGGAATCTATTTATAGAACTTTTAAGCATATTTAATTAAAGGGAAGTAAAACATATATTGGATTATTCCTTAGCTAATTACCGAAGATCGACGAATTCCGCGAACTTGCATTAAGATTTAACCGTTTACTGGGGCAGTGTTAGCACTCAGACCTGTGGTGTAGAGGTTAAGTCGTCCGCCTCCGATACAAGAGAACCCAAGTTCAAACCGAGTAAGAGACAGTATAGTTTTCTGCCTAATTTTTTCCTCTTGTTTTCTGTCTTACAATCACAAATGTTCTTTTAAGAAAGAGTGTCTATTGGGTTTTATCTACTTTCTTTTAATTTTGAAAACAAATTTTTTCATATATTGAGTTATTAAAATATGAAATATAAAATAACATAACATAACATAACATAACATTCTTTATTTCGACATTAAGCACATAGGCTCATAGTCACAACATAATAATACAAATATGCATGAGAAGGAAATGACAAACATGATACAAGAGTCTACATAATTTACATATTCATGTTTAAGTAACTTAATATAGTGAGAGTCATAAAAGTTTGTAAGTATGATATACTTAAATTTCAAAATAATATGTTTTTCTTTTTTGGAAAGCCTGTTTAAAATAGTTTGACAGTCTGAGTAATATTGTTTTGTTAGATGTATTTAAAAGTTCAACAAATTTATACATACTTGGATTTTTTGTAAAGTATTTTGGGATATATTTTTTTCGAATTTCATGATAAAAAGGACAACATAAAGTAAAATGATATTCATCTTCTAAATCATTGAATGTGCATAATTTACAGTACCTTTCGTTTCTCGCTATGTTTTCGTGACGACCAGTTTCAATTTTCAAATCGTGCGAAGAAAGTCTTATTTTGCTAATTAGCGAGCGTAATTTTCTATTTTCAATTATATCTAAATAAGATGATCGTTCATATTCAGTTTTGAAGTAGCTATAAAATTTCAATGATGAGGTGTACATAACATTTGCTTGCCAGTTATTGATATAAATATCTTTCAGCCTAGCTGATATAATTGGTATAAATTTTTCCGTATTCACCGATTCTGGATACATCCATACTTCACCAAATCCCGAATTTTCTAGCAAACTTTTAACCTTGGAAGACCAGTTCATCTTTTTGGGATTTTTACCTATTTCTTCTCTCTGGTACTCAATAATAGCACTGAGAATACAATTATTTTTTTTCGAATTGTATAATTTCAACCAATATTTTATTATTCTTACGTGACGTCCAATTATCAATGGAAATCTTCCTAACTCCGATAATAATGATAGCGAGTTTGTAGACATTTTAACATTAAGAATCCTTTTGCAGAATTTTCTATGTATCCGTTCTATAACTTCAGCTTGGTTAAACCCCCATGTTTCACAGTTATAACTAAGTATTGAATTGACGTACGTGTCGAAAAGATTCAGTAGAATATTAACTGGTAAACAAAAATCTCTAATGATATGAAATAACGACCCCATTGCGCGTAAAGCTTTATCGGCGAGAGTTTTTGTGGCTATTTGAAACGAACCCCCACTCGAAAATACTAATCCTAGGTAGTTGAAACTACTCACTATTTCTAGTGGTTGTCCTGCATAATGCCATTTAAGGTCTCTTGGTAAAATTCCGCCTTTCCTAAAAACTACAATTTTTGTTTTTTCTACATTAACTTTTAATTTCCATTTAAGACAATATGATTCTAATTGAGCTAGTAATTGTTGAAGGCCGTCACTCGATTCAGACAGAAGGACCGCGTCGTCTGCAAATAATAACAAATATATAGATATCTGAAAAATGGACAACCCTTCCAGCAATTCACTTTGAAAGTGGTTCTCAATATCATTAAGGAAAAAGGAAAACATAATTGGCGAAGTTATCTCCCCTTGAAATAATCCGACATTACTGCTGAAAAAGTCCGATAGTTTACTCATGTGTTTCACGCACATTTTTACGTTAGTGTACATTGATTTTAGAACATTGAACATTTTACAATTTATACCCAAATTTGCAATTTTACACCATAGTGCATTTCTGTCAATACTGTCATACGCTTTTTGAAAATCAATAAAACATGAAAAGAGTTTTTGTTTTGAGTTTAACTGTTTTTCAATTAAAGCATTTAATATAAAAGTGGCGTCGACGGTTCCAAATCCCATTTTAAAACCAAATTGAGCATCAGTTAATATATCACAATCTTCTGCCCAGGATTTTAGTCTATTATTAAGTATGACGGTAAAAAGCTTAGCAAAACAGCTGGTCAGTGAGATACCTCTATAATAACAACAGCAGAGTTGGCTCAGCTGATGCATGGTGCCTTTGTGGCAACTTTGTCAACGGTTTGTTTCCTTTATGGAACAGGTTCGAAACTAGGCTTAAAAGGGGAATTTTGCTGTTTTCTGAAAATTAGAAAACATCTTTTCCTCGTGGTTTAAGACAAATAAGTGCAGTGTATATTTCACTTTTACACAACAATAAAGATCCTTTGCATCTTAGACATCGGAATATGAAGCAGAAAGTGATCGTTTAATAATTTAGGAATGTTATTGTTAACTTGTAATAGGGACGATGAAAAGTATGAGAAAAAAATAAAATAAAACTATAAGCGACTCGGAGACTTGAACTCACAGATGTGAGATTGAAGCGATACACCTTATCAGACTGAGCTATTTTTTCTTGCTCTCAATCACTGTTTAAACTGGGTTTTAATAAATATGTTACTAACGGTTTGTGTAATTAAAACTCGGAAATCTTCCGAAGATGTACGGAATATGCACAGAGTCTCAGGCGAAATTAGCCAAATAATACCTCCCTTTATTTACACTCAGAACTCACTCATCATAGTCGTTCAATTACACTCCAAAATCATTCCAATATCATTCATCTAGTCAATTTCACGATGTTCTTAACTGTACAATATATTTATACGTATACCCATTTATTTTGTGCCTCGGCGAATATTACTGCGATGATTGGAAGTCTACAACGGTTTGTTTAGGAACACCTCGGTGTAAATGGTGTATGTTTCGTGTTTGATAATCATTTTAGAGAAACTGCTGATAAGTATAACAGCTGCATACTGTTTCTGAATTATCTTGATATAAAACCATTTGTCTGTCTGAATTCAGTACTTATCCAGCTAGTGCGTTACGGTAATGCCACGAAATTCAAAGTAGTAGAGAATTGGGAAGTTAAATTTTTGTTCACTTATACATATGACCACATAAATATTGTCCATTTGGAATTAAAAAAAAATGCCGAAAACTGCTATTTCAGGAAGCAAAATGTTTGTATCCCGCTCTTCACGTAAGTACACATGCAAAGAGGGGAAAGATTTCATCAACGCATCACAAACGTTTTCATCTTGACTCCCCGACGGAGGCAAACATCCTTTCCGAATATTAAATTTTGTCTACCACCAGTGGGTTGATTATCGTAGTCCTACATGTATGTGAGATAGCAGTCGGAGGCTAGGAAAGGGTGTTATGGTAGTACAGGTGAAAGAAATACCGGGAATCCATTGTTAGGTGCTCCGGCCGCCGCGATATAACTGCGAAATTGTTGAAAGCGGTGTAAAACCCCTTCAAACAAACAAAGGAAAGTTATTCATTGCAGCGCTATAAGATAGGTAGGGATTTTCAAACTTCGTTTCGTGATAATTTTGCCACTTTAATTCGTGTTGCTTAATCTTTTCTTTTTTTTCCTTTTCATTTTAATGAAATAGACCATTTCTCACTACCGCTGCGCATGTGCCAAACTTATGTCATAGAAGTCGAGATTCTGAAAGACAATATCAGTAAAAATATTGCTTTAACGTAACTTACCAATTTTTCATTTTCATCTTCAATTTCGAGACGTGATGCGATGCAGTTTTTCGTTTGCACAAACGTCTTTCTCTGCGCTTTCTCGGTTGTATTGTGAATAAACAGCCCTGCAACATTCACCGCTAAATAAAGGATTCCATTTGCTACCATCTGAAAATACAGTTGAAATGAATTTAGAAACATGTACATTACCAATGCCAAAGTCCCGGAAGTGCAACCTCGACGCTCACATTTTCAATCCTGGCAAATGTGCCCCATTGTTTTCTCTTTTAATATAGACGTTTGTCGTATCACTAGTTTGGATTTTGTAATCATAAGGATTTTTATATTTTATATATATATATCTAGTATATAGACATGCGTGTCCAAAAACAAATCCTTAGATATTGTAGATTTAGACTTTGCAGTCAAACAATACTATCTTCATAATTCCGTTATAAATGTGCCATATAAAGTCAGGTTTAACGGTAATTAAGGTTTTAGACAGTCTGAGATCTGGGGATTTGCACTATAATTGAATCCACGGTATTTGAAAACACGGGAAAATGTGGTGAAGCCAGGAGAAGGGGTAGACTGAACTGAATTTTAAACAGCGTGATTTCACGGTACTAAATTACAAATGCAATCACCTGTATATTGAAAGCAGTCATACATTTAAGTGGTCAGAATGGTGCTTTTGCAGCACCGAGATAAAATCTGTTCTCCTAATCACCATAACGGTCATTATGGCATTCTTGGAGAGTTTAACAGCATGAGGGCAGTATAAACATTCTGGCTACTAAAGATCAGTAAAACTGATAACAGGAATTCATCCATGCGTTCTTATCAGTGTTACAATTCTACTGATTTTTTGTTTGCAACAATTAGAGCTACAGATAAATTTTCAAATTTAAATATTCTGATTGTAGTCCAACAAAGATGTGTATTATGTATATTCATTACAATTGTCTGATTAGGACCATTTAAATGAGTTCCAACAACATAGGTAAAAATTGAAAAAAATCATTTTCAATTGGCATTACCCTAGACCCCTCTCTTTACTTTGAGTAAAGAGTTTTGTACTGTTGCATATAAATACATATGATTGCTAATCATCTTTTTTTAAAGGAGTTAGCAGTAGTTTTTAGCTCCTATTGCCAAAGGCCATTGGAGCTATTGTCATGGCACTTTGTCTGTTGTGCGTCCAGTTGAAACTTTTTCTTCAGAAATCTTCTCACAAAACTATTGAATGAATTTTAACAAAACTTCACAGGATTGATCCTATTGTGACCCTCTTTCAAAGTTGTTCCATATTTTTTTATCCAATGAAAAACAAGTAAAGGCTTTATGGACATGGCTAATTTCCATTTATGGAAATATGTGATATTTCTCAAAATCTAAGAAAAAGATATCAACAAAATTTCACTGGGATGATCCTTAAATTCTCATTTAATCATATCAGAAGATCGGGCCTCTGGAGCAATTCAGGTGTTCAAGCAGCTCTAGATTGAAAGTTGAATCAATCATACATATCAAAATTTCAAATCTTTTATTTTCATTTAATTTACAAAGGTATTCTGCGCTTAGCCATGATATACATAATCATTTGGCGAGTTTACTTATCTTTCAAAATCAGTGAAATAATACTTTAAGAAATCTTCACATGTTACTTAATGGATTTCATCCAAAATTTACAGAAACGTAAATCAATCCTTGGATTGCCCTCTATCTGATTACTTCAATGAATATTAATTAGATGAGTATTACGGCTTTGAAACCTTTGAAATTTATTTTATCAGAAACTGATTGGTGGATGTCAACCTTAATTTTTTATAGACAATCCTTAGGTGATCCTTTATCAGGCTGTTAAAATATCATGGGTGGAGGTCATATATTTATATATCATAAGTGGAAACTTTAACAAGAGTTGTCAGCGGACAGCGTAGCTCGCCCAAACTGCTGCATGTCACAAACAGCACTAGACCAAAGATCTAAGTTCAAGGTCAATATTTTTTGTAAAGGCCAAAAATCTAATATATATAAATCAGTCTGATTGATTTAGAAATAAGACAGAAATAAAGGAATAATGGCCATTTGTATAAGCACTTAGAAAATATAAACAAGGTTAAAGTTTTTTTGGTAAAGTTTTTATAAGTACTTAAAAGGTCAAGGTTAAATTATCAAGGACCTTTGTTACTGGTGAAAGCATATCCCCTGGAGAGTTTGTGTATGAGGTTATGATGTAAAAGGTAAAAGCTCTCAGAAAATATAAGCAAGGTTAAAGTTTTGGGTTAAAGTTTTCTCTAAGTCCATAATTTAGATTAATTTTTTACCCAATTTTCATGTATCATTTAATTTTACCAGTGCATGGTGTCCACGGTCAGGGAAAAAGTCAGGGGAAATTTTTTTTTTTTCAAGGTCAGGGAATTTTGGAATTGGTCAGGGAACAGTTTAAGGAAAAGTCAGTGATTTTGAAATAATTGGTGTATGAATGATAAAAAGATAAAAAAGAAATAATAATTAAAGGCTAAGGCAGTTTTTCCATGATTGGCTATAATGTTAATACTGATAACAACAATAACACACCAAAAATAGTCCAGTATGATAAGATACATGCTTCTATGATGTTTGTTTGTTTTTTTCCCATTTTAGCATGCATCTTATTTCAAAACCCACATCATGCAGTATAGGTTAAGTTCATAAAACATGATTGTGTATGTATGAAGAAAAAGAAAAAAACATATCTATACAAATAGCAATACAGTTACTGTTAGTAAAGTTAGAGGTGGAAAGGGTTGGCTGTAGGGGTAAGGAGGCCAACATTTTCACAAATTAACATGCAAAATATGGTAAACATAAGTCAGGGAAATTTGATTTAAGTCACGGAAAAGTCATGGATAAGTCATGGAATTTTGCTTTGCTCAAACTGTGGACACCCTGCAGTCAGTGTTCATACAGATTCTGCAATCTGATTATCTGACAAATTGGTTTCATAGTTCGATTTGAGTACACTGCTACTTTGATAATCTTGTTCACAAAGTAGTATTGAAATAAATCTTTCTTTATGGTGGAAGCTGTGATGATTTTGCTTCATGATTCTAAATCAATAAGCTTGAAGATAGTAATTTTATGCCCCAACATCGAAAGATCCGGGCATATTGCTTTACCGATGTCCGTCCGTCTGTCTGTCTAGAAAAATTAACCTGCAAACCAAACACTATGCTGTTACTTACTTCAACACTAAGGAGTGAATGCTCATACTTGGCATGAAGGATCCTCTCATCAATACTCATCATTCAAGGTCAAGGTCATACATCAAGGCCAAGGTCAAATATCAAGTTCAATCTTCTACAGAAGCCATTTCGTGGGAATAAGTGTTTTACGAACACATATTATTTTCAATTTATAGAGGTATGAAACTCTAAGCCTAATCACACTATATGGATACAGGGTTTGTTTTTTCAATTGATTCCTACTTCAGTGTTATTACGTTTCAGTTTCATACATATTCATGAATAAAAAGAAATTTCTTCATCTTTTAAAACAATTTTGAGAAAATCATAAACCAGAGTTAAATGGGGCTTAGGTCATAATCTTTAGATTTTTATTATATCATAATTACATTATTTATGAAGCACATAATATAATACATACAACCCATTATCCAGAAAAACCTGCCTAATTGACCATAAATTTGATAATAGAGTTAAATTTCATTTCTAAAAAAATGATATATTTCTTATTGATAAAAGAAGAAAAAATATCATATTTCTCAAAAGTATTAAATGCTTTGTACCCGTTTCTGTATCTAGATGTAAACATGGCATTTAAGGTAACAAAGTAGGAAAACATTAAGGAAAAACAGAAATTGCTTGTCTCAAGCAATTTCTCTCTTTCTCTGGTTTCTGCAATATTTTGCCTTTTTTTTTTCAATTTGAGTGCAAACTGAATTTACTCATGAAAATCATTGAATTAAGATGAGTGAAGAATTGTACATTTTGTGTAATCTGGGTAAGACAGCTGAAAGAACAAAGTGGCGTCTTTTAATGTTCCATTGAAAATGACATAAAACCTCACAAAGAAAAATGCTGTTTGTAAATGGTATACAAATAAACAACATCTATTTACTAGACTTTTTCTTTTTTGACAGGAATAATTGTTTACCCCCCCCCCCCCCCCCCCACACACACACCCCAAAAATATAATAAGATAAAATAAAAAAATGTCTATGTTAAAAGATATTTTTCTAATAACTAGAAATGGATTTGCAAACCAATTTTTGAACGGAAACTGTTTAATACAGATTTGCTTTTATTTATTCGTGTGTATATTGCAAAAAAAACCCCAATTTTATAAAACAAGTAGTTCATCTAATAAAAAGTTTCAAGTTGATTTACTAGAAAAATGCCACATTATGTGGGTGTCTCAAATTACACATTGGGCTTATCAGTAAACATACCATGAAGAAAACACAGGTCTCCTGGGGATGATTTGAGGGTCAGTTTGTTTATCTAATAGACCACAGAAAATTCATTAACAGTTACTTTCTCCAGTAGATTTCTGACCTGGAGTCACTTAAATCCAAGACTGAAAGAGTGAAGAAACTCGTCACAAATACCACTTTTTTCTCCCTATCGGTATCCACTGGTTTTTGCCGATATAATGTTTGCTTCTCCATGCTGAAGTCGATTTCGAAAGCATGTTTCTTTTACGCGATGACACATGAAGTCTGTTTGTGTAAGGTCAAAGGATGCTGAAAAATGCCTGTACTTTTGCGTTTCCTTGCTCTTTCAGTATAGTCAGAGAACGTGACAACAAAAAATTAGTTGGTATAGACCACCAATATATAAACGGAACAAATTATTTTTCGTCGGCGATTCCTGTTAGTAGAGCGTATAAAGAAAACATCTATAAGTCGGGGTCATTGCTTTTATGCAAATGGCCCCGGCTATTTCTGATGTACTTTTGTTAGTCGTGATTTGCTGCTTTTCTTTGACGGTTACTCGTCACATATTCTGCGTTAATATTCACCTGACATGGGAAGGGGTGCGTGAAAAAAGGCGTGACGAGTATACTATTCAATATTCTGTGTTTCTTTAAAAGTTTGTTATCAATTAACGCGCGTGTTTAGTAAAGTGTATCCAAAACCAAATGGATAAATGTACTAACCGAAATGAGCACATTCAGTCGTTGGGTTACCATACCCCTGTAACTTAAGGTTATCCAAGCTGAAGTTACGAGGGCTTGATTACCAAGATACGATTTACCAATTCATTTCGACTATCTACAAGCGAGAGTAAATACGTAAAAAAATCTGATTTACCTGAACCTCAAATGCAACGACCCGTCACTTAGGCTCCGCCCTGCCAGTGCAATAAATCATGGGTTTTACCCATTTTGATGCACACAGTTAGAAACATCGTAAAATTGACATTCATCACAATCAAAACCATTCTATATAGCTCAATCAGCAATCTATTCATTCATTCCAAACACTCACTCAAACCATTCATAAACGCTCCGAACTCACTAAAACATATAACAACAACTTCGTTTGAAATGAAAATAACTGGGAAAAATAATCGGGATTTCACTGATTAATTGAAATTGAAAGGATCTGATAGGTTCCTGAAGTGATAGGGAGCTATTTAATGAACTTGTATGCATATTTTATTAAATGGAGGTAATCAACATTGCTAATTTTGTTCATCCTGAACAAAATTTGCAATACTGGATTACCTACCATTAAATTTACTCATAAGTCGCCCCACACATTCATTCAATTTCATTCCTAAATCCTTGTCAATTTCACAATGTTTTTAACTGTATATTTAAGAATGTCACGACGGAAGTGAAGGAAATTCGTTATTCACGGTTATCCATAAACATTAATATCGTGAAAGATCATGTGTTCCGAACTATGATGGGTCCACTACCTTAAAACGAGGAATGATTTGTTGGATAAGAATGAAGTTTTGAAGCGTTGTGAACGGTTCTGGAGTATTTTCGAATTATTTCGGAGTGCATCTGAATGGTTTCAGTGACTGTTTGGAATGAATTTATGGAACCTTATGTGGGTGATTTAGAATGGTTACAAACGCGATGAGTGTCATTTTTATAAGCTGTCTAACTGTTTACACTTGGGACCGATGGATGTATTCTGCGTTACTATTCAACTGGCAGGGCGTGGCTTAACCGTGACGTTATTTGGCCAGTTTACTTTTTCAATATTTTGGGTTCTTTCAAAAGAAAGACCGCAATTATCGTGAACGCGTGCAAATAAATATACCCTAAAACCAAAAGTATTTACGTGCACATTTCATCGTTTAGTTACCAAAGCCCCGTAACTTAAGGCTTAGACAAGCTCAAGTTACGTGGATTTGAAACTCCATTCAACCAATCAATCACATGCTTATTTAGAATTTATGTAACTTAGAGGTAATTCAGTAAATACTGCATTTACGTGTATGACGGACTATTTCTTCCTGTGAACACTCGAAGAAAAGCGGTGATGCGGTCAATGTGCAGGAACGTAGTGAGTTTTTATACACGTCTATATCCCATGTTAAACCATTTCTCCTATTGCATGAACTCATTCTCTCTTTACCTTTTCTCTATCCTTCGCTCTACATCGAGTATATTATCCTCCATTCACTCACTCTCTAGCCTATACTCTTTATTTCTCTTATCGCACTTTCCACACCTCATTCACTCTCTCTCTTTTCTCTCTTTCACTGAAACCGAAAATTGCTGTATGAATTGTAATATTATGTATGTCATAACCCCATGTTGTACTGTACAAGTACCTGGGTGAAATAAAAGAATAGTTCAGTTCAGTTCAGTTATTTATGTCGAGTATTTATAGAAAAAGGTCGTTTAAAATTAAAGCTGATTAACTTAACCTAAAGCGCAACAACTCGTTTCTTAGACTCCGCCCTGCCAGGGCAATAATCATGGATTATATTTTCCCCTTACGATCAACTTTTTGAACTTGGTATGGTAAACTTCCCCTTTCGCGAAATCATACAAAGTATGTACTTGGATTCGCAATATTCTGTTTATGAATCAAGAAATATTCCAATTTGAATTATAGGTACATCGAGATTTAAAAATGAATTCATTCCTAGAAACGAACTATTAGTGTAATAAATCGAATCTGTTTAGATTTAAATACGAGTGCCAATTTAAAATTGCCAGAATGACCATTTTTGAATGGTACGGTGCACTTAAACAAACAATTTACATGATAGACAGAAACATCGTTTTAATTATCCCATGTTGACGTCGTTTTCTTGTAAGAAAGATGTTAAATGACAATTCGCGTTACGTTTTTGTCTTAAGGACCTTGATGTCTATGCTTTTGTAAGAAACGCGTCATTCTGAAGGTTGAAAAAGAATTATCGTCCAATGTTTTCACTCTTCCCCCGTTTTCTTTATTTTTCCGTTTTCAAAATTAAGTCTATTTCAAATTGAAAAAGATCGAAGACAAAAATCTAAAGAAGGTGTGAATTTTTAAAGAAAGTATCCCATTATTAATTCTTACATGCCAATTCCTTCTTTTTTCCAAAAATATTTCCCCGTGTTTGAGATCAAGGGGATGTAAAACCCAATGACTAGTCATGAAAAGGACTCATGTATTCCCTGCTTTATTTAGACTATTGAAATGAAATGTCTTTGAAGAATAGATATGAGCCACTGCGTGAGATTTCCAATAATTTCAAATATGCGCAAAGCGAAGACCCGACCAGCCTGTGCATCTGCACAGTCTGGCCAGTGTCTTCTCTATGCACTTAGTAGATAGATAAGGTCTCAATGTATCAGTAGACCATCAGGTAACGTTATATTTACAGTAAGGCGATGTCTACTCTTGTCAACATTTCCACCTCATGAACATTTCAAATTGTTGGTAATGTCACGCACTGGCTCATATATGTTTCATTCGTGTCAGTGTTGGGTAGTCTGGCTCAGGCGGTATTATGTTTTTCTAGCAATTCGTTTTATATCGGGTTAAACGCCGCTTTAAACACCCTTTTAGTAATATTGCAGCGGCTGGAGCATCTTATCAACGTTTTCCTGGTATTCACGCTATAATACTACCATCACATCCTTTCCTAGCCTCCAGCTGCTATCCCACAAAGGTCTAAGATTGTCAACTTATTGGTGAGAGACAAATAGTCGGAAAGAATGAGTGCCGCCGTCGGGGACCGAACCCAGGACCTTTTGAGTGATAGTCCGATAGGCTTCAACTGCGCTATTACGACGGCTTCTTATTTCAAGCAAGACGGAAACTCGACCATGTAGTTGATTTGTCTAACAGTTAGTAACATTGTGAAACTAATATTAATCAAAACCAATATAAAAACGCTCGATCAGTGCTAAATTCATTTATGCAAAACACTCACTTAACCCTTTCCTGTTTTACAAAATTTTGGACCTGTCCAAATTCAAAGGTTTTGCAGACGAGAATTTAAAGTGGATTTAATTTGAAAAATAACCATTCAGTAGGGTAGAAAATAGTGTGAAAAAGAAGAAATTGCTTGTAAGAAGCAATTTCTTCTTTTTTCACAATGTTTTCTCCATCATAAAATCACAGGCACGTAAAAAGCAGGGATAAAACAGCAAAGGGTTAAACCATTTAAAACACCCGAAACCGTTTCAAAACGATCAACTTTTCGTTCAATCCATTAAACCATTCTAAAAATCGTTAATTTCGTCCGACTTTCTTGGTGCGATTTCTTTCTTTCTTTCTTTCTTTCTTTCTTTCTTTCTTTCTTTCTTTCTTTCTTTCTTTCTTTCTTTCTTCTTTCTTTCTTTCTTTCTCTCTCTTTCTTTTCTTTCTTTCTTTCTTCTTTCTTTCTTTCTTTCTTTCTTTCTTTTCTTTCTTTCTTTCTTTCTTTCTTTCTTTCTTTCTTTCTTTCTTTCTTTCTCTCTCTTTCTTTTCTTTCTTTCTTTCTTTCTTTCTTTCTTTCTTTCTTGCCAAAATTTGCCGTCATGCATAAATTCTTAATTCATAAATTATTATTGCGGGTTTTTTTTTGTTTTTGTTTTAACTAGATAATAAGATTACAACTTATAAAAGATAAGATAGAATAAAACACGAAAGGGAAATAAACAGAACCAATCTTTCCAAAAATGTGCCAGTTACTCAAATTGATAACAATAGTTTGCGCCAAATGTAACCATGGTAACTGCATTCAAACATATGAAATGAAGATGTTCCCCTTGATTTATTAGTCTGGCAGTTTGAAAGCTGACATAACAATTTCAGCTCTTGGCTTTTCACTCCCCCGACAGGGAGAAAAAAGCCATATACAAATATAAAGAAAGTTGACCAAAGCTATATTCAAAGGGGGGGGGGTCATGTGAAAAAGCAATGCTGCATTTGAGAAATCATGCAAATTATACCCCCCTGTTTCCTAGCGTCCAATCTCTCGAAACATAGTTATTTTAATCGAGGACAGGGGTTAATCGATCCAGTCATTCTGAACTTCGCCCGGACTCTTCGTTAACTGGAAAGTACCTTGGACGCGAGTGTAGTTTTTGGTATTTTATGTTATTTGGCTATTGGTGGTACTTCGGTTATTCATTACCCCCGAAGAAAATCACATTTTGTTAATTCTTAAGGATCGTCTATAGACATTTTTGGGCATGTTTAATCGAAATGAGAGTGATTTTCACGATATTCTTAACTTTAGACTTGCCAGTAGATTGCAAAGTTGCTGTATATATGGAAACACGATAATTGCGATTCAGTTTAGGGATAAGTATTTTTTTCACTGCGTTTATTGGAGTATGAGGTGTGATTGCCTACGCACATGGCAAATAACGCCCATAATTACAATCCTTTATATCTCAGAAACAATCAAAATACTGGGCAATAATACATGAAAATAAGTGGACATTAATGTTCATTGGTATCTTGCTATCGTTTAAGTTTACTGGCATAAAATTTAACAAATGGAACACAAATACACGGCATTTATTTTACTTTCTAAGGGGTACTTAACATATAAAAGTTCCTGCCAAATATTTTTTTCCAATTTAAAAAGAAATCTGCACGATCAGGTTTAGTTGTGGTGGTTGCTTAAGGGTCTTCATCGACTCGCTAATAATGGCGGCTTAGAGTCATATCTGCATGCTTATAAACTATAATTATAACTTAATTATCTTAATTCTACATTGAACAAAGAGCAAATGTTAGGTTATGGAAAGGGAACAAGGATTTTTCGAACTTGGACTTGCAGATCGAAGATCGGGTGTGTGAGTGTGGGGGGGATACCGAAAAAAACTATTGTATTTTATTCAGAAAGAAAGAGCAATGGATTTCCGCACGTGACGGGATTTAAACCAAAATCAAAATTCTTTATCTTATTGGATTGTAATTACGAATAAATAAATAATCATACAATACTTAGTTAGCCCTTCTTTTTACATAATAATCGAGGTTATTAGAGTAGTCAGCCCTAAATGATTCAAATTGGGTGCGATCACGAAATGTAACGAGTACACTGCTTCTTGTACTGAGGATTTCGCATCGATTGTTTAGTGCGATCACGAAATGTAACGAGTACACTGCTTCTTGTACTGAGGATTTCGCATCGATTCTTTATGAAATCGTTTGCTTGAGATGGTGGTCTTATGCATCGGCGCGGGCTATATGAAAAATAGCATGGTCTAAGGATCGTTAAGGCTTACTTTTAATTATCATTAAGGATAATGGTGAAGTTTCTGACGCCAGACAACAAAAGAATATTTTCGTTCTGTCGTTAGTTACCCAGCTTTAAATGATATTTATATACCAGTCGTGAGTTCAGGATGACAAAACGGTGCAATCAGTTAGCCAATTAAACCCCGCTTTGCACGTGAACTTGCATGCAAAGCGGGATATAATTGTCAAACTGTTTGCATCATTTTGTCATCCTGAACTCAGGACTGGTATGGAATATTCAAAATTTTCCAGGAACCTCCACTAGGGGTTAACAGAGACGATATCGCCAATCAAATAACAAGTGTTAAGTAAACAGTGTTATCGACATGTAATAGACATCTTCTGCTGAGGTCAGACACTAAAACACCATTAATATTGATATTCAATAACTGGATTTCGCGCTTTTTGGTGGATAAAAAGAGTCTCTTTAGGTATAAGGGAACTAATTCATTTTCCGTTATCGGCCATTATAACCTTTCCGGTCATAGCTCAGTCCAAGAGAATGCGAGAGTGTTCAAACCTGTCTTAAATTGAGGCCCGTTCATTTGCGCATGAAATGAATTGAAAATTAGTATGGCATGATCCCTTTTCTCTACGACTTTTTGGGCCATTTTTGAGATGACCCTTACCGCAAAGCGGTTTTTACCGGCCCCTCAAACAAATATACCCATGTTTATAGATAGCTATTGGACCGGGAAAAAAGTTTAAAATCTTTAATTTTTCGATTGTATTTCATCAACAGATTATAATCGCTGAAAAATATTCAAACAATTTTGAATTTCAGTAATATTGACCAATCAGAGATCACCTTCAACATTTTAGTATATGGACCGGAGTTTCCCTAAAGTTTTCTACCAGAGTGGTTGGAAATGAATTAGTTCCCTTAGACCTAAAGAAGAAATTTTTTGCCAATGAAATATAAAAACTGCACATATTAACGTACAATTACCTTTTTTGGATTAAATCTGAAATTTTCAGGCGCTTACGTGTTATAGTTAATGAGTAATGGTCGTTACCCTTAACCCGGTCGGGGAAAAATTCACATCAAATATAGTCCCAAGCGAAAATTTGTTCTTTGAAAAACGTGAGTTTTCTATACACAAAAACTGAAGGTTGTTTTCTATTTAGGAGTACTTTTTCATCACAATTTAATTAAATATCTTCTTTGCAATGCATTTAATGGTGTTTTGCGGGTGAAAATTGTCATTTTCTATTTTTCATGGATTTTCTTTTGTCGTAACCCTTATCTTTCATAAGAAATTTACGAGTTTTCGCCTTTTTCAGCCTACACGGTGTTTGTTTATCAGCTAATTCCTCAATGTAACACATGGAATATTACACAAGCATATGCCTGATAATCATGCAAAAAATAAAAGAAATCGGTCAAATAGGTTTTGAAAAATCAACGAACTCCCTTAACCCTGTTAAAGTTAAAAAGCTATCTCTCTGAGCGGTTAAAACGCGCCGGACATAACCCCATAACATTCAAACTGTGTTTTCTTTACATGATAATGTTTTCCAGAGTGCATTTCACTATTTTGAGACACCTCGCGCAAAATGTTTGTTTTCGGTTGCAAATTATTATCAAAAAACCCTTATCTTTTTGTGCAAAATAAATCTTGTTTTCTCTTATTTTGGGGCTAATGATATATTTTTACAGTATAACTAATCCAAATTAAGAATATAATAACATAAAAAAATGTTGTTTGCCACAATTAAGAAAAAAAAGTGCAATTGGTTGAGTAGTTTTTGAAAATTAGCGCTTATTTTTCACTCCAGCCAGGCAAACATCAACTTGGTTGACCCCCCCCCCCCCGGCAAAAAAGCCGAAATTAACTAAAATATTCCAAAAATACCATTCTCTTTTCACTATTGTCTATTATTTTGTTTCAATGAATAATTAAAGCGCATATTTTGCAGATCCGATATAATTCAACACGGATTTATTTGTAAAATTAACCCTTATCTTTTGTTGAAATTTTATTTTTTCATATACTTTTTGTCAAAAATATTAATTTTTTTCCAATGTTTCTGTCAAAAAGTGTTAAATTAGACCGGAATTTGTTCGGTTTTCTTTAGTTCTACCCTTAAAATAATTTTTTGTTGTTTTTGACTTAAAAATATCCAATCAATATCAAGTTACGACGAACCAGTGGAGTAGATTTTTCCTTCTAGAGACGGCCCAAAACTAAGTTTATCTTATTACGTAATAGTCCTAATTACTTCCGGGTACAAGAATCGACCATCAAACTAAAAGAAAACTATTTTGCAATATATACATGCAAAGAATGCAAGGCACTGACACACATTCAATGACTAAAAAATGCAAGAAATGGGTGCTATTGTCCCGCGAGCGTGGTGTTTTCACTGTCAAAAAGCACTAAATGAATACCGAATTGGCCCTTTTAGCTTGACATATCATTTAAAGAATATTTTTCTCGATATTTGGTGATTAAGTAACCTAAAATAAAAACTCTAAGCGGACGAAGTAACTCTTACAAGACCATTAATAGGAGAACATGCACTTATTTGCATATTTACCATTTAGGTATAAGGGAACTAATTCATTTTCCGTTATCGGCCATTATAACCTTTCCGGTCATAGCTCAGTCCAAGAGAATGCGAGAGTGTTCAAACCTGTCTTAAATTCAGGCCCGTTCATTTGCGCATGAAATGAATTGAAAATTAGTATGGCATGATCCCTTTTCTCTACGACTTTTTGGGCCATTTTTGAGATGACCCTTACCGCAAAGCGGTTTTTACCGGCCCCTCAAACAAATATACCCATGTTTATAGATAGCTATTGGACCGGGAAAAAAGTTTAAAATCTTTAATTTTTC
This sequence comes from Fragum whitleyi, assembly GCA_948146395.1. NCBI lineage: Eukaryota > Metazoa > Mollusca > Bivalvia > Cardiida > Cardiidae > Fragum > Fragum whitleyi. Next base: position 24,245,352 of record OX411556.1, read on the forward strand.
GATTGTATTTCATCAACAGATTATAATCGCTGAAAAATATTCAAACAATTTTGAATTTCAATAATATTGACCAATCAGAGATCACCTTCAACATTTTAGTATATGGACCGGAGTTTCCCTAAAGTTTTCTACCAGAGTGGTTGGAAATGAATTAGTTCCCTTAGACCTAAAGAAGAAATTTTTTGCCAATGAAATATAAAAACTGCACATATTAACGTACAATTACCTTTTTTGGATTAAATCTGAAATTTTCAGGCGCTTACGTGTTATAGTTAATGAGTAATGGTCGTTACCCTTAACCCGGTCGGGGAAAAATTCACATCAAATATAGTCCCAAGCGAAAATTTGTTCTTTGAAAAACGTGAGTTTTCTATACACAAAAACTGAAGGTTGTTTTCTATTTAGGAGTACTTTTTCATCACAATTTAATTAAATATCTTCTTTGCAATGCATTTAATGGTGTTTTGCGGGTGAAAATTGTCATTTTCTATTTTTCATGGATTTTCTTTTGTCGTAACCCTTATCTTTCATAAGAAATTTACGAGTTTTCGCCTTTTTCAGCCTACACGGTGTTTGTTTATCAGCTAATTCCTCAATGTAACACATGGAATATTACACAAGCATATGCCTGATAATCATGCAAAAAATAAAAGAAATCGGTCAAATAGGTTTTGAAAAATCAACGAACTCCCTTAACCCTGTTAAAGTTAAAAAGCTATCTCTCTGAGCGGTTAAAACGCGCCGGACATAACCCCATAACATTCAAACTGTGTTTTCTTTACATGATAATGTTTTCCAGAGTGCATTTCACTATTTTGAGACACCTCGCGCAAAATGTTTGTTTTCGGTTGCAAATTATTATCAAAAAACCCTTATCTTTTTGTGCAAAATAAATCTTGTTTTCTCTTATTTTGGGGCTAATGATATATTTTTACAGTATAACTAATCCAAATTAAGAATATAATAACATAAAAAAATGTTGTTTGCCACAATTAAGAAAAAAAAGTGCAATTGGTTGAGTAGTTTTTGAAAATTAGCGCTTATTTTTCACTCCAGCCAGGCAAACATCAACTTGGTTGACCCCCCCCCCCGGCAAAAAAGCCGAAATTAACTAAAATATTCCAAAAATACCATTCTCTTTTCACTATTGTCTATTATTTTGTTTCAATGAATAATTAAAGCGCATATTTTGCAGATCCGATATAATTCAACACGGATTTATTTGTAAAATTAACCCTTATCTTTTGTTGAAATTTTATTTTTTCATATACTTTTTGTCAAAAATATTAATTTTTTTCCAATGTTTCTGTCAAAAAGTGTTAAATTAGACCGGAATTTGTTCGGTTTTCTTTAGTTCTACCCTTAAAATAATTTTTTGTTGTTTTTGACTTAAAAATATCCAATCAATATCAAGTTACGACGAACCAGTGGAGTAGATTTTTCCTTCTAGAGACGGCCCAAAACTAAGTTTATCTTATTACGTAATAGTCCTAATTACTTCCGGGTACAAGAATCGACCATCAAACTAAAAGAAAACTATTTTGCAATATATACATGCAAAGAATGCAAGGCACTGACACACATTCAATGACTAAAAAATGCAAGAAATGGGTGCTATTGTCCCGCGAGCGTGGTGTTTTCACTGTCAAAAAGCACTAAATGAATACCGAATTGGCCCTTTTAGCTTGACATATCATTTAAAGAATATTTTTCTCGATATTTGGTGATTAAGTAACCTAAAATAAAAACTCTAAGCGGACGAAGTAACTCTTACAAGACCATTAATAGGAGAACATGCACTTATTTGCATATTTACCATTTAGGTATAAGGGAACTAATTCATTTTCCGTTATCGGCCATTATAACCTTTCCGGTCATAGCTCAGTCCAAGAGAATGCGAGAGTGTTCAAACCTGTCTTAAATTCAGGCCCGTTCATTTGCGCATGAAATGAATTGAAAATTAGTATGGCATGATCCCTTTTCTCTACGACTTTTTGGGCCATTTTTGAGATGACCCTTACCGCAAAGCGGTTTTTACCGGCCCCTCAAACAAATATACCCATGTTTATAGATAGCTATTGGACCGGGAAAAAAGTTTAAAATCTTTAATTTTTCGATTGTATTTCATCAACAGATTATAATCGCTGAAAAATATTCAAACAATTTTGAATTTCAATAATATTGACCAATCAGAGATCACCTTCAACATTTTAGTATATGGACCGGAGTTTCCCTAAAGTTTTCTACCAGAGTGGTTGGAAATGAATTAGTTCCCTTAGACCTAAAGAAGAAATTTTTTGCCAATGAAATATAAAAACTGCACATATTAACGTACAATTACCTTTTTTGGATTAAATCTGAAATTTTCAGGCGCTTACGTGTTATAGTTAATGAGTAATGGTCGTTACCCTTAACCCGGTCGGGGAAAAATTCACATCAAATATAGTCCCAAGCGAAAATTTGTTCTTTGAAAAACGTGAGTTTTCTATACACAAAAACTGAAGGTTGTTTTCTATTTAGGAGTACTTTTTCATCACAATTTAATTAAATATCTTCTTTGCAATGCATTTAATGGTGTTTTGCGGGTGAAAATTGTCATTTTCTATTTTTCATGGATTTTCTTTTGTCGTAACCCTTATCTTTCATAAGAAATTTACGAGTTTTCGCCTTTTTCAGCCTACACGGTGTTTGTTTATCAGCTAATTCCTCAATGTAACACATGGAATATTACACAAGCATATGCCTGATAATCATGCAAAAAATAAAAGAAATCGGTCAAATAGGTTTTGAAAAATCAACGAACTCCCTTAACCCTGTTAAAGTTAAAAAGCTATCTCTCTGAGCGGTTAAAACGCGCCGGACATAACCCCATAACATTCAAACTGTGTTTTCTTTACATGATAATGTTTTCCAGAGTGCATTTCACTATTTTGAGACACCTCGCGCAAAATGTTTGTTTTCGGTTGCAAATTATTATCAAAAAACCCTTATCTTTTTGTGCAAAATAAATCTTGTTTTCTCTTATTTTGGGGCTAATGATATATTTTTACAGTATAACTAATCCAAATTAAGAATATAATAACATAAAAAAATGTTGTTTGCCACAATTAAGAAAAAAAAGTGCAATTGGTTGAGTAGTTTTTGAAAATTAGCGCTTATTTTTCACTCCAGCCAGGCAAACATCAACTTGGTTGACCCCCCCCCCCCCCCCGGCAAAAAAGCCGAAATTAACTAAAATATTCCAAAAATACCATTCTCTTTTCACTATTGTCTATTATTTTGTTTCAATGAATAATTAAAGCGCATATTTTGCAGATCCGATATAATTCAACACGGATTTATTTGTAAAATTAACCCTTATCTTTTGTTGAAATTTTATTTTTTCATATACTTTTTGTCAAAAATATTAATTTTTTTCCAATGTTTCTGTCAAAAAGTGTTAAATTAGACCGGAATTTGTTCGGTTTTCTTTAGTTCTACCCTTAAAATAATTTTTTGTTGTTTTTGACTTAAAAATATCCAATCAATATCAAGTTACGACGAACCAGTGGAGTAGATTTTTCCTTCTAGAGACGGCCCAAAACTAAGTTTATCTTATTACGTAATAGTCCTAATTACTTCCGGGTACAAGAATCGACCATCAAACTAAAAGAAAACTATTTTGCAATATATACATGCAAAGAATGCAAGGCACTGACACACATTCAATGACTAAAAAATGCAAGAAATGGGTGCTATTGTCCCGCGAGCGTGGTGTTTTCACTGTCAAAAAGCACTAAATGAATACCGAATTGGCCCTTTTAGCTTGACATATCATTTAAAGAATATTTTTCTCGATATTTGGTGATTAAGTAACCTAAAATAAAAACTCTAAGCGGACGAAGTAACTCTTACAAGACCATTAATAGGAGAACATGCACTTATTTGCATATTTACCATTTAGGTATAAGGGAACTAATTCATTTTCCGTTATCGGCCATTATAACCTTTCCGGTCATAGCTCAGTCCAAGAGAATGCGAGAGTGTTCAAACCTGTCTTAAATTCAGGCCCGTTCATTTGCGCATGAAATGAATTGAAAATTAGTATGGCATGATCCCTTTTCTCTACGACTTTTTGGGCCATTTTTGAGATGACCCTTACCGCAAAGCGGTTTTTACCGGCCCCTCAAACAAATATACCCATGTTTATAGATAGCTATTGGACCGGGAAAAAAGTTTAAAATCTTTAATTTTTCGATTGTATTTCATCAACAGATTATAATCGCTGAAAAATATTCAAACAATTTTGAATTTCAGTAATATTGACCAATCAGAGATCACCTTCAACATTTTAGTATATGGACCGGAGTTTCCCTAAAGTTTTCTACCAGAGTGGTTGGAAATGAATTAGTTCCCTTAGACCTAAAGAAGAAATTTTTTGCCAATGAAATATAAAAACTGCACATATTAACGTACAATTACCTTTTTTGGATTAAATCTGAAATTTTCAGGCGCTTACGTGTTATAGTTAATGAGTAATGGTCGTTACCCTTAACCCGGTCGGGGAAAAATTCACATCAAATATAGTCCCAAGCGAAAATTTGTTCTTTGAAAAACGTGAGTTTTCTATACACAAAAACTGAAGGTTGTTTTCTATTTAGGAGTACTTTTTCATCACAATTTAATTAAATATCTTCTTTGCAATGCATTTAATGGTGTTTTGCGGGTGAAAATTGTCATTTTCTATTTTTCATGGATTTTCTTTTGTCGTAACCCTTATCTTTCATAAGAAATTTACGAGTTTTCGCCTTTTTCAGCCTACACGGTGTTTGTTTATCAGCTAATTCCTCAATGTAACACATGGAATATTACACAAGCATATGCCTGATAATCATGCAAAAAATAAAAGAAATCGGTCAAATAGGTTTTGAAAAATCAACGAACTCCCTTAACCCTGTTAAAGTTAAAAAGCTATCTCTCTGAGCGGTTAAAACGCGCCGGACATAACCCCATAACATTCAAACTGTGTTTTCTTTACATGATAATGTTTTCCAGAGTGCATTTCACTATTTTGAGACACCTCGCGCAAAATGTTTGTTTTCGGTTGCAAATTATTATCAAAAAACCCTTATCTTTTTGTGCAAAATAAATCTTGTTTTCTCTTATTTTGGGGCTAATGATATATTTTTACAGTATAACTAATCCAAATTAAGAATATAATAACATAAAAAAATGTTGTTTGCCACAATTAAGAAAAAAAAGTGCAATTGGTTGAGTAGTTTTTGAAAATTAGCGCTTATTTTTCACTCCAGCCAGGCAAACATCAACTTGGTTGACCCCCCCCCCCCCCCGGCAAAAAAGCCGAAATTAACTAAAATATTCCAAAAATACCATTCTCTTTTCACTATTGTCTATTATTTTGTTTCAATGAATAATTAAAGCGCATATTTTGCAGATCCGATATAATTCAACACGGATTTATTTGTAAAATTAACCCTTATCTTTTGTTGAAATTTTATTTTTTCATATACTTTTTGTCAAAAATATTAATTTTTTTCCAATGTTTCTGTCAAAAAGTGTTAAATTAGACCGGAATTTGTTCGGTTTTCTTTAGTTCTACCCTTAAAATAATTTTTTGTTGTTTTTGACTTAAAAATATCCAATCAATATCAAGTTACGACGAACCAGTGGAGTAGATTTTTCCTTCTAGAGACGGCCCAAAACTAAGTTTATCTTATTACGTAATAGTCCTAATTACTTCCGGGTACAAGAATCGACCATCAAACTAAAAGAAAACTATTTTGCAATATATACATGCAAAGAATGCAAGGCACTGACACACATTCAATGACTAAAAAATGCAAGAAATGGGTGCTATTGTCCCGCGAGCGTGGTGTTTTCACTGTCAAAAAGCACTAAATGAATACCGAATTGGCCCTTTTAGCTTGACATATCATTTAAAGAATATTTTTCTCGATATTTGGTGATTAAGTAACCTAAAATAAAAACTCTAAGCGGACGAAGTAACTCTTACAAGACCATTAATAGGAGAACATGCACTTATTTGCATATTTACCATTTAGGTATAAGGGAACTAATTCATTTTCCGTTATCGGCCATTATAACCTTTCCGGTCATAGCTCAGTCCAAGAGAATGCGAGAGTGTTCAAACCTGTCTTAAATTCAGGCCCGTTCATTTGCGCATGAAATGAATTGAAAATTAGTATGGCATGATCCCTTTTCTCTACGACTTTTTGGGCCATTTTTGAGATGACCCTTACCGCAAAGCGGTTTTTACCGGCCCCTCAAACAAATATACCCATGTTTATAGATAGCTATTGGACCGGGAAAAAAGTTTAAAATCTTTAATTTTTCGATTGTATTTCATCAACAGATTATAATCGCTGAAAAATATTCAAACAATTTTGAATTTCAATAATATTGACCAATCAGAGATCACCTTCAACATTTTAGTATATGGACCGGAGTTTCCCTAAAGTTTTCTACCAGAGTGGTTGGAAATGAATTAGTTCCCTTAGACCTAAAGAAGAAATTTTTTGCCAATGAAATATAAAAACTGCACATATTAACGTACAATTACCTTTTTTGGATTAAATCTGAAATTTTCAGGCGCTTACGTGTTATAGTTAATGAGTAATGGTCGTTACCCTTAACCCGGTCGGGGAAAAATTCACATCAAATATAGTCCCAAGCGAAAATTTGTTCTTTGAAAAACGTGAGTTTTCTATACACAAAAACTGAAGGTTGTTTTCTATTTAGGAGTACTTTTTCATCACAATTTAATTAAATATCTTCTTTGCAATGCATTTAATGGTGTTTTGCGGGTGAAAATTGTCATTTTCTATTTTTCATGGATTTTCTTTTGTCGTAACCCTTATCTTTCATAAGAAATTTACGAGTTTTCGCCTTTTTCAGCCTACACGGTGTTTGTTTATCAGCTAATTCCTCAATGTAACACATGGAATATTACACAAGCATATGCCTGATAATCATGCAAAAAATAAAAGAAATCGGTCAAATAGGTTTTGAAAAATCAACGAACTCCCTTAACCCTGTTAAAGTTAAAAAGCTATCTCTCTGAGCGGTTAAAACGCGCCGGACATAACCCCATAACATTCAAACTGTGTTTTCTTTACATGATAATGTTTTCCAGAGTGCATTTCACTATTTTGAGACACCTCGCGCAAAATGTTTGTTTTCGGTTGCAAATTATTATCAAAAAACCCTTATCTTTTTGTGCAAAATAAATCTTGTTTTCTCTTATTTTGGGGCTAATGATATATTTTTACAGTATAACTAATCCAAATTAAGAATATAATAACATAAAAAAATGTTGTTTACCACAATTAAGAAAAAAAAGTGCAATTGGTTGAGTAGTTTTTGAAAATTAGCGCTTATTTTTCACTCCAGCCAGGCAAACATCAACTTGGTTGACCCCCCCCCCCCCCCCGGCAAAAAAGCCGAAATTAACTAAAATATTCCAAAAATACCATTCTCTTTTCACTATTGTCTATTATTTTGTTTCAATGAATAATTAAAGCGCATATTTTGCAAATCCGATATAATTCAACACGGATTTATTTGTAAAATTAACCCTTATCTTTTGTTGAAATTTTATTTTTTCATATACTTTTTGTCAAAAATATTAATTTTTTTCCAATGTTTCTGTCAAAAAGTGTTAAATTAGACCGGAATTTGTTCGGTTTTCTTTAGTTCTACCCTTAAAATAATTTTTTGTTGTTTTTGACTTAAAAATATCCAATCAATATCAAGTTACGACGAACCAGTGGAGTAGATTTTTCCTTCTAGAGACGGCCCAAAACTAAGTTTATCTTATTACGTAATAGTCCTAATTACTTCCGGGTACAAGAATCGACCATCAAACTAAAAGAAAACTATTTTGCAATATATACATGCAAAGAATGCAAGGCACTGACACACATTCAATGACTAAAAAATGCAAGAAATGGGTGCTATTGTCCCGCGAGCGTGGTGTTTTCACTGTCAAAAAGCACTAAATGAATACCGAATTGGCCCTTTTAGCTTGACATATCATTTAAAGAATATTTTTCTCGATATTTGGTGATTAAGTAACCTAAAATAAAAACTCTAAGCGGACGAAGTAACTCTTACAAGACCATTAATAGGAGAACATGCACTTATTTGCATATTTACCATTTAGGTATAAGGGAACTAATTCATTTTCCGTTATCGGCCATTATAACCTTTCCGGTCATAGCTCAGTCCAAGAGAATGCGAGAGTGTTCAAACCTGTCTTAAATTCAGGCCCGTTCATTTGCGCATGAAATGAATTGAAAATTAGTATGGCATGATCCCTTTTCTCTACGACTTTTTGGGCCATTTTTGAGATGACCCTTACCGCAAAGCGGTTTTTACCGGCCCCTCAAACAAATATACCCATGTTTATAGATAGCTATTGGACCGGGAAAAAAGTTTAAAATCTTTAATTTTTCGATTGTATTTCATCAACAGATTATAATCGCTGAAAAATATTCAAACAATTTTGAATTTCAATAATATTGACCAATCAGAGATCACCTTCAACATTTGAGTATATGGATCGGAGTTTCCCTAAAGTTTTCTACCAGAGTGGTTGGAAATGAATTAGTTCCCTTAGACCTTTAGCTTTGAAATGCAGCTATTTAGCTTTTGAATGCAGCCAAATATGTTCAATATGAAAACAGCCCCGAAATATAAAGTATACAAAATGGTATACACTTCTTTGCACGTACCATCGTACACATGTTTGCAATGCTCAGGGGAAACCATTTGTCATCGGTTGTCTCAAAAGTAACGTATTATTTTCCTGGTCATCCAGCTCAGTCACAGAAAGAGCATACACAGCAGACGATAATTTAGATTGTATTGGGTTAAATGTTTAAAATACAAGTATTATATTAACTATCAGGTTTAGACAAAAAAAGATTGATATATAATACGTAATTAGTGTTTTGTATGAGAAAAATATCTAACGAGGTTGGGAGAATTGAAAATTGGCGAGGCTCTGCCGAGACAAATATCAATTCTCACAACCGAGCTAGATATTTTTTTCATACACTACACTAAGCATGTACTTGTATTATATTTATCTTATAACCTATATTTGTCTTGTTTTCGTCGATGTTTTTAACTGAAATACAAGTTTCTAAAAATAACCGCATTATATTATTTTCACTATGCGATATCATAAAAAATATCATACGGGATGCTATTACACAGATATTTGTATAGTTATAAGATAAAATCGTATACTGAACCACAAAATAAACGTCGCATTATATAGAGTAGTAGAAAATAATGAAAATCAAGGGACATTTGGTGTTTTATGGTGACAATAGATTAGACTAAACTTAAAGGAAAAATACCCCTTTCGTCAAATGTTTGCTTTGATGTTTAAATGGGTTGTGAATGACGTTGGTACTCTCTTCATTAAATAGGAAGAATTTTCCAGTATAATTTTCGAAAAAATCAACTGTTCCTTATTTTCTAGGGATTGTGTCTGCTGGTGTTAAAACAACCAAAAAGGTGTAGATTATTTGTTTCAATTTTCATTAAAACAAAAAGCCTCCGAGATTTAACATTTCCTGCACTAGAATCAGCCGTGTGCATTGAAAAGGCTCCAAAATCATTTGAAAACGCTCCGAAATTGTTCAAAACGTTACACAACTTTTTCATTCAAATCCATCATATCAATGATTTCCATAATATTCTAAGTGGCTGAAAAGCATTTAGACGCGTCTGGTTTGTCCGTGAAGAAGCACAGATCTACGGTGAATAATATGTTAAACCGACAAAATGAACAATTTTAATATGATCTTGGAAATTAAATTGATGGATGCGATGAGTGAGTTTTGAGTGTAATTCGAGTGAATTAAAACATAATCAATCGGACGAGATAATCAATATTCTTTTACCTCCCTTTAACAAAATCTGCATTTCTTTCTGATTTTGTGTTTTCACGGGCGAATTAAGCACTTTATAATCAACAGAGCCAATAAAGCCATGCGATTGTTTAATCGATTTGACTGGAATGTTGATTATTTTGAACTATTTCTAAGTGTTTTTGAATAATTTCGGAACGTTTATATTCAATTGATGTGAGTGTTTTGAATGAATTATTGAAAGGCTTATCGCATGATTTTGAATTGTTGATCGGAATGATTGTCAATTTTACGATATGAATAATTGTACTTGAGCAGATCATCTAGAATTTAATTTTAAAAGGGGTTGTAATAAAATATTGAGTCTTTCGTTTATGTGAACGAAAAGAGGGATATTGCGTTACGCCCCCTTATTATTACTCAAAATAATTCCAAAATCATTCATTATGTCAATTTTACGATATTGCTAGTTGAATTATATATATCGGGGTTTTGAAATACAGTACAGAAAAGACGCGGTGTTTTTGAAGCGTTTAACCGTTCTAGATATCAAAGAGTCTAGTACTTATGAGATTATTTTTGTATTATCATTTCGATTCAAGTAGATATCTCTTTAAAGTCCCATCCTACTCTAAGATTATCATGTTTATTTACTTCAAGTTGATAATATCTCACAGTTTCTTTTTTATATGATCTTTGTTGATTAAAAGATGAAGTATTTATCTTTATGTACCAACATATATAGTGGTAAATTTTAAATCTATTTAACTGTCTATATACTATGTATACATTTTTGGACGTCGATCATTCTCCTATCAATGTGAAAGAATAGATAAGTTTAATCATTTAAAGATACCCCAGGGTAAATTAAATCTAAAGGTACAAGTTTGTTGTTTAAGCTTGTTTTACGTTTTCTTTAGAATATAAGGTTATCATAAGGTAGCTATAAATAAATATAAATAATATCAAATGAAAAGTCTAGCCCTACATCCAAGATGAAAGTGTCCGCGAAACTTTATTTTACTTTTTACTATAACTTTGTACTGTTAACAACATCGCAAAATTGACAAGATGAATGATTTTGGAATGATTTTGGAATAAAATTGAGTGAGTGTGTTGAGCGAGTTTTGAGTAAATTTAACGCGAGGTAAACCAATATCGCATATTTGATTCAGGATGAACAAAAAAGCGATATCTATTACCTCTCTTAAATAAAATATTCATACAATTTCTATAAATAGCTTCCAATTTCTTCGACAAACTATCAGACGCATACGCTTTCATTTATGTCAATGAAATCGCGATTATTTTTCTATTTATAATTATTTTCAGTGAAGTTGTTGAGTTACACTTTTAGGTCTTTTTTGGGGCGTTGTGATCGATTTGAGTAAGTGTTTGGAATGAGTGAATGGAGTGCTGTGAGAGTGGTTTAAAATTGTTTCGATTGAGATGAATGTCAATTTCACGATGTAAATAATAACAAGTACAGATGGTAACATCGCGACAATTTGCTCAATCAAAACCATTCTAAACCGCTCGCTTAAAATAAGCTAATTTATTACCTCACTTTAATAAAATATTCATACAATTTCTATTTATAGCTTCTCATTTCTTAAACAAACTTTCAGGCGCATACGATTTCATTTTTGTCAATGAAATCGCGTATTTTTCTATTTCTTATTATTTTCAGTGAAGTTATTGAGTTTCACTTTTTTAGTCTTTTTTTTTGAGCGTTTGTGATCGATTTGAATAAGTGTTTGGAATGAGTGAATGGAGAGCTATGTGAAAGATCAAAAAATCTTTCGATTGAGATGAATGTCAATTTCACGATGTAAAAACTGCAAGTACAGATGGTAACATCGTGACAATTGCCTCAATCAAAACCATTCTAAACCGCTCGCTCAGCGTTATATTCATTCATTCCAAACACTCACTTAAACCAGTCAAAAACATTCCAGTATTTGCAAAACACTTCGAAATTGTTCAAACAATTGTCATTTCATTCGAGTCGTCCAAATCTCTCAATTATTTATTGCATGTTTTGGATTGTTTAAGTGTGTAATTAGCCCGTGATGACACTCAGATACATTAAGTACATCGGTTTTAGTATAGGGAGGTAAAGAATTTCGCAAATTTCGCCCAGTTAGACAAAATATGCGATATTGGATTACTTTCCTTTAATTTCATTGAATACATATCCCTCTTGTTTATTTAATTTCAGTATAAGATAATTCCAAAATCATTTACCTTGTCAATTTCACGATGCTGTAAACTGTAAGTTTACAGCAGGGATACATTTTCAAACGTTCGTAAACGTTTTTGCGTCATGAACGTATGGTAGATTTTTATGGTTTCCTAAAATAACAAAGTAGATTCCGCGATTGGAAAGAAATATAAAACAACAACCTTCTGAATTAACCATTCAAGGGACTGCAAAAATACCCGAAATATTCTTTATTAAAGCCCCGTCTGCGTTTCGAGTAAAAATGCTATTTCGTGAGCATTCTTTGAATAATTATTCTTTATTTAGTATTATGAAAAATACAAATAGACAAACGGCGAATTTTTCAGGACACGCATAATTTGCCCCATACAGTAATATATGTAATGAGATTTTAGTCACGTGAAATGCGGACGAGCGGTTATGCGCTCTATTCAAATGGGAGGCCGAAATGTTGCGGGTCATACATATTCATCAAGTTAGGCCTATATTTAGATCATCGCGTCATAATCATTTGCATTACCTAATATTGGTATGACAAATTCGAGCTTATCTTTGAGAATAAAAGTCTAGTTTTTGTGTACATAGTCGTAAAAGAGCATTGTCTTGCGTTTCGTAAAGGTTCACGAATACAGACAAAACTTTGGGTAGCTTAGACAACGGCACAATGCAATAAGAATAAATGCTGAATGCCCGAGGAGCTATTGAGACCTTACATATCTATGTAGTGCATAGAGAAGACTCTGGCCAGACTGTGCGGCTGCACATGCTGGCCAGAAGCTTTGCTCTGCGCACATATTTAATTGTTTGAAATGTCACGCACAAGCTCATTTTGTATTGATTTGTATTGATTTTAACGCTTTCAGCGAAAAGCGGTCATCTGCCCTGCCTTCAAGATGACAAAACGATGCTAACTGTTTTGCAAATAATCCCCTGCTTTGCAAGCAAGTGCGCGTGCAAACTGGGATATATTTCGCAAACTATTCGCACCCTTTTGCCATTCTGAACGCAGGGCTGGGTTGCGTGTAAAGAAACCCATGTTTTATCTTCATAATTAAACGGTCTTTTGATGAATCTTTTGAAGATAAGCAACAAATCTGTAGAATGCAAGAGACATGTGTAAGAATAAACATTTCTTATACATTGTTTTATTCCTATTCAGTTATTTGCTACTCAATAAAGGCTAAATGGAAAAATCTTGCAGGGAGTTCATTTTTTGTCAACAAACGACTATGACGCTTTATTATGCCAGAGTTCCTTTCCCATAAATTGAGAGGTAAATTGAAGTAATTTGTAACGCGATATGTTCCAGTTTTTTGCCATCATAAATCTTCGATAAATTGCTGTGGACATAATTTAAATGAATATTGATAGCGATTCACTGTTGTTTAAATTAGTTTTTGCTCCGCCTTACGAATTGATCACTGCAAGAATATTTTCAAAAACTTTGATCAGTTTTGGTGTTGGTTTTACAACAATGAATATTTGTGAACCACCACGAAAAAAATGACGATCTCGGAACTCTGTACAATGAGTTTTTGAAAAAAAGATTGGGTCCAGCATTGGTCAACCAGAGGTCGTATTTCAAAAATTCTTTCACCGGAAGTTAGATTCAACTTTCAAGATTCAGAAAATAAGCACATTGCGAAAAGTTTCGAGCCTAGTTAGTCTGCGCAAAACGCGCAGGCTTACTAGGGTCGAGACTGTACGCACTACCCAGATGATCGCTTTTCGCCTGACGGGTCACATTTATTTATACGAAATGAAAATGATATGGATACATATATTACAAAAACAACAAAATATAGAATTTGATACTCTGTTGTACTTGCGATCAAAGTCGATCCATACATTTTTTTGCAAAAAGTTTTGAATATGTATGGATACATTTTTTGCTCTGTTTTCGTCGAGGTTTGAAGCTAAGGTCTTTATCACACCTAAGTATGAAACCCCTTTTTACGTATTTATATACATGTACAAAGTTTGAAATTTAGATTTATACCTAAGAAAAAGACAATCTCGCAGTTAAACCTTCTTTGCATAAAAGAACATGTTAACGATAGCAAAAAAATATATTATCATAAACCCGTGTTATCTTGAGCTTTTCAATAGAATTATAACCTTGAATCGTGGAAGGACCGTAATCAATAGGAGCCTATTGCGGGACTTCAATAAATCTGTCATATCTAACGGAAATGAGAAATGTTACAGAGTCTGATAAAAGTCGACCGACCTTTAGGATTTCATAACTCCGTGCATAATAGCTGACCTCTTTTGGCTTTATTATGAAAATTAAGATTTGCTTATCGGGATTTCATACATGTAACAGTCAATCTTGCTCGGTCGACCACTTCTATAAATCACGATTTTTCCCCTGGCAGGGCGGAGTTTAAGTAATCGGTTGGCGCACTTAAGAATAAGGTAAATCAGCCTTTATTCATTAATATTTACTTCTAAAGATAGTCGACATAATTAACTTGAGACCGCAAAGCGTAGGTTGGTAACCAAATCCTCGTAACTTCAGCTTATTCAAGCTGAAGTTACGAGGCTTGGGTAATCCAACGATGAAAATTGTTCACTTTCTCAAAGCATATGAATCCTTTTGGTTGTATCGTACAGTTATTTGCACGCGTTCACGATTATTGCCGACTATCTTTTCAATGAACCCAAAATATTTTAAAGTTAACTCGCCAAAATACGTCACGACTAAGTTCCGCCCTGCCAGTTCATTAATAACGCATAATACTAAGCGAAGAATTTTATTATACGACCGTTTTCAAAATCCCCTGTCTTAAATCAAAATACCACCTTCGCATTCTCTAATATTGTGTACTCAAGAAGACTTGGCTTTTTTCTGTCTCTTGAGGATAACACGATAAAGGGTTGAATGACTCCTATTTCCATCGTGGTCCTAACCAATTTCTGATCTTATCCTACACATTGAGAGAGAGGCAATGGGTTCTAACCACTGCTACCCACTTTTATAGCTGGGTGGACTCGGCCTTGACTGTGAAGTGTCCAGCCCAAATACACTACCCGCCTCCGATGGGACTCGAACCCACAACCACCAGGTTTCGAGTCGAGTGCGCTAACAACACGACCAACAAGCTTTTCATTATAATGAATTTAATACTTTTTTATGCTATTCACGACATATACACAAATTTGGCAGACAGAATAGGCTAAGATCGACATGCACAGACGAGCAGTCTGATCTTAGCCTACAATGTCCTGCTTTCTACTTAATAATTGTTATTAAACCTTTCGATAGAATGATGGTTATCTGCATTAAATAAGTAATTTGTTTCCGACAAATTCAGGTTAAACAGGGTAAGGGTTACCGATCAAAAACAAGCCAAATGACTAAAAAGTATACAATCAACAGCTACAATCAAAATGAATATAAATGGAAAAATGCGACTTCACTGACACGATTGAAATTGTTAGCGTCTGATTGGTACTTGAATTTATAAGAAGCAATTTACAGAACTTTTGTGCATATTTAATCAAAAGGAGGTAATTAATATCGCTAATTTTGTTCCTTTTGAACAAAATTATCGAAATTGGATTACCTCCCCTTAATGTCACTCAAAACTCGCTGCACACACTCATTCAATTTCATTCCGAAATCTTTCCAAAATCAATCACCTTGTCAATTTCACAATGTTCTTAACTGTACCTCATCGCCGAGAAGTTTATTGTGCTTCTGTAAAAAGTACAGATAATTACATCGTGAAATTGACAATGTGAATGATTTTGGAATGATTTAGGAATGATGTTGAATGAGTGTGTGGAGCGAGTTTTGAGTGAGTTTAATGGGAGGTAATTCAACGTCGCAAATTTTGTTCGGGATGAACAAAATTTGCGATATTGATTACCTCCCTTTAATAAAATATGCATATGAGTTCTATAGATAGCTTCTAGGTTCTTCAAGAACCTAAAACACCCTTACAATTTGAATTATGTCACCGAAATCGCGATCTTTCTCTATCCAAAATTATTTTGAGAGACGTTGTTGATTCTATATTTTTCAATGGCTTTGGAGCGTTTTTGAATGGTTTGAGTGAGTGTTTCGAATGAATGAGTGGAGCGCTAAGAGAGTGATTTAGAATGGTTTTGATTGAGATGAATGTCAATTTCACGATGTAACTAACTGTACGTGTCGACACAGGCCAGCGGCCTGTTCCCAGAATGGTAGTCAACCACACATTAAAAGATTGTACGTACATGTTAGCTAAATTTTGACACAAAAAAAGACGTAAAATGACTTAATTTTCTCGGCTAACCATAATTATAATCATATTTGCGGTCAATTTTGTAATAACTACCCTCAATTGGGGACAATGTTAATTGGTTACCTTATTCGATATAACGAATCTAGTATATGGTTCCCCAGGTTTACCAGCGAGTTAACTCTATTAGCACCACAAATGATTCCCCTTCGCCTTGTAACCTTGTTTATTACTCCAATGGTAATCGTTCAGAAGCGATAAAGATTGATTGAATATTAATTGAGTATCAAGAGAAACTCAATTGTACATGTACTCCTACATGGAATTTCCTAAGAATTTAAGCCTAAGTGTTTATTTCATACAGTTACCAATATCGTGAAATTGACAAGGTGAATATTTTAAGAATGATTTAGGAATGAACTTGAATGAGTGTGAGGAGCCAGTTTCGAGTGAATTTGATGGGAGGTTATCCTATATCGCAAATTTGGTTCAGGATGAACAAATTTAGCGGTATTGATTACCTCCCTTTTTATAAAATATGCATAAGGGTTTTATAGATAGCTACCCATTTCTACAAGAACCTATGAGGCGCTAACAAATTGAATTAAGTCAATAAAATCGCAATATTTCTCTACCAAAATTTATTTTGAATGACGTTATTGATTCTATATTTTTTAAAGGGTTTGAGCATTTTTTTAATGGTTTGAGTGGGTGATTTGAATGAATGAATTGAGCGCCGAACGAGCGATTTAGAATGGTTTTGATTGTGGTGAATGTTAATTCCACGATAAAACTAACTGTATAACTATACAAATATCCGTGCGATAACATCCCATATGATATTTTTATGATATCACATGAAATATTTTGGACAATGACAATGCGGTTATTTTCAGAAACTTGCATTTCTGTTAGAAACATCAACGAAAACAATGCAAATAGAGGCTATAAGATAAATATAATACGTGCTTAGTGTATTGTATGAAAAAAATATCTAACTCGGTTGTGGGAATTGATAAATGTCTCGACAGAGCCTCGAAAATTATCAATTCCCTAATCTCGTTAGATATATTTTTTTTTTCATATAAAACACTAACTACGTAAAATATTTTTATACTCTTCTGGGCATTAAATATGCTTAGAACGGCGGTTACGGATTTCACTGGTAAAACTCAAAGCTTAAAACTATCAGGTTCAAGGTTCGAGTACCGAACGCGGTAGGACTGTAGTGAGAACGTTTTTTTTTTTTCATTCACACAAGAAATGGCAGGGTAAAGAACCTTGATTTAGTTTCGCGACTTGGTAGATACGTATAAAAGAATCAATGTGCTCTGGTTTATCAACATCGTGGATTTGATAAATTCAACGTTTTTTTTTTTAAATTATTTTCGAATTGAATATGAATGAGTGTGAGGAGCGAGTTTGGGATATATTGCAATTGGACGAAATTAACAGGTTTTTTTTACCTCCCTTTAATATAATCTGCGTATTTATTATTCAGATTTTGTGTCTTCACGATCAAATTAGACGCTCAAAAATCAATACCAGCTAATAAAATCATGCAATATTTTGATCGACCGAATTAACCCTTTGCTGTTTAATCCCTGCTTTTTACGTGCCTGTGATTTTATGATTGAGAAAAGATTGAAACAAAAGAAGAAATTGCTTCTGACAAGCAATTTCTTCTTTTTCCACACTATTTTCTACCCTACTGAACGGCTATTTTTCAAATTAAACCCACTTTTAATTTTTGTCTGCAAAACTCTTGAATTTGGACCGGTCCAAAATTTTGTAAAACAGGAAAGGGTTAAAAAAACTGATCATTTTGAACGATTTCGAAGCATTTTTGAGTGATTGGGGTGAAAGTTTCGATTAAATGATTTAAGCGAAGAGCATATGATTTTGAATGGTTTTTGATCGGGAAGAGTGTAAATTTCACGATGTGTTTTACTGTATGTAAAACTCAACGGGCTAGGGGTACACCGGCTCGGATATAACGTCATTACTAGTTGCACATACTATATATCGTCTTTTACTAGTGGTTCATGCAATATATCGTATTTCACTAGTGGCCAGTTGCATACCTATTGTCTTTTACTAGTTGCCCATACTATGTATCGTCTTTTACTAGTGGTTCATGCAATATGTCGTCTTTCACTAGTGGCCAATTGCATACCTATTGTCTTTTACTAGCTGCCCATACTATGTATCGTCTTTTACTAGTGGTTCATGCAATATATCGTCTTACACTAGTGGCCAATTGCATACCTATTGTCTTTTACTAACCGCCCATACTATATAGTCTTTTACTATTGGTTCCTGCAATATATCGTCTTACACTAGTGGCCATTTGCATACCTATTGTCTTTTACTAGCTGCCCATACTATATAGTCTTTTACTAGTGGTTCATGCAATATATCGTCTTTCACTAGTGGCCAATTGCATACCTATTGTCTTTTACTAGTTGTCCATACTATATATCGCCTTTTACAACTTGTCCATGCCCTAAATATTTGCTATTCTACTAGGTACCAATACCGTATGTCGTCTTTTACTAGTTGTCCTTAAAATAAATCGTCTTTTTCTAGTAGTCCATTCAATGTATCGATCATTCCTATTGACCAGATCAAAAATATGAATTGATTCTATTGTATTTTCATATTGCTTCTTTGCTATTTAGCCTTCAAGATAATCCCAGAAAATATTCTATATGACATGGTATCTATATATACATATTTTATCGCACCCAAGTTTGCCCAGCTAAGGATCAAACTTACGACCAAAAGATTGAGTGCTCGTCGCGTTACATGTACCGACTGAGCTTATCAAGGCTCTACGGCATTTTCTCGTAGGACGCAATACGTTGGCTTTGAAACTAAAAATCGAGCTTAAGGTTTAGTAATTACGTTCTTACCTAACACGAGTATATATTTGCTTCGTTTTATCTAGTCTTAAGATTATCAAACTTAATAGAATTATATAATAGGCATTGATGGGAACAAAGCGTTCTTAAAAAGACAAGTTGATGTTTGCCATAAAAAACATCGTAACTACAACTTTTTCAAGTTGTAGTTACGATGTTTTTGAAGGCTCATCAAATGTATATGTCGTAGAAATTCTCTGGAAATCCTGGTTAATGTCCGATATAATTAGGGGAGACGACAACAACGGGCTATTCATCAATCTTCACTAAATTAGATATATCCTTGGTCTTTTTATGGTCGACAGGATTGAGCATTCAATTTAGGTTAAAGGCGAGAGATTTTCTGTGTCATCGGTCCCTCGTTTAGCAGTTTTTTCATGCCATGAAAATGTAAATGGCCATGTTATGTGAATTTCCATATATGTGATCCGTAATGCGGAAATGGAAACTCCATATATTTTTCCCGTAATGCGGAAATAGAGAAAATTCTTCAAAATTAATGTTCAGTGATAAATTTGCATCGATCTGATTCCAAAAATTTTTGTTCAAAATGCCTTTGGTGATTAACATGTGCTCCCATAAAATACTCCACTTTTACAAATTCCAATTGCCTATTGCACTATGAATTCTAAGTACAAAAACTTTCTGTAAGCCGAACAATGTGTTGCAAATGTTTGTGTATATTGCTATAAAAAGATGTAAACAACATTTCGCATATGTTCAACGTATGCAGATAATATTTTACATTCATAAAAGAAAAGAAAACATGTTTGTTATTATTCAAAGAGAAAACACTTCTTAAAGAATCGTGGTTCGTCTCGTAAAACAGATCTTTTTTTTAAAAAATACTTTTTCCTGTAGAGGTCAATCGGTGTCGCATTTCAAACATTTGTGGCGTCAGTGGTCGAGTGGTAGAGTGTTCGCCTCTTCACCAAGAGACCACGGGTTCGATTCCAGGAAGCAGCTATCAACCCTAGTTTAATCATTGGCCCACTCATTCGGTGCGAAAACTGATAATTTTTCAAGAAACCAGAAGCGAGGGAGATTAATCTAAGTTGCGATAACTTGTTTCCAAATCGATGTTAAGTAATATAGCTTTAAATCGAATAATTTCAAATATTCTTACGCAGGAGAGAAAAGTTTTCATTCGACATTAAAAAATCAGCAAATTCCAAAAAGTTTCGACCCTAGTCAAACTGCGCGATTCGCGCAGGCTGACTAGGGTCGACACTTTAGGCTCTTCACTAAACGGATATGCCCGGTTGCATATAAATATAATGGTAAACTCCAAGGCAACCATTAAAATGTTTGTTATACAATCGGACCATAGTGTATCATTGCCTATTGGGAACTTATGCACAGATAGATTTATATATAAGGATCTTTAAGACATTCTTCTGTAACATTAATTACCAAGATCATAGAGATCAAACGTGACTTGAGACGAACTTCTTTCTGTATTTAATTGGATGAACGTGATTTTGTTCAAATCATGACTTATTTAACTATAGATTCATAGATTTGATCACATCGCGGACAAAAAATAGCTAGATTTAAACCATAATCAACAGGAGGTGTCGTAAACTGTTTTTACCCCCCCCCCCCCCCGAAAAAAAGTGCTTGTCTAAGACAGGGCTTTTTCGAAAGTAAAACAACCCTTTTTGTTAAACAAAATATCCTAATAGTGGAATTTCAATTGAGCTATGAAATTGATGAAAACCACCATACTACTATAGTTTGCAGTCTCTTTCAATTTCAACGCATATTGGAATTTACGATTGGATTTCTATTATATTCGATTAGTCTAAATTTGTTCGTTTAATAGATAATTTTGGTAAGTTAGCGGGCATTAATAAATGACGTCATTTAGGCATTTTTTCTAGATTACGGATAATTAAGCTCCCCTTAAAAGTGTTATCCTTTTAACAATCTCGTGGCATTTTGACCTTGAATCAGATCAAGGCGTTACTAACGATTCCGGGGACAATTGTTCACAAAACCCACGAATCTACTATTAAGGAAGTGGACCCGTTATAGTTCCGCAATATATCGGAAGTAATGAACTGTAACAGAATAATCGAGGTTTCCGAATGATTTTCATTAGGAAACCTCGGTTAACATTGTGAAAGTTCATGAGTACCGAAATGTTGCGGAACTATTACGGGTGCACTACCTTTAAGGTTAATATATCAGAAAGTCAATTTGGGACGATCGATGTCTATGGCTAAAAAAAGGAATTATCAAATAGTTTAATTTGTTTGCATTAAAATTTTGTGTCTCTCGAGCTTTTATATTAATCGGGAGATTTAACAGAAAGATATCTATAGGGATAACTACTGTTACAGTTACAAATAGTAACATCGTGAATTTGACAATCACGTCGATTAAAAATAATCTAAACCGATCGCTCAGCACTAAATTCAATGCATTCATATCACTCACACACATACACTCACTCAAGAACGCACCAAAATTTGTTAAAATCACTTCGAAATTTCTAAAAAAACGATCCACTTTATTTTTCAAATTGATGAAATCATGCAACGATTTTATTGGACAATGAATCCATTTAAAAGTCGCTAAAGCCGAAATAATTCCAAAATCATTCATATTGTCAATATTATGATTAGATTAAAGAATCATCCCTCAGACAATATCATGGTAGTTAATCTCGAATATCACCAAATCAAGACGTCACTAACAATTCCAAGAAATAACCGAAAAGGAGTATAAACATGAATATCTACATTCGGAACACCACTCGGCCAATCTCACGATCAACCTCGGGTGTACATAGACGGACTATTTTAAAAATTACGGGAAACCTTGGACAATCTCGATGACGTCAGTTAAAATGGCGTTAGCCCTCGAAACTTTGAGTGAAAACATTCGACGTCGCCAACGCTACTCGTTTAAGCCATACGCGTGGAACCATCGTATCCTTATTCAAATATCTTAAGATTCTTATTTAACGACTGTAAAATCTTAATTTTTGAGAATGATTCGTCATTCTCAAAAATAAAGATTTTTCAATCGTTATTTACTGTTAAATATATAAATCTACAGTGCTAATTTTTCTTACACTGTTTCCGCCTAACAAAATGCAAGATTTTGTTACATACCCATCCGCCTTACATACATCCGAGGTCTGTTGTAGTTTACGGAAATGGCCGAGTGATGTTCCGAATGGAATATCTACAGCTGATAGCATCATGACAGAAGCGCTCGTTTAACTAAAAATATTCTTAATCGCTAACCAAGAGATCCATTTATAGCATTTTTATTACCCGGCGCGTAAATGATCTCTAAATGTTCCGAAAGCGACTCGAAATCTAAAAAAAAATCGTTTAAATCGCATAAACAGATCAATGATTTTGTTGGCTCTTATTTAGTTGGTAGTCTGATTCCCCGATGTAATTACGCTTATGTTTTATTTGTGTGTTTGTTTGTTTTTCTTTTTGTTTTTCAAACGGGAAAGTGGGATTTAAATTAAACGAAATCAGCGATATTTCATTACGTCCCTTTGATATTCGTTCAGAACTCGCTTATCCCATTCATTCATTTCATTCCGAAATCATTCCATGGCAGAACCATTCACCCTTTCAATATTAATTTATATGTTCCTTACTAAAATACAATCTCAAGTTAAGTTGACCTTGGATGAGATCAACTCAAGGCGTCACTAACAATTCCAGGAAACATCCCGAGAACCCACAAACATGCTATTATAGGTTATTGTATCAGAAAATCATTTTGAGACGATCGATGTCTCTGGCAAAAAACTAGTTGATTTATCAAATTATGCAATATCTGTCTGGCTTTGTTCCTCCCGAGTTTTTTAATCATCGAGAAATTGAACATGACAATATATGGATAACTATACTCAGATCCAAAAGAAAGTCTGCAGTTTAAACTAGTTGATTTATCAAATTATGCAATATCTGTCTGGCTTTGTTCCTCCAGAGTTTTTTAATCATCAAGAAATTGAACATGACAATATATGGATAACTATACTCAGATCCAAAAGAAAGTCTGCAGTTTTGAATTTTCAAAAATCTCGAAATTCAGGCTACATATAGGCCTATATTCGAAAAAAATCCTATTACGTAGCTTGACAGTACAAACCGATCATTAAAAAACGAGACCCATCACGAGCCAAACAGATGATTTCAGCTCATATGCTACAGTTACTAACATCGTGCAATTGACATTCCCCTCGATCAAATAATTACTCGATTTTTATGGCTGGTGTTGATTTTTTAAGCGTCTGATTTGTCCACGCAGTCACAAAATCAGAGAAAATACGAAAGTTTTATTAAAGGGAGATAAAAAAAAAAGAGACATATTGCTTATTTCGTCCAAAATCATGGATTATGTATTACCTTACTTTTAAATCATTCAAAACTCGCTACTCACACTCATGCAATTTCATTCTAAAATCATTCCTGAATAATTCATCTAGTCAACTTTACGAAGTTATTAATTGCAGCTTTGATTTTGTATGGTTCGCATGTGAAATCCTTGATGGTAGAAAAATATATATGTGACCCCACCACGCGAAAAAGGACCATCTTGGAATTGCATAAATTAAAAAAATTAAAAAGAGTGGGTTCTAGTACAGGTCAACCAGGGGTCACATTTCAAAAATTCTTCCACAGGAAGGTAGAATGATTATTATAGATTCAGACAATTAGTTGATTGCGAAAAGTTTCGACCCTAGTCAGTCTGCGCAGTCCGCGCAGTCTGACTAGGATCGACACTTTACGCACTACCAAGATGTCCCTTTTCGCGTGACGGGTCACATATTCGTGAAGCCCTTCTTTTTAGAGCCTTTTGCCTAATTCAACATGAATTAGAATCTAAATTATAGTGATTCGCATTGCAACAGAGTAAATTAAGAACAAATCATCGCGAACGAACAATACAAAAGTTTGTTACGTAGAAATCTTCCAAAATATTGAATTAGTCAATATTTGAATTGAAATTTTAGCGTAGACATCGGTTGCTGCATAGACGATAGTTTTGTCCGTCTGTCAGTCGGTTATCAATGGATACCGATGTCCAAGGAAATGAAGATGCGTGGTCTAACTATATATGCCCCATAACAAGAAAATTGACCAATTGGGAAGGGCGAAACAATTGAACCTGGTCAGTCTAACCTGGGTCGGTTCTTTTGACTTGGAAGTGTTGGCGTTGGCGTGATAAACGTTTAACCATGGTCATATCTCCATGAAATTTGGCATGTGTGTTCACCTTCACAAAAGATATCCAGATTATCAGGAAATTCACTCTTAAAGCATTTTGTTAGAGTTGTGCCCTTTTTTCTCCTAAGATTTCTTGCATTATCTAGCACCTGCAGCTGAGCGTTGGCGCCAGAAGGTGACGCTCTTGTACCGTTTTCCAATTCGATAACCTTCGAAATACGAACTCTCCAATGGTTTGTCTCTGCTAAATCCGTTCTCTTTTCGCAATGTTTATTTTACGGGATTCCAAAATGGCCCATTTTCGTATGACGAGTCAAAAATATCTAGATGCACAAACTTCGGTGGATATAGACAATTCGCCCTTTGATCACAAATCTTATACATCTATAATTGATCATAAGTGAGGGAAATCATGAAGATTTCAGATGAAAACCAATTCTGGTATTGAAGTTTCTTTGTTTTGTTGATTTGTACAATAATTAAGCAGGTATGAATCGGGCCGCCTGCCAACATACTCATTATTTACAGCTAATTTGAAGGATTTGGTATTTTGATATCCTTATTAAATAATTCAAGACTACCAATTATATAATTGTACAACCAGGTGCGGTATTTTCGAATTACAAACCACGGTAAATTTCAAGCTCAAACGCATGAACACAGAAACTTTAGTAAGAAATGCAATCGCAATATCCAGGCACAAAGTGGAGAAAAAATTCCAAACGCACGCAAATGTTTTCACAAGCTGAACGCAGGTTAGTCCCATGACATTGGTCAGTCTGTTTAAGGTTCATTGTTTTGCGCCAAGACCGATACCTACGCGCGCGCAATTAAATATTTAAAGGACATTTAAACCCGCTTTGGACGAGCACTTGCGCGCAAAGCGTAAACCCGTTTAAAAGGTTTTGCAAAATATAAGTCATTATGCTAAAAACGACTTCTTTTGGAATGAAAATCATTCCGAAATTCTGATTTCTTCTTTCTTGTGAGACACTGAGCTCGGATGCCGTGAAACTCCGTTTGAAGAGCACTTGCTAAGTAAAAGAGTGGACGATATCGCAGCTTTATTTTTTTTAGTTTTAAATTTATGGTCCAGATAATGATCAGAACCAAGGATCTTACAGGACAAGCCATCTACAAATTGACCGACTGAACTAGGCTGGTCGTCGGTTTAAATATTGTTGTGGGAAAAAAGCGACCCCGTTCCAAGAACCAAATTTGTCTACAGGAATATAAAAAGGGTTCCTTGCTTTTAGCGTTGTCTAAAAAGAAAAAAAAAAGAAAATTGCTTTAATTCAATTGATCTCGTCAAGGTTAAAGAATTTGGCACTCGATTTATGATGAGGAAATATGGATAATCAGAAAGAACATATGTGTAACGGCGTTTTTTTTCCCGCTTGGTTTAAAAGAACAAGCCTTTATCCGTAAGCGGGCTAATGTAATACCGTTTATATGAATTAATACATACTAAAACTGTAGAACAGAATATTACAATCTTCAGAAAATTGTGCATTTTTTTAATGGGGAATGTTTTTCATTTTGCTTCATGATATTACTTTATAAGACTATAAGATTATTTTTTTTTTAATTTCGTGGATGTTTGAAACAAGAAAAAAAAAATTATCACAATTTTCTTTGAATGCGCTTCGCGACCGTAACCAATCAATTTGGAAAAGTTCAAATTTCCGAAAAGCAGGCAAAGATAGATGAAAAGCAAAAAAACCCCGTTATTTTCCATAACCTTGACGACCTCGAACCCTGCACTGTTGCCATCAAGCGTGGTTACTGAAATATCAAAGCTGACAGATGCACCAAAGTTTTATGGGAGATTCTGTGTTCTGATCAATTAGAATGCTTGTAACAGACACGGGGTTGGACACTTGCCGAAATAGTTTCTTAATACAGCCAGTCATATTGCGTTACTTAAAGGTTCAAAAGACAGTTAGTATACATGATCGCCTGTTGTCATAAAAAAGTATGTGGTTTTACATCAAGGTACAGTTAAGAACATCGTAAAATTGACAAACTGAATGATATTGGAATGAATTCGGAATCAAATAAATGAGTGCGCTGAGTGGGTTTTTGAATGAAATTAGGAGGTTATCCAAAACATCGCTACTTTTGTTCACGATGTACAAAATTGACGATATATATATTCCCTCCCTTTTATAGAATGTGCATGCAAGTATACATGCATATAAATAGCCACCTGTTTCATCGAGCTCCATCCAGACGCTTACAAATTCAATTAAGACAGTGAAATCGTAGATTTCTCAAGCAATTTTTATTTTGAGTGCAGTTATTTGTCTTATCTTTTTAAGTGATTTTGGAGCGGTTATTATTATTATTTTTTTGGAGTGTTTTGAATTAATTGAGCACTGGGTAAGTAATTTAGAATGATGTTGATCGGAATGAGGGTCAATATGCTTTCTGGTTTCAGAGAGGAAGATTTTTACAAATTTCCTTCATTGATTCTATGTTAAAAGGGATGCGCCCGGATAGAGCCAAAATATGACCACAGGGTCTTGATATGAACAAAATTGATAGAGGTCCACTAGATGATGCTACATTCAAAACAGTAAAGTTGTCTACCTTCTGGTTTCAAAAAGATTATTTTGAAGATTTGCGCTATTTGATTCTATGTTA
Organism: Fragum whitleyi; assembly: GCA_948146395.1. Classification (NCBI taxonomy): domain Eukaryota; kingdom Metazoa; phylum Mollusca; class Bivalvia; order Cardiida; family Cardiidae; genus Fragum; species Fragum whitleyi. The sequence goes on from OX411556.1 coordinate 24,272,481, forward strand.
AAAGGGTTGTGCCTAGGTGGAGCCCAAATATGATCTCAGGGTCTTGATATGAACAAACTCTAGAGGCCCACTAGATAATCCTACACATCAATTATGAAAGCTGCCTGATTTCTGGTTTAAGAGAAGAAAATTTTTGAAGAGTTTCGCTCTTTGATTCTATGTTAAAAAGGTTGTGCTCAAATATGACCCCAGGGTCTCGATACGAACAAAATTGGTAGAGGTCCACTAGATGATGCTTTAGGTTTCCTAAGTTCACCCTTCGTGCTCAGGCGAGCTAAAAAGAAATGCGCTCGGATGGTGCCCAAATATGACACAAGGGTCTTGATATGAACAAACTTGGTCGAAGTCCAACTTGATTGGCCTAGTGGTTCAGGAGGAGAATATTCTTCTTTCTAAGATTTTCGGCATATTTCGGCCTTTCTGTTACAATGGCAACCAGAGATTTTGATGCAATTAAAATTCTTTAAACAACTTTTTAAAAGCTTCACCAAAGAAACACCACTACCAAGTTTCAGCTTGATTGGCCCAGTGGTTTAGGAATGAGTAAATGTTTAAAGAAATTGTTGACGGACGTACGGTCGGACGGACGGACGATGGACGGACAAGAGACCTAAAGTGATCACAATAGCTAACATTGTACACTTTGTGCTAAGGTGAGCTAAAAATTCAACGATGATTTGGTTCGCTACCGTGATGCCAAAATCTTATAATCTGCACGAACATTATACATAAAACGTCAACATAACAAACAGAGAATTTCATTAAAAGCAAGCCAGACTCCCAGTAATGTCTATATTCGACCATTACACGAAATCACCGTCTACCACAGGGGAATGATGTCTGGTCAATCAAAGAAAATAGAAACTCAAGACGATTATGTTTTATGACTTGAATAGGCCAATCTTGAAATTGATCCATTACTGCGTCTTGGGATGAAGTTGTCTAATTTATCACTCTAGATTTGCATCATAAACCCCCCGAAATGTAGACGTCGGGGATAATAATTCAAGTTAGGATGAGCATGTGACCTGCCACAGGAATTAGAATCATCTAGGATCTCCGTTAAGTATATCTAAACCTGTTCGTGACATTTCCAACAATTTGCAAATACTAAGTAACGTAGACAGCCACAAACTGTATATATATATATAGTTACCTGATGGTCTACAGATACTTTATCTATCAACTAAACGCAAAGTGAAGACTATGGTCAGACTGTGCTGGACATTTTCAACAATTTAAAATGTTTGTAAGGTGCAAAAACTGAGTGATGTAGACAGCTACAAACTGAAAATATGAAGTTACCCGATGGTCTACAGATACATGTACTTTGAGACCTTATGTATCTAAAAGACGCAAAGTGAAAACTCTGGTCAGACTGTGCTGATACACAGGCTGGTCAGAGTCTTTGCTTTGAGTATATTTGAAATTGTTGGAAATCACACGCACAGGCTCATATTTGAGAGAGAGGTTTGGTTTCAGGAAGGGTCAATAAGAGGTCTCATCTTTTTTTAAGTCTTGTGAAAGTAGAATAATCATTCTAGATTCGGAAAATTAGTCTTGTGTGAACAGTTTCGATCCTAGTCAGCAAGCGCAGTCCGCACAGTCTAACTAGAATCGGCACTTTTCGCACCATTCACATGACCCCCCCCCCCCCCTCCTTTTCCTTTTACGAATCCCTCATATGAAACAAGAGCTCCACCTACGGGTGCAACGCCCGGCTGCAGGTACTGTATAATTAAAAAGAAATAGGTGGAAAAAAGGAAAATGCTTCATGAGTTATCCACATAGATAGTCTGGATAGCTCTTGTGTTGCTGAACACAATGCCAAGCTTCATGGAGATATATTTAATAACAACAGAGACATGCCCAAGGCGAAAGTTTGTCACGCCAACGCGAACGACGCCAAGGTGATCATAATACCCCGGGTTACTTCGGAAACAGCCGAGCTAAAAAATGAATAAAGGTCTTGGAATACGGTGTCAAATAAATGTTATGTTAACCACTCGCTCCTGCCAACATTATATCTTCGGCCCGTAAGACCAATATTTATGCCACAATATATTGTGCTTGGAAGGGCTTACACCATGAAGGTCGAGGGCTAAATTTTATTTATTATTTTGACATAACAGGAAAAAAAGGAATCTGCGAAAGCGAAATGCAAAAAGTGTAAAACCATTTCAGTTAAAGAGAATTGTGCGCTCTAGGTATGAATCTTTTTCCCACCTAGAATTACAATGTAGACAACAGATGAGACCAATGAGATCACAAGAGATTGTATAAGGAAGGTCTTTAACATTATGAAGATCGAAGGCTATATTAGAATAATAATTTTAGCCAAGTCTTTGTCAGGTGATGAGGTTACATTTAACAACATCGTGAAATTGACAAGGTGAATGATTTTGGGATGATTTTGGAATGATATTGAATAAGTGCGATGAGTGTGTTTTGCGTGAAATTAAAGGGAGGTAATCCAACATCGCTAATTCTATTCAGGATAATATATATAATAAAAGTTGAACACAAGTTCTATGTATAGCTTCCTACTCATTCAAGATCCAATCAGACGCTTACAATTTCAATTATGTCAGTGAAGTTGCACTTTCTTTCGAGCTATATATTTTGTATATGTAGTTGGTATTCATATATTTTAATTGATTTTGTGTATTTTAAATGGTTGAGTGAGTGTTTGGAATGAATGAAGGGAGCATTGAGTGAGTGATTTAGAATGGTTTTGAATGAGATGAATGTCATTTTCAATATGTAACTAACTGTAAACATTTAAGACATCCGTGGTGGAAGCAAAACAGGCCTAGTTGTCAATATTGTATATTTCTGTATCGACGGATCACAGTACTCTGGTACTCTATCTATCTGTTAGCTAACAAACAATTTTATATAGGTATCAAAATATTTCTTTATGATTTGAGCATGTGCGTGACATTTCCAACAATATCATATGTGCTTTGTATACAGACGTTGGACAACATAAAGCCACCTGATGAGGCATTTAGACAATATCTATCTTGATAGCGTAGAGTGAAGGCTCGGGTCAGACTGTGCAGCTGCGCACACCTGAAATGGTTAGAAACGTAACGCAGTGGCTCATTTTTTAGCAGGAATATTTATAGGTGCTTGTCGTGCAAATACGTAGACGTGATGGTTAATGGTTAAGTCTAATATTCATAACGTTTCGAGAACCGGTCGTGCGATTTCCATAGTATCTTGTTAGCCGGATATTCTGCCGACCTTTAGCTGTTTTGAATAATCAACCGTAAAAATAAGTACACGTTTTTACTATGCATTTCAACAGTTTCTATATTGTTCCAGAAAGAAATTTGACGTCAATTGTAATTAGGTACTGCTCTGATCTCATTTGGCCTTTCAGACCGAATTCTATTTGATTCAAATGATGTTTAACGCAACTTTTAACATTCAAGTCAAATAACGTGGAAGTTCACCAATACACTGACAACAGTAACACCAGTACTAGGCTGGCGCTCTGAAATACATCGCATAAGGATGTAACTACGTGAGTAGTGGCTTGGTTTTGGTAACCAACTGTATATAACTTAACGGGCATGTTTTCAATTAAAAAGAAAAAAGCGTATGTTTTAAAAATAAAATGAAGAACACTGAATTTTATAATCGTGGGCCTTAACATGGCTTAACACCCTTTTAATACACACATATATTGATAAGCCAATAGTTACCAGTACCAGTATGTTGCAAAGCTGAATTGATTTTTAACTTGAGCGTCGCCCTTTGCAACAAATTTCGCAAACAAACGGATGTTGTATTTTTTTTATTTAAGAATAGATATTGCAATTTATATCAATACATTGTAGGAAGCCTGTTATTCAGGTATGAAGTAAGCTTTCTTTAAAAGTACTGGGGCCCGTTTAAGAAAACTTCTTACGACAAAATTAATCGTAAGTCAAAATCACAGATCGTACCTTCGCGTTTTCATTTATTGTAAGATTCTGCATTGCAATATCTCATCGGAATCGTCTTTAGAAGACGATTCCAATGAGATGATGCATGGCATTATTCTATATTTAGTTACTTATCCAGAAGTAACTTTAAATGTTGACTTACGCAAAAAACGATCGTACTTGAGATGTTTAGTAAAACAGCCCCCAGATCCCTACTGAAACTGTACAGTTAATGACATACTGAAATTGTCAAACTAAATGATTTTTTATAATTTTGGAAATAAATTGAATGAACGTGAGGAGCGAGATTTGAATGATTTTCAAGGGAGGTAAAACATAAACGATAATTTCGTCTCATTGAACAAAATTGGCGATAACTTTTTACCTCTCTTTATTGAGTTATTCGTATTCAAATCAGACACTTAAAAATATCAACACTCTGCAATAAAAAATCATGCAATTATTTGATCGATTTAATAGAAGTATTGACCATTCAAAAGGATTTGGAAGCGTTTAAGAACTATTTGAGCACTTAGCAAGTGATTATGAATGGCTTTGATCGCAATGAGTGTCGATTTTGCGATGTTACAAACGGTATTGCTCTTTTGAAAATGGGGAACAGAACAAGACATCTAGGGCATCTAGGACATCAATGCATCAAATTCGGTTCCTCCTCAATGCAGACTTTATTTTAATAAACTGATGAAATTATTCCAACATTGTGTTCCGATTATCCTTTTTTATCATTTTCATTCGTAAACGATAATATAGGAATTTTATTTGTTTCTATAATTTTCCTTCCAGCGTAAATATGTATTTGGAGAAGTTCTATGCTGAAAAGGTTTTATGAAACAAAGCACGCCATGGAATGAAGATGTAATTTGACAGATGCACCGCAGTTTTATGTGAGTTGATGTGTTCTGCTCAATTATGATGTATTTAACAGACGCGAGTTTGGCCAGCTGCCCGTTAGCTTGCTTGCTCCACTCTCGCTTTTTTCGCAATTTTATCTTGCTGCAATTTGTATAAAAAGGTACATAAAACACAATAACCGAATTTTTGTTTCACGTGATTTGCTGACGTTTGGAGAAATAATTCGAGAGCTAAGAGCAGAAGTATAGCATGTGTCTATACACTGTATTGTTAAATACTGGGGTTTTTTTTTTAACTAAATCCTCGAATAATGTTTGTTACTGTTCCTTCCAAATGTTCTAAGTTTGGCGACCAAAGCCTCCAAAACATATATTCTATCCGAAATCTCGTAAATATAGTTTCTATCAAGCCGAATTTTATAGCCCAATGATTTAATGCATCATGCACAAATAGACAATTCGGTCAGTGATTCTTTTGATATCTGTCCAACGTTCATGATGACAAAACGGTGCAAACTGTTTGCAAATTACACTTGGCTTTGCATGTGTTTTGGCGTGCAAAACGAGGTATAAGTTGGAAACTGTTTGTACAATTTTGTCATCCTGAAAACTGTACAAACTGTTTTCAAGTTTCAAATTATACCCCGCTTTGCACGCCAAGTCACATATGCAAAGCGGGGTATAATTTGCAAACAGTTTGTACAGTTCTGTTATCCTGAACGCAGGACTCGAAACGTTGAGCAAACGCCTGTTTCAGCTCCTGTTTGAGCGAAATTTTGTTGTGCGGGCATTGATATATTTACTTGAGGAAATAAGAGACGAAGAAATCGTTACAGTTAACGAGATCATGAAATCGACATTCATCTCAATCAAAACCATTCTAAATCGCTCATTCATCGTTCCATTTATTCATCCAAAACACTAACTCAAACCATTCAAAAACACTCAAAATGACTAAAAATATAAGATCAACAACTACATTCAAAATTAATTAAGCTAGAAATAAATCGCGGTTTCACTTTCATAATTGAAATTGCAAGCGTCTGATTGGATGTTGAAGAAATAGGAAGCTATTTATAGACCTTGTTTGCATGTTTTATTAAAGGGAGGTAATGAAAATCGCTAAGTTTGTTCATCCTGAACAAAATTAGCGATATTGGATTACCTCCCTCTAATTTTATTGAAGAATCGCTCCTCTCACTAATTCAATATCACTCCCGATGTTATTAACTGTATTTAGAATCCACAAGTGTGAAGTATAAGGCCTGAGCACAGTATTAAGATACGGAGAGAAATCTTACATATTTTCGATTGCATGTATTCGTTCAGTTTCAAAATGTTTTTACTTTCAGACTAACATTAATTATTCGAAAATCATATTTCACTGATAATATGATATCAGTGAGTTTAAAGAAATATAATTATCATACATTTAAATAGTTGCGTTATTATTAAAATTAAAATTATTTCATGGAGGTATAAAAGAATTAGGGAGAACAAATCATTACCAAATTAACTTAGAAATAAATATTTGTAAATTCAAACTGGAGAATGATTAATCATTAAAACTTTGAACAATGTGTTTAAATGTAATAGGGGCAACGTTACACAAGACACTATTACCATTAACTTGTTTTATTTAACTATCAAATGTTGGAATAGTTTTCAAATGAGCCAATCAATAACCATGCATATTTATGCATTTTGCGTTTCATTTTAGAATATCTGAATAAATTTACTTAATGAGATGCAAACAAGCACATCTTGTTCGAATGACAGATTTGTTCCAAAACCATTTAATGTCATGTGATCGACAACAACAAAACATTGATTTGGGGCTCAAAGGTGGTCTATAACGGGCATACATAACTGCGAACAGAAATCGCGAACTTTATGACAGAAAAGAAACAATTTAAACCTTTAAGGATTCAGTTTGGAATATCATTGTGAATTGGACACTTTCACCGTACCAAATCATTCCAAATTACTCGTTTTGTGCTCAATTCATAGTATTCCTACCACTCACTAAAACGTTTAAAAACGCTCCGAAATCATTTGATTGGATGCCACAGAATCTCTCCCAATGCTTCAAAACATTAAAATCGAACAAATCATTCCCTGATTTAATTAGCTGGTGCTGACTGAAGCTTCTGAAAATACATTTGTGTACCTCCAATACTTGCTATTTTACACAAATAGTTTTTAAGGATACAATGAAATATCGATTATTTCGATTAAGGTAGTGGACCCGTAATAGTTCTGCAATGTTTTGGAAGTAATGAACTTTAAAATGTGTTAACCGAGGTTTCCTAATGATTTTCATTAAGAAACCTCGGTCAACATTGTAAAAGTTCATGAGTTCCGAAACATTGTGGAACTATTACGGTTCCACTACCTTAATTCATACGATATTAGCGATATTTGATAATTTCCCTTGTATTTAACGCATTCAGATTCATTCCAAAATTTCAAAGCTTGTCAATTACATGATCCCGTTAACTGTATGATTACATAGTCAAGAATCAGCAACAAGAAAATGCTACAAAAACATCCTTTATTTACCCTATAATGATATCAATATGTAAACATATCGATTAGCACTATGTTGACATGACAAAAATTCTTGTTCAGAGAGAAAGATGTATTATGCGGATGAATATATCGTGTATATTACTGGCCAGAGTCTTTGCTTTACGCACATTTGAAATTGTTGGAAATGTTACGCACAGACTCATATTATAGCTATAGATATAAAGAAAGAGAAATATCATTTAATTTCTAGTATTGGCCCAACACACTGGCAGCTTCCATGATCCGTAAAGATACAAATGAATCTTTCCATCAACATTTTTAAGTGCAACGTGGGGTAGAGTTTTTTTTAACGTTTTCAAATGTTTTTTCACTCTGAACGCAGAGCTGGTCAGCCTGCAATTTCCACACAGCTAGGTCATAGTCGATATACTTAGTTCTTCCAATATGGTTTGTTTTTGAGTGGCATTGTGTATTCATAGTTGAAAGTGTCTAAGACAAGAAAGAGTAGGACGGGCTAACATGTGGAACCACTCATACAGCTACCTATACTCCAGTTTAAGCAACCTTCAATGAAAATATAGGTAATCATATGTTTCCAGGTAGTTTTTAATCATTAGTCATACGCACTTCAGTTCACACATCAGGGAGCGGGGTAATGTTTTAACATGGAATAATCTATCATTTTCCATCAAAAATAAATAGTAAATGCTTTGTCAGATGAGAAAATCTAACTTTTCGATTATATCAAAGTGTTTTACACCAGGTACAAATAAGAGGAGGTAAATCACGCCTAAAATCTTTATTCCTTGTTGAAAACCTATGTTGTGGGTACTCATTTGAATCGTCTTGATAAGACGATTCATATGGGTACCCAAAATATAGGATTTGTGTAAGTGTTATTGTAATATTTTAATTTGAAATCCAAAATACCTCCATCTATCTGTAACTGTGTTTACATTGTAAACTTTATAAAGAATGGGTTCTGTGATAAGGAGTGAATATAGGGAGAAGAAATTGAAGAAAAAAAGCAAAGAGAAGTGAAGAAGAGAGAATAGGCGAGGAGATGTGCGGAGCACATAGAACAGAAATGGAAATACGCAATATGGAGAGGGGATGAGAAACGATAAAAGAAAAATGGAAGAAAAGAAAAGAAGTTTGGGAGAAGGGCATAAGCAAAGAGAAAGAGAGGAAAGAGAAAAAGGATCACATGAAAAGATAGGAGAAGAGAAGCGAAAAAATAAGAAATGAAAGAAGTGATAAGTCGAATTTAGAAGATCAGAGAGAGAAGAGAAAAGGAGAGAAGAGAAGAGTGGAAGAAAGGACAGAATTCACGAATATCCATTTTTGGCCCTGTAATTTCTCGTTTTATAAATCTTTAAAAAACATACTTTAAACATTGTGTTTGTATTAAACGACCTTCTTTCAGTTTCACAATGTAAAATAGTTTTTTGTTATACCCTTCTGCCATGCGAAAAAACACCCCCAAATAACCCCTGTTTTCACAAAAATAGCCTTTTACCACATATTTTTCGTTAAAAGTTTCACCAAAAACTATGTTCACACTCATGCGACACCTTTAAATTTTGAAATTATTTAAATAAACTAATTAGGAATCTATTTTTCAGATTTTAAAAGTGTGGCAGATATGTGATCAATATTCAAAAAAACGAAAATGAAAGTACAATCTAGCAATATTTCAACAATTTTGAGTGTTGTTGAAAAAAATGAGATGTCTGTGATTCCAAACACAACAATATAATTTGAATTATTTTGCCTACTAATTGACATGTGATAAAGTAGGACTCTCTCTTTTCCTTCAAACCTACATTATCTCCAATAATTCCGTTTGAAGTGTGTCAAACGCAAATTAATTAAATATGATGTCGTAATGACGTCACTTTCTGTATTCGACGCCATTATCACAGACAACTTTAACATTGCACTGAATGTTCGGAATTTGTTCATATGCCCAATTCCACTGATTAGAATATAAAAATTGATATTTAAACAACCAAAAATTGTGTATCTATAGCTCACCTAAACACAACAAGCTCAAGGGGACCTTTTGGAATCACCCTGACTCTGTCGTGTGTCGTGCATCGTCAACTTTCTTAAAACTTCTACTTCTCCTAAACCGCTAGGCCGATTTCAATGAAATCTTTGCCAGGATATTCCCTGTGTGACTCTCTTCAAAATTTGTTCTAGAAATTTTGATTTGTCCATAAATAGGGGTGTGCAGGGCGAGGCTTATTTTGAGCCTGAAATCTTTGAACAACATCTCCTCCTGAACCACCTTGCGGATTTCTATGAAACTTTACCAGAATGTTCCTTGGGCAACCCTCTTTGAAAATAATTCGCAAAATTTTGATTGGCCCATAAATATGGGCGTGGCAGGACGGGGCTTATTTGAGCCCTAAGTCTTTGCAAGACATCTCCTGAACCGCTGGGCCGATTTCAAGGAAACTTGGTCAGAAAGTTCCTCGTGTGACCCTTTTCAGAATTGTTCGAAAAATTTTGATTGGCCCATTACTATAGGCATGGCAGGGCTTGGCTTAGTCTCCCCAGTAATGAATTGGTTGGCAGCGTCTATTATCGCTTTAAATTCTTGGAATAACATCTCCTCTTCAACTATTAGGCAAATGTGAATGAAACTTTGCCAGATGAGATCCGCTGGACCAATAAAATTCAAATAAGTGGTTAACGGCCATTCTTGCCCTCTTGTTTAAAAAAACCTCTTTATTGCGTTTATATTCCAATCATTATCAAGTGTGCATCATAATGTAAGATAAAACATCAACACGAAAATAACCTAGAATTGCATTCTAGGGATATAATAAAGACGAGAGTTACTATTTCCAAGGTTACTTACACAGAGAGCAATGAGTAGTTGATGTTGATTATTTACTCATTGTACAAAAAAATAAAGATTCCATCCTCGTATTATATATAATAACGAGTATAGAAAATGCGGAAAATAGAAAAACGCTTAAAATCAAATACATTAAAACCAGCTATTTTAGTTGTCATGGTAACCACTTTTTTTTTAATTACACCATACGTTGGATAAGTTAACTTTTGGTTTCTCATCTACGAGATGCATAGAAAATATTTCATATATAATACTTATGGATGGCCAAATCATAATTCATAGTAGGACTTAATGTAGCAAATGTTCAACTTTATGGCATGTTGCTATGGTAACCAGTTTACACAGGAACTATTTTCAAGGCTATTTCAACAGTTTTTCAATGGTCTCTACTTTTGAGTCATATTAGATCTAAATCAGAGAACATAAGTACAAAAAGTGTTGAAGTAGTGACAGGGAATCAAGAAAAAAAAAAATACTTAATTATGCATGTTATCAATATATCGAATATTTCCAAAACAAGTCCTTTGGTTAAGATCGTAGCACACACTTTTAAATCTAGGAGACATAGAACATGTGATTAATACATTGAGTTATCACAACACTTTTAAACAATAAATACATGTATTTTGGTGTTTGATAATCGTATTTTTGTACATTTAAAAATTCATTCTGCAAATAGAATCTTATTTTGTTACCATAGCAACAAAATTCCAACATGGAATTTTGTTCCAAAGTAAATTGTCTAAAAATATTATTTGCCTTTCAGGGTTAAAAGAAGCATAATAAACTTATTTTGAATGATTCAATGCCAAAAAATGATGAATTTACTAGGTGCTTATTAGTTGTTGCCATGGTAACATAGAAAAAAGAAAGATGACTTTTAAAGATCATTTTGTTGCACATAGATGCAAAACTACCAATTTATAACATTTTTACAAAAAAATAACCCAGGGCCAAAAACACCCTTTCGTGAACCAAGCCCTTTGCTTGTTGGAAGAGTGACGGACTGTCAGACTAAATGTCCCGGGTTCGATCCCCGACGGCGGCACTCATCCTTTCCGACTATTTGGCTACCACCAATGGGTTGATAATCGTAGACCTATTAATACATGTTTGTCATTCAATGATGGTTGTAGTAATTAAATTATATATCCGAAAAAGGATGCCTAATTCAAGTTTCGAGTCCAAGTTAACCGTAAATTTTCTACGCTTATTAATGCAAACGTCGCCGAATATGGCATGAAATTCATCATTGGGAAGTTATATTTGGAACAAAGATTTCTGTATTTAGTAATAAAAGAAGGCCGCATCCATATAGATACGAAATGAAGTAATACTAAAACGATGAATTCATCGAATTGTGAAAGTCCTTTGAAACAAGGAGATTGTTTGTCTGTCAAGTGAAAATGAACCTTCTGGAAAATGCTAAAACTACCGACCCTAGTCAAACTTCTCTGATCGCACAGTCTGGCAAGGGTCTAAATTTTATATTCTTTTTAGCGTGATTTTGTATGTAATATGGCAATTCTAGCTCACGAAAAACACTTTTTATAGAAATATTAGATCTGAATGGCCTGTGCTGGATCATGTGTCTTTTTTCTCCAATGTTTAGAAACAAAGAAAGAAAATCTTTAAAGATCTTCTTTTTTTGAAATCGGAGGGCACACAGAATTCATATTTGGTCTGTAGCATCATTTAGTAGGCCCCTACCAAGTCTGTTCATATAAAGACCCTGGGGTTATATTTGGGCTCCACCCGAGCGCATCCCTTTTAGCTTATCTGAGGATGATGGGTGAAAATAGGAAAATCTTCAAAAATCTTCTTCTCTGAAACCAGAAGACAAACAGCTTTCATATTTAGTATGTAGCACGATCTAGTTGACCTCTACCAAGTTTATTCATATCAAGACCCTTGGGTCATATTATGGCTCCATCCGTGTGCATCCCTTTTTACATAAAATCAAAGAGCGAAAAGGCATATCCTTCTTGTTCTTGGCTGAAAATATTCCATTATATTGATCTTCTTGTTAACATCTGCCTATTTAATTTAAGTGATGTCCCAGGGGTCAAAGAGACTCAGGTGAGCGATCTAGGACCATCATTGTCCTCTTGTTTTCGTAACTAAAAATGTAAGTTACTTTTAGATTAGTAACTAAATATGGAATAATAAGGGGTCCTAGTACTTTTAGAGAAAGCGTTTAACACATTTGAATAACAGACTTCGTACAATGTATTGGCAAAATTTGCATTATATAAAGGCAACCTAAAATAAAATAAAAAAAAGGAAACTCGTTTTTTTACGTAATTTGATGCGACAAGATGATGCTCAAGATAAAAAAAGAAAGAAATAGCTGAAAGTCTCCTTTTTGCTTCGAAACATACTAGTTCTGGATAATATTGGCTTATCAATATATGTGTGTATGAAAGGGGTGTTAAGCCATGTTAAGGCCCACGATTATAAAATTCAGTGATCTTCATTTTTTTTAAAACATACGCTTTTTCTTTTTAATTAAAAACATGCCCATTAAGTTATATACAGTTGGTTACCAAACCCGAGCCACTAGTCAAGTAGTTACATCCTTAGGCGATGTATTTCAGAGCGCCAGCCTAGTACTGGTGTTACTGGTGTCAGTGTATTGGTGGACGTCCACGTTATATGATTTAAATGTTGAAAGTGGCGTTTAACATCAGTTAGATCAAATAGAAATCGGTCTGAAAGGTCAAATGAGATCAAAGCAGCGCCATATTAAATTTGACGTCAAATGTCTTTGGAATAATATAGAAACTGTTGAAGTGCATTGTAAAAACAACGTTTAATTATTTTTACGGTTGATTATTCAAAACAGCTAAAGGTCGCCGGAATATCCGGCTAACAAGATACTATGGAAATCGCACGACCGGTTCTCGAAACGTTCTGAATATTAGACTTAACCATTAACCAACACGTCTACGTATTTGCACGGCAGACACCCATAAAGATTCCTGCTAAAATAAACAAAACAAACTCATAGAAAGACATTTCAATACTTATGTTAAACTGTTTATTAACTAACAGATAATTAGAGAACCAGAGTATTGACAAATGGACAGATTAGACATGAAAACAATATTACAATGATTCATCGATACAGAAATATACAATATTGTCAACTGGGCTTATTTCACTACCACCACGGATGTCTTTATGTTTAACCTCATCTCCTGACAAAAGACTTGGTTAAATTATAATTATATTATTGCCGTCGATCTTCATAATGTTAGCCCTTCCTAGTACAATCTCTAGTGGACTCATTGGTCTTTATTATTTCCGGTGTATATATTGTCATTCTAGTTACAGAGAAACAGACAGGAAAATAGTTTCACACCTAGACAGCGCGCACTATCCTATTTAACTGAATTGGGTTTACATTTTTTTGCATTTCGCCTCGCAGATTCCTGTTTTTCCTGTTTTCGAAGAAAACCTGAAGTATTATGATCACCTTGGCGTCGTTCGCGTCGCTCGCGTAAGTGTCTACCTTCACAAGACTTAAAAAAGATAAGACCATTTGTTGATCCTCCCTGAAACCAAACCTCTCTTTCAAATATGAGCCTGTGCGTGAGTTTTTCAACAATTTCAGATATACGCAAAGCAAAGTCTCTTACCAGCCTGTATCAGCACAGTCTGATCTGGGTCTTCACTATGATTTCTCTACCTCCCTATACTTCTGAAATCTGCGTTCTAGTTGCTGGGTCAATGTTGGGTCCAATCCTTTTTTTAATGTTTATTCAACGGAGTTCCCATTTTCGCGTGACAAGTCACAAGTACAAAACGAGATGATTCCGCATCTGGTGGTTAATGCATTTAGACATTATCATAAATTAAGTAACCCAAGTTAATTCTAGTATAAACAACATTTTGTCGGGGCGGTAAAACTTGGCAACAGAAATAGAATTGGTCTTATTTCTATTAGGTCATATTATTCATAATCAAAGTTGTTGTGCTCAGGTAAGCTAGAAATGGACATATTAAATCTGTAGCAGACTGAACACAAATTGAGACGTTTTGATCCTCCTGATCAGGCTGCATGGTCGCACAGGTTGACTAGGATCGATACTATTCGGACACCCATGATGACCTTTCAAGATGATGAGTCAATTCTTTCTTTTCTTTCTTAAAAGAAGAAGATGCCCCATCTTTTCATTTTTTTGTGGGGGCGGGGGGGGGGGGCGGGGGGGGGGGGGGGTCTGTGTATAAAAGAACATTATTGCAAATGAAATACTCCCAGTAAAAAACAATTTTTTCGCAGCATTGAAATTTCGACAACACGAATAGAAACAACCTGGGCTTTTCGACGATTAAGTCACACGTACTTTAAGGAATTAAATATTTTGAGAATGTTTAACCAAAAAACAAAAATGATATTCAAAGTCCTTTGCACTTGACGAATTATATTCTTATGTACACGAGTTTCCATCTGGTTTATGCGCGAGAATATTATCAGAAATTAAATTACCCAAGTTGATCTCAATGTAAACAACAGTTTGTCGGGGCGGTGAAAACTTGGCAACATGAATAACAACAACTTGGGCTATATAAACTATCTAGGTCACAAACCTTTACAAAAGATGGGTTGAAGCATCCTTGGATATCCCGGAGTCTCCAAATTTGCTACGCCATATCGACGATATAGCGTAGCAAATTTGGAGACTCCGGGATATCCGAGGATTGTGTTCAGGAGGTAAATACCAAAACTAAGCCTCAAGTCAAAACCATTTGAAGGTGATGAGTTCTATTTATAACAAGAGCAACGCCTACGGATGTAACACTAGGCTGCAGGTGCTGATAAATGAAAAAAAATAGCAAAAAAAAGGAGCATAACTCTTAAAAATGACCCAACAGTTACGCCCTTGATAGTCTAGATAGCTCTTGTGATGGTGGACACACATGCCAAGTTTCATGAAGATATCTTCAAATAACAACAGAACTATGACCAAAAGCGAAACGTGTCATACCTGGTCAGTCTGCTCGATCTCCGAAGACTGAACAGGGTTGAAACTTTGTACAAATAAAAAATCTTCTGAATGTAGAATGATTATTCATCAACCATATCTAATTATTTACGGAATCCGCCTTTCAGTTGATCCATACTGGATCCAATTCTTTTTTAAATATTTATTTACTGGAGTTCCCAGATGGTCCCTTTTCACGTGACGGGTCACAAAAATAAAACTAGATGATTCCGCATCTGGTTTATGCATTAAGACATTATTATATTATAAGTAACCCAAGTTAATCCTGAACAACATTTTGTCGGGGCGGTGAAACTTGGCAACAGAAATAAAAACAATTTGGTCTAATTTCTATTAGTTAGGTCATCTCATTTATAATCAAAGTAGTTGTACTCAGGTAAGCTGAAAATGGACAAATTAAATCAGAGGCAGTCTGAACAAATCCGATCAGAAAACAAATAAATGCTGTTCAATTAAACAAATGCTCCATCTCCGAACTATACATCGTTCGACAGATAAGGATTTTATATATAAAAAAAAGAAATAGAAAAGAAATCTTTCTTTTAGAGCTAGCGTTCCTGAAAGATTATAAAAGAAATCCTAAAGACAAAGGTCGTAGATTGTGAACTTTTTTCTCGTAAGAACAAAGTATAGCGAGAATCCTAGGCTTTCTAAGAAGTTGGTTAACCTTACTGAGGCGGTAATAAAGCGATTCAGTAGATTGTGATTGGCATAATTATCTGGGGCCCGTTTTTCTCTACTTCTTACGAAAGATTTAATCGTTAAGTCAAAATCACAAATCGTACTCAAGTTTTGTTTCCATTCATTGTTATATTCTGCAGTGCAAACTCTCATTGGAAGCGTCGTCTATAGACGCCGATTCAATGAGGTGAAGCATGGCAGAAATCCTTATTCAGTTACTACTGTAGGAGCAACTGTAATTGTTGACTTACGCACTAACTGATCGTAAGATGTTTAGCAAAAGCAGGCCCCTGTTATTTAAAGGACTTGTATAGAATCTCAAGAGATCGGTTGCTAAGAGACATTGTGGTCGATTTGTTTGATATACCTTAACTAATAATTAAGTACTCATGAAGTTTTCAAAAATAAAATGTAAACGTAGACCTACCTGTCGCCATAACAACGCCGGAAGGTTGTTAGCCAGTAGTATCGTTACAACCATGTGACTCGCCGGAAGTATAATCCCCAAAATGGCCGCAAAGTAGGTCCGTAAAGGCATCATTGCGTATATCACGAACACCACGTACATCACTTCCCAGACCCCTTGTACAGGTGTGTGAAGGGGCCTGGGCCTGTCCCCTCCTAGAAACGTGAATTTGAGAGGAAATCCGAGAACTGCAAATCCGAGTAAAAATAACAAAACCACTGCACACACTATTTTGAAATGCGACTCTTTCATAAAACGCGTATTAATAAATATGTAAAGAAGAATGAATATTATACACTGCACCGATAAATAGATCCCCTGAACGTTGATATGCCGGATGTAGTAAAAATGGAGGACGACCAAACACGTGCATAAAAGCGCTAAAATCACCAGCACGTGCCCGACAGACGCCTGTTGTAGTTTATAAACGTAACGTCTGTACAGACGTTCAAGTTCCGAATTATCAAACTCGTGCCTGCTGAAGGCCCGTTTCAACCTTGCCGCACGTGCTGCACGTGGCTGTCTGACAGCGGGCGTCGTCTGCTGAAGCATGGGACTGGTTTCCATGGTGGCGATGTAACTCCAAAATTATTCCAAATTAGGATTATATATATACAAATATCACTTTTCTTTCCCTACATATATCAGTTTTTTGTTCACGGCGGCATGTTCAATTTTGTAGAGTTTGATATCCAACAATATCGGAAACTTTATCACAAGTAGCTTAACGTCCAATGATTGTGTTCACTAAATATAACAGGCGTCTTTGATCTTCAGAACCGATATTTGGTCACATAGCGCTGGATATCTGTAGTGAAAATTGAGAAAATGTTACTTACTTACCACAAAAAAAATAATAAGTTGGAGTCAATGTGCACCAAAAACAACGTCGTCTGCCGCGGTGACCTAGAGGTAAATGCAATCGGCCCCTGACCTGAAGGTCCGTGGCTCGAGCCCCACCATCGCTGGGGTGTGTTTATGAGCAAAACATAGCCAGCCCAAGTTCATCCGGCTGTCAATTTAGGTAGCAGTGGGTTCAAACCACTGCCTTTCTCTTAGGGACGTGAAAACATCAGGCTTGAGTGTTCGAGAGAGACTCTGTAAGCTTAAGCTATCTTCGCAATCGAACTAAACTTAAATTAGAAGAAGTATTTGATGCCATATAACTAAATACTGTGTCGTGAAGTACCCCTTTCTTATGTTTGTCTTTCCAATTAAGCATATTATTTCTATCTTAATCAAACAGATATTATGTACTTAATCATCATCACCACAATCATCAAGGAGGTAATTAATATCTTTCTTTTTGTTCAGCTTGAACAAAATTAGCTGAATTGGACTACCTCCCTCTAAGTTCACTTACCGATCGCCCTATTTTTTCCGCCAATGAAAGGCCGCTATTTCGTTTGAAATTCAAAAAATATATCCCATAACCTGACGATCTGCTCGAATAAGTGAGATATGTGAATTGCGGTCATAATGGGCGGGGAATACATTCAAAACCAGACTGTGACGTCATAATCTTGTCTGATAAAATGTCTCGAAAGCCCCTTAACTTAGATCGAAACTTTTTAAAATAAAAGTTGTCTTTTAATGTTCTTTTGAAGTAATTAATGCTTATACAAATTTGTTCATTAAAAGGAGGAGAAATTCTTGAATAATTTGTCTGCATGTTTATCAATAGAAGAATTAGGCTGATATATAACTGCTTCTGTTTATAAAATATTAATCTATATGAATATAGCAGTAAGAATGAGATCAACCAGTTTGCTTGAAACAAAGTTTTCTGTTCTCCCTATCACATTTTTAGAATGAGGTAAAAAGAAAAGACGACAGGGTTGAAGCATCTAAAATCTCAATACCTTTTTTAAAATGAATATTTTGAATCTTTGAACGACAAATACTTTTGATCCTTTTAAATTTAACATTTCAGGGATACAAATATTTGCAAAAACAAAGCGATTCGAAGTATGATAGACCTTTCAAAGCTGACCAATATCGAAAGCTTGTGTGATTCGTTTAACTTTGACGTAGTATCGGTGGGGAACCAAAACTTGGTAACTCCAGCTTTTCAATACGCTATCTATGTTGCTTGTTGCAAACATTTCACTATAGACCACAAATATTCGGTGGTTTTGTTTGTATGGGGTTCGACGACGCTTTCAACAATCTTTCAGTTATATCGCAGGGGCTGTTGCACCTAGCAATTGATTTCTGGTATTTCCAACACCAGTACTACCAATACTCTACCCCCCCCCCCCCCCCCCCGAACTGCTATTCCACAACTACGGTTACGGACCCATCGGTGGGAGAATAATAGTCGCAAAGGATGAGTGCCGCCATCGGGGAATCGAATGCAGGACCTTTTGTTTGAAAGTCCGCCGCGCTGCCAACTGCGCGGCTGAATTTGCCGAGATAGATAACTTTTTCTACAAATACAAAATCCCTATAAAAGATGATGTCCTCGAAAAAGTTTACTAAATAGAAATCAAAATCCATTAGTTGCAACCACGATGATTTGTTCACCGAACGTTTTCAACTGATCTTGTCTCGCCGAATGATAAATATTTACAGGAACCCGATGGTGATTAAATTCGCTCCTCCTACTTTTTGTTTACCCCGATTTGATTGAAGAATGTATGACGCAACAAAAATGAATGACATCATAGATTGACATGCAACTCATTTGACCTAGCATTATTCGACGAAAAAATAAGTCGATCGGTAAAACAGTTATAGTTTATTTCTGACAATTTACGCGTATAACCTTGCGCTCCGCTAACGCTCCGCTTAGGTTATATCGCGTAAATTCTCAGAAATGAACTATAACTATTACTCAAAGATCGCTCCACACACTCATTCAATTTCATTCAAACATCAATTATCTTGCGATTTCACAATTTTGTAAACTGTAGTGAGATAGACTATCATAAAAGGAAGGACTTTTTTGATCAGGCAGGCGAACGAACGGACAAACTGACAGACACACACATCGATAAAACAAAAACTCACTTTCAATATATAATCGAAGGTGGGGCTTAAATATTCCTATTATCCGGAGCTTTACAACTCTGTAATTTAGCACTCCTGTGTTTTTCTCGTAACTTCACGCCGAAACAAGCCTAATTAATACAACTTGTAATGAACGCTCAAATCCATGTTACTTGCGGATTGTTTTTCGAGTTTCCTGCTTTAAACAACAAGACCCTTTATCAAGAAGAATGCGATTCATAACGATGGGTCTTCGCAAAACTATTTTAGGTGCCTATGAATGCATAGGCACTTACTATAGTATTGCACTGACCCGTTGATTTATCCAAGGTTAGCGTTTTAGAAACGCGTTTCTTTTTCTGAAAAAATAACAAGTTGTGCTTTTAGAATAGCCGTTGCTTTTAAAATAGCCGTTATGCCCATTACAGTTAACAACACCATGAAATTGACAGTATGAATGGTTTTGGAATGATTTTAGAATGGAATTGAATGAGTGTGTGGAGTGGGTTTTTGAGTGAAATTAAAGGGAGGTTATCCAATATCGCTTCTTCTGGTCAGGATGAACAGAATTGTTTGTTAAGTGTGAACAAAATTATCGATATTAATTACTTCCCTTTAATAAAATATGCATACACGTTCTATAAATAGCCTCCGTTTCTTCAAGAACCAACCAGACGCTTAATATTCCATCTTTAAATTGATAATTGATCGTTGAAAAATGATAAGTGACCATGACCGTGAGTCGACCTTGAACTTAAAAATAAAAGAATAGAAAACCATTTACGAAGTTCGGTAAAATTATCAATACATTGTACTTGTTTGGTTGTATCTTTCACGAAACCAATTGCCAGTTTGTTACCAATACCTAACCATTACAGCTTATTTAAGCTTGAGTTACGAAATTTCTGTCGCCCACCAACACAGCCTTTTCAAGAAAAAAATAAGTCCTATATGCATATAATATGCATGTACAGTTATTTGTATCGTAAAATTGACATTCATCTCAATCAAAATCATTCTTATCACTCACTCATTGCAAGTGCTCGTGCAAAGCAGGGTTATAATTGACAAGAAGTTTGCACCGTTTTGTCATCCTGAACACAGGGTTATTGCAACATAGTCAGTTAATCTTTATGTCGTGTAAAATAGAATATTCCCCTCTCTTATATATTTTCCTGTTATCACTATGGCTAATTACGTTTTGATTTAATTCAGTCTATTTAATCACAGATGCATTATGCCTTATCTTAAATTCATCAACGCTCGCAGAAATTGGCAACCGGGTAAACAAATTGCACGCCATTAGAAAAGTAACATACATCATTGTTTGAGGAACCCTATATATTGGTAGTCTGAAATCAAACTGTATGTGCGATTCAAAGTTTAAAATTGATGGTGTTTTAACAGACAGTATTGTACACGAAACAATGATGACGAGAGAATAGCATGCTTGATAGTGAAAAAATAACTTCGTTAGGGCGATGGCACTCACAAAAGCAAAAAAGCGTTCAGAATCCATGTAAATTTTAGAATCTTGCGGAAAAGGGAGAATTTGAGAAGTCGGGGTATTTACTGTAACAAATGAAATTACTTAACAAATACTCAAAAATGATAAATTCGAGAAATCGAAAATAAGGTCTCATCGCTGCTTAGAAATATCTATACGAATATTTCTAGATCATATGTTTCGCCTTTTGTATTTCGCAATAGTAGTACTTTTTTGTTTGTTCACTTTGAATTAGAAAGATTCATCCCGTTGTTAATCTCAAAGTACATGGAAAGTAGCTATACATGTATACAGTAACACAATACTGTGTTCTTTTCACTGAGACACAACTTTAAATCCCAAAGGATGCTACGTCCTTATTTCCCGTACTTACCCCTTCACAATCTCACATACACATATAATTCTTAGGCTGGCGATATTTCTCGTGTACGATTCAGTATTTATTCAGTGAACATTTCATAAATTTCACCAGAGATGTGTTATGAAAAATTGCTTATTTCGTTCAATTTGAACGAAATAAGCGATATTGTATTACATTTCTTTAACGCCATCAAAAAAATCGATCCTATCACACTCATTCAATTTCATCCCGAAGTATTCCAAAATAACCTTATTTATCATTTCCACGATGTTCTTTCACTGAAACACTTCAGGATTCTATAACGTCCTTATTCCCTACAGAAAATTCCCACAGAACACACATACATATATAATTCCAAGGTAGGCGCTATTTTCCATCTATTTATGTGCTCACCAGCCCTCTCTCACCTCTCCAGAGGTAGAGAGTTAATGTCTACACGAATCAACTCGCCTCGTAAATTATCGCAACATACCTAGAAGTTTTCTGCGGAGACTGAACATTAATCCTTAACAGCCTATAACTTCGTTGTAAGGTCCTCTAGCGATTTTGGAAATCTCTAACGAATTATGAAGTTTTTTATTGACGGGTTTTTTACCAAATGAAAATAAAATAGAGATGCTGAGCACTTTTTGAATTAAAGTAAAAGATTCTTATTTTATCACTATATACGATTAATTACATCGTGAAATTGACAAAATGAATGATTTTGGAATGATTTTTGAATGAAATTGAATGAGAGTGTGGAGCGCATTTTGAGTGAAATTAATGGAAGGTAATCCAATAACTAATTTTGTTCAAGATGAACAAAATTAGTGATATTTATTACCTCTCTTTAATAAAATTAACATTCTTTTCTGTTTGAGTGACTTCGTGGACCAACCAAAAACTTTAAAATTCGCGCCAGCCGATAAGATCATAGAATAATCAGATCGATTTGAATTAAATGCTGGTCGTTTTGAACGATTTTGAAATATTTTCTAATGATTTTGTACATTTTTGATGGATGTGAGTGAGTGTATGGAACGAATAAATGGAGCTCTGTGTGAATGATTTCGAATGATTTTGATCAGAATGAGTGTCATTTTTCGATGTTATTAACTGTATATGTATTTATCGATATGCTCCTACATACAACTGACAACAATACATTAATCTCGTTTACGAGTGGTCATCCGGAGTATCGGTTTTGTTGTTCTTGCTGTTTTTAATTTACTTATTCAATCACTTTTCGCTTAATATAGAAGTAATTATAAACTAATGCAGTAAACAGCATCTTGAAATTTACAGGGCGAATGATTTTTTCGATCTTATTGAACGATTGCGAAGTGATTTGAACTGTTTTGGAGCGATTTTGAATGGTTTCATTGCTGAATGAATGAATAAATGATTGGAATGAATGAATGAATGAGATGAATAAATAAACGAATGAATGAATGAATGAATGAATGAATGAATGAATGAATGAATGAATGAATGAATGAATATTTGTGTTTTAGGATGATTTTGATTGAGGTGAATGTGAATTTCCCGATGTAACTAACTTGGTAGAAGTTTCCTGTACATTAATCCTTAACAACCTAGAATAACTTCAACATTAAACCCTCTGGCAATTTCGAATTGTGTAGTTTTGTTAATGGATTTCTACCATATGGATTTGATATAGATCTGTCGAATATAATTCTAAAATATCGTTAAAAACATTATTTTTTCTGTCGGTTGGCAAGTTCCTATACATGTACTTGGCAACATTGCATTTACCCTGAACAATCCTTATAAAAGTGATCATCCGAAACAATTGCATTTCTTTGTATTTTACAATGTTTTTAGACGCCATCGATAATGACTTTTTCTCGATCAAAACCGTTTCTTAACCGGTCGCCCATCGATAGAGTGAATAAACCCATGAAATGATTTGATGGCTTTGAATGAAAGATTGATCGCTTTGAACTGTTTCGAAGTGCTTTTGGACAACTTTTTGGGGCGTTTTGAAGTGATTGTAGTGAGTGTTTGATTGTATTGAACGGAACGAGTTTTGAGTGAAATTAAAGCGAGGTAATTCATACTGCTTATTTAGAACAAGATGAAGAAAATTATCGATATCTATTATCTCCATTTAATAAAATATACGTACTTGTCTGTTTGTGTGTCTTCGTGGGCCAATCAGACACTTTAAAATCCAGACCAGCCAATAAAATCGTAGAAAATTTTGATCGATTTGAATTAGATATTAATCCTAATAAACGATTTCAAAATATTTTCAAATGATTTCGGAGCGATTTTAATCGATTTCAGTGAGTGTTTAGAATGAATGACTGGAGCGCTGTGTGAGCGAATTAGAATGGTTTTGATCGGAATGAATGTCAATTTCACGATGTTTTTAACTGTATTTTTGCTGAAAGGTCTCAGTCAACTCAAAAAGTTGGTATTTCTCACCCTCACCTGTTGTACTATGTAGGATAAAATAGTCTGTGTTGCTTATTTGTCTGTATAGTCACCTCTTGAGAATGTGAATTGGAACTTGAAAGATTGTTGACTGACCTTTTCTCTTGCATGTATAGTCCGTCGCTTTTGACCCGGCAGTTCATGGCTTACCCATCATACGTCATACTAATTTTGATTATGTGGTATGTGATACTTATTCCTTACATAAGTAATTCCTTAAAAATGCTGTTTGGACCCTGGAAAATAATAAAAACGACTACAATTAAAAACATCATGAAATTGATAAGATGAATGATTTTTGAATGATTTTGGAACGAAATTGAATGCGTGTGTGGAATGAGTTTTGGGTGAAATTGAAAGGAGGTAACCCAATATCGATAATTTTGTTCAAGATGAACAAAATTATCAATATTTATTACCTCCCTTTAATAAAATATGCATTAAAGGTCTGTAAATTGCTTCTTATTTCTTCAAGCACCAATCAGACGCTAACAATTTCAATTATGTAAGTGAAATCACGATTTTTTCCCATTTATATGTATTTTTAATGTAGCTTTTGATTGTATTTGTTTTAGTCATTTGGAGCGTTTTTTATCGTTCTGAATGTTTGGAATGGACGAATGGAACGCTGAGTAAGTGATTTAGAATGGTTTTGATTGAGATGACTGTCAATTTCACGATTTAATTTGCTGTATATGACTGATTCTTTATTGATAGTTGGTGGATAAACGAGATATTACGGTATATTATCATTTGATAAACTCACCGCCGAACCAGTTTAATTATCTAAAACTTATACCCCGCTTTCGTTCATTTCACCTCATCTGGCGTCCTCGAAGCGGAGCACAATAAGTGACGTCATAATAAACGTTGCAAAGCAATCACGTGCAAACCGAGGCGCTTTAAGAGAATGAGCCCTAGTATTTTCACATTTTGTCTCATTTTTTTTTTCATTAAAGAAATAGAATAATCGTTGCTTCGGGTAAGATCGATTGATATTTCATCAAGTGAACAACAAAAGCTATATTGTCACTCGTGGCTCCGCTCATTTGCGAGAGACAACTGTCGGAAAGGATGTATGCCGCCGTCCGGGATCGGAGCCATGACCGCTTGAGCGATAGTCCGATGCGCTACCAACTGAACTATGACGACGGCCCTTAGAAAATGTTAGTTGAAACCGGTAATATAGTAAAAATGACCTCTCAAAACAACTCTGTAAAATGGAGAGATGGCAGAGGTCATCAAAGGTCTTAGATGTAAAACTATCGTACGAGAGGGTAGACTGATTCCGAACATCTTTGGAAAGCGAACAAATTTTGACCCTGTCTGACCAGAATCGACATCTTTCGCGCTTTCTTTTTGATCCTTTCCCGCGTAAAGGATCACAAATACGATCATATCTCTTTTGTGAGGAGCTCATCTATTTAACGAGAATTAGATTATTTTGACGTTCAAGTACTTAAAGGTCACAGTAGATGCTTGCAGTGTACATTTCACGTACACTTAGGTTGAGAACTTCGTGAAATTGACTTGCAAAAATGTTTTTAGAATGATTTGGGAATGAAATTGAGTGGGAGGGCTAGTTTTGAGTGAGATTAAGGTGGGATGATATTCTATAGCTCATTTCGTCCAATTTGTACCTCTTATAAATGAGACTAATGACATTTCCAACAATTTGTCATATTCGTAAATGGACAACGTTAAGAAGCACAGACAGCCACATATTGTTACTAAAAGATTACCTGACAGTCTGATAACACTTAGAGACATATCAATCTACAAAGCATAAAGCAAAGACTCTGGTCAGACTGTACAGATACACAGGCTGACCCGAGTCTTTACTTTGCAGACATTTGAAATTGTTGGAAGTGTCACACACAGGCTCAAATTTAGTTTCTGTTTCTGTGTTGTCATGGACCAATCTAACGCTCAAGTCTTTATCAGCGAATAAAATCGTGGACTGAATTTATCAATTAGAATGGACTGATGATCGTTTTGAACGGTTTCGAAGTGTTTTCAATCGATTTATGAGCGTTTCGAGCGATCTGACTGAGTGTTTTTGTATGCGTCTGTTTGAGCGCTGAGGGAGCGATTTGGAACAGTTTTGATCGAGGTGTATGTCAATTTCACGTCACCAATTGTATGTTGAAATTAACTTTCTTTACACTATCCCTCTGAATGTTTTAATTTCTACAGAAATCGTTTCTAATCATAATTATTCTTCGGGCACCAAATACGTGTCCCGTAGACAATAGTTATTGAATAACTGCCAAGATTAATATATATCCTTGGTGGGAGATCAAATTGTGTAAATCACAACTATTTCATACAGTAGATACAACAGTTAGGTTGTCGAAACGACAATATATGATGAAGCTTATGATGGGATTGCTCTAGGTGTCTAATGACCTCAGATTAAGTTCACACGTTGGCATAATGCGAATTCATAATCATCGTAAGCTTTATGACATTTCACCAGACGACAATTGAGTCTATGGGTGGCATTTCCAACAATTTCACATGTGCGGAAAGCACACGCTTTGAGCAGCCTTGAGCAAATTGAAATATCAAAAATATTTGCTGCCTTTCTGAAGAAGAATGAAGATCTAATTATTCTATAGAACGCATAGTGAAGACTCAGGTCAGCCTGTGCGAACGCACAGGCTGGCCAGAGGCTTCGCTTTGCGTATACGTGAAACTGTTAAAGATGCCACACAAAGGCTCAATTAATTTGCTTTTTTACATGAAGAAAAAACGACGGCGAAAGTATGTTGTGTAATGATAATAAAGCACTCGCTGTCTCCAATGAAATAATTTCTTCATTTCGCAGTGAAGCATATCTAAAGAAGCATGTCGAGGGCTTAGCGCAAGGGTGTACTAAGTGCATATACATTGTATATACACTTAGAACAGTCTTGCACCGAACCCTCGATATGATGCAGATGTTTGTTTGTTTGTTTGTTTGTTTGTTTGTATGGGTTTTACGTCGCTTTCAACAATTTCGCAGTTATATCGCGACGGCCGGAGCACCTTACAATGGATTCCTGGTATTTCTTTCACCTGTACTACCATTACACCCTTTCCTAGCCTCCGACTGCTATCTCACATAGGTTTACGATTATCTACCCATTGGTGAGAGACAAACGTCGGAAAGGATATTTGCCGCCACCGGGGATCGAACCCACGACTTCCAGATTTGATGTCTAATGCCTAACCAACTGCGCTATGGTGGCGGCCATGATGCAGATGTAAAGACGCCACAAAGGTGCACATGGGCGATGTCTTATCCTAATGCCACAAGTGGCAAGTTCGTGATTTTCGAAAAGTCGTAATCCTAACAACAGTTAACAACATCGTGTAGTTGTTAGTCTGAATCCGTCGCTCAGCGCTCAATTGGTTCAAACACTCACTCAAATCACTCAAAAACGCTCCGAAACCGTCCAAAACACATTAAAATAGTTTAAAACGACCAAGATTACATTTTTATCGATAAAACCATTTCGTGTTTTGTTGTGTGTTTCTTAAAGCTATGGTTGGTCCATGAAGACACAGAAACAGAAAAGTAACAAGATATTTTCAAAGGGAGGTAATGAAAAAACTTTTTTTTTGTCCAATTGGATGAAGCTGTCGATATTGTGACACAAATGAATTATACAAGCGATATTGTCTTATTTACCTTTATTTTATGATGTTTATAGCTATCTGAACAGATAAAAACATCGTAAATTGATTTTCCGATCAAAACCATTCCAAATCGCTCACTCAGTGCTCCATTCATCCATTCCAAACACTCACTCAAACCATTTAGAAACGCTCCAATTCACTAAGATATGATAAGATTGACAACTTTGTTCCAAATAAAAATCGCTAGAAAATTCAAATGTTTCATTGACTTTATTTCGCGAAATTGAAAATATGAATGATCTTATGTACATGTATTTAGGAATGAAAATTAAAGGGCGCGATGAGTGAGTTTTTAACGAAATTTAAGGGAGGTAATTCAATAAAGCTTACTTTGTTCAAAGATGAGCAAAACTTAGAAATATTTTTTACCTCTCTGTAGCAAAATGTACAATAAAGTTGTACGAGTCATGCAATATAGTATTTTCAATCTTTACGAATCAATCACATGCAATCAGACGATTAAAAATCAATGAAGTCAGTGAAGTCGCAGACTTTTATAGCGCTTTTCATTTTGAATGTAGTTGTTGATCTTATTTTTGGGCAATTTTGGAGCGGTTTTGAGTGAGTGTTTGGATTGAACGAATAGAGCACCGAGTAAGGGATTTAGAGTGGTTTTGATCGGAAAGAGAATCAATTCCCGACGTTTTTTTACTGTACAATAAACATAATGACGAAATTGTCTCTTCTGCCATTTCATTAAATGTATTACGAAATCAAACCTGGGGTTACCTAACAGTGTTAATAACTAACTATTCTAAGGTCACAATCGAACACTGGTTTTAATTAACCTATATTATAGGCTCGTATTGACCGCGCCCAGCACGAAGTCAACTTCCTGGCCCAATAACCGATACATTAATCCAACAACATCCATTCTCTCTACACTTTGATCTCATTAGTATTAAATATCAGCCATGTTCGAGCACATCGATTGTTTGGTATGACACTTTACCTACAAATCGTCGAACATTTCAGCTTAGGTAAAAGAAAGCCAACAATATAAACTCTGATCATATCCGACTCAAACTAAGCTGTACATACATAATACGTACTTAGTGGTTTGTATGAAAAAACGAGGTTTGGGGAATTGATAATTGTCGAGGCTCTGCCGAGACAATTATTAATTCCCACAACCGAGTTCGATATTTTTTTCATACAATACACTACACTAAGTACGTAATATTTATCTTTTAACCTCTATTTGCCTTGTTTTCGTCGATGCTTCTAACAGAAAAGCAGGTTTCGAAAAATAACCGCTTTATGCCATTTTTCTAAAACTACTCTATGTGGTATCATAAGAAATATCATATGGGATGTTATCACACGGATATTTAAACAATTATAAGATAAAAATACAGAATATTGTTGGTGGTGTGAACATTCGGGGTACATTTATAATCATCGTGGCATTAACATTCGCATGGATTAAAAAAAAATAAAAAAAAAAAATCGCTCGCTCTTCGCTCCATTCATTCTTTCCAAACATTCACTCATATCACTCAATAACGCTCCGAAATCGTTAGAATCAATTCAAAATCGATCAAAACGAGCAACAATTCATAAAGATTGAATTTTTTTTCACGATTATTTTGGCTGGTGTCAAGTTTAACATCTGATAGTTTCTTGTTGACACAAAAATTGAAAAGTATGTAGATTTAAAAGGGAAGTAATTAATACCGTTCCACCTTGACGAAATTATATCTCTTCATTCAAATACCATTCCAAAATCTTTCCAAAATTATTCCCCTTGACAATTTCACGACGTTTTTAGCTTCATATTAACCCAACTACAGCGATTCTCTCGACTCTTTGATCTTATAAATTAGTTTTAATTATCGACAATGTTCGAGGACATCAATTGTTTGTCTGACACTAAAATCAAACATCTACATATATGAATGACAACCAAAATTTTAACATTTCTCCCAAAAGACGAAGGGCCGTATTTTTAAGTTGGAATGCGGAGCAATTCCAACTTAGATTTAACAAAACCGCAAAATGAACACAAGATAATTTCATTTCGGGTTTCTTGAGAACACTTATCACGTGAACAGGATGTGAATACACTTCGGCCTATTTTGTATATCTCAATTTGACAAAGACATACATCTAATTTAATCAAAAAGTAATAATGCTGTACAATTACACAACTATCACTTCACGTATATTATTAACACGCTAATTTATGTTTTAAACGATATATGTTTAAAATTGCGTACGAATATGTTAGTATCACATGTTTGCATTACTATATTTGGAAATCATGTGATAAGTCAAGTCCAATAAGGTCAGCAATTGACAATAGCAATAGCCAATCTCGTGATCTGCTTATTTGGTAAGGTCGCGACTTATTTTTCGTAGAATTATGTTATAGCTTCTTTTAAAGGTATAGTTTCTCTTTCTGAACGACCTTCTTTTGACATGGTGTTATATTGTGTATTTCTGCCTTAGCTACGAAATAAAAATCTTTTCTTAAAGTGATGATACACTTTTGAAGTTAATAAATATTTTTGCATCATATTGTCGGGTTTTTTTCGTCATATTGCAGTTATCTACATGAATGTTTCATTGTAAAAACTCAATGCTCATCCTCATAAACCCTTACCACCATATCTTTCATTGAATTTTGAATATCTTTGCCCAATTTCATTTATCACTAAGAAAATTTGCCATTTGAAACAAACCAACTAGTTCAACTTGTTTTCTTCACATTCTTACACATCAACACGTTTAAGAGCACCACCATACAGTTAGTTACATCGTGAAATTGACATTCATCTCAATAAAAAAACGCTCACTCAGCGCTCCATTGATTCATTCCAAACACTCACTCAAACCATTCAAAAACGCTCAAAGTTATTAAAAAAATAAGATCAACATTCAACATTCAACATTCAAAATAAATTAAGCAAGAACCAATTCGCGATTTCACTGACATTATTGAAATTCAAAGCGTCTGATTGGTTCTTGACGATATAGAAAGCTATTGATTGAACTTTTATGCATATTTTATATAAGTTTTATATATCGCTTATTTTGTTCATCCTAAACAAAACAAGCGACACTGGATTCCCTCCCTTAAATTTCACTCAAAACTCGCTCCGCTCACTCATTCAACACCATGCCTAAATCATTCCAAAATCGTTCACCTTATCAATTTCAATTTCATTAACTGTGCCCCCAACTCAGAAGTAGAGGAGCCGTACTGATTTCATCATGTCTGTCTCTCAGTCCATTGACCTTTTGCTTTCCGATGGATAAACGGAGAGGCAATTGACCTGCAATAACGAAACTTTACACAAATATTGCCCATGACCCAAAGAAATGCCCTATTGTTTCGGGGTCATACATGTCATGGTCATCAGTAAATTTAAACAGTTAACAGTTTCCACTCTAACTGAACAACCAATTGATCAAAATCATAAAACTTGTCAATGACCCGAGAAAGTACCCAATTTTGGAGTCAGAAAGGTCGAAATCACAATTGAACTTCGTCCAAAAATTGTCTTGAGATTCCAACTCATGAAGTAAAAGACTTCCCAGCGAATATCTTTTTATCATGGACAAATCACATGTTGAGGTCCACATTGCGACAGTTCTAATTAAAAATGTAATTGATAACTCGAATGGAGCAGAAGTCATTCGAAAAATAATATAAAAACTGTTTTGAGTGAATAAGTGTTCCCCTGTGCGTCCATTAGTCGGCTGTATGGTCCGTATTATTTTCTTCTTTAGCTCACCTGAGCCCAACGTGCTCAAGGGGAGCTTTTAGGATCACCCCGACTCCGTCGTCCGTCGTGATCTTTCTTCAGACTTCTTCTTCTCCTAAACCGCTGGGCCAATTTCAGGGAAATTTTGCCAGAATGTGACCCTCTTCAAAATTGTCGCTATATTCTAATTGGCCAATAAATATGGGTATGGTAGGGCGGAGCTTATTTTGAGCCCAAAATCTTTGAACGACATCTCCTCCTGAACCCCTGAGTAGATTTCAATCATACTTTACAAGAATGTTCCTTTGATGACCCTCTTCAAATATTGTTGGTAAAATTGTCATTAGCCCATAAATATGAGTGTGACAGGGTAGGGCTAATTTTAAGTCTCCTCTGTAATGAATGGGTTGGCAGGGTCTATTATGACTGCTTATAATTCGAATAATGTCTTCTCTTCGAAAACTAGGCAAATTTGAATGAATCTTTGCCAGAAAGTTTCTTGGATAAGTTCCATTGGACCAATCGAATTCAGGTGAGCGGTTTAGGGTCATTCTGGCCCTCTTGTTATCATTTTTCTTTCAACAGATTCAGGCCTGTATAGCGATTCAGAGGTTTAAGCGTCTCTAGTTGTTGAAATACATTGATTTATATACGCCTGTCAAAAGACGAGACGTATTATGTGATCACCTGTGCTGGGCGGGAGGCGTCAGCTTCGGCAGTAGCTTGAGGTCACCGTCTCCTAAACGCATTCCAACTTATCAGTACTTTCAGTACTTTGATTTTCATTATAACTACTATTATTATTTTCTTTGATGATCAAAGAAATATCAGACTACACTTAATGAGTACACTAAACAGATAAATGATATGTATGGTTAGGTTCTTCGTTTCTCTCATCGACTTAAAAAAAGAAAATTCAGTTCATCTTTTATATCAAAAGCAAATATCCGGACTTACTTTGAAACATTTGTAATAGACCTATTTACGTGCGCAATCGTACAAAATGGCACTGCGTTCAGAAGTGAAAACAAACGTCACAAACTGTTTGCAAATTATACCCCTGTTTGCACGTGTATTTGCGTGCAAAGCGGGGCATGATTTGCAAACGGGTTGCCACATGATGCAATCCTGAACGAAGGACAGCATAGTGCTCAAAGTTTATTCATTGAGGTACAATGCTTGAACGAAACTTTCGGTCATAAAGTAACGCCAGCTTTTGGTAGACGATGCCAAATTTGATGACGGCATATCGAAACGAAAATTTCAAATGTTACAAATAAAACTCTTATTCCTGTCAAATTTAATAAAATCAATGAGGAAAGCGCGGGAGTTGAAATCAAGTTCAGTGAATATGCTAACATCTTATTATCAGCCAAAATACGCTCATACAAAGTGGAAGCATTTATACTGTAATACGATGAACCATGAAACGAAAAGCTTTCGTCGAAAATCATTTACGATGCTTTGGTCGCAAGCCAAAATAATTATGTTAATAAAGGAACCTGTATAAAATAACAATAACGATTTCGATAGAAGGTTATCATTAATGAGATAACAAAATCAATTACCACTGCTGCGCGTGCTCTAGTACTATCAGTAATTAATAGTTTCATTATATTTACTGATAGCCTTAATCCCCAGGGATCATCCCTGAGTCTACATTTAGCTTCAATGGACTTTTTGATATTGAGTTTCCAGATTAATTGTGCTCCGTAACGCCAAAGGGAGACAAATAGAAATTTGAAAATAAATGTATCGACCCTGCTCAGTCTGTGCGAACTGCACCGTTCAAAATTATACATCTTGTCAATTTCACGATGTTATAAACTGTATCAAATTTTACAGAAGAATAAGCCAGGCATCAAACTTTTTTCTACGAATTAAGATCTTTTCCGTGTTCTGCTGAGAGCCTATATTTGTTAACATGGTATACTTGACCGCGTAACATTTTCGGTTAAACGGATACAAAATGTGACAAAACGGAAATAGGTCTCCAATAACCGAAGGCCGATTTTAACTCTTGTAGTGAGAAATAAGAAGCCTCTGGTCAAAAAGAAGAGAGCTCTTCGTATACATCGTTTTATATTTAAACTGTGATACATATATATGAGGAATCAGTACTGTTTTTAGCACGAATTTATGATAAAAGACCATAGAGTCACCCGTAGAATAGATCCAAACAATCTGTAACACATCCATCAATGCTGCCTGTGCAGATACTACACTGCTAAATTAGCTCGACTGCACATGCAAAAATTTTTGGCTTCTAAATAAGAACAATTTGGCATATGGGACCAACAAAAGCATTCTGTAAAATTCAACCTGTATTTCGGTAAAAAATCAATTATATTTATCAGGGTGAGGGTTGCATCCTGGGGTCCATACCATATATGCCTTGTGCACGGAGGGACCTTATAATACTACAAAATCATCATCATTTTTAGCACGAATTCAAATTGTAAGCGTCTAATATGTCCTAGAAGAAATAGGAAGCTATCTTCAGAACTTGTATGCATATTTTATTAATGAGAGGTATTCAATACCACTAAATTTGTTAATCCTGAACAAAATTTGTGATATTGGATGATCTTCCGTTAAATTCACTCAAAACTCGCTCCACACACTCATTTAATTTCATTCCAAAATCATTAAAAAATCAACCATTTTATCAATTTTACGATAATGTTAACTGTAATAGGAATCGCCAACTTCTTCAAAATGGGCGAAATTAGCAATCTTGTATGACATGAACCTTTCTTGATACATTCAAAACTCGATCATATCACGCTTCATTCCGAAATCATTCAAGAATCATTCACTTTGAAATTTCAAGAGAGTTCAAGTTTTACTATTTTTATAGTTAAAGGTACTTTTTCGTAAACAAGTGAAATATGTTCGGCATCTTATCAATTCTTTTTAATCTAAAATGCAGACTGTGACGATTGCGTGTAGACAATAAAGATCAAACATCATCAAATTAAATTGTGCTCTGCGTTCAGGATGCAAAGAAATTGTTGTCGAACGTTTAGAAATTTCACCCAGCTTTGCACGTTAGGTAACGTTGCACATACGTTATCATCTCGAACGAAGTGCTGGAATATATTGATTTATAATATGACCGACGTCGCCGGAGTGAAATAATCCCGTTGAATATTTTTGATATTACACGGGTGTTATTACACTAGTGGAATAAGTATGCAAATGATCTCATAGCGAATAGCAACGCTATATTGTAACCACGAAATGACGTCATAATCTATGTTTTGTGACGTCATTTTGAAACGGCGTTATAAGATTCGCGGAAAATTGAAACGTTGAATTTCAAAAATTTTGACGATTTTGCGGTAAAATTCGGGTCATATTATATACATAAATAGAATATAAAATTTGTGCTCATAAAATACAGAATTTATCAAACTCGTCATCTAAAAACAGATAAAAACTCGGCGCAGCCTCGTTTTTATCTGTTTATAGATGACTCGTTCAATAAATTCAGTATTCAATGACCACTCATTCAATATCCTCTATGTATGTATATGCCAAGAAATTTTTTAGTAATTACAAATTCTCCAATTAGTTCAGAAGAACATTACAAGTGTTTCTCTTGCAAAATACTTTGAGCAAGTCATTCACTTCAGATTTATTAGGTTTCCATGGTAATGGACATTAATTAACACATTCTGCCAAGAATCCCGACATTTTAACTTTTAAGTTCTTGAAGTTTTTGTCAATTTCTCATTCTTTTTCTTTGTCGATTTAGTAATATTCCAATTAACTTTTAGTTACGTTCTGCCAAAATTATAGTTCTTTACACATGTTTGCGGATCGTTTAGCACAATTTTACGAGCTCGATTATACAAAAACATGCTTTAACTAACATAAACAAAAAAAAAGAGAAAAACAATCATTTCAAGCAATGCCATTTTTGCTCGGCCATTTCGGGACTAATAGTCTAGTCGTTGTCGCCAAACCTGTCTTGTCAAACTTCGGCGTCAGTGTCTTGAAACACTTTAACTATGCCCATACCCCATTTTTTATTAGAGAAATTCACTTGAAGCATGACATGTTCGTTTAAATCATTAAAAAAATCAAACGTGCAATACTAACTTTCAAGTGGTTAACTAGAAAACAGTTTTGTAAGATTTTATAATGCCACTTTTTTCGATTTAGATTTTTGGGCTGTAGAGCACTTGAAGCAAAGCGGTGGTTTGCTATTTGTTAAAGACGTTCTCAATACTGTATGCAATAGGCCCTGCGTTGATGATGCAAAAACGTTGTGCAAACGATTAGAATTTGTGACCCATCACGCGAAAAGGGACGATATGGAAAATGCGTAAAGTTATGACCCTAGTCAGACTGCGCGGTTTGCGCATATGGCACAAAACTTGCGATATCGGATAACCTTCCTTGAATTGCACTCAAAACTCACTCATCGAACCCATTCAATTTCATTCTAAGAATATTCCAAAATCATTCACCCTGTTAATTTCACAATGCTGTTAACTTTCGTTTTCATCTCCGAAACAGGGAATAATAAATCTTTGGTACCCTAAGTCAAGTAGTCACAATTTTCGCAAATATTTATCAGAAGTTATAAAGATGTCATAAAATCTAATGTGTTTCATTAATTTAGAGAAATCTACTTGTCTAGTTTAATTATATCAAGGTGACAAACATACTTAATCTAAACGTTTCTTGTCACGCACTACTTCTCAATAATCACGCAATCAGTGTTACATTCAATGTACAACCTGAACATTTTTACTCTTGTACGATTTCTTGGAAGTCGAAAAAACGCGGATCTCTGATTTATTTTTTTAGAAAAATCATAACCTTTGTGGGTGGATAAAAATTGGCGATACATGGATAAGCCATACTAGTTCAATTAAAAGTCTTTATATATGTAGAAAGTTTGCCTTTTACCCAACTGTCATTGAATTATAAGAAATAAACAGGTGTTTTTCTTCACGAAGGTTTGAAACGAAAATCCTTAACACATCAAGTATCGATCCGCTCCTCGAAACGTTAGTTTGTTAAGTATTGTTAGATTTTGTTGTTGTTGTTGTTGTTGTTTGTTAACTATTTGAAGACAAAAATACTGTATTCATACATACATAAGCTATTTTTGGTTTCAAACCTCTCTTCATCCATTCATTCCTTTTGTGATCAACGCATGAAAATATTTTGCCAAGTTCAAAGTCGTTTTGCTATAAACCTGCTGGTATTTTTGTGTTACAAATATCAATCATAATGAATATTATGTAACATTATTTTATGTCTTATTATTTTGCTTTTACGTGACCCGTCGTGAGAAAGGGGGCCATGTACTACGGATTTTGTTTTATTGATTATCTGGAGTTTAACGCCTCATTCAACGTTATTGCAGTAATATTGCTGCGGCTGATAGATCTAACCATTTTTCCTGGTATTTCCCATACCAGTACAAAGACAGCATTTCTCCCGGGCCCTAAATTTCCATCCCAGTTAGGTCTGCTACTTCATTCGCCCCAGTGGTTGGAGAAAAAATGAAGCGTGTCCTAATATTGTCAAAATTTCGAAGAAAAAAGTTGAGTGAGCCAGGAGTCCAACTCACGATCTCGGAAAAGACAATCCAACGCTTTACCGATTGAGCTAGACGGAATCGGTGGAGACATGTTGAAAACATGTTAAGGTTCATGTAAAGTGTTTGAGACCCAATCTTAAGGGCGCTTCATTAGCCTAGAAAAAGCAGTATGTCCAGGTATATTGTATATCAAAATGAAGCTTTTTTTGAGCACAAGCATTTGAGCTACATAAGACCGCCATAACTATAGCGGTAAAGCCAAAACATTGTGGAAAAGGGTCATTTTGTACAGATCAAGCAACTGCATGATGGTTGGATAAAATTGGCTCATATTTTAACAAAGTACAGTCTAAAGTACTATCCAGGTAGTACTACAACCGTTGATATAAAACTCGGTCTCAAAAAGCTCCTTTGAAACAATTAATTTCCATTTATTTTGTCAACATACTTGTCAAACCGGTTTGGTCTGTTTTCAAAATAGATGCTAGGTATGGTGCAACAGCACACCATAATATTGTGAATTATTTTCTGCATTTTATTTCAAATTATAGTTTTTGAAATCACAGATCTATAATAAATAACTTTATATTTATGATTCAGTGAAATAGAAATCGATATATTGCTAAACAACCTTACAGGTAAATAAACTATTAATGTCTATTCATGTTGTGATAACACACCATACCTTAAAAAGATGTACACGTTTACAAAATTAGAATGACATATATGACATATGTGTTTATAAAATAAGTCAAAATAAGATGCTTGCATAACTACGTTTTGGGCTCGAGTTTTATACCAACGTTTGTAGTAGTACCTGGGTCGTACTTTAGACTGTAATTTGTTAAAATATGAGCTAATTTTATCCAACAGTCATGCAGTTGCTTGTTCTGTACAAAATGACCCTTTTCCACAATGTTTTGCTATACCACTATAGCTATGGCAGTCTTATGTTGCTTAATTCCTAGTGCTCATAAATAGCTTCAATTTGATATATAATATACCTGGACATTTGCCTTTTTCTTGGCAAATGAAGTGTTTTGAAATTGGGCCTCAAACACTTTACATGAACCTTAAGGTAAGTGGACCCGTAATAGATCCACAACGTTTCAGAAGTTATGAGCTTTAACAGTGTTAACCGAGGTTTCCTAATGATTTTCATTAGGAAACCTCAATTATCATTATGAAAGAAATTGTTGTTTGAAATGTTGCGGAACTATTACGGGTACACTACCTAAAATAAATATCAGAAAAAGGAGATCAGTTTAAGCTGAGGTCAACTGGATGATACGAGACAAACTGTCCGCGCAGTCTGACTATAGTCGACACTTTGAGTACTACTCAGATGATCACTGTTTTCCCTTCGGGTCACATTTTTCAAGAGTGGATCGGGGGAGGAATGCTTGTCTGTTCAATGTGAGATCAGGGCCCGAGGTTATAAAACTTTTCTCAGGTTCATCTGAGAATTTCCTCAAATTTTGAATTCAAATAAATGTATGAAAATAAAAGATAAAATAAATAAGTTGTTATTTATAACAACTTATTAATATTATCTTTTATGTTAATACATTAAAATGAGTATTAAAGCAGAATTACGAGTTTAATATCAAATTGAAATCTGAGAAAATTTTGAAAAGAGAATAAGAAAAGTTTTATAACCTCGAGCGCTGACCGACAAGATGAATACACGGACGAGTCCATTCCCTGCGTGGAAATCATAATCTGGCGTAATTCCCACCAAGCATTTCACTCTTTGAATATAAAACGACATTGATAGTTACCTATTTTTAGTAGCTCCATTACGCCTCTTTACGCTTACCCCAACTAGACCATATGGACAAACACACTTAAGTGAAATACGCGAAGTATATGAGCCTGCGCATGACAATTCTTACGATTTGACATGTGAGTGAAGGGGACATCAAGCAGCATCGCCTTCCTCGTAGTATAATCAAACTTTGCATGACTGTCTAAAGATACTTTGCTAACTTATCTTTCTACAAAGCGCAAAGTGAATACCCTGGTCTGACTGTGCAGATGCACAGGCTGACCAGAGTCTTTGCTTAGTGCTCAATTGAAATGTTGGAAATGTGCATCACAGGCTCATTTCTCTTTCTCATCTAAATAGTTTTGCTGCTTAGCACAAACCTTTCATAAGTGTTTTAATATTGCGGTAAGTTACCGTTTTTGCTCGTATTGTATAGTTAAGGAAATACAAGTTTTAGAAAGCGAGAAACAATTGGCATGTTCTCACGTCATTAATAATTGAGAAAATACCGAACTACGCTTTGAAATAGATCCCCAAGGCTCCATACATGTATGCTTCTTATAGTTAGCAACATCGTGAAATTGGTAATCACTCCAATCAAAAACAATCTATATAGCTCGCTCTGTTCTCTATTCATTCCTTCCAAACAGTAACTCAAAAGCATTTAAACGACACCTTGGAAACGGCGGGTCTCGAGCCCGCAACCTTCAAACCGCTAGTACAGTGACAGAGTGATAATTGCATCGTGGTGAAGACACAAAATGATAACGTGTTGACAAACTCGTTTTGAACTTGTTTTAAAGATTTCAGACGCATTCTTAAAAGAGGGCGATAAATCAATTAAAATGTTTAACGAAGTTTCTCTGGAAAACGGCAGTTAATTACGACGTTTTGCAATGTTCCAAATTTCTAGAGAGACTCGTAAATGTATATTTGTGCCATTCTTCTCAAGTTTGCGGTGAAAAACCGACAGACTAATTAAAACTGTTGTAATTGTTATTAACTTTTCTTTTCGCCATTTGCCAAGAAACAGTCTTTGATCCTCGAAAACCGTCCTG
Organism: Fragum whitleyi; assembly: GCA_948146395.1. Taxonomy (NCBI): domain Eukaryota; kingdom Metazoa; phylum Mollusca; class Bivalvia; order Cardiida; family Cardiidae; genus Fragum; species Fragum whitleyi. Next base: position 24,311,929 of record OX411556.1, read on the forward strand.
CTTTCAAAATGAATACGTCTGCGAAACGTTTAGGGAATCATGCACGCGTTGCAACATGTACTCAAGCTTCCACTTATAAACGTTTGCGAACGTAAATCAACACCTCGATTACAGTCAATGTTTAAAGTGGTGATAAGCAGATATTGAGATTAGCGTAGAAAACTTTAATCTAAATTCCTTATTTCCCCATGAACCCCAAACCCCACTGTAGGGGGGGGTCTCTTTGGAATAGTCTCATATAGACAAGTCCATGGAGTACAAATAACATGGAGTACAGTTAGTAAAATCGTGAAATTGACATTTGTCTCAATCAAAACCATTCTAAATCGCTAACTCAGCGCTCCATTCATTCCAAACACGCAATCATATCGATCAAAAAAACGCTAAATCCCATTGAAAAATAAGAATCAACAACGCCATCCAAAATAAATTTGGACAGAGAAAAATCGCGATTTCACTGACATAATTCAAATTATAAGCGTCTAATAGGTCCTTGAAGAAATAGGAAACTATCCATACATCTTATATGCATATTTTATTAAAGGGAGGTAATCAATATTGCTAAGGCCTGTTCATCCTGAACAAAATTTGCAATATTGGATTACGTCCCATTAAATTCATTCAAAACTCGCACCAAACACTCCGCATTCAATTTTAATTCGAACATTGTATACCTAAGGTGTGTACTTAAAAACATTACAAGTTTTATTACACAATTATTTCAATTAATGTGCATGTAGAAAAGAGATGTTGTAATGTTTGTTATATTGCATTTGTCCGTCTTATAATCCACGATTTTCCCCTGGCAGGGCGGAGTCTAGGTAACGGGTCGATGCACTTAAGGTTAAGGTAAATCAGCATTTATTCATTACTATTTACTCCTAAAGATAGTCGACATATGTAAATTGAGACCGTAAAGCGTAGTATTGGTTACCAAACCCTCGCAACTTCAGCTTGCCCAAGCTGAAGTTAAGAAGCTTTGATCACCCAACGATGAAATGTGTTCACTTTCTCTAATCACGTGAACCTTTTTAGTTTTAAGGTACAGTTATTTGCACGCGTGCACGGTTATTGCCGACTAACTTCTCAATGAACTCAAAATATTTAAAAGTAAACTCGCCAAATTACGTCACGGCTAAGCCCCGCCCTGTCAGGTCATTAATTACCTATCATGAAGTTATCTCCAGTTACGGAGGTGACAATTTGTTCTCCACGAGCAAAGTCAAGATTGAAACAATTGTCAACATGCATTTGGTTAATCGATTATGTGCGATTAAAATGTCGTAATACAGCTTTATTCAATATGTTTTTTCGATGCTTTGGTTGCCAAACAATGCGATATACGGTAATCACATCGTCCAATTAGGATTATCATTTTACATTCATCATTATTAGAAAATGCTCATCTTCACAACTGAAGGAGTATCGAATCGATGGATTCTTCTTAGGTAGTTAAAACGTTCGTTACTCTTGGTTCGACAAGATCGAAAATGCCATGTGAAATACAATTCTGCAACAGTTATCTACCGAAACTGTAACGGCCTTTCTTAAGTATACCATTTCCTAATGATTTGCCCGAAAAAAATACCTAAACGCTATTAAATTCGTTTGGCCAACTTTACAGAAATTTACGAATTAACTAACAAATAAATCAAAAACCAACTGTTATTGTAAACCTATCGAAATATTCATATTTTGTTTTTCTTCAAAGAAGATGATATTTATTTTGTTCACGTAATTGATATGTTCCTCTGTTAATCATGCGAATTCCTCCATTTCGTTTCATTTCATTTGAATTGCTGTAAACATTGTAATGCTTAATGCAATAAACTATTTGTATTGTAAAAAAAATGTAGGACAGTTCTGTACGGTTGTACATGTATTTGGTATATTACAATCATCGTTCTTGCATGTCATGAAGCCATCTCCAGTAACGGAGGTGACATTTTGTTCCCCACGGGAGAAGTCCAGATTGAAACAATTGTCAACACGCATGAGACATGCGTAGGACATTGACATTGCCCCATTTGTCGTTATTGTACAAATAATCTTCTGTAGAAAAAACACATGCTATAGAAACCTGGGAAGATTTGGAAAAAAATATAGAGAATGTGTGAAGATGAATTGAACAAAATATTTGTTCGATAGCGCTTAAGATTGTATCCCCCCCCCTTTTTTTAAAACCTGATGCTCTGGGAACCTATGCTGGGGGTTTCGTTAATTTCTTTTTAGGCATAGAGACGGTATCTCGATCTAGGTTTATAGAAAATACTTATCCCGTAAAACATCTTGTTTGCGGGATATTTGTAAAATTATCCGGTTACTAGCAATCCGATTATTAGTAAACTCCTCCCTCATCGCAAGGATATGCACATTCGAAAGAAACTATGACGCCACTCTATGTATTCCGCCATGTTGTGTTTAAAATTTTGATATAGGCGTGTCTACAATCACACTGTTAATGCCAGTAAGTGTTATAAATTTGTTTTATGATAAAGTCGCAAAAGGGTAAGAGGTTTTGGAAAACAGGAATGCTTTAGTTTGTTTTGTACTCTGAAATTTACCAAGCCGGCCCGATTAACAATAATTCAAAAATTACTCATGAACTCAATAATCTTTACTCTCAGCTACGTTGCAGCCTTTACTTTAAAAAAAAATATATACTAGGGGTCGAAAAAGATAAATAAACGTGGAAATTTCCCCGCTGATTTTTTAAAAAAAAACACACACAAAAAAAAAAACAAAAACAAAACAATCCCGGTAATTGTAATCATGGGAAATTCGTTTTCAAATTATTTTTCATATCTCCTAATTTGAATAAATAGTATAATTAACTCGCAATTTAAACTTTAAGATAGCACGATACTGCGAGAACTAGAAGTGAAGAACATTAAAAATTGGGGTAATATACTGAGCGACTTTAAAAACTTAACAAAGCAAATTTGAAACTTGAGCACGGAAAAGTAGATTTATTTTAACTGAAATCTGAAAGTTAAAGTCATACCAAGAAGATACTCTGCTGAATCGGCTTAATCTTAATTTGATCTGACACTTTGGTTAGTTTCGAGATAGCAATTTACTGTTCACTCTTTCTTTGTCATTGCACTTTTCATGGTTGATTGATTTAAAAAATAAGAAGTATGAAAGGTAATGAACGCTAGCCATTTCAAAAACCTTTAAAAGAAATGAAATCAACTCACTTTGCAAAGACTGTACTCTGAACCGAGTATGTCAAAATGGAAATTGTTCCTTAGAATCGGATCCGACTATTTGTCACTCACCAATGGGTTTATAATCGTAGACCTATGTGAGATAGCAGCTGGAGGATAGGAAAGGATGTGGTGGTTGTACTGGTGAGAGAAATACCAGGAAACTATTGTTAGGTGCTCCAGCCGCTGCGATATAACTGAAAAAATGTTGAAAGCGGCGTTAAACTCCATTCAATCAATCGATCAATCCTTAAAATCGGAACGGGTTTAACCTCGATCAGTTTAGAAAAAATGTTGATTTATTCCATCAATATTTGAACATTTGTAAGGCAGGACCTTGTCAATAAGGAGTTTTCGATGACTTTACGTGTTAAAATGACGTTAGTTTCATGTCGTAATCACGCTCAAAATGTCATCTCAGTTCTAAACGGCATGTCGGCTAAGGGGTAAAAAGCGTAACATGCTTTGTTTTCCAAAACCGCATTCACATGAATAACGTTTGTGGTTCTACGAAAGGAATGGAAAAGCATGTCAGCTACGTCATTTCTGGTAAAAACCCCAACATTTTGGTGTCGCCTCCGTGCCAAAACACAGAATTGATGATTTGTTTGACCTCCTGGCTCATTCAACTTATCCCTGAAAATTGTTTAGCCTTTGCTTCATTTTTAAAGAAAATATCGCCCTAACAGTGGGGCTATGGAGAAATTTTAACTTTCATGGGAATGTTTAAATTTGTCACTGTATTTGGAATACAAGAGAATGTTTCAAAACGACAGTGATCTTGGGTTAAAAGTAACTTGTTGAAATAACAAAATAAGTATAATTTAGTCCGAGTCTGTTCACTTATACATGTACATGCATTTTAATGATGTTTGTAAGTATTGCGTTTTTAAAGTCGCCCTGTATATAATTCATACAAAGAGAACTCTTGTAAACCCGTTGTTTGTAACATTAGCGTACGAAGTAACGTGTTTCTACCAACTTAAAGAAATTCTCACTGGTGTACTTGAAATGGCATAAAATCTGGAGAGATATGTATATTATGTTTGATCTTTTTACTATCAAAGATAAATCATTTTTAACTCTTTTTTGAAGAAAGTTCAAAGTCTATATCCCGTGTTTGACATCTGTATTTAAATTCCCACATTACAATTTTTTCAAAGCCATTAACTTCCATTCATCTTCGACCAAACAGTCCCAAGATTGAATACAAAAATTGTCCATACAAAGTAGAAAACTTCGACTCAGTGAGAGAACAGGCCCAATCCCTCTTCTTATAGGACCCTAGCATGCTCGAGGATTACAGTTAACAAAATCGTGAAATTGACAAGGTGAACGATTATGGAATGATTTAGGAATGAAATTGAATGAATGTGTGGAGCGACTTTTGAGTGAATTTAATTGGAGGTAATCCAGTATTGCTAATTTTGTTCGGGATGAACAAAATTAGCAATACTGATTACCTCCCTTTAATAAAATATGCATTAAAGTTCTATAGATACCTCCCTATTTCTTCAAGAACCTATCAGACGCTTACAATTTCAATTTGTTAAGTGAAATCCCGTTTTCTCCCAAGCTTTTTTTTTTTATTTTCAACGAAGTTGTTGTTATATGTTTTTCAGTGAGTTTGGAGCGTTTTTGAATGGTTTGAGTGGGTGTTTGGAATGAATGATTGGAGCGCTGAATGAGTGATAAAGAATGGTTTTGATTGAGTTTAAAGTCAATTTCTTGATGTAATTTACTGTATTTCTGACAATTTTAACAATTTTTCTTTACACTCATCTTAATTATCCGAATATAAAGATAGCTAATATACTTAGAAATAAAGTTGCTCAATGTCAAGCAATTATAAAAGAATGCCTTCTGGACTTTCAAACTGTGCTTGCCTAAGACAAGTTCAATGTTAGCGATTTTGATGCACTTGATTTATCAGGGAAATGAACGGTCACTTGCTAAATAAAGGTGGCAACCATAATATGTTTGACTGAAATCTATCGTTATTATGTAGATAATATTTTTAGGAAATATAGATCCTGAATATTTTCTTAGGGAACCTCGACTTTATCGTTGTTATTGTCTGTAATAAAAGCTTATAACTGGTCTATAAAATTGTGCATTACCATAGGTTTATTTCAAATATATGACGCGTCGCGCAGACAAGGGCCATCTCAGAAATGCAAAAAAGTATCGATGCTGGTCAGCTTTCTCTGCGTGTACGATCACAAAACGGTGCAAACTATTGGCAAATTACCCCGTTTTGTACGCTAGTGTACGTGCAAAGCAGGGTATAATTTGCAAACAGTTTGTATCGTTTTGTCATCATGAACGCAGGAAGGTCATTCTCAATCGAAAAGTGGTCAACCAAAGAGCGCTTAATACAAGTTTTATTACACGATAGAATGGATTTTTTAAAAAGAGAAATTTTTAAAAAAGATATTTTGGAAGCTATTCAGAATGCATAGACTACCTAATAATAATTACTATCATTATCATTTTATTTTATTTTATTTTATTTTCATTTAATTTATATACTTTTTACAAATTTAACCAATCCGGTGATTTATAAATTCACAGATGCTGGAACAGTGAAAATGGCTTCTAGCATCATATCAGAATTAATTCTATTTGTTTAACGTGAAATTGGATTTCATGGAGCAGAAAAACTAAATCCCTGTATCAACTGCACCGAAGATTTGTTGTCCAATATGCGCAGTTGCTGACAACCGAGTTATTCTATCCTATTGATTTTGCCTTTTCTTGAAACCCTGTAATAACAAGGGCGTAACTATTTTTACGGAAAATACGCACGTGTGTAATGCAAAATAAATAACGAAGTATTTCGGAATATATCGTCCATGAATGATCTTAATATCGTAACTTCAGCTTGTTCAAGCTGTAGTTACGCTATTTAGATTATTCACTGGATTATTCAGTCATTGCGTTTTGTATTGAAGGGGGGGGGGGGGGTGTTAAAACGGTACCATTGACAGTTTGACGTAATTTCATTTTTCGTGTCCTTCTCCCGCCTTATATATTTTCCGATGATTTCTTTCGGCATCCGTATGAATTCAGATCTAATAAAAATGGTTGTGACGCTCATGAAAAAACGACAACTTCATTACTTGGGGGAAAAGCACGACAATCCGCTGCAGTGTCACGCAGAAAAAAGAACATGGCCATTCAAACATTCATAGGACTCGGGGTATAATGAGCATGGGACTTATCTCTCGCCTGAGTTTCCTTGGCTAAGTCGTATTTAGGTTCAAAATTAGCAGAAACTATCTATATCAATTCTCACTAATTTTTTATTGCAAGCGGGTGATCGTTTTGTAAGGCTTTCTCCTTTCTTCAATGGATACCCTTTTTAGACCAGTTCCAAAGGAACATCACTACGAAAGCAACAGGAGCTGTCGGAGGACAGCGAAGCTCGACTATTCCATGTGCTAGATATTAAAAGCAAATCAATATCGACGCTGGAAAATTCCTTGAAATGAAAGTCAAGAAAAAAGAATCTTTGTTTAGATGCTGATATTATGGTCACAGAAGCATTTGCAAAGTTTTCTAGCATAAGATTAAGTAGAAATAGAATTATAATTGATATACAGAATTTGCACGTAAAACCTGAACCAGGAATTTCTACGTCCGAAAATTGTTGAAATTCCTCTACTTTCAATATCAGATTAACGAATCTTTTTCTAGAGGCTGATATTATGGTCACAGAAGCATCTGCTAGGGTAGAAATAGAAATATAACTGATATACAACATTTGCACGTAAAAACTTAACAAGGAATTTGTAAGTCCGAAAAGGATAAAAGTTCCACTAAATTCAATATCAGAATAATTCATCTTTGTCTGGAGGCTGATATTATGGTCACGGAAGCATCTGCTAGGTTTCAGAGCATAAGCTTAAGTAGAAATAGATATTCAACATTTGCACGTAGAAACTAAACAAGGAATTTGTAAGTCCGAAATGAGTTAAATTTTCACTAAATTCAATATCAAAGTAATGAATCTTTGTCTCGAGGCTTATATTATGGTGAAAAAATCATGCGCAAAGTTTCAAAGCAATAGCTTAAGTAAAAACAGAGATTTTAACCAAAGCATTAAGCCGACGGCGACGTCAACGACATCGCCGACGCCGACGCCCGGGTGACCGGAATAGCCTCCTTATTCTACGGATAGTCGAGCTTAAAATACTGGACCGCTAGTGCAGGAGAAAAAAAAATATGAGTGTTCTCTTCTCGGACAAGCTAACTCATTTTTGATTTTTTTCAAAAGTAAGACAGTGTTGTATTGCTTGAAATTAATCTTACTTCTGTGAGTGTGTGTGTGTGTGGGGGGGGGGGGGGGGGGGATGACACTGGTATTGAGAAGAATGCATATAGCTATAGCCAATTACAAAGTTTTCTGTTATGTTTTAATGTTTACGATCACTGGCATAAGCTTAAAGATTCTACCCTCTATTATATACCTTTTGATTGACACGCCCTGTTGTTCGATGCAGAATTAACAGGTTTTTGTAATCCTAATCCGGGAAGTGGTGATTAATGTTAACAGCTGTGAACAGATATTCAAACGGGAACTAGGGGATATGACATTCGTGAACAACGTACTGGGTTTCTTAAATGTGACCCGTCACACAAAAAGGGACACTCTGGGAACTCTAAAGAATAAAAATTTCAAGATGCGATTGGGTCCAGTATAGGTCAACCAATGGTCGCATTTCAAAAATCTAATTACAGGATGGAAGATTGATCATTCTTGAGTCAGAAAATTAGCAACGGAATGCGCAGACTGAATAGGGTCGACTCTTTTAGCTCTTCCCAGATGGTCCCTTTCGCGTGACGGGTATCATATTTTCAACAACTTCTTTGTTCACAAATGGGAATTGTCTAAGTGCCGAGTGATTCATAGACTCCTATCACCCCCCCCCCCCAAGCGCACTCGGACGGAGGGAGGGAGCAAAAGAGAGAGACAGAAAGATAGACAGAGATAGACAGAGAAGGATAGAGAGATAGAGACAGACAGAGACAGAGAGACTAAGGCACAGACAGACAGACAGACAGACAGAGAGAGGGGGAAAGAGAGGGGAGAAAGAGAGAGAGAGAAAGAAAGAGAGAGAGAGAAAGAGAAAGTTAGAGAGAAAGAAAGAGAGAGAGAGAGGGAGAGAGAGAGCGAGAGAGAGAGAGAGAGAGAGAGAGAGAGAGAGAGAGAGAGAGAGAGAGAGGGAGAGAGAGGGGGATTTTGTTTGCACTTAACCTAATTAGCATAGATCAATATGGTAGAATGACAAATCATCATATAAGTAATCAGCCCTGCGTTCAGAGTGCGTTAACGTTTGCCTTTTTTTATGAAATTATACCCTGCTTTGCACGTGAGCAAAAGTGCAAAGTGGAGTACCATCGCGAACGCTTTCATTTTGAACGCAGGGCTGTGAAACTGCAAGCTTATGACGCTATACAGTCAGTGCAGACTAGCCGAGATGATTATATTTGTCTTTTCCTAACCATGCAGCGATTCATAGAAAGAAACCTACCTTATAGAACGAATTCCTCATTATATACATAATTAAAACTTAAACGATAAATATTTCAAATCCAAATAAGTAATTGAATAATTTTGTAACTTCAAAAACATAATTATGTCGTTAAGTAATATGCTAGCTACTCATGCGACTAATTTATTCATAATGGGGCCTAATTCGTTACAAATATTAATTTACGTTTAAAGACTAGAGATTTGTATCAAATCTATGCAGCTTTATTGTTCGTAAGTGAGAAAAATTATTAATTCATTTGTCAATTACCTTGATTCAATACTTAAAAACAAGCGAGTTTGGTTTTGATTCTGCCGTAAGCTCTTAATGAAAACGTTCACGGAACGTTTGAGAATGTAATGCCGCTTTGCACGTGCACATGTGGTCACGTGCAAAGCTGGAATTATTTCCAAACGTTCTGAAACGTTCATGCTCCCTGAAAGGTTGGATATTATCTAAAATGTAACAATGAAAATAATTTGAACATTTTCAAAGCTTCCTTAAAGATTGTGGAAAATACTTGTCACTTCTAGTACTATAGAACCAAGCTGTACTCTCTTCTACGTGAATAACTCAATTAATAAACTAAGAAGAGTTAAGGATCTTATGCACTGCGATCCATAATCATGAGAGGAATATAACTGCCAAGTTTCAAATCAATCGGACTTACGTAACAGAGATTATCTTATAACTATACAAATATCCGTATGATAACACCCCGTATGATATTTTTTTATGATATCACATAGTTATTTTTAGGACAATGATATATTGTTAGTTATTTTTATCATGTGACTAGGTAGATTTTGTGCGGTGAGCCGTGAAATCAACTTTTTACTGTTAGATTCTCATGCCATTTGTTCAAAATAGACAAAACAGGTTTAAATGGCGCATTAAGAAAGTTTACAATTTACCTTGTAAACAAACGTTATTGCTTGTCTTAAAACGTTAGGTTCACTAAAACATGTACTTTCATAATTGTAGAGAATTGGTCAGGTTAAATTCCTGTCATTTGCTTTTTAATTGTACCCGATTTACCTATGATTATGGACTCAGCGCCTACGTCAGAGCTCAGTTTACAAAATACACCTATAGAAACTTGCATTTCAGTTAGAAACACCGACGAAAACAAGACAAATATAGGTTATAAGATAAATATAATACGTACTAAGTGTATTGTATAAAAAATATCAAACTCGGTTGTGAGAATTGATAATTGTCTCGGCAAAGCCTCGACAATGATCAATTCTCCCAACCTCGTTACATATTTTTTTTTCATATAATACACTAAGTACGTATTATATATTTATGCTGTAAACAAAGAAGTGGGCGCCGCCCGCCGGACGCTAGATGCCATGAGTGATTACATCTTATGATTTGACGGACGGACAAAAATTGTCAAGTCCAGTAGAGCGATTAAAACCACTTAATTGTCGTTCGGCGTCAAAAAAACAAAAAAAAAAAACAAAACAAAAAAACAAAAAACCTGTAAATATAGCATTTCGTCGCTAAACAACGACGTTTTACATTTCTGCTTCATATGCTCACACCGAATGCAGTCAAAATTAGCGGTATTTATAACCTCCCTTTAACGAAATATGCACACAAGTTCTATAAATGGATTTCAATGTCTTCGCGAACTTATCAGACGCTTACAAAATTCAACTAAGTCAGTGAAAACGTGGATATTTTTTTTTAGCGATATTAGTTTTGCATGTTATCGTTGAGCTTATCTGTTCAGTGATTTGGGGGCTTTTTTAATAGTAAATGAAAGAGCGTTTGGAATGAATGTAGCGCTGAATGAGCGATTGATAACTGTTGTGATGAAAAGTAGGGTGCAAGATTGGGTATATTTTTCTTCGATTTTAAAATATTAAATAAAAGGTCATATTAATTTAAGCTTATAAATCATGCTGGATATAAAAGCTTATTTAACTCAGTGTGAACATAATTACTTTTAGCTTTTAAAAATGCTATAAACGTAAACGCCCGTTTCCTATGCGTTCGTGTAGGACCAACATGGAACACTTTTTTATATCTTTTTTTCCCCAAATAAACTTATCTTATAATTTTCCTGATATCACGTTGATATTTTTTAGAACATGACATAATGCGGTTATTTTCAGAAACTTGCATTTCTGTTAGAAACATCGACGAAAAGAAGACAAAAAGAGGTTATAAGATAAACATAATACGTACTTAGTGTATTGTATGAAAAAATATCTAACTCGGTTGTGAGAATTGATGATTGTCTCGGCAGAGCCTCGACAATTTTCAATTCTCCAAACCTCGTTAGATTTTTTTTTTCATATAATACACTAAGTACGTATTATATATTTAGCTTTTAAAAAAGCTATAAACGTAAACACCCGTTTCCTATGCGTTCGTGTAGGATCAACTAAGAACACATTTTTTTTTTTTCAAATAAATAATCGCGTCAAATTACAGGTACACAATGTATGTGGATCTTACTCCTCTAAGTTTCTTTTTTCGAGCACTGATAAAAATTTGATATTTTTTCTTTTTTAAAAACATGTCATTGAGGACTCGAACATCTTAAATGCAGCTTAAATAAGTCCATTTTACGATGTCTTGGTCGTCTAAGTACAGTTAAAACATCGTGAAATTGATATTTAACTCGATAAAAACCACATTCAATCGCTCGCTCAGCACTTCATCAATCATTCCAAACACTCATTCAAACCATTCAAAATCGCTCCAAAGTTTTCAAATACACTTCTTCAATCGCCAGAAACGCTACACATTCCTTTCAAATCTGTCAAATCTTTCAAAGATTTTATTGGCTGGTGCAAGTTTAAAAATTTCGAATTGGTGTGTGAACATACAAAAAAAATAAGTTTTAAATAAAGGGTAGGTGAGGATAAGTTTTTTCGTCCAGTTGAACGAAATTCCATTCAATTTTAATCTAAAATCATCCCCGAAATATGCACCTTTTCAATTTCACAATTACGTTAACTGTATTTACTGGTAAGTACAATTTTGAACATCATGAATTTAACTCTCATTCCGATCAAAAACATACAAAATCGATCACTCAGCACTCCATTCAATTATTCCAAATACTCATTCAAACCGTTCAAAAACGCTCCAGAAATCACTTAAAAGCATAAAAACTACCAAATACATTCAAAATAAAAATCGCAAGAAAACAACACGATTCCACTAACTTAATTGAGCTTTGTAAGCGTATGATAGTTTTGTGAAGACATGGAAAGCTATTCAAAGAAACATGTATAAATTATATAATTATTATATTAAAGGCAGGTAATAAATATCGATAAATATTAATAATTAAGTTCATATTGAAACCATTCAACTTATCAATATATCGATGGTGTTAACTGTACGACGAAAATATCATGAACAAAACGACTTATTAAAAAATTGATATATTATACAAGACAATATGATTGGGGAAGCTAGATCCCTTCCAGGCCCAATTGTTTCTCCTCGCGAAATTGGAAAAATCGCATGACAATTTCAAAACAATTCTAAAATGCCTTTAGCAAAGCCCGATCAAAAACTCCAGACAATAAAGTCTCAATATTCCAAGAAAATAAAAAGAAAATTATAGAGTTATTGCGGAGGCAATGTTCTGGAGAGAGCAGTGACTGACACTAACTGTTTTTCAGTGGAGATCCGCTGAAATCCCTACTTTTTTCTGGCACGGAACCGCCCAGATAACAACAGTGTTCGTGTTTGACTCTAAAACCAGGGTTTTGACTACCAAAAATCGGTAAACACCTATTCTAATAATTTGCTCTGCTTATTGTTCTGACCCCTTAAAATCAGTTTTGACCCCACAATTTCATGGCTAAGGAGTCAATGACTCTTTAATTACAAACACTAACACGAGCCCTTTAACGAGAGATACATTTCTTAATTATGCAGTTGTCATTTCAAAGAAATAGCAAGAAAAAGCTCAATGTCAATGATGTATTCTACTATTTTTCCAAGCTAAATATCTATTACTCCGCTTTGTTCCTTATATTTTTTAGGGAACAAAATGGAATTATGGAACCTTAGCTTGGAAATGGTAGATCCTGATCCAATAAAATTCCATATTATTTAATTATTGAAGGATCTTGATCCCGTGCTAGAGCTAATGGGATTTCTCCCAATCTTTTGGGATCTTTGGGATCCCGGGACACGGTTAGTTTCGAACCCTGAAGTGGTTGTATTGTGACACAGTTAACAACTCCGCGAATTTGACAATATGAATGATTTCGGAATTATTTTTTAATGAAATTGAATGATTGACATGAGTGAATTTTGAGTGAAATTGAATTAGCGATATTTTTTACCTTCCTTTAATAAAATATGCATACAGACTCTATAAAGAGAATTCTATTTTTATTGAAGACCGATCAGACGCTACAATTTCAATTTTGTCGATGAAATCGTCCTTTTCCCATTATATATAGATTGAATATAGTTGTTGATTCAATCTTTTTTGTCATTGTGGAGAATTTTTGAATGCTTTGTGAGAGTGTTTGGAATGAATGAATTGAGCGCTAAGTGGGCGATTTAGAATGGTTTTGAGTGAGATGAATGTCAATTTCACGGTGTTTCTTCTGTAGTCCCTGATAATTCCGCGATTTCATTGGTTGGCAGGTGATGACATACAAACCTATTGATAGAACAGCAAGATAAATATCATGACTAAAGGAGGAAAAATAAAATATCGCTGATTTCTTTCGAATGAATGGAACTAACAATTTTGTATTAACTCCAATTAATTTCATTCAAAACTCGTCCGTCCAGGTTATTCAATTTCATTTCGAAATCATTCCAGAATCATTCACCTTATCAAGCTTAAGAATTTTTGAACTGCAAAGATTGAAAATTAATAAATAGATGTAGCACCTTTTGCTGAATACGACAAGTAAACGACATTGTGTCAAGGACATTTTAGTCTTGCGAATAGTGACGTTTTCCTTAGAATAATGGAAATACTGATTGTAATTTGAGTATTTTAAATCATAAATTACTATGAAATATACTCATTTTATGGAACACATCGAGGTTCGCCTTTTTATTTTTCTCGTAGAATTGGAATCAAAGCCTGGGAAAAACGAAAAAAAGCAAACTTAATGTTGTTTTATTTAATACTTGTCCAATCATGTCCAAATTTGGATGGTATATTTGTATATTAATATCTATTTTAGCAATTGCCAGGTAGCTTTTTATTTTACCAAAACTTCACTGACATCAGAACAAGACGTATTCGTATGACGTTTACTCACACGCAAAAAGGGGGGGGGGGCAACATTTTGTTCTAAGAGAAGGTTTTAAGGATTTAGGCTGTAAGAAAATTAAACAATTTACTCCGTTAGACATTACTGCACTTATTAACTCTTTGCTGTTTAATCCCTGCTTTTTACGTGCCTGTGATTTTATGATTGAGAAAACATTGTGGAAAAAAGAAGAAATTGCTTCTGACAAGCAATTTCTTCTTTTTCCACACTATTTTCTACCCTACTGAATGGTTATTTTTCAAATTAAATCCACTTTAAATTTTCGTCTGCAAAACCTTTGAATTTGGAGAGGTCCAAAATTTTGAAAAACAGGAAAGTGTTAATAAATTGTTGAAGTCACGTGACCGTCATCAATTATGCAATGTCATAACATCGGTTATAGAAACACCTTACACAGTTCATGAACAAGGTCAATTCTGGTTATAGCAGGATTGATGCCTTTATTAATGGTGAATGACATTGTCATTATAAAAATAGATTGATTGCAGTACGTTAATAGAATTGCATTTTTTGTCCAAGGGCAAACGCACGTGTCGATCACAGAGACACTTGACCGGTTAGGAGGGTATTGACCTGTGATTTCGAATCAAAAATTCATGCGGCCCTTGCACACCAAATCTTTGGACAATAAAATTGACAACATTATTGCACCAAATTTCATTAACGCCGAAAACGATGCACGGTTTTGGCAGTCCCATTGAACGTGAGTAGATAGAAGATATTTAATGAGTGGTCAAGAGATACAAAATTTAATAAACGAGTCATCTATAAACAGAAAAAAACGAGGCTTTGTCGAGTTTAAATCAATTTTAGATGACAATTCAATTACTTTGGTATTTTATGGACACAAATTCAACATTCTATTCATAATGTGACCAATTCTTTGGTCAAAGACAAAATTCTCCAAATGGGTTGATTAAAATTGTGCGTGCAACATATAGATTTCTAATACGGCGTGTAAAATGACATTATCTGATCCATTATGACGTCATTTTTCAAGACACAAAATATTGTTGCTTACGCCCTGAGCTCATTTGCATAGGTACAGCTATGCAAATGAGCTCAGGGCGTAAGCAACAATATTTTGTAAAAAAAAACAAAAAAACAACGGGGTAATTGCTCTCCGGTAGCGTAGACAAATTTACAAAATACAGCGAATACTCGTAAGAGAAATCAGATGGACTAAATGTTTCGGAAATGTTTTAATACTATATTAGAACTGCCTTGCATAGTGAAAAGAAACTAGTCAAATGTGTGTCCGCTGACGCATGCTATGACGTAGTTGTCATGCCTATTGGCAATGAAAGAGACTATTTTTATTAGGGCCTACGTGACAGTTTACAAAATTCCTTTCTTTACGTCAAAATATCTTAAAAAATTGATATGGCTGCTCTGGAAATTATATTTTAAAATCAAACGTATCCTAATCGACCATTCTCACTAACGATCACTCGTTTGCGGTCCCGTAAGGGCTTGCTTAATACACGTGTAACTGTATTAACGAAATCGCAACCATCTTTAAGCTCATCTCGGGGGTAAGTCATTCGGAACATCACTCCGTCATTTCCGTAAACTGCAACAGACCTTGGATGTATATATGGCGGATTGATATGTAACAAAATTGTGCATTTTGTTAGGCAAAAACAGTGTAAGAAAAACTAGCGCGCAAAAAACCGGCGCTATCTTTGGATTTATATTTTTACAGTAAATAAAGGCTGAAAAATCTTGATTTTTTGGAGTGACGAATCATTATCAAATATTAAAAAATTAAGTTTTTTCAGTCGTAATTTAAGAATCAAACGATATTTATATAGGGATACGATGGTTTCACGTTAGTGACTTAAACGAGTAGCCTTGACGACGTCGAATGTTTTCACTCAAAGTTTCGAGGGATAACACAATTTAAATTGACGTCATCGATTTTTCAAAGGTTTTACCGCATTTTTAAAAAATAGTCCGTCTATGTACATCCGAGGTTGATCGTGAGATTGGCCAATGGTGTTTTTCGAATTGGAGGTAAGTATGGCTGATTGATGACTGTCCTGGTCAAAGTCATTTGTAGCTAATTAAATTAATATACTCTGACAAGTTATAAATAATATGAAATAGCCCTGGGTAATAAGAAGGGTAATGAGAAGGTTAGGTCTTAATGTATCGTACATTTCACCTTGTAAGAATAATATAAAACAATATATATATTTAATATACCAAATCATTAAACGAAAGAGGTCGCCGCCATGATAGCGCAGTTTGTAGCACATCTGACTGACACCCCTACCACCCCTCCTTCAAAAAATAATAATAATAAAAAAATAATAAAAAAAAATTATGTAGTGTCATGAGTTCGATTCGCAGCGACGGTACATAGCATTTACGACATCTGTCCCTACACAATAAGTGTATCACGGTAAATCGTGAACTTAAGGTAGTGGACCCGTAATAGTTTTGCAACATTTAAGGAGTAATGAACTTTAATAATGTTAACTGAGGTTTCCAAATGATTTTCATTAGGAAACCTCAGTTAACACTGTGAAAGAACATATGGTCCGAAATGTTGCGGAACTATTACGGTTCCACTACCTTAAGCAAGATAGCAGCTTGAGGCTGTGAAAAGGATAGCACTGGTACAATGATTTCCAGGAAGCCATCATATAATGCTGCACAAGGTCATCGCTATATGACTGAAATACTGTTTATAACGGCGTTAAACCCCATTCAAACAAACAACAAACGAAAAAGGGGAAAAGGGGGGAGAAAATAGGAAGTATTGTATACAGTTATGAAGTATAAGTCACGTAAATCTTAAGGAACAGTGTGCGCAATAACGATGCAGAAAGGCCGGTAGATTTTATGCCATCACGTCAATTATTTTATACGAAAACATACAAAACATAGTCCGACATGAATAAGAATATAGATGTGTGAGCCAAAAATGGATGAACATTAAATATAAGCCTTAATCACTATAAATACGCACTTCGCGATGCTTTTCGCAACTTGATTGGGGTTCTCGATGCTTTTGTTGTCCGTTAAGCTACAAGCGACCCATAAGTAAATGCGTAAAGTGCCGAACCTAGTCAGACTGCGCGGACTGCGCAGGCTGACAAGAATCGACACTTAACGTACTTGCCTGGTTTCCTGAATCTAAAATGAAAGCTTCTATTTTTGAAATGCGACTTTCAGTTAACACCCTCTGGAACAAATCTCTTTTTAGAAATCTATTTTACGGGGTACCAAGATGGTCCCATTTCTAATAACGGCATTCGGAACATCGCTCGGACTTTTCCGTAAACTGGAAAGTAAGCGAAGGTGTCCGATTGATGGGGCACATTTTTATTAATGGCTTGCACTATTACGTCCCTTTTCGAGAAGCCGCCATCATAGCCCAGTTGTAGCGCGTCGGACTTTCATTCAAAAGGTCTCTGATTCGATTCCCGACGACGACACTCATCCTTTCCGACTATTCTTCCACCAAAGGATTTGGTTTAGTTTGGTTCAAACCTATTTATTTTACATCGGTTAGGAAACAAGTTCTAACGACTTAGATTAATCCCTCTCGATTCTGCTTCCTGGGAAATTCACCAGTACTCGCGCCGAACGTGTGGGCCAATGAAAGAACCAAGATCGATAGCCATTCCCGGGAATCGAACTCAGGACCTTTGGGTCAAGACGCTCTACCTCTAGTCCACGGACACCACACATTCTTCAACCAACGGGTTGATTATCGTTCACCAATTTGATATAGCAGATGAAGACTAGGAAATGATGTAATGGTAGTCCTTGTGTAAGAAATACTAGAAATCCATTGTTAGATGATCCAGCCGCGCGATTTAACTGAAAGATGGGTGAAAGCGGCTTTAAACCCGATTCAAAGAAACAAACAACTCCTTATCACGAAGTGGTTACCAGTTTTATTCCTTACAAGGTAAGGATTATGTTAAGGTAGTCAAATTTTCTGGTTTGGAATGTAAATATTGACAATGTAAGATTTGAACCAATGTATCCCCCTGCTCTTCAAATAGAGAGGTGTTTGTAAACAAACAATACGGCCAACTTCTGAATTAGTTAGCATATAAATGAAGTTTTAATGGCCGTTGGAATCCGAATAAAGTCAATTGTTCACGGTGTCGAATTTCAGACTTTTCTGGAGTATCTCAATGGCGAGCTCTGATGTTTGTCGAATGCTCTTTGAAAGGCATTGAATTATATATGTAATGGACTACTTTTCAATGACCCTACTGCCCAATAAATACGTTAACGTACCAACGTTGTAATCATGACTTGGGTTTCACCAGTCCGACGTTCAGGATGGCAAAACGGCACAAACAGTTTTCCAATTATTTCCCACTTGCACGTGCAAAGCATGGTATAATTGGAAAACTGTTTGCACTGTTTTGTCACAATAATCTATAGCTTATAAATTGAACAAAATTAGCGATATATTATATCCTCTCCTAGATAGAATCTACGAGAGTTTAAAAGCCTGTTTAGCAACAAAACATTTTTCATTAAACTATTTACAATTATGATTACCAACATGTTTGTATTTCAAGCATTGAGTTTTCCCAAATACTATAAATGCATTTTCCCTCAAGAAACACGTGAAATCGCCAACTATGCTATTTATATCTTTGGTTTCTGACCAATCGATTAAATCTAGCAGCACTCTATGATTATTCATGAGTTGTTCTAAGAAAGATCGCTCTTACTGCTATCCTAAATCAGTTTATCGTATGTTTTTGTCGGTTTATTTGTTGTTGAATAATTTTTCTTCATACTCAAATTTGAATTTGTTAAAAATAGGATTGGAGCGTGATCAGAGTGCTCATTGAAATCAAATATTTCAAAATTACAAAATTATTTCTATTTGTTAACACAAATTCAACAGTACTCATTCCACCATGCGAACAAAAAGTAAACTTCCCACGCTCCCTGTCCGAGTGCAGACGACCATTAACCAATGACAAACAACTTAATTGACACATTTCGAGCAGACGATGTCCATTTGCATCTACCACGTGGTCTGAATTTACGCGTGGGTTTTGACCGAGTGATAATCACAACAGAATTTGATTGGTTGTCAGCCCTACAACTGGTAAATGACCGTTCGAAAAAAATAAGAGCAGTAATATTGTAAGTGCTACAAATTTATTATGCAGTTAACCTATTGTACGTTTCAACTCCTTTACTCAGCCGAAAATCTTGTTATAAACACAGAAAATACTAACTGGTAATTACTAAATGCGAAAATTACATCAAATTTTGTATTAGCCTGTTCTCTATTTGTCGAAAAGTAAATAAGATAAAAACAAAGTTTGTAGATTTTGACTGAAAAGGCCGTTTCTTCGATGTTTGAAAACACATAATTCGGTTTGAACACATTGCTCAGAAGATAAAGGTAAAAATGTAGTGGGTCAAACAGACTGGATTTCTGGAAAACGGTATCTATAAATGCGGACTGCTTCACAGTCCGATTTAAAAACAACAAAGGGAAATAGTTCTTATGCAATGACCTTCTCCTTGGTGTTGTCTCTCACCCTTAAAGTTTCGTGATCTTAGCTATTTTACTTTCAGAGATATACTACTTGCAAAATCCAAGCATAAAAAACAACGAAGGGCAATCACTCAAAAACAAGCTAGGTAGAGTTTTGAAATCCGTTACCATGAGAGATATATAACTGCCAAGTTTCAAGTCAATCGAACTGAGAGGTGATAGAGTTATGCTCCGGACAAAGATGTGGACGTTGCCTGCCTACCGGACGTGGACGCAATCAATCCGGACACCATGGGTGAGTATATAATACGTCAGTCTTTCGACTGGTGTACAGTTGACAAAAATAATAGTTAAAAATAATCGTAAAATTGACAAGGTGAATGATTCTGGAATGATTGTGGAATGAAAATGAATGAGTTCGAGGAGTGAGATTTGAGTAAAATTGAAGGGAGGTAATCCAATATCGTTAATTTTGTTCAGGTAGAACAAAAATAGCGTTATTTATAAACTCCCTTTAATCAAATATACACACAACTTCTATAAATAGCTTCATATTTCTTCAAGAATCAACCACACGCTTACAATTTCAATTGCATTATCCTAGCTATATTTATTTTTAGTGTGGTTGTTGTTCTTGTCTTTTTTAGTCATTTTGAACTTGAAGCTGTCGAGTGTTCTCTATATAACGATTTTTGGAGCGTTTCTTAAACGAATCAGAGCGTTCTGAACGATTTGAGTGAGCGTCTTTAACGCTAAGGATAAAAGCACTGAGCGGGCGATTTGAAATGGTTGTGATCGGAGTGAGTGTCAACTTGACGATGTCACTTACTACGCCACAAAAAGAATGGCGCAAAATAAATCGAGGGACATTTAAGGTAGTGGACCCGTAATAGTTCCATAACATTTCGGACCACATGTTCTTTCACAATGTTAACCGAGGTTTCCTAATGATAACCATTAGGAAACCTCAGTTAACACTGTTAAAGCTCATGACTTCTGAAACACTATGGAACTATTACGGGTCCACTACCTTAACTAATGTTCTGAAATAAAGGTTGGTTTCTTTTACATTTTACAAAGGAGACTAAATTGAATGTTGGCTCTAAAATGAAAGCTAATTTGGCCATTAGCTGCGGGGGCGTTCAATCTAATTTCCCGTTGTAAAACGTCTATGCAATCTGTTTTAAGTAATTAAAACGATATTCTAACTTTCAATTACACTCGTAAAAGTTAATCAAACAAGATATTGCCTTGTAAAACCAGGAGAAAACCTCACTTTGGTTACATCGTTCATAAACCCGATTTCCCAATATAAAAGTCTACGTCCGATGGAAGAGCAAATCGTCGCAACTATAGAGTAGTTAAAGCTACAGTTACTACATTAGCGACGAAGAATGACGACATGCTCTTTCTAATAGTAGCGAAAAATATTTTTAGATCAGTGCATGTTTTAAAGAAATGCGAATACGCGTTGGGCCCTTTCTTTTGACCTTAAAGAAATTACTTTGGTTGAATGCGGTTCAACGTCACTTTTAAATAACATTTCAGTCAAAGCGCAGTGGTTGGTATCGTGAGGTCCCGTCATTTCCCGAGACACCTGTTCTGCATACACGTGCAAAGCGGGCAAGATTTCTTAAACGTTTCGCAAACGTAGATCATTTTTAACCCCCCCCCCCCCCCCCAAAGTGAATGATTTTTTATCCATTTGAAAATTGAAGGAATTGATTGAACCCAAATTCTCGATTTTTGAATAGCCAGATAATTTGAAATTTTGAAGCCGCTAGATATAAAAGCCGGTTCACTTGACCACCGCTATGACGTGACCACAAGTGACCGGTATTGACCATTACATATTGTAGAGACCTAGCGTGATGACCATATTTAGATCAAT
Organism: Fragum whitleyi; assembly: GCA_948146395.1. Classification (NCBI taxonomy): domain Eukaryota; kingdom Metazoa; phylum Mollusca; class Bivalvia; order Cardiida; family Cardiidae; genus Fragum; species Fragum whitleyi. The sequence continues at coordinate 24,333,339 of OX411556.1, forward strand.
TTTGGCTGACAATTTGACGATGTAGGTGAATTCACACACTACTAAAATAGGTATTAAGGTGACCGTGAATAAAAACTACTAAATTATCTTGTCCCTTTGTGACCTACCATAATTTTACTACATTAATTGGTGGTCGATTAACCTCTAAACTATCGCAAATACGTCATCAAATGAGCTACGCTTATAAGGATTTCTATATTAACCGAATGTATTGAAGTCGGGTGTCACAAGAATTCATAAATTGTGTCTTTTTAGTCATGTAGGCCCACTACTTCTGAACTACTCCCCCCATAATCTTATTTCTAATTTCTTAGGTCTCATCACGAAAAATTATGCGTGAAGAAATATGAACATGTAAACTACAAACATTTATAAGATTAAAATGTTCTAATCTTTCCCAAATATCATGAGTTTTCACAATGAATTTGCATTCAAACCATCATAAAAAGCTGGCAAAATGATCAAAACTGACCAAATTCCTGCTTTTATGTAAACTCGTCTGGCATATTGTAAAATGGTCCATATTGAATTAATTGTACTTTTAAGGCCAACAGACACCATTGGACGATTAAGCAAAAGCAACGAAAAATATGCTACTCTGCCACTCTGCTAACTTCACTCCGCTACTCTGCCACTCTGCCAACTTTACTCTGCTACTCTGCCAACTTCACGGCATCGAAAAATGATACCTTCCTTTATTTTTTTTTAATTCCTTTCGTTAATTCATATATTAAAGGTTTCGTGCGTTGATATTCAATCTTACCCACCGTTATTCTTATACCGCTTTCGTGTGATATTCGATATCAATTTGACCCGGTATTAAATTAGATTAAAGAATTAAATTTCTATTAGTAGGGGCAAATTTCGAACACCTAACGGATTATAAGATCCATGAGGGTGAGAAACCGAGGACGCACCCTTCCAGTAGTCCGTGTAAATATAAATGATTTGAGCCTGAGCGTGACATTTCCAACAACTTGAAATGTTCATGAGGTGCTTATGTTGCCAAGAGCAGACAACCACATACTATAAATGTAAGGTTACCTGATGCTCTACAGATACTTTGAGACCTTTTCGATCTACTAAGCGCATAGTGAAGATACTGACCAGACTGTGCAGATCCACAGGCTGGTCAGAGTCTTTGCTTTGCGCCGACATGAAATTGTTGGAAATGTCACGCACAGGCTCATTTATTGAACGCCACTTTTTACTGTTTTGCACACATATCGCCGCGACTGATGTTTCTCACACCAGTACAACAACATCATTTCAACGGGATCACCAGCTGCCTATCCAACTTAGGCGTACTGATTTTCATTCGCCCATTGGTGGGAGAAAAATGGCGCTTGAACAACACTTTTGTCAAATTTCAGATGAAAGATGGTCAAACCGGGGTTTGAACTCGCGATTCAAGGATTGACATAAAAAAAATAAGAAAACGCCAACTTTTCTTGTGTTTTCAAACAGATTACGGTAGTGGACCCGTATTAGTTCCGCAACATTTTTGAAGTCATAAAATTTAACAGTGGTAACCGAGTTTTCCTAATGATTTTCATTAGGAAACCTTGGTTAACATTGTGAAAGATCATTGCGTTCTGAAATGTTACCGAACTACTACGGGTCCACTACCTTAATATGTGGTACGAAAAAGGACCATGCAGGATGTCCGAAAAATTAATATTCAAAACCATCGGAGGGCAACATTAGGTTGGATTTCGGAAACAACTAAACAGGAAGGTAGAAAGATTCTACTAGATTCACAAAATTGTCTAAAAGCGAAAATTTTCTAACCATATCAACCTGTGCAGTCTGACCAGGGTAGATTTTTTCGCACTTCCAGGGCTGTCCCTTTTCGTTATACGGGTGAAACATAGTCGAGTCTGAAATTTATGTGAACCGTTATTTTGAAAAGAAAAAAGAAAGAAAAGAAAAAAGCCTTTGTAGTGTTCATTAATGTACTATGGGTTAAAGCGGATGCACAATTTTGAAATCAGTTTATTTTTGGAATCTCTTCGCCTCGTACCCAACAAGAGCTTATTGCTTAAGAAATCTAGGCCCGAAGTAATAAAACGTTTCTCATTCCCAGCTCATTTTTTTTTTTTTTTTTTTATCTCAACTTACAACTTGAGATTGAAACAAAAAAGAGATTCTAATCTAAATATTTGAAGATAAAAAATAATATCAATTAGTTGTTATATAGACATTTAACCATTTATTTATTTTATCATTCGTGTTCAAATATCTACAGGTATTTCAATTCTATATTTGAGAAAATTCTAAGTTGAGCACAAAAAATAATAAAATCTCAAACCCAGATTTTAAAGAGTATAGTAGACTCATTCTACCAGACATGCCAATCGAAATACATGTATATAAATCCATACAAGAAAAATAGCAAGCGTGATTCGAACAGTCATTAAAAAATCAGTCTCCGGCTTCATGTATCTCGTTGAGTAATACATTGGGCTCTAAATAATCGGGTTTGAGTACGAAAATCGGCTCGGCCAACTTTCATCCCACATTTGACAAAAGTCAATGGACAAGCGCCATTTGTCTCCAAAACGATGGACGGTTGATAAGTAGATTGATTTTGATAGTTCATTTGAATGGGTTATACGTCGCTTTTAACAATCATTCTGTGATATATGGGCGGCTTTGAGCACCTAACAATGGATTCCTGCTATTTCTCAAACCGGTACTTTCAAAACATCTCTCCCTGGCCGACAGCTGCTATCCCACAAAGGTCTACGATTATCAACACAATAATGAGAGACAAATACAGTCGGAAAGGATGAGTATCGCCGTCGGGGATCGAACGCGGGAAGTAGCAATAGAAAATTCTTTTCTTGTCGCATTGTCCTTATCTGTATGACAAAATGAGTTCATAAGAAAAAAAAAAAAAAAAAAAGATATCATCCACGAATTACAAGATCGATCCAAAATTGGAAAGTGTCCAGAATTTTGTAATAAAATTATGCAGATTTGTTAGTTAATAGACAGCATATTCAAATTTTAGTGCACTTTGAACCAACCGTTACAATCTCCTACCATGGCACATTTGTTTTATACGTGAATCATGTCAGGCGAAAAGGGACCAGCTGGCTAGTGCGTAAAATGTCGATCCTAGTCAGACTGCACGGAGTGTGCAGTCTGACTAGGATCGAAACTATTAGCGCTTTGCTGAGATTTTAAATCTATAATTTTGACTCTACATTCCTGTATAAGAATTTTGGAAATGCGATCATTCGTAGATTTTTATAACAAGAGGACCAAGATGGTCCTAGATCGCTCGACTGAGTCTCTTTGATCCCTGGGACATCACATTAATTAGATAGGCAGATGTCAAAAAGAAGATAATTGCCTAAGATCAATACCATGGAACGTTTTCATCGAAGAGCAAGACAGATATGCCTTTTTGCTCTTTGATTCTATGTAAAAAGGGATGCACCCGGGTGGACCCCAAATGTGACCCCAGGGTCTTGATATGAACAAACTTGAAAGAGGTCCATAAGATGATGCTACATACTAAATATGAAAGCTGTCTGCCTTCTGGTTTCAGAGAAGAAGATTTTTGAAGGTTTTCCTATTTTCACCCATCCTGCTCAGATGAGCTGAAAGGGATGCGCCCGGTTGGAGCCCAAATATGGCCCAATGGTCTTGATATGAACAAACTTGGTAGAGGCCCACTAGATGATGCTACATACCAAAAATGAAGGCAGTGTGTCCTCTGGTTTCGATTAAAGAAGATTTTAAAAGATTTTCGCTCTTTGATTCTATGTAAAAAGTGTTGCGCCGGGGTGGAGCCCAAATATGATCCTAGGGTCTTGATATGAAGAAACTTGGTAGAGGTCCACTAGATGATGCTACATACCAAATATGAAAGGTGTCTGCCATCCAGTTTCATAGAAGAAGATTTTTGAAGATTTTCGTTTTTTTACCCTTCGTGTTCATAAGAGAAAAAGGGATGCACCCTTGCAAAGCCCAAATATGACCCATGGGTCTTGATATAAACAAACTTAGTAGAGGCCCACTAGGTGATGCTACACACCAAAAATTAAAGCTGTCTGCCATCTGGTTTCGATTAAAGAAGATTTTTAAAGATTTTCTCTCTTTGATTCTATGTAAAAAGGGTTGCGCCCGGGCAAAGCTCAAATATGACCCCAGGGTCTTGATATGAACAAACTTGGTAGAGGTCCACTAGATGATGCTACATACCAAATATGAAAGCTGTCTGCCTTCTGGTTTCAGAGAAGAAGATTTTTAAAGATTTGCATATTTTCACCCTTTTTGTTAAGGGTAAAGGGAAAGTTAAGGGTGGATTTCATTTATTTGAACAACTTTGGTAGAGCTTGACCCAAGGAACATCCCTGCCAAGTTTCATCAAGATTGGCCAACTGGTTTAGGAGGAGAAGATGTTTAAAGAAATTGTGGACGACGCACGACGGACGACGGACGACGCACGACTGACGACTGACGACGGACATTCTACGATCCCAATAGCTCACCTTGAGCACTTCGTGCTCAGGTGAGCTAAGAAGGCGGTAAGAAATTATCGCTAATTTCGTCAGATTTAGCGAAATTATCGATTTCTTTTTGCCTCCCTTGAAAATCATTCAAAATTCACTCCAAACACTCACTCAATTTCATTCCAAAACCATTCATCTTATCAATTTCACAATGTTATTAACTATATTACCCAATCCATGATAGCTTAATGTACATGTATATGACCAAGTGTAAATTACAATGCATTTTCTTTAAGTTACGAGATGAGAAAAATTTTATTGGTTTCATTGAGGTTGAATCTTAAAACCCCATCGCACTGTCTGAATATGAGAAGCGGATTCATACTTGATTGTGATTAGTGGGTTTTTTTTATGTTTCATAGCTCCATGAAATCAACATATAATCTCTTCATATCTTACAAATTATCAACGTGAAGCAAAAATGTAAACTAGAAAGCCATGAATGGCTTGTGTCGCTCCACAGGCTTGAATTTCTTGAAATAGCAAATCTAAGTTTTGACTAGATTTTTAGATATTTTGGGTTTTACTGATGTTGAAATGAATTTTCAAAGTCTCCAACATTATGAAATATAGAGAAATGACTTCCGCCCATAAAAGACATATTTTTCATGCAATGACAATAATTTTTGGCTGCATGATAATGGATCACCCAAGGATCATACTTATGAAGTTTGATTGATATCCATCAGTTACATTCTGAGAAAATGATTTTCAAAGTTTCCACTATATAACATATAGTGGAAAAGACCTCCGCAAACACATTTTTCATTCGATCGCAGTAATCTTTGGTAGACTGATAAAGGGTCACACAAGGATCATTCATGTAAAATTTGGTTGATATCTATCAATTATATTCTGAGAAAAGGATTTTCAAAGTTTCCACTATATAACATATAGAGAAAAAATGACCTCCGCCCATAAAATACATATTTTGAACCCGATTTCAATAACTTTTTGTAGACTAATAAAGGGTCACCCAAGGATCATTCATATTAAATTTGGTTGATATCTATCATTTAGCTACTGACAAAATGATTTTCAAAGTTTCCACTATATAACATTTAGAGAAATGACCTCCGCCCATAAAATACATAATTTTCATCCGATTTCAATAATTTTCTGTAGACTGGTAAAGGGTCACCCAAGGATCATTCATGTAAAATTTAACTGGTATCCATCAATTAGAACCTGAGAAAAGTCACTTTTTACCATATTTGGAAATTAGCCACGCCCATTAAATCCATGTTTTTCATTGGATCAAAATTTCTTGAACAACTTTGAAAGAGGGTCACCATAGGATCATTCCTGTGAAGTTTGGTTGAAATCCATCCAGCAGTTTCTGAGTAGAAGATTTTTAAAGAAAAAGTTTACGACCACATGCACGGACGCACGGACGGACGGACGCACGACGGACACAGCGCCATGACAATAGCCCCAGTGGCTTTCAGCCAGTGGAGCTAAAAACGGGACTGATTTCTTTTGTGACTACATTGTTGTACTTTGTTCGTAAGCTTACAAAATAGCTGCATTCTCATAATTTTCATTGAATAATGAAACTTTTTTTTCGGCCAATTAGAATGCACAAAAAATGATGGAATGGAATAAACCATAAAAAGATTACAAATATTTAAATGATATGAAAATTAAGTGATTTAAATAATTTAAATGTTTGTCAAAAAATGAAAATTCCCGAATGTCTTTCGAAATAGTTCGAAAGTCTTTCAATGCAAATTTACCAGATTATTGCGCCACTTAGACTACTTAAGAGTTCCAATTAACTGTTACATCGTTGAACATTTAAATTAAAGATTCTGAAACATTTCAGAAAAGGGATCAGTTTGTTTATTCACGCCAATGGAGGTATGAAACTAAAAAAAACCGGGTTTTTTTTTTCTCCAGTATTCATCCAGTGTGACTAGGACTAGGTGATTGTTTCGTTGTCTGATTTTATCGTAGGGGGTTTTATATAACAAGGTAATAGCCTTAAAGAGAAAAAAATCAGATTTTGAAAAAATCGTCTATGAATTGGATTTTGGATTCAGACATCGATGAAAACAAAAAGAATTTCTTTACCACTTAAATTGAAATTCGGGGAAGCGTGCGCTTGTTTTTTGAAAAAAAAAAACATTTGCCCACAATTAAAAAAAAGGAAAATGACAATATGCCGCCATACTCGGTCTATGAATAACACAAATGTTATAGAGGACAATTGTTTGTTACTTTGTACGATCGATTTGTAGTGGCCAACAAAAGCTATATTGTCATGAGTAGCGTACCTACGAGTGAAAAAAAAAGAAGCTTTTGTTGTTCACGAACTGAATGATTTGTCGATCTTGCACGTAGAACAAACCATTCTTTTATTTCTTAATTGCAAAACTGGAACGAAGTATGAAAATATTTGGTCTTTTAATGTAAGCGCAACATTTTGTTCGTGATTGATAGGAAAAGTTCAATATGACGTCATTTGTTTAGCTCCGCTTAGAAAACTTCATATAGGCTGGAATGAACGAAAGCGGGGTGTAATTTTCGGATAATTTTACTATTCAGGCAGTGAGATTATCAAGTGATAATATACCGTTAAGTCTAACTTTCGGGAGGACCCCCACGCGAAGACATACATCTGGATCCGCACATAGACCAAGACATCTAAGTCAGGAAGTAATAAGGAATAAAGTGTAAAGGGTAAATAAAGATTTAATTAGGTATGGTTGAACTAACCCTTATGTTTACCCTTTACATTTGTGATCCGTCACGTGAAAAGGGACTATCTCGGAACTATTTAAAATAAATATTTGAAAAGGAGATTGGGTCCAACATAGGTCAACCAGTCGTCGCATTTCAAAAATTCTTTCACTGGAAGATAGATTGATAATTCTTTATTCATCAAATAAGCACATTGCGTGAAGTTTCGACTACGTTAACTCTGCGCAGTATGCGTAGTCTGACTAGGATCGACATTTTACGCGCTACCCAGATGGTCCCTTTTCGCGTGACGGTTAAATTTTTTAAAACATATATCGAGCTCGAATAGATTCATTTAAAAAATGAAGTGATTGCCTAGGTTAATCTTTATCTATATCATGCTGAATATCTTTGGTGAATTTTAAAAGGCGAAATGAATTATTTAGTACTGAATGCACTTATTGTGGTTTCGAATAAAGCAAGAATTTTACATATTAAACATAACAGGGATTGGAAAGAATTCTAAATGCCGCATTAACCTCAATCAGATTTTACAAAATTTTATGTTATTATAACTCATTTAAAAGAGATCAGTGTCGATTCTAATCAGTACCAACAATATAGGGGTTAAGTTGAGATATAATGGCCGTATATATACAAGCAGAAAAAGAAATATCACTTTTATCATGTTTTGATCCGTCCATATATCCAGTGATCTGTTGATAAGGATCGACTTTAAAGCAAAATCGACTGTGCGTTTCGTCGTACATTTTGACGGTTTGGGAACAAAACTATTGTAAGTGCATATATCCATATAGGCACTTACTCAGTGCCTATATAGATATAGGCACTTATAGATATAGGCTTATTATGTATGATTTATTGCGGTTTACAAATATTGACCAGTGCTGTCGATAACCGAATATTTGACAATCGACACAGTCTTGTCAAAGTCTTTATTTCTGCATCACTAAAACTTCAAATGTCATAGTTTGAAATCATGTCAGAAATATTAGAAAAGTAGACGCCATGTATTATAAATACAATGTAACTTTGATATTCATTTTACACACAATGAGTAATAAACATTTATAATGTATACAAACTCTTTACCTGTTCACGGAAACGCTATAAATCCATACAACACAAAAACACACGCTTAATTAAAACCGGGATGGTTACAATAATCCAAAGCTGAGACTTCCAACTAATTCAACAAATGAAACCATTGTACCTTTAAACAATAACAGTGGCAGGGGTGAATTTTATCTGCACTAACTTAAACCGCAGCCTTAACAATACCTGGGATTTTTAACCCTTACTGGTAGAAAATTGAACGCACTATTTAATTCATCCCTTTTAAATCATTAGTTGAGTGATGTAAATTGGTAAGGACTAATAGAGCGGCGAGACAAATCTACGACCGTTTTTAACCGATATTTTGTTTGTTTACTTTCTTTTTATTCGGGGTTTGATATTGACTGTCCAGGGATACCAAAATGATGAAAAGAATCGATTATTCAAAATAAGTCTAAAACAACGGATGTCTAAAGGTTTTGATAACTTTTTTGGATGTACTTTGAATAATTTCCAACCGGGGTTCTAGATTCACATTATTCCTTACGCAATGAAGTTAAAACCGGGTTACGCTTAGCCACGGACCCTAAATATGTATATTGAGAGTCCATGGCTTAGCTGTTGTAAAGTGATTCAGTAGAATATGTTACCAACATATAATAATTTGCTTTTCCTGACGCGTTCCTTTTAATTTTTACTATGTGAAACGAAGAAAGAAAACCCTGATATAAGATGCATCCTACAGTAACAATACCAGTCCTGCGTTCAGGATGAAAACGTTAGCGGAGCGTTTTCGAAATGATACCTCGCTTTGCACGATATGCACGTGCAAAGCGGGGTATCTTCTCAATGCGCTCGCGAAACGTTTTTACATCCTGAACACAAGCCAGCCCTGCGTTCAGGATCATCAAATGGCGCAAACAGTTTCCCAGTTATACCCCGCTTTGCACGCAGGCGCACGGCAAAGCGAAGTACAATTGGAAAACTGTTTGCACCGTTTTGTGATCCTGAACGCAGGGCTGGCTTCGCATTAGTTTTCTACAATAGTAATTCTCAGAGCTACCGCGGACCCTAAATATAAATTGTATATTGAGAGTCCATGGCGCTCTACTTGATGATAGAGGGGGTATTTGGAATATTGGAAGGAAATATTTAAAATATATTTCTTAAACCCTACATTGTTGGTTAGGCTCGTGTGAATCGTCTTGTCGAGACGATTCCCATGTATACCCACAACATTGGGTTTCATTGAGAAATAAAGAGTTCAGACTGACTATACCCACTCTAATCAGTACATCTGAATACAATATCAATGCTTCCCATAATCCTTTTATCGACTATCCGTGACTTATTCAGGTATGATCCTTTTTGGTGTGACGAGTCGAGCTTTTCATATTTGGTTTGCCCATTTCTTTCTTCCTTGTTAATCATCTATTTGATGTCGTTATGAAATAAAGGTTACACAAAATGTGAAATTATATTTTAATACATACCGTTTTCGTTATGTTTTTTACGGCAATCTGCATGAAAATTTTCAGAAAAAAAAATATCCTGCAAATACATGTTACAACCAGTGTGCTTCTAAACAATATCCTCGGTAGAATTGTTTTGCAAAGTGTTTACACAGAAGCTAGAATCCCCCGATTAACGTACCTTGAATCAGTAATAGGTATCACAGACACACAGAAGCATTTTATCGCTGTAACCCATAAAGGCCAGACCGTCAATTTCGGAAAGAATTGCGAAACATCATTACATGAAAATTAACTTTTCTTTGTAAAGAATTGATTTGACTTGAGGTTAAAAGCCGCTTTAAAAGTGTCCAGTAACGTCGCTGCAACTGGCCGGCTTAATTGCGCGTTCTCACATCAGTGCAACCATCGAATCCTTTTTGAGTCTCCTGTTGCTCACCCAACTTTGGTTTATGATAACCCACGCATCGGTGGTAGAAAAGTGACGAAAAATTGTGTCGCATCGAACTTGGGAAAGGAACAATAGACATGTTTAAGTTTTCAAAGGGAGGAAACCTGCGAGAACAAACCACTATACTGGTTATATCCCCTACAGAACAACGATATACACCGTAAAAATTCTCATAGAGCCCTATGCTCTAATAAAATCCCATCTTCCTTTTCGGAGGTTCAAATCGACCATTTTTGATATGAATTTACAACATCTTGAAGCCTTCAATTAGAGCCCAAACCCATAAAACAATGGTCACTTAAAATCCAACAGAGGTTTATGCAGGCTTTTCCCTAGTCATTTTTTTCACATTTTTTTATTATTATTATTGTTTCATATTGTTAATTTAAATTTGGAAATCATTATTGAGCATATTGATGGCTCAACAGTTGTAACTGTCTATATCTTTATAGGCAGTTACAACGGTTTCGCACTGAACCATCGTTATGTAGCGCAGCCTCTAGAAAAGGTCTATTCCTATCTAATGGAAATGACGTGTCGGACTGTCAATCTAGAGGTCCCGGGTTCGATACCCGACGGCGGCACTCATTCTTTCCGACTCATGATGTCTCTCCGTGACTAATGGGTTGATAATTGTAGACCTATGTGAGATAGCAGCTGGAGGCTAGGGAAAGATGTGATGGTTGCACTGGTAAGAGAAATACTTAGTACTAGGAATCCATTGTTAGGTGCTCCAGCCGCCGCGATATAACGGGAAAATGTTGAAAGCGGCGTACAACTCCATTCAATCAATCAAACAATCTAATAGAAATACGATGATTCTTATTGAACCCCGGTTTATTGGTCGATTTGATTTTCATGTGTCTGATCATCACACTCTTTCAATTTTATTCCAAAGTCATTCATTTGAATGATTTTGGAATGAAATTGAAAGAGTGCGATGATCGAGTTGTGAAAGATTTTCAAGGAAGGTAATTCACAATCGAAAAGTTACCTCCCTGTAATAAAATCTGCGTAATTTTCTGGTTTTTTTTATTTTTTATTTGTGTGTGTGGGTGTGGGTGGTGTGTGTGTGTGTGTGTGTTTGTCTTTACAGACAGATCGGACGCTTGGAAATCAAATCTAACAATAAATTCATGCAAAAACTCGATCGATTTAATTGATACGTTGAACATTTTGGACGATTTCGACGCGGTTTTAAATAAGTTAGTAAGGTTTTGGGTGATTGGTGCGAGTATTTGCAATAAATGATTGTAGTGCCGAGCGAGTAATTTTGAACAGTTTCAATGAGGTATGATTGTCAATTTTAGTATATGATTAACCATACTTTATCCAACCATCATAAGAAGCGCGTGTGACCTGTCAAGAAAGAAGTCACCATAGTGTACCATTCACCTATAGGCCTACTAGATACGATTTATAAGGTGTCTGCGTGTTTTATATTTTAACTATTATATTTTAACGACACTTTCTGATGAGCCCCTTTTCATTTATTTATTAATTATAACTATCATTATGTTAACATTCAGATATATTTTGGAAACAAAAGACAATCTGGATTCCAGACAACCGAGGGTGATAACATTCTGAATCAGTTATTTCTCATTTATCCATGTGCTGTGGGTACTCAGTGGCAGATCTAGATGGGGCTCGGGGGATTCAAACCAAACCCCCTTTGAGGAGAAGAAAAACGAACCCGCAGGTTTTTGTGTGGCATTAACAATGTAGTCCAAAGGACTAGTTACGCTTATACGGCTGCTCTCCTAAGGTTTGGAATTAAAAGCTTTGAATATATTTCTATTCGCTGCCTTATCCTCATATTTTAAGCAAACATTAAATATTTTCTGGATAAGCTAGCTACACAATGTAATGGAAAGATTTGGATCATTGGACATTAACTTCGGAAAAGATCTGATGTGCGTTTTGTAGAGCAAGATGAAAAATCCCGCTAAATAAGACTTTTAAAAAGTCATAAGAAACGATTTTCAATATTTTGAGTGAAAACATTCGACGTCGTCAAGGCTACTCATTTTTAGCCAATGCAAAACCATCTTCGATTCCTCTTTAAGATATCTTAAGATTCTTATTTAGCCGCTTAAAAATTTTAATGTGAAAAACACTACATCTTAAAAATCTTAATAAGATTCTTAGAAATCTTAATCTAAGAAACGCACCTCTGAAGACTGTTCAACACTTTCCTGTTTTACAAAATTTTGGACCTGTCCAAATTCAAAGGTTTTGCAGACGAAAATATAAAGTGGATTTAATTTGAAAAATAACCACTTAGTAGGGTAGAAAATAGTGTGGAAAAAGAAGAAATTGCTTGTCAGAAGCAATTTCTTCTTTTTTCACAATGTTTTCTCAATCATAAAATCACAGGCAATTAAAAAGCAAGGGTTAAACAGCAAAGTTAAAAGAGTCTTCAATTCTTTTCTGAAGTTGATTTCCAGAGGGTCCTGGTGATCTATATCAGATATTTGTAGGTCACAGACTCACGCAAAATGTCCGTCCCCTTAGACCCTGTTTGAATTTGTATGTTCAAACCAATTTTCCATAAATCCTGAATCCGCCGATGGTATTTATTGGAAACACCTTGAACAAACTAATTCTATTAAGTGGGCTACCATTTAAAGAACGTTTGTTAGAGTTATGTCATCCAAAAGGCCGCAGTTTTTGACTCCCCGCACAAAAGGGAACATTCCGTAATTACTTATTCGAGGGAAATCCAAATGAGTAGAACCTAACTTGGCAGACGGACTGACAGACAGACAATGACTAAATAAACTTGCACTCTTTGGTTAGGTGGGCTGTAAAAAGGGTATCTATGAATTAAATTTAAACAAGAGTACCACCCAGGTGCCATTGCTTGCAGGGTTTTCCATGAACCCGTTTCTTTGATTTTGGACCCCCCCCTTTTTTTTTAAATTACCCCCAAAGTTGTCAAAGAAACATTCTTTATCTAGTTTAAAGGGGTTATAATGTGGCAAAATGACCCCCAGTTTTGAACATAGAGAGATAAAAACCCTGGCTCAGCTGCAGGTGCTGGTTAATGCAAAGCATCATAGTTAGAAAACTGGTGCAAATGCTAAGTTGCAGGTGCTGCATACTGTAAAATCTAAGCCGAAAAATTAGCTTATCTCTTACAAATGCTTTTGGAGTTATCCTCCTAGATAGTCTGGTTAGCTCTTGTAATGGTTAACAAACATGCCAAGTTTCATGAATATAACTTCAACAACAACAGAGATATGGGCAAGGTTAACAAGATGTGTTTGTGAAACACAATTGCTCCCGTAACTGCATTTTTTTTTTAAAAAATGTTGACCTTAACAGACAACCTGCAACCTTGTAATAAGACCTTGACCTTGACACTAAGTAATGCACATCACTGAGATCTTTCATCAGTAAAATTATGAGCAAGGTATCTAAAATAGGCTTCAATAAACTGAACATGCTACGTTTAAACGTAAAGTTTTTAAGAAGTTTGACCTTGATTAATGACCTTGATCTTGTTACATGACCTTGACCTTGATATCTACTAATGCGCATTATTGAGATCTATCATCCTGCAAAATATTAAGCTTCTATCTTGAATAGCCTTGAAAATATTGGGAATGTTAGGTTTTAACGTAAATTTTTAAGAAGTTTGACCTTGATAGATGACCTTGATCTTGTCACATGACCTTGACTTTGGTATCAACAGATGCATATCATTGAGATCTATTATTATGCCAAAGAAGAAGCTTTTATCTTGAAAAGTCTTGGAAATATTGGCAATTTTAGTTTATTTGGTTAAGTCTTCAAAGTTATTTGACCATGACAGATGACCTTGACTTTGTCACATGACCTTGACTTTGGTATCAGCAGATGTGTATCATTGAGATCTATCATCATGCCAGACAAACAGACTGACAGACGAACAATGGTAAAACAATATGCCCCTGATCTTTTGATAGGCATGAATGGATATCCCATTCAAATCATTCGAAACAGATTGAAAACCAATAAATACAATACATGTAATAACAATCAGAAACATACAATAAAAAATATATAATAACATAAAGATTAATAAAGTTATATTTTGGCACTTTAACATTGTACTTACATTTGCATTCATATACATGTAAACTTTTGGAAACAACCTTTTTTATATTTATCTATGTATGAGCTTTACAGCAACCATGCAAATATGCAAACATACATATTGTAGGTTACTGAGTCAAATTTGTTCTTCACAGCTTAAAAATTGAAGTTGAAATGAATAGGTTTTCCATGGATACAGTTATCAACATCGTGAAATTGACAAGGTGAATGATTTTATAATGATTTAGGAAAGAAATTGAATGAGTGTGTGGAGCAAGTTTTGAGTGAATTTTAATGGAAGGTAATCCTGTACAGCAAATTTTGTTCAGGATGAACAAAATTAGCAATATTGATTACCTCCCTTTAATAACATATGCATACAAGTTCTATATATAGCTTCCCATTTCTTCAAGAACCTATAAGAGGCTTACAATTTGAATTATATCAGTTAAATCACGATTTTCTCTATCCAAATTTATTTTGAATCACGTTGTTGATTCTATATTTTTCAAAGGGTTTGAGCGTTTTTGAATGGTTTGAGTGAGTGTTAGGAATGAATAAATGGAGCGCTGAGTGAGCATTTTAGAATGGTTATGATTGAGGCGAATGTCAATTTCACGATGTAACTAACTGTATGCCCACCACTGTAACCACTCACAAAATATAACATAGCTTTTACCACTGACAAAATAAAGCATAGCTTTGGTTATATATTTTTTGGAACTCTTTACAAAAATATAGAAAGTGCCAATATATTTCAAGGCACTTAAAACAGTTTTTTATGACCCCCTCAATTTAATACACTTTCTAAATTTTAACTCAATTTTCATGTATCATGAACATATTTAATAATAAATTATGAATAAATCAATACCGAAGTAGTTAAATTTATTATGCACAGAAAAGGCAAGAAGGGGAATTTTAGCAAAGACATAATAAGCTTCTGAAAATAAAATAGATCAAATGACCAAAGTGAAACTGAATGTAAGATCTGGGGCCGTATGCACAAAGATTCTTCGAAATTTTCTAAGAATTTATCTAAGAATCGTTAGAATTTTCGCTTAGAATCTAAGAAGATTCTAAGATGATTACTTAGACTAAAATATATTTTTCTCTTAGTTTTCAACTTAGTGAATTTTTAGTTGGCGTATGCATTTGTTTGGCTGTAAATGACGTACTTCCTTTCTAACGCGCGACATTTCCAGTCAACGAGAAACACGTAAGTAAAATCCAGAAATCCAACAAAATGCTGGCTATTCCAAAAATCAGAAAGAAACATCATTCGAATCATCTCTAGAATCTTTTAAGGAATTCAGAGGATGACAATGATACCACTATTATCGTTACAATTTTTTTCCCTCCATTTAGAACAACAATTTTAAAGATTCAATGTTACTATTCTACAAAAGAATCAAATTGCACACAAGGTGGCAAATAGTCTGGTAAAAAAATCATGCCCCTTTCTGTGTTTTGTTTCAAGGTAATGGTTGATCAATTGAATGGAGCTTTATGCCTCTTTCAATATTTTTTCAGTTATATCGTGGTGGCTGGAGCACCTTACAATGGATTCCTGACATTTCCAACACCAGTACTACCATCACTTCCTTTCCTAGCCTCCAGCTGCTATTTCACATAGGTCTTTGATTATCAACCCACTGGTGAGAGACAAATAGTTTAAGGTAAACGACCCCGTAATAGTTCCACAATATTTCAAACAACATATTCTTTTACAATGTTAACTGAGGTTTCCTAATGAAGATCATTAGGAAACCTCAGTTAACACTGTTAAAGTTCATTACTTCCAAAACGTTGCAAAGCTATTACGGGGTCCACTACTTTAAGCCAGATTTGAATAAAATTTCAGCTTTGCAACTTAAGTACACAGTAGTATTGAATTTATTTGGAAATTCTTGGTCTACAAATTAAGCTCTGTAGAGGCAGACTGAAATATAATCACATACCCCAAATCTATTGGCCAAGCTATTTCTGGCCCGGGCTGGTATTGTTGCCCGCTTTATCTGAGTACCTCTCAGACAGAGGGCTACCAGCTCTAGACTGATCCCATTGTAGTCTTTTAATAAAGCTTAGAATAGGCTATTCTGATTTTTGATAGGGAGACTAATCTACAACCGCCCTGAAAGCGGGCCAGAAATAAGTTGGCCCTATTAGGGTGGCATACAAATTAAGGGGTTAGTGCAAAACTATTGAGAGGGCATATGACTCAATCCGCACTTAAGATAGTGTTGTACTAACACCTCAAATTGCTAATTAAGACATTTTGGCAAAACTAGGGTTAGTGGCTATAATAATATTAACACTTACAGTTGCTTCATTTTGTCCTGGGAATGTGAAATTTGAAAGACGCAGCACTTATTCGTTAAAATCTATATAAGTTGTTGCTGTTTTTATAGCCAATTAAGTCAAAGATGAGACTTAAAGATTGCTCAAAATTTGGGAACAACATACTAACTTAATCCCATTACCAAAGAACAAAATTTAAGACTGAACCAAAATCAACTAGTAATATAAATTGAAATTTGACGAAAACTTATTTTCTGTTGATAATAAAGAAATTGCTTATTACAAGCAATTTCTTGATTTTTAAGAATGTTTTAAGAATTTTTTTTTTCATTATGGGTTCTAAAAGTTTCTTAAATGCTTTTGGTGGATTATCAAGGAATAATGTTAGGATTATCATTTGATAAAAAATCACCCCCTAACCAGTGAAATTGTCAAAAACTAATACATGGCTTTCAATCATTTCACCCTATCTGATGTTATCTAAGTGGAGCCCAAGAAAAATGTCTGTTGCATAGCAATCATGTGTAAAATGGTCTGCGTTGAGAAAAGTTGCCCCCAAATTTCCTAATATTGTCTCAGTTTTATCATATTAAATCATTTTTTTAAACGCTAATCCTCTATGTAAATAATTATATATGTAGTGTGATGATAATTGTGAGGACTCGTGCATTAAGGACCGCCTGACATCTCCACAAAATTGAAAGTTATAGAAGAGACATTGGTTGCAATAGATGTCAACCAGAGGTGGTTGGTATTTTACAAAAAAATTACAGGAAGGTAGAATGATCTTTCTTGATTCAGAAAAAACTGCTTGTGAAGTCAGTTGCTGCAGCCTGACTTAGGTCAAAACTTTTGAAATTACTCTGATGGTCACAATCAAGAAGTTTAAATGATGTCCCTGGTCAGGAGGTAGAACCCTTCAGAACACCACTCGGCTATACTCACAATCAACCTCGGATGTACATAGACGGACTTGTTTTAAAAAATTCCGGGAAAAACCTTGGAAAAACTTGATGACGTCAGTTAAAATGGCAGAAGCCCCCAAAACTGTGAGTGAAAACATTCAACGTCGCCAACACTACTCGTTTAAGTCACTGATGTGAAACCATCGTATCCTTATATAAATGTCTTAAGATTCTTAAATAAAGGCTGAAAAAATCTTTATTTTTGAGAATGATTCGTCATTCTCAAAAATTAAAATTTATTCAGCTCATATTTACTGTAGAAGATATAAATCTACAGTACTAGTTTTTCTTACACTGTTTCCGCCTAACAAAATGCATGCTTTTGTAACATGCCCATCCGCCTTACATACATCCCAGGTCTGTTGCAGTTTACGGAAATGGGCGAGTGATATTCCGAATGGAGGTAGAGCATTGGTCTCTTGACCAAGAGGTCCAAAGTTCGGTTCCATGGAGCAGCTATCAATCTTGGTTCTTTCATTGGCCCAATTTTTCGTTGCAAGTACTGGTTAATTCTCCAGGAAGCAGAAACAAAAGGGATTAAACCAAGTTGAAAGAACTTGTTTCCCAATTGATTTAAAATTAATAGGTTTTTTTTTCTTTCACACACTCTGTTTTTCTGCTCTAAGCCTCTCTTCAAAAGTTTGTAACTGAACCATAAATCCATCATTTGGACGACATGCAGGACGCTTTTCCTTTACAAGAGCATGAGCTTCTTTGAGCGACATGTTTTCTCTGGACATCAGGTAACCGATTGTAATAGTTGATGCCCTGCTGATGCCAGCGTTACAATGAACCAGGACACAGCCTTCTTTTATTCCCTCGTCGATAAACTTAAAGGCAGGATTAAAGGATGGAAGTATGTGGAATCCAATATCGTCATTAATCTTCAGGTTGAGGTACTTAATCTTCGATGGAAAATAGTTTTTTACGTAGGATGCAACATTAAGAACATGAGTTACTCCATATTTTTCTAAAATCTCCCATTCAGCTGCCACATCTTGGGAAGCTGCAATAAAAGAAATTAAGTTCTATTACAATATTCACACAATATTTCCATGGCTCGGTGCAAAATAGTTGTAACTGCCTATAACATATAGGCAGTTACAATCTTTTAACCCAGAGCCATTGATTTAAACCTTGTCAGGCTTAAAAAAGCCTTCAAGAAAAGCTCCAATAAAATCAAAGTGATGAGAGGCCATAAAGCAATGACTGTAAAAAAAGTTTTAAAAGAAAATATATTTATTTCTGGTTTTAAAACAAATATCAGGTGGTAAAGACTAAGATCAAGCTGCACATTTGTGTAGGTTGATCTTTTGTCCATTTCTTGTACAAAAGGAGAAATATTCTAAGTTCAGCATTGTAAGGGTAAATACATAAAAATATATCTAATACTTAACAAGAGCACCGCGTACAGGTGCATACGCTTGGCTGTCGAGTGCTGGATGGTGGGAGAAATCTAAGTCAAAAAAGGGGCATAATTCTTTCAAAATGTATCTAGAGTTATCCCCCTTGATAGTATAGGTTGCTCTCTTGATGGTGAACATGTGTGCCAAGTTTCAAGTAAATGCTTTTAGTAGAACCAGAGATATCACAAAATGTCAAAGTTTTCACACGACAACAACAACGACGACGACAATGACATGAAGGCTATAGCAATACCTCGTGTTTTCTCCCAAAACTGCTGAGCTAAAAATGAATGGAAGTGACGTTCACATACAATGTGGTAATTTAGATGCATTTGTTTGGGGTTTTATGCTGCTTTAAAAAAAAAATGCACATTTTCAGGGACTGGTGCATCTACCCAAGTTTTCCAACCATTTGTCAAAACTATTAACACAAAATATTCTATCCTAGTCAACAGATGTCAATCCCACTTAGCTTTACTAATTATCATTTTATCTTATAACTATACAAATATCCGTGTGATAACATCCTGTGTGATATTTTCTAGATATCACATAGTTATTTTTAGAATAATGATATAATGCAGTTATTTCTAGAAACTTGGATTTCAGTTAGAAACATCGAAGAAAACAAGACAAATAGAGATTATAAAATAGATACAAAACATTCTTAGTGTATTGTATGAAAAAAATATCTACCTCGGTTGTGAGAATTGATAATTGTCTCGGCAGAGCCTCGACAATTTTCAATTCACCCAATCTCTTTAAACATTTTTTTTCACATA
The DNA here is from genome assembly GCA_948146395.1 of Fragum whitleyi. NCBI lineage: Eukaryota > Metazoa > Mollusca > Bivalvia > Cardiida > Cardiidae > Fragum > Fragum whitleyi. Next base: position 24,353,084 of record OX411556.1, read on the forward strand.
ATACTAATAATAATTTGAAATCCATAACACCCTCTTTTTGTAGCTCTGACAGTGCTCTTAATTGTATTGAAAAATGAATTCATCACCTTGTATTAGCCCTGGTCTTATTTCACCAACTTGTAAGTCCAAACAAAGGTCTGCCACAAATCCATCCAGACCTTTATCTATCACTTTGGTTGACACACTTCCATCCTCATTGTGAGTTTCAACTAACTTAGTGCCACTTTCAGTTGTAACCTTGGTTTCTAAAACAGATGTATCTGTATGAAATACAGTATTCAACACATATTTACACCTTCCAAGGATCCAAAAGACGGAAAATAAAGTGAGCAGTGAACCATAACAATATTTCAGGTAACAAAATCTTCAACTGATTTTGTTGAACAACAATGAAAGGAGCATATTTAAAATTTTTCAGAGAAGATGTAGCTAAAATGCCACACATAGTTGATTTCATAAAATGCCATGATGATACACACACTTTCCGTTGAATGTCATGAGATGTACATCTGTACTTGAATAAAGCCCTGTGCACCACTTAGAGGGTCATAATTCACAAAAATAATCTTGTTACAATGGGGGTATCATGAATACGCACAATAAGTTATTTTATCAAAGCATCTGACCCGGGGTTTTCACTATGATCCAAAAGCCAATTGTCAATGACCAAAGTCAAAATTTCCAAGAGTCAAAATGAAATTATCATGTGTCAAACTGTCAGATTCATGCATCGCCCCCTACCATAAAAAAAAAGATAATTAAATTAAAAAGTTTAAATAACATTAAATAAGAAAACAATGGTGATAATAAATTTATTGTAACAGATGACAAAATTAAGGTACTGTTTAATAATGTAAATCCTTTTCCATCATTTTTATAATCATTTTTCTAAATGAGACTGAAAATAAACTCTCTCAATTTTCGCTTTCACTTTACGGTGATTGAATAATTATTGAGTCTGAGGAGCTTAATATCAAACAAAACTTGAAAAGGTTTGTATTTTTGTAAATAATATGAAGTGAAAAAAAGGGGTTTGAGCTGAATTTCACTGGTGTTAATAAACAGTCACCTATGATTGCCGATGAGAGCGTGTTAAATAACAATCAATCTAAGTGTTAACAAGGTGCCAAATTGTCACAAGATACGCCCGTCACACTGCTTAGTATAAACTGGGGGTTTGAATAGAACTGAGGTTATTTTGAATGAATATTTTTTGCACCCATGAAGTTTCATGATCCTAGCTGTTATAATTTTAGAGATATACTCCGGACAAGATTCAAGTCTGAAAAACAACAAAGGGCAATAACTCAAAGAAGAAAGCCATGAATGGCTTGAGTCGCTCCACAGGCTTGAAATTATTGTAAATTAAAGCAAATAAATGTTTTGACTAGATTTTTAGATATTTGGGGTTCTACTGATGTTGAAAATGATTTTCAAAGTTTCAACTATATAACAGATAAAGAAATGACCTCTGCTATTAAAAGACATATTTTTCATCAAATCAAAATAATTTTTGGCTGCATGATTATGGGTCACCCAAAAATCATACCAAAAACTTTTGATTGATATCCATCAGTTACATTCTGAGAAAATGTTTTTATAGTTTTCACTATTTAACATATTGAGAATTGACCTCCACCCATAAAATGTATATTTCTCATCCAATTAAACTAAATTTTGGTACACTGATAAAGGGGTTACTCAAGGATCATTCCAGTGAAATATAGTTGATATCCAAAAATCAGATTCTGAGAAAATGATTTTCAAAGTTTCCACTATATAACATATAGAGAAATGACCTCTGCCCATAAAATGCATATTTTTCATCCAATCAAAATATTTTTTGGTACACTAATAAGAGTCACTCAAGGATCATTCCAGTGAAATTTGATTGATATCCATCAGTTACATTCTGAGAAAATAATTTTCAAAGTTTCCACTTTGTAACATATAGAGAAATGACCTCCGCCCATAAAATGCATATTCTTCATCCAATCACAATAATTTTTTGTAGACTGATAAAGGGTCATTCAAGGATCATTTCAGTGAAATTTGGTTGATATCCATCTGTTACATTATGAGAAAATGATTTTCAAAGTTTCCACTATGTAACATATATAGACATGACCTCCGCCCATAAAATGCATATTTTCCATCCAATCAAAATGATTTTTTGTAGACTGATAAAGGGTCACCCAAGGTTCAATCCAGTGAAATTTGGTTGATATCCATTACTTACATTCTGAGAAAATGATGTTCAAAGTTTCCACTATATAACATATAGAGAAATGACCTCCGCCCATAAAATGCATATTTTCCATCCGATTACAATGATTTTTTGTAGACTGATAAAGGGTCACCCAAGAATCATTCATGTAAAATTTAATTAGTATCCATTGATTAGAATCTGAGAAAACTCACTTTTTACCATATTTGGAAATTAGCCACGCCCATTAAATCCATGTTTTACATTGGATCAAAATTTCTTGAACAACTTTGAAAGAGGGTCACCCAAGGATCATTCCTGTGAAGTTTAGTTGAAATCCATCCAGTAGTTTCTGAGGAGAAGATTTTTAAAGAAAAGTTTACGACCGGACGCACGCATGCACGGACGGACAGACGGACGCACGACGGACACAACGCCATGACAATAGCCCCAGTGGCTTTCAGCCAGTGGAGCTAAAAATAGGCCAGGTAGAGTTATGGTTCTTGTGAACTGCACTCCCCCTTGGTGAGATCTATACACCCATGAAGTTTCATGATCCTAGCTATTATTCCTTAAGAGATATACTCCGGACAAGATTCTAGTATGAAAATCAACAAAGGGCAATAACTCAAAAAATAGGCCAGGTAGAGTTATGGTTCTTGTGCATTGCACTCCCCCTTGGTGAGATCTATACACCCATGAAGTTTCATGATCCTAGCTATTATACTTTTAGAGATATACTCCGGACAAGATTCAAGTCTGAAAAACAACAAAGGGCAATAACTCAAAAAATAGGCCAGGTAGAGTTATGATTCTTGTGCACCGCACTCCCCCTTAGAAAGTCCATACACCCATGAAGTTTCATGATCCCAGCTATTATAATTTTAGAGATATACTCTGGACTAGATTCAAGTCTGAAAAACAACAAAGGGCAATAACTCAAAAAATAGGCCAGGTAGAGTTATGGTTCTTGTGCACTGCACTCCCCCTTGGTGAGATCTATACAACCTTGAAGGTTCATGATCCTAGCTATTATACTTTTAGAGATATACACCGGACAAGATTCTAGTATGAAAATCAACAAAGGGCAATAACTCAAAAAAAGGCCAAGTAGAGTTATGGTTCTTGTGCACTGCACTCCCCCTTGGTGAGATCTATACACCCATGAAGTTTCATGATCCTAGCTATTATACTTTCAGAGATATACCCCGGACAAGATTCAAGTCTGAAAAACAACAAAGGGCAATAACTCAAAAAATAGGCCAGGTAGAGTTTTGGTTCTTGTGCACTGCACTCCCCCTTGGTAAGATCTATACACCCATGAAGTTTCATGATCCTAGCTATTATACTTTTAGAGATAAACTCCGGACAAGATTCAAGTCTGAAAAACAACAAAGGGCAATAACTCAAAAAATAGGCCAGGTAGAGTTGTGGTTCTTGTGCACTGCACTCCCCCTTGGTTAGATCTATACACCCATGAAGTTTCATGATCCTAGCTATTATACTTTTAGAGATATACTCCGGACAAGATTCTAGTATGAAAAACAACAAAGGGCAATAACTCAAAAAATAGGCCAGGTAGAGTTATGGTTCTTGTGCACTGCACTCCGTTATGATGAGAAGAATACAATTGCCAAGTTTGAAGTCCATCGGACTTCAATTGACAGAGTTATGCTCCGGACAAAGAAGTGGACGCCGCCGGACGCCCGGACACCGTACGCCGGACGTCACGGGTGATCCCATAATACGTCCCGTCTTCGACGGGCGTATAAAAAGGAGTGTAGGATAAAACCCCACCAGGACAAAACCCCACCGGGACAAAACCCCACCAGACAAAACCCCACCAGGACAAAACCCCACCAGGACAAAACCCCACCAATATATATTGTAGTATAAGTGTTGAAAGTGTGTTATGAAAGAGTATATTATTTTTATTCATTAATTTTAGTTTTTTACCACACAACACCATTTTAATACATTTATAAGGTTTGAAATAAAGTGAAAAATAACCTGTCCTTTAACTGATTTTTTGTTTGATTAAGATTGTACCCTAATTTTAGCAATCTTTCAGTCATATTGAAGCAGCTGAAACACCTAACAATGGTTTCCTGGTATTCCTCACGTCAGTACTACCATTATATCCTTTTCTAGCCTCGAGCTTCTATCCCACACTGGACTACGATTATCAACCCATCAGTGGCAGACTAATAGTCATAAATGATGATTGCCACCATCGGGGATTGAACCTGGTAG